>CM034142.1:3665512-6070512 GCA_019914995.1 Acanthochlamys bracteata | reverse complement strand
TGTACGAGAGATTCAGGACGGAATTTGAAAAAGCTGAATCAGAGTATGCCCTTTATGACGATGAAAAGGGTATTGATGGTTATATAACTTATATTTACAAGTCTCGAGTGGATGATGATCCGCGTGAATGGAAGGTAAAATTTTGTCCATCAACAAAGGAAGGTAATTGTGAATGCAAACTTTTTGAATTTATGGGGATTCCTTGTGGACATCTCATAAAGGTTTTTCAAAATCGGGATATAGAGATACCAAATCAGTTTATTCTTAGAAGGTGGATGAAAGGGCCTAATAAATATAGAGGCAAGTACGACAGTGGACTAGTAAAGGGCAATTAGAAGTCCTAGCTATTGAGAACAACACATTTCCAAATGATTTTCAATTAATTGATTTATGAAGCTGCAGAAACAGATGAGGGATATCAAATCATGTTGGAAGCATCAAAAAAATTGTCGCAACAGCTCAAAGAAGTAAGGAAGAATAAGATTCCAGTTGACACTTCAGGTACTAATGATAGCTTATCAGCACCAATTGATGCCTCTCAAGTTTTACTTTTAAATCCCAATATCTCACAAACTAAGGGAAGAAAAAAAGAAAAAAATGTTTATAAGGGCAGCACTAGAATTAAAGGAGGTTTGGAGAAAGCTACTTCAAAAGGCAAAGCGAAAACTGGAAGAAAATGTGCTTACTGTAACAAGTACGGTGTTAAACATGACAAACGAAATTGTCCTGAGAATCCAAATAGAAAGAAAAAGACAAGTAAGTATTATAATTTTCTTAATTTTGATTTCTAAAATACTTTATTTTTGAAAAGAAATTTAAAATTGACATATGTCTTTTTTTTCCTATTTGATAGTTCTTGGTGGCAATAATGAAGATAAATACACAAGTGAAGATGAAAACAGTATGGATGAAGAGTTAGTTGTTCATTTGGAGTAAAATGTTGAAGTGTTTATGTATCTGTTTTTGTTTAATAAAATTTTAAAAAAAATCCGTCTTTGTTCGAAAAGTTTTGGAGATTATGCATGGCTTTTATTGAGAATGTATTACTAAATTCCAGCATAGTTTTCAATATAATGGATTGTATAAATCTGCAAGTTATTTTTAGAAGGAAGAAAAAAATTGAACATTTGTTGTATGTTCGCTGTAGCAATCTGCTCTATGTTTTCTATATACCTGCTCTCTGTTCCAAGAAGGAAAAAAATTTGAACAAACAAGCTTAGTGCTTGGACAAACATGCTCAGTGTCAACATTCACACTACAAGTGAACATACAGGCTCAGTGCCAACATTCACTCTGATTTTCACAACACTTAATTCATTCAGCACGTCATTCATTCATTCACACTTAATAAATCTCAACAGAACTGACACTCATTCAGTGCCTACATTCAATTTCAAGACACTCATTCAGTGCCATTTATTCATTCATCACAGTGCCATTCATTCATTCATCACAGCAGCTTCGTTCGTTCGTTCGTTCACTGCTTTTTAAAACAACACATTCATTCAACAACAACTCCTCATTCATTCACAACAATTCTGCCGCAAGAAATAATTCACAGATTTGGCTCAATACTTCAATCAAATTTTTCATTCATTCACTTAGAATTTTTCATTCACCACAGTTACATAAAAGATAGAAAAAAACTGAGGAAAGAATGTAAATGAATAATTTCAATCTTCTTCATTCACAACACAACGACAAAGAGATTACAAGCACAGAAGAACAATCGCAACTCCTGATTGAAGCTCTGCAGCTCAGGAGAACGAGAGAATAACAAAAAAATAGGCCGCAGCCCTTCCCGGCTACTTTGAGGAACCATTCGATGTAGGAGCTCTGCTTTGTCGAATAACAAAAGAAAAAGGCCAAAGATCATCATCCCATGAAACTATACTAAAACCGATCAAAATCGGCACCAAGAAAATCGAAAAACTGAACAAAATAATTCACCAACTTACCACAATGTGAAGAAAGCCCATTTTGTTATCGCAGTTTCAAACTCCCCTTCCATCGTCTTCGACTGGCCTCGGTGAGCCGATGCTGCCAATTCGCAGAAAAAAAAAGAAGTTCAGAAAAAATTCAAAAAAATAAGGATTCAAAGGAGAAAACGTCAATTGGAAGAAGAGAATAAAAAATATTTTTAAAATTAAATTACCGCTGCTCGGATTGCCACGGTGAGCTGGAGAGTCAATATCGCCGGAGCGGCAGAAGTTGAGGCTAGTAGAAGTAATATAGGAGGGAGACGGAGATAATTTATCATTCCCGTGCTCGAATTCCGGTGATCATGGTCAACCGCGAAACCCTAACGATCGGCGCGAGCGCTCGTGCCGCCTGAAGAAAGAAAAAAAAACGTCGGAGAGCACACCGAGAAAGAGAGGAAGAAGAAAAAAATGAAAAAACCTGTTTTGAAACGGCGGGAGAGCACCGGTAAGGAGACGAGCGAGAGGCGAGACTCGAGATCGAGCGAGAGCTGCCGAGCGAGGAAGAAAGAAATGTGAGCCGGGAGGAAAAACGCGTGCCAAAGGACGCGTTTTGCCCTTCCTCAAAACGCTGGTGAAGCGTTTTTCCTGGTTTAGCGTGAGCCGTCTGATCAAACGATCAGACGGTTCACAACGGGTGTGCAGGTGTACGCGCACAGTGATGGATGTGTGCACATCCCCATTCTATATATATATATACATATATATATATGGGTTCGGATTTGCACAGATCGGGTTTACTACGCAGATCCACAGCGCACACGCGCGATTAACAGCACGCGAGGGCATTTTCGTAATCTCCTTCGTAAAATCGATCCGTTCGGGCGCTGCTTTCTTCTTTTCTTCTCTTCTTCCGCGAGCGCGAGCCCGATCCCTCCCGGCCGCCTTCGTCTCCCCGGGCGCAGGTTCGCTTCTCCTTAATCTCTTTTCCCTTCTCTAATCACTCTCTTTTCCCTTCCGTTCCCGTTTCAAACCCTAGCATTTCGTTCGTCGTCGGCCGAGCGTTCGATCGCCGCCGACGAACGAGATTAGGACTAACCAAGCTTGAATTTCTCTTGTCCTCCTTCTTCTATACCTTCTATCTTGTTCATTTTCAGGATTCGCCGCAGTTCGTCGGCCGTCCTTCGTTGCGGCCAGAGCGTTCGAACGCCGGCCACGAATCGAAATTCAGGTAGCTTTTTGGACCCTTTTTTGTTGCAGTGTTGTGATTTTACCGTTCCAAAGTTTTTAAAATCTTTTAACATCATCAAATTCGCCTACGGCAGATTTTTGCGGCCGATAGCTTTGTAAATGCACTGGTATGTGTATTTTGTTTTAATTTCATACTGTGTTGTGTGTGAATGTGAATGACAATTTTGATGTGGCATATCTCCGTTTTTAGCTATGCATAATTGATTGATGCTATTGGAACAATTTGATAATAACTATGCTTGTTATTTAGTTTCAATTTTGTTGATTGATGTGTTTAAATGGTTTGTAGGTTTGTGGAGCTTGCTGGGAATGCAGCAAGGGACAATAGCAATGACAACAAGACATCATGAGACAACAACAAGAATAGAAGAGACAACACCAGCAAGAGACAACAACAAGAACAGCAACAGACAACACCTGCAAGAGATAACAACTAGGAACTGGATTGCAGCCAAGCCCACATCTGCTGGAGATGTACACATTGCTGCATTACTTCCCAATAGAGACGATTTATATTTAGTTGTTTAGGATTATTGGATGTAATGCTTTTCACTTTACAATGTATTCTGAACTAGTTATGCAAACGTGTAATCAAATCTTAGTTCTTTTGGTTAATGAAATCAGAAAAAATTCCAGCAAGTGCTTAATGATGTTGCGAATGCCATGTGAATGTGAATGTCAGTTGTCCAGTTATGTGAATGTGAATGTGATGATGTTGTGAATTCCAACCAGTTATGCTTGCAAAACTCACCTGTGCATCCAGTTGCGAAGGCAAATGCCAATGGAAGAGCATTTCACTTGTGAGCTAGCATAGCTCACTGCCTCACTGAAAGAAGAGAAGTGAGCTTTGCTAGCTCTCTGCTTACTGGTCTGTCAAACTTGTGAATGTTATGTGAATGTGAATGTGGATGTGGAATCATCAGAAGATGATAGTCATGTGAATGTAGAAATTATGTGAAGGTAGATGTGGAAGTTATGCTTGCAAAGGAGTTGGGAAAAGCAATGCCAATGGAGAAGAAGTTCACCTGTGAGCTAGCATAGCTCACTGCCTCCTGACCAGTGAGGCAGTGAGCTATGCTAGCTCACAGGTGAACTTCTTCTCCCTTGGCATTGCCTTTCCCAACTCCTAGCTCAGGTCTCCTGACAAGTAAGCTTGTAGATGCTGAAGTTATGCTTGCAATATGCTGGACAACTCTTGAATTCCTTTGAATTCCTGGTCTCTTGACCAACTGCCTCACTGGTTGGCATACCAGTGAGGTTTGCTAGCTCACTAGTCTCCTGACCAGCTAGCAAAATAGCTCACTGGTCAGCTGCCAGTGGTTTCCGGCCGGCGAGCTCATCGGTCTCCGGCGAATGAGCTGGCACTTTTTTTTTTTTCCTGCTCTTAACAGCTGCTTGACAATGCAGCTTAAATTAATTGAACATGCCAATTTCTTTTATCTTTTACAATGCAACTTGAAAAAAAATTTTTTTTTTAACATATTGAGCTTTGCTAGCTCACTGGTTGGCACACCAGTGAGCTAACAAGCTCATCGTCAATCACCGCCACCGAGCTCACTCGCTTTACGATAGTGAGCTCATCGGTTTCGGCCAATGAGAGCTCACCCGGTCTCGGCGTGAGTGAGTCGGCACTTATTTTTTTTTCCTACTCTTAACAAACCGCTTGACAATGCAGCTTAAATCAATTGAACATGCCAATTTTTTTTATCTTTTACAATGCAACTTGAAAAAAATTTTTTTTTTTTAACATATTGAGCTTTGCTAGCTCACTGGTTGGCATACCAGTGAGCTAACAAGCTCACTAGTCACCGCCACCGAGCTCATCACTTACCCGACGGTGAGCTCACACGGTTCCGGCGGAGTGAGTGGCACTTTTTTTTTTTTTTGCTCTCTTAATGACTACTTGACAATGCAGCTTAAATCAATTGAACATGCCAATTTCTTTTATCTTTTACATATTGAGCTTTGCTAAATAAAAATTTTTTTAACATAGTGAGTTAACAAGCTCACCGTTAGTCGCCTCTAAGCCGCCAACGCTTAAAAAAAGTTTGAACGCACCAATTTGATTTTTTTTTATTACAGTGCAAGTTAAGAAATCTTTTTATTTATACACATTGAGTTTTGCTAGTTCAATTAACTGCTAACCAGTGAGCTCACTGGTTTTCGGCCAGTGAGCTCACTGTTCTCCTGCCGGAAACCAGTGTATGCGTTCAAGTAAGTGAACAAAATATATTGAGGGCAATATGGTTATTTTAGTTGTTATGTGTTCTCTGGCGGGAAATGAAACGGTATGTCATTTAGGCGGGAGTTCTCCTCTGTTTTCTTCTCTATTTACAGCACTGCTTCTCTGTTTCCACTTTGCACAAAAAATTCTTGCTATTATTTGATCCCTCTTTTCTTCTTCTTCTTCTTGCTATGGCACAAGACTTGACAGGTATTTCCCTTCAAGGCATAAAATTCACAAAAATCAAATAGCTTAGAACAACGGTGTCATTTAATTTTGTTATTTTTTTCTTGGAATTTATAGGTTTCGAGGCCTCTTCTTCTTCTCTTGCAACGCCATGTCTAGGAATGACTTTTGAGAACCTTGAAGTTGGAAAACAATTTTATATAAATTATGAAAAAGCATTGGGATTTAGCACCGTTACTCGGACGAATCATAAAAGAATTTTGAACTCAATTGAAGTGAGTGTATGTCAAATGACATGTGATCGTTTTGGTAGTCATAGAGGCCATCGATCACAAAAAATAGACGAGGGATCTGAAAAAGAAGGAAAGAAGAGAAAAAATACAAGTACAATGAAATATGGATGTCCTGCAAATATAAGGATGAAAAAAGAAGGTTCTGAATTATGGAAAGTGGTAGGTTACGAAGGTAATCACAATCATTATTTAATTAGTCCCACAAAAAGAATGTGCATGCCCGTCTGTCAAAATTTACCTATTGCACCTAAGAGTTTGATTGACTCTTTTCGGGATGAAGGTTTACCCGTAAATAAAGTTGTTGATATACTTGACGGACCACAAAATAGTTTTGATGATAGAGATTGTTGGAACCACTTGTGTCGTTCGAAAGAGTATAAGAGATCTATTAGCGGGGATGCTACGGCAATGTTGAACTATTTTAAGAAGAAGAATACAGAAGATCCGAATTTTTTCTATACAATACAGATTGACAATGAACTAAGGGCAACAAATATTTTTTGGGTCGATGGTCGGTCACGTACTCAGTATCAGTATTTTGGGGACGTTGTGTTCTTCAATACAACCTACCGTAAGAATATATATAATATGTCATTTACTCCATTTACTGGAGTTAACCACCACATGCAGTCAATCCAGTTTGGTTGCGCACTACTTCTAGATGAGACAGAGGAATCATTCAGTGGCTTTTTGAGACATGGCTTGCGGCTATGGGTAGCCGCGCCCCATTTTCGATCATGACAGATCAAGACAGAGCTATGACTGCAGCTGTCGCGAAGGTATTCCCAACTACAAGACATAGATTTTGCTTGTGGCATATTATGAAAAAATTTGCCGAAAAACTTTCACATGTTTGTTTTAAGAAGTCAAAATTCAAGAAAGATATCAAGTCTTGTATTCTGGAAACGTATATTCCTAACACATTTGAAATGAGATGGGAGGAATTGATGTGCGCATATGGATTAGAGAAGAATGAATGGCTAAAGGGAATATATGAAATTCAAGACAAATGGGCACCGATTTATCACTTGGATACCTTTTATGCCGGCATGAACACTACTTCACGTGCCGAAGGTATAAATGCTATTTATAAGAATTTTTTTCAACCAACTACCACTCTTCGAGAGTTTGTATTGAAGAATGAGAAGTGTTTGAGACAACTTGTTGAAAGAGAGAAAAAGGAGGATTATACTAGTGAACACTCTTGCCGCATCGTCGATAGTAGTGCATTTCTTTTGAAAAGTGCAGCAAAAGTGTATACAAGAAATGTATACGACATATTCAAAAAAGAATATGAGAAATCTCAACTTGAGTATGTCTTGTATGATGATGAAAAGAGTAGTGATGGTTGTATGACTTATATTTATAAGTCACGAATGGAAGGCGATAACCGTATTTGGAAGGTAAAATTCAATTCAGCTACAAAGGAAGGTAACTGTGAATGCAAGTTATTTGAATTTTTGGGGATTCCTTGTGGGCACTTTATAAAAGTTTTTCAGAGTCGTGATATAGAGCTCCCAAGTCAATTTGTTTTTAAAAGGTGGATGAAAAGAGCTAACAAATATAGAGGAAAGTATGATGCTGTAGCAATAAGTGGCTATGGGAAGTCTGAGTTATTGAGAACTACTCAACTTCAAATGGTTTACAGTCAATTGATTTATGAAGGGGCTGAAACCGAAGAGGGATACCAAATAATATTGCAAGCATCATAAGAATTATCACAAAGGCTCAAGGAAGTAAGAAAGACTAATGATTCGGAGAATATTTCAATTGATGATACAGAAAATGTAAATGAGAGCTTACCGGCCTCAAATGATGCTTCTCAACTTTTACGTTTAAATTCTAACATCTCACAAACGAAGGGAAGGAAAAAAGAAGGACATGTTCACAAAAGTAGTGTTAGAATTAAAGGAGGCTTGAAAAAAGCTATTGCAAGAGCTAAAGCGAAGACAAGTAGGAAATGTGCTTACTGTAACAACTATGGTGTTAAGCATGACAAAAGAAATTATCCTGAAAATCCAAATAGAAAGAAAAAAGCAAGTAAGTAATTTGCTTAGTTTTGATTCCTAGTATACTATGTTTCTTTTGAGAAAATTATTTGAAATTGATATTTGTCTTCACTTTCTTACTTGACAGCTGTTGATAGAGACGATGAAAACAAAAACACAAGTGGATGAAGACAGTGATCATGAAGAGTTAGCTATTCGTTTGGAGTAACTATTATATTTGTATGTACTATCAACTGTTATATTATAGTTTTGGTGTTTTTGGAAAAGCACTTGGATTTGTATGGAAATTCTTATATTGTATATATGTAATCTTCATATGAATATGAAAGTGCCTCCAAGAAATAGTAAACGTGTAGTGACAAAAAAAAAAATTGAAAAAAAGTTGGCATACCAGTGAGCTCAGAAGCAGCTGACCAGTGAGCTAGCAAAACTCAATATGTTAAAAAAAACTTTTTGTTTTCAAGTTGCATTGTAAAAGATAAAAGAAATTGGCATGTTCAATTGATTTAAGCTGCATTGTCAAGCAACTGTTAAGAGCAGGAAAAAAAAAAAAAAAGTGTCAGCTCACTCGCCGGAGACCGGTGAGCTCGCCAGCCGGAAACCAGTGAGCTCACTGTCAGGTACACAGTGAGCTCAGTGGCAGCTCAGAGGCAGCTGACCAGTGAGCTTGTTAGCTCACTGGTATGCCAACCAATGAGTTAGCAAAGCTAAATATGTTATAAAAAAAAAAAATTTTTCAAGTTGCATTGTAAAAGATAAAAGAAATTGCTATGTTCAATTGATTTAAGCTGCATTGTCAAGCAGCTGTTAAGAGAAGAGAAAAAAAAAAAGTGCTAGCTCACTCGCCGGAGACCGGTGAGCTCGCCGCAAAAAACCGATGAGCTTCTTTGTCGGATAAACAAAGTGAGCTCGGTGGCGGCTTCGAAGGCGGTGACGGTGAGCTAGCAAAGCTCAATATGTTTTAAAAAAAAAAATTTTTTAAGTTGCATTGTAAAAGATAAAAGAAATTGGCATGTTCAATTGATTTAAGCTGCATTGTCAAGCAGCTGTTAAGAGCAGGGAAAAAAAAAAGTGCCAGCTCACTCGCCGGAAACCGATGAGCTCACTGTCAGGTATACAGTGAGCTCAGTGGCAGCTCAGAGGCAGCTAACCAGTGAGCTTGTTAGCTCACTAGTATGCCAACCAGTGAGCTAGCAAAGCTCAATATGTTAAAAAAAAAATTTTTTTTTCAAGTTGTATTGTAAAAGATAAAAGAAATTGGCATGTTCAATTGATTTAAGCTGCATTGTCAAGCAGCTGTTAAGAGCAGGGGGGAAAAAAAAAAATGCCAGCTCACTCGCCGGAGACCGGTGAGCTCAGTGGCAGCTCAGAGACAGCTAACCAGTGAGCTTGTTAACTCACTAGTCAGTGGCAGTGAGCTAGCAAAGCTCAATATGTTATAAAAAAAATTTTTTTCAAGTTGCATTATAAAAGATAAAAAAAATTGGCATTTTTAATTGATTTAAGCTGCATTGTCAAGCAGCTGTTAAGAGCAGGAAAAAAAAAAAGTGCCAGCTCACTCACCGGAGAACGGTGAGCTCGCCGGCCGGAAACCACTGGTCAGGAGACCAGTGAGCTAGCAAATCTCACTGGTATGCCAACCAGTGAGGCAGTTGGTCAGGAGACTAGGAATTCAAAGGAATTCAAGAATTGTCCAGCATATTGCAAGCATAACTTCAGCATCTACAAGCTCACTGATCAGGAGGCATCAGCGATGCTAAACAAATCATTAGGAAGAACCTTGATAGGGAAAGGATACATCAGGATGAAGAGGGACACCGGCGAACATTAAGGTCTTTGCGCAATCTAAAGTAATTGCACTTTTTGATAAAAAAAATTTTGTGGCCAAACAAAAAAAGATTTGTATGATACTAATCAATAAGTATGGTATAGTATACATTTACTTACAACAACAATGAATAAAAACACAGGAGCCATCAGAAACATTTCTATATTCCTGCATGTTCAATTTGTTGGTCAAGGAAACCTGCACTTAACCCGTGACACAATTTCAACCAATTTTCTGTAGGTTGCATCATTTATTGAAGGCAACTCATAAGGGTCTGTTTGGAAATTTTTTAACTTTTAACTCATATTTTTCGATAAATTTTTTATAACATTTTACAGAATTTATTTAAATTTTTAAAATACTGAAAATAAATAACAGCAATCACATACCAGAACTATTTAGAATACTGAAAATAAGTAAAAGACAGCATGAAAAAGTTAGTAAAATATTCAAGATTTGATGAGTGGTAAGAGTATGAGAACTATGATATAAAATTTTTCTAAATTTTTTAAAATTTAAAAAGATTATATAAAAAATTATAAAAATTATTAAATAATGTGAACTTAAAAATTTTAAAAATGCGTTTCTAAAAAGCAATGCCCAACGCAAAAGTCAACCCTAAGCGTATGTGATTCTTTAATAAGTTTTAAAGTGGAAGTTCTTTAGAAATAAAATTTTATATAATAAAAAATGTTTTTATTTTTTTAAAAAATAAATTATATTTTTTTGTCTAAAAGTAATAATAATAATAAATAATAAAAATATTTTATTACGTAAAATTTTTTATATTTTTTAAATTTTTAAATAAAATTTATAAATACTTATAAAAAAATATAAAAAAGTATAAATTAAAAAGTTGATTTTGAGATATATGTTTTCTAAATTTCTTAGTCTATAGCAGCCCCCAAAAACCAAATTGCTTCCCTAATATTATGTACCTTTTGCATTCTTTTCCAATAATCAAAGTTGACGACCTATAGAACCTACAACTTCAAACTCTCATAAAACAATATCAAGGAAAACTCATTGATGCAGTCAGTAGAGAATAAAGTATAAACCAACTATAGCATACCTACTAGACAAAAGTCATTTAGTAATGCTTATAAAATAAAATTTTTTTTAAATAAAAAATATTTTTATTTTTTAGAAACAAATTTTATTTTTTATTTTTAAAAAATAATAAAAATATATAATAAAAAGATCTCACTACGTAAAATTTTTCTATATTTTTTAAAATTTTAAATAAATTTTTTATATACTTATAAAATATATATTAAAAAATATGAAATAAAAAATTAAAAAATTACTTTTTTGATAAATAATGCCAAACAAAACCAAACCAAATAAAGTTCAAAAGTGAACTCATTTCTTTTACTTATAACTCATTTCTTTTTATAAACAAAGCTTCCAACTCATTTTTAACTACGTACAAAAATAATAATAAATAATATCAATTATTTTTAGCTATAAAAAACATAAAAAGTGAACTCATTTTTAATAATATTATTTATAGTACATTATTTTGTTGTAAGTTACTTTTTAGTAAATCATTTACTGTAAAATAAACACACCTTAAGGGCACTAGTAGATCATTGCGGCAAGTTAGGCTCTTATTTCTAGCTCAAATACATTATCAAACTCATTGTTCAAGATATACATATGCATGGTCCTAACAAACTTCACTATGCAGCAGGAAAACGGAGTTCTGCTATTTGCAAGTATCATAAGGCATTGATTGTCCAATAGATGGTGTTCAATATTTGGAGAGTTTATTGAAAAGAAGCTTTATTAAAACAAAAGATATTAAAGATATTTTTAAAATTTTTTTAAAATAAGCTCTACTTTTTTAATCTAAAATAATAATAATAATAATAAATAATAGTAATAATAAGATATAAATATATAGAAATTTATAGTATTTTTTAAGTTTTTAAAATATAATTATAAAATAGTTTAAAAATTTATTTAAAAATATAAAATAATAAATTGAAATAATAAGAAATAAAGAGGAGATAACCAATGGCAAATATCCCCCAGTTGGCTACAGAGACGGTTATAGAGCTGGATTATTTGATGACCATAAAAGCAGTTACAATATATGTTCTATCTTTAAAGCTATGTAATATCTTAGAGTTCAATAAAACAACACATAGATCGTGTATTAATTTTTTCTCGACTCACCAAAATTTTATTTTTAGATTCAGTTTTAAGTACAACTTATTAAGAATGGTTTAGTTCCACATTGCTTATCAATAATACTGAAGTGATATTCATAAAGATTTGAACTCACTTTTCTTATTTGCCAATTGATTTTTAGAAAGATTCTAAATTCACCGTATGGTATCAAAGTGGGTTGGATGGAACCGGTCCAAAATATAGACTGAATATAATTTTATTATCCATATCTATTTATTCTTAATGCTTTTATAGTTCGCTTTATTCAAAGCAAAATAGCCCACTTTATTTCAGGACAAATAGTTCGTTACATTAAAGGATAATTGTCCGCTATATTGTAGGACAAATAGTCCATTTCATTTCAGGATAGGTACTCACTTCATTTAATTCAGTACAAAGTACATAGCCCGCATCAGTTCAATTTTATAAAAAAAAATGCTCCGCTGGAAGGCAGATGTTAAGAATAGTTTAGTCACATATTGCTTATCAATGGTCTTGAGATAATATTCATAAGATTTAGACTCACTCTTCTCATTTGCCAATTAGTTTTGAAAAAAATCCTAATTTCGTCACACAACTAAATATAAAAGTTATTGAAACTTCCTTCTAAATATATTAAAAACATAAAAAATTAACTCAATTATAGAAAAATTCTTATATATTCAAACTTGTTATATAATAATTATGTTATATTAAACTCAATTATAGAAGTGCAAGTTTCTAACTCAAATAAGCATGAAACGCAGTAAAGAAAATTTCTTATCGCCAGTGAGGGTAAAAAATTAAAATATATTTCGGTTTGTTGTTAGGATAAAAAACTATAAGGTGTGATTTTAAAGTTCAATTTTAATACAAATGCAATCAATAAAACCAAGGGCTATCAAGCAAGTTTCTATAAAAGCGTGCAATTAAACCAAGGATGATCAATCAAGCAAGCATATTGTTATTATACCTCTCTTTCTAATTTATTTATAAACAAAATTCACAATGGCAAGTTTTACATCTGCATTAATATCCTTATCGTAGGCTGAAGCCCAACGTCATAGATACCACCAATCTTGAGCCCCCTCCATTATTAATCATATGAGGCTCAATTCTGGCCCATTTCCTCTTAAATAATCTTATCCGTCCATTAATTCCACTCATCCGATCTCTTCCGTCCATCGCAGGTCACTCTTCTTTAATATCGAAACCCTAGCTTCCCTCGCAATCAAATTCTCATCGGAGAGAGAGAAGCAGTAGCAGAGCCAGGCGGCGACAGCGGCGGCGGTGAAGGAGAAAGAAGAACAAGGCAGGAAGAATGGGTCGTGTTCGCACAAAGACGGTGAAGAAATCTTCGCGCCAGGTAATCGAGAGGTATTACTCCCGCATGACTCTTGATTTCCACACCAACAAGAAGGTTCTCGAAGAGGTTGCCATCATTCCTTCCAAGCGTCTCCGCAACAAGATCGCCGGCTTCTCCACTCACCTGATGCGCCGTATCCAGCGTGGCCCTGTTCGCGGCATCTCTCTCAAGCTTCAGGAAGAAGAGCGCGAGCGGCGCATGGATTTCGTTCCTGAGGAGTCCGCTATCAAGGTTGACAAGATCGAAGTGGACAAGGAGACCATGGACATGCTCGCCTCGCTCGGCATGTCGGATCTGCCAGGAGTCGAGAGACAGACTGAGACGGCAAACAACCCTAACGTTTCCTTCGTTGGCGGCCGTGGCGGTGCTCCTGGTGGTGGATACCCCGGTGGAAGGAGGACTTAGAGGTCCATTTTCACTACTAGTGATGAAGTTTTTTGCTTTTAGAGATTATATTATAATTCTTTGATGTAGTTCTGTTGGAGGTTTGAACTGATTCTGTTTTCCAATGTTTGTGGAATGTGATTTTTATTGCGTATCGTGAAAACTATCTGATGTTGAATTCGATAACTGCAAAATCTGTTTGCTCAATATCAAGTTAATTTTGCTTTATGGTAATCAATGCTGAATGTCATGGTGTCCTTAATTTTCTGTAGTTTCTGGTAGCATTAAGTATGTTCTGAGGTTGGCTAGGTGTTTCATTTTATTGGAACTTTTACTGCTAAGTCGCAGATGAGTATCTGTGTCAACTAGATGATTGGAAATTTTGGATACTCTGCTATTTGGATCCTCCCTTGGCTTCAGGTTGGGGTGACATCGTTCTTTTGTAGTGGTTTGGATTGATGGATGCGCCTCGTCTCCCTTGTCGAGAATTGTAAGGCTAACGTAGTTTTGATTTGAAATTTTACTTTTCGCGACAAAAGTATCATACATGTATTTTCCTTATCCAAAATTCATATGAAGTTGGCAAAATAGATAGGTACGGTTTTTATGCAATCTATAAACTCAATTTCAAGAACTATTGATAATCGTCTATAGGCACAAAAAAAAAGTCCATAAGATCGGACCATTTATCTATGCAAGTTTTAATCCCGTGGGCAACACCAAGAACGGATTCGATTTATAATTAACTATATTAGTCCACCCTTACCCTTTACGTATTTGATGCCGAGTCTTGTTGCTTTTTTCTCTTTGAGAAAGTTATGGGTTGCCTCTGTATCTACCAAAGCTCGGACCTTCTGTCCTCCAGCTTTGGTCGTCACGTACATTCGACCATTTACCTCACGTTTTCGTAATTCAGTTTTTGTTTGGATGGTATTAAGTAGTTGTAACGAGCCCATATTTATTTCTTTTGATTGTTATTGTGGTTCGTGCATTATCTCAATTAATGTGGAGAGTTTGTTTCGTTTTGGCATTCCTTAGCCATATGAAATTCATCGTAAATGAAACATTTTAAAGGCTGCTTATCGTTCCGTCGATTGTACCATTACTTCATGGGAGCCTCCTTTGGTCTTAGGTGGGTCAAATGTTGCATATATAACTTGATGACTATCTCCATCACTATTATTATTGAAGTCCCCTTGAGGCTTGTGTATTTCGGGCCGTTGAAATTCAATAAAAGACTCGCCTATGACAATGAAAGAGTTGAGATCTATTACGTTGGATCTCTAATCTTGATCATGTTTGTAATTTGTCTATGAAAGCAAAAAGGGCTTCAATTTTTGGAAAATGGGGGATTTCCACAATCAACTCCGAAAATTTCTTTATGTAGTTCGTTATGTTCTTTCTATGTGCCAAACGTTGAAGTTTTGCTCTTATCTCGTCCTTGGCATTCACCGGATAATAATGCCATATGAGTTTCCTCGTAAACTCCTCTCAGGTGACAATGATGCATATCCCTTTCCAATATTTGCATCTCTCATCCTTCATTATACCATTACGGTATCGTTAATGTAAAGAGTGGTATGGTCGATCTTACTTACATCCTCTGTGATGCCGGTACTCTTAACGAGTTACTTCAAGCTCCTAAAGAAATTATTGATCTCTTTCGTATTCCGCACTCCTTTATACGTCTTGAATCTTGGAACATACATATTCGAAGGAGTTGGAGTTGAGGATATAGCGGTAACTCTCCTTATGTAACTGCCACTTTATAAAGCGTCAAGTTTCTTTGGACATCTCTTAACTCGTTGGTCAACCTTACAATCTTTTCTAAGACAGTAACTTTTCTCCTAAGAGCATCCATATCACCAATGAGAGAATCTTTAAGGGCCTTACTTTGTCGAGATCATGATTTTGCCACCACGTTCAATGCATCTTGTATCTCTCCACCAAGCTTTTCTTGTCCCTTCTCGAGATTCTTCATGTTTTAGACCAACTTCTCGAACTGCTCCACTCTGGGCATATTTGGGAGTGCTTTTTTTGGCTTTTGGCCAGAAAAAAGCACTCCACAGTAAATTTTATGTTTGGATAAGAGGGCTTTTTGCTAAATTAGGCAGCTTCTTTTGTCGGAAAAAAAAAAGCAGCCATCTGATGCTTTTTCAATAAGCAGCACAGGGCTTTCCTTGTCTTATAATGTGAAATGACTATTTTAACCTTGCTAAATTTGACAAATTACATACATATAAATTTACTCACCCACCCAGCTACTCACTCACCTCACTCATTTCTCACCCGTTCGCTGCATTCACTCCTCGCTTGTCTCTGCAGCATTCACTCCTCTGCTCGTCACTGCTCGCTCACCCATCCGTCGGCGTTGCCATTCACTTCTCATTATTAGGCACTACTGCTCACCCACCAGCGTATGATCATTCACTCCTCATTCAACACTCCCGTTCGCTCAACTCTATAAATCTTCTCGTGGTTTCATCTCTACTAAACAATTCTTCCGGTTGATCTCTGCCCACAAGTTCCTGGTGCATCATTGATCTTCCAAACGTTCTTTGGTGCTAAGGAGATACACATGTACTTGATTTCTTGATTTCATTCGATTTTTTTTCCCATTCGATAAATCACATTCTTATAGTGTTATTTTGTGAAATTTTCCCTTTTTTTTATCGTCCAGCTTTTTGTTTGTTCTAACCTTTATTGATTCATTATTGAGTGAAAGAAAATTTTTTTGAGTGATGATGGAAATTGTAGAGCAGTGGATCGATTTTTTTGGTTGAGTCTGAATTAAGCTACTGCTCTGGATTGTTGTGTTGTAGTAGTAGCTGCTATTGTATTTTTTTTTGCTTACTGTCTGAATTAGCTACTGTCGATGTTGCATCAAGAAGTGTTAGTTTTTTCTATAATTTGTTACATGTAGTTTAGTTCATACGCGAAACAAATCTGCATATTATATTTTTATTGGTTTGTTCTTCATGATTTTTAAGTGAAGTTTATTTGTTGATTGTACAAGTTTTTCCAAATCTTATGCATAGTGCCTAATGATAGGAATGAAAGCTTGAAGTAGCCTGTGGTCTTGCTTTGAGCATCTAGGCACAAATTCTTTAGTGTAAGCAATTGAAACTTCAGTTATCATCACCATCATCTTCTTCTTCTTCTTGTTCTTCTCCTTTGAATCTGCAACATGCATGATATGTCTCTTTATATTAGAAATTCTTTGTTATGTCGAGAGTGTGCTTTGTGTATTTTTTTTATGTTACATATAACTAATTTAGTGAGCTGAAATATTTGGCTAATTTAGAGCTGAAACATACTAGCTTGAACAACCTTAAATAAGCAAGCTCACTATATATAACATTTTCTATTTAACTTGAAACAGTGAGTTTGATTGATATAGTTTAGAAGCTAAACAAGTAACCTCTGTGTTTAGGAGTTAAGAGTGTGCTTGATGGAGCTAAACAGTGAGCTGAAACAACATTGGCATCTGTTTGAACTAAACAGTGAGATAAACATGCATCTGTTTGAACTATCTCGATTGCTATCTTAATTAAAATTTAAATTTGTGTTGCTTCTGAAATGTTAACTAAACTTTTTTGCCACTCATAAGCATTTCCATTTCTTAATCTTTGTTGCCTACATCATACAATGCAATGGAAAGTCTTTATCAGATTTTGTTTTTGGCTTACATCATATAATGCAATGGTTTTCTTCTGAAAGTCATAGAAGTCTCTTTCAAGTTTTTTCAAAATTTTTGGCTTACACCACAACCAACAGTTTGGAAGCTCACTGTTTTGATGCAATAGAGCTGCAACTCACTATGCTTTTATTGTTGTCATTGCTATGCATGCTTTATAGGTGCTCACTGTCATTGCTTGTAGTATTTTTGTGACTGCTTGTATAGCAATCTGTTACCTACTGGAGCCCTAAGAAAAAGAAACCAATATCTTGTGCCATTTTTTTTTTTTAAAACTATTATTTTTCATTGAATGTTATAGTGTGCACTGTATTTTGATTTCATCTCATGTAGCTTTTGATATTTTCTTTACTTCAACTTGTAGATAGCAACTTGTAATTTTTTTAAATGGATCTTAGTATCTTTTAAGCAGTGGTGCATCAGTGCTGCCTTTGCTCTTGTTCTTCTCATCTCTCACTTTCTTGTTGTTATACTCTATTGTTCTCTTCTCTCCTTTGCTTCAACTTGTAGATAGCAGTTTGTAATTTTTTTTAATAGATCTTAGAAATTTTTTAAGCAGTGGTGTATCACTTAGCTAAAACAATTAGCTTGAACCTTATGTTGGATGCTAATATGAGCTGAAATAGTTTGCTTATACTATACAACATGCTTGTATGAGCTGAAATAGTTGTATATTTATGTGCTCACTATTCTAGATGCATTCCTGGTGTGTAATCTTTGTGATTCTATTGGGGTTTTGAAAAATAAACAGCATGTTACTACAACATTTTACTTTAACAGAACCTTTGTTAATCTTTGTGATTCTGTTGGTCTTTAAATTGCTGTGCAAAAGGGTTTTGAAACAAAAAATTCTTTTAAATACCCTGCAGACTAATTGCTGTGTGTTCTGGTTGGTTTTAATTTACAAATATCTTGTGCTCTTGGGAAGAAATGCTTTTAGTATTGTTTTTAGTTTCCAGTATTTTTAGGGGTGGCAATATGGGTTCATGGGTCGGTTCCGGGTCAACCCATATAATAACCGGGTCAAAAATATTCAACCATAATCCGACCCGTTTATTTATATAGGTCAAAATTGTCAACCCTAATCCAACCTATTTATAACCGGATCAAACTCGGGTCGACCCATTTAATAATTAAATTATTAAATAAAAATTATAAATATTAATTTTTAATAATAATATATCAAAATTATTAATTATGATGTATTTATAAAAAAAAATTAATTTTGACAAATTTATAAATTAAATAAAAATTAATTTAAATTAAGATAAATTAAAAATATATATATACAAATTAAATTCAAATTTTTTGCTATTTTTTCTAATTTTTAAGTTATATATACTATATAAATAGTTAAACGGGTCATTTTCGGGTCTATCCGAACCCGACCTGAACCCGTTTATAATTTTCGGGTCGATCCGAAATTGACCCAAACCCGTCTAAGGCTTGATCCGAACCCGACTTTTTTGAATTAGATTTTCGGATCGGGTCGATTTTTGCCACCCCTAAATATTTTGCTACTATGAGGTAGGAGCTTCTATGTGTTATCTTTGTTACAAGGTGAGTCTGGATATAGCAAGGATTCCACAAGATAATGTTTTGACATCTTGCAGTGGTGTATCCATACATGTAACATATTCATCTTTTAATAATTAAGGAGACAATACAACCACATCTAGATGAGAAGAGCTATTAGAACTAATGTGTTACTTTAATCTCAACTCTTCCTCAATAAGGTTAAAATTAAGAGCATATAGAAACATAAATAGCATGGTTTGCTAGTTTATTAGCTAATAGTATGCCCCTCCTAGAATCATTGTGACTTGGTAATACCTATGATATTATAAACAAGGCATTGCTCATATTGCTGTAGGAATGTGTTGTTTGTAACTTTTTATATCCTAGTTTGTCAAGAATATGTGTGGATAGTTATCTGCTTGACATCATTAGGGATTGTCGACTTTTTCATGTCATCATCACGAGCTGCTTTCTACTGATTTGGCTGTCTTTGGAAAGCTTGTTTGCTGCATTAGCTTCTAATAGTTATTTGTGATAGAAGTCTTTTACTTTTCACTCTAGCTTCTAATGTTATAAAATTTTTCACTACATTATATATAACATTCTTTTTCTTTTTCAATACATTTCTAGAATTCAAACTTCTGCTGTATGAATTTTCAGCTTTACTATATGTTGTTTTCATTCAAATAATTATAACATTTTACTGGTATGTAGGTACTGAGGTTGAAGGTTCTGTTGTTGTGAACAATAGTCTCAATTTCTATAAGAGAAGGCACTGGTAAGAGCTACAACTCACTGTTTTTTATTGCATTGTTATGCTTCTGTTGTTGTTATTGCTATGAATGCTTTATAGGTGCTGCTTGTAGTGTTTAATGTCTTGTGACTGCTTGTAGAGCAGTCCTCTACCTACTAGAACACTATAGTGTTCCTATGTACTGGAAGTAGCATGTGTTCTGCTTACTGGAAGTAGGCTGTTACTTCAAGCAGAGTGGTGTTCCTTTGTTGTTCTCTGCTCTCATTTTCTTCCACTTGTTGATAGCAGCTTGCAATATTTTAAAATGGATTTGCAATTGTTTTTTTAACTAGGTTGCTGTTTAGTGAGATATTAAAGGTTAAAAAGAATTTCTGTAAAGCATTTTTCTATTGCATGTCATGGTATGATTTTTCTGTAAAGAACTTCTGAAAGAATGGTATGATTTTTGAAAAGAATTTCTATTGCAAAAAATAGTATATGTCTTTTAATAAAAGAATTTCATTTATTAGATGCTGGATATGCTGGAGAGCACCTAGTATAGTTTTATCAACATTTTCAATTAGATACAAATGGGTACCAAGTAATTGCCAAGTATAAACCATGCAATGCTGCTACATGCACTGCTGCCAAATATAGTACTAACATCTTCAATTAGCTCTTGATGAAAGAGGGACAAAAAAGAAAGAACCTACTACTACATGTATTGCTGCTGCCAATTTATTTCTTCACACCCCCTTCAATAGTTATAAAAAAAACCTGTTAAGTATTAGAATACATATAGCTACAAGCACTACACCATTAGACAGACTTGTTGTAAGTTGCACCTGTAGAGATAGCATTGACATAGGAAAATCAAGGGGTGTTTTTTTGCTGCTGGAGATGCATCTAGTTCAAGATTGATAATTAGTATGTTTTCATTACATAGTTAAAGTAATTGCTGGACATGCTGGAATAGTTTTATCAACAATTTCAATTAGATGGAGATGCTGGACATGCTGCTACTGCTCTTGAATGGTTTTAAAAAAAAAACCTGTTAAGTGTTAGAATACATATAGCTACAAAGGGTGCTTGTAAGCAGCAGCTGTTTGTATAGCATATAGGAATTTCAATGGGTGCTTTTTGTTGCTGGAGATGCACCTAATTCAAGCTTGATAGTTAGTATGTTTTCATTACATAGCCAAGCTCAACTATGTGTTAGGATGTTGTTAACTACATATATAGGTTTATACGAGCTACATGATTTTGTTATGAGCTACATGATATAGGTCTAATTAAATCCTGCAAAGTACATGACTGTTTGTATGAACTACATGATTTTGTTAACTACATATATAGGTTTCTGATAAATACAATATTCAAGAATAACAAGCATAGATTACTTAGATGGTTATTTGTGGATGAGACATATGAAATTATTGTGCATAAGCATAGATTACTTAGATGATTGCTGCCGTAAGTTTAATGTTATATGGTGAGATATATGAAATTATTTTAATTTTCTTTTCAAAATTTTATTTTTTGTTGTAAAACTTAATTTCTGATTTTTACAAATTATTTTTTTCTGAATAGTATGTTTATATACTGATCATTGCTATTTTTGAAATAGATTACTTTGATGGTTGTTATTTATTATAAATGATTACTTGATTATTACTATGTTGATTGTTATTATTTATAGGTAAATTATGTTGATATAGATAATTCTAGGCGTAACAATTATAGTGATGTTAATATCTTTAAACAATTATATAGTAACAGTTTGAGAATTGTTTATATATTTAGATGGACTTTTCTAACAAAATACCACGAGAGAAAAGAAACTCACCTTTCAAATGGACAGAGTCTTTTCATTTGAAGTTTATTGAGTTTTGTGAATAAGAAAATTTTTTGAGCAGGCAGTAAATCAATATTATGAAAAATACTCAAGAAAACGTGCTGTCCATACATCTATACGTACTGGTAATATATTTATGTCGGAGATATTAGAAGGAAACGAAACTCGTTGCTATCAAAATTTTCTAATGAATCTGCCGACCTTTTTACAACTTTGTGATGACTTGACAAGGTTTTATGGTTTGAAACCATCACGAGGAATGTCAGTTCACGAACAGGTTGCAATATTTTTAATAACTTGTGCGCATAATCTTGCAAATAAAATATGTCAGGACATCTTTAATCATTCTGGCGAAACAATTTATAGACATTTTCATGAAGTGTTGGAATCTGTGATGAGGTTAGCTACATATCTTATAAAACCTCATTCTAGATACAGTGAAGGTGCTGGATTTCATAAACCGCAGAACTCTCGATATCTCCCATGGTTTCAAGTAAGTGATCAATTTTAATTTCAATTTAAGTAAATTGAACTTCTTATGTTGATATCAAAATTTTTATTTAAATAGGATTGCATTGGAGCTATTGATGGTACACATATCAAAGCAAGACTACCACCAAGAGAGGTAACTGCTTATGTTGGACGTAAATGCTACGCTACTCAAAATGTTCTAACGGTATGTGATTTCAATATGTGTTTCACATTTGTATGGGCCGGATGGAAAGGATCAGCTCATGATGCACGCATACTTACTGAAGCAATCAATACACCTGTGGTTAATTTTCCTCGGCCGTCTGGTGATAAATATTATTTAATAGATGTAGACTATAGACACACACGAAAATACATGGGTCCTTACAAAGGCGGAGATGTAAGATATCATCTGCAGGATTTTCATCGTGCAAAAACATCTCAGATGCGAGCACCAAGAGGTATGAAAGAAAAGTTTAACTACATGTATTCTTCGTGTAGAAATATCATTGAGCGTAATTTTGGCGTATGGAAAGCTCGTTTTGCAATATTAGCAAATATATTAAGATATTCAATAGAAATCCAGCGTGATATTGTAATTGCTACCATGGCGATACACAACTATATCAGGAATAAAAGTGTCGCGGATGATGCATTTTCTAGGGCTGAACGTGAGACATATGTTCCATCAATATTTGAAGAATCTTCAAGTACATCTAACGTTCAATCCGAAGACAATATTGAGCAGCGGGATGCAGAGTGGAACGCGCGCCGTGATGCATTGCAAATGAAATATATAGACAGTAATTATGGATGTTATGATTGTATTTGTTGCTATTTATGATTGTTGAACTATTAACTATATGACTGTATTATCTTTAATTAAAAGTTTATTTAAAATTGCTAATGTATTACTATATTTTTTTCATTTCTACCAATTATTAATTAATTATTATATTAAATAATAATATATTTATATATTTATAAGTAATTTAAATATATTATTTCAGAATTTATTATAATAATAATATATTTATTCATATGTTTATAATATTATTATAAAAAATATTAAGCAAAAATTTATTTTAAAAATATATTATAAAATTAATTTTCAAAAAATTAGATAATATATGAACATAAATTTAAAATTTTAATAATATATCATTTATTATATACTTAAAGGCATTTCAGTCATTATATATCTTATTCACTAATAAGCACAAGCTTAGCCAGACATATCTACAATTTTTTTTTACAAAAAAGCTTTAAACAGTAAAATTTATCCAAATATAATTTAGAAAAAAGCAGCTTTCTAATCAAAAGTTCACCAGCCGCTTTTTTCAGCAAAAGCACATAAATAGCAGCTTTCGCCCGAAAGATTTAAATTTAAAACTTAGCCAAACATGCCCTCTATCGGTCATAGTAAGCTCCACTCTAGCAAGCCTTGTGTTCGTGTTTACCATTACGTCTCTATATCTCTAGACTTATTTTTGCGTTGGCGACTGCTCTCGGGAGTCTTCCATTCACTCTTCCTTCTCACGTGGATGATAACATCGCTTTCATTTGCCATTTATATTGGACATAACTTTGTCTCTAAAATTACTTGTCACGAACCTAGAGTTTTATTTTGGTCCGTGCGGTATTTAGTTACACATATTGTGACTAAATCAGTCTTTTTTTCAAAATGAGCTATCAATAATAGTTAGAAAGCTTGTATGGATTTAAGGGAGGAAGCAAAGTAAGAAGCACATTTGAAGAGAGAGTTTGGAAAGAACTCTTTATTACAAATAAGCTTGCATACAAAGTTTTTGCTTGATGGTTCTAATGAGGGCCTTGTCCTCTTATTTATACCCACTCTAACTCCTCAATGGACGGGGAGATTAGATTGAACGGTAGAGAATATTTAATACAGAAAGTTCTTACATAATATCCCACACAAATCTGCACATCTCTATAATATTCAAACTATCTTGAGTATATCTAAAATATTATAGACTTATGACAAATATCTTAAATGTTTAGAATATTCTACCATATTTTAGACTTGCCTTATATATAATATATTTTACCAATATAATGAGGATGGAGAGAAAAAATAAAATAGCCATACCGTGATATTAAGAATGTGCTTAGGTCTCTACCTGGCAGATCGTTTTGGCTATCGCTTGTGGTTAGGGCTGCCTGCAACTTTGCTAATGAGAGCAGAGAGTGCATTCTTGCTGTTGACTTGAGGACATGAGATTTTATTATTGGTTTTAGTGAACTTGTTTCGATTGTGGAGAATATATACAACCTCAATACTAATTTTGTTCCAAAGTGAGAATGCAATGTTTCGAGTTGCTTTCCTTGTAAATATAAAGGAGACTTTGTGCATCTTGGCATTGCATAGAAACCTATGATGAACCAAGAGAAGAACAAGTCTTATATAACGCTATGAATACAATTATGTTGTGATGTTGTGTAGTTGTAGATAGTTTGAGATGGAAGAAATATTCTACTGCTATATTCTAATCTAAACGTCTCTGAGAATGCCAAGTTAATACCAAATCAATCTGTCATCAAAAGATTGACCATATTGCACGAGAGGGAGATCTACAGATGTGTTGAAAATACAAGGATAATTTTGATGATAACAAAAAATTAAGAACTATGATTTATATACGACTAATAATCTGAAAACAAGTCTGCAGGATTAGACAAATAAAGATCATTTAATTTACAAAGAAAAAAAAAAAATCATCATACACCAACTATTATGCTACTACATACCGGATAGAGAATAAAGATATGGGATGAGGATGTCACAACTAAATAATAACCAACCTCTATGTCACTATCAAGCGGGACAGAGAACAAAGATACGGACAGAGGATGCCACAGCTAAATAACAGCCAAATCATGCTATGTCACTCATCAAGGGACAGAGAACAACATACGGGATGAGAACAACATACGGGATGGAGGATGCAAAGCCACATTACATAATTGTTTGGCTATCAAGCATATGCATTTCTCTTTTGGGACACCCATATGTTCAACGGCAACGGTTTCCCTTGCCTTCAAAAAATCACTCGCACTCACAACGGATCAAGGACCTCAAATGAAGATTTACAAGAGCTAGAATCATCTTCACTTTCACACAAAAGGGAAGCTCAATAATCAAGGAAAGAAAGGTCAAAGTCCTTGATCACCAAGCGATCAACCCGCATCATTTATTATGGACATACCACATCAACTCATCACCACCGAGATTCAAATGTAAGCTTAGCTGAATTAAGCACTCAACCGTTGGTAGCAAATTCAAATCTCTTCAACGATTCAATGCAACAAAGACTTTGCACAAACACACCAAGAACCACTGACAACACCATTCCTTCTCCGACGTGAAGAACCGAAAGCGCCAACAAAGAACGCTCTCAACGGCTCCTGCCAGAGAAAGATGTTCTATAAAAAGGAGTCACAAAGAACGAGGAAAAACGTGGTGGAGAAATAGAGAAAAACAGCGGGGAACAAAAAAAAAATGTAGTAGAGAGAATCCAAGCAAAAAAACAGAGACATACAAGAACTCTACCATTCTACACAAAAATCTCCCACTCCCTGGTCACGAACTTGACTACTCCACACAAACAAATCTTGCTTTGCAAATCATACTCAAGAAATCTCTCAAGAATCTCTCCGATCATCTCATCCAATCATTGCTTAAACACCCAACATTCATGAGATAGATCCCGCACTCAATACTTGTTTATTTTCTTGTAACTTGTCACTTACGATTAAAGTAAAGGTGGTCTTTGGATGCACCGTAAAGGAAGTTCGTGTAGCTTGGTGTAAGTTCTTAGACCTTGTAATAGTGCTAGCAAATCAGCCAGGGGGACAGGCGTGTCTAGGAGGCTGGTAGGGGTTGTCTTGGCGAAGAAACCCGGTAGAGTATGTGTGCTTGGCGAAGCACTTCGCTCTAGGTGTATTTGTAGCTTATTAAAGGTCTAGTGAAGCTTTGGCTCGTGATAGAGCGACCGCGATGTAGGCAAAGGGGTTTTGCGAACCACGTTAAATATCCCGAGCACTACTCTTTGTCACTTCACAAGAAACACAAGAACTCTTACATTGCGCAGTTACAAATGATGACACACCGCTATCAACTCTCTGCCAGTAGGATAACAAACTTAACGTAAATTTTTATAGACTAACTCAATTCACCCCTCCCCTCTTGAGTTAATCCTGCAGGAATATCTAACAATTGGTATCGAGAGCGGTATACCTAAAAATCAAAGGTCTAACAACCTTGAGGTAAAAGATCCTTATGGCTAACCTTGTTCCTATAGCTTTTGAAGGTAGATCCTCCAACAGACCACCACTCTTTGATGGAACAAATTATGGCTACTGGAAAACCAAGATGACAATCTTCATTCGAGCACAAGACTTCACACTATGGAAGATAATACGGGACGGACCTATCCTTCCAACCAAAACTGGTCCAGATGGGATACATATCCCCAAGGCTGAACGAGAATACAATGATGAAGATAACAAGCTCATATCAATGAATGACAGAGCTATGAACCTTTCAGATTCTCATACTGGATCCTAATGAGTTCAACCGAATCAGTGCTTGCAACTCTGCCAAAGAAATATGGGATCAGTTGGAGGTAACACATGAAGGAACCACTCAAGTCAAGGAAACCAGAGTGAATCTGCTCATGCATGAGTATGAAAACTTCAGGATGAACCAAGATGAGTCCATTTCTCAGATGTTTACTAGATTTACTAACATTACAAATCCTCTGAAGAATCTAGGAAAAGTATTCAAACCTCAAGAATCAAATGGAAGATATTGAGAGTCATCTTTGCCAACATTTGGATCTAAAGTAGATGCCATAGAGGAAAATCTAACTTTTCCTCAAATATCACTGGATGAACTGATTGGCAAGCTAATGGCTAAGGAACTATCTCTGAAGAAAACTGATGAACGCCCCGAAGGGATTGCATTGAAGATCAACGACCAAAGAGTAAGTGATTCTTCCTCCCGATGAAGACATTGCACTCTTAACTCGTAAATTTAAAAGCTTTCTCAGAAGAAACAAGTTTAGAAAAAGAAGGGTTCCTGGAAGAACCAATAGAGGAGAGGACAGACAGGACACCAACTGCTTCAACTGCAATAAGCCAGGACACTTCAAGAACGATTGTCCACTGCTTAAGAAATCTAAATACAAGGACACAAGAAGAAAACGAGCTATGGCAGCCTGGAGTGATGAAGATGAAAGTTCATCAGAAGACAGTCAGACTGAGACAGAGAAAAATGAAAAAAGCAATTTATGTCTGATGGCAGATCATGAAGATGACAATGAGGTAAATTCTACTGACTATGATGATTCTAATGAACAATTACAAGATGTTTTTGATGAACTGTATGCAAAATACCTACATGCCAAAACCGACTGCAAAACTATAAAGGTATGCATACATAAAATTAAGGATGAAAACGAATGTCTGAAAAAAAAAATACTTGTTTTAAAAAATGCCTTAGAAGACAAAACTGATGCTATGAAAGACACACTCCATGCAGATTATGATCATATTAACTCTAAACTATGTGCACTGCATATTAAAAATAAACGCTTGACTCAAATAAATGAAAAGCTTCATGTCAAACTAAATGAATGTAAGACCGAGAACCGACAAGATGCACGTAAAGCTCAAGCATAGACATGATAAAGAAAATTGCACGAGCTTGAGGAGTTGAATGAGGCACTTTGGGTAGAGAGGTGGATAGACCGTCATACCCCACCATTCCAGATCTTAAACCATTCATGACTGATTATACAAATATGCACATAAAAGAAACTAGCTCATGGAAGAAAATCAAACACTGCTTCAAAAGAGCAAAGCTCTGCAGAGTAAGAACCTCAACCTAGAAGCATCACTGGCAAGATTTGTTAATGGAAAGGATAGACTAGATGCAATCTCGGGCTCAACGCACCCATACAAAAAAGGAAGGAATAGGATTCATTCCAAAGATCTATGGCAACCCAGTAAACAAATCTCAAGGTATGATCAGCCCTCCACATGCCACTCAGGTATGGCAACAGCAAGGATGCAAAACAAAAATTTAATGTCCAAAGCACATACGGCAAACATGTCTTACTCCACAATACCTTTTGTTAAATGCTTTCATTGTGGCAGAAAAGGGCATAATATTTATTCATGCTAGTATAAAAAGAACACCAATAAAATAAAAATGATATGGGTTCCAAAAGGAACAACATATAACAGCACTAACTCTTTAGGACCTAAAGAAATTTCGGTACCTAAGCACTAAAGACTTCTTTTGTAGGAAGGAGAGGAGCTAACCCGACTGAAAAATAGCAAATGGTACTTGGACAGCGGGTGCTCAAGACATATGACAGGAAATGAAGAATGTTTTAGCAGTCTATAAAAACAATTCGGTGGAAATGTAATCCTTGGAGACAACAGTAAGTGCAAAGTAATAGGCATAGGAAAAATAGGTAATCCCTCCTCCCTATGCATAGAAAATGTTCTTCATGTCAAAGGATTAAAACATAACCTGATAAGCATAAGTCAATTATGTGATAATGGATTTAAAGTCAATTTTGATAATCACTGCTGCTCAGTTGTCAATCTGTCATCTGGTGAAGAAATACTAAACGGAAAAAGGGAAGGTAATGTTTATGTACTCTATATTGATGATCTTCCTAACAACAAAATGTGTTTAGTAGCAAGTCAGCAGAAAGCAATGCTCTCGCATAGACGTTTGGGACACTGCAACATTAAGATACTATCAAAATCGCCCAAATTAAAACTAGTAAAGGGACCGCTCAAGCCAACTATAGCTTGGATGAACTATGTGACGATGTGCCCAAGGAAAACAAGTGAAGTCATCATTCAAGCACAAGCAAGATAACAACCAAGCAACCATTACAATCAAGCTACATATGGATTTATTTGGACCAAAGAAGAATGTTGAAGTTTGGGAGGTAAATATTACCGCCTAGTAATAGTAGATGATTATTCTCGTTTCATTGAGTTTACTTTTAGCATACAAGAATGATGCCCTCAAAACATTCATATGCTTTTTAAAATGATTCAAAAAGAACTAAACCTAAACATCTGTAAGCTATTAGAAGTGATCATGGTAAGGAATTTTAAAATCATTACTTTGATGAATTTCAGACTCAATGGTTTAACACATAACTTCTCTGCTCCAAGAACTCTCCAACAAAATGGTGTAGTAGAAAGGAAAAATAGAGTGCTAGTAGAAATGGCTCAACCATGCTCATAGAATGTAATCTACCAAAATATTTTTTAAGCGTAAGGCGTGAATACTGCATGTTATATTATTAACCGTGCATTCATTCGCCCCATTCTTAAAAAGACTCCATATGAGCTTTTAAAGGGAAGAATTCCAAATATCGGTTACTTAAGAACCTTTGGATGCAAATGTTTTATCCTCAACAACGAGAAAAATAATCTTGGAAAGTTTGATGCAAAAAGTGATGAAGGTATTTTTCTCGATTACTCTTCAACATCAAAAGCTTATAGAATTTTTACAAACGGATTATGATTGTTGAAGAATCCATGCATGTATTATTTAATGAGTCTAACAATGAGACGAGAAGAAATCGAGAACCAGATGCAGGATCGGAAGAAGAAGAAGAGTCGTTCCCAACGCATGTAAAAACAACAGACACAGAGACCTAAATAAAGAAACGAATAAACGGTGAAATAATGAGGAAGGATGGACTCACGAATTTTACCGATCGATGAAAACTCGTGAGCGGTCAAATAGGACCACAAATACAGATCCAAATCATCCACAAGAAAACATATTAGGTGAGGTAAATGAAGGTACAAGAACTAGATCCCATTTTAAAAATAACTTCATTCAAAGACTGCATTTGTATCAAATCTAGAACCAAAGTGCATAAATGATGCATTGACAGATAGCTCATGGATCACTTTGCCATGCAAGAAGAATTAAATCAGTTTGAAAGAAATAATGTATGGCATCTTGTTAGAAAACCTCCAAACAAATCTATCATAGGAACAAAATGGGTGTTTAGAAATAAATTGGATGAAAATGGCATCATAACTAGAAACAAAGCTAGACTAGTAGCTAAAGGATATAATCAGAAAGAAGGAATAGATTTTGATGAAACTTATGCTCTGTTGCACGCCTTGAAGCCATTAGAATACTACTTGCTTTTGCATGTCATAAAGATTTCAAACTTTTTCAAATGGATGTTAAAAGTGCATTTCTAAATGGTTTTCTCAAAAGAAGAAGTCTATGTTGAACAACAACCTCCGGGTTTGAAAACACAAGTTTGTCCAAATCATGTTTACAAATTGAACAAAGCTCTTTATAGTTTGAAACAAGCTCCCAGAGCTTGGTATGAAAGGTTAAGCACATTTCTGATTGAAAAAGGCTTCAGTCGAGGTAAGATTGAGTTAACTTTGTTCACATTGCATGAAGATAATGACATGTTAATTGTACAAGTCTATGTAGATGATATAATATTTGGTGCCACTAATAAAAGTCTATGCAGAAAATTTTCTAGCTTGATGAAAGGAGAGTTTGAAATGAGCTTGATGGGTGAACTAAATTATTTCCTTGGTCTGCAAGTTAAACAACTGAAAAATGGCATATTCATAAGTCAAAGCAAATACATTAAAGAGTTGATCAAAAAGTTCAGCATGGAAGGAAGCAAGGAGATAAGCACTCCAATGTCTACTTCTTGCAAACTGAACCGAGATGAGACACGTAAAGCAGTTGATCAAAAATTATATAGAGGTATGATTGGATCACTCCTTTATCTTACTGCCAGTAGACCGGACATTCAATTCAGTGTATGCCTATGTGCTAGATTTCAAAGTGATCCAAAAGAGTCTCACATGATAGCCAGAAACGCGATTATTAAATACTTGGTAGGAACTATGGAATTAGGATTATTCTATCCAAGAGGCTGTGAATTTAACTTATATGCTTATGCTGACGCTGATTTTGGTGGCTGCAAGCTTGATAGAAAGAGCACAAGTGGCTCTTATTAGTTTTTAGGAGGTTGTCTGATCTCATGGTGCTCCAGAAAACAAGCTTCAGTGGTGATGTCAACTGCCGAAGCAGAATACATAGCCGCTGGAAGTTGCTGCTCTCAAGTACTTTGGATAAAACAACAACTTCTTGATTTTGGCTGTGATTTTAAGAATGTACCTATATTCTGTGACAATACAAGTGCCATTAAGTTAACCAAAAATCCCATTCAACACTCACGCACAAAGCACATAGATTTAAGACATCATTTCATTAGAGAGCATGTTGAATGCAATAATATAGTGTTAAACTTTGTTAATTCGAGAATCAACTAAATACATCTTCACTAAACCTTTAGGACTTGACTCTTTCAAAAAATCGCCATGAGATAGGTTTATGTGTCATATAACTATGCTCTATTCTCGCCTCAGACAGACGTGCTTAGATTTCAACATGATTACAATGCACAATAATCGATCGCAATCGATAGAACTATAGTAAGCGGTGACCGACGGCCACGTCTTTGAGCACATGACCCAAATGATTCATACTAGGTCAGATGCGATATAAGCTAACCCGACCGCGACTCCTCACAACTCGTCGCCTTCATTTCAAATTTCCCTCTCCCTCTCGAATCCTAAATCTCAAACCCTAAGCCAAATCCCCAAACCTCCGCAGAATGGCCAAGAAAAATCAAAAACTCGTGCAAGAAGCTCCCGAATCGCCCACCACCATGACGAGATTCATCGGCAAGGAGGAATTCGAGAAATACAAATGGCAACTAGCAATTCCACCGACGCGTAGTGTAAATTTCGGCGACTTCAACTACTATGGGCTCGAGGTAGATGAAATTTTTGAGGCACAAGGCTGGACAGCGTTCAATGAGTGGCCGGGAGAATTCTCAGAGGATTGTGTCAGATTATTCTACGCAAATCTTCATCCGAATGGAAATTTCTCTGTTCAGACCATGGTGAACGGAATCGAGATCAATTTGGAAGCACGATCCATGTCCTTAATACTCGATCTGCCCTACAGAGAAGAAATGCCGCCTGCTAGCGACTCCAAACCGAACTACCTCAAGCGGTGCGCCGATACGAGGGTTGTAACAAAGCTCCGGTATGAGTCGGCCGCCCACTTACCTCTGCTCATTGCGAGTTCTCTCGCCATGTCATTTCCAAAGTAATAGTTCCTCGGTTTGGAAGCCGCAACATTATCACCAACTACGACGCCTTTCTGTTATGGAGGTTGATGAAGAAATTGCCAATCAACCTCTATGCGGTGATGTTGCACCACATGATGAGAGTTTTCAAGTCTGACAGTAAGCACTTCCCATACCCTCATGTTATATGTAGGATATGCCAATTTAAGGTCAGTCTTATGGGAACCCCGCAAGTGAAGAAGATGATTAGGATGGATGCTAAGTTCTTGAGAGGAATCATTGAAGCGGAGGAAAGGCTAACGCCCAAGCATCCTCCAAATGACAATAACTCTGCAGTGCCACAACACCAAATTGACTCAATGCTTGACAAACATTCTCAATGCCATCCTGAGCAAACTAAGGAAATTCGTGTTGAACACAACCTTTGAAGAACTCAAGGACGCCATTTGCCAACCAGGGCACCCAAAGGACAAGTCAACCAGAGATGAATTTGAGACTGGACAGATGGATGCAGAGGAAAATGCATAGGAAGATAGGCAGGAGGATAGACAGATGAATGCAGATTACTATAATATGGGAGCAATAATCATTTAGCATCTCCACCAAGGCAACCAAGCACATGGAATCACCAAGAATGCCCACCAAGGAGCTCTTCAAGAACCTAATGCAGAAACTGAGCCATTATCAATTATCGTTTATGAAGCTCCTCTGCCGGAAGAATCACTGTCCAAAGATATCCCAGCAGAGCTCTAACCTGAACCCCTTACAACTAAACCTCCTATCTCTGAACCCCTATCAACTCCCTCAACTGCCCTAGCCTTCCCCTAAGCGTAGGAACCAAAACGCAAAGCTCACAAAACCAGGTCTCCACTCACAAAGCCTTTGTTGATGAGGATGTAGAAATACTTCCTCCATCCTCTGCAGCCTAAAAACAAAACATCAACGCCCTAGACCTCCCCGTCGGTAGAGAACATCTTCTAGGCGTAGAAATAACTAGTTGAAAACTTAGCTTAGGCTTAGTTTCATCATCCGCTTAGATGTATGTTTTATGTGATCGGATGTTTGCTTGTTTATTTACTTGTCACAAGCTATGCTTAAATGAATGGTTGCACTTTTTTGTTATGTCTTCTGCCTAACCTGTCAAAATCTAGCAATGTTACATAAGCTTTTTGAGATGGCAAAAGGGGGAGAAGATAAAGAAGAAGTATTATTAAAGGGGGAGAAAAATTTCTGGCTCAATATGAGGGGGAGCCATGAGCAATAAACAGATAAGTAAAATAGATGCACCAGTTGAGGGGGAGTCATGAAAAGGTATGGCAAATTTTCAATTCAAATCTATGGCTTACAAAAACATAAATCAATAATTCTTAATTTGTTTGTCATCATCAAAAAGAGGGAGATTGTTGGAAATACAAAGATAATTTTGATGATAACAAAGAATTAAGAACTATGATTTATATAAGACTAATAATCTGAAAACAAGTCTGCAGGATTAGACAAACAAAGATCATTTAATTTACAAAGCAAAAAAAACAGCCATTATATACTGACAATCACTATATGCTACTACATATTGATGAGAACAAAGATACGGGGATGTAGGATGTCACAAATAAATAATAACCACCTCTATGCTACTACCAAGCGGGATGTAGGATGCCACAAATAAATAATAAAGCCAATCACATGTCATGAAAGCGGACAGAGAACAACATACGGGGGCAGAGGATGCAAAGCCACATTACATTACGATTGTTGTTTGCTATCAAGCATATGCATTCTGTGCTTTTGGGATTGATCCCATATGTTCAACGGCGGGTTTCCTTTGCCTTCAAAAATCACCTGCACTCACAACGGATCAAGGACCTCAAATGTAAGATTTACAAGAGCTAGAATCATCTTCACTTTCACACAAAAGGAAGCTCAATAATCAAGGAAAGAAAGCAATCAAGTCCTTGATCACCAAGCGGTCAACCCAGACCGCATTTATTATGGACATACCACATCAACTCATCACCACACCGTAAGATTCAAATGTGCTTAGCTGAATTAAGCACTCAACCGTTGGTAGCAAATTCAAATCTCTTCAACGATTCAATGCAACAAAGACTTTGCACAAACACAAAAAAGAACCACTTCGACAACACCATTTCTTCTCTTCGACGTGAAGAATCGAAAGCCAACAAAGAACGTTCCTCAACGGCTCCTGCATAGGAAAGATGTTCTATAAAAAGGAGTCACAAAGAACGAGGAAACGTGGTGGAGAAATAGAGAAAAACAGGAGAGAAAACAAAAAGAAAATGTAGAGAGAGAATCAAAGCAAAAAACAGAGACATATAAGAACTCTACCACTCTACACAAAATCTCCCCCACTGCCACGTAACTTGACTACTCCACACAAACAAATCTTGCCGCAAATCATATCAAGAAATCTCTCAAATCTCTCCGATCATCTCATCCAATCACTCGCTTAAACACCCAACATTCATGAGATAGATCCTGCACTCAATACTTGTTTATTTTCTTGTAACTTGTCACTTACGAAATGTAAAGGTGGTCTTTGATGCACCGGTAAAGAAAGCTCGTGGAGCTTGGTGTAAGCTCTTAGACCTTGTAATAGTGCTAGCAAATCAGCCAAGGGACAAAGTGTTCGTTCGGGAGGCTGGTGGTAGGGTTGTCTTGGCGAAGAAACCCAGTAGAGTATGTATGTCATGGCGAAGACTTCGCTCTAGGTGTATTTGTAGCTTATTAAAGGTCTAGTAAAGCTTTGGCTCGGTGATAGAGCGGCCAGTGGATGTAGGCAAAAGGATTTTGCCAACCACGTTAAATATCCCGAAAGACTACTCTTTACTTCACAAGAAACACACTAACTCTTCTCGTCTCGCAGGTTACAAAAAGAATGACACACCTTTGTCACTCTCCAAAGAGGGATAACAAATTTAACGTAAATTTTTATAGACTAACTCAATTCATCCCTCCCCTCTTGAGTTAATCCTGCAAGAATATCTAACAAGATGTGTTTTATGTTAGTGGTCATGATATGTAAGTTAAGAATGTGTTTAATTATAAAAAAATGTGTTTTATGTAAGTCAGTTTTATATAATTAGAGTTTGGTGAAAAATAAAATTGTATAACTTGTAAACAAGTAAATTGATTTACACAACGAAGTTGTAGAATAGGAGCTTAGCAAAAAAGTTGATGAAGGAAACATTTAAAAGAAAAAACGAGGTCTCTAAGTTATCATATAATTTCCAAATTTTACATTGTAACTAGTCTTTTGTTATTTTGTCGTATCCTAGCTCTATGCTTTCGGACCGTAAATGCATAAATAAGTTCAAACCTAGTAGCATCGTGGCTAGAAAGAACTTCATTGTGCAACAAATACAAGCAAGCACCATTAAGAGATCGTTTAAAATTGTTTATATATAATAATTTGACAATGTGTTTATGTCTTTCAATTTTTTTTTAAATTAATCTTTCTACGTAAAGATTAATAAATTAAAGTTAAAAGGAAGATGAAAATGAAGATAAAATATATAACCAAACGATTCCTAAATCTGAAGCACGACGATTGAGAAGTTAAAATAATCTGACTATCTTACAAAAGAAAACGTATATTTGGTTTCTAGTTGATATTTGAAGATATAGAGGTCTCACACGCGAAAAATCAAAATAAAAAATGCATAAGTCAATTTAAATATTTTTTAAAAAGAAAATAAGTTAATAATAATAAATTACTAAATTTTTTTATAAATAATATTATTAAACATGAATTTAATTTTATTAATTAAAAATGACTTTTATTATTTTTATAATTATATATTAAAAAAATATAATTTTATGAAAGAAATAAATTATAAAGATAAAATTACACACAAAAGAACTTCCCTATCGTCAGCCACGTGCATCCCATCTTTTTTGTGTTGGCCCACCAGGAACGCCGAGGCATGCACTTGGACAAAATAAAACAAACTCGTAAAACTTTTTCTTTCTGTTTTCTAATGAACTCATTTTTTATTTTTTCTTTTTGAGTAAGATAAAGCCGGTATCCATTCGTCCACGCTCTAGTAGTACCACTACTGTTCACAGCAAAGCAATAACAAAAACAAGACCAAAAAAGAAGAACCACTTGTCTTCGTCTCTAACTACTGTGATAAAATTCTAGTAAATTTTGAGAGAGAAAGAGAGAGGTATGGAAATGGCGAGCGTGATTGGGTTCGTAGGGTTAGACGATCTAAGCTTGGAGCTCGCTAGATCACTCCTTCAATCGGGGTTTCGAGTTCAGGGATTCGTCATTGAGGTCTGTAACAATTTTTTTTTTCCTAGAATCCTCATTCTCTGTTCTTGTTGTTGTCATTTGTATGCTAACAGTTGCTTGATGTGATTATGTTTACTGGAATCAATCATTCAATCAAGCAATTGAAGTTAATATTTCTTGGGTGTTTATGTATACTAGTTTGATGAGAACGTATTATGAGCAAAGTTGTTAAGTTGAAAATGAAATATTTACATTTGAAATAAGAAGGATTGGATATAATTGAACGTAGGTGCTGTTTGTTTGAATGTGAAGCAGCAATTCTAGTTATGGGGCTAACCTCTATGTTCAAGAAAATGGTTGGTGTTTGTTGATGATCATTTTTAGTTGTTTTAATTTCACATTCAAAACAATCAATCAGATGATGGCACATCGACCTTAGTAGTGCATCATCGTAGTTAAGATAATGACAAACAGTGTTTTTGAATGTAAACGCACTTGTAGTTGTGAAATATTGGGGTGTTTTTTTAAATATTGTAGCTTGCTGGAATCACATATCTACAGAATTATGATTGTGAGTGGAGCAATTCAAGGACTCCAAAATGTGACAAGGGTTATGATTGAGAGATCAACCTATACATTAGAGCCTAGAGATCTTATCTCTACAAACACATCATATCAACAAGTAATATTCTTCACCAGGATCCAGCTAGAGGATCCATATTTCATTCAAGACAAATGGATTCCTAATCTGAATTTCTTATGCTCGAAACAAAAGAATCAGGTGCAAAATTAATGTTTGTTTAATTGAAAATACAGTTACTGTATTGAGGGCATACTATCTAATTTTGTCAACATTGTGATTGTTGGAATCTAATATATACGGAATTAGGTAAGGAAGAAGAATACATGGAGTACAAACTGAGACAAGTGTCACAAGCAGCTGATCAACATATACACTAGACTGTAGAAAGCTTAGCTATCCAATCCACAAAATCTTATGCCTTCTGTTTCAGATGTAAATCTATATAGAATCTGCTTTTCTTATATGAGTTTTACAACTATGGTTGTTTGGATGTTTTAAAGTAGGTTTTCTTAACATGTTTTTTCCATAAAATTGGAATTATTAGTTTTAGTAAAACAAAAAAAATATGTTTTAAGCAAAACTAATGAAGTCATTCCATTAGAAACTCATACTCATAAAACTTGTCTTAGTAAAACTAAAGTATGTGCTTCCTTGAAACAGGGTTCAATACCAACAACAATAAGCCTTAGTCCACTAGGTAGATCGTGTATGTATGTCCTTAAAACAGGGTTAAAAGCTTTTCCAATGAATCCTAATTTTGGGTTTTAGGAAGCTCTGGATATTTGCGAAACTGGATTAGAACTTATTCCAAACAACTAAGTTGCATCCAGTTTTAGGTAGACTAGACTTGGTAAAACTTTATTACTCACAGTACCTTAGTGTGTACAAAAAGACTTTCAGAAAAAATAGATGTCCTTAGTTCCAAAACACTACCAAATACTACCTTAGACCAACAGCTAGGCCCTCTCTGATATTTAAACTTGGGGCATGCAACTTTATACCCTTGTGTGCTCCAAACAATTTTCAAACCCTTGTCTAAAGACGTTTAGCTGACCCACCTAGTTACATAAGCTTAGTTGTTGCCATCATGGTCTAAAGAAGTAAAGAAGTTTAGTTAGTTATCCCTCATCTGCTTGTTCCCTTGTCTAAAATTCTAGTTTGCATTTCTCTGATGTTGTTATGATACATAGAAAGAAAAGCTAGGCCCTCCCTGATATGTATACTTGGGGCATGCAACTAGTTGTTGCCATCATGGTCTAATGTAGTAAAGAAGTTTAGTTAGCTATCCTCATCTTCTTGTTCCCTTGTCTAAAATTCTAGTTTTGCATTTCGCTGATGTTGTTATGTTACATAGAAAGACTAGCTAGGAAACATAGGCTGCATGTGGGGAGATTAACACTATCTGGGGGGACATGAAAATAATAGTCAAGGGATACACGTGAATCACAGAAACACGCAATATTATGAAAGACAAACACATTCTGTGGAGCACACACCAAAACACGGAAAGCAAGATAAAAGAGTAGTCAGAAACACGCAGCAAAACATGGAAATAATAGAAAACACTGTTTGGAAAACACACGTCAAAGCAAGTAGCAGAAAATTCACTAACTGGGGGATGCATGCCAAACATGATGAACATCCAAATTTTGTCTTACAAATTGTCAGCCAATGTGAAATCTTGTCAAACTTTTTATGATATGGATTTTCTATGGAAGGATCTTTATAGCTAATTCCACTTAGTGGGTTAAAGTTTGGATTAAGAAACCCAAGGTAATCAGGTAGTTGTATCAACATGTAACCATCATAATTCAGCTTATTAAAAGTTTAGTTGTTATTTTCTGTAGTAATTATCTGTGTATCATCATTATGCTGCAATTAAACATTTCAGTAACTGCACTTTAAAAGTGGCAATGTATCAGTTTTGACAACTAACTTGTAGTCGTAATACCTATAGTTAGCAACTACTTGTTTGTACTTTAAAAACAATGTCACTCATGTAGAAATATAAACTACAAGTACTGGCAACTATTTTATAAGAGCCATTTTGGCAAGACAATGAACAGCTCTTCAACTTAGTGATGATTTTGGGGTTAACAGGAGTCACCACTGATGAAGGCATTTATTGAGCTCGGTGGAGTTAGGTGCAATAGCACTAGACAGGCAGCGAGAGGTTACTCTTTAAAACCATTGCTCTTTCTTCTTTTGATTTGTTTATGTGAAGCTAAGTTTTCAGACTTCTTTTGAAACTTTTAGCAATTGTCCACTTTGACCAAATATTTCGATGATGATTTTTTTTCCTTTTTCTTTGTTTTCTTTTAAAGGATGCCTCTAGATGCTAAGTCTTTTCCCTTTTTTTGTCTCTATCAATTAAGACTGCATTTATTCTAATTTCTGATCCCGAGTTTCTTTTTTTACTGTGACATGACTCTGGACACTGTAAATTGCCCCTCCTAACCCCTAATATTTAGGACCTACCAATTTGGCAAGTCTTTAAAACTGGAAAGGAGGGAAAGCGAGTGTTCTTAACTATAAAGCCTATCGAGACTATTAATACACTTTTATAATAGGTCTTTAGCATTTCATGACAAACATACTGGTCCTGTATAAGCATAACAACAACATAAAAGTAAATGTTGGAGGTTCAGTTTCTGGTCTGAGTACGGTCTTGATTGATGCACTGGGCCAGGAAATTATGGGGCAGAACAGAGAAAGGCATTTACTTAGGAAGAGACAACGAAATCCCAGTTGCAGGACTTGTCCCGGTTGCCAATCCTAACAGCTGGAGAAGCATCAGCCACCGGTTACAGATTTAGATGCATTAGTGTTGCTAAGAATCATTTAGCAACTAGTATTAGATGTTTAGAAGTGTTGCTGAGTTAGAGTTTCTGAAGGAGTCTAACTGTGGATAGCACAGTTAAAGCTAAGAGTTCTTTAAGTTTAGAAGTTCCTTGCAAGTGGAACTTTATTAGGCATAGGAGTTCTTTTGTAGAAGAACTCCTTGTTTAGCTATAAATAAGCATTGTAAGTCTCATTGGAGGGGGAGATTTATGCATTAGCTATTTTCAAATTACAGTTTACTAGTTATTTTGTTACTTTTCATTTTTTTTTTGAGAAGGTGTATCAACTTAGTACCAGAACAAGGTCCATGGGGAAGCGCCGCTCCAACACCCCCGACTCACCTAAGACTCCTGAGCCTACCATCACCATTGGAGATGCCTTGCAAGCATATTCCAGTGCACCATCCAATCAAACAGCAATAACGCTAAGAGAGAACCTTGTGTTGGAAGAAATAAGACGCATGTCATCCAACATAGAGAGGCTCACTCTGGCTGTTCTTGCTAACCAAACCAGCAAGGAACAAGTACCACATGGGAAACCAACAACCCAAGTGAATCCCCTTGAGCAGAACATGCTTCAAGAGAGGACTTCCTCAGACATCCAACCAAATTACCCCACTGTTTCTACACTACAGTCCACCAATATACCCACAATTCCACACCAAGTACCACCTATACAAAACAATACTGACCAGCAATGGCTCCAAACAAACCAGCAACAAATACAATTTGCACCTACATCATCCAGATCAAATAATGCCTTTCGCATAAATGACCAATGCGAATCCTATTGGCAGCAAACTCCATTAAGCCATACAAACCAACCCTTGTCAGGAACAGAAAAATACCACCACTCGAATTCATACCATAGAGTTCAAGTATCTCAAAACCCAACACATCCAGCACTACAATCACATGACACCTATACTCAACCTTTTAAGGAGAGACAAGTTTCTTTATTTTGATGGTAATGGGCCAAACGAGTGGTTATACTCGGCGGAAAAATATTTCAAATTTTACAACACACCACTTTGGGATCGAGTGAGAATTGCTGTAATGTATTTTCAACGGCTAATAGATGGTACCAAAGCTTGAAAGAGACAAACCCTAACACTCTTGGGAAGAATTTCGTGAAGCCTTCATCGATGAGGTTCGGCCCTCTTTGCTTTGAAAATCCTAGTTTCTCTTTGCAACAGTTGCGTCAAACTGGATCACTAGGAGAGTATTTGGTTGCTTTCGAAGACCTTCGGACGCAGCTACCCTCTACTTCGGAGCAAGACTTGGTGGGGAGGTTTTGTGGAGGACTTTCAAAGAAGCTCGCGATGGAAGTGATGGCAGCCAGACCTAAAGAGTTACAAATGGCATATATGTTGCCAAGATGTTTGAACACAAGAATTCAAAGAGTCATCCATCCACGTGCGGGAAGACACACACAACTCAGCAATTCGGCCATCTTCAAGTTACACGTAGACCTTGGGGCATCATGCATCCAACACACAAGTAACAATTAGTCCAAAGACTAAATACTCGATCCAAACCTTCAAATTTGTCGATGGCGAGATCAACTCAAGGAGATCAAAGGGCCTATGTTTCTCTTTGTGATGATAGGTATGTGCACGGCCATAAAGTGCACAACTTCGTCTATATGCAATTGCGGTGGCGAAGCTAACGAATTGGAAGGAGAAGATAGCGAGGAAGAACAAGATGCAAGCGTGGAGGATGCCACGTTATCTCTCGATCGATGTGTGGCTTGACCGGACCCACGGACATTACGTGTTCTTAGGAAAAATTAAGAAACAAGAGGTCTTTATTTTAATCGATTCAGGAAGCACCCATAACTTTATATCAGATCGCCTTGTGAAGCACTTGAGGTTAAGCTCTTCACCCGTAAGGGCCCTTAAGGTAGAGCTTGCGGATGGGAGACCTCACTCTGTTGATGTCATATGCAAGCAAGTTCCACTAAACATTGGAAGAGTGGAATTAATGGTGGATGTCTACCCTTTTCCTCTAGGGGGGATGGACTTAGTCCTAGGAATACAATGGTTAGAGGGCTTAGGGGAAGTGGTGAGCAATTGGCGCCAGTCGCAAATGAGGTTCACATTGAATGGCCAAGAGTGCACCCTACAAGGTTTCCGAGAAGCAGGAGTATCGAAGTTTCATGTTCTTAGCTCTAAATCTTCCCTCTGTTCTATAAGACTTATGGCATCTGAGGCACCCGACGAGACTGCCCAAAAGGAAGAGGATCTTGTTTGCCAAGTGAGCTACAAAATCTTATAGAACAATACACATCAATCTTGAAACCGTTTTGGGGATGCCTCCTCAACGTTCCCCACGATCATGTCATTCCATTCTTGCCCGAGCCGCACCGGTAATGTAAGACCCTACCGTTATCCCCATATCCAAAAAATTTGAGATAGAAAGGTCAGATCGGATATGCTATCACAAGGATCATCCAACCAAGCGACTTAACATTTTCCTCTCGGTTTTCTTTGGTTAAAAGAAGGATGGATCTTGGCGTTTTGTGTTGATTATAAAGCACTCAACGAGATCACCGTCGAGATAAGTTTAGATACCCATAATTGATGAACTATTAGATGAGTTACATGGTGCTTGTTTCTTTTCTAAAAATTTGGACCTCAAGTCCTGTTATCACCAGTTCGCGTGAAGAAGGAAGATGTCCACAAGACGACTTTTTAGAAAGCATGATGGGCACTATGAATTTTTGGTCATGCCCTTGGCTTAACCAATGCTCGTGACCTTTCAATCCCTCATGAGCGAGGTTTTTCGACCCTATCTTACGTAAATTTGTATTAGTTTTCTTTGGCGATATTCTCATCTGAGGAGACTTGGCAAGACCATTTGAATCACCTAGCCACGGTATTTTCGGTCTTAAAGAAGGAGCAACTATATGCTAACTTGGCAAAGTGTCGTTTTTGGGTGCAAGAACTAAAGTACCTTGGTCATATTGTTTCCAAAGATGGCATTGCGGCGGATCCTATGAAGATTAAGGCCGTGACAGTTGGCGATTAAGGCCCAATCGGCCATCGAACTTAGGGGATTCTTGGGCCTCACCGGTTATTATCGGAGATTCAAAGAATTATGGAATGATAGTCGCTCCTTTGGCGCATTCTTCAAAAAGGAGTCATTTCAATGGAATTGATTCAACAGAGCTTTTGAAACTTTGAAGAAAGCGATGATGAAGCTTTTTTTTTAGCTTCTCCCGATTTCAATGCAATATTTACCGTAAAACAGATGCTTCAAACAAGGGACTTGGTCTTTGTCCTCACACAATGTAATAAGCCTATAGCATTTTTCAAGATGGCATTATCTTCCACCGCCCTCGCTAAATCGACTTATAAGAAGGAACTTATGGCTCGTTGTAGCGATTCAAAAATGGAAACCATACTTGCTTGGCGATTCATTATCAAGACGGATCATTTGAGTTTGAAGTACCTCTTGGAACAACGCCATCAACCCCGACCAAAGCCACAGATGGTTGGTTAAACTCCTTGATTTGATTATCAAATTGTTTACCGCTCGGGAGCTCAAAACGTAGTGGCGGATGCACTTTCACGCGAACCCAGAGGCTTCCTTGCATTGTTTCAACACTCCGAGTACTTATTGCGGGATGATTTTCTGAAGGCTCGCGGGAAGATCATTCTCTAACAGAGCTATGTAAGGCGGCGGACAATGGCTCACATCCGTGAAAGGTGGTGGATGGGGCAGCATGCAAGCGAAGCTATGGGTACCTAATAGCGTTCCTTGCGCACACAACTCTTTGTTTGAGGCACATAATTACGCTTTCAAGGGGGACACGGGGACAGTTTCGCACCTTCAAAAGGTTAGCACAAAATTTTTACTGGCCTGGTATGTCTAAAGACATTCAACACTATATTGCAGCTTGTGTTGCTTGTGCTCTTGCCAAGACCGAGTCCCTTCGACCAGCAGGGCTCTTGCAACCTTTACCAATACCCGATCAAATATGGTCGGATATTTCAATGGATTTCATAGAGGGTTTACCACCATCGGGAGGGAAGGATATGATCTTCGTAGTGGTGGATCGCCTATCCAAGTACGCTCATTTTATTGCCCTTAAACATCCTTACACTGCAGTAGACATAGCTAACATTTTTGCCAAGGAAGTGGTTCGCCTGCATGGTTGTCCCACCTCTATTGTGTCCGACAGAGATCCCGTGTTTCTCAGCACCTTTTGGAAGGAATTGCATCGCTTTCAAGGCACCTCACTCCATCTGAGCACGGCTTATCATCCTCAGACGGACGGAAAAAGCGAAGTAGTGAATAGAGGGTTGGAATCGTATTTCTGTTGCCGTGGAGACCATCCCCCGCAAGTGGATCAATCCCCAGACCGGCGAGTATTCGTACAACACCGGCCTCACTCGGCCCGATGGGACAACGCCCTTTGAAGCGATTCTGATGAGACCACCACCGCATTAGTTGCTTGGCACTGTAGGATCTCGCCCCTGGATGAATTAGACGGCGATTCTTGCAAACGGGATGACATCCTTAAGGAGCTGCGCTTCCATCTTGTGCGAGCTCAAAATAGGATGAAACAGCTGGCGGATAGTCACAGAAGGGAGAAATATTTTCAACCAGGGGACCAATTACTGCTCAGATTACAGCCTTATCGTCAATCCTCAATAGCTGAACGAAGGAACCATAAGCTAAGGTATCGCTACCATGGGCCGTACTCGTGCTCGGTCATTGGACGATGCATACCCACCGGGCACTACCTTCAACATCCAAAATTCATCCAATTTTTCATGTATCCCAGCTTAAGGATGCTAAGCTCTTATCACAAAATTTGATTGGAAGAGCCATCATTGAAGCTCTGCCGAATCTGACCAGGGGCGAGGTGAATCTCAAGGAAAGGGAGTGATGCCTTTGGGCGAGAAATTATGGGGCGAGCAGAAGGGCATTTACTTAGGAAGAGACAACGAAATCCCAATTGCGGGACTTGTCGGTTTGCCAATCCTAACAATTTGGAGAAGCATCGACCACCTCTGATTTAGATGCATTAGTGTTGCTAAGAATCATTTAGCAACTAGTATTAGATGTTTAGAAGTGTTGCTGAGTTAGAGTTTCTGAAGGAGTCTAACTGTGGATAGCACAGTTAAAGCTAAGAGTCCTTTAAGTTTAGAAGTTCCTTGCAAGTGGAACTTTATTAGGCATAGGAGTTCTTTTGTAGAAGAACTCCTTGTTTAGCTATAAATAAGCATTGTAAGTCTCATTGGAGGGGGAGATTTATGCATTAGCTATTTTCGAATTATAGTTTACTAGTTATTTTGTTACTTTTCATTTTTTTTTTTTGAGAAGGTGTATCATTGATTTAGAGCCCAAGAAGAACTTTGTAATCCGTAAAAAGAACTTTATTGGTGTTGAGAAAGAGTATCTCTAAAACTTCAAATCCATTTGATGTATAAATGCCCTTTTTGTTAATTAAAAGAAATATCGGGCTCGAATGCTTGAGATGTATGCTCGAACAATATTTTTATCTTCAATCTAAGTTTTGTACGAAGAGCTCCGCTATTGAGAGAAGTACCTTGGTCAATCTAAAATAGTTCTTTGTTATTAGTCAAAAGAAGTATATGAAGCTTGAATGCTTGAGATATATTCTCCTATGAAATTTTGTATCTCAACTAAACGCAATATTCTTCTTTGATCAGTTACATTTATGTCACATTGAAATGCTTTATTTTTAATATAATATAACAATCTTATAAGAAATTTAAAATGATAGAACATTCTTGTAAGAATTTAGTTTTGTGATCTTGTTCGACAACTTTATCAAATTTTTTATAATTGAAGTATTTCCAAATGATTGTGGTCAATAACTATTCTTAGCTTAAATTTTTTTTTAAACAGGTGCATCGACTCTATTTGTGCTGATTTCTACAGGAAAAATACATGACATATTTTTTGGAGAAAACAGTCTTGCCAAAGGTCCATGTTTGCACTTTTTCTTTACCGTGCCTTCTTCTTTTGTAATATATATATATAGGGATAGGGGCGCTCTCTCTCTAGTTTATGGCTAGGGTAAGCTTCAAATCCAATCTCCACCGTTGGATATTAAGAACTACGAGTTAGAAACTTACTCACAAAATTTCATCTCAATCGGATTACAAATCGACCTCCATCTAGTTACTTGATCAAAATGACAGAAATAATAAAATATATATTTTTTGAAGTTTTCTTACTTTCAGTTATATATATATAACTAAAAGTAAGAAAATTTCAAAATATATATATATATATTATCATTTCTGTCATTTTCTACTATATATATCAACTTGATCAAAAGACTAGATGAAGGTCGAATTGAGGTCCGATTGAATTAAAATTTGTTAGCTTGTTTTCAACTCATAGTTCTTCATATCTAACGGTGATAATTAGATTTGGATGTATCCCCCTCCAAAAATAGCTAGGGAGTGCATTGGGAGTGTAGGAGTGCATACATTTTGTATGTTTATATGTATGTATGTGTGTGTGTGTGTTGGTGTGTGTGTGTGTGTATCTTAGGTGTATATTGGCGCACGTTGACCCATATAAGTAGATCAAAATTCATTCTACACCGTTGGATATGAAGAGTTATGAGTCGTGAACACGTTTGATAAAATTTCAGCTTAATCGTGTCATGGTCGTCCACCATCTGTCATTTTGATAAAGATGATAGAAAAAAAAAAATTTGACAAATATTTACAGAACATAAGATTTTTTCTTTTACTGTCATTTTGATTAAGAGGCGGGATGGAGATCAATCCTTGATCCGATTGTGATGTAATTTTATCGGCTGTGTTCAAAACTCATAGTTCTTAATATCTAACGGTGGAAATGAATTTTGAGTTTTTTACGCAACTTATATGTGCCAATGTGGGCCAATGCACACATAAGGTAGAAATGTGCACATATTTTCTTCCTATATATATGTATGTATATGTATACACATTTATTTTTATTTTGCGTACATATTTATTTATTTATTTGTTCGAAGTAGCACACTTTATCATTTCGTAGCAGGTTTGGTTGAAGATGCGGTAATTATTTTGCGGTCCTTGTTAACACCAACTCAACTCTCTGTTCTAGTGAAGCACCTCAAAGGTATACAAAGCTTCATGTTATTTTTTCTTGATGGTTTAAGCCAGTTTTGAGAAAGTCAAACTCATGATAAATTCCAAATTTGGCAACACAACTTTGAGAACCTAGCATCTATATCAAGTATGCATCCATATTCTTTGTAGAGAAGCCTGCTTTATTGATTGCGCTTTACGAAATTCTCTCTTCATGAAAATATGAGAGACCAAGGTTGTCAAAATAGGGATTTTAAGTAGGATCGTTTTATTTAAGTAAGATTGTAAAATTAGAATTTTAAATAGGATCGTAAGATTTTATCTACCGGTAAATTTTTTTGTAAACGTTCTTTTAATACCTTTAAAATGTAGATAATATTTGTTAAAGTTTTCTCAATAACTTTAATTTTTTTTAATATCTTTAAAATTTTAGATAAAAGTTTTACGAAAAACCCCTTCAAAATTTATTAGAAATCCCTCCAAGTTTCACAAATTTCTGAAATCATATAAAATCTCTATAAAATCACGATTTTACCGATTTACTATATAAATCACGATTGTTACAACGATTTACCAAAAATGTGATTTTATTATGAAATATGATAATTTGGTTGACGTAAATTCGTAATTTTAAGATTTAAATCGGGTTTTTGAGAACTATGTGAGAGACAAATATAGGATGGGTTCAAATAAATATTGTCTATCAGAAAGTGGATAAGAAGTATGAAAGTTCCAATACTTGATATATATTGTGAACATGAAGCTTTTTTATATCGAGCTTTACTTTAAAAGAGACGTTGATTTTGAAAGTACTTGGTTATATTTACCTTAAAACCATATAAATTTTCTTAATTAATAATAGCAGCCTGCATTTATTGGAAGCTAGAAACCGTAATGCTTTGAAATAAAGACCATGCAGGTCACATGAATTAGGTATGCTATGCTCATCAGTGAAATTCTTTTTCGTCGACTGATCTGCTCAATTCCTTTTTTACGGCTAGATGCTAATATGCTTAGTAAGTAATAACTGTTGTATCTTCTTACATTTTTTCAGTAAAGGCTCTAGGCTTGTTGATAGTATGATGAGAAATTTATTACTTGTAGCTATTTTTTGCTAATGCTATCAAGTACATCTTTCTCGATATAGGCAAGCAAGCAATTATTGTAAGCGATTGTTGTTTGATTCTTTGTACAACGGAGAGAATGCTTATTAAATTTAGCGATGAAGAAAACAATATGACTATACTCAGTAATAAGACATAGTGAGAGCTTCATTTCTCATCTCCTGGTATCCGGCTGCTACTTTCTTGAAGCAAACCATGTCCGCTAGAAGTTCTGAGTGCATATTTGTGCTTGCTATTATTGTATAATGTTTCAACTACACTATCAAAATTATTTATCAATGTAAAAAGCATAGCAATGTGGCCTTGATCCTTGGCAATTGATGTGATTGCTAGTTAAAGTTGATGAGGAGACAATGGATATCCATCTTCCTTTATGGTTAAAGTTTTTTCACCCCATTAGTCTCCTCAAGCTATTATTGGCTCCACATAGCCTTGGAGTTGTAATAGCAATATGCATATAGCCAAGAAGGCTCCACCATGCATTCTTTTTCACTACATAATGTATATAAGTTAAAACAAAGGCATTTTTTCCTTGATACAACATTTATCATCTATTGATGCTGGTGTATGAATGAAGAGAGATTATTGATACACTTGGAATAGTACATATGCAAAAAGGAAAACAAATATCAAAAGGAATAAAAGTACGTTTTGCTAAATGGACTTACCATCTAGCATCTAAGATTGATAATATTATAAACATGAAGTTGCACAGTGGATTTACCATCTCTCTCCATGTCTCCATCCTACTTTGCTAGGCTTGCTATTGCAATTTCTAGCGTCCTACACACTCTTCTGGTTGCTGCTTTCAGCATTGCCTCTTCTTTAGCTTTTTCTTCAGCCTACTTGCCCTCTTTGCCTTCTTGAGTCACTCGACAACAATAACCCTCACATTTATCACCTTAGGAATGAAAAGTTGTGTCAGTGTATGGCTAACTTAGCGAAGCACATCTCCTCTTCTTTCGTTGTCATCTCAATCACTTTAAGGGCTTCTTATGGACATAGTTGTATGTCTCAACCTTTTGCTTCCATTGTAGTTACTTGTTCAGTTCCCCATAGCTAAAATCATATTCTCTTGCATCAAATGCTAGACATCTACATCTGCTTTGAGTAGCTTTCCATCATTTCATTGCGAGTTTTAATGCATATGAGTAGAAGATCCTCGAAACACCTAGCAAGATGTGTTGCACTAAATAAGGCCTAACAAAAAACAAAAGAATTTTGGTATTGGTGCAAATTGGAGAGCATCAGGAGAGGGAAAGCCTACATAGCATGTTGAAAGCCTTGTTTAGGTTTCCATTGGAGTAATAAGTTATAAAGCCTTCTAGTCAACTAATAAACTGGATCTAAGTGCTAATTTTCTTGTCGTATTTAGGTTGCCTAGGGTTGTTCCTTCTTTGTCACCCCTTGGATAATTTAGAAAGAGAAGCGGCTTTCTCCATGACACCCTTGGTAGAGACGCCGGAGGATGGCAAAATGCAAGAGAGAGTAGGAGTGTGTGTTTTTTTATTTTTTATTTTTATTTTTTTATGCCAACGTCTTACGAGCAGCCCCCATTGGATTGGAGGACATCCATCTCTTCTTTGATAATTATTTTTTTTACACCATGAAGGTTGGAGTCTTTCTCCAACTTGATCGGTAAACCGTCCAGTAAGGAAGGACCTTTCATAGCTACCGAACAAAGAGAATGCAGAAGGGTCAATATAGATTTAGTATCCTCAGTGATTAGGCCCTATAAAAGTATAACCACATAGCAAGACAGCAGATGTTGCTTCCAAAATCATTTTTAGGAGAGATTCAATAGGTTTTTTGTATAAGGATTTACTGTTCTAAATGATGCTACTCTGCTCACAACCAAGTTTGAAGATATTGTGCTTACAAATTCTTTGCTCCTCGTATGGTGCATTAAAACCAATTATTGTGCCTAATAAAAAACAAATCTTTATTAGAGTAACAGAATGAGGGTTTACATTTGCTATGCCGTTGTAATCAAGGTAAGATCTGTAATAAGTTATATATAGCTAGGTTGGTGTTTTGCCTTGATAGCAATTTAGGCCTGCAGAGAGCAAAAGATGTGTAACTTTAGTGGGATGCCAACTTTGATACAGCTTACCTTCCAAAAACCTTGATAGCAATTTAGGTGAATAGACGGGATAGAAAAGGGTGAACAGGCAGCTTCAGCCTAAATTGTTCACACCTAAGGGGAGCACAACCTAGGGTAAAAAAGGTGTCTATCCTATTCTTCTTTTCAGGAGAGTCAACTCAAATTTATCCGGCATTAAGAATTGCTTCCTTCACTACCTTGATTTCTCCTTTGTAACACCATTTATGGCCAGGAAACAATCCATCATAATTCTTCGAAGAACTAGAAGATTATGGTTCTATGGATTCTTATTAAGCTTCATATTTGAAACCCTGTATGTCAACTTCCTCTTATATCCTAATACAAGAAGAAACTTGACAAGTCAGTTAGGCCTTACCTTGAATGTCTAAAGCTTGAGCTCGCTGGAGATCCCTTGATAGTCTCCGCTTGCATTGTTTAAGGCTTGAACCAAATATTGTTGTCACCCTATCTGAGAGGAGAGAGTCAAAGTGGGTACATCCTTCCCTAATTCTCTTCTTTCTCTTTTATAATACAGGATTCGCGGCGTCTGCCTTGCTATGTGCGAAATCTTGACGGCAAATTTCAAATTCTAATTCAAATGAAGGCTTAAATGCGGTGGACGTTAGCACCATCGTACGTACTCTTTTCGAGGCAAAACAATGCCTGAAGCTTACTTGCATGCATGCATGCAGTCAGTTGAAAAAACAATAACGCCTACACTTCCAATGTTTTAAGTTTTGAATATTTAGATAGACGTCATGCACAGGAAGTGCATTCTATAGCCCACTTGAGGAAAGTTTGCTCTGCGAAAAAACGTTCCCGGAAGTAATGTCTATTTGAGTAATTCCAATCAGAAACTGGGTGACCAAATTAATATTTCTCAAATAATGTTAAAAACTTTATTATCTTAACTAAGGCAAGTTGATGAAGTTTTGGTGTCCAATTTGGAGAATGTCAACAGTTGGTTGGAAACAGCCAAAATTACCAAATTGTCTCAAACTTAATCGGGTTTGTACATTTTTTAAGTTGTTTCCATATATGGAAACAAATGATTATATTAATTTACTTTAGAACTCCTTAATTGAAGGTCCGTGTGGATTCAACATGATGATTCTAGGCTTGAAGATAGGTTCAACAATGGCAAATATATGCTGTTATTCTATAACTAATGATTAAACTGGTAATGTTCATCCTCATTGGACAATAGAACTTGATATGTATTGACCTATTGACCATTATGGTAAACTCACGTTGTTTTGGCAAATACATCATGGATCTAAAGTGTATGTCTTCATGGATGACGGATTCAGATAACTTCAGCTCAACCTCGGTGTGTTGCAGTCTAAGTCTTAGAAGTATTGCTATAAAAGTTGTTTAGAAGACTTACAAGAATTAAAAATTTACGAAAACAACATGTACAAAGCTGCTCCATAACAATTAGTTCTGCAATACTCTGCTTGGTTCTTGATGCTTTGAACCTAAAGTACGCTTGAGTATCTTGGAAACAGCATGTGTTACCTGATGATGCCTCTAAACAATGCATACTTTTGGACCTCTTTAATGGTCATCCATGTTTCTCTTTTTTTTTTTTTCTTTTTTTTTTTTTGAAAAAAGTAGCGTGTCATTATATAGTGACATTGACTTAGAGATATCCTTTGTAACCCATTCGGAAGTAGCCTGGCAAAGTTTAGTAGATGTAAAGACCAGTACTGCAAATTTTAGTTTGATGGCCTACTACTGGTTCTTCTAAAAGTATTAATTAAGAACAGCATTGGCAACATCATCTGTCTTGGCGGCTTTACTTTAATAACGATTGATGCAGAGACATACCAACTTGAAAGAAATTTATGTATTCATGATAAAGTTAATTAACCAAGATAGACTTCTTTCAGTGGTCATGTCCTTGGAAAGATATTATGTTGTTGTCCTTAAAGAGTAGATCGCTATCAAGTTATTGTTAATCTTATCTCAACCTTCCATATTCTAGGTGTTTTTTGTGATTATTTTAGTCTATGGTAGTGTAACTTTTGCTCTCCCTAGATTATGCTCAAGGTAGATCCAATCATGTAATTGCAGAGTGGTCCAAGGATGTAACTGTAATCGATGCCCACTTTTGCAGAGGACTAGCGGAGGAACTGCAGGGGAAACTTATTGTAAGCCTACGGCATTTACATTAGTAGTTCATAGCTCTTCAAATGATAATTAACAAAAAAGAGCTAGTTGGCCTATATGTTTTGGTGACACTTTTTCTTAAATTGTGATCAATTATGGATGCGCAGGCTATAACGTCTGGGAGGCAGGAGGCACTACAGAAGGCAGAAGCTGTCCTGCATGGTTAGATCCATATCTGTAGGCTTGCATGGATAATTACATCTTTATCCTTCTCTTTGTCTATTCAGGTTTCTTATTTGATGTTACGCATGCCAACAGGAATCTGTGAGAAGGTTTACATTTTTGAAGGGGATATTGGTGCTGGAAGGTACCTTATTCTTTTTTCTTAACCAGTACATCAGCAGTTTAATACATAAGCACTCATGGTATCTGAGTTTGCATGGGCATTTGCAAGCACAAGTGGATGAGCGGAAGTGTGTGTGGTTTATCTTTTCTCCCAAACTCCCTACTACACTTAATCACTCTATGTTTGATATCATCAAAACTAGGATTGAACCTTGGGCGAAGAATCTTGTTTTGGCTGCAACTACAATCAGTATTTGTAAATTTTTGCTTTGTCTGTAGAGAGATATTATCATATTACTCTCTATCTTCCTTATGCAGCAAAGTTAGAATGGTTAATGGACTACTTGAGGGCATTCATGTAGTTGCTGCTATTGAGGCAATGTATCTGGGCGTTCGTGCTGACATTCATCCATTAATCCTCTATGACATCATTTCAAATGCAGCTGGAAGCTCAAGGTGATTGCCTGTGAAACTTACTATTCTTTTCTTTCTTGCTAAAAACTTCACCAAAGGATAGGAAGGAAAAGCTTTGGCATAAGAAGAAATAAAACTATCAAACTAAGGAAACTTGTGTTGTACATGAAATTTCCTTCCCAGTTGGACTGTTGGAATTCATGAATCTGTCACATGATTGAAACTCAGCTGGAAGAGTTCTTATAGGGCTGGTATGCCTTTTGGGCTCTTCTACTACTACTTGGGTAGCCTTGTGAAACTAAGTGTCCCTTTATTAACACATGAATAAGAAATGACTAGTCATTATATATAATAAGAATTGACTTTGCCACACAAACAATATTAGGAATTATAATTATTACTACTGAAGGTCAAGCTCCTCAGTTCAACGAAACTACATAACTTTATTACAAGCAAAGTCCCAGGTAATTGTACAGCTTTCCTATCGCATTAGATGAGATCAATTAGGGGTACAATTAGGAAGCAGTGAGTCCTTCGCCTGTTGAGTAGAAACATTTATAAGTCAGCTAAACTAGACATAGGACATAAAAATAGTAGAACAGTGATACAAAGGATATAAAGGCCAAATGATAGACCCACGTCGTAGAATAGAATTCTTAGGCTGCACTCAGTCTGTCTTTGAGTTCTAAACCAATTTAAACACATGCAGGATGTTTGTTGATGCAGCCCCCAGATTGTTGAGAGGCGACCAAGCTCTGTCAATTATTGTAGATTTACTGGTAGAAAAATTGGTAAGTCAATGAGATTGATATTACAGCGATTAATATACCATATGTACAATCCAAAGTGCATATTATTCCTAGTCTCTTTTATATATAAGATGTTATATAATGAACATAATTATATTTATAACACTTAGCTCTAACCACATCATATTCATAGTTGGCATACTTGCTAGTGGAACTCAAAATTGTTGCTTCACTTTTAATCCCAGGTTTCTCAATACTTATTGAGATTTTCTTTAGGCTCTGAATTTATGTATTTAACGCTTTCTTTGTCTCTCTCTAGTGTTGTATACTTTTACTGTAGATCACATATGACTTCTGCTTGTACTATGTGACATTAAGGTAAGCAAAATGAAAAGAGAGGACTCCATTGTCATAGAGGAAGCCGACAGTTGTTAGGTGGAAAATCATATTAAAGAGAAACTTAAGATTTAGGATATGGATATCAGTCTATTCTTGAAATGATGGTGGTCAACAAAATTTCTTTTGACATTTGGAAACAGAGATAACAATACCAAAAGGATCTTGTTGATTAAGTACATGGTTCACCATCTCTCATGCTACAATGTCTATCACCTTGGCTTTGTATCTTTGCTGATGCCTAAATGCAGCCTTCCGTTATAGGGGATGGTCATTTCTGCCTTTAATATCTTTATTAGGTGATGCTTGACATCCTTAGCTACTCACCATGGTAGATATATCTTGTTTGACTACAGCTTTCATGCACAACACACAGTTTGAAAAATGTGGTACATTTCAGAATTAAAATCTTGGTATAGTTTTGTTGTTAGATAGGGGATCCCAGCCAGAGTAGCTTGCCACTTTGCCACATATTGCGATTGTGATGGTAGTTGACTGCTAACTCTTTTGTTGCTCGTAAGCATTCATTACTATTTGTGTTGGTGTACTTCTTATGTTACTGTAAAATTCCTGGTGAATCTAGCAATAACAGTGCTAATGTCTGTTAGCTTATAACTTGTTTCTGCATCTTACTTACCTTTTTTACCTGTTTTTCTTTTAAAATTGTTTTTTTTAATGAGGGGCTTGTCATGGATGTCGCAAAATCAGTTACATTCCCTCTTCCACTTCTTGCTGTTGCATATCAGCAATTGATTAATGGTAACAGGCAATATTCCTTTCTAGGTCAGATCCTAATTTTCTCGATCTGTGGATAGCTAACTCATATGGCACTTGTTTCAGGATCTTCATACAAATGCGGAGCTGATTCTGGTGCTCCTACAGTTAAGTTTAAATCCTTGATTGTATTTGTTGGCTAGACTGGGCACTATACGTGTTGGAACAGTAATTAGCATGCAATTAACTAAGTCGAAATTATATCTTGCTTTGAGGTTTGACAGTACTTACAGATGACTTTTTCTCAGGTTTGGGATCAGAACTATGGTGTCAGCATGAGAGATGCTGCTAATCAGCTGTCCTATAACCCTGGTGATCTGGCAGATGAACTTGCTAGAAAATCTGTTCCAGTAAAGAAGATTGGTTTTGTTGGTCTAGGTGCTATGGGTTTCGGAATGGCAGCACATCTTCTGAAATCAAACTTTACCGTTAATGCTTTTGATGTAAAAGCCCCATGATCCTTCTATTCATATCTCAGATTAGCACTTCCAAGTATCTATACTAATAATGTCAGCCAAGTTGATTTCATCTGTTTGAACATGATAAAGAAAGTTATATCATCCAATCCATTTCAATCTAAGTAGTTTCTCATTGCTGTTTTTTGCAATTCCTTGGCAACATGTTCTATTTTTGTACATTTTCCTAGACTATTATTATATTTTTATAAGTAATGCGCGAGAGTATACAACTGTTTATGGAAAATAGTGCTAAAGAACTCCAAAGCATACTTGCATAGACCAAACTATTATATACTTCAGTAATTGTATGATCGAAATTGTATGCTAAAATCATGAAATATACCAAGCTATCTCTGGAAAATTACTGCAAGTTCAGTGTATGGCAACTGAATTTTTACAACTTCTTGAAAAGTAAGGATGTTGGCTGACTAAATTCTTGCTCTTGCTCAGGTGTATAAACCCACTTTGTCTAGGTTTGCTCATATAGGAGGTGCTGTGGCTTCCACCCCTGAAGAGGTATCTAGAGGTAATATGAACTTACTTTCACATAAGTTGACAAAAACTGTGTTTCATATGCTTCTTGTATTCCTTTTAAGGTTCCTATTGCCAAATTTAGCTGTATGCCTTTAATTTTGGCAGAATTATGAAATGTAAGCTGAAAGATATACCTGTTATTGGCATTTTCTTAGATATGTGTGTATGATATATGATAGTTTCTGTTCTCTTAGAGTTTTTAATGAAAGACACTTAAGATGCATAATGGACAGAGCTCAAGCTGAAATGGAGCCACTAGACTCTGACTTTGGTCCAAAACAACCTGAAACTGACCACGTCAAATGTTCTTTAAAATCCTCGTTGATCTATCCAATTTCTTGCTGTAATGAGGTAATGGATGCATATGGTTTCTATAGTTTTCTTGTTTTATGGCTCTGACATATGCAATAATAAGCAGGCATGCAGAATAGATAGATTGATACCTACCACGACTCTGATAAGTAGACTAAGGCATTCGGATTTATGCTTTCCCTTTCTCTAAAATGACCTTATGGTTAGGTGGTTATATGAATTCTTCTGCTATTTGGTGTTCTGTAATCTGATTCAAAAGCCTATAGAAGAAAATATTGAACATCCAATGTTAAACAAGTGATTCTACAAGAACAAGGTTCATGCATATGTACAATTCTCTGTCCTGATGATCTATTTTCTTACAGATGTTGATGTTCTAGTAATTATGGTTGCAAATGAATCTCAAGCTGAAAATGCTCTCTATGGAGATTCAGGATGTGTGCCGGGTAACTTCTATACTTGAACAAGTTCTCTTTTTAGTAATGACCATTGTCTCTGCTAAAATATCTCTGCTTTATGTAGTTCTTCCTGCTGGAGCATCTATTATTCTTTCATCTACAGTTTCCCCTGGGTTCATTACTCGCCTGGAGAAAAGGTTTAGAGGTTTGGAAGTTCTCTTAGCTTTTGGTTTGATTTTGTTTGGTACATAGGAGTTTGTTTTGGTGACATTTCCCAAATTTTTCTTTCTTTCTTTTGTTCTGTGGCTAATGCTCTTTTGACTTTAAAAGCGTAGATTTGACTTGTAATGTTTTGAGTCTATTATTAACTATTGAATAGAAATTGTAAACATTATTTTTCACCTCTTGATTGCCAAACACAAGTTAGTAAATTTTTTTAATATTGAGTATTTGCTTCCTCTGCCAGATGAAACAAGAGGCTTGAAGTTAGTGGATGCTCCAGTGTCTGGTGGTGTCAAACGAGCAGCAGATGGAACACTGACAGTACGATACTCTGTGAATATAAATTGAAGTCAACTATCATCTTATTGCCCTAGGAGATGCTTTTAGTAATAATGGTATACTAAACTGGAATTTTATTTCATGTAGATTATGGCTTCTGGCTCAGATGAATCTCTTGCAAGTGCTGGATCAGTACTCTCTGGTAGGTATTGCCTAATATCGAACATTCATGTATGGGACATGAAGCAAATGATTTCTGATTAGATCTAATGACTTCTTAAACTCGATTAATTTCAGCTTTGAGTGAGAAGCTCTATATAATTAAAGGTGGTTGTGGAGCAGCAAGGTATCAATGTGATGTTTTCTGAGAGCTTTTCATATTTCTGCTAAGCATACTGGACTGCAAGCAACATGCAAATTTTATAACTTGACCTTCTTCATGGCTATATGCACTTATTCCGGTTTCAGTGCTGTGAAGATGGTCAATCAATTGCTTGCGGGAGTTCATATAGCTGCAGCAGCTGAAGCAATGGCATTTGGTGCACGATTGGGTCTAAACAATAAAATGCTATTTGAAGTCATCAAGCATGAAACTGGATATTCCTGGTCAGTCATGCTCCTACTAACATGATGTGCTTTTTGTTCTCAAACCTGATAGGCTATCCACTTAACACCTGAGAGACCGTTTAAACTTAAAAAGAATGAGGTATTCCTTAAATCTGTGATTAATTCTTTCGAGATCACAATTACTTAAACTATAGATATTTCTCAAGTCATTTAAAATATATTACTTCAAGCTTACAATGTTCTCCTAATGAAGGTTGTATAGATTTGTGATGTCGCAATATATTTGAAGTATCTGCATTAGCTAGACTATACTACAAGAATAAAATTTGCTTCACTATAAACAAAAATTAGAAGACATATCCTATATTGTCTTCATGTGTGGAAAGGGTGAATTTCTTGCTTCATATTAAAAAAAAAAGATTTTGGGAAAGAAGCTTTTGTTGTTTCGTTAAGAGTGTAAAAGTTTTGGAAATAAATGAGAACAGAGTGGCCTTTGTCTAACAACTACTGCATGAATGTTCTTTTAGCAACTGTATGAAGGCGTACATCTTGCCTTTAGAGATTTTTGTACTTGTTATACACTACTGAATTGTTTGAGCTGGACATTGTTGAGTAGGAGACTAGTTTGTAGGATCCTTATGAAGCTATGAATTTCTGCTGTCATACTACTGAATACACATCTTGTGAGGGAGTTTAATTTGGTTGGATGGTTGAAGTAGCCGCTGCTAGGGCTGTGTATATTAGCAATAGTACCTGGTTTCAGTTAATTGTACTTTTTCTAAGTTTACCAAATTTCTAACATCTCATTATCAACTCTGAACAGGATGTTTGGTAATCGTGTTCCCCACATGCTAGACAACGATTACACTCCATATTCTGCTATTGATATCTTTGTGAAGGATCTTGTATGTTTACACCCCCACCTCTTTCCTCCATCAAGATAGTTGCTGATGGACTACCCAGTTCATGTCATTTCCTTCTTCTATTTCTGTACATTCTTGCAGGGTATTGTATCCAGCGAAGGATTTAATCTCAAGTTACCTCTACATATTGCTAGTGCTGCACACCAGTTGTTCATTTCAGGTGGTATAAAGCACTAATGCATATTTTCTACTTTCAGTTTAAATCTTAATAAGTTTATATGCATATTTCTGCTGTACGTAAATGTTCATATCTTACATTCAGAAACCTGCATTTAAAAGGGGTATTTTGTCTTTATTTTATTGTTAACATGGTTCGACGAGTCTTCTGCTTCAACTTCTTAGGCTACTGCTTTTGAAATTATATTATAGTCTTTTTGCTGTCACTTTCCATATATCTGTATCTTATTCCAAATCTGTTTTGGTATGGATAGACATTGAGATGAACATGACAATTCTATGTTGTTTATGTGATCCATCAACTTTGGTTGAGCAGGTTCAGCTTCTGGTTGGGGTAGGTATGATGATGCGGCTGTTGTTAAGGTATTACTATGCTGTACTAGAATTTCTGACCTTTACCTATATTACTGGCATTTGTCAGCATAATCTTGACACCTTTACCATCTCTCATAATCTGGAAAGAATGCTATACTTTATTGAAATCTAGAAAATGCTTCAGCCAATACTGTCAAGGATATTGTCATAAATAGCTGTAACATCTCTTGAGCAAACAATAAAAAGTATAATCTAGAATATGAACACGATGTCAGAACAAGTCAAATGTCGGCAAGTTCAGCATACAACTTATATTTCTGATAAATAGAGTAATGCTCCATTTCTTGTATCGTATGATAATTTTGTACTGGAAACCTATGGTGCTGTAATCTTGCTAACGCCAACCTCCATCCTGCACAATTACTCTTTTCGTCAAACAGTAGAAAACTTCATAATACAATAATAAAGTCTTGTATACATTTCTTCTACCATACTTAACCCGTTGGGTAGCATGCAGGCTTGCCCCCGGAAGCTTTGAACCTGGCTATTAGGTCTTCAGCAAAGACTATAATCCACTAAAACAATTCTTATAAATATGCAGCTAACTGAGGGAATTATTACAGTTACCAAATCTTTAAAAATCCAAATATAATCCAATCGTATCTTCATCATCTTCTGTCCCTGTTTCCTTGAATACATTCTTCTAGGATGATGGAAATTTAAGTAAATAGGCACGCATTCTTTTTCCTTTTTTTTTTTTTTTACTTCTTCAGTTCCTCATACAATTTTAGCTATTACTTCATCTACTCACACTAGGCATTCCAAAAAAAGATATTCTAATCACTTATCAAGCCATTTAAACCTAGATTTAGTAAATATCAGAACAATTTGTGTTTTTTCATCATATTAACCTCTCAGTCTGTGTTAATGTCAATTCCCTACTAAATATCTAATCACTTATCAAGCCATTTAAACCTTAGAAACCTTTCCTAGTAAATACCTCATCATGCTTCTACTGAAACTTTCTTTAAAAAACATGAACATCATATGCTAACCTTTAAGCACATAAAATGAAGAAATTGGATTAAGTTGTGTTCTCTGTTAGGCACTTTCAAGTTTTAACGCTATTCTAGGAACCTAACCTCATCCCCAAATTTCTTGATATTATAAATTACAGTGTATTAAGGTATTTCTTGTCTCGGTGGGGGGTTGATACTGAAGTTTGATGTTATGTTCATAGTTATTCCACATTACATAATTTTCCTAGATATACAAGCTTTGCGAAGTGATTGTTATAATTTCATGATAGGATTCAAGTTTGTATATATCTTCTTCTGTGTAGGTGATAGTTATGTCTTTGCAGGTGTATGAGACACTTACTGGTGTTAAAGTCGAAGGAAAAGCATCTTTCCTTAATAAAGAAGATGTTTTAAAATCCTTGGCACCTGAATGGCCTGAGAATCCGATAGATACCCTACAAATACAGGAGGGTGCAAGTAGTTCCAAAGTTTTAGTGGTTCTAGACGATGATCCCACCGGTACCCAAACTGTACATGACATAGAAGTGCTGATGGAATGGTAAATTTCAATATTTTCCAAGTGTGATTTTGAACTTTTAATTAGGTATTTTAATTATTCCCTTGCAAATTGCAATTCCGTCTGTGAAATTATCTTAAAATAAACATGCCAAAATCAAATTGTGCTATACACTACTTTTGTGAATTCTTAAACCTTGTATTTTCTTAATGCACAGGAATATTGAGACACTTGTCAAGCAGTTTAGTAAACACCCAACTTGCTTCTTTATTCTCACGAACTCTAGATCACTGAGTTCTGAAAAGGTACATGACCATCAAATTTGAAGCTATACAGAGCTTCAACTTTGTCTGTCTGAGTTAGTACTTTAGTTTCAGTGGAAAGGTTTACGAATCGTGATGGACCCTTCTGTTATATCTTTATCAGAATCATGTTTGTGAACTATCCAGTAGCTGGCTCCGAGCAAATGTTAAATATGTCAAGTTGTCAATTTCAGATTTTGTAGTGCCATGAGAAGCAAATGGGAGGGTCTTGGTAATATACAAGCCTAAGGGGTTTAATTGATACAGAAACAAATTGGGGTTAGGTGCACTTGGCTTAAATTGAAGATAATAATCTTATGCAGTTAAGTCAAATTTAGGTGTGTGGGTAGAATCATAACTCATAGGGATTAGTAGTAGTGAAATATACCCTGATTTCTTCATTATTTGAGAAATCCTAGTTATTGATTCAATAAATTGCAGGCTTCTTTATTGACCAAGGATATATGTGTAAACTTAGAAAATGCATCTAAGCAAGTTGAAGGCATTAGTTACACAGTAGTTCTAAGAGGCGACTCAACCCTCCGTGGTCATTTTCCAGAGGTAAGTCTCAATGCATATTTATTTCTTTTATCCTGTGACTGTTAGCAGCTTCTATGTGTGTCTCCTTGACACTAAATTTACATTTGTAGGAAGCAGATGCAGCTGTTTCAGTTTTAGGTGAAATGGATGCATGGATTATATGCCCTTTCTTCCTACAGGGTGGACGTTACACAATTAATGATATCCATTATGTTGCGGACTCTAATAGGTGAGTGCTTATTTTCTTGTATGGATATCAAGCAGAATACTGCTGGCTGACCTTCTAATTTGAGTTTTTGTTCTTTTCTAGGCTTGTTCCTGCTGGGGAAACAGAGTTTGCAAAAGACGATGCATTTGGCTATAAATCTTCTAATCTCCGAGAGGTGCGACTTCATATGTATGTTTTAGAGCATGATTTGTCTAGACTTAACCTTTTTCCACAAAATTCTATTGGCAGTGGGTGGAAGAGAAAACAAAAGGAAGGGTTGCAGCTCATGATGTTTCATCAATTTCTATTGATCTATTGCGCACAAGAGGACCAAATGCTGTTTGTCAATATCTTTGTAGCTTAAAAAAGGTAAACCTCTGAAAATAGGTTGTGTATAACAAATTTCTTGGTCTTGAAGTTTGTCATAAGCTTGGTTGTGGTCTTACTTCATCCTTTAAAGAGAGGGAGATATCTCCTAGAGATTAATTGTGTCCATTAAGGATTCAGTTAATTAATTGCTATTTCAGTAAAGTGGAAGGTTAACCTAGTTGAGGACTTGGATCCTGATAGGATTACAGGCTGTATTGCACCTTCAATCTTCAGAGAGTGTCTACACATCTAATAGATTAAGGTTTGATTGAACCTCTGACTGGTTAGAGAGAGTCCATACCTCTTGAAAAAAAACATTCAAAACTTCATTAATTGATCCTGGAAATAAGACTTATTACTATTTAAATAGATTTAATAACTTTCTAGATGTGCTACTACAACCAGACTTGCGTAATCAGGAACTAACTTAATTATAAAAAAAATCCTAATAAAGATAGAAATTCAATTCCTACTATAACCACCACCCACACACCAATTAAGACTCCAAACTGCTCCATACATCTCTTCTATAACATAATCTACTAAATGTAATACTTAACTAATTAGATTCCAAAACTTTGACATTATAGTTATCTAACTTGGACTGCACTAGCGGTTTGACTAGTAAACGGGAAAACCAAGAGCAAGTCTGGTTCGGTTCAGTAATTGGATCGGATTTGCAAAGGTGTGAACCTAGATTGACTAGTCCGATTTTTCAGCAAACCAACAATTATGATTGAATCGGTCGGGCTAAGAAAGGTACTTTTTAATCTAACAAAGATTTAAATTTATAAGCTTTGAACCTAGAACATTTTTAAAATGCTATGAAGCCAGTAACCAACAAATTAGACTTATTTGCATGGTTTAATTTGTCACTACATTCTTATAGATCTTATAATTGGTAAGAACTTAACGTCTATACCACTTTTTCTAGAAATTATTTACTATATATGGTCCAACCGTCAACCCAATGATTTAACCATTGACCAGGTGATCTAATTGCTGGACCACCAGTTTAATCTCTGGTTCCATTCTGATAACTATGCTTGACACAAATTAAACAGATACTCTTCCTCTTTGATATGTAATATTTCATAACTTTTCCTAACATTTGATACTAACTAATAGTTTAGACCCTATATCGCAGCTCTAACTCATTGGAGAGAACCTTACACCTCCAATAAATTAAGGTTAACAAAAAACATCAAACCGGCGACTAATTAAAGAGAATTGCATCTTCTAGTTCTTAGAAAAGAACTCAATACTTCATTTATTTATTTCGGAAGAAAAGACTTACAACTCTTTCAATAGTCTCCATAACTTTCTCCCTACTACAACTAGACCTATGTATTAGGAATTAATTTAACCTATAAGTAATCCAAAATCTATTATTACCAAAACTCTTAAACCAATTAGGCTCCAAAGTTCTCCAGGAATTCTTTATTATAACATACAACCGACCCAATATAATACTTAACTGATTAGACTTTTCCTACCTTTGACAAAATTATACAGATACTCTTCCACTTTGATATGCAACAGTTCCATCTTTGGAAGTAAGACAAAACTAGGTCTTGTTTTCAACTTTAGGATTTAAGCCATTCTTGAAGGGAATATATTCACAGCATTTGAGAAATTTAGCACATAAATTAATACCTATACATTGCTTGAAAAGATCTTCAAATTTGTAAAACCTTTTAGCTCTAAAATTTTACATAATTAACAAGTATAGGTATTTAAAAACTATTTCATGACTCATGCAGAAAATAAGATCTTAAAATGGAAATGTGTATTTTCCTGGAGAATCATTTCCTTTAGATGGCCCTTTGTATGCTCTTCTGAAGTTATAACTAATGTACTCTCTTACGCTGGGTGATTCAAAAGCGTAGCCAAGCAGTTCAGATGATATGTTTATCGATTAAGTTCTCCACTAACATTTTCGTCTTTATGTATTTTTTCTGTAGGGTTCAATATGCATCATCAATGCAGCAAGTGAGACAGATATTGCTGTTTTTGCAGCGGGAATGATTATGGCAAGCCAGTCCCATCTGCATTGTTTTCTTCTTTTTAGCTACAATCCAATGCTTCTTACCTCACCCACTTACTATATCCCAGGCCGAAAAGAGTGGGAAGAAGTTTTTATGCCGGACCGCAGCTAGTTTTGTATCTGCTAGAATTGGAATAAGGCCAAAGACACCCATGGTTCCAAGTGATCTAGGGATATGCAGAGCAGCATGTGGAGGTCTAATAGTTGTTGGTTCATATGTTCCAAAAACTACAAAGCAGGTCTTATTCTATGCTTCTTCTAGAATCTTGATCTGGTATACTTCAAAAACTGCATATGTTGACGTGAAGTTATTATGCATCTTCCAGGTTGAAGAACTAAAATTGCAGCTAGGCCACAGGTTGAAATGCATAGAGGTAAATTCTTGCATTGCACGCCATAAAGTGCCTATGTACAAGCGATGATAAGAAAAACAATGCTAAAATTGCTTCAACATGGAATCTTCTTTTTACTTCTTTTCAAATTATTACTGTGTGAAGTTAGTTTCATATAACAGGATAAACTGAATCAACAAGTTGGTAATCTTCAGATCGATGGATATCCTTTCTCATAAAATTTAAAAAAAAACAAGGATAGCAAGAAAAAATGGAAGAAAGAAAAAAACGTTCCTGGAATATTTGCCTCTTTTAGCATATTATTTTTAGTGCTAAAAATGTCTGCGACTAGAGAACTTGTCCTAGTAACAGAGGTTACCAATTATTATCAAGCAGCTATATAGTTTTATGCTCAGCATTAACGTTTAATGTCCCACCCATATGTTTTGAGGCAGGTGGCTGCTGATAGGCTATCCTTGAAATCAATAGAAGAGCGAGAAGAAGAAATAAACCGTGCAGTTGAAGCTGTGAATGCTTGCCTAAAATCCCAGAAAGACACACTTTTGATGACTAGCCGGCAGCTCTTTAGAGGAACATGTACTCCCCATCCCTTATTTTCTTTCTAAGATCTACTTGTGTAAAACAGCCTGCAAGAGACACCTACCAGTATTGTGCGTATGGGTGTGTTTACCTTGAGGTAAACTCACTTTTTTGAAAGTGAGTTTAAAAAATTATATTAACAATTAAAACTATTTAATAAAAAATATATTTATATATTTATTTTGATTAATAGTAAGTTTTAAAATTGAATTTTGAAAAACATTTTTTATAGAAATATTATTTTAAATTATTTGTTTATTTTATATTAAAAGTGAGTTTGAAAAATGTGGAGTTTGGGTGGTAGGTAAACGCGCCCTAAATATTTGCGTGTCTACTTGCTCAAGTACTACCATGTTCCCTGTGAAAATCATTTTAAGAGCTGCTTTGCTGAAAGTTTGTCTGGGCCTCGTATCTATACTATGAATGAATAAATGTTGTTGGATTTGACTGTTTGATGGATGGTTTATTACGAGATACATTTAACTGATGCACTAATGTGCATGGATATTGGTAATTTGGATAGCCAAATGCTAAGCATCAAAATGAGAAAGTGAGCCTTGGAGCGGTCTTCATGATATACGGTATCATCTTCTGTCAAGTTGATTGTATTGATCCGAGTCAATTGATTTGCCTGCTATTAGAAATTTGGGATCTAATACCTTTTTGTGCTGGGAGATTAGATTTATGAATAGAGGTTGTTCTTCTTGAAAGTTGCTGAACTATACTTCTATTATTTGAAAATAAATATTTACTTAAATCTAATATCTAACAAAGCAAACTGGATTATCATAAATAGATTTGAGAAGGGAAGTGCTGTATAAATCACTAGATACAATTTCTGACAGAAGCATGTTACACTTTGTTTCTTTTGCAGCACCATCAGAGAGTTTAGAAATAAATTATAAAGTCAGTTCTGGCTTGGTGGACATTGTTAGACAAATTACTGTACGGCCTTGTTATATTCTTGCTAAGGTATCAAATAATATGACGTGATATCTTCTTTGTTTATCCACCTCATGAGTAATAAAATCTCCTAACATGTTTTGTTTATTTATCTCTTACATGAGGCTGTTGTCAGTTTGTTATGAAGTTGAGCATTTTATTCTCACCTAGGAAATGGACATGATCCATGATTCTCCTATGATGATAACAAAAAACAATTATAATGTAATGTGCTTGTCATTCAGATATTTGAATTTGAGGAAATGGGAATCCAATACAATAATAAAAAGTACTCATAATGTAAGGACACTGTTGTATCTTGGTATTTAAACCCATTCAGCACATATAGTTATTACATAATAGTAAGTCCCCGTATCAAGAGCCACATCCCAGACACAAGAGCCCCCTTCACATGATGACTTTATTCCTTGGCTTAGCTTTGGTTTTCAAACTCAAGAAGTCTCCTATATAAAATAGTTTCAAAGTAGGCTCATCTTAGACACCGTACTTAACAATAACCATAGTTTTCAATACCATTTCAAGACATGATCTGCATTTAGAAATTCTGTACAGAATCACAAGAGCAGCACAAATGACATGATATGTTAGAAATCTAGCATTATTTTATTAGAAGCTAAAAATCTTATCAACTCCTTTTTAATCAACTTTTCATAATATTTCATGATACTTGAAAGCCAGATTCTCTAGCGAAAAAAGTAACAAGTAGAAATGAAGACCTAACATGAAAACTTAATTGTTTGACTGTTTTAGGGTGGTATTACATCTTCAGATATGGCTACAAAAGCATTAGAGGCTCGTCGTGCCTTAGTTGTTGGTCAAGCACTAGCTGGTGTTCCCTTGTGGCAGCTAGGTCCAGAAAGCAGACATCCTGGAGTTCCTTATATTGTCTTCCCAGGTAGTATGAAAGCTTGAAACAGTTTTATCATTCAGAACAAGATCATTTAGCTGAGAGTTTGGCTTTACGCATTGTTTTTTCTTTTAGGTAATGTTGGAGATAACAATGCTCTTTCAACAGTTGTGAAAAATTGGGTTATACCATCTAGGTGCTCCACAAAAGATCTTCTTCTTGTAAGCCCCTATCAATGCTATCAGCTTTATGTTGCTCTACAAAAAGGAACTTCTGTTCAAACATTTTGCTAAAGACCTTTTTGAATTAAAGAATGCAGAGAAGGGTGGGTATGCTGTTGGTGCATTCAATGTTTACAATATTGAAGGTGCTCAAGCAGTTGCTGCAGCTGCAGAGGCTCAAAATAGTCCTGCTATCTTGCAGGTACAAGACTGAAATTGCTGTCATAATTTCAAATAATTATCTCATTCTGGGAACTATTAGGGTTACATCTCAAAGACTTAAGAAAATTATGTATTTTTATTAGCCGGATGAGGATATTATGCAGAACAGTGCACATCGCAGCCAACCATGCAAGTAGGATGATGCTTGATTGTTGTCGTTGTTCTTGCTACCGTAACTATTCCACTCTTAACAACCATGAAAATTTTGCATTAGCCCATTGATACATGTAAAGTACAATATTGCCCCAACTTTCACTAAAAAGTTAGATTTCAAAGAGAAAATACAGTTGTACTAGTATGAATCTTTTCCATGAAACTTATCCTTAATGCTAATTCTGGAACTGCTTTGCTGAATTCAACTGCGCATCTTACTTTGATCACTGCCAGTTATACCAAATGAATGTTGTTGTTCTTTATGTGGATGGCAGCTCTGTTAATCAAGAAAATACTATCTTTAAATTTTAATTATAGAAAATAATAAAAATTGGTCTAATATCCTATTGGCAAGTTGCACAGGTATTTTTTTGTCAGATAAGGTCTTTTGATTAGTTCATAAATTGCCGATCATGTCCAACTGTCAATCAAGTTGCATCAAATGTTTTGAAATATCCATCTGCACATTAACTACTTCTTGGCTCCTTATCACATTAGAAGTAGTATACGTGCATGAAGAACAACTATTAAGCCCTAGATGCCACCTCATATTGCGAACTAGTCATTTAGATCACCAACCATAAGAGACAAATCAGTGTCTAGAAAATTTTAACATAGACTTGATAGTAAGCATATGACGGTTTTCTTGATAAATTTTACTGGTTAGAATTGAACAATTTTACTTGTTTTATTGCTCTTTCTGGCTACATTTTGAAGTTCCATTAACTTTTGTTTGTTATCAGATCCATCCAGCTGCTTTTAAACAAGGAGGTAGGTCCTTGGTTGCGTGTTGTGTATCTGCAGCAGAGCTATCCCATGTAAGTAGATTGTAAACATAATTATACTCTTTAACTGGTATGTGTTGTATATATTAAATAATCAGTTTGCTTGATACTTAAGGTGCTCATAAAATTAAGGTTATATAATCATACTGAGAGGTAAAATCTGATACCTTAAGAATGGCAATTTCTTTCTACCTAAAAGTTCTCTGCACAACTTGCTGGTGGTTCCAAGGATTGGCCAAATGAGAATATTCTTCCTGTAGACTGGTTCTATTTGAAGAAGCATGGCTTTGTGGTTTCCTGAAATCTCTATTGCTGTTGATGATTGGTTTGGTGACTTTGAGATTTTGGGACACCTTGCTACAATGTTTATTTCTGTCTCAACTTATGAAGCTTTGGACTCATAAAATTGACTCTCTTGTTCTCTTTCCAATTTCAAACTGTTCTATGTATTCCTTTTAGGCAAATGCGAACACAAACATTGGCCGAACTGTAGGCAATGTTTTGTCTATAAACAATTTCTTCACCACATATGACACCTTACAAATTTCTGATATTAGTAACAATTTTTCAAATTATAGATATGCTTCTTCATATGCTTTAATTGGAATATATAATGGCAGGTTCCCATAACCGTTCATTTCGACCATGGGACATCGAAGACAGAGCTTCTAGAAGCTCTTGAAATGGTATGTCAACGTGATGAAGATTGCATTGCCTTTATTTTGTTCAGAATAAAGATCTGTATACTGGCATATATAATGAAAAAAGTTTATTTTTTATTCCAAGCTGGCATTGCTGATCACTTTGTTGTTCTCTGTTGGTTCATTTAGGGATTTGACTCTGTTATGGCTGATGGTTCTCACCTACCATTTGGTGAAAATATTGCATTCACGAAGTATATATCAGAATCAGCACACTCAAAAGGGTTGCAAGTAGAAGCTGAACTTGGCAGGCTTTCAGGCACCGAAGATAACCTGACTGTAGAAGATTATGAGGCTAGACTAACAGATGTTGCTCAAGTAACCGTCTTCTTTTGTCCAATGAATTGATAAATACCTTTTCTCTATTCTGGAATAATTCTTAAGCTTGTAATTACTGTCTAACAGGCACAAGAATTCATCGACCAAGCTGGTATCGATGCTTTAGCAGTGTGCATTGGCAATGTTCATGGCAAATATCCAGCTAATGGTCCCAACTTAAAACTTGACTTGCTTAAGGTCAGTGCACGATTTAACATTTCCAATTGTAGGTAGAGTATTTTCTGTTTTTGAAAATAGCTTCAGAAGCTTAACAATTTTCTGAAATCCGACTGCCAACAACCAATTTTTAATCACTTAAACAAGCTTAGCCGGCCTAAATTTGAAGACTACCATTGAAAAGAATGGTTAGCTATGCCTAAAATATAAATATATTAGTCATTTGGTCCATTATGTAGTAATGAAGATTCAATTATAAAATCCACGAAAAATGTTTAGAGTGCCATCTTTTGTTGATGTTTCCACCAGCTAATCAAGTGTTTCTCAACAATATCCTATTAATTATTTTATTGTCGATTTGGGTCTATGTATGTGATTTTCTACGGACTTTAAAATCTAGGCTTTACTGCCCTCTTTTTGACAATAGGTTCTTGAGCAGAGATCCTTCTTTTCCTGTTCTGTGCAGGAACTTCGTGCACTAACTCTGAGCAAACGAGTTAGTCTAGTGCTTCACGGAGCATCTGGTCTTCCTGAGAAACTTATAAAGGTTAGAACAAAAACCTGAGATGGATAACTTTATTATTCCCGTACATTCAAAATTTTGAGATCTTTGCTAATATTTTTTTTTGTGAAGATTATTTAGTAACGGATTAACTCTGAGATCTCTACTAAGAAACAATAATTAAAGCTTTTACCTAGGAAGATGATTTTGGAATATATAAGATATCAGCAGTTCTGCAAAATCTTGAACAAATTGAATACAATCTGCAAAGTTTCTAATGTCAAAGTCTTTATCACCTATATACCTAAGCATCTCCCTTCGAATTTCTATGACAGGAATGCATAGAGCTTGGAGTTCGAAAGTTCAATGTCAACACAGAGCTGCGCAATGCGTACCTTCAAGCTACGCAAAAGCCGAACAAAGATTTGGTGGACGTGATTGCAAATGCTACAAATGCTATGAAGGCAGTGGTCGAGGAGAAAATGCAACTCTTTGGTTCTTCTGGGAAGGCATGGTAGCAAGCATATATCAAAGAGCTTCATCATTTAATGCCATCTTTCGCTTCACATAATTAAAATAAAACATACCCTTAGATAAGGTTTTCTTCTCCCTCAGCCCTTATAGTAAGGTTTTCTTAATACAGAGAGCAGAAAGAAAGTGAATATTTTTCTTCGCCAAGAAATAAATATCGGAAGAAGCTTTTCTGATCTCTTTTCTTTTCCAAAGTATGAGGTTGCAGATATTATGTTATGACTCAAAAGACGATTGATGTCAGTAACACTATTTCTTCCTGTTTGATTCTGGTGGTAGTTTTTACTACATTATATTCATCACTAATTTTTAGATATACATATTTGAGTTTGAATATTTTACAATATAAAATTTTAAAAATCACTAATAGAGTAATATTGATATTTATAAATAAGATATAATTAATTATATTTTTACATTATTACATTCAAATACAAAATTTAAATTATATATTATTTTTTAATATATTACTATTAATAATTATTTTTATATTAACTATATTATTAATTTAATTTTTTTAATTAATTTTTTTTAAATTTTTTTCAATCTGGTTTGACTCGGACGGCGGATCGATCGAGTTGAAATAGGTTAAAAATGGATCAATTGTATAGAAGGGTTTTTTACAAACTTGGATCGGTTTACCGTTCTGGTCAATAATTTTCGGATTGATTCGGAAGGTTCAGTCTGTGTCTGACAACAATGGACTACAATTCAGTGAATGCTTACACTTGGTACAAAATTCTTCATTGGTAAATACCTATTTCAGACTATAGACTGAATTAATGGTTTTGATATGTTTGTAGCAACACGACTTGAAGTGTAAAAATAAAAAACCTTGTAAAAGCGAGATACTCATAAAATGCTTTGGAAGCAACTTACATGTCTCATGACTGCAAAGGTTTATATGAAATCCAAACCATATCAAGACATACAACTGGTATTTTGTATTAGGGCATGTTCTTCTTTTCACCATTACAATTTACTTTTTTCAACTAAGAAGTCATATTCAACTTATTTCACCATTACAATTTCTAGTTTTCTAGCTGTATAAAAATATATAAGAAGTCACTTCCATTTTACTTCTTCAGTTCTTCTATAAAAAATATAAAATTTAAATTCACTTATAGTAGTATTATTTATATTAATTTATTTTTTAGAAGCTTGTTTCTCAATAACTCATTTTCAATCCAAAATAACACAACCTTTGGCAAAGTATGATATCAAGTGACTACATTTGTATGTAAAATCAAAACATCATCCAGTCACTCATACAGTTATGAATCATAGTACAAGTATTAATATTCCCATTAAAGCAAGAGAAAATACGACACTAAAAAACCAACATCAAACACTTAATGATTTACTCGCTTTTACATAGTTTCTTAAATAATTACTTCCAGCTAATGTTGCTAGAAACACCATCAAAAGAACATGAGCAAAGGCTAACGGAATGTTTACTAGAACAGTGTCAAACATTAACACATTCATCCGTTATAACTTTCTCACACTGGTACCAGAATAATACGGTGACATCAAACTAGAAATCTGCTCCTAGAAAAATTCATAAAATTTGTCAAGCTAACAAATACCAAGCATAAACTCCTATCATCAATTTACCACATATAAGCAAATGATACACAAAGTTTAAGTACCATGCCTGTCCCGAGAAAAGCATGAATAAAAGCTAAGCATAAATTTCTTAATTTGGATATATAAGCTTCAGACAAAACCCTTCACGAATCAATGGCAACAATTATTAACTATGCTGGTAGAGATTTTGAAACCAAAAAAGGTAACGAAAAGCAATAGAACAGAAGCATCATCCGGCATGCTGCAATGGAAAACGACTACCACATCAACTAGACATCCTTGTTTATTGGATGATTTTTTAAGGAAATAGTAACTACTGGAATTTGAAGCTAAGACAAGTGAACTGAGCAGTTCCCAAATGCCAAAAACAATCAGGAAACAAACTTTAGGAAACTTCACCACAGATTATTCGCTTTTCAGATCACACAGACAGGTAACAGCTAGTTTAAATTCAATGCAAGCACTCATCATATTACCATGAACACATGTTCACCAAAGTTTTCTAAACAAGAAGCCCATAAGGAAATTTCTGCCCTAGTTCTCATGAACAGCAGGATGGTCTCACTTCATGCAAAAATATTACAGCTATAACAAATCCACTACACAGAAGGCATACCTCACACACAACTCTGAATGTATTAGCAGCAAAGAATCATCAAATACAGATTAGGACATTACAATGCAGGAAATTACAGGCAAGAACAACAAGAAGAATGCTCAAACAAGGATGAAAAGAAGTCGGTAATGCCAACTTAATAAGTTTGATGGAATACATTATTTTGAACAAATCTTCTCCAACAAAGATTCAAGAATTAGACTTGAACTTAAGAGCATACAAGTAACAGCAGTTCACCAAAAGATTTACATTTCAACCAGTCCCAATTGTTACTCCAACAAACTATATATGAAGAAAAACAAAAGAAATACAAACAAAACTTACTGCGTCACAAAACCATGCAACTTTGAAGACTCAAAGCTTAGCCCAAAAAAGTTACAAGCATGGATGGTGCTTTTCTGAGTACTTCCTATGGATGGAATCCAGACATTATGCAAGAACGGTCTAAATAAAATTCAACCTTCAAGCTGCAAAGATGAAACTAAGCCCTACAATAAGAAAAAGGCTGCTGTGAGACCTGTTAGTTCAGAATGAAACGAGGGAAGCACTAGCTAACTGCAAAAGTTTAACCAAAATGATTACGCAAGACAAAATAAACAAACAAGCATCGATACAAACTATGCCCTTCTGTCAACAACCTTGCAACTTCAAGGTTTGCAAGCATCTCAAAACTCCAACCTATTTTCAGAATTCTGCAATTCAATTACCCACCAAAACTTTTTAGGTAAATGGAACCACATTCCATAAAGCTACCACATACTCATGACTTGTTACTTCTGATACATGCTCCAGGCTTCAAAACAACTGATTGACCATAAGAACTTCCTACCAACAATATCAACAAAGATTACAAATCAAAGCAACCCCAGCATGCAACTATGAATACTAATTTCAAGCACCAAATGTAGGTTAAATTAAATCCACACTTCATTGTCACCAGTAAACCTGAACGATAAATTAATTCCACAGAGAACTAGCCACAATTAATTGTTCTTTCCCTCCTCCAGCACCACAGTGACTGCTAAAGTCTACAGTAATGCACATGCAAATTACAACATCCCCTTCCCCCAAGACCTCCGAACACACATTCCATTAAAACCTCTAAATTAATAAAACTAAAGAACCTACACGACTCAGACTCAGCTAAAACATTCGTTAAACTCCAACAACACAAAGCAGCATTAGCATAAGCAGAAAGTCATCATGTTTTTAAGCAAAGCCAACTTCAGGTGCTGGCTGTGGTCGAACCTTTGGTGGCCGTCCTCGTCCACGCTTCATTCCGGATGGTGGCGGAGCAGTAGCAGTAGGCCCAGTGGTTCCCTCTTCACCAGCAGATCCACTCTTTTTGGGTGGTCTGCCACGCGGACGAGGCAAGCCAGAGGAAGCCCTTTCATGAGCAGCAAGCAATGGGTCTTTCGCCTTCGGCGGCCTGCCACGCGGCCTTGGCGGCGGCGGGACATAACCAGGAGGCAAAGCAGGTTTGGGCTTAGGGGGACGACCGCGGCCACGCTTGGGAGGAATATCAGAGCCGGGCTTCATGTAATTATTCTTGGAGAACACAAGCTCACCGGAATCTTTCATCCTGGTGAGCTCTGCAGAGAGTTCGATCGTGTAGTCCTCCGGCAGCCTGCCGCCGTATGTTGATTCAATGTGCTTGATTATGGCCGACTTGTTCGACCCCGATTTCTCGTCCAGTGCTGCAATCGCTCCCATAATCATCTGCTACAACAACGAACAAACAATCATCCCAAAAAAAAGTTTCAACAGAAATTCACCAAACCCATTTCTTAAATAACTTGATCTAGGAAAAATCGAAACTTTCCGGCTCAAAATTAATACACCCTCTACCAAACTATAAAAAGAATTGGGGAAAATCATAAAAATTGATTCTGATAAAGCGGAAGTTATAAGAATCTGATTTTGACGAACTACAAGAACAATTTCAACAAAAAATAAAAAGAAGGAATTCCAGCAAAATAGTTCCAACTACAAGAAAAGATAACAAAATTTCAAACCCACAGAAAATTATGAAAAAAAAAAGTGTGAAAATAAGGAAAAAATAATTGAGAAGAAGTGGTAGTTATCAAACTTGGATTTTTGTTTGGGGCGTGTACCTCAGAGAGAGAAGGTAGGTCAGCGAACTTGTTAGGGTCTTCCGTTGCGGCCATGGCCGCAGACAACTTTGTCTTACAGAAAGCGATTGAATGAAACCCAAAGAGATAATAGTGAAAGAGAAAGAGAGAGTGAGTGAAGAAGCTTTGCTTGTTTACTTTCGTTTGGTGGGTTTTCTTCTTCTTCTTTAATTTCTTTATCTTTTTTTTTTTTTAAGGGGAGCTTTTGTTTTTGATCGAATTGAAAATGCAAAGAGATTTAAAAAATGTTTTGAGCTGATGAGATGAGAAAGCAGAAGAGAAAGGGAAGGGTGGTCAAAGAGAAAGAGAAGCAAACCAAAGCAGTGAACTACTAATACATTATAAACTATTATAATAAAACATATCTTTTTTTTTAAAAAAATTAAAAAAGTAATAAAAAAGTTGAGAGATCGGAAAATTTTAAACAAATAAAAGATAAACTCGGAGATTGAGGAGAGATCGTAAGTACATCACCTGTTCATTCGCAAACACCATACACACACTTTGACCAATTACAACAGATTCCAAATTTGAAACCAACTTTAGTTGTATATGAGTTGTTGAAGTTAGTGTTTTACGTTCTGCGGAAATGAATTGAGTAAGAGCAAGATAAAGAGAAGTTTTGCATGCGAAAGAGTATCTATACATTGACATGAAATACTCAGCACGGTTTGATCAGATCGAACGGCCCAAATTGCAAAAAACAACTGTTGAGATAGAGGGACCCACTAAGGCGTGCTACGCGTCCATTTTGTAGTGGTTTTCTGTTCGTAGACTGTGATGGATTGAAGCATCTGAAGAAGAAACTTGTTACTTTCGTTAGAGTGTAAAACCAACGGCTAGGATTGCCTCAGAGCTCAGGAAACTAGTGAGTGGGCGCTGAGCAATCTCCCACGGATCGATGACTTGTACAAAACTCCAACACCTACTAGTAGAGAAAATTTAGAGCACTCTGTTTTCGTCTTTTTTCTGCTTTCAGTTTCCGTATTCCGTAATCATCCTTATAAATTCTCCCATTCACGCATAATACCAACGGCATAAGAGAATATCCTTAAGGGTGTTTCCGTCATTTCCTGTATGGGGTCTTGTGTGTTTTTGAAATTCAAAAATTGAAATTGAATGGGTTTGAATTGAATGAAGGCTTTTGTTTTTTCACTGCTTTGTTTCCCGATTCCCGTTTCACTAATAATTAAATAAAAGAGCAGTTTTATTGCTTAACGTGAGGACGTGTTTTTAATTATATACAAACAAATTTTTGAAAAGCGAATTAATTAATAAAATTTGATAAAATTACAGTTAAAAATAATAATTAAAATAAGTTAATAAAATTTAAAAATAAATTTGATATAACAGCAGAATTTTAGTTAAAGTAATAATGAAATACTTGAAATAATATAATTCAAATTTTGAAAATACAATGTAGACTTCGAAGTTTTTGTTTTTGCAATAAAGTCCCGGCAAAATAATAATGATCTCAACTTCAATCTCCCAATGAAATTTACTTTTCGCAATAACCAGCCACCATTCTCAAGAACCTAGATTCATAGGGGCAGCGCATTCTTGTTTGTTTGCAAGAATTTTATTAACTCCTACTGCTGATTAAAACTTTTAGGGGTTGCTTTTGTGACTAATAGTCTTTCAGTACCGTGCTTGCAAATATTTATTTCCTAGGTTTTGATGAAAGCTTTTGAATTCCAGGGAAAGGAGGGAAAATATTTTTTGAATTCCCACCTCGGGGGTCCGGAAGTGGCGAAGTGGAAATGGAAATCAACGCTTGAGATTGTTTCTTTAGATATTATTTGAGACCATGAATTTCATTGATGTTTAGGCCGTATTTATCTAGAGGGTAAACTCACTAAACACTGATTTTTTAGAAAATTATTTAAAAAATTAAATTAAAATAAAAATTATTTAATAAAAGATAAATTTTTATATTATTTATATTAGTAGTAGTATATGTTTCTAAATTCTTTTTTTGTCACCTTGATCAAGTGAACAGATAGAGTTCGATTTTTAATCCGATTAAGTTTAAATTTTGGCGTAAGGATCCTAATTAATAGTTCTTCATATGCAACTGTTAAGATTAAATTTAAAGCATTGTAAGTAGAACGGTGCTCCATTGTGCCATAAGAATAGATGTCTCTATCTCTCCTTTTTCTCAAGGCTCTTCCGCGCACTCTATAGCTATTTTTAGTCGTGGAGATTTTCAAATTCAATCATTATCGTTATATATGAAGAATTATAAGCCGGTAGTATGTTTATAAAATTTTAGCTCAATCGGATCAAAAAATCGATCTTTATCCAGTCACTTGATTAAGAAGACACAAAATGAACATATATATATTTGTCAAGTTTTAATAGCTGTGTCATCCTAATCAAGTTGATAGATTGAGGTCGATTCGTGATCTGATTAAGTTAAAAATTTTTCAACATAATACTGACTCATAATTCTTCATATCCAAATGCAATGATAGAATTGAAAGTCTCTACGGTTAAAAATGGCGATGGAGTATACAAAAGTGCCATTAGAAAAAAAAGTGCTTATATTCCTTCCAACTATATATATATATATGAAGAATATGTATAATAAAATAGTCACTCAAGTACATTGTAATATGGTGGTAGTAATAGAGAGTAATAAGTTTATATTCAAGGTTCGGCTTTAATTTCTTACCTATTAATGGATGAACTCATTCGACATATTTACAATGAAGTACCATAGTGTGCATTGCTAATAACATATTTTTAGTAACAAGATAAAGAATAGACTAAATGCTAAATTAAAATCTTGGAAGAGTATGTTAATTCAAAATGTGGTAAATTAAGTAGAACCAAGATATAATAAATACTTATCATTTTATAAACATAAAAATGATAACAAAATCTATTATTGCTTTAGATGATTACACTGTACGCAAAGTGATAGTTTTAAATATTTAGGTTGAATTTACTTATAAAGCGGCAGAAATGAAAAAGATGTTATGGAGAGGATTAAAACAGAATTGTTGAAATGACAATTATTTTCGAAAGTTTTTTGTATATAAGAAAATTTCTTTAAGAAAAGATCAAATTTGGTGAACAACAATTTTATATAATATTGTATGATAGTAAATGCTGGCTATCAAATGTCAAAATATACATAAGATAAATGTAGCAAAAATAAAGATTTTAAAATAGATGCGTCGAAATTTAAAAAATAAATAAAATATGAAATGAGAATATGTACCAATAAGCAACTGTCATGTCAATCGAAGACAACTTAAGGAAAGATATGCTTAAGTGGTTTGGATATATTTTGTACAGATCTAAAGATATCTGTTGTATATAAAGTGATGCGATTCTAATAAAATATTTTAGGAGAAGAAGGATATACTAAAAGTAACTTAGCCAGGATGGTGGCAAAAAATTTTAGAGAGATTAAATTTATTAGTGAATCTAATATGTAATCGAACGGAATAGAACAAATTCATACGGTTGCCCCTATTCAAGTAAATAAATACTTAATTTGTTATTTTTGTGTACTCTAACAGTGTGTTTAAGTTGATAGTACATAAAAATAATAGATAATAATAATAGAATCAATTACTTTTTATTACTCCTATTTGGCAATAATTTTATAAGATTAACGGAGAGTATTTTATGCTCCATTACTCTTATATGGAGAATAATTAGTTACAATCTAATGTGAAATATAATCAAGAGTTAGAGTAATTTTGTATGTGTTGAAATTTTTAGGTTTCTCATATTACCCTCAAGTTTTTTTTTAGTATGTACCATATTGTTTTGTGTTTTTCTCTCCATCTCTCATCCGCCGCTCACCTGCATCGCACGCGCCTCACCTCTCTTCGTGCCTGCATTGCTTACGCCGCGCCTCATTTTGCCTCTGCCTCCTCGCCCTAATTTTTTGTCAGCATACCACAATCCCTATTCCTACATTAAATAATTTTGTTTAATTTTTAATCTAACCAAACGACTATCCATATTTAATCGAGAAAAGTATTAAAATTAATCTTTTCTTTTCACTATACTCTACTCAATATGAATATAAAGTTTTCAAAATTTTCAAATCAAAAAAATCATTTTAGACTTTTTACGAAAAATCATTTTATTTTTTTTTATTTTATTCTTCTAATCAAATAAAAATAATTATTTATTCTTCGTCACTCTTGCTAATATAATTTAAAAAAAAAGAGAGTAAATAATTACTCTTATTTTATATTACCTTTTTTTACATTATTCTTACTCTTTCTTACTCAGATTTATTATTCACGTATTCAAAAAGACCTTAAGATTATGCAACACTAAACTTCATTTAACTAAATGAACACTAAACTAACACTACACTTCATCCTGAAATCAACCAATAAGAAACACTAATCTGTCCTAAAAGATAAACAAAGGAACAAACACAAACACAAACAATCAAGCAAATTAACTAACAAAGATCTATTGAGCTTCGATACCATTATTGGTAAGCGTTTTCAATAAATTTTGAAGTTAAATCCATGACCAGGATTCGAAGAACTCCACCTATTTTCGGTTAGAACAAATTTCTAATTAAGGGGATTTGAGAAGTATTTTTAAAATATATTTTTTTAAAATAAAAGATATTTTTTATTTTGTTTCAAAAAATAATTTTATTTTTTTATTTTAAAAAAATAATAAAAATAAGCACTAATAAGATCTTACAATTTAGAATTTTTTAATTTTTTAAATAAATTTTTGTATTATATTATAAAAAATTTATTAAAAAATATAAACAGTAAAAATTGAAAAGTATTTTTCAGAACATGCGGTCTCTAAATAGTAAAATTGTAACATGAGAATATTGTTACAAATAAAATTAGAATTTAGTTTTACTATATTAGAGATGCATATAGGGTGTATTTTATAATGTGAAAATGAGTTACAATAAATTACTATAAATAGTACAATTAAAAGTGAACTTAGCTTTTATATACTTTTATATGAAAATAATCTTTTGCGTTCTTTTATGTAACTAAAAGTAAATTAGAAGTGATTTTTCGGTAAAATAAAAAATAAATGGTAAGAGTGAAAAGAACACGCGCTTAGTGTCATCGAACCAATGCGTCTCATATGGTGTAGTCGTGATAAAACTATGCATTTCGGTTAACAATGTAGTTGGAAGTAGCTCAACACAAAAAATAGATCACAAATCAGCAAGAGGAGATACATGTGGAATACATGTGGACCGAAACTTGGAGAAACAGAAGCCTATAATGTTCAACTGTTCAAGGGTTAGTAACATATCCCAAGAATCCCTAGAGAAGGCCAGAAATTGCACACTACTATCTTGTTTTTAGGCCTCCAAATTAGAACGTATAACAGCAAATATGAAAGCCCTCAGCAGACAACATTGTCGACCATTTCTGAATGCCATTTGTTCATTCTGATAATCTACAATGAATCAATGTAGTCTATGAAAAATTGAATGAAGACATCCGATATCATCTCTATATCTACTTCTATCTACCTATCCTATCATACGAGTGTATCACCCCTGGATATCCTTATAAAAGGTTATAAGGAATTTGGAAGAGGGTGAACGAATCAACAAGTCCATTGATCTGGCACGGTAGGGAAATAGCTTGACATAGCTTTCCTGAACCTTCTCTTGTACTGCATCGGAGAAATAACTGTCGGGGAGACATTTTTCGGACCCCCAAGAATGCCTGATGCCTTCACCCATGTCTCTAAGTGTTTGTCCCATGTATATTGCCGCATGAAATCAATAATTCCAATAACAAGCTCCTTGTTCTCTTCATCAATACCAACCAGCAATGAGTAGTCCATGACAGCAATAGACTGTAAAAGATACACATCAGTCACATCGATATTTATGAATGCTTGTAGTGTTCACTAATTGAGAAAAAAGCTAGCTTATATATCAATCAAAGAGGCGTCTCTGGGCTACATACAAATAACCAAGATGATTCATCAATACCATCATCATAAAAATCAAGTCATACTGCTGAAGAAATATATGCATACTCAGATTGACTATTCAGTGCACTAATAGAACAATAAAAAGAATATAATAAAATATAAAAGAATAGAGAAAAAGTTAACATCTTACAGAAACATAATGTACTGGAGACTTCCAATAAAACGCACACTTATAAAAAGGATTTGATCAACTTGACTATTATTTTCTACTGAAAAAAAACATGAAGAAACAGAGATTATATTTTAGTTGAAAAGAATCCATACCGCAAGGAAAGATGTATCATTCCAAACAGCTCGTTCCAATATACGCTTAGCCTTGCTTCCAAGAAATATTGGCTTCGTCCGAAGATCTTCCAACAGATTAAGATCCAGAAGGACTTTGTTGTCACCAGTAGTATCAGGGTTATAACGTGACCGCGAGGATCCTTTGAGATCATAAACTCTTGAAATATTCCTTTCGAAGAAGAGATTTTCCATCACCATCAAATCCATCTTTGTGTCTTTTCCACCCTTCAAGTGCTTAACAGTCACCTATAATATAATGTGATTAGATTCTTTGAAAGACCAAACAAGATTTATAAAGGTCAATCTAACAACATGAACCAACCTGATAAATACCCAGAACTTTAGCCAAGCATGTTGGACTTCCTGAATTAATTGAATCACTTAGATATTTAAAATATTCAGGAGCAAATTCCTCGAAAGACTCCAATTCTGTTTTCTGGACCTGCTTTATGATAAATCTCTCATCAAAGGACTTGGCAAAATATACATTGCTTTTGCCACCTTGAGCATTCCATTGCCTGCAGCGGATCAGCGAACGTATAACATCCACTTGATTTGGGCAGCACTTCTTTCGAAGAACGTCAAACTGCTTTGCGAAATAGCAAGTTACAGAGAACCTCACTTTGTCTGGTGGAATTGATAGGTCATCATCAAAGGAAATTTCAAGATGAGGATCTTTAATTTCTACATGATGGCTCCCTCCAACAGTCTCCAGCTCACCAGACCTGCAACTCACCGATGGATTGTCATCCAAATGATTTCTCCCCAACTTATTTGAGTCATTGGTTATGAAGTCTGAATACTCTTGTGAAGTTATTGCATGGCAAATTATGGTGGTTGGTTCTGCTTCATATACTGCAATGACAGAGTTGTCAACGCCAGTTTGCGGTATTAGCAATCTAGCCCCTTCACTTAGCATTTGAGATATCGATGAGACAAACAAAGGTTTATGAGTAAGCAATATATTCAAATTTTGCATCGCTTTTGGTGACCTTTCTGAGTATAGCCTGCGGATATTAGGAATCGCATTCTTAGTCATGCTTTTAAAATCAGTGGAGGCATCAAATGACTTCACAGAAGATAAATGAATTGAAGCAGGCAGCAGTGAAACTCTGGAATGATGGAGAGCCGAGTCAAACGAATCATTTCTCAAAGCTCTAGATCTAGAGACCAACTTCTCTAATCCTGGATTAACAGGAAAACCATCACACAACCTAGTTTTTGAACCACCTCGATCAAAAGAACTCAGCAAATTCCCTGTACCAGTCCATGCTGAGTCAATTTTATCAGACAGATTAGGTCCAGGCAACGGTGTGCTCCTAAAATCTGAACTGCTAGCAGAAGCTCTTGCATCTGCATTGATCTCACCACAACAATGGCCACTAACTGAACCTAAGCTTGCTCGACCACCATAGCCCCATAGAGATTGTGTTGGCAAGTCGCTTTCAATTGTGCTGCTTGATTGATATTCTTGAAATTGAAGACTAAGATCCTCATGTTTCTTTGCCAACAAAGACTTTCTTGGCGTTACAGGGGACATTGGAAATGTTTCTTCTGCTAAACCTCCAAGCTTAGGCTGTGACTCACCTCTCCAGTCCCCATACTTCATGTCAGTTGGCAATTCAGGGAGTTGTGGAAGGGAGCTAAAAGTGAAATCTTTCCTGTTGACCACTGCCTGTAGCTGATAGAGCTTGTGTTCCCACATGTAAGAATCAATAAGGAGGAAACGCCTAAAACGATTCATCTCCAAAATATCCAAAGACGGTTGCGTGCTATGAGCAGCATCCCATAATACCTGTGATTGTTGGAGGAAGTGAAAGAACTACTTAGGATAAGGTTCTCACGTGCATGATTGCATATCATGTAAATTAGAAATCTCGAAGTACTTACATAGTAACGATTGCTTTCACTGTTGAGAGCGACTTTGAGTCCCAAAATGTGATCATGGATACTTCCTTCCGTAGCCTCATCTGAATAAGCAGCAATCTTCTGTTCGATGCTGTCCAGAAAATCCGATATCTCTCCGTGAAGGACTTCCATTTTCTGGAGAATCTGCCAAAGGCAAGGAAGAGTCATTACACACACACACAAACAAAATAAGCTGAATAGTCAAATCTTGAAGAGACAAGTGTAAGTGTGCGCGAGCATTGTGTGAGAGAGAGAGAGAGAGAGAGAGAGAGACATACTTCTGATGCCTCTTTTCTAATCCATTCCTGCTGAAATGTGTCACTGAAAACCAGTGCAGGAGGAGGTAAATGAACTGAAAGAATGTCCACAGGAGAATAACGGAAAAAGGCAACCATGCTTCCAAACCTGTCAAGAAAATAAAGAGTCGATAAGTGCACTCAACAGTCTAATGTAGTAATTACAAAACCAATCAGATCTATACCCATAAAATCGTAGACAGTCCTTCTGCAACGAATGACCGCAACTAGCAACACGGTTAGCAGTTGCATTATCTGAGAAACTAAGCTCCAAAAATTTTCCAAATGAAAGGCCCCATGCAGCATCAGACATGACCACCCTACGTGCAGCAGGAGGAATTCCATCCTTAGGCTGACACTTTAGGCATCTGTGCCACATCCATATCCTTCCATCCTGTTCACCAGGTAGTTTTACCAAAGAGAACCTTTTAACACTAATGGTCAGACTGCCATGCCTATGGGTGTAACAATGGACATGGGCTTCTTCAAGCCCTTTGCAGACTCTACAGCAAGATGTCTGATAGAACAAAAATAGAAAGTGTTAACAGGGACAAAAGTGACAGAATAAGAAGAATTGTGCCAACTAGAATAATACTTGTTTCATGATTGATGAATATACCTGATCAAACAGGTTATCAAGAAGGAATCGTCCAAGAGGCTTGTCAAAGCTACCATAAAATTTTATGCGTACAAGTCGAGACCGTTCACAAACTGTGCCTTTCAAGATGTTACTGCTGGACAATGAAACCAAGATGCTTTGAGGATCAGATGTTGAGAAGTATTCATTCGAAACATCCTTTTCATTTGATGCAACTGAGTATTCCTCATTTTCTGTTGTCAAATTACCCGAAAAATGTGAAGAATTACTAAGTTCCAAGCATTTAGGCCTATCAGACTGCAGCTGAGAAATCCCTAAAGGTGACTCAATGAGATCCCCATCAACTCCAGAAGCATCTATCAGCAAGTAGGAGTCAAGCGAACTGTATTCACTAAAATCTGTGTATTTCAGTTGGTCATTAACATCTGAGCCATCTGCAGTTTGTAGTAAACTGTCAATTTCTGGAGAAAGGAGGTTTTCGGCAAGCATGCTGCTTTCATGTTCATCTTTGCGGATCAAATTCGTAATGGAGATATCTGATGATTCTAAGATGCTATTGTCAATATGCTCCAACCTCCCAGGTAGGTTCAATGACGAACTTGACAATGTTTTAGGAAATGATGCACCCTCATCTGCAAGGAATGATGTTTCTAGTGATAGATGATAGGCCGCAAAGCTTGCCAACTGAACAACACCTTTAACTTTTCTTAATTCTTCAATACAAGAGCCCCTAAGAAGAACCTACACAAAATAGCAAGTCATTCAACAAGATGGCAATAATAAGCCATACAATGCACATTTAGAGCAAAGGTCAGTACAAACAGTTCCATTCCAAATATTTTCCTCTTAAGATGTCTGATTTACCAATGATCATGAGTCATGGTGCAAAGTCTATGCACAAATGTATCAATGGACTCCTAATTTTACATCATCACATGAACGTACCCATTAGTAAATGGTTAAATGTCACTATAAATAATCATCCTAATATTAACAGCAAAATACTACAATAACTAATAGGTTGAAAGATACTTTGGGCACCAATCAAGACAATTTACTGCCTTGTTGTTTTAACTCTACCTCTGAAGAAATTCAACCATCACCTAGGACCTCAAAACACCTAAAACTTTTCAACCACTTTTAAAGACCAAGACAATCAAGATTATGCTATCTTTAACTATGTATGCAGAATATTTTCTTTGACAATTAATTCTCAATTTATAGATAGTCCCACTAGAACATCATCACCCTAGATAGTAAGATGAATAAATGAGAAAGAAAAACAAAGGTGAATTATCTATCCAGACTTTACAAACCCACTAGGTGCTGTAAAGATCAAAATAAGAGGATCAGAATGTGCTTGCCGTTTTACCAGCATGTTTGATCTTTTAAGGAGTTCCCTTTTTTTTAATATGACTTTTAAAATTGAAGAGTTGGAGTCTTACTGACATTCTCTCTTCAATAACAGCGTATAGCTCTTCATCCTAACACATTCAGTGAGTAAATTTAAATTGAGTTCGGTTTATTTAGATAATCATGAATGAGAAAAGATTAATATCACCGTCTCTATACTATGTCTAATGGTCTGTCTCACAAAAAGGACACTGAAATGATGCTCAAACTTTGTCAAGATACAAAAAGGCTAATACTGAAAGCAAGAAATGTTGGTAGATTCAAAAATAATCAAATGAGCTGACAAATGACTATATCAAAGTAACTGCTCTTGATCCAAATCAGTAATGCTACTCAAATTAAAAGAAATCATGGAAGTGCTCAAAGAACAAGGAAAAATTCGAAAAGCATATAGAATTATTGTACTACCGTGCAGCCCAGACGCCTTGGACAGCCTTCGAAAAACATTAAGGTCTTAACAGACTTCTTGTTTGAGTTGTTGCAAGATGAAAATTCATGAAGCAGTTTCTCAACACGAAATATTTCACATTGCCCTAATCTTGCTGATGAAAGATTTTCAATTGACGGAACAATATGAGCACCAGTACAGCGTGATATTCTCTCCAAAAGTGGCCTCCTCACGTTCAACACTAGAGAAATTTCTTTTTCCAGAAGATACTTTTGAGCATAAGAGGCAACAGTTTTCTCAACAAGGAGAACATTAGGTCGATGAGCTTCGATCTTTGCAACAGCCTTCTTTAGCTCATCACTTTCCTGCAGGACTTGTATATTAGCAACCAACCTGAAGTAGCCTGATAAGCATAAATGAAATACAATACAATTTAAATAACCTGTTCAATGACCGTATTAATTGATGCCAGCCTATTCGAATCTTTCTCAAACTCCAAAGCACCTCCAAGAATAAGTAACCGGGGGTTTTTATGTTGTGAGAGCATCCGTCTGTGCTTCACATTCTTTGTACAGACCACTCCTTTAACAAGAGTGCTGCAAATAAAGGTCACTCAAAGAATTATGATACTAATCAATCAAAAGCTGCATGTCACCTTGGAGAATTATGTAAGAGAAAGGATAAGTGATTGTTATGCAAGAAACCATACCTATCACTTGGACTGCCAGAGGGTACACACTTCACCTTAACATAAAAACCAGGATCCATGCTACCGCCTTTGCTTGTATCTGGCCTCACATAATTTGCAGCCTGCCATGCAAGGGAAGACACTATATCAAGCCAACCAGCAGTGTTCTCAGCACCTGTCTGAATGTGTTCTGCTTTCAGTAACTGGGAAACTAGAGCTCTAAAATGGCCTTGAACTTTGCCCCTTAGGTGCTCCTTATGGGCATCAATCTGCTTCTCTCTCACGGGGAATTCATTATCACCAAAATTACTAGTTGAGAAAACATCCTCACCATCATCATCATCATCGCAGAACACATTCTCCCTATCATCTTCTTCATCCTCAGGCGGAGGAGGGTACCATATAAGATCATTGTTCTGAAAATCCAATATCTGATTGGCAGTCTCTGATTCCTTACTTCGAGAAACCGGCAATTTGTTCTCACTCCGCTCAAAAGCCACCTGTTCTTTATCAAACTTTGCCGACCCAGGGCTGTCTCCAATTCTACAAGGGCTATCCAGCGGACTCGAATTCATTGAAACAAAACTGTAAAACTCTTGTCCAATGCTTAAACTACTTGTCTCAATATCTGAATTATTATCTTGAGAAATCTCGCTACTCATCGGGCTTAAAAACTGCTTCCGGGAGAACAAATCTTCGCAACCTTCCTCTTCATCACTCCTACAGCAGAATCAAATATAATTCTGTCAACAACCCACTAACTGCATCAATGAACTGAACTACAACATAAAAACTACTGGTAATAAAAACTGTATAACTGCCCGTAACTGATTAACAAAATACAAAATGATTAACTTCTCATCAACAACTTCATACCCACATGCCACACCTAAAAACTGAACTAAAACAAGAAACACCTTTCTATTAATTTTTTTTGCAACAGAGATCAATTCTTTTACCACGGAGATCGCAGCGAAGAAGAAGGCCGAACAGCAAACTGGGACTTGGAACAAAATCTGCAAGAATCCACTCTCTGCCTGCAATTAGAGCAGAAAGCCTGGCCACAGGACGGGCACTGCCGTGAAGGAGGAGAAGCTGCTGACGCTATCTTCCGGCAACGGCAGTCTCCGGTGAGCGTTAATGATGAGGTTATCATCCCGTGAACTCCGTTGAACCACCACGACCGGACTCGTTGTATCAGATCGAAGAAGAACGCGCCGTTCTTCTCCACTCCCATAAACCGAAAACTGCAAAATGAAAAACCCAAAAAACAACAGTTTCTTTTTCTTCTACTACTGCAACAAATATTAGACCTCTCCGATTAAAAACAAAGAGGAAAATTTATAAAAGTTTAGAACTATAGCAGTAAAATCAATCAATCCTCCGGGAAAAAATTCGAAGGAGAAATTTTCTTTTTGAAAGATTGAGAACTCTCCCGGAGGAAAAAATTCTTCGAGAGAGATTGCTGCAACTGAATTAGTTATTTACAGTTGAATTTTAACTGAAAAATATTGAGATCTGGGACTTTTAAAAAGAGTTAGATTAGCCGATGCCGGACTGAGGCAGTTGTAGCATGGGAAACGGGACCAGAAACAAGAAAACGGGATCGAAAGGGAGACACTTGAGGTTAAATGAGGGCGAGGATTAAGAGAAGGAGAAGAAGAAAGAAAGTGTTGCTCGGAGAGAGAAGGGAAACGGAAATCGAAGAAGAAGGGAAACGAATCATGGCAAGAAGAAAAAGAAGGAAATTGAATAATTCTGCATGAAGGAGAAATATTTCAGAACTTGATTTGTTTTGTTTGTTGCAGAAGAACAACTGAAGACGAAGAAGAAAGAGTTGAAGGTGGGTAGCCGAGCTTAATGCAGAACATATAGGGTCATGGTGGGAGTACTAAGAGAGAGAATACTTATAACAAAAATTATAGTATAATTTCAATGTTTAATTTTATATTTAAAAAAGAGAAATAAGGGTACAATGGGAACATCTATAAGATAATGAAGGTTCTGTTATGTTGAGTAGGGGTATAATAGGAAAATGATAGAAGAGAGATGTTGCAGAAATCGGCGGCTGCCTAGGAGTGTCCGCATCCGAAATTCGGTATAGAAACAGTGGTAGACACACGTAATTAATTTACAAATAAGTGAGTAGTTATTAATATTTGTTTGTCGGATGATTAATTCGATGAGATTTCTCGGACAGTGTTGTTAGTTCGTGTGGAAATCCGCAACTGCTGTGATAGTGATACAAGTAGTATAAAGTACAATTGATCTCTTCTCACTACACAAAACATCAAACAGAAATATTAGCCAATGAAAATAAGTAATCTGCTGGGTTACTAACTACAAATAATATTAAGGATTATGTTCTTTTGAAATGAAATTTTTTGAAATAAATTTTATATTTTTATTTCTAAAAATAATAAATATATATAATAAAAAAATGTTACTACGTAAATTTTTTTTTAAATTTTAAAATTTTAAAATAAATTTTCTATATTTTTATAAAATATATATTAGAAAACATATAATTAAAAATTAAAAACTTATTTTTCTGATAAACTAAGCCAAATACTTTCTAAATTAAATTTTAACAATTAATTAAAAAAAAAGTCAATAAATCTAGAATAATTAAAACAAAAAAGTTAATCATAAATTTAGAATTGATAGGAAGTAAACTAATTTAAAGTAATTAAATCACATTGTTAATTCTACAATTTGAATCAGACGTATTAAAATTAAATCAGAGCGCATTAGATACGAATTAAAAATATTATTTATTTAAGATTTGTTAGAAAATGTTATAGATAAGATAACTTTTTAGTAAGTAACTTTCGGTACGATATTTTTAAAATAAATATATTTTTTAGTTTAGATAAAATAAAAAGTTATAGAATTAAAATTTGCATTCATTTTATTCGTATATTGTAAAGTTATTTATAATATTATAAAAAATTTTAATTTAAAATATAAAATAAAACAATCATCTAAAAGCATAATGCTTCAGTGATCTACGGTAGCCAAACTTCGAACAACTTGTTTTATAGTTCGTGTTTCAAATTTTCGTAACTAAATTTTATAAAAATAAAAGTAAAAAATAAAATTTTTTAAAAAATAAAATAAAAATAAAGTTCAGTATTTATATTATAATAGTTTTTTAAAATATGTTAAAAATTAAAAAATATAATTATATTAAAAAGTGTACAAATAAAAAAATTAAAATTAAAATTTCATATATAAAAATAAAATTTTGAATTATTTATGTAATTAAAATATATGAATTATTTAAAATTTAAAATTTGATGTGGAGTTACGCTCGTTGAAACAGGCACTTACCATTTTATAAATTGAACAACATAAAAAAGATAAAAATTATTTGGAAACAAAACTAGTTTTCTATTGTGTGCTTCAGCCTTCAGACACATGGCTTATCTTTATCTTTGAACTTAGTAAATAATCTTTCATAAGAAAACTGTCATTAGCAATTTAAGATAACAATTTTGTCAGATGAGAATTCAAAGCTCAGCTTTGAATAAAATAATTATTTACGTATTGGAAAGATAATGTCTATTTTATCTTAAAAGAATTATTATAAAAAATAATTCTTAGTACCATTTTTTTTAAATAATAAAATAGATTTAATTATTTTCTTAAGAATTTTACGTGTGAGGATGTATTTGGTAGTACTTATAAAATAAAATTTTTTTAAAATAAAAAAAAAATTTTCTAAAAATAAGTTATATTTTTTACTTTTAAAAAAAATAAAATTATGTAATAAAAATATTTTACTATGTAAAATTTTTCTATATTTTTTAAATTTTTAAATAAATTTTTTAATATTTATAAAATAAATATTAAAAAATAAAAAATAAACGTTTGAAAAATGCAATTCAAAATCACTCTGAGTCAATATGCAAGTAGTTAGGTTTGACTACTGAAAAAGTAGCGGAGAAGTTATTGAAGGCTTTTAGATGGAAATCCAATTTGCATGAAAAAATGGAATGATTTAGATCTTTGTCATTTTCATTGATAATTGAATTAAAGTTGAGTTATTAAGATGATTGTAACATTTGACGGGTGATCAAGGGCAAAATGAAAAACAAATGAGTTTCTTTCTACTATTAATTCTCTCCAAATTTATATTTTAACTATAATTTATTTTTAAATTTATTTTAACTATAATCAAATATAAAATTTTATTTTATAATTAAATACCAAAATTAACTCACTTTTAAAACTATGTTTTTAAAATTTATCTTTTGAAAAACTCTCTTTCTAAACTTTTATTATTAATGACTAAAATATTCTTCAATAATTATAATAAAAATATATATTAAATTAGTATATAATTTAATATTTAAACTGTAAAATAAGTTTTGAACTATAATTAAATTCTAAATACTTTTAAATAACAACTAATATATTGTATTAACAATTAATTTATATCTAATGTTTTTTAAAAAATGTTTTTAAATTATTCAGTTCATATTTTTTAACAAATTTTTTATAATATTTTTATATAAATTTATTTAAAATTTTAAAAAATATAAAAATTTTATATCCTAAAAATCTAATAATTATTTATTTTTATATTTTTTAATAAAAATAATTTATTTTTTAAAATAAAAAATCCTTTTATAAATACTATCAAATACTCTTTTATTACAATAAATGAAAATAAGATTGTATCAATGTCTACTCACTCATTGGGGTAATGTTGTATTTGAGGTCAAACAAGAAAGAAGAGGAAGGAGGGAAACGTCCATATCACATTGTTTATGAATTAGAGTAGTAACATTAACGTAACTAATTACTCGTGCATTAAAATGAATACTATCATTTTCAAAATTATATTTTAAAAGATGTTTTATGGTATTATAAAATACACACGACTTGTATGTTATTTTTATTAAATTTTATATATTACTAAATTTATTTTTATATTAATTAAAATACGCTCGAAGTCAAACTCGCGAAAACATGTTAACCTAAAATCTAAATATTACTAGTCTCACTTTCTTAGGTGCACCTGAGTCATGTCCACGTAAGGGCACTCCTATTCCTCATAAATTTGTTATTCAAAGAGTCCGGAATTTGCCGTTAAATAAGTAGTTGTGTGGTCCTCCAAAAGTGCTTTTGTATTTTTGTTTTTGTTATAAGCTGCTTTTATTCATCTACTTTTTAATAAAAGAATTCGATCAGTTGCATCTTTTAGGGCATATTTTAAATACTCATAATTAAATTTCATAAAAATAAAAAATAAAAAATAAAATTTGATAAAAAATAAAATAAAAATAGAGTTCGATATTTGTATTAAAAAGTATACAAATAAAAAAATTAAAAATTGAGTTTAGTATATAAAAATAAAATTTTAAGTTTTTGTATAATAAAATATATGAACTATTCAAAATTTTAAATTTAAAAAAAAAAAATAAAATTATGGACGTTTAAAACACGCCATTAGAGCTTATTTACAATTCAAGAAATTACTTTCTAGAACATGATTTTATTATTTTAATGCTGCTTTAGGTTTTCTTATTTCATCGTCGGCTATCTAAGAAAATAATTTATGATTTCGGCTTACATTTATTTTAAAACCCCTAGCATAATCAACTTGACTTTAAAAAAAGATAAGAAAAGAAAAAGGTTTATGGTTGTGATGTGGTGCAGTAGTTGAGAATTGCTTTAATTCCTGTAAAAGATAGTTCGGCGGTTTGGATGGTCCAGGTATTTTATTAGTTTTCATTTCTTTTTTTCTTTTCTTTTTTTTTTTTTTTTTTTGCAGCAGCAGCTTTTGCTGCTCAAAACCTTTTTCAATTTTTTAAGGATATAATTTACGAAAAAAAAAAACACAAATTCAAAAGAAAAAAAATTCAATCCATGATTAAGTTAAATAGTTATGGAATCTTTGGATCGGTTGAAGTAGTTGCGTTATGTTAGCGCTTAGTACTTGTAGTATTACATTATAATTTTTTAAAATTTTTTATATTTTAAAAATATTTAAAACATATTTTACATTAAAAATTTTTAAAATATATAAATAAATTATACATCATATAATTTTAGATATATATTTTCTATTATATTTTTAATCAAAAGAATTAACTTATTTTTAAAAAAAGTTTTAAAACATTTTTATTTAAATTTTTTTTTTTTTTTCTGGTGCCTGCTCATTTGCTTTCAGCTTTCTGCTTTCTGAGATGCGTGACGGTTTGTATGGCTCATAAAGTGATTTGGATGGATTACATACAACGTATGCTCAAAGTTGCTTAATATTTTTAAAAAATAAATTTTAATTAAGTTTTTCAGAAAAAATAGTTTTTGTTCTAAAAAATACTTTTAAATATCTTTTTAGAAATTTTTTGAACACAAGCATTATTGTTTTTATATTAAAAAATAAAAATAAGTATTAATAAAATTTTATCACGTCAAATTTATTTATATTTTTATAATTTTAAAAAAAATATCTAAAATATTATACAAAATTTATAAAAACTATATAAAAAAATTAAAAAGAGGAGATGATAAGCACTATGAGAACAGCGCTTTAAATTTCTATCCAAAATATGCTGGAAGCTAAAAGTTGATAGCCAAGCAAAAAAGCTATTTACCATACATATGCCTCTTATTTTACCTTTTTTTTTTATTTTCAAAATTTTTTTGTAATACATTATGAAATCTTATTAAATTTTAAAAATATAAATAAATCATATATTATAGAATAATTTTATTTCTTATAAATTTTTTCAATAGTAATTCCAAATAATTTCCAAATTAAACAAACACTTGGGGTCGACTTCTTTGGTAGTATTTGTTTTTAAATTTTACTGTTCTTAGTCCAAAATAAGCTGTTCTTTGGTCCAGCTGCTTTTGGATTTTGGAGCGCAGCTTATAGATTTTTCTAGTGCGATAAAGAACTTTGATTTGAACTTCGGTTTGAGCAATTGAATCTTAACATCTGAACTAACACGTAAATGACTCTGAATTCTAGTCGTAAGAGTTTTTTGAAATTTTGAGATTGAAGAATAACTTCTTGAAACCCAAAGGATTGAATTTTGTAGACGGGAGTGACGCGATTTACGGATCTGGTTTCACCATTTTAGTGAGAACGGAAGTCACTCCCAAGTTCCCAGGGCAAGCAAAAGTTTTTGTTTTAAAAAATATGATAACTATATGATTGATACACTTTCGATTATCTGTCTCATCTTTATTATCACGATAACTATATGATTGATACAACTTCGAATTAAGACTGCGACGAACTTAAAATTTTTTTCAAAATCAATTGGCAATGAGAAAAGTAAATTCAAATCTTTATAAATATTATCTCCGAATCATTAATAAGTAATATAGAACTAAACTATTCTTTAACACCTGTCCTCAAGCAGAGTATTTTTTTTAAATTGAATTGATATGAACTACGTGCCCTATAATAAATTAGATGAAGCGGATGATCTGGCTAGAAATAAAATGAGGTATTTGCTTTAGAATGTAACGGACAACTGTTCTTTGAATAAAATGAGCTATTTATTCTGAAATGAGCGGATTATTTTGCCCTAAAATAAACCGGACCATGAAAGTTCTGAATAGATATGAATAATAAATTAATTTTAACTCATATTTTGAACCGATTCGGTCTAATCTTATTTGATATCTGTGACAAACTTAAGATTTTTTTCAAAAATAATTGGTAATGATAGAATTGAGTCCAAATTTTTATAAATATTATTTTAAAATTATTAATAAACAATGTGAGACTAAATTATTATTTAATAAAAACAAATAATAAAGTTACTACATTTCATTTTAAAATTTTTTTTAAATATCTCTTTAAGAAAAATTCTTTTCAAAAGTATTTTAAAAAATCTCCAACTCTAGTAGCAAATGATTTTTATCAGCCTTATATGATTCATTAATTTACAAACAATTCTTAATAGAAAATGAATAGTAGATGATTTATAAAAAGGGTACAAAATTATTCTGCATGCATTTATTAATTAAGCTCCAAAAGCTCATGAGAAACACGTAGTTCTTGAGATTCCTGAGAACCCACATTACAGTCCTCGCGTGTAGGATAAATACAATCGTATAGGACAACTTGCAGTAGACCATGTTTAGAAGAGCTAAAAAAATTTTGAAAAATTTCGTTAATTGCTTTAATATATAAATACACACCGCAAAGTAAGTGCTTTTTAAAACATTGACACATAATTTTGTAATTTTTTATCTATGAGATACTCCAATTTCGTTAATGGCGTATTTATTAACACCCAAAATTTACTTTTTTTTAACTCAATTTTAATAAAAAATAAATAAAAATTTGAAAGATTATAATAATTTATAAATTTTATTTAAATTTTAAAAATTATAAAAATTTACAATATAAAATCTTATTAATTTTTATTTTTATTTTTTGAAATAAAAAATTTTTGTAAAAAACTTTATATAATAAGTACTCACTGAGTGCATACATTGAACTTCCATGAGAATGTTAATTTTTAACAACACAACTGGGGCTAGCATGACTTGGATCTACATCAACACCTACCTAACCTAGAGAAAATAATAACACGAGTACCAGAGATTTATTACGACTGACAAATCATAACATTCTTGCTCAAGAAGCAGCAGCCTTCAAGATATAGGGTTTTTTTTTTTATAAAAAAATTTCTTTTTTAATGCAAACATATGAACACATGTTCTGCTGCAAAGCTTCCAAATATGACCATTTTTCTAGCTTTGTGCTCTTAAATACAAAAAAAGAAATTAGAAAAAGTTTTTTTAACTATTTATAAATTTATAGTTTTTAGGTTTAAAAGATAATAACTTATATATATAATAATTTGATGGCGTACAATGTTATATATTTTATAAATTAAAATATTTTTATAATATTATAGAACAATTTTTTAAAGATGAAAAATTGAAAATGAAATATAAAAGCATTTCTAAACATGCTTTAGAGAATATTTGGCACTACGTTTCGTATTACTTTTCATTACATTCAAATTTTTATATTTCTAATAAATTAGTATTCTAAAATTTATTTTAAAGATTAAGAAAGACATATGAATTATATATGATAAAATATTTACATATATATTTTTTATATTTTCTAATATAAAAAATTCAAATTATTTTTCAAAAAAATAATACTTTTTGAGCAATCTCAAACAAAGCCTAAAAGCTGAGATCTTGAGACGACTACATTTGATCATGAATAGATAGAGTTCATAGAGAACGTATGGTGTTGATCAGTAAGTATAAGCAAAATAATTATCATCTGAGAGTGCTTAAATTTTTTAGAAAAAGAATTTATTTTGCAGCGTTTTAAAAAAACGAGTTTGTGAGTACTATAATTAAAAATATTAAGAAATATAATTTATCTGTACTTTTCAAACATTTAAAAAAATTAAATACTATAAAAAGTTTATTATGGAACAAGAGATTGAAATGAACTAAGAAATTAAATAAAATAGAGAGATCATATAAAAGTCCTCTTTAATTTATTGTGAGCACTATAGAATTGATGGACTCCCTAACCTACTTTTTGAGTCCGTTTGGCTTAGCATTTTCTCAACATTATTTTTTAATTTTTAATTATATATTTTTTAATATATATTTTAAATATTAAAAAAATTTATTTAAAAATATAAAAAATTTTATATAATAAAATTTTTTTATTATATATTTTTATTTTTTTAAAAAATAAATATATTTTTTTAAAAAAAAATTTTATTTTATAAGCGTTTTTAAATGCTCACTGTTTTCTGAACAATAAGTGGGATGAGAGAAAGGAATTTAGGTTCCAGTCCATTTAGCATTAGCTACATATCACTATCCCAAAGTACAAAGGTGCAACCTGAATGAATTACTTGCAAAATTCCATTTGTCAACCAACTCTTGAGTTGTCAAGTCAAGGGAAGTTGCTTAAATTCTTTGCAAACTTTTTTCAAGAGTATTACTTCTCAACATTTTTGGTGAAGCCTTCTTATTTTGACAAACTGGAGAAAAGTGGGAAAGTAATAACTGCTGCTAGTTATTCTGGTAGGCCTCCATGTTGTGCTTGTTTATTTATCTGAAGTAACTTTTTGAAGAAAAACTTTTTTAACATAAAGTATTAAAAATAAGTTAATAATAGTAATAAATATAAAAATTTATTGAAAATTTATTAGAATTTACAAGTTAAGACATCTTCGTTTGAAAAGCGTTTCATTCTAATTTTTTATTTTATATTTTTTAATAAATATTTTATAATATTTATTTAAAAATTTAAAAGTAAAAAAAAAGTTGTATGTCGTAAGATTTTGTTATTATTTATTTTTATTATTTTTTAAAGAAAAAATAAAATTTATTTTTTGAAATATTTCAAAATATTTTCTATTTGAGAAAAATTTTATTTTATAATAACTCTAAAACATCCCTAAGTACATAAGAAGGCTTATTTATAATGGATGTAAATTCATTATTTAATTAGGGCCAGGCCCTATTACTATGCTTAAATACTGGACCCGAACGGGCCGGGCTTCCAAGATTAATGGACCGTTCAAACAGTACAATGATCAAAAAATTCAAAGAGAGTTTATAAGACCGCTTGTGCAACGTTCTTTCCTCATCAAAATTATTATTAAAACTTGTTGTGAAAAAATAGTTAAAATAATAAAAATTCAAACATTTCATATGAAAACATTTTGATATACTTTTCTATATTTTTAATATTTGCTTCCGATCTTTATATTACTAATTGGATTTTCTTGAACGTCTCACTACCAAGCATTTGTTTTTTCATCCACTTTGAAGCTCTTGGTAAATGTAATCTTGACCCGTTAATTTCACTTGATTTCTTTATTGCTGCCAATCCTAAGAACCCAAATATTTTTTTGATTTTAATAAAAAATAAAAAAACATATAAAGATTGTACAATAATATAATATTTTTATATTTTTCAAAATTTTTAATAAATTATAAAAAATATAAAAAATTTATTAAAAATATGAGATTTTTTTTGAAAAAAAAAATACTTCATTAGCTCTCTCCAACTTTAGGATCAATTCGTCTACGAAGACGACATATGTACAAGTCAAATCATTGTAGGTCAACATAATTATATCTGAAAACCAAGATGCAGAAAAAGAAACTCGTGAAGCACAAAGCCACTATAGTTAGGTGCGGATCAGACTGGCAGGGTCCAACAAAAAATTAATGATCTGATTGTCATTTCGGACTGAATCATTTGCTTACCGAGTCACCGGCGAGAGGCAATAGTGACGGCAAATTAGATGTAGTAAACCGAGAGCAGACGTAGTCACCGGCGAAGCAGAATAAAGCCGGATAAACTCGTCGGTGGAAGAACTCTTCTTCTCTATTGCAAGAAAGCATAATGAAGCGGCAAAGGCGGTGAAGGATGTTAGATATGGCGGTGCTGCAGTTGCATGAAGCACGAACTGAAGGAAGAGAATTTGATTGTACACCCGTACCCGTAGTAATTATAGTTGGCAGAACAGAATCCATTGAATCGTCTCTGAAATCATAAGATTTGGAACCAGAATTGATTCTAATCTCCAAATAAATCATTTCACCGTGATTCGAGCAGATTTCTGATTGATAAATCAAAAGAGGCTCTAGTGACTAATCTTCAACTAAACCGTTTCTACCATTGATTTGAACTTGGTTTCGGATTTACCTGTTAATCCGGTTGATAGAGACCGACCCAAAACTTAAAAAAACAGTTGCGTATATCTTCCTTGCCGCTGCTTCCCTTCTTCTCTTAGGCTTTGTTTGGCTGTGCGTTTTTTGAGCTTTAAGTTCAAAAAAGCACAAAACAGTGAAGCATGCGTTTGGATACGCCTGCTTTTAACTGCTCTAAGCAGCTTTGAATAGTAGAAAATAAAAAGCTTCGAATCGAAGCTTTTCAATCAAAGCCGCGCAGGGCTTTTTTCACTAGGTCTAAGAAATGTCCGTTTTGCTCAATATAACTTAGCCTTATTACAGATATATATTTCCAACCGAATCTATTTCTTCACATTTCTTTGCTGCTTCACCCGCACATTTGTCTTGCGATTTCGCTCCTTCTCCGGAAGCGATGTTCTCCCTTCCGGCGCCGATCCTATCAATTCTTTTCACCGGCATCCTTCGTTTGCTGCCGTTCATCCGTTCGTCTCTCAAACTTCAATCCTTCCACTCAATTCCATTTTTTCTTCTTCTTCTTCTTCTTCTCTCAAGTCTCTCGATCCTTTCAAATTTTACTTCTCCTAAATTTCAATTTCAATTCGATTCACAACTATCTTTGCCGGGGCAGGGACCTTTCTACGCCGCCGTTGCTTCCGGCGCCGCCGCACTTTCGGCCCCCGAATTTGATCCATCGTAAGGAAAGTTGTGGCGAAAGACCCAGCTCAGGTCTAAGCCGAGCAGAACAGGCCATCGTACGCTGCCGTGTTAACCGGAGAGGCGACACCGGCGGCAGATGCGGAGAAGGAGTTCAGATTTTTACGGTCGGATTACGGCAGCGAGACCTTGGTGGGACAGTGTGTGCCTACGACCGCCACTTATTTCTCTGCTACAAGAATTCTGAACAGTAGCAGCCCAACCTTGAAGCAGCTGTAGAAGGAGATCAGGAGACCTTGCCTTACCTGCTTGCTAAAGCAATTAAGGCTCGGAATAATTATTTCAAGAAGAAAGTTTGCTACTTGTTATGTTTTTAGCATAGTTGATTATCTTGAAGAGCATTTTGAATGGTGTAGTCTCTAACAGGTACAAAAGTTTCATCTTTTTCTTCACATTTTTTTCGTAGAGATGAAGCTTGAAGATCTCCCTAGCTACGGCTATTGCCGGAATTATTATAGTTGCTGGTCTTAGGATCTAACACTCCATAAAAAGTCACGTCCTTGTACAACACCTGTTGATGCTGCAAAGATTGTTGCTAACACAGATGTTGGCGCCGAAGCTACAGCTGCCAAGTACTAGAATAAGTTTCGGTAGTTTGTTAATGGCCGGCCACTAATGGCTTTAACTCGAGCTTTTCTTTCATTGGAGTAGGTAGCTCATGCTATTCCTGTTTTGTTTTTGTTACGAATGGATGAATGAGAATAACATAATTAATGTTGGTATAACTTAGTGGTTTTCTACGGATGAATTTTTGGAAACTCTTATAAGTTTAGCACGTATTCTTTTTCAAAAATTTTATTAAAATTTTCTGTTGCCTAAGTGTTTTTACTTTGGAGCAAAATTGAATGAAATGTTACAGCTTTAAGTAGTACTTACTGACTGGTTTGCTCCAATATCTTTCATATTGAAGAAAAATAAGATAACGAAAAGATAAAATCCACAGAAACAGTTCTATTATTTTAAGGGCTAATTTTGAGTAGAGCATTAGGTACTTTTCGACAGCCAAATTTATTCAAGTGATAAAGAAAAGAACAATAACTATAGTTCTAGATTTTCTATTTTTGAGCAAAATTTAGTTTACATATTGTTGTTATATTTTGTACATAAACAATCATCAGTTGGTATGACTCTAAAACAAATCTACAAAAGATAAACACTATTTATCAAAGCAAGATTGATTATTTTTGTTAAGCACAAAGGCATATTGGCATTTCTATATCAGTAGCCATGCAATTCAGAAATGTTACACTCAAGTAATGAATCTCCAGAAGGATATAATATATCATGTCTATCTATTATGGCAGCTTTTTTTACATGTTCTACTTCTAGGAGTTCATTTGTTATTCTGTGGACAGTCAGTTGACTATGTAAAATTTTATTATAATTACAATTGTTTAAATGACCCTTAGATCTTGAGGTTTTCTATAAATTGAATTTACTAAAATTCAAATTTCAGTTGAATTGATGAGTTTTATACTATTAAGCATATGATGTATGTATGATGATTTGATGATGATGTATAACATGGCTCATTAACACCCATGGAGATGCTGCTTACACGGCAGCTTATATTTTCATAGCCTTTTTATGCATAAGGTATGTCTGTTATACAAGATTTGCTGAAGAAAAAGACTTGACAATCTTTTCCTACTCCGGCAGCCAGCTTACTGTACACACTCACCAAGTTTGAGAGTGCTTATAAAATAAAGTTTTTCTAAAATAAAAAATATTTTTGTATTTTTAAAAAAATGAGCTCTATTTTTTTATTTTCAAAAAAATAATAAAAATATATATAAAAAAATTTCATTACGTAAAATTTTTTTACACTTTCTAAATTTTTAAATAAATTTTTTAAATATTTATAAAATATGTATTAAAAATATAAAATGGAGAATTGAAAAGCACCGCTAGAAAAATACAATCCCAAACGGGTCCTAAAATTTCTGATATTTCTTTTCTTCTTTGATCATTTATCCACTGCTACTATTAGTATCAATGATGTACAAGAGACTTAGTGAATATATGACTATTTATAAAAATGTTTGTTTGAATTATCAACAATTTTAAAAATATAATACTTAACAATTTGTTAAATTATTAACAATATATGGCTGAATAATAATTAATTAATAATAATGACAATATTATTAATATACTATCAATAATATAATATTAATAATTTTAAAAATATAATTTGAATTATTACAGTATTAATAATAACATATTTGTTATTGAATTTATAAATATTAATATAACAAAATATATAATAAATTTATTATGTTATAAAAATATTAAATTTAAAATGTATGTAAAAAGAAATTAAAAATTTTATCGTATATCAATTCTTATATTACTAAGGACAATCTGATCATTATATACATATTTCAGAAATAAATATAAATTAAGCTAAATATTTTATTCAGTTTTTAATATCAAACAATACGTTATAGTAAAAATATATTCAAATATTTTTTAATATAAAATTATTTTAATACCAAAAATTTTACGGTCGCTTACAAATTCTAAAGTAATTTTATACATCCTGAAGTAATTTTATTTTAAAAACACAAAAATTTCGGCACGGGCCTTATTAACCCCTTCTCAACTTCCCTTCTCTTATTAAGACAATCATCGAAATGGGAATCTTCAATTAAACCGAGAATCAACTGATTGACGGCGAGATGAGTATCGCGATGTGATTTCTGCAACGATTGCGCACAGCGAATTACTTTAATCAGCGAAGGAAGAAGAAATTCGACTGATTTGATTTGATTCGAGAGCGGGGAGGAGATGTTCGAAGGAGTGGTGAGCCAGGTGCTCGCCGGCTATCTCCGCCGCTACGTTAAAGGAATCCAGAAAGACCAACTCAAGATTGGTATATGGAGCGGTAATCAATCAACAACTCATTAGTAACTTGTTCATTCATTCATTCATTCTTGTCGTCTACTTTATGTGATTTTATTTTGCTCTAAATCTTAAGTTTTTTTTTTTCTTTTGAGTAAAATTCTTAAGAGTTATAGTTTTGTTTTTGATTGCAGCTATAGTCAATCACTCCAATATTCAATTTGATATTGTTTAGTGAAAGTATTTTTTTGTATTTCGAATTTTTCTTTTACTTTTGGAACATGGAGTGGTAATCAACAAGAAATGAGGCACTCAACGTAAGCCATTCACTTTATTTTTTGTTCTTTGTTTAATCTTGTCGTTTGATATTTTTATATGTCAGAGTTATTTTCCAAAAGCTTGGTATGGGTTAGTATATTATTATTATTATTAATATTACTTTTTGAACTGAAGTATTGCCTAATCAACAAAAATTCAACCAATTAATATCAAGCAATCGAATATATAGCAGAAATTTGATTTTATTGTTTGAAAATTTCATACAAGTTGTTTTCTGTTCAGAGGAAGTGTTACTGGAGAAAGTGGAGTTGATTCTTGAAGCATTTGAATACCTGCAATTACCATTTGCCTTAAAAACTGGTATGTCCTTTCCCTTGAATTGATTTTCCTTGTTTGAATTTTTTTTTTTATCATCGAATGCGGTCATATCAGATTATGTATTTCAGAGAGAATTTCGTGAAGAGTATTTAATGAAGTATGCATGGATCTCACCTGCTGTCGAATGCTTTTATGTAGTCTCCCAGTCACTTTAATACTTTGGATTGTGCAGTTGTTGCAAAATCCGTGTATTATTACTTACAATACCGTGTATTTAATTCCTATGCACAGATATGATTGATTGCTGAGGACCTTGTACTTTGTATCTTAGGATTCCTTTGAGCTGACAGGATGGATTACTTCTTTTTGTCTAGATTTAGCTTTATCTGCTTGTTTAGGCAAGTTTGTATCAAGTGGGCAAGTGCCTGTAGGTTCCTTGAAATTCCTTCACCCTTTGTACCTTGTCATGTCATGACGCAAGATAAGTTGCAATGACACAAATAATTGTGCATTTATGTATTCGTAGGTAATATAATATCTTTAATAGATGTAGATACTATGATGTCTACCTCTGCATAATACTTTACATACATGTATTTACTCAATCTAATAGATATAAATTGATCTAGAGTTTGTTTAGATAAGCGCCACTGATATGTTAAGGAATGAAAGAATCTATAAATTTCTCAAAATCCTTGGATGTAGCTTTGTGATACAAATTCCATGCATGTTATTAGTAAGCATGTAATATTTAACGAATATTTATCTGTCTATTTTTTGGATAAAATAGCACAGTTTCCCACCCAATTTTGTGGAATATATGGAATCTTTAACATCCAAGTTTAAGAGGGTGACTGGTAATTATATGTTCGGATTTCAGCATGTGGTGTTGTAAACTATTACTCTATCCTTTGTTATATGCAATTAGGATGTCATATATTACAATTGAAAATCTTAAGTAACCAAAATTTTAGATGAAAGCTGGTGTAACTGTAACTCAAATTCATAATCTAAATAGGGATTTTTTAAAACCTGAATTCTGTATTTTACTTTTATATTAACTGCATGAGTCTCTTCACTAGTTGGACTCTAACTTGACAATAACTTCAAACGTTCAAATGGGGTCATAGAATTGAAATGGCTCTCTATTATTTCATCTCTCCTCTAAGGAAGCATCATCTACAAGGTTGGGCTAGTAAACATGCTTAGGGATCAGACTGACCAAACTGGCTGAATAAATATATTTCGTAGACTGTTTGCGCTAGAGTGAATACGCTTTGTGACACTAGCACCTATCACTCCTTAACCTTGTGTCCTTTTCTTTATCAATCGTGCTTTATTTTTTATGGTGTATTTATTAAATGCATGCCTGCGCTTTAACCTATAGCAATATTCTGCAGGATGGATTGGGAAGTTGAGCATTAGAATTCCTTGGAAAAAGCTCGGCTGGGATCCAATCATAGTTGTCTTGGAAGATGTATTTATATGTGCATCCCAGCGTGAGGAGAAAGAGGCATGTATTTAGCTCTCAAATGGATTTTAGTATTTTTTGTCTAACTTATGTTTTATTTATAATGCACCCTTTGTTGATAGTGGGCTTCAGATTCAGTGGAAAGAAGAGAGTTAGCTGGCAAAATGGCTAAGCTTAATGCTATAGAACTTGCAAAATTCTCACAACGTGTCTGCGGTAATAATTCTTGATTTGATAAAACACTACGTTACCTTTGTTGCTAGGAAGCCTTGCTTGATAATGTTGTTGAAATGGCAAAGTTGCCTTCACTTTTGTGTTTGCTTTTTGATTGTAGATTATGCTACCTTTTGGGTTTTTGTGCAAGAAAACGTGTTGTTACTAAGTTATTTGATCAAGCATTGCATCTTTATAATGTTAAGGCACCATTTTATTCTTCCTCTATACTGGTATTTTGACAATTGTTATTACATATTCAAAGCTAACTGATTCCTACTACATAAATGAATGTTCCAAGCCGTAAAGAATGGGAATTGGTTCTAACCTACTTTACTAGGATTTAACTTTGAAAGTTTTACCCTATTATGGCCTTCCTATTCCTAATATTTCTGACATAGTATTTTGTGACATTTAATCTACAACATAATTTATCCATGTAGATAGATTGAACTAAGGCTGGTAAACAAATACTTTGTACATGATCTGTTAATGGGCTTCCGAATAATACACATTCCTTGTGCGCTTATATCATGTGATATACACGCAACAACATTTACTTTATATTTATCTTTACGGAATCCCATGTTTTTGGGGAAAGAAAACGCGCATCCACAATCATTTCATTAAACTTCTGGATTAGGGGACATTTGGGAGTGCTTAAGATAATGAGTTTTTTTCTAGATAGAAGCTTATGTTGAGTATTTTCGGGAAACAAGTTTGACTTTTTGACTTCAACAAAATAATATAAATTATACACAAAGATTCTACAACATACAATTCACATTTACTTTCTAAAGTTTATAAAAAGTTTAAAAATAGAATATAAGATTTATTGAAAATGTGAAAACTCTTACGAATGAAAAGCAGTGGAAAATGCATTGCCAAACACCCCCTTAGAGGAGTGCGCGAGTGTATATAGGAGGGAGAGGAGGGGGCAAGCGGGGTGTTGACACCTATTAAAGAATAGCCCCTCATTCTTCTATGCACATTATGTTGTCTCCTAATCAAAATATAGGTGTTTGCATGTTGTGTTTTTACAAAAAAAAAGTTTATAGGCACTTTGCTTAGCTAAAATGGAAAAACTGGTGTGACGGTTTGAAATTTAAGGTATGTTGTTCGTGCCACTTCCACACCACTATTGTGAAATGTTTACAGTTTAGGCCCTATACTATGTTCTCTTCTCCTTTCCTTTTCCAAAGTTCTAATAGTCGTCGTCGTTTTTCTGTATGATATCTCTCCTTTTCAACAGGTCCATTGTACTTCTAAGATAAAAATGCCTAACCTTTAGATACATATGTTATTCTAAAGGAAAAGTAATAGTTTCAGTTATCTTTGACAACCATCGCCGAGAAAAAAATAGTTTTCCCCCTTGTTTCTTCTATATCTATATATGTATTATACGTATATGTATGTAATACATACATATATATATGTATATACATATATGTATATATATATGTATATACATATATGTATGTGCAAATGATGTCCTTATAGATACATGGTGCACATGTTGGGCAAAAAGTGGTCGGTGATATCTATAAATCAAATCTCCACCGTTGAATATGGAAAACCATAAGTTGGGAACTCGTTGATAAAATTTCAGCTCAATCGGAATGGACCTCCATCGGAACTTTTAATCAAAATGACACAAAACCGAAATATAGTTTATGGTTCTTTGAACTTTTATGAATCTATATCGTTATATAAAATCCATTGTATCTCAAGTGTAAACAAATTGTAAGTTCTTTCAAAACATTTATCAATTTAGGGTTAAATATGTGGATTCAGTCTGAGTAGTTTTTTTCTTTTTTGCTTGTGTTTAGAGAAGCTCTACTCAGATTTTCTTTATAAAAGACTAAATTTATCTATATGTTGGTTGATCACAGAATTTATTGCTGTGTGAATGGGAGGCAAGAATCTTGAATGAGCTTTGGATTTGTTGAATGCATTTTGGGTGGGGAATATGAAATGTAGAGATTTTATTTCCTATTAAAAGGTAAACGTTTAGCTGGATGCTTAATTACACCGACATACAGTTGACCTTACCTAATGTAAAAGGAAATGGTCTTTTTGTTAAGTTAGTGGTTCATAGCTATTTAAAACTTCAATTTCTAAATGCTTGATCATCCAGCCATGCGTAGCATGTGGTGCACACTGGTGTATTTAACTAAAATGTGTATGCTGACTTATTGGGCTTTTTGCATAGAATAAACATATAGTTGGAACTTGTATGAGATAGTGGAGAGGCGCCACTCAAGAGGTTTTAAACTAACCCTTTTTCATGAACAGAAACTTTTAAAGGGACTGGTGATACGGTTAGGTTTAATAGGTTTCTGACATAGTTGTTAAAAAAAAATATTAGAGTTCTTTTACTGTTACTTTTCTCCTGAAGAGTATATGAAGCGGCCAATCAATAAAAAGAAGTTGTTTTATTACCAGCCATTTTTCTTGAGATATTACTTTTTTGAGTTGCTTTTAAAATGGACGTAGCATCAAGAACAACGGTAATTGTACTTTGTGGCTTTTAAGGTTGACTCCCAATATTCTAGTCTTTGACTTAGACTTTATCTTCCAGATAGTCAGGCTGGACAGTCATTCACATCATACATCACTGCAAAGGTATTTCCGTTGCTAATAAAAGAGCTATTCCATTGAGGACCTAAAGGTTTTACAATTTTGTGCATTATTTTTTGGTACTATCTGCAGATCCTTGACAACATTCAAGTTTCAGTACGGAATGTTCACCTGGTATACTTGGATTCTGATAGCAATCTGGTATTCTTCCTCTCTTATGCACTTGTGTGCCTTAATGTAGTTATGATATATAGTGATTGAAGGAATTTTTGCAGCCATAGTTCAATATCTTGATGATGATTCTCTCACTTTTTATTGGTGTCATATCGTTCACTATTGAACTTTGGCGAGGAGTTTTGGCTAGTTTTGTTGTGATTTCTACATCTGTTGTGTGGATAATACTACTAGTATATGTAAACTCTTCTATGCTGACTTAGAATAATGATTTAAAGATTGTGTTGAAGATTGGCCTGTAAGACTCTGTTTTGTCCTATTGCATATCCTGAAGTATATCCACAAAGCCTAAACTTCTTGGTTTTATAGATCTGTTAACTTCGAGACTTACTACTATCCCATAAATTTATACAGAGGTAGCTGGGTGTTGCCTTATGTGAATGATCTATTGAAATACCTCAAAGAATTGCAAGTATGATTTCTTAACTACTCTCTTTAAAACTATAGCATTAGATTGAAAGGGATTAGGGATTTCTCCTATTGTGGAGAGAGCTTGCGTGGTTGACAACCAGTACCATATCTTTGCAGTTTTACCAATCTTGATAGTTATGCAAATGCCGCTTTGGTTTGAAGTATTTTCCTAAACAAAATAAGCTCCTGGAGATAATTTTAATGAATGAGATGGCATTTAATAAATTTATTTTTATTATTATGTGGTAAAATTTGACATAACGATTATTTTGGTGTCAATTTTCCTTGGAGAAAATAAAGAATTATAAAAGATACTGAAGATGAGAGAAACCACTAGCAGGAAGCGAGTGGTCTCATTTTGGATTATTTCTTGGCTCAAAGGGCCTAGCTTGGCATGCAAAGGTGTAGATTGAAGTTAGCATCCAACTGGTAGGGTGTTGGAAATGGGTAGAGATATCATTCTTTTTGTTATTCTTTAAGGTTGTGAAGGTAAAGAGAAACTCTAGTTAAATTCTTATTAAATATTTTATGACATGGATTTTTGCACGTAAGCATGCACGTATTGACTCTACCTAGGGAATAAAGCATGGTCAAAGAAGATGTAAAGGTAAAGGTCATAGTATTTTACTTTTGAGCTTCTTTCTTTCAAGTCCAATTCTGCATGAATTTTAATTTATCTTGCGTCCTTAAGGCGATATTCCAGTTCGTATTGACACAATTAATTACAGGATCTTCTCTCTTTAAAAAGCTGAGGTACATGTAGTTGTTCCTATCATGTCTTGGTACCACAAATTTAGGTATAGAAGCACCTACTTTGTCCTGTGTTTAACTGATTATTGTTAATATTTGCATCACTGAGTAAGTGAGTTCTCTGTTTCCAAGGCACACATTTATCTATTTATGTATACAGTTTATCTGCTGCCTATTTCATATACTTATGCTAATATGCCAAATTTTACATGCTTGTGGACAAGTTTTACATGGTTATATCAATAAAGAAATCTAAAAGGGAAAAAAATTACACAAGTGGAGATCCAACCTGCTTGATAGAAGTTTTTACTAGAAACTAGCAATTACCTATTTAACATAGGATAAGGTCCTAGTGGTGGTCATAGAGCTCCAATAGTGAGAACTATAGTATGCAGTTGTTGAGTGCCAATCGATGCCCTTTCGGGTATAGTGGAGGTTGATTTGATTAAATTTGAAGTTTTATTATATGTTGTCCCTTGTGTTACCTTCTTTTTTTCCTTTTAGACTACTTTGATGACCTTGTTTTTGTTAATTTATTTGTTTGATTATTGTTGGTTAATCGCCTAAATGTCTATTTTTTGTCTTGGCAAGGAAAAATTTGTATTCGGGTTACAGCTATCAAGTCTCACTATAATGACTGATCTTCAGAAAAATTTTCCTTTGTGAGTATGTTAGATTTTCCTTTGTGAGCATTCCTTCACATTTGTTCTTTAACTTGGCTAATCAGTGTCACAATATGACCATCATTATTTTTATCATTTTAGTATGAGGACGGAATGGGTTGAGTACAGTAGATAGTTGAGTAATTTCAAACATCTGGTATCTTGCGTCTTTTGTAATGAATGATACGTTATTTCTTATATCCTTCTTGTTAGTCATCCAATATGCTAAGATAGTGTACACTTAATTTTGTATTAACTTTTGCTATGTTATTGGGGCATGATGCGGCATTAGATGACTATAATATGTTTGACAGTAGTCAATTGCTAAATATCTTGTCAAAGGAATTAGGTTCCAAGTCAGCGCATTCAAGCAGGCACCAAAAGAATTTGTAGTTCGAAAACATCATTTGCTACATGAGTTGCTATGCCATAAATAGTCAGTTACTCATAAGCTATTGTCATAATTACATTATAAAATGCTAAGTAAATTTCTTTTCTATACTCTCTCTCTCTCTCTCTCTCTCTCTCTCTCACATCCTCTAAATATTTTTTGGACTGTATTTAAAACATCCAAGTGGACATGTGTAGGATTTGACAATTTTATAGGATGGTGCTACTAGATTGCTTTTGTAAATCCAGGCTGATAACCTACTTATGTAGTGTATGTGAAGGGGTAAATGTGGTTTGGTATAACTTGTTAAAAGAAAGTTATACTTAAGGAGTTCACACCCTTACTATAAGGCGGACCAATTTTCTACTCCCTTTATGCTTCAAAAATATAAAAGGTAAGTAGATATTTCAGCTCAAATATATCAATTACATGTTTGTAGTTTTAAATTTTCTACCATAATTAAATAAATTCGTTAAAGTTCGTTGTAGATAAAATCTTCCAGTTTGTTTAAGATGCAAACCCTTAGTCTTTCAAATTGTAGTTACAAATCAAATCTAAAAGAAGAATTTGGAAGAGTATAAGAGCAATTTTACTTTATGAAGTGTTAAGGCAACTTGAGAATCATGCTGGCTTTGATGAGGTCAAGAGTACTCATACTTTATAAAAGGGAAACCATGTTGCACTAGAGCATACAAGAATAGTAACTTTTTGCATCCCACTCATTTAATGAGAAGAAAAGTTGTGAAGATTCTTTCTTCTTTTTGTCTATCAATACTTAACAAATATTTTTGTTTCTTATTGAACTTTTTTGTGCTCAAAACTTATATAATCATAAGAGTGATTGTTCAAAAAACTCTCAATCGTCGAACTTAGCAATTTCTTCCAAGTAATTGTCAGACTTAATATTTGTTGCATAAAAAGTTTAATATGTACATGTCTTATAAGGTTTTTCATGCTTTTTTGAAAACAACATTGTAGTATAAGAAATAATTTATTTGTAAATGTAATTCTAGTTTTTATATATTATCATGTCTTTTATTTTAATCTCTAGATCATACATTATTTAAGTAGAGCCTCTTAAATCACAATTTTTTTGTGGCTGCCACATCATCTAGAAGTTTTTTTTATAAACATCATAATTATAAGTTCTTGGATGACAAAGGCCTATTAGTATTGAGTATTTAAGTATAAATATGTTTAGAGGAATATGTAAATGGTTATAGTACATTTATTTGCACTACAAGAGCCTAAATTCATACAACACGTGTGCACTTGGCAATGTATAATTCAGCTTTGATTGTATGTTGAAATCAAGTGAAGCAGGTGGTGTCAAGATCCTCTGAAGAAAGTAGTAGGGGTCTTCTTTTACTTTATAGGTCTAGATGTGGGTTATAGTGGAATATCTTGTGCATCGATTGTTGGTCCATTTCTTGTGATATGAGACATTCTTGTTTGCTGTCAGGGTCCTTTATGTCCATATAGAGCTTCTATGACCAAGCCCTGAGGTAAGGATGTGGAATTATTTATGTTAAGCAGACTAGTATGTACTTTCTTGTTGGTGCAGTTTAGCAAGTTATACACCTATTAAGTTAGTTAAGCCCAAACGGATATTGTTTTGGCTATGGCAAGGAAGGTCATTTGTGAAGTTAGGATTTGATTTAGTGAAATCAAATTTTCTTTGAATGGTTAATTGTCTGTTTATGGGTTGTATGGTTGTAATGGCAAAGGATTAGGATGTTAAATAGAGGATATTGTACATTTCCAAATGTAATTTGGAAACAATTGCTCACATACATTGGCATAATTAGAGAAGTATCTCTTTATCCTGTCGTAGCTATTTTAATAGAATTGGATCTATGCGCTTTTTATTATCAGGTATATTGCCTCCAATGGCCATGTTTATTGGCGCTGTTGTGGATATTTTTAGTGGGAGTTGATTAATACTTTAGTTGCATATTGGTGTAGGAATCTTCTATGTTTGCTAGGCCGAGTAAATTTTTGGAAGTTCCTCGGGTTTGTCACTACTTTTTAGTTGGGTTTTTTGATCTTACGGTTTGTTCTGTTTGTATTTGTGACGTTTGACTAATGATGATATCTTTTTTGCACCTCATGCTCAGTTTAACATCTGCTAAAATCTCAAAAGCGTTAATGGTTATGCAATAGTCAATATCTAATTTTAACATCAAATTTTAGTTAGGCATCTTGTAACAGTTGTAGATATATTAGGTAGGCCATTATAGGTATTATCTTTCATCTATATGCTGATGAAAGATAACTCATTTTAGTATGTATATGATCATGTCTATAAGCCAACCTTTTGCATCATGGTTCGTAGTATTATTATTATTTTTTCAATAGTGTCATATCTGTTTTATAATTAGTTGAAGCAAATAAATGAGTAATTAAGTTATAGTTATAATTCAGTAAGATCTGAAAACTGCTATACATTAGGGTTATTTCAGCCTGATGGGCTTAGGGTTGATGTATTAATTAATAGTTGACTCATGCAGTTGGAATGAATTAGTACTTACTGATTTTAATGATTTTGAGTCAACAATGTTGACACATTATCTCTGATGCGTACGAGTCCAAAACGACCATGATCAAGAAAATATGTATTACCACTTACGAAATCTATGCGTAAAAATTTGATCGCAATACATCTTTTGTGTTTCTTCTTCCTCTGGGCGTAAATTAATTGATTTTTGAGAGTTTTGTTTAAGAAGAATTTGTTTTTGAGAGTCCATAAACTAAGTTTTTCAATTTATTGTATTCTAAACTATGACAGTTCCTAAAGTTTGTATTACATATGATACGTATCATGTTTTGTTAACGTAATACATTGTCATGCACTTTATGACTCTGAATCACAATTTATTATTTTTATAATATTAAATAAGAACGCGAGTTGCAATTAGGGTTCTATAGGAGGTTTTGATTGAGATTGCATCGGTGCTAATACACAGGTTGGAGTAGTTGGCGAAGAATAGTCTAATGTTAAGAGCTGTATTTTTAGGTTTCTATATATTAGAAATCTGTAAGTTGAAATTAGGACTCCTAGTTGATTGAGAATGAAATAACTTATTAGGAACGTTATCTAGGTAAACTTCTATTTCTGCCATTTTGCCAAGAATTTAGAGACGTAATAGGACTAACATCTTAGTGGATTTCTGTTTTATATGACATCCTTATGTATTAAAACAATCTATGAATAATGAACATTGTATGCAATTTTTTTGTGTATTATTGATTGTTAAGGTTTTCATTTCAAGTTGTCAATGGAGGTGTTGTCCGTCTCGAATGTGATAAGAAGGTGCTATCAGGCTCTAATCCTCTTGGTTATTAGAGGATTAGGGTCCTATAACACCTTAATAAACACACTCCTAAGATTGGATTATGGCCCTCTCACACCTTATCTCATTTGAGAGAGATAAGAAGCTACTACTATAGTTTGCTTAAATTTCAAATGGTTTTCCTTTATTGAGTAAAGTATTTTACAATACATCACTAGCCTTAAATAAGAGAAACATAGAGATTTGGATTTACCAATCAGTAAAAAATGTCAAATACATAAGACCCAATGTCATGAAGGTCATATGGTGGAGGTTTTCTGTGGAAGTAAAAAACCTTATCATTTTATACTGTGCCCTAAAGAAATTTGAAAGCATAAATAAGTGCAATTGTGTTCCTCAACTACTTTGAATTCTTTGGATTCTTGATAGAATTATATTCTCTATAGTTCTTGTATGCGTTATATTTTTCTTGTTGAATTTAATTATTAGTATAATGTTTATCGTATCTTTTACCAACTGTAGTTATGGGGGACGTTGGTGACACTCTTTGATTATACAAAGACCAATGTATAATGAAATAGTCTTTTGAACATTTGCTATAATTTGGAAATTGGGCTATATAGAAATAAAATTTGGGTTTCATAAAAATCTAACATTTTCATTTTACACAATTTCAGGTCCTCAGGTGCAAAAATAAAAAGTATGCAAGTGAATAAGATTATTGAAATTTCAAGTGCTGAACTGTATTGCAACTCCATCAAAGAAAATCTACATCCTTCTGAAATCAATATTTCTACTGCGTTACATGGTCACTTCAAGTTAGATGATGAAAGATATGATTATTTAGTAAAGCCATTTGATATTACTCTGTTTTTGAAGGTATGTGAAAATGTGGATGTTACACTATGTCTTTCTGTTGGTTCTTGTTGCTTATATATTTATCCAAAGCTTGTTGAATGTAATTATTGGGCGTCTGCATGAGTTGATTTTAGTATTTAGTAGGATGCCTGAATAAATATGTTCTGTTTATATTGTGTAGGCAAACAAATTTGGGAAGCTCCAGGGTTCACCTCAATATGCTATTAATGCTGAGATAAATTTGTTGGTATGTTTCTTTGAAATGGATAGACTATATTAGGAGGAGTACATGATGTTGCTTGGCTATTTCAAATATCTTATTTTCCTGCCCTTCAGGTCATAACTCTTAATGAGGTCCAGTTTCGACAAATTTTGGCTCTTTACGACTATTTGGCAATATGTGGTCTCAGGGAAAAGTTAGTTTTCCATTCTTTCCCCTTCCTGTTTGCTGATTTATTTTCATACATGCATCGTTTCAACTTACATAATTCTATATGAAAAGACTAACTTTTCAACTTACATCGTTTCAACTTAGAAAAGTTGCTTAACTTTTTTTAGCAAGTTCAAGCTTAAATTTCAGTAAGTAGTGGGGTAGTGAGTTCTTAGAGACGCTCTATATACTTATAGAGGTGGTGGTTGTTCCTTAATGGGTGAGTCTGTTTGTAGTATGATTATTTAGAAGGTTATTGATTCTTGAAGAGTTGTAAGACCTTTGCCATTATCATTCTATATATTTAGAAATTGTTTATTATGAAAATGGAGATGCAGACTTCAAACAAGTTAAGGAGTTATGCAAATTCTTAGCTCTGTCAGAGGCGCAGAGTCTTTCTGACAAGATGAAGGTGCGATAGGATCTTTTGAGGGAGGACCTACAAGTGATTTAAATGTGAAGATGCATGTTAGGCTATCCTTTTTATTGCGTTGAATCATCTCTTTGATGGAGTTGTACATGTACTTTAGTTTCGAGATCACATTCAACAGCTTAAATGTTTCAGTTGTAGCCTGTAATATCAAAATTTTATTTATAGGTCAATGACTTTACTAGATACCAACATGTAGGGGTGACAATTTGGATTGGTGGGTCGGTTTCGCGTTGGTCGAACCATTTAATAACCGGATCAAATTCGTTCAATATTAACCCAACCTATGAATTTATACAAGTCAAAATTGTCAACTCTAATCCAACATATTAAAAATTGGTCAAATTCTGATCGACCTATTTAATAATTAAAATTATTAAATTTTGATTCTACACTTTTAAGTTAGCGAAATTGTAAGATCAGTTGAAATAAAAGTGTACGATGTTCTTACTAATGAGATATAGTGAATGCCCGTCAAAATGTGCATTTTTAGTATCTTCATTGGTCCTTTAAATATTCAAAAAAAATTTATTTTTATTTTTTGTACATGTATGGTGACAACTGAAATTTTATGATATTAAATACATGCAAATAATTTCGATAAAAAATTTGATAAACATAGCTATCTAACAAAATTTTGATAAAATTTTTTATACGAAATCAAATTTCGTCATTAAAGAAACATCTACGTAGTAATATTTTCAATAATATTATAATTTTTATCTTACATTATTTTACTACAATATAAAAATAAATAATTAATTATAAATATAATATAATTTGATAATTTATAAAATATATTATTGATTATTTTTATTGCTGATATTTTATTATACGGTAAGAAGAAATCAAGAGTTGTTCTTTCAAAAAGTAGCAATTCGGATTGGTGGATCAATTTCAGGTAACTCAAATTGACCTATTTAATAACAGGACCAAATACGTTCAATCCTAACCCAACTCATATATTTATACGGGTCAAATTTTCTAACTCTGATACTAATTAAATGGGTTGATTTCGGATAAAATTTTCGGGTCGGGTCTTATATTGACACCCCTTCTCTCTCTCTCTCTCTCTCTCTCTCTCTCTCTTACAGCTCAAGGTAAATTGAATCTATACAATGTATATGCAATATATTTCAGATCCTCATGTTTTGTGGGAGATATGTCTCTATGTGTCATTTCTAACTTGCTGGACCACCTTGGTATATATTCTGTGTCTCATGGTGGCAACCTATGCTATAAAATTAGTTGCTATGATCTTTTTGAGGAGCAACTTCTCTTATTTGTTGAATTCTGGCAAAAGTTTCTTATGTGTTTTCTCATTTTTAGGTATGGACGCTATCGACCTCCATTTGACACTTTATCAAAGAAGCTTGGAGGGTGGCAGGGAATGTGGTGGCGCTATGCGCAAGCAGCAGTTTTGGCAGATGTACGCCGCAGATTAAGAAAGTCTTCTTGGAGCAACCTTGCGAAGAGAATGTGCGTAATATGTTGTTTCTAGTTGCTTTAATATCACGAGTTGTTTAATGGTCCTGTTGAGTTTACTAAAAAGTATAAAATTTGAAAATATTCTGACATGTTGTGCATGGGTATTTGATAATTTGACTAGCAATTCAAGCTTCTTCCATATTTTTTCTCGGATAGATTAGTAATCTCTTTTGCCATGGTATGCCTTTGTTAAAGTGACTACCTTTCTTTCATATATTGAACGCGAGAGTGCATGAACCTGTGAAGGATGCAATTCGCTTATAACATACTACAAGATGTGGCGCTTGTGAAGCTTTTACTTGAGCATAAATTACGGGATATAGTTGCCATTTTTGTAGAAGAAATTTGCTTTATAGTCATTTCTTAAGTAATTCTTTTTGTTGTTATTTGCTTTGGACAACACATTGTTTTTTGTTTAGTAAAGGACTCAAATTGTTGTAGTATGAGAGCCACATTCACCTTCTTAGGCATATATGCGAAGCATTGGATTGTAGGATTTATATACCTTTGAGGAGTTAACAATATTTTGTATGTTTGGAATTGCTGCCTCTTTGTCATTCCTTTGCCCTCTTTTGATGCATCTTTGGCAATGCAAAGTTCTTATTCCTAGAAGCAGTCAAAGACTTCATATGAGAGCACTTATGTTTTGTTGTGAAGTTTTGTTCATATTGCTAAGTTGACACCACAATATTTAAAAGACAGGGGCATATAGGGAAACCCATGTTCTTGCAGTGTAATTTTGTATCATTTGATTGCCTGCATTCTGCGGAAGTTAGACAAAACAAAGACTGTTTGTTTAATACAATGTTCTCATTCTTTTCTCTGATAGTATTGCATGCCATTTAGTTGATGTCCCTCTTTACACTCTAGTAGTTAAGGTATGCTATCTGATGCAGAAGTGAACGTCGAAGATATGTTAACCTGTATCGGAAGAAGCTGGAACTCCTCCAAAAGGAGCAGGTATATTCAAGAGTAATCTTTTAAGCAAGAATTATCTTATTGATGTTTTCATGTCTGTATTTGAGGGGTCATCATGTTTTCATCTTTTTCTTATTCATAAAACTTTTAATCTTCTAGTGCCAACAGCTAAGTTTTAACCTCGTAACAATCTTGTTTTGACATTTGCTTTTGTATGATGTTTTTTTATTTTTCGTTCTTTTGGAGGTTATTGGTATGATCCATTTTCTTTAATGGTTTTTAGCTACTGAACTGTGAACTTCTGTTTTAGTTTAGGTTTTTTTAAAAAAAATTTGCGTAGTTTTATTCACTTTTCTTTCCTTTCCTTTTCTTTGTCTGACTTTTTGTGCAGTGAGGTATCTTTATATTTGCGAGCGTACATCTCGATTAAGACGAGCACCAACTGTTCACTAAAATACCCTTTATGCATTTACTATCAGTGTTTATATCTTAACCTTTAAACATGCGGTTCTAATTTGTTATTAGATAATTTTAACAGAATTCTTAGATTTTGGTGAATTATGATAGAGTAGTTTCTGTGGAATATCAAGACTTTTAACATAGGACATGTTCCCAATAGACATGAGTAATGTAGTTGTTAAATGATCCTTCTCATTGGTATTTGATATTAAATGGAACCTGATGGTGTTGATATTTAAGCGTACACTTTATAGGAGCCTGTTCTTAAATATTAGAGAGAGGGGCATTTAAATATGCACATGACATCATACACACCCTCTGATCTGAGAAGATTTTCTGTTTTCTATAGAAATATTATATTAAGACGTTCAAGATAGTAAAGCATTATGAAGGTATCTACAAGACGCATTAGGTTCACATTTCAGAAAAAAAACATATCTGTTGCTTTCTGCCTCACTTGGATTGTCTTAGGCACTGTACATAGTTTTTGGATAATTCAGCTGATGGACTTTATAATTGCATGAATTGTCTAAGGTTGGGCGCTTCAATCCATTTATTGGTTTGATTAGTCTCTAATGTAAATTCCTGCTTGATAGGTACATGTCATGGACCAAAACCTTACTTGAGGTGATTGCAATTTTTAGTGTCTTGTGTTTTTACAAGTTCGTGATTGTAATTTTTAGTATCTAGTGTTTTTACCAGTTCTTCATGGCTAAGTTCTATGTGTTTATTCCATTATGATTCTACAAAGACCTTGGTCTATTTGGAGTAAACAATTTGTAGACTTTGTAGAGAAGCTTTGCTGGGATGTCATGAGTCCTTTTGGATTTTTTTTTCTTCTGACATCATACTTTGTTTCTATTGAGCTTTATTGTTGTTATTAGTGTTTAACTCTTCTAATTAGATGTCTTTTGGTTTTCTAATTAGATATCCAAACTAGGTTTCCCTATTTGTCATGGTTGTAAGTGATATTTTAAAGTGTTTGAAAGTTATATGTCTATTCTGAGTGCAGAATTGTGCCTCTGTTGTTGTAAAAAGTCTATCCTTTGTTGCAATACAACATTCTGGACAATAGTAGCTTCTTGCTAATTTATGTGGCTTAGATTTTTACTTCATATAATGTTTCTAGGCTGTTGACAAAGAGATCTTGCATGAGCTGGAAATGATGGATAGAATATGTGATATCGATGATGTATTGAGCTACAGATCCATTGCTGAGAAGCAGTTGCAGGTTATGTACATAGATGTTCTGTTGATAAATTTCTTATGTTAGATTCCATCAGCCAGAGGATATTAGACATCCCTAAATATTCAATTTGGCATGAGCTATTAGCAAACAAGGCTTGAATGATGGTCATAATTTTGATTTTCTCCAATTTCAGGTCTTAGCGATATCTCGTAATGTAGAATATCAACTCCTTAAGTTCCTCAACTCTAATGCACCTTTTGTGAGCGTTTTCTATAAAAAAAAGAATAAGAAGGAAAATGTTGGTTACCATTAAGCATAGTCACATTAGCATAAAACTGAAAACATAGATTCAAGTAGGATAGGAGAGGACTGTATCCACTTTTGGGTTTAAGGATCAAAGAGATCTTAGCTATAGGTCAAATACCAAAGTTGCTAGAATTTAGTGGGCCTTTATTCAATGATATTTTGCATGTTATGAAACTTTAATTTGGCGATGTTTTGATGGATTTCAGGAACTTGTGTGTAGATCAGAATCTGTATCGACTGTACTGTCAAATGATGCTGCAGAATCTCAGGAAAAGAGCCAGAATGATGAAAGACCAAGAAGAGTACGAGGATGGTTGAATTGGTTATCTCTTGGCATGCTTGGTGCAGGAGGCACAGCTGATTCTGGTTCATTTTCCGGTGTCATCTCAGATGAAATAATTAAAGTCAGTTACTTATGCTTCTGCAAGGAACTCTTTTTTCTTATTTTGTTGTCAGCACTATATTTTTTCACTAATGTGGTACATGTTGTATATTAAACATCATTTGATACTAATTCTGCAGGACATCTATGAGGCTACGGAGTTTCACCCAATATCAAATTCTGATAAAGAGTTCCTGGAACACACTGAAGTTTGCCTAACTTCTATTAAGTGCAACTTTCTTCAAGTTAATTTCTCATTGAGATTCAAGTACAAAATCTTCCACATGAAATTATGCCTTTTCTATTAGGAAATCCTGCACCTAAAATGTTTCTGTTTATCAACCATTGTGTTAGAATTGCAGTTCCTTCTGATTTCTAATGTATCATTAGTTTTTGTATCTGTCTAAAAATGCTATAATTGGACAATTGGACTGATATGACAATAAGCATTAGTTAGGGATTGGAAACTTCAGAAGGGATGCAACAATATATCAGTCTTTGCATTTAGAAACACTCATTCTGCGAAAGATAAACCATACACCATAACATGTAAAGTGACATACTAGCCTTAACCTGTTCCTGAATAGAAGTTAGTGTAATCACTGCTGATACACTGTTCATAAGAATTTCTCAAAGCTTAATGTTTTTGCATTAGGCTCATGAGCTCATTTTCAATTGCTTCATTGTGGAATTTTAATTATATTCATATAGGCTGCAAATGAAACAAGGAAGGAACTTTGTTTACTGCAAGTTCGTCAAGGTTCTTAGCAAACATTATTTATATGATTCTGCACACTACTTGCCTATAATGTTATCAAAATATTTGGGTGTGTATAATTTTAAGGACCATGCATTTTTTTATTGTTCCATCTCAATATGAAGAAGCATACTTCAATAATGGTATCAACTAGTACCTCTATTTGTTAAGATAAGCCACCTGCCTTTTAAAAGCGGTTATTTTGTTCATCGAGTTCCTTAATGTGCTCATTTGCTTTCTTGAATGATTGATCCATCTAAATTTTTGCATGGATGTCTTAGGGGTTCTGATCAAGGAGTTGCTGACATTATATTCCATAAAATCACAAGTGAATGTAAAATTTTGCAAAGTTCAACCTCCATTGGTGTCTTGATTGATTTTGTGAAGATAGTTGAGCCTTCTAGTGAGACTGTTCTTTTGATATCAGAAAAGGTTCATTCCGTAATTACACTCTTGATTATTATATATATTGTGACTAATATTGCTAATTCTTCTTTTTTCCCCCCTTTGTTTTCAAAAAATGCATTCAGGCTATTGTTGACAAGAACTTAGTGAAACATGCAGCACATTTTATTAACATTCATATCAAAATGCCCCACTCAGAGAACTCGGCACACTCTGTAAATGTATGCTCTTGTATTATCTTTTTCTTGCTCGAGATGTTGGATTAATGTCTATTCTTATCTATCACTTTCTGGTGTCAGGTCGTGGTTCAACAATTCACAGCTACTTATAATCTACGCTTTTTCCAGAAAATTTTGAAATTCTACAGCATTTTTGGATCATTTCAATTTCAACAAGATCGGGTGAGGATTAAATTTATTTTGTCCTCGTGTTTCACAGTTTTGTGTACAAATTATGTTATTGTTGTTTCCTTTCTGTTTACGAAGTTTCTCCTTCTACCTAAGTCATGGTTTAAAAGTTATAACATTTTCTCTTAAACTGAAAAAGATCCTAATCTGCTGGCCTAATATGCATCTTCATGTATCACATTCCCTGCTTTAGATATTATCTCCATCTACAAATTACTCAAGATAGAAATGCACGCATCCCAAATATAAAATGTGATTGTAACACATTCTTTGATGTGAATTGGGAGTATTACCACACAAAGTTTACCATCTTGGGTATAGATGAGCTTTGGTAATCTTGATACCTTTTCATAGCTTTAGTTGCCACAGAATGATTTGTTGTAAAGATCATTTAGGGGCAAGAATATATCACTTCTATTTCAATTTTGTAAAGCTTTACATTTTCTCCATATAAAATGTCCATGCGGAAGGCATTATTCAATTTTATAGATCTTGAGTTTCAGCTGAAAGTAGTATTTCATATCATAGATTTTTGTTTGTTGCAATAGATCCGGAATTTTTAATTCATTTAAGTTTATTTTGTTCTCCAGCTTATTCATTCTCTTATTTTCTAATTTTTGCCAATACACATTCTCAAGCTTAACTAGTGGACGCTAAAGGCCTGTTTGGGTGATCTAAAAAAAGTGCTTATTGAAATAAGGAATTTATTTATGAAATTAAGAGTTTAAGCTAATTATTTTGGAATAAGAGCTTATTTCATAAGTGTGGTTGGATGAAAAGAGCATATTTTTAAAATAAGCTGAGGATGGTGTCTAGGTGTAAAAGTACTTATAAGCTGCACAAGAATAGAAATGACTAAAATGTCTTGAGTACAAAGGAAAAAAATATGTTAAATTTGTGGATCCCTTTTCATATAGATTTTCTTCCTTACCATATTTTTTTAAACATATTTAATTCTAAATGTATTTTTTAAAGATATCCGAAGATGTTGCGTAATGTGTTAAAATTCTTGAGGACAAATTGGTTATTTCACTTGACCATACTGCTTATTTATAAGCATTTTATTTCGATAAGTAAGGAGACCTTACTTAAAAAAGCCCGAATAAGTAGCTTATTTGAGCTTATAAGCTGTTCAACCAAACGCCTCCTTTTACTATCGGGATCTTATTTGGGCTTATTTCACCCAAATAAGCTCACGCAAACACACCCCCTAAATTGCCCTTGATCTTACTTAGCGCATCAAGGTTGTCTTCTTTTCCCTATTCTTTCTTTGTCCTTTATCCACTTAATTTTTTTTATAGGCACTATTATCTCTTACTGGGCTTCATGACATCAAGGCTAGGCTGAGATCAAAATCCGAGTGAGTTTCTCTTTGTTGTTTGTAGTGTTTTTCCTTTGTAATCCAGTGAGCAGTACTAAGAAACAGTTTCTGTACTTTATTTGTAGGTACATTTTATCCAACAAGAATAAACTGATATGGGAACTTAATATCCACGATTTCACTCTGAAGGTTCCTATTACCAATGTTCACACGCTCTTTATGGTAAGATATACCATCTCAAATTTATCTTTAGATGCTTGAATGTACATTCTCTGAGATCTGCAACATTCTTTCTTTGTGGCCAATGGTCTTTCTTTAGCAGCAATTGTGGGGAATAGCAAACTAAGAACTACGTGATGGTGTGTGCAGTACACAGCAAAGTAAGCTCCCTGTTGAGCTATTTCTTATGAGTGAGGCCGAGGAACGCTTTAGCATAATTTATAAGGTGGTCCTAGCCCGTTGTAGGTGTTATGGGTTTTACATAGTGGCGTTGCGCTTGAGCCCCTGTTTTTGCTCACCTTATTATGATTTGGATTTGAAACAACTTCTTCATATAGTTGGGAGTTCAATGATGGCACCTAATACAAAAAAGAACTGACTATATACGGTTGCTCTGCAGTTACATGTTATTCTTGGTAACTCTGTTGTTGGCTTGAAAATATAGGCTCACATAATTCTTCAAAAAACTTTCAAGGAACATCTAATTGCAAATGTAAATTGGTTAGATGTCAGACTAAGTTACAGTAGGAAAAAAAAATGAAGTTCCTGACTTCATAGTGTTCCTTTCTAGCCATTGTGCTCTCCTAAGGACAATATCCTCTGTTAGGCTAAATATCATATTATACTAAGTACCATTGGAATGATGCTAAAGATATTTCCAAATCAAGTTTGCTAATTTTTATTTTTTCTTGTGTATAATTTAGTAGAGAAGTTTTTAATAGCTTTAGTTTGCTGTGCAAGCTTAGAATTTAAGATCACTTTTAAATCCTGTGAAACTCTATGCACTCCTGCCAGAAGGAAAGAGGAATTCAATATCAAGCCAAGTATTTACTAACCAATCTAGTAGTTGGGCTTGATCCTGTAATTACTAAGCCGTGGCACAAAATTCTACTAGGGTGTTAGTCACTAGGCACATCTAAACTGGGCTTGTAGGGCCTTCGTGGACCGTGGTATGCGAATAATTAGGAAGAGGAGCAGGATTGAGGCAAATTGTCTTACTCTGAGCTGAAGGACGCACATGAAAGGCACTATTAAATGATCTTCAGTGCCTGTTAGTTATTATAGCTATTTTCCACATTGTGAAAGCTTGACTATACAGAAGGTTTTAGGTAAGGCAGACTACTTACATCATTCAGAAAATTTCAGATTTTAACATGAAGCACTGAACCCTTTTTGCAGTTTCATTACATACGTTAACCTGAGGCCACATTGATATTAACCTCTCTCAATTTTTTGCTTTAGTATTTATGTATTTCTTTTTGCTTTTTTGGGGGTGGTCGTGGGGTACGGTGTGGAGAAGAAAAGAGGAGGGTGGGGGTGGTGGTGTTGGTTTCAGATTAACCTTTTGCTTATTGTCCCTGTTTGGAACTATAATCTCTCCCAAAATGCTGTTTATAGAAATAATCAATTGCATAAACCCTCAGTAGCTGAATCTTATTTGCTATGACAAGAATGTGAGCATTCTCAGCTTTGAACTAGTGTAATGAAAATAACTGTAAATAACCAGCAACTTTTACTATGTTTTTGCAGATTTTGAGGTTAGGAAGCTGCTTTTGTATATCGAAGCCTTCCTCAGAGAGTGATCAGCAGATTGTGGATTGTGGAAGTTGCAATGATTTATCCTTGAATAGTTTCCCAAGCTCCTTAAATCACACAGCACTATATCCCCAGTACACTGATTTTTATGATTGTTTTCAGATTGGAATTTCTGGTTTGGAGGTAGCTAGCGTTTGGTTTAAGTTCTACTCGTGCATACTTTTTTTTTTTGTTGCACTGCAACTCATGTTGCAGCTTATACCATGCAGGCATACATATTGGAAGGTCTTCCTTCACCTGTCCCAGTGTTGGATAAATTTGATGTTTCTGTTACTTTATACCTCTGTGTATTTCAAGATGAATGCACTTTCAAACAGTTAGAGGTATTTAGTATTTTTAGACTTTTGAAGTTATGATTCAGCTAATAACTTTCTCTGTTGAGAAAGAGAGGAATTTGGTGCTTGACTATTTCTTAAGATTGTGAATAAAAAAGCAACAAGTATTAAACACAACTAAACTCTTTTGTGGTGATCATCTGAATTATGTTACCATGTCAATACTCCACAATTGCAAGCCACCAAGATGTAGCACTAGATAAAATCTAAAACCTGAGAAATCAGAAGCAAACTAATGGTTTAGGGTCAGGCCTATCATTTCACATGTATATTTCTGTCAATGTCATAACCTAGTCTCTGCACCTTGAACAATGTAATAGAGGCTTTGTCATGTATATGCTAAGATGCAAGGAAGATTTTAATTTAAGAAAATTTATACATTCATTTAAGCAAGATTGTAATTTTGACATATATAACCACCTTCTAAGAGCCTTATACACTGGAGTATTAGGGAGAACAATTGAATGAAGATGGAGGAATTTTGCTACCAACTAAATTTTATTTCTTATTTCTTATTTTTTTTAATTTATTTTTATTTTGGTGTTTAAGTTATTCTAATAGGAGGCTGTATAAATTGTTAAAAGCAAATGCAAATGTGGACATGCAAGGATGAGAAGATACAGAAGATATCTGTAGCCATAGATTCATGTATTTAGGCTTTGAAATGTTTATGTTCCTACATCTACAAGCTCATTTATGACAACTGCATGCCTTTTAGGTTCCATACAGATAATTTGGTTTGGTTAAACTTATATTTAATGAAAAAAAGATTGGGTTTTGCAAATGGCATAAATATTTGTTGCCTTCCTCTGATTGTGACTCTGAATGCATAGGTTGACTGCGTGACACCATCTTTAGATTTTCACTTCTCCCCTGAAATATACAACGCATTTCTTGGGTTGCATGCCGAGTTGTTGGAGAGGGAACACGAGTTACTTATAGCGAATAGTGTGGATTCTGAACAGTTCATCAAACAATCTTCAGACTTTTCGAACTGCTCTGTGTTTTTCAAGTCGGACAAATTAACTTGCCATGTTGATTTTCAAGAGGAAACAGAAAGTGATCCCGGATTTTCCATTACATTCGGGGGTATAGACATTAGGTTAGTTAAAATGTGGCAACATTCCTGTTAAAATGCTTCATCCAGCTTTCTGCTTTGTTTAATCTTGCTTTCATTTCAGGTTTGATCAAGAAAATTGTATTGAATTATGGGTATCTGTCAACAAGATAAAGGCTGATACATTTAGAATGACTGGTGATTCTAATCTTAGGTTGGTATGTTCTTCAAGTTATCCAGCACGCTCATCGCATGCAAGCTTTGATCTTTACATGCCAGGTATACATGGTATTTTTGTTGGCCGATCTGAACCAGCTGTTACATCTTCTAAAAGCAATGGAGGTGTTGGTTGCCTGCAATTGCACCACAAAGTAAGTAGACATGATTGCACAATTGATCATGTCTCAAACGTGGAATTGAATAATGTTCAGATTCATATTCATCCGAGGTTCTTTCGGTTGCTGCATAAGCTATATGACAGACTACTAAGTCCTGGATTCTCATCTTCAGCTGTTATTGCTGATGCTGCAGTTGAACTGACTGATAACTGCCGTGATTCCAGAAGAGGAAATCTGGGTGTTAACACATTTGGTGTCTCAAATTTTAATAATAGTGGATCAAAAGTATCTGCAGGTATCCCAATTGATCAGTTTCCTTTTGTAACTATTGCTAACTCAGGTTTTCACGGTATGCCTAAAAATGTTCCCATGAAAAGTTCAATGGAATTGCAAACTGTACAGACCAAAGATAGACAGTATTGGCATTGTCAAAATGAAAATTCTGGTGATAGATATAGAAAAATGAGAGCAAGAAATGCAGAGCCCCAATCTGCTAAAACTGCAAGGATGAAATCCCTATCTGATATTTTCACATTTAGCAACACGTTTCTTGTGAATGTCGATCTTCATGAAATTGAAGCTCACTTTCATGATCATTCCTGTATTGTCTCAACACTTCGCTTCCCTATCTCCCAGTTATGTTTATCATTAGAAGAAAGTGGACGCTTGGATTTCTTAGCCTCTGTTGATAGTCTAACTCTTTCTTCGTCTTGGTCGTCATGTAACATCCGTGAGCATCTATTAGGCCCTGTTTCTTCTGGTATGTCACCTACCATAAACATTCGCATAAGGAAAGGAGAAACAGATACGAGCTTACTGACTGAGATAAGCATTGGAATTCAGCATCTTTGTTGCATTTTACCACCAGAGTACCTGGCTATTGTCGTTGGTTATTTCTCATTAGCTGATTGGGACTTTGGGGATAATGGTCACTTCAAAGAAAATGATTCTTTATTGAAATTACAGAATGCACCTGAGTTTCTGTACAAGTTCGAGATACTTGAATCCAAACTGTTGTTACCTTCTGAAGCTGTAACTGATTACTGTATAGATCTTGCACTTCGGCAAGTTTACTGCTGCTTCATTCCAGCATACAATGGAGAAATTATTGATAGGGACATTCCTGAAGAATGTGCGCTTTCCTACTCTAGTACAGAATATGATTTTCATGTAGTTAATATATTTGGAAAAGAGATAAGCATCAGTTTCCAGCTACTTGAAGATGATCATAAGTTGTTGAAAATTGATGAGAATTCTGCCCGTGCCTGTGTTCCAGTTATTTCTAAACTAAATGCTGATCTATGGATTAGGACACCTTGTCCTCCAAAAGATTCTTCTTCTACTGCTCAAACAGTTATCATGGGAAAAGTTGATTCGTGCAATATAATCTTTGAAGGTATGTCAGCTTTCTTTAATAATAAATTTCTTTAATTTTCGAGTTAAGGCCTTGTGGAGAAGGATTTACATTATGAACTTAAGAATTTCACTTTATATTTCTATTGCAGACAAACACATACTTAATGGAATCAAAGCATTTGAAAATGTTGTTGATCAGCTCATGTCTGTTGACAGAGATGCAGAGAAGTTCAAATCAGATGTTATCCAGTTTTTAAAACTCAAAAGGACTTTAAAAGAGGCTGAGATGATCCTTCCACCTGGCCCAAAAGGATCAGTATGTAGTAGATTATCTGTTAGAGCATTCTCAATATCATTCGCTCGCTGGAGTATGGAAGATCCTACTTTATTGAAGTCAGTTGTAACATCTGAAATGCAATTTACATTCTGCGCCTCAGTAAAAACTGGACTGATGGAGTTCATTGATATAAACTTCGTTGGCTTACTCTTGTATTCATCAGAGGATGTCATCTTAGCATCATTAACAAGTGATGCCTTGAAGTCAGATTTGTGCATTAAATACACCAGCAAAGAGCATGGGAAGGGTGATGTTTTACTTTCATTAGCGGGTCTTAATATGTGGTTGCACCTTTCAGAATGGAATAGATTTACCGATTTGCTCACTGAATTGATTACCAAATTAGAAATTTCAAATATATCTTCGTACAATGAGGAACCAGCTCTGAGGACTGAGCTTCTTGAAGAGCAGTTGTCAAAAAGTTCTTGTGATTGTTTGCTAGGGGAAGGTGTTCATTTGCATATGAAGTCTGACAATTTTGTTCTCTTGTTTCATCTTCCTCTTTTGCTTGATATGAAGGATCCTTCTAGCTCTAGAACTCCAGATAATCAGAATGAGTCTTATGCAATGAGGCATTATCATCTGTTGAATGAAGGAGTATCTCTTAGAACAACAAGAGAAAAATATGCCAAACTTATGCTGCATGGAAAATCTTGTGAAGTGTTGGTGGGCACATACCATCTGAAGTTTGATTATAAAATTGAAAAGATTGAAGTAGCTTTAGAGATGGTGCATGTCAACAAGGTTTACTCTTTGCCCTTTATTCAGGCAGGTCTGGTGAAAGTAGACATGGATCTTTGTAGTAGACAAGTGAAGGCAAAGCAGTTGATCGCTGAGATCCACGTTGAGACTTTTGATGTTTGGTTGTCTCATCAAGTGTTCAAGTTCTTGAAAGATTTTCAACTCAAATCCCTTGAAGGAACTGCTTCCAACATGTTATTTAGTCGTGTGAGCTTAAAAGTTAATTTGCAGAAGGGTTCTTTACTTTTGAGTGATGGCAGGGTAAGAGCTTTACATTTTCTATTTCTGAACTGGTTGTGCAGTTTATTTCTTGAATTCATGTTAAGTGATCGGGTTCTATTAGATTTCTGACATCAAAAAGATGTACAAGAACTAAGGTTTCAAAAAATGTGTACTGTGTGGTTGTAACCACCTGAATGATGTGGTAAAAGTGTTTATGCTATTATGTTTCATTTTGTTATCTTTTGTTTGATGACCTGATTTTCGCTCCTCACTTATTCTTTCTCAAATAATTGCAGTGGAGCTCTCATGGACCTATCCTGGAGATGATGATGCAGAACATATTTCTGCAAGCCAGAAAGATGGAAGATGTTATAGAGGCTTCGGCCAATTCTAACCTACTAGTTAATTACAACAACATTGATAAGGTATACCGTGGAACCATCTTTCTGCAAATTGGTTTGCACACAAGGGATGTTACTGTTTTGTGACTTCAACAAAGAATATTTTTATATAATTTGCTTCCTCTGAAGGTTGTGTGGGAGCCTTTCCTAGAGCCGTGGTCCATTCAGTTAAGCTTGACTGTGAAGCCTGCAGAGCATGTTCTCCTGAAAAGGACTAAGGTTACCGATGTTCATATGACTTCCTCAGAGAAGCTTAATTTGAATGTTACAGAGCCCTTAATCGAGGTAATTCTCTTACTAGCTTTGTCATGCATAATCACATTTTTCTCTTCAACTTCCACAGAGCTTCAAAGTTTACTGCCTTTTATGAGAGCATAGAATATCAAGTTCACTGTATTCTTACTAGGTCATGATGGTTGTCAATAGAGGTGAAAAACAGGCCCGGCTAAATTGGGCCAGCCTGTGGCCTGGTGAAGAGGCACGGGCAATGGCCTGCCTGGACCATGAATAGTATCCTGGTTGGGTAGGTCCGGCTGACCATATCAGGCAGGTCGGGAAAAAAGCATTTTTTGGTGACGGGTCCATTTGAAATATTTAAAATAATTTAGTAACTCAAAAAATATTTCATTCTGTTCAAGGGCTGGCCCGGTCCAGTTGAAAATATTTGACCTTGCCGGGCTGGGCTGGCCCGGATGCCTGTATTTGCATGTCTGGTTGTCAATTGCCAGGCAGGCAACTGTAAGTGTTCGAAATAGAACATGTTATAAGATAAAACCGATATTAAATTGTTTTGTAAGTGTCTGACCCATAAACTTTATCTGTATTGACTAATTTATTTGCTGAGTGCACTTGACTAAAATCTCTCCTTCAATATTATAAGTTTGATTTTGGCGTAAGAATCTTTTTTTACGTTATGCTCATTGATTTATTAAACAGGAACACCTTAACAGATTCATCTTTGCATTTTAATGGCCTATAAATTTACCAAGCTCCTTAAATTGTTTTTCTCTTGCGTTCGCAATGTGGAGTCCAATTGAATCAGAGTTGACAGCTTCCGAAAGTTTCATATTGTGTATGAGGCTAAAGTAAGAATAGCATCATTTAGTGGACACAGCTACTAGATATCCCTGCTCGGGCAGGCATTATTGGTATTGGTATCAGGTAGTGCTCTTCTCCAGATTAGAAATTATTACGATGATTTATCTGGTTTCAGATTTGGAAAATATAGTTATGGATACCAAAAAGAAAAAAAAACACGCAAAGTCCACGGGTGTCATTTTAACTCTTGTTAACGAGTTAAAATTATACTAGGTAATGTTCGTAGAGACCATTTATAAAATGTGGAGTATATGTGAAATAATGCTGAGCTATTGACCCTACTTGTTCGGATGGGTGTTAACCCCAAAGTCTTCCCGGACTAGTTTAGGGTTTAGGGATTGCCACAGATTCTGACAATTTCAGAAATCTGCTTTTGATAGGCCTAGTATGGTGTCTTTTGGACTTTGTATATATACCTCAAAATGATTACTATTTGACATTGTGCATACAAGTTTTTGATTATCTATATGAAATCTCTTGTCATTTTGCAGGCTATCTTTAGGGCGACTAGAATGGTCAAGGATGCATATGAGTATGAGGGAAAGGCTAATGACGATGTGAACGTGTTGGGAATTGATGTCTTGACGGAGATAAGAACTAAAAGATATGCACCCTATATTCTTCGTAATGAAACTTCCTGTTCCTTTTTGTATAACATATCGCGTGGAACTAGCATCAAAACTAATAATTTAGGTTTCCCACTGAAAGAAGGAAAAGTTCTTCGACCAGGTTTTTCTGTTCCTCTTTATATAGAAGAAGATCTTACTGAGGATTTATTCCGACAGAGATCATTGCATTCATCAGATAGATATAGTGAAACTAGAATGAATACAGGGATACATCATGTAATTACTATTCAATTTGATGGGACTTCTGGCCCTTCACCACCTATGTCAATGGACATTGTTGGACTGAGCTGTTTTGAAGTTAACTTCTCCAATTATGACTCCATTGCTGAGGTAGAACTAGATAAGAATGAGGATGCTTCAATGCACAACAGAAGGTCAAAGGAAAACCTTAAAAGTTATTCGGGTAATCAATTAGTTGTTCCTGTGGTATTTGATGTTTCCATGGTCCGATATAGCAAGATAATACGAGTTTACTCAACGGTATGCTCTCTGATATAATTTTGGCATAAATTTCATGTCAGAAGTGTCAACGTTCACTTACTACTAATCAACTTACAGGTGATTCTTTTCAATGCTACTTCTGTGCCCCTTGAGCTGCGGTTTGATATTCCATTTGGTGTTTCTCCAAAGGTAAAACTTCTCAGTCTGTATATTCTAATAGACTTTGACAATTTTCTTATCGTTCTTTGTTAAGTCATTTCTGTTGCGATTCAATCTCTAAGGAACGCCACAGCTTTTTTGCTGGTGACTCTTGATAGAAATGTCAAATTACAGTTAAATACCGCATAACTTGCCTCTGAAAATAGTTATTCCTTTTTCCGATTTCTCAAAGTTCAAGCATTTTCTTAAGAGTATAGTACAAGTTCCTTATTTGGAAATTGTAGAGCCTCACATCTACATAAGCATTCAATAATTCATATGCATCTCAACCATAACTTTAAACTACAATGTTGTACGTCTGGTTTTGCATAAAGTTAAGGCATTAACTAGAAGTAGTCCTCCGGCACCTGCTTATCTTCACGGGTTTTACCTTGATTTGTCCGGCACTTAGTCATATGACTTGTGGCTAAGTCAGCTTTTTTGTACCCAAAGTAGCTATCAAAGATAGCTACTCCTTGGACTTTAACAAAGTCATGTGGTGCCTCCTTGGATTGGTGGTCATCTCCTTCCATCATTGTCCTTGAAGTTTCTATGAGGCTATTCCTTTCGGACCTTTGAAATTCAGTAAAGGACTTGGCGATCGTAATGGCAGAATTAAGGTGTTGGCTCTTCTACATTGAATCTCTAACTTGGCGCAAGCCTGTAATCCATCTATGAAAGCAAAAAGGCTTCATATTATAAGAATTCGAGAATTTTCGAAACTAACTCCGGAATTTCTTCATGTAGCTCCTTATGCTTTCTTAGTGTATCAAGTGCCGAAGCTTTGTCCTTACCTCATCCTCGGCATTCACCGGAGAGGATTGCTATTTGAGTTTCCTCTTGAGCTCGTGCAAGTGATAATGATGCATGTTTCCTTCTCGATCTCAGTGTGCCTTCTCCTTCACCATACTATCGTGGTATTCCTAAGGTAAGGAGTAGCATGGTTAATCTTACCTACATCCTCCATGATATCGGCGCTCGGAAAGAGTTGCCTAAGTATTGCAAAAAGTTGTCTATCTCCTTCGTGTTCCGCACCTTCTTATACGCATTAGGCTTAGGAAGTCCACTTTCAAAGAAGTTAGAGTTGAGGGCATAGCAGCAACTCTCGTGTGTGACCGCCATCTTATAAAGGGCCCCGTCTCCTTTGACCTCTTTTCTAAAGGTTGCGATATCCCTCCTAAGTGTGTCAATATTGTCAATAGAGAGATTTTGAGTACCTTACCTTGGCTAGAACATGATTTGGCTATCAAGTTCAAGGCGCCTACCATTTTTTCGCGAAGCTCGTGTTGCCTCTTTCGAGCTCCTCAATGCTTTGATTGACCTTCTCAAATTGGTGTATTTATCGGCCACGGCTAGCTCCACTTTAGCGAGCCTTGTATTTACCTCTGCCATCAGGTTTCTAGACTTTTCTTTGCGTTGGTTACTGCTCTCGAGAGCCTTGCTTTCACTTTCACTTCTCTCGTGGATGGTAATATCGCCTCTGATTGTAATTTCTGTTTGACAAAATTTTGGCTCTGATATTATTTATCACGGGTCTAGAAATTTTGCTTTAGCTCGTGCGACACTTAGTCACACCCCTTTATGGCTAAATCCTTTTTTCCAAAGTAGTTAAAAAAATAGTTAAGAAAATTTGTATGGACTTGGGAAATGAGGGATAAAAAGAACACTTGAAAAGAGCTCGAAAAAAACTCTTTATTATAACACTTGTTTGATTACAAAACTTTACTTGTTGATTACTATGGGGCTCATTGTCCTCCTATTTGTATCCACTTCAGATTCTCAACGGAATGTGGAGATTATTTTGATCGAAGTTACAAAACTAGATTCAGAAAGTTCTTACAAAATATTTATACAAAATATCTTCACCTCCCAAAATATTCAAACTATTTAGGGCATTCATCGCAAAATATCCAAAAAGTTCCAAACTATTTAGAGCATTCCTACACTGCTCTAGACTTGCTCCAAAAGATCCTAAGTGTTTAAAATATTCTACCATACCCTAAATTCACCCTATACACAAGGCACTTTATCTTGGTAAAAAGATATTTTACCAGGCAATAAGGGTGGAGAGAGAAGCGTAAATAATCGTACTATGACATTATGCATGCTAATTAGGGTAAGCTATTTTGGCTAGACACAGTTTTAGTCTCTCTACTGAGTTAAATAAATGAATATTTATTCGTGAATGTATAATCATTCAAAGGTATCAATATTACAGAAATGCAATTAAATTTTTTTATTTGATGTAACTGCGGCATGCAGTCACAGCGCTTCTCTTCGTTTTGAACTTTTTCATCAGACTATATTGGCGAAAGATAATCTTTTGTCCACATACACCAATTACCACAGCAATAAGTTCCTCATTCTCAGGATTGTAGGTACATCATGAAGCAATATGAAAAGAAGAAATTGAAGATCATAAATCAAAGATACAAATTGCAAAATATGGATCATTTAGAAAATGTTCTAGTTGGCAAACTGGTAATAGAATCCAATGATTATCATCCTATGTTTTTTGACTTCTGAAAATATATACTTATGGAACCTGCAAATGGACTTCACAGTACTTATATTTTGAGTGGTTGTGTTCTTCGTCTACATAGCCTAATAAAGTGATAATAAATAGAGGTTAAAATGTATTGCCATTAAATGCTTATTTAACATATTTGTTCATTCCCAAATTGCTCCGGACTTGCATGTCTTCCAAGACTTGTCTTTTAATATAAAATAATAATCAATAGATCGACTGCATGTTTATTATTGGATTTTGCTGGAGGAGTATACTTGAAATGCATAATTTTCTGTTTTTTGGTCTCCTTACACAATAATAGTATAGGTTAGGGTTTAGGCATGGAAGTTTGGGAGTATACTTTGGCAAAGTTTTGCATGTCTAAAGGTATCTTCTTAAAATTTATAGAAAGAGTTCTTGCTCGAATTCGATAATACACTTTTTCATTCGAACCAAAGACCAGTCTTGTTATAAAGCCCCCATGCGCTTGCCTAGGCACCTACTTGAGGCGAGGAGACATGTAATTGCCTTTGTCAAAGGCATGTATTTTGGACAAATGAATAAGATAGATGCTTGTAAATGCCCTTACTAGAAGAACTGCAAAACACTGAAAAGGCAAAACAAATGTCATGAAAAGGAGTAATTTTTTAGAACATTAAAAGTAGAAAGAGAATATGATTATAGAAAACCAATGCTCAGGGGTTTTCTTCCAATTAAGGTCCTTCTGTTACTTCATTGTCATTACTTTTTATAAATAAAGGTGTATAACTCTAAATTCTCAATTTCTACATATTGTTCATTGGCTTTCTTTCTAGCTAAATAATGATAATTAATTTTCAAAATTTCTAGTATATCTATAATTAGCTATAAAGAGGGATTAAGATATCAACTACCGGTAATTTCTTGGAATAATTGTAATGGCAGGAACTAAGTTGAAAGAGAACAAAATGTTAGACACTCATTTGATATAAATGAAACAGAAGACTAGTTTGCTAATCATCTAAAACTTTAAGAATGAATGGTGATGTTTACCCTTTATTTTTCTTTAATTCCTTTCTCATCATATGTTATTTCATTCATCTTAACCTTCTCCTCTTTCATACTTTGTGATCTCACTTTTGTATTTGTTTCCTAGATCTTGTGACGTCATCTATTTGTGTTATGTATTAAAAAACTAAGATCTAAATCTTCTGCATTTGTTAAGACAATTTTGTGATCATTATTGTTTCTTCCCTCTGTGGTCACGTCAGTGATACTTTCTAATGAAAATTGTCATGGGTTAAGCTAAATTATTGCTTTCAGTCAGATTGCTCTTCTTGAAATTTTTGTATAGAGCCTCTAATGCTCTCCGGAACTATCTATTATTGGTTTTCTTTGTATTCAGGTTCTGGATCCTATACTTCCAGGACAAGAGTTCCCACTTCCACTCCATCTAGCTGAGGTGGGACGGATTAGGTGGCGTCCTGCTGGTACCAGTTATTTATGGAGCGAGGCACATTCGCTGTCAAATATACTCTCCCCTGAAAATAGGCTCGGGTTTTTCAGACTGTTTGTGTGTTATCCTTCTCATCCTAGTCATGATCCCTTCCGTTGTTGTACGTCAATTCAAGATCACAATTTGTTTTCTTCAAGAAGTTCAATAAAGTACTCATCCCTTAACAGTCAAGGTATTCAGCTTCCATCTTCTAAAACTAGCGGTCAATGTCTGAGAAATACTGATGTTACAGAGAAATCTTTTATTCGGCAAGTGAGGTTGATTCCGCCATTAATGGTTAGGAATTATCTTCCTGTTCAATTGTCTTTGACCATCAAAGCAGGAACAGCTACAAAGTTTGTGACTCTTGCCGAGGTTTGTTTTGTACTAGTTATGACGGGATCTTTAATCTATAACTAAAATTCTAAAGAAAATATAATTTACAGGTGAATGTTGCTTCAATCTATGATGTGGATTCTACCCATGACCTTGCCCTCACATTCAGTATACAAGGGTTCAGACCTCTAACATCCAAGTTTCACCGTCCAGAAGCATTTACTGCAATTGGGAAATTAATTGAGTCAAAGTTTATTTCAACTGAACTATTGAACTTTTATCCTAATAACGCTCATGGTAAAGTATCTTCTCCATTTTTTCACAAGTTAGTTAACTTTGGTAATGCCTTTACATATTCGTACTTGTTTGACATCACAGGGACTATCTGTATTACTCTTGAAAAGACATTGGACGCCTTTTGTGGCGCTAGAGAGATATGTATATCCGTCTCATTTCTATTATATAATTGCACCGGTTTGACCTTTGCCATCATGGACACTAACTATGAAAAGAAGGGTTATGCACAAATTGTACCTTCTTGCTACAGTGTAATTGGTAACAAGGAACCATTGGTGGAGAGAGATGGTCTCTCTTTCTTATCTCATGAAGCAAAGTCATTCCCAAAACCACTCGAGGCTAGTAGCACATTCGCCTCTGTAAGAAGTACAATATCAGCAGGGCAGAAGGCTATTCTTAGTTCCCATGGACCCTTAAGTGGACATATTGTTGCACCAAGGCATTATATGCCCTCTTATGACACTTCTACGAGCAAAGTTCAAGATGCACATCTAATTGATAGGTGCTTGTCTAATGCAGAGATAGGATGTGCAACTCGTGATTCCCATAATATTTGTAACAGAGAGGTTACACCACATATGTATTCTCCTTCAGGTTACACATCAACTAGTGAAAATATGGTTAGACTTTCAGTGACTGGATCGCTTAGTGGGAATGAAAATAGTTCAGCTTGGTCAAACGCATTTTCTCTTCTCCCAGCAAGTGGGTCAACTAATGTATTTATCCCTCAGCCATGGACTACTGGTGCATTCTTAGTCTCTGTTACCTCAGTTCCTGTTGAACAAGAGCTAGCCAAAAGGACAACAGCTATAGTTTTTCAACCCAGGTAATAAAAGTTCCCCATATTGCATTGAACTGTGGCAGTAACTACCAGCTGCTTGGGATGTCCTCATGATTTCTAAATACTATTATCTTTGTAAAGTGTCATTATTGGTAAGTTTGCATTTGGACGAATTGGAGTTCTTAATTTCCTGATGAATATAGAAATATGCATGCGTAGATGCTATATTTCCTAAAAAAGTTCTATTACCATACTATTAAATATGTGTTCAACCAAAAGAAAAATCTTCGATGGAATAAGATATGTGCACATTGCCATCTTAGGTGCACATAAGTACAGCTCAAAATCTAATCTCCACCATTAGATATGGAGAACTATCAGTAACGAACATGCTAATAAATTTCAGCTTAATCGAATCACGAATTAATCTCCATCCGGCCTCTTGATCAAGATGACAGAAAAAGAAAAGTTGACAAAAATTGCAAAACACAAGGTTTTTTCTTTTTCTGCATCTTATTAAGAGGCCAGATGGAGATCAATTCGTTACCCTACTGAGCTGAAATTTTATTGGCGTGTTCATTACTCAAAGTTTTTCTTATCCAATGGTGGAGATTAGATTTTGAGCTTTCTACTTATATGGTCCAATGTGCACAATGTGTACCTAAGGTGGCAATGTACACATATCTTCTTCCATCTTTGATAGCAATAGATGTTCTCTCTGATAATTGTTTACTAGAGAAATCTTGGTTAACTAGAAGTTGATTTATTGGAGAACAATAAGAAAACATTTCATGAAGATATAGTCCAACCGCCCTTGGTTCTAAGCTTATTCTTAAAGCACTTTGCAGTTGGCAAAAAGTCATAGTTTTGGTTTCATTGACAAAAGGAGTGTCTTAAATGCAACGGCAGATATAGTTCAAATTCCATACTACGAAGAGCAATAAATGCCTCTCATGTTTATTAGTTTCTCAAGTTATTAAGGTTGATATTAACATCATAATATATTGTACCATGGCTATTGTATAAGTGTAGTGTTTATTTAAGGGGCGTAGTTGTTCTTTGTTTTTTTCTTTGTATTCACCCGAACTTTGGTTTTTTTTTTTTTTTTTTTTTTGAGATGGAATGTATTTAAATAGAGAAAGGAATTACGAAAACCAACTTACTGAATCAAATCTATGATTTTTTGCAGATATGTGATATGTAATTCTTGCAGTAGAGAAATATGTTATAGACAGAAGGGCACAAGTACCATCTCTCGTCTTAGTGTTGGGGATCATTCTCATCTTCACCTGGCTGACACATCAAGGTTCGTTCGGTTTGCTATTGCTGTTACATCGTTTATTTGATAATTTGGCCTGCATGATGCTTGTCAAAATACATCTTCGACAGAAAGGTCTGCTGTGTTGTGCTTATTCCTTTAGCTTTCCGGTATCATACATCATGTATGCTATGATTGGAATTATGGGATCTCATCTTAAGGAAAAATATCTTGTTTAGCTTGTAGGCTCTCTTTAGCTGGGATACGTTAAGTTGTTCCCTTAAATCGTTTGGGCTAATCGATGTCAGAGTGCTTTGTTGTGTGTTTTTCTGAGACTATTAAAGGGAAGGAAAAACTATTATTTCATCCTCTTTTTCTGTGCTTAGTGCAGATGTAATGAATCGTCTAATGTGCACATCTAAGATGATGCAAATGTTGTACGTCTCAACTTAGGGCAAAGCTGACATATTGCATTTTATATCTTATTATACAAGTTACTCTTCAACTTGTTGTCAAGTTAAAAATTGTGAAGGCTGCTGATTGAGCTTTCTTATGTCTCATTTCACTTTGAATTTCTCTTACCACTTCCATGGTTCTCTGTTACTTTGTTTTAGTTTCGTATCACAATAGTCTTCTTTGAAATTTTTGGGAATAGCACTTATGTAGTCCTTCATATAATTAGTTTTGGAATCAAAGCTCCAATAAAAATTTTAACTATTTTTTTTATAATGAGAGTTTGACTTTTAATTACTATCTATCAAATAAGTCTAAGACACTTGGTGATGTGCTTTGCCCATCTTGTTCCTTCTTTTAATCTGTAAGTCTGGTAATTTGCCAAACATCCGCCAGCATTGAGATTACGAGCCTTTTATGATTTGTGATTTCTTTTCCTTGTTAGAAAGGAGGAGCAAGTTTATTTATAAGGAAATGAAATAGAGGCAAACTGTAATCAGACAACATTTGCTAATAAAAATGATTCAGTATATGCTTGAGTAGTACAAACTTGATGCGAGTTTCAATATAATAATTAGGTTCATAAAATGATGAGATACTCTGACCTGCTGCAGTTTGCACATGTTAGTAAGATATTTATAATTACATCTTAAATGTGCCTCAAATTTGAACATTCCTTGAACTTCAATATAAAAATTATGTGATTTTGATTTGTTATAGTCTGACATTTCTTGTATTTTGATTCCTGTATCCATGAAGGCATTATGCTTAATGAATTACCACCTGGTTGTAGTTTCATCAATGTCACACTCACACATTAATAAGCATGTTGATTTATTTAAATTCCCACCTGGTTTTAGTTTCATCCCATGTCACTCTCAAACATTAATAAGCATGTTGATTTGTTTAAGATTGCTAGATGCAGACATTGTTTCAAATGTGAATTTTATTTTGCCAAGGGTATAGTTGGTGAAATGCATGGCATTTAACTCATTTTTTTCATGCACTCGATAAGTACTAGCGAGCACATTTCTACATATGATTTGGTTAGAGCTTGCGTTGACCTATGAAAGTATTGGCACCATTGCATGGATTGATCAAATACGACTAACTTTTGGACAATTTTGAGAGCCAAACATAGGAAAAGCCTGGAAGAAACATAAGCAGAGTCTTTTAACTGTTGAAATACACTTTCTTTGCTCCATTTGATATCTTGGACACAAGAGGATGTTCTGTTCAATAAGGCTGCTTAAGCGTAGGAATTTTAACCCTGCCTTGTAGTCCCTGTGCTCTTCTTGTAGCTCTGAGATAAATAAATCATAAATTATAATCAGAGAATGTAAGTAGGGATCATGTTTTACCTTGTTTTAGATATATGCTTAAGGGGTATTTTTGCTTTTCAGAATTTGTGCAAGAAACTAAGTTTCCTAGCAACAAATTTTGTTCTGACTTTATCTTTACCAAATTGCTTACTTGAGTCTTACGTGACTTCAGATCCTACTTTTCATTTCTTTAAAGCAATATAGATGCTGGTAGGGATAAATCTGATGTATGCACGTAGAGAGAAAACCGAACTGAGCATGACCTGTTGGAAGGGTGTAGGTTTTGACTCTATTTTCTTGGTTGTCAAAATTTGTTAGTCAGTTGGTTAGAATGTATGAAGTTAAGAAGGATTAAATGCATGCTCTAAGCATATTCTCTTTGTACAGTGAAGGTTAGATGTTGCTTGGTTTCGCTAATTGTTGAAAGTTCGTTTCAGAGAATTGCTTGTTTTGGTGAGATTCAATGAACCAGGATGGGAGTGGTCAGGTGGCTTTCTTCCCGATTGCTTTGGAGATACTCAAGTCAAAATGCGGAACTATGTTACTGGTGCATTAAATATGGTTAGGGTGGAAGTGCAAAATGCTGATTTAGCCCTTAGCGACGAGAAGATTATTAAGAACTCTACTGGCGATTCCATGTCTCAACTAGTTCTTTTGTCTGATGATAATACCGGGTTTATGCCTTTCAGGATAGACAATTTCTCAAAGGAGGTAAACAATAGATATCTTTTTTCGTTTATCTTGGATGGACAATATTAGTAAACCCATCTTGGATTTGGTTTTGTAGTCAATGAAGTGCGAACTTGCTCTATTTTGGCTATGATTGAGACAATTTCTTCTGACTTACACTTTTGTTGATAGTTGTAGATAAGATTGATATATTTAGTAACTGGCATGATAGTAGAACTCATGCTTCATCATTTACACATTAGTAAGGACTGATTTAATTCTGATTACATACTCTTTGGTTTTTTTTTTTTTTTCAAATGTACTATCTTGTGTGGTGCTCTATCTTTCTTCAGAGATTGCGCATTTACCAACAAAAGTGTGAAGCATTTGAGACAGTTGTTCATCCATACACTTCATGTCAGTATGCCTGGGATGAACCTAGTTTCCCTCATTATCTCGTACTGGAGGTAACTTCTGTACCTTTTGTCTGGTGATAACAATACCCTATGCTTGAAACAATTTGTTCTCTTTCCTAGGTACCTGGAGAGCGACTTCTGGGAACTTATAATTTTGAAGATGTAAAGGATTATTCTCCTGTTGATTTACCTTCAAATTTGGAGGTACGGCACAACTCTAACCTTTTGCAAACTTACAGGATTTGAGCCAACATGCTCTAAGACAACTTCCTCCTGACGATGCTTGAGTTTTATCCTCCAAAATTGTAACCTTTAATTTGATGTGGACTATTTGATACAAAATAACTACAAACTAAACTGTTTATAGCGGACTTTGCTACTGGATCTAGAATGCTTATAAGTGTCAATATATTTTAATACTTTGTTCACATTCACTTGTTGTTATTCTCAGTGCTTAATGGGTAGCTAAAGAGTAGAACTTTGTTTAATTCAGAAATGTACGATTATTGAAGAGTTTACATGCCTTGGTGCTTCCAAATATTAATTCATCTCTAGTCACATATTTTGCTTTGAAATTTGTAGAAATTCATGAAGTGGGCTGTATTGATGAAGTACAATTGATCCTTGTACTTTCAGTGATCTAAATATGTATGTGTGGGGCCATGCATGCATGGCTACATGCAACTTTGTGCCTGCAATTTTGTGTTTGATCATTTGTCTCTTTTCCTCCCTTTTTTTTCCTCGCTTGTATGCTTACGTCGATCTAATCACAGAAACCTGAGAGGAGGTTCTATGTCTCTGTCATTGCTGAAGGAGCAATTAAGGTACACACTACTGGATGCTGCACCTTTTAGAATGAAAATTCTGATGCTGCAGCTTGAGTAAATTTGTCTTGTGTTGCAGGTTTTAAGCATTGTTGATTCAAGTACCCACATTACCAAAGACACTTTTCTCGCTTCTCCAGCTAAGAAAGTTAGTAGTCAGAAGACTGAAATTTTCCCAGATTTCAGCAAATCATTTTCGTTGAACTTGCCATTTCTTGGGATATCTCTAATGAGTTCGTCTCCTCAGGTTAAAAATGTTTGTCATATGAAAAGTAAAAGAAATATTCTTCAGGCTTTCAGATGTTCAAAAATTTTGAATTCTGTTTGTAGGAATTGGTTTATGCTTGCGTGAAAGGGAGCTCACTTGTGGTACAGCAGAGTTTGGACCAACAAAAGATATTGTTTCAAATGGCTTCAGTGCAAATTGATAATCAATTACCCGATACTCCTTATCCGGTGATTTTAGCATTTGAAAATGCTTATAAAGGAAGACCAGTTGGTTTCTCAAAAAGCAAGGAACTCAGGTCCATAATTACTAACGAAAAAGGCTATAAAAGTATCCATCGTATGTCTGATGGTGCAAACAAGTCGAACTTTATTCTAGCTGGTGCAAAGTGGAGAAATAGAGATTCTTCAGTGATTTCATTTGAGTATATCAACATGGGGTAGTTGTCTTTATGTTTAACTCTTTATTAACAAGATTTTAAATCTGTTGAAGTTAGTTACAATGCTAATGTTTCTGCAGATTGGCTCCTTTGTATATTGAGCTTGAAGACCAAATCATTTCAGGAATTCTGGAATTCTCCAGAACTGTGATTTCCCGGTTACAGAGTCGAAAGTTGGAGAATTCTGAAAAACATTCTGTGGGTTCCAGAATGGCCATAAGTCAGAGCACTTCAGGTGATATAAACCATTCTTTGGAACCTGTTGATGTTTTAGGAGTTCCCGAATACCTGGAAACTGCAAAGCATGGTCTATCTTTGCCTTCTGTAATCCCAATTGGTGCTCCATGGCAGAAGCTTTCTAGTTTAGCTAGGAAGCAGAAAAAAATATATATTGAAGCTTTTGAGGTTGCACCTGTCAAGTTATATATAAGGTAACTTTCATTTGTTAATCGCTGATGGATTTCTCTAATGATATATTCTCTTTAAGAGTAGTAGCATGGCGCACTCATTGGTTGGATTTTTAAATTTAGGAACTGGATTTTGTATGTTTTATGCTAATTTTGTCTTTCTTTCTATTTTTGTTTAAGTTTCTCAAGCACTCCATGGATTGTTCCAACTGAGGCACAGGCAGCAAAGGAGTCATTTAGTCACTTAAGTATTAGTCCGTTTCAGGTGATTGTCAGTATGACTGACTACTTTATCTTAATCGTAGAAGCATACCGTTGTTAATTAAATTTTATTTCCTCAATTTTGGTTGAGTTACAAATAGTTGTTTTTCCATGAGTTTATGATGCAAGATTGTTAGCTAAAGAGAAGCTGAATATAATTGATCTGCTTGCCTCAGAGCATGAAATGTTTTCCATTTGTTGTAGTAAATTACTTTTGTACCTTATTGAAATGCAGAGAGGATTAATGGCACTTGTTGATGTGGAAGCAGTGCCTGTTTATCTAAGACAACTTAAATTGGAACATTTGATGGCTAGTCAAGCATCAATTCAAGGAATATTTACCAGACATTACACGAGGCAGCTTCTTCATGAGATGTACAAGGTGAAGTTTGTTTTTTCTTATTTAAGTTCTTTATTAGTAGGTAGAATGATATTATTGTTGTATGACAATTTTTAACATTTAGTCATACCCAACGACCAGCTTGATTACATGTTGAAATTCATTATTGAAGTGGTTTACGTACACTTCATGATTGTCTTTTCTATATCATTACTACTTTTGCCATTCACAACCTGCAATGTGATGTTTTAACTTGTTAAGAATAGCATTTTGACCTCTTAACTGATGCAGTGGATTGCATGAACTCAATCAACTCACTCTCAGATTTCGACCATAATTGCTTGATCAACCTGAAACATAATCATAACTTCTTTTTCAAAAAAAAACTGATCTTATCGGGCCTCAGATTTTAAGATAGTTGGATAGGTTAGTGTCTTTTAAATCCAAAAACAATCATCAGTATTTTAACATGGCTTTAAGCTTAGAATGATCATGACTAGGATATGGATTCACTAGTTCAGTATGTCAGTGTATATGCTTTCTGTGGCATTTCAAATTTTGATTTGTTTTGCATTATTTGGATTAACTATTCTAAATATGTAAAATTCGATTAAATATGTTAGTTTTCTAGAACATCGTACTGTCCTTACAAACATTTGCATGGCAGGTTTTTGGTTCGGTTGGTGTTATAGGAAATCCCATGGGGTTTGCACGAAACATTGGGGTCGGCATCAGAGACTTCTTAGTAGTTTCTACCAAAGGATTTGTGCAGGTACGTAACTCCTTCTGTGATAGTTGCAAGCTCTTTTTGGGATACGTGTCGCAAATGTAAAAATTTGCTGGTGCCTTGCAGAGCCCTTCTGGGATATTTACTGGTGTTCTAGAAGGTTCCAAGAGTTTACTGAGCAATGTAGTGTATGCTACCAGTAGTGCTACTTCTCAATTTACTAAAGCTGCTCACAAGGTTATTCTAGATCTTTTACTTTAACCTTACTGATCTTTGCTATACTGGCTCTTACATCTTCTCATTACTAATGCTGCTCTTACTTTGTGTAGGGAATTGTTGCACTCACGTTTGACGAACATGCCGCATCAGCATTACATTCTGAACCAAAATACCTAGAGCCACAAAACAGAGGTGTATTAAACGAATTTTTACAGGTGACTTTTTTCTTTTGAATTAAACACATTTGCAGCTATATCAATTTAGAGTGCACATTTTTCTTATATTTTTGAAATATGCTGTCAAATGGTATTGATTTTCATTTCATCACTGCTTTTTTCTTGTGTCCCTTTTCTAATTTAAACTGGATTTTGCATTAGAGCAATGCACTCAAAATTGTAGATGTAGATTATATGCTATATTGCATGTATCTTCTAAACTAGATTCTTATGCATGGGCCGTGATAGAATAGTGTTTAGATATTAGCTGCAATTCTTTCTCTACAGTTTAACCCCTTACAACCGGAAATGATTAAACTTTTAAAAATATGTGGTTAAACCTATAGAAAAATTTACATGACTTTGCTATTTTTAGTTGTCTTAACTTTTTTCTTTTTGTGTGGAAAAGTTGTGTTCAAAAAACATAACAAATGAAGAAAATTTTTGTAAAGATTATATTATTTCACTAAATATATTAAATTTAAATCTTTCTCTCATACATAAAATGTAGTCGTCTTTTACATTTATGGACTAAGTTTATTAACCGATAGAAATGTAAGTACAGTTAATAACCTAAAAATTGCTTCACATAAATGTATTACACCAGAATTGTTCACTCATTAATTACTCTTGCCTAATCTGTCTAATTACTTCTGCTTCTAATGAAGGATTAGGAGTCATTTGTTACAACTCCTGAACTTCTGTCATCATCGCCACAAGGCAAGGCAGTTACCCATCAGCTACCAGTTAATTAAAAGAAGTTTTATATTTTCTGACTTTTCTACAACCGAAAGCTATATAAAGTTGTTTTCCTATTTGAATGGGGATTTATCTCAACTTTTTACTAAACATTCAATTTAATGCATCCAACCAAACCATGATCTTTATAGATTTCATTCATTGCTCGAATTCTTTACTCAAGACCTACTTCTTTGTGAGGTCGAACTCTGTTCTTGACTTGATCAACTTTAGTGTTCTTAAGTCATTCTAAATTATCACAGGGCCTCACAGGGCTTCTGCAATCTCCAATTAAAGGTGCAGAAAAGCATGGTCTTCCTGGAGTTATATCAGGTATTAACTGGCATTATCAAAAGTATTCTTAATAAAAGTACAAGTCACGATTGAACACCCTAGCTCACTGTTTTGGTGTTTATTGTTTCAGGAATAGCAATTGGAACTGCTGGAGTTGTGGCAAGGCCAATGGCAAGCATACTTGAGGCAACGGGAAAAACTGCGCAGGGTATACGCAACAGAAGTAGCCCTCACCAGTCAAATCGCCAATTCCGCATTCGTCTTCCCAGACCTTTACAGAGAGGACATCCTCTCTTACCATATTCTTGGGAGGAAGCAATTGGAGTGTGGATGCTTCAACAAGCAGATGGCGCTCGTCACAATGACGAAATATTTGTCTTGTGCAAAGCATTGAAGCAGGAAGGGAAGTTTGTTGTCATCACTGAGAGACTCATCTTGGATGTCTTATGTTCCAGTTTGGTTGGATTTCGTTCACCAGACTTCATGGGCATTACTGCTAATTCGCAATGGGTTATTGAAGCTGAAATGAGTCTGGGAAGTGTCGTTCATATTGATAGGACAGAGGAGGTTGTGAACATTGTTGGAAGCGATATCGAGAATTTAACCAAAAGGAAGAAAGATACGCGGAGCAGACCTTGGAGTCCTCCAAAGTCTGTTGGTCTTTTTCAGATGTCTGTTGAATTTGAAAGCAAAGATGAAGCTGAGGATGTTCTTCAAGTATTGGTTTCTGCGATGGAGCACAAGAAAGAGCCAAGTTGGGGTCAGCACGTGTTACAACGTTGCCATCTGAAGTGATTATACTGATAGATGACGTATCTACTTCGCTCGTGTATATATGCACAGATGGGCATGAGCCTCTTTCAGCAACATGGTTCCTCTTGTGCTCATCTACAAATGTCTGTAATATTCTTTCTAAGGAAGTTCGAATGATGGTGGTGCACAGGGGACCTAGTTCATTAGTCGTTTTTTCCTTTTACATTTTGATGGAAAATAGTAAATATCAAGAAATTCCTATACGATTGTAGATTATATACCGCAGGCAAAACTGCCCGTGTATATAAATGTTGGAGCGATTTTCATTAGCTCCTTGATTATAAGAAGTGTTAGTATATAAGCAGCTGTTTCAGCTTTTATTTTGATGATGAGGTTCTAGAATTGCTCGTCTTTAAATATTGTAATATGGTATACAATATGGTTACAATGTAGATCAAATTATTGTATAATTGTGTAAGCAGCAGTCTCGAGTAACCATTGATTTTATTTCTTTCTCATCGATAGTACTTCACGTTACTAAGAGAATTCTTTTGTCATGTTTTGCTGAAAAGATAACTATAAACAACAAATAATTGAAGTTATTGGTCACTAGATTCTTTAACTTCTGTTGAGTGCTAGCATGTTTATGAATACGGTAGTCGATTGTCGGTTAAATGGGTGGTTAAGGATGGACGAAGTTTTAGCTACACCGTTGCATCTATCATGTAAAAAGCAATAGAAATGTAAATCAAAATTTCTTTGGTATTAGAATATCAATCAATGTAAGACAAAAACAAAAGATAGCAATCATTTTTCCAAATTATTATATTGAGGACTTAGAATAAACTAATTAAGGATAAATATCACCTATTTTCACTAATATTTTGAATTAATTCATATATCTTTCATAATTAAAAAATTTCGTATATATTGTTCAAGTTAAATTATTTTACATCTCTATAAAAAATATATTTTTTATTAACACAAAAAGAAATTTAGAGAAAGGACGAACATGATTAAAAACTAAGTATGCCTTGGCAAAATTTTTGGGCATATTTTTGAATCTCAAATTTAAAAAGTTGCATTATCGAAAAATTTAATTAAAATATTTTACAAATAAGCATCGTATATACATAATATATTTGTAAAAATTTATAACTTTACAAATAATTAGTTAATAATAAAATAATATTTTTATATCGTATAATCAAAAGGTAAATGTTAACTGAGAGAGTGGTAGATTTGGAATGAAGATATAAGTTGAGTAACATATTATAAAATAAATCCAGAATCTTAGTGGGAATGGGTGGGATTTATCAATTACTTAATTATGAACAAACCTTTAGTTTGACTTAGCGTATGATAAACAATGCCCATATGTTTCCTTGATTGAAAAATGAGAGCAGAAGCTGGTTGCCATTTGACAAAGGCAAGAGATAGCTGCATGACAAAAGCACAACTGGCACTTTCAATGAAGAAAATTACCACAGTTCAAATTCGTTGTTGTTGTTGTTTCTTCTTTTTAATGTCAATTTCAAAATGGTTTATACTAGTTTTTTTCTACAAGTCACGGCCCAATTTCTCTGTCATAGTAATTGGAGAGTTGCCATCTACAGTAGGAGAATTGCTGCCATAATGTTTGGGATGGTAATTTCAAAGCAACCAGTAGGTAGCTTGTTTGATTCAGCCTGTATGGTTGTCAAGTTTCTTAGATATATTGAAGAAGATTGAAGTATTTCTGAGTTCAAGTTTATCCGGCACCAGGCTGCGTGTACCTTTACGCACATCCACATTCAACTCTATAGAGTTTTGAGTTAGAGACATGACCTAATATAGTACTAGTGCTCATAAGTCCGGCCGAAAGCCCCGTCAAAGGCACATAATGACGCGATGTACATTCATACTTCACGTGTAGGTGAGTGTTAAGGGGACTTTAGTTCCACATTGTTTGGATGGCAATCCACTGTGCCATTTATAAATCCTGAGCATCTCCACCTATTGTTTTAGATATTTGAATTGGAGATCTAGCTTTCATATTGTAACCCAACTGTTGGCTTGATACATGTGTGGTAATTTGGGGACATGTTTCGTGTGAGAATGGGTGCAAACAGCCCAGGCTAGGTGTACCTTTGGGCACCTTCATCTTCTGGTATAAAATTTTAGGTTGGAGATCCAAACTTTTGGCAAGCTCAACTCTATTCTTATTCAACCCTACTTGTATTGTTCAATATAAGTTGAGATTTCCTATAAGAGTTCGTAGCTACAAGTGTAACTCATTAGTAACAAGTATAAATGGTGTTGATTGTTTTAATTCTAACAAGTTGGTCTAGGAATAAGTAAATTTAAAAGTTAAAATTGATTGATAAATTAAGTTGGGAATATGGATTGACATGTCAAAATAGATCGACCTATATAATATCGGATCAAAATCGTTCAACTCTAATTCAATCCATGTATTTATATTGATAAAAAATTTCAATCATAACCTAAACTAATTAATAATCGAATCAAATTCGGATCGATCTATTTAATAATTAAAATTATTAAAATAAAAATTATAAAAATTAATTTCTAATGTAATAGGTAAAAATTATTAATATAATATATCTTAAAAATTATATTAATTTTGATAAAATCTATAAATTAAGTAATAAATTAATTAAAAAATAATAAGCTAGATAATATATATGTAAATTAAATTAAAATTTAATTGCATAATTCTAAATATTTCTAATTATTATCTAATATATACTATACAAATAATTGTATAGTTAAATAGTCACTTTTGGTTCAACTCGAATTACACTCGAATCTATTTTGTTTTTAGGAGTCAAATTTGGGTCGATCCGAAATTGATCTAAAATCGACTAAAATCAAACCAATGTCGTCGGAACCGACCCAGGTGTTAACCCGGATTGGCTGTCGGGTCACCGGTTCACCGGTTTATCCGACGAGTCATCGGATTGACCTACTGGCTCAACCTCGTCTGTTCCGACGACGTTGACTGAAATTGGGCACCAACTACACCAGCTTCTGGTTTCTATTTAGGATAAAATCTGGTGGTCGTTGCCATCAGCAGCAGTAAAGCAGATGATGAAGAAGAGGAGAAGAAGAACAACAACAGTTCATTGTCAGCATCATCAACATCTTGTGAAAACGGCTTCTAGACATAAACAGTTCATCTTTAGCCACTCAGGATCATCCTCATCAACAGAAGAGAAGAAGAAGCACATTAGCAACATCGATCTGGACAGAACTCGGTCAAATGCGAAACCAACAGCAAAAAAATTATCAGAGAAACGAGCCGCAAAAAATGAAGTCAGCAAGCGCGATATCGGCTGTCAATCATTTCAAAGAAGCTGATGTTGCTGCAGTGACCGAAGTAATGCCATTATCGGTGAAGGCGAGGCGACGGAGGAGGTTGTGGAAGAAGAAGGCTTGTTCAGCAGCGGCAGCGATGCACACAGTATCGAGCTGCTTTTCGATTGCCGTCTCCGTTGCCTCTCGCTGGTGACTCATTAACTGAGCAACTCAACCTTGAACGACAGCCGGGTCGTCGATTTTTTATCGGACCGAATTGGTCCGATCCGGGTCAGGTCTGACTACACTGAATCAAATACGAAATAAATATAAATGAATCGATTTTAGATCGAATTCGTAGGTCGGATCATATATTGTCAATTTTTAAAATAAATACTGTACACCTAATTTATCCTTAAAAAACTTAAAATGTTACACGTGAAAAAATCTCTAGCGGAAATCAATCAAAAGTTAAACCCATTCTCACAAATGTTCTACAAATAAAAAGAAGAGAAAAGAAATGAGAGAATTCTCCGAAAGTTAGATAGGATCTTGAATGTGTTCTACATGAAAATGACTGTAGTGAAAGATGATTCATTTTTTCATAGATTAGGAATGTTACGTTGTCCTAACGTATATATATTCTTTCAAGATTTTTGGCCATACATAGTTCATTCTAACCAAAGTCTTCGAGTTAGGAAAATTTCAATATATGCTGGAATCAGTACAGCATAGATTATTAAAATGGAATGAAAGGAGTAGAGACATTAGGAAAAATCTTTCTAATTGTGATAAAATATCTGTTTAGTAAACTTTTGAAAGTGATTAAAATAAAAACATCATTTTAGATTTTAGAAAGTTTTCTTTTATCTAATTAATATATATATATATATATATATATATAGGTACTTTTTTTTTAATGACATTTCTGAATACTTCTTTTTGGGTTTATGATCAGGAAGATATTCAAATTTAATCTTCATCTTTGTATATAAACAACTATGAATTTAAAACATACTCAATCGAATAAAAAAATTCACCTCTACCCAATCATTTAATTAAGATGACATAAATAATATAATATATATTTAAAAAATTTTTTTTTTTATTTCATCTTAATCAAGTGATCGGATAAAATTGAATTTATAGTCCGATTGAGTTAAAATTTAATATATTTTTAATTCATAATTATTCATATATTAAAGGTGAAAATTAGATTTAAATATCACTCAAGCTAAATATAAAAGAAGCGCTCATAAAAAGAAAGTATTCCTATTTCTCTCATATATATATAAATAATATTTTATATATAATTTATTTTTACTTTTAATTTTGAAAATTTTTATAACTATTATAAAATTATTCATAAATAAAAAGTTAAAATAAAAATTTAATAAACAGTAATAAGTACTGCCATATGGATGAATCAACAGCCGCATGTTTCTTGAGTTTTTCAAAATTTATATTGACATTTTCAAAATTAGGTTACTTTCATCATTATTCAAATTTTGCCTCAAAATTGCCTCCAAAACAATTCAAAAGCACAGTTTTTGCTCACTCATTAACTACAACATTTCTTTTGCTAAATTCTAAAATTTAGAGGACCTTTAGGGAGTGCTTTTTAAAGTAAAATTTTTTTAAAATAAAAAATATTTTTTTTGAAAAATAAGTTTTATTATTTTATTTATAAAATATAATAAAAATATACAATAAAAAGATTTTATTACGTAAAATTTTTTATTATTTTTAAATTTTTAAATAAAATTTTTAAATATATATAAAATATATATTTAAAAATATAGAATAAAAAATTAAAAAATTATTTTTCTTTAAGCGATTGCTGTTTTGGAAGATGTAATCAACTACGTATATATCTAGGAAATTTAAGAAAAAACGTGTGCAACTTTTTGTTATGCGCCAAATTTCAATTTGTCTTCAAATTAGATTAGGTCTTGAGTTACTAGATAACACACTTTTTTGCTACGAAGTTTGAACAAGTCATATAGCTTCTAATTTCTTTTTTTTATAATTAAAAATTAGAAAAAGGTCTTTGTTTATATAATTTCCTATAGCTTCTAATTATTGAACAGCGAAAAAGCATAACGTTTAAAAAATAAATTATTATCAGTTTTATATGATTTTTGAAAATAATTAAAATTTTATATGATTTTTTAGCATGTTTGGCTACGATTAAGTATTAATTAGTTCAAAGTTATCATTTTTTTCTTTCGTTTTTAAGGTAAGATTGAAGTTCAACAAGTTGACCAGAAGTGCTTATCAAAATCATAAGAAACGTACATGAAAGAAAACATTGAACGATTAGGTCAAACTAGTTGAAATGCTCTTGTAACATTTTCTTCCTTCAATTATTAAATATATATATTTTCTCCATAATGGCTATGGGGTCATTTGAAATTACTTAAAATAAAATAATTTTTTGAAACAATATTTAATTTTAAATCTTTTTAAAATATACATATACTAATTTTATCATATTAATTTTTATATGATTTAAATAATAACAGAAATTATTGTTTCTATAAAAAAGTTTTTAGGCTCAACAATGAAAGTGTATTTGGTTAAGCACCCAAAACACACTCTCAAAAAAGCACTACTTAAAAAAAAAATTAGTACCTAGCTATAACATTGTATGCTTTATGTTCGGAAGAGTTTATTATCTTTTTTTTATTTTAATTTTACGAATTTTAATAAAACTTATTAATATTCTACAGATTATTTTAAAAAATTTTAGACAATTTTAGAAAAATTTACATAATTAAATTTAATTATTTTTTAAAATAAAAAAGTGAAAACTTATTTTTAAAAAAATTTAAAATTCTTCTTTAAAATTTTTTTTTTCAATAATCAATCTCAAATATTTCCGTAATATATCAAGAGTAGATAGATATAAAAAATTTCACATACTCATGAAAATAATAAATATTATTTCTTAATTTTTTAGTTACTTGAACAAAGATTTGCAAAAATATACATTTAATTTTCCACTTTCAAACGTAGAAATTTGAGTAGCTTTTCAGCAAAGTTCTTTTGCTTTCAAAATACAGTCTCTTGCAAGAGTTTGATACATAAAATTCTTCCTGTACGTCAAAACGTTTACTATTATTCTCTTTACCTAATCATCCCCTACTACAATCTCTACCCTCTTCCCCTCAATTTTGACTTTAAAATATATAAACACCAAACTGTTTATTTAGATGCTGCTTGGAATTAAATTTTCATTAATTTTAATTCTAATTTTTTATTTTATATTTTTAAATAATAAATTTTTTATAATTTTATACATATTTATTAAAAAATTTAGAAAAATAAAAATTTTTATATGGTAAACTTTTATTATTATTTATTTTTGAATGTAATAAAATTTGTTATTTAAAAAAATTATTTTTTCAAATTTTTTAAAATTTATTTTAGAAATTTATTTTTGGAAAGAACTACCAAACATTCCTTAATTATTTTCAAACTCAGTTTTTTCAAATAAAAAATTAATTTTTAAATTATCTTAAACAGAATCAAATATAACAATTTAATTTATTTAATAAAAAATAGTTTCTAACCTCCGCTCACCACCTTCTTCCATTCCCTCTCTTATATAAATATTTCCTCTCTTCATTCATATCTCTCCAATCCCTCAAACCGCCATCAATCAACCTCCTACCAACACTCTCGCAAACATCACTCCTTCTTCTCCTTATTCCTTCTTGTTTCGCAAAACTTAGCATCATAAGCAGAAGCTACGAAAAACAGAGCAACAAAAGCAACCATGGGAAACGCACTAGCGATTGTCGGAAAGAATAAAAAGACAATAAAAGTAATGAAGATCGATGGAACCACGCTCAAATTCAAACCACCATCGATTGCCGGCGACGTTCTTCGCGACCATGCTGGATTCTCTCTACTAGATTCGGAAGAAGTCAAGCATTTCACCTTCCGTGCTCGCCCTCTTGATCCTTACCGTCCCCTGAAACCTGGCCATCTTTACTTCTTAGTAGAACTACCTCGTCCTCCGGTACCAGACCGTAGCCGTGCTCCGCCACGGCGAGCGTGGTCCGCCAATCTACATGTTGGAGCACGCGAGAGGCTTGAGAGCTTAATGCTCTCTCGTCGCGCCGTGTCTGATCTATCGATTGCATCTAAACCTTCAGTAGCAGTTGTGGAGGGTGAAGGCACCGGAGCGTTGAGGTTGAAGGTGAGGTTGCCGAAAGCCGAAGTGGCGAAGCTTGTTGAAGAGAGCAAGGATTCGATCGAAGCTGCGGAGAAGATAATGAAGTTGTTTGCTGCAAAGGAAGAAGAAGTAGGTAGTGGCAGCGGCGGAGGTGGGTCTCCGGCGCCGGCAATGGCGGAGACAGCAAGGGAGCAGTTCCGCCGTAAAGAGGTATCTACAAATGGTTTAATTATTTTATTTTATTTTTTTGGGTTGCCTGTTAGGTGTTTGTTTATTTGCTTCTATGATGTTGACTGAAGTGTGAACACAAGGAACATAGTTTGTATGTGGGTCTTTTTGGTTAATTGGTTGTTCTTGTTGTTCCTATTGTCTTTTGGTTATTCACTTAATTAATTTATTTTATTTCTCTTTTGGTTATTCATTTTATTTATTTTATTTTATTTTCTCTATTGAGGGGGGTTTGAATATGGAACTATTGTTGCGACAGGTAGGATGCGTGATGCAATACTCAACATACTCTGTTTCGGATGTTTTATTTTTTAAGTGAAGCAACGAGTTTTGTTCTAAATTGAAATATGCCTTTATTTAATCTTTCTGATTTAGATAATATCAATGGACTTGTTTTTCTCATTCTATGAAGAAACTAAAATGGCCGCGCTTAGAATTTCCTTCAAGTAATGATTTTAATCGATTTACTTCAAGGTATGGAGATCATGTTGGTAGTTCATAAAGTAAACAAATAAATTATTTGCAAGTTTTTAAGACAACTGAGCTTTCTTTCTTAGTTTTCTTGCTTAATTGTTTCTACTAATGTATAAAATATTTTGCCAATTGTCCCATTACTCCTTCGCTTTAGGTCAAAGTGATGAGTATAGTAGACTTCAATTTTCGGAAAATGCTGGTCAATTAGATCTAAAGCAATGAAGTAAAGATGTACGACAAGATCTAATACTACTAACGTTAGTAAAGTTTCAAAAAGAGACTACAAAAGACGATTACTTCTTTAAAAACTTCAACCTGTTATACTGTTACTTCAAAATTTTGGATGGCTCTTATTCTTGCTGTTATAGTTTTGTAAGTGGACAATCCATTCTGAAATGCATCGGATGCTGTATAGAAATTGAATAAAGATAGCAACCGCACAAATATATGGTTTTATCTAGTAAAAAACTTCTGGAACATGCTTGCCGTTTTCCAAAAAGTGCCGCCCATCTAATTGTTGATCTATGTTTGTTTCCTAATATCGACCAAGAAACTTTGAACGAACTCTACAGGTCTACAAGTTAAAGACAGAATCTACTAAAGTATTTTGCCTCCCTGTATGACTCTTTGCTAGTGATTTGTGATTGTCATAGAGAAGTCAGGAGTTGCGTCTAGCTTCTTAACTATTGTTCCGGTTTCTGAGATATGCTAATGTACTCAAACTACTTCTAGATTGCTCAGATTTATGACTAGAAATGATTCTTCAATTATTTGTTTTTCACCTTTGCTATGTTGAAAATTCATTGAATTCATGCTTGATTGACAGTCATTCCTTTTTTTTCTTTTTTGTTACTAATGTCAGAAAAACAAAGCTTCTTCTACGTAACCTTTGCAATATTGTTTCTCTAATTTTGCTTCTGTTGGTAAACAGCAGAAGAGAACAAGGTTCCTTCCACTGCCGGATGAAATAATTGTCTGACTTGGCATTCTCGGAATTCAGGGAAGGAAAACAAACATGAGTTAAACAGTTGCAGAAGAAACATGAGAAGCTGCTGACTGCCTTCCTATTCTACGTTCAACTTAGCTTCCTTTCTTGAAAACTTTTACCACCTTCAAATTCATTTATCTTCAAGGGTGGGGATCTTTGCTAAGCAGCTACAACTGACTCGATATCTCTATGATGCGGTCTACGTTCAAATGTTTGCCTGTACATGAAATTATATTTTAAGCAGAAAGTTTTACCACCTTCAAATTCAAAGTGGCTTTTTGTTTGGATCGCAGGGACTCGTTCGAAGCCATTCAATGGCTGTTATCTTGTTTAATTAGGTAAAGCAAATACGGTTGCCGTTTTATTCTCCGTGATATTCCTCTTGATATTGTTCAACACTTATATTTACCTGACTCTCCATTGTTTTGGTCCGCTTTGAATACAAAAGACAAGCGATAAAGTAGTACTTGCCCTACCTTTTAATAAGACAATCGGATCGTCTTGGATTGCTCAAAATAAGATATTTTAAAAAAAATATTTTTTTTATAAAATAAAGTTATCTTTAAAAAATATAGAAATATATATAAAATTTGATGTATAATTTATTTATATTTTAAAATTAAAAAAATATAATACTATAGTAAGGTTTTAAAAAATAAAAATTAATATAGAAATGAAAAAACCACTAAACAGTGAACATCATCAATTTCAATAGAATGTGTTGTTATAGTAAAGCCGGTGTTAAAATGAATGCCTAATATAATTCTTTCCCTCTCCTCTTCGATCCCAATTCATATATTTTTTGTAATTTTTGTCAAATCATATTGAGAATAATTCAATCAATGGCATCACCAATGCGTTGAAAAGAAAAGGTAAAGAAAATAAGTGGATTCCATAATCTTAAAATCTAATGGTGGCTGTAGTGGGAAAAGATAAAACTCTATGCCAAACTTCGCTATCCACGAATAAAAAAAAAAAAAAAAAAGATATCTGTTGTTTTCATTTAACTCGACGTTTTCAGTACTTGCAATAAAAAATATTTCTACAAAAAAATATTGTAAATTTTTTTGAAAAATAAATTTAACTTTTTTATTTTAGAAAATAATATAAAATATTATATTATAACTAATTTATAAAATAAAAAATAATATTATAAATACCGTAAAAAATTTTCAAGGCTATTTTATTTGGTTTGGTATAGTTCAACAATGGAGGAGGTGAAAAGAACTCAGGCGAGCGATTGGGTTCTTCTCTCGAAAGCAACCTTTAAATCAATAATGTTCACCACTGATACATAAATTAGCCTTAGATTGCAACATCTGAACATCATTAAGTCAAATATGTCACCATGTTAATCAGAAGTTTGCTGCTGCAGAGCAACAGCTCGGCGTTCAGACAGAAGAATTTGATAGAGAATTTATTTTTGTTTTTGCAAAAAATTTACTTCAGCACTCCCTTTTAAGTATAATCAAATATATAAACTCAAAACTTATGTTTCCAAAAATTCATCATTTAAAAACTTACTCCATATAATTGATACACGCTGCAATGATTTTAGTAATTTTAAGCCATGAAATTGTGCTGGCTTTTCTCTCGAGTCTTGTCAGTAACTTTTTGCTCACATATATAAGGCAACATTTCATAATTTTTGCTCACATCAATTATAAAATGCATGGAATCACCAAATGTCCCTCATTTTGTTGTTTGCACTTTTGAGTGCAAGTTGTTTGAAAAAACCATTAGAAATCAAAATATGTAAGTTCCAATTTTTTAACTTTTTAACAAGTAAAGGTTATAACTTGTAAGCAGAGGCATTACCAACTATTTCTTTTAGGTTTTTACTAAATTAATTAATACATCCCTTAAGTAAAGCTAAAAAGTAAGGATCAGATTTGAAAAACTCTACGGTACATGCATGCAAATATGAAACTTAGAATCAATGTTGTAAGAATACCTTTTACTAATTCACTATTCTTTAAAAAGTATTAATCTTAAAATTTTTGAATATATATATATATATATTAATTTTAAAAAATTATATGTATAAAAATATTATTACATACAATTAATTTATATTTTTTTAATTATAAAGAATTATAACATATTGTTAAATTTTATCAAAAAATAAAAAATAAAAATAAAATAATAATTTGATAAGTCAAGTCAAATATGCAGTAAGATTAATGCATAGCCCGTATTGGAGACAAACTTGGCAGAACCGATCCGTTTGTCAACCTAGAAAGCTCTCCGGCCGGGCGCGAATCGCGGTCCGACCGGCCGGATAAATCAGTCGGATGCGGGTCGATGCCAATTAGCATCGCATAAAGTAGCAGCATCATGTGGTTCAACCGTTTTTTGCTCTCTCCTAAGTAGGCAAAACAAAGCCCTTTGCTCTATTGTTGTTTTTGCTGGCGAACCTAAACGAAGAAGACGAAACGAAATCTTCAAGAAGAAGGAGAAGGATTGAGAATTTGAGATGGCTTGTGGGCAGTAGAAGATCGAAAACGAAGAGGCGGTGGCACATTGCAAGCAACGGAAACAATTTGAGGTGGTGAAGATCGTCTCTCGCAATGCCTTCGCTGCTACTCATATCGCTCAAGCTAGTAAATTTTATTGATCAACTTTCCTTAGTCTTTACTATAACAAGCAAAATTAAATTACTGACTATCAAAATATACAAGAAACTACACAAAAATACAATTTTGTTATTGGAAAGAAGCAGAAACCTTACCATCCAATATAGCTTGATATACTTCATCCTGTTGGCGTGAGTCAACAATATATTATTGTAGATATATTTTCTTAGAATTATATTTTATTCTAGATATATTTCTTAGAAATATATTTAGATATCTTTCTTTATTTAAAACTCTCCTTATTTAGATTTATAAGGAGACTATATATATGTACTTATATTCAATAATAAGAATAAGATTGAAAGAGTTTTTCATCTTGGTATCAGAGCAAAACCTTAGATCTGTTCGCCGCCGTCGTTGAGGAAACGAAACGCGACGGCCGATTCGACCGCACTATTCGTTGTGATCGTGAAGATACGTTACAACGGTTAGAAATTCCGACCAAGACAAATCCGGCGATTTAATTAAATAAAAAAAAAAAAATTTCTTGCCGCTGCCTCCGCCGTCGCGCCTGAAGCTCCCGCCGCCGCTGTTTCGCCAACATGTTCGCCGCCGCCACCGCCGCTGCCGCCAACCCGCTCGATCGCCGCTGCTAACCCGATCGATTGCGCCGCCTGCCGCTCGACCGCCGCCACCACCAGCCCGCTCGCTCTTGCCGGACGATCGCCGCCGCCTATTCGACAGGCCGCTCGCCCTTGCCGGCCGATCGCCGCCCGTTCCGCTCATCGACCGTGGCTGGACTTATCGAGCCCGACCCGAACCGGTCTGACCCGACCGACCCGACTCGATCCGAACCGTCTGACCCGGACCGACAGAAAAAAAAAAAAAAAAAAAAAAAATTTATGGAAAATTCAAGTGCTCTGTCTCCAGTTGCCTCAATGACTACTCCTGTTTTCAACATACAAGGTGATTCATCCTCTACTGTAAGTGTTAAGTTAAATGGCTCAAATTATTCTCTTTGGTCTCAAGTCGTTGAGATGTACATTGCTGGAAAAGATAAGATGGGCTATTTGACCGGAGAAAAAGCACGACCTCAAGAGTCTGATCCTACTTATACCCGGTGGAGAACTGACAATGCTATTGTCAAAGAATGGTTGATCAACTCTATGGAACCAGCTGTGGTGGAGCTTTTTATTCGGCTTCCTACTGTCAGAGATGTTTGGACTGCTGTGTCCAAAACTTACTATGATAATTCTGACATATCTCAGATTTATGAATTAACATGCAGGGCATTCAAATTGAAGCAAAGTGGAAGGTCCGTTACGGCCTATTATGCAGAATTACAGAGCATATGGCAAGAATTGGATTTTCGTAATCCAATTAGGATGTGTTGTGCTAATGATATATTAGCTCGACAACAGGAAATTGAGAGGGAACGTGTCTATATTTTTTTGGCTGGACTTGATGATACACTTGATAAAGCCCGCAGTGATTTACTACGAACAGATGCATTTTCTGGATTAGAAGCATCTTATAACTACATTCGTCGTGAGGAGCAACGACGAGTAGTTATGATGGGGTCTAATGATATTGGAGTTATTGCTGCTGTGGCCTCCAAAAATCTTAGATCCCAAGTGAAACAGAAGGCACAAGAAGGACAGTGTACTCATTGTGGTAAAGCTGGCCACACTCGGAATTCATGCTTTCAGTTAGTTGGTTATCCTGATTGGTGGGAGGAACTGAAGAAGAAGAAGAAACAAGACAAAAAGATCTCTGGTGTGGCGTCTGGAGTTGCAGGCCTCACTCTAACTAATCCTTCACCAGTTCTATCTCTGGTGTCGCAGGTTAATTCAGATTCTCCAATTTCAGGTAACCAAAGCTTTGCCTTTACTGTTTTAGATTCACAACGGGATACAGGATGGATTTTAGATTCTGGAGCTACGGATCATATGACATTCGATCCGAAAAATTTTCAGACCGTAAGTGCTCCAGTTAGAAATAATGTGAAATATGCCAATGGAGAGAGTTATCCAGTGATAGGTGCTGGTACTGTAGTATTATCATCATCTTTATTTCTACAGAATTGTCTACTTGTTCCATCTCTCTCACACAATCTTTTATCTATTGGACAAGTTACTGAACAGTTGAACTGCATTGTTCTTATGTATCCTTATTTTTGCTTACTTCAGGATATCCAGACACAGGAGATAATTAGGCGTGGTACTAAGAGAGGGGGGTTATATTATCTGAATGATGTTAGTTCAGGCAGAGTTTACAGTGCTCGTGGATCTGAAACTGACAAGAAGAATAAAGTCTGGCTTTGGCATCGCCGTTTAGGTCATATTTCTTTTGGTTATTTAAAACATTTGCTACCGTCTTTATTTTTCGGTCTCAAAGAGTCTGAATTTCAGTGTGAAGCATGTATCCTTGCTAAGAGTCATCGAATGTCGTATTTTCCTGTTAGCAATAAAAGAACAATTCCTTTTGAGTTAGTCCATTCGGATGTTTGGGGACCCTCTCCAGTTATGACTTTTACTGGCATTAGGTGGTTTGTGACATTTGTAGATGATTGCACAGGCATGACATGGTTATATGTTTTGAAGAATAAAAGTGATGTTATTGATATATTTGTGCGGTTTCATAAGATGGTGCAGACACAGTTTTCTCTTCCTATTCGAGTTTTTCGCTCTGATAATGGTGGGGAGTATGTTAATACATCTTTGAGTTCTTACTTTCATCAGCATGGTATTATTAATGAGACTTCTTGTCCACAAACACCACAACAAAATGGAGTTGCTGAAAGAAAAAATCGACATATATTAGAAACCGCCCGTGCTTTATTATTTGGAGCTCATGTTCCAAAACATTATTGGGTAGATGCAGTTCAGTCTGCGGTTTATGTGATTAATCGCATGCCATCTAGAGTTCTGAATTTTCGGACACCACTTGAGGTTTTATCTACATTTGTTACTATACCTTCTGTTCTATCACTTCCACCTCGGATTTTTGGATCTATTGCATTAGTACATTTGCAGAAAACTCAAAGAGATAAATTGGATCCATGTGCCTTAAGGTGCGTGTTTCTTGGCTATGGTCCTCATCAGAAAGGTTATCGGTGCTATCATCCTTCTACACACCGTACCTTTGTGTGACTATGGATGTGACATTTCTAGAGTCGGAAATGTACTTTGTCAGATCGACTTCACATTCAGATCTTCAGGGGGAGATAGAAGCTACGGAAGATCTAAATTGGCTCAGCACACATACTGAGAAAGGTCAGAGAAAATGTGTGGATCATGACTCATGTTTGGAGGAGTTTAGAACTACTGAACTTGAACAAAAAGAAACGAAAGAGATAGATAGAGTTGAAGCTGTAGAAGAAACCCCTCTCTCGCATCCTACAGTACCCGCTCAAACTCCTGAGGATATCCCTGAGGTAAGTACCGAGACTCAGAATATTATTATGGATGAATCGAATATTGTCTGCAGGAATTATCAGTTACCACATAGAGAAAATCGTGGAAAACCTCCTGAGAGATATTCACTAGAAGGAAAAATCTCCAGATATCCTATTGCTAATCATGTGTCTTGTCACAAGCTGTCTCCATCATATATTGCTTTCATTAATCAGGTGGCAGCTGTGACACTTCCTTCTAACACCAGAGAAGCCTTATCCGATCCTAGATGGACTAAGGCTATGAATGAAGAGATGGATGCTCTTCAGAAGAATATGACTTGGGAGATAGTACCATTACCAAAAGGAAAGAAAGCAGTTGATTGTAAATGGGTGTACACCATCAAACACAAAGCAGATGGAACGATCGAGAGATATAAGGCAAGATTAGTGGCCAAGGGGTACTCATAGACTTATGGAGTGGATTATCAAGAGACTTTTGCCTCAGTTGCAAAGATTAATACTATCAGAGTATTGCTATCTCTCGCAGCAAATCTTGATTGGCCCTTGCAGCAATTTGATGTAAAGAATGCATTTCTTCATGGTGAGTTAGAAGAAGAAGTGTATATGGAACTTCCGCCTGGCTATGAGGTATCGGGAAGAACTGAAGATGTCTACAGGCTAAAAAGGGCTCTATATGGTTTGAAGCAATCTCCAAGAGTATGGTTTGGTAGATTCAGTCAAGCCTTGAGCAGATATGGTTACCGACAGAGTAATGCTGATCATACATTATTCTTGAAGAACCAGAATGATAAGGTAACTGCTTTGATAATCTATGTTGATGATATGATTGTTACAGGTAATGATCATGAAGAAATTCAAAAATTGAAAACATATCTAGCCTCTGAATTCGAGATGAAAGAACTTGGAGAGTTGAAATATTTTTTGGGCATTGAGGTGGCCAGATCTAAGCAAAGTATTTTTCTATCACAAAGAAAATATGTCCTTGACTTATTATCTGAGACAGGGATGTCGATTAGTAAACTGCCGACACACCTATCATTGAGAATCATAACTTAGCAGAGCTCCTAATCAAATACCAAAGAATAAGGAAAAATATCAACGATTGGTGGCGGTTGATTTATTTATCACATACTAAATCTGATATAGCATATCTTTGTGAGCGTTGTCGGCCGGTTTATGTATTCTCAAGTGTTGATCATATGGAAGCCGTGAAACGTAATTTTGAGATATCCAAGTCAAGACTGAGCGGGGATTACTATTCGAAAGAATAATCATCCGAATATAGATGGATATACCGATCTGCATCGGGGGAGATAAGACGGATAGACGCTCTACATCCGGCTATTTTACATTTGTTGGAGGTAATCTAGTCACATGGAGGAGTAAGAAACAAAAAGTGGTTGCTCGATCTTCTGACTGAAGCTGAATATAGAGGAATGGCACATGGAGTTTGTGAACTTTTATGGCTTCGAATATTATTGACAGAACTTGGTTTCCCTCAAAAGAGTTCTATGAAGTTATTTTGTGATAATAAGGCTGCAATAAATATTGCTCATAATCCAGTACAACATGATCGTACCAAGCATGTTGAAGTGGATCGACACTTCATCAAGGAGAAACTGGATTCAAAATTAATTGAGTTACCTTTTGTGACTTTAGAGGCACAGTTAGCAGATATATTGACAAAAGGAGTTTCAAGCAAAATTTTTCATAACTCACTGAGCAAGTTGGGCATTGATGATATTTTTGCACCAACTTGAGGGGAAGTGTTGGCGTGAGTCAACAATATATTATTGTAGATATCTTTCCTTAGAATTATATTTTATTCTAGATATATTTCTTAGAAATATATTTAGATATCTTTCTTTGTTTAAAACTCTCCTTATTTAGATTTATAAGGAGACTATATATATGTACTTATATTGAATAATAAGAATAAGATTGAAAGAGTTTTTCATCTCATCCTTCGTAATATTCAATGCCTTCAACAGAATGGCAATGTTTCTAAACCTTCTTTGGATTCAACACCCTATTCTCTTGGCTCAAAAAAAGACGCTCCTATCGTTTCACGTTCTCAGCATTATACACAAATAATATCTCAATGATCTTTCATTCAATCTACAATCAGAAAGTTTTTCTAACAAATCAATCAAAACAAAATAAAAAAACTTCAAGAGTAAATATATTTGCACCAAATTATATTTTTCTTACTTAAAAGAACTGGATTTGATCTTATCCCACACCGTTGCTTGCCCGAAGTTCACATGGACCTTATCCCAATGCAATGGCTTCAACTTTAGTCTAATTTGCTCCTTGTTCTTCCTCGTCCAAAGAATTCAAGCTCATAGGATGAATCACTGCACCTGAAGAAACCTTAAAGTCCTCCACCAGAAGAATTCAACTTTACAAAAGGTAGATAGTCGTAGTGGCGCTGGGTTTGGCTTAAGGTTTACTGGCGCCGCTGCCGGTGTTGTAAAAGGTCTGAGATTTGGAAGGGAAGGTGTTGGCGGAGGACGGAGACACGGTGGCGAAGTCGAGAACACGGCAAGCTCGAATAACCGGAGAAGGAGTGACCGAGGTGCAAAATTGAATTAGAATTCAAGTTGATAAGGTTAGGTTTTTAATTAATTTATTTTTTAACATTCCGGATTGATCTGGACGAGCAGGTCATCCCGAGTCAAAACGGGTTACAACGTGTTAGAATGGGTCAAAACGGTTCGATAGTATGAACGGTTTATTTGCAGACACGGACCAGTTTGTCTTCCGGATCAACGATTTTCGAATCAACCTGGACTGTTCGGTTCGGATCTGCCAACTATAATTGGGGACTGAAACTAATCAAATTTAATAGTTAGTGAAATAGTAGATAATTACTTTTGTTTCCATAGTAAAGAGCTACTAATAGTCTTTGGAAAAAAAAAAGTTGAAAGTTCATATCAATCAAATGTCAACTATAATTACACCAAAATTTCAAATAAGAAGCAATCTTCAACATTTCACATTGAAGAAGACAATTGTTAGAATAGTGTCTCTAACAAGAGAAGCATGTTTGAAATCTGTGTATTTATTTATTTGTTTAAGTCTAACATAGTAGAGTAAAAGTTTATAACCTACTTTATTAAACTATGAAGTAGATAATAGTTGAAATCAAGTACTTCCAATACCATATTGTAGTACTACAATAGTTATTAAAGCTTGTATAAATTCTTTAATAAATTCAAAATTTCATCTTATAGTGAAATCTATATCTAGTACACAATACTATCTTTCTAGTGTTTTATTGCATGTTATTGATACTCATGTTAAGACTAATTTTTCATGGGATACAAATTTGATACTTTTATATTTTTCGTATTTTACATAGATTGAAAACGTTAAATTAGTATGGCTTAAGATTGTAGTAAAGATTTGGAGAAATTATTAGTTTTTTTTACTGAATCAAATATATAATCGAATGTTATAAAAAAAATTATATAACTGATTCATTCGATTAGGATAAAAATTTAGTTTGTTATTGTTGTGATTATTGATACTCTTGATGAAAATTGAAATAAATATACGAACACAACGAAATCACATTAGATGTTCGTTGAAAACAATATAATTGAAATGCTACGATTAAAATACAACTTCTTTATGAGAAATACAAATTAAAACAAATTTACAATTTAAGGAAAAATGAACTAAAACAAAATTCCATCACGTTTAATTTGCATGGTCAATGGCTCATGAACATTGGAAAAAACATTGGAATTTCATTGACAAGATCATTGAATGTTTACCATATATTTCTCTCCTTCAAAAAAATCAGAGTTGAAATCAAAGTAAGACTAGAATCTCAAAGTTTTCATACTGCTGAAACGAGGTATAAGACAAAAAGAAGATCAAAGAAAGAAAGAAATTACTTAGAGAGGGTGTTAATAAGTTGAGGTAAAAGTCGATGAAAATTGAACAACATTACTTCAAATTTAGTGATTTAAAATCATTAGTGAAAAAATTAGGATCTTTGATTACTGTTTTACCTTATCATTAATATTTTAATCATTTTAAATATTAGCTAAACAAATATTTCTTTATCAAATTAGGAAGGAAATAAGTAACAATAAAAATGCACTACCTAACAAGAACTTTCTTTTCCTTTTTCAAATAAAAAATGTATACGTTTGTTTTTGCTTAGGAGCTATATAATACTTTCTTTTCGTCACTTTTAAATTAATTTCTCATATAATATATGTATATATATATATGAACAAAAGTATGTACATTACTATCTTAGCTGTACATTGGTACAAATGGAGATAGATGTACTCGCTCCTTACGGACACATTCCCGTATAGGAATGCGGTTCCACTGATATTAAAGTTACAGACTTTGTCTCTACCATTAGTATGAAGAATTATAAATTAAAAACACGTCGTTACGAATACAAGTCCTAAGCGTGTTCGTCATTGTGCAGGATCTAGACATACCAACTAACTGGGATGCAGAAGTTAGGCGCAATTGGTTTTCCTTGACTGTGATCACTGGACAGTCAAGGAAACTAATCAGTTATAACCAGTCAGAAGTTCTAATTCCATCAAATACAAGAAGCCCAAACTGAATGGAAGACTTAAAATTGGGAATCTGCAGGAGTCTCCAAGTTAATCTTCTAATGGCAGTATCTTTTGTGGTTGTTTGTTTCATTAGAATTCTAAGTTCTTGGAGTAGGACTCTTGCTTGTATTAGATAGGCAGTAAGGCTATTTATATTCATGTATGTCATCAATAAGGAAAAAGAAAAGAATTTTACTTTTCCACTTTAACTCTTGTTCTTCTGTCCTCTGCCTTGTTCCTCAATTTTCTGTCTTGTTCAGCCTTTCTTCACATCTTGTTTTCCTATTTTATATCAATTGGTATCAGATTCAACGATCCTATGGATCCTCCCTCTTCAAGCAAACAAGCATCACCTGGATCTCCAGCATCAACACCATCGATAGATGTAGGAGCCCAAGGAGAAGTTAATTGGCAAGAACAATACCATAGTCTTGCAGCTAATTTCACAATGATGATTGCACAAATGAACGAGGAACGCATGGAGATGAGGCAACTTATGCAAGAGTGGATGCGAAGCCGTAATATAGCTATCGCTCATGCCGAGGTAACAAAAATCGCCCCAGCAGCCTACTATTACATTGCCTACCTCACAAACTACAGTTTTGCCCACTACCGCCGTGCCACCATCAATAACCACTAAAAACGTAACCACCAACTTCACATTATCCCATCCATCAGAACTGCCTATCTTGGCCAGCAACCAAACTTTGTCTACAGCCAACTTCATCAACCAGAACACTCTCAACATACCATTACAGCAAGCACCTCTACTACCAACACCTGCTGGACCGAATTTTCCCTTATCACAACCCTCTGAAACACAACCCTTCCAAAATGTCATTCAAACAAATTTTCAACCGATGACTACCACCAACCAAACCCAAACAAATAATTTCCCCACACCACAAAGAGCATGAGAGATTGGAAACTATGTACCTCGGGATAGACACAAGTTCCCTGTGTTTGATGGTTCTCAAGTGCACGAATAGATTTACTCATCCGAGAAACACTTTAAGTATTATCGGACCTCCCTAGAAGATCGACTCTCCATAGCTGCAATATACTTCCAAGGGGAAGCCAATAGATGGTACCAGAATTACGAGAAGGATTGCCCACACCATTCATGGGCTGAGTTAAAAGAAGCATTGCTTAGGAGATTTGGCCCTAATGCATTTGGCCATCCTAGCTATGCATTAAAACAGCTCTTCCAGATAGGCAGTATAGCTGAGTACCAAGCAGCTTCTGAAGATTTACGAACAAGATTGCCTAATGCGACTGAAGAAGACCTTGTAGGGGATTTTGTGGGGGTCTCTCTAAGCAACTCTCTCTGGACGTCATTGCTAGGCAACCTATGGACTTGCAGGAAGCTTATTTGTTAGCAAGACTTTTTGAGCAAAAACTTACATTGAGTCAGTCAACAAAACATGGACGGTTCCATTAGCTTCGAGCTGATTCTTCACTGTCTTATACAACCTCTACGGCAGCTGGGTTTACCGATCCAATAAGTTTATCTTCAGCTATTACTACCATTCAGAACAGTGCACCAAGGCGCCGCCCAACGAGCCTCTCTGTTGTAGAGATTAATAACCGCCGTGCAAGAGGTTTATGCTTCTATTGCGATGAAAAATATCAAAAGGGCCACAGATGTGCGACAAAGCTATACGCTATTGCTGGACATGAGGATGAAGTATGCGAAGATGAATTAAGAAATAATGCTGAAGATCCTTCTGAATATGCCACACTATCATTAAGTGTAATACATGGACTTGTTGGTCCGCAAACCATCGAGTGGTGGGAATGATCAAACACCAAAAAGTATTTATACTTATCGACTCGGAGAGCACCCACAATTTCATAACCGAAAGATTAGCAAAACAGTTACAGCTCAATAGCTCCAAGTAAGGACCCTTAAGGTCGAATTAGCAGACGGAAGCTCTCGTTCGATTGAGGTATTGTACAAACAAATTCCTCTTTCCATTCAAGGAATTGAATTACAGGTAGATGCATACCCTTTTCCCCTAGGAGGTATGGACCTAGTGTTTGGCATACAATAGCTTGAGATCTTAGGCGATGTGACTACCAATTGGAAAAGGTCTGACATGCAATTTTCGTTATCTGGACAGCACATTGTTCTGCAAGGGATAAGAGAAGGAGGTGTGTCACGCCTTACCAGCCTTTATCAAAATTCCTCCCTATGTACGGTGCGTCTACTTCCTGCTGGCCAATCCTTCACCAGTGAGCCTGTACATCCGACTGATTTGCAAGAATTACTTGACCAATGCAACTCTATCTTCAAGCTAGTCTTAAGCCTTCCCCCACAGCGTGCATTCGATCATGGGATTCCACTAGTTCCAGGAGCAGTGCCTACAAATATTCGCCCTTATCGCTATCCATATATTTAAAAGACTGAAATCGAACGCACCGTCAAGGAAATGCTCGAACAAGGTATTATCAAACCTAACAACTCTACTTTCTCCTCTCCCGTACTTTTGGTGAAGAAAAAGGATGGCTCTTGGAGATTCTATGTTGACTATCGCGCTCTAAATGCAATTACCATTAAAGACAAATTTCCAATACCGGTGATTGACGAGCTTTTGGATGAGCTACATGGTGCCCGCTGCTTTTCCAAATTAGATTTGAAATCCATATACCATCAAATAAGGGTGAAGAAAGAGGACACACATAAAACGGCTTTTCGAACTCATGACGGCTACTACGAGTTCTTAGTAATGCCATTTGGTTTAACCAACGCCCCGGCAACTTTCCAAGCATTGATGAATGAGGTGTTTCGGCCTTTTCTTCATAAATTTGCACTTGTTTTCTTTGATGATATTTTGGTATATAGTTCAACATGGCAGGAGCATTTGAAGCACCTAGCCAAAGTTTTTTCTATATTGTAGGAACATAAATTGTATGCAAACCTTTCCAAGTGCCGATTTGGGTGCACACAGTTAGAATATTTGGGACATCTCGTGTCACAAGAGGGTATTGCAGCTGATCCAGAAAAAATACGGGCTATGATAGAATGGCCTATGCCGAAGTCCCATACGGCATTGCGAGGTTTCCTTGGCCTTACCGGGTATTATAGGAGATTCGTCAAAGATTATGGTCTCATAGTAGCTCCACTTACTTCTCTCCTCAAGAAAGACTCATTCAAATAGAGCTTGGAAGCAGACCAGTCATTCAGCCAACTCAAAAGATGCAATGGCTAGCACTCCCATATTAGTGGCACCGGATTTTTCAAACCGTTTACAGTGGAGACGGATGCGTCCAGCAAGGGTCTAGGCGTGGTTCTTTCTCAAGAGGGTAGGGCAATTTCATTTTTTAGCAAAGCTCTATCAACTTCAGCTTTAGCAAAGTCCACGTATGAGAAAGAACTTTTGGCACTTATCCTTGCGGTTCAGAAATGGCGGCCGTACTTATTGGGCAACCGATTTTTTATCAAAACTGACCATCTTAGTTTGAAGTACCTGCTGGAACAGCGATTATCCTCTCCAGATCAACATAAGTGGCTTGTCAAGTTAATGGGGTATGATTATCAAATCATTTATCGAGCGGGTAAATAAAATATTGTTGCAGATACATTATCTAGATGCTCAGAAGGGTCATGTGCGGTGTTAACTACATTGCATTCATCTTTTTGGGACGATTTAAGGAATTCTCGAAAGACTGACCCTCACATGGCTCAACTTATTCAGTCTACAGAGAGCAGTCCTACCAATGATTTATCTGTCCTACATGAGTTCTTGGTTCATCGAGGTAAATTGTGGATTCCAAATGATGTTTCCTTAAGGCGCCAAATTTTATTTGAAGCACATAACTCGGCTATCGGGGGACATGGAGGACAATTCAAGATTTCTAAACGCATCCAGCAACAATTCTATTGGCCAGGACTTTCAAAAGATGTCCAACTCTACATTAAGGAGTGCACAGCATGTGCAAGAGCTAAGACTCAATCTTTGAAGCCAGCGGGATTGCTGCAACCTTTGCCAATTCCAGAGCGGGTGTGGTCAGATATTTCTATGGATTTCATCGAAGGACTACCACTGTCAGAAGAAAAAGACGTGTTGGAACTATAAAGACAATTTTGATGATAACAAAGAATTAAGAACTATGATTTATATTAGACTAATAATCTGAAATCAAGTTCTGCAGGATTAAACAAACGAAGATCATTTTATTTACAGCAGACAAGAACAGCCATCATACAGCCAACTGTCATGCTACTACAAATTAAACAGCATACGGAACAGAGGATGCCATAGTCACATTGCAGTCAGCCGTTTGACCATTGAAGCACAAGAAGACTTCTCTATTTCGAAACAGAGCTTTGGGTTCAACGGCAACAAAATTTTCCTTGCTTCAAAAATCCTTTGGGCTCACAACGCACTGAAGCAATTCAAATAGAGGATCTACAACGAGCAAAAATCATCTTCCTTTTTCACAGAAAGGGAAAGCTCTATAATCAAGGGAAGAAAGCACATCATACAAGTCAAGATCTCTAATCAAATCAAGCAGTCAACCAGCAATGCATTAAATATGGACAAGCCAACTCAGCTCTCTTGTTCCAGACAGCAACTTAGCTAAAACAAGCTCATAATCACTGGCGGTAAATTCAAATCTTTACAATGTATTTAATGCTATGGAGACATTGCACAAAGACAGCCGAAAGCAATTGAGGAAGCGGTTGATTAACCGCTGGGCAAATCTGCTCCCTCTCTGACGTGAAGAACCACCAATGGAAAAGAGCGTCAACGGCAACGTTCTTCAACGGTTCCTGCACAGAGACGAAACACTATAAGAAGGGAGGCACAGCAACAAAGGAAGTGCAGAGAGAGAATACAATTAAAAATAAAGACATACAAGAACTCAACAACTCTACGCAAATCTTGCTGCTGATCACACTGAAGAAATCTCTCTCAACAACATATCTGATCATCTCATTCGAAATACTTCATGAACATATAACTCACATGAGATAGATCCTGTGCTTAATTTCTGTTTATTTTTCTTGTAACATTTTACTGACATTGTGAAGGTGGTGCTGCGGGCACCGGAAAGAAAGCTCAGGTGGAGCTTGGTGATAGCTCTTAGACCTTATAATAGAGCTAGCAAATCAGCCAGGGGGACAGGTGTGTCGAGTAGGCTGTTAGGGGTTGTCTTAGTGAAGAAATCCGGTAGAGTAAGTGTGCTTGGTGAAGCACTTCGCTCTAGGTGTATTTGTAGCTTATTAAAGATTTAGTGAAGCTTTGGCTCTGGTGATAGAGCGACCGTGGATGTAGGCAAAGGGGTTTTACCGAACCACATTAAATATCCTGAGTACTACCTTTTTACTTGTGTCAGTAAACATTCTAACTCTCTCTGTCTGAAGGTTACAGAATTGATATAGCCGGCTGTAAGCTTGCTGTCAGTAGAATAACTAAGCTTGATGAAAATTTTTATTGACTAACTCAATTCACCCCTCCCCTCTTGAGTTAATCTTACAGGAAAACCTAACAAGACGTAATTCTTGTGGTAGTAGATCACCTATCAAAGTATGCACACTTTGTTCCATTACGACACCCATTCACAGCAGTTCAGATGGCAGCGCTCTTTGCCAAGGAGATCATACGATTGCATGGTATTCCTTCCACTATCGTGCCTGATCGAGATCTTATTTTTCTTAGCTCATTTTGGAAGGAGTTGAACCAGCTACAAGGGACTTCTCTGCATCACAGCACTGCCTTTCATCCTCAATTAGATGGCCAAACAGAAGTGGTTAACCGAGGCATTGAGGCTTACCTATGTTGCTTCACGGGAGAGAATCCCAAACATTTGATGCGTTGGTTGCATTGGGCAGAATTTTCATACAACACAAGCCTTCACTCAGCTACTAATACCACACCTTTTGAAGCAGTCTATGAGAGTCCACCACCTGCATTAGTATCCTTCTCTACAGGTCCTATTCGATCTGATGCATTGGGATGCCAGTTAAGGGAGAGAGACGAGATCCTACGAGACTTGAAATATCATTTACAGCGAGCACAAAGTCGCATGAAAAGTTCAGCTGATAAACACCGTAGGGAACTAAATTTTGAGCCCGGCGATCAAGTCTTTTTAAAGCTTCAACCTCACCGACAATCCTCAGTCGCAGAAAGACGCAACCATAAGTCCGGTTTCGTTTCTATGGCCCTTTTCGAGTCATTGAGCATATCGGACCAGTGGCATACAGGCTGGCTCTACCGTTTAACTCCCGTATTCATGATGTTTTCCATGTGTCTCAATTGAGAGATGGTCGCTTTGTCCCTCCAAAATTTTCTAGTCATCTTCCAACACTAGTGCAGAAGTCCGTAATTGCGAGCAATCCTCTGTTGCTTCTGGTCTCGCGGACGAGTCCAGTCTTCATGGGGAGGGGAATGTTACGAATACAAGTCCTAAGCGTGTTCGTCATTGTGCAAGATCTAGGCATACCAACTGCCTGGGATGCAGAAGTTAGGCGCAATTGGTTTTCCTTAGGTGTGATCACCAGACAGTCAAGGAAACTAATCAGCAATAACCAGTCAGAAGTTCTAATTCCATCAAATACAAGAAGCCCAAACTGAATGGAAGACTTAGAGTTGGGAATCTGCAGGAGTCTCCAAGTTAATCTTCCAATGACAATATCTTTTGTAGTTGTTTGTTTCATTAGAATTCTAAGTCCTTGGAGTAGCCAAGTGGAGTAGGACTCTTGCTTGCATTAGATAGGCAGCAAGGCTATTTATATTCATGTATGTCGTCAATAAGGAAAAAGAAAAGAATTTTGCTTTTCCACTTTAACTCTTGTTCTTCTGTCCTTTGCCTTGTTCCTCAATTCTGTCTTGTTTAGCCTGTCTTCACATCTTGTTTTCCTATTTTATATCACACGTCGACAAAAATTTAACTCAATAAGACAATAAATTAGTCTTCATACCACTTGTTAATTAAAATGACAAAAAGAGGATACATATATTTTAAACTTTTTCCTTTTTTGGTCATATTTATTAAGAAGTCAGGAGTTGATTCGTCGTCCGATTGAGTTAAAATTTTATTAGCATATTTTTGACTCATATGTCTTTATATCCAACTGATGTGTCTTTATTTTCATCAAGCATTGTTCGAACAATCAACGACATATTCTTTCCGGTAATACCTGGTCCAAATTAAGCATCTAGCATTACAATAACTTCGAAACAACATTCAACACATACATCATCATAAGAACATTTAGAAAAAACAAAAAAAAACAAAGTTGCTGCTATACAACATAAACAACATCTAGGACCCAATACACCATCAAAGTCCAGCAATCATGCCATGGTCCAAACTATTAATAAAGTAAACTACGGGCATTTACTGCTATAATAATTTTAGTACTAAAAACTAATACACCAAAAAAGTCAGTACACACTAGCCAAAATTATTAAAAAAACAAATCAAAGGATTAAAAACAAATCAATAAATTTGAATCAACGAAGAGACAAAATGAAATTTGTGATGAAAGATCACGCGTTGTCGCATGAAATCGATAGAGAGATCTGCATGAAAAATCTACGAAACGAAATCTTGCGAAAAGATTTCCATTTAAGACAAGGAGGGAGGTGATTCCGATTGGATTAACAAAACTGAGATGAAGGGCATGAACTACTGCAGGGAGAGATGGCCGAGGAGACACACGGTTTCCTCTCGAATCGAGATCTGCGGTGAAATCGAAATGGAGAAGGAGAGGAGGCGCTTCCGAGCAAAGATCCACGGGGAGGGAAGCCATGAGCTACTACCAAGAGAGATCGCCGGTTACTATGAGTGGTTGCTGAGGGAGGCAATGATCGCTCGGAGGAGACTTTAAGAGAAAATTAAATAATAAAGTTTATAAGAGAAGAAGTTAATTAAAATAATTACATTTGTTATTAAAAAAAATCTGTCATAAAATTCGAATGATATGGTAGAAAAAATCATAGAATTCATCTTGCGGCGTTTGATAAATTTGCAACTTCAATTTAAATTTGATTCACTTAAAACTTTGAAGATGCGTTCCAGAGATATAGTAGATGACACCCACATCAGTAGACAATAACTAGTCAAGGAAAAAAATCAGAGAACAATTTCAAAGAAGGAAATCCTACTACTGGATCACATCAAGGTTGCTGTTTTCCTTGATTACTTCTAGCAGTTGTAGATTTGATCAAATTGAGCAGTTTTCATCGTAAGATCAAGGAGAAGACATTGCTATTATAATTGTAGTGAAAAGCAAAGTACACATCACACACAACAATTAACTGAACAATTGCTTTGCTGCCCAACAAGGAGAACCTCTTCAATCGAGAGCCTACTTTGAGCCCTTGTTCTCTTTGTTTGATTTATGTGAAATTCTTTGTGCTTTCTTGTTGAGCAATTAGATATCATTATAAGGGAGATCACTTATGACATACTTTTAACCTTATAATAAGGTTGTAGGAGAACTTGCAAGTTCTCACGTTGAATAGCCTATGTATAGCTTAGCGGTTATGATAGGCTTTTGTGGAAGCTTGCACATTTCATCCGGTTTGGGCTTTGCAAAGTTGATGAAGATATATAATTATATATTTTGTAACACCTATTTCCACAATTATATATAATTTTTATGTTACAATACTGAATTTGGGTTAAATTTTGTGGATGCTAGGTACGAAGACAAGCTAGAAAAATACGCAAGAAATACATGTTACAAATACAATTCAGGGAACAAAGTGAGACAAATCAAGTTTTAAAGAGTTATTGGGCCTTCTTTGATTTGGCCCATGCAATTAAAGAAGCATGTGCTTCCTACAGCAAGTTTAAACCACTAAAAACAAAGCTAATAACACTGTGTTCGGATGAAGAGTTCCTAATAAGAAAGAAGTAGAATGGAAATAAAGGATGGGAAAGGGAGAATAAGGAAATGAAGAAAGAAACTGTGATGGTGTTTGGATCATAGTTGTAAAATCCAGACCGGCCCGTCCGGATCGATCCAAAAACCGTCGACCCGGAGTGTAAATCGGTCCAGATTTATCATAAAACCGTTTATACAATCGACCCGCTCTGATCCGCTTCGACATGTTCTGACCCGTTTTGATCCGGTCGACCCGCTCGTCCGGATCAAACCGGGTTAAATTAAATTTTAAAAAATTTAAATTTATGATATATTGATGCAAAAATAATTATTAGTAGCCTTATATTGAAATATAATATGTAGTTTAGATTTTACATTTGGATGTGATAATGCAAAAAAAATAAATTCGTTATATTTTATTTGTAAATATTTATTATTAGTGATTTTTAAGTTTTCATATTACTAATTTTGTTAAATTGTAAGAAAAATAACAAAATTATTTAAAACAAAGAATTTCTTTTGAAATTTATTATTTAAAATATTTTTTTGTTTTTCTATATCTTTTTTGTTAGTTTATTTTTTCTTTTATGCCTTCTAATAAAGAAAAAATTTATTATTATTTTTTTGAAATAATAAGCGTTCGCACTACCGTCAACGCTTTAGTATTTTTGACATGACGGTTCAACTCATTGATCCGACGGGTCAACTCGTGACCCGTTGATCCGGACAGTTTTTCGATTCAATGTCCGCTCCGTTTTTTACAACTATGGTTTGGATAACTGGTAAGGGAAAAAAGTATAAATATAAATTATGTTTGCATTAAAAGAGTAATAGAAAATATTATAAATAAAAAAATTAAAATATCTTTATTTGTTTATGTAAATGTTGTAATAGTTGTATTCACTTTTATTTGTAAATATTTTGGCATCATAAATTTATATAAAATTTAACTAATTTTAAGTTATTAAATAAGTGCTTATTTATGTAGTTGTTTATTAAAAACTAATTCGTTTATTTTTTTGTGCATGTGATAATGGGAGTATGACAAATTATTTTCATGCTTTCATACTTTGATTATATCCAATCAAATACATCTATATATTTGTATTTGTAATGAGGGTTTAATTGTAGGATGCTATTTTATTTTATATAACATGTCATGTTTCTAAGCCAGGATTTTAGAAACAAATCTCAAGAATTTTTGAATAAGAACTTTTTCCATTGAACATTGAAGAAGAAGATTACCAACTAAGAAGATTTATAGCTTGCAACACAATGAGATATCTAATAACTAATGATAAAACATAAATGTTGAAGTTTGAAAGGAAATATCAACAAAAGTAACCCTATGGAGTACCTGTAAAAAGATAATTACATCCAAATCATTCAATCTAACACCTTTCACACTAATAATTACCCAGCTAATATATTGTTCAACATCAAACTTTCTTATCATTAAAATTAGAATAACAAATGATTTCCAAAATCCAATCTTAAAATCATAAAACCAAAATAAGAGTCGTAAGAAAAAATAATTTACACTAGCTACTAATAATATGATTTGCTCAAGATTAGTAACAAAGCATATAAGAATCAATCACGCATCCAACGGCAATAATGTTCACAAGATTCATCAAATCAAAACACCCATAAAAGAAATATAATTTGTTATCTCTAGTAGAAAAATTGAGTTTTTAGATCAGCTGGTGTAGAATGGATAGAGATTGAGCGAATGTCGATCTACCATAGCAGCAGTGAAAACCTAAATCTTGAGTAGAACCGAGATCGATGTGATACCGATCTACTGCAACGATGAGAAGAGAAAAAATAGTAAATCTTGGAGATGAGAAGAAAAAATATCAGATCTAGCTATAATATGAGAATGAAGAGTAATTAAGGTCTCAACGAATACAGATCGCCAACGAATGGAAATGAGAGAAAGTGCGGAGAATAGATAGCAATCGATCTGTGCCGATCTATCCCAAGGGGAGATAGATCGCTGACGAACAAAAGTGAGCGCAGAGAGTGCGGGAGCAAGACGAAGCTAGAGTGAGCGCGGAGAGAACGCATGGGGGGATCAGGAATGAGAAAAGCCCTAGCAGAAGAACACACGTGTTTTGTCTCTCCCGTTTACATTCCGATTTGGAGTGTAATGATTCCACTCATACCCAGTGGTTGTTTTACCCCTACTTCCACCATTTTAGATCCTCTCTTAACAGTAAATTACAATCCAAAACACAAAACAATAGAGAAGCATTTTTCCTTCCAGTTAATTTCTTTTATAAATACTCCAACCAAACACATTATCCTAACCAAACACTTTATAAACACCCCAACCACATTAAATATAATGTGTTTGGTTGGGGTGTTTATAAAGAGAATTGAGGGGGAAGGAAAGTGATTCTCCATGGTTTTGTGTTTGGATTGCAATTTACTGTTGAGAGAGGATGAAGAATAGGGGAAGTAGGGGGAAAAAGTTACTGTGCATGAGTGAAACTATTATACCCCAAATCGGAGTGTAAATGGGGAGATAAATGTGTGCGTTATCTCTCTGCTAGAGCTTTTTTCATTCCTACCCCCTGCGAACGTTCTCTCCACACTCGCTCTAGCTCCGCCTCACTCTCATGCTCTCCCCGCTCGCTCCCGCGCTTTTTGCGTTTGCTCTCGCTCTCGTTCATCAGCAATCTATCTCTGTTGGGGTAGGTTGACACAGATCTATCTCTATCGATTTTTCACAATTCTTTTCACTTCCATTCGTCGGCGATTTGTTTTCGATAAGACCTCGATTTCTCTTCATTTAAATTTGATATTTTTTTTTCTTCTCACTGCTGCAGTAGATCGGCATCACATCGATCTCGGTCTGCTCAAGATCTAGGTTCTCACTACCGCTGCAGTCGATCGACATTTGCTCAATCTCTATCCGTTCTACACTAGTTGATCTAAGAACTCAACTTCTATGCTATTGGTAATAAATTATTTTTTTTTAATGAGTGCTTTGATTTGACGTTCTTGCTCTTGGATGCGTGATTGATTCTTATATGTGTTAGAATTGCAAGGTTGATTTTGATGATACTAACTATAAAAACTTATAGTTTAGAAGTTATGTGGACTAATGGTTTAAATTAAGTTGGCAGAATTAAAAATAGAAGTTCTTCATACTAAATAGTCATACTCCAGTTAGCTGCTTTATAGGATTTCTATATCGAATGAAAGACGAAAATCGACGAAGTATTGAGACAGCAGAGCAGAACAGAGGAGTCTTACAAGAACAACCGATTAGATTGCTGTTGATATTGATCCGAGTGAAAATAATCATTTTACATATTTCAGAAGCAGATTTGATCGTGATGCAAATTCAGCTTGAGCATGATATTTTTACCAGAACTAGAACAACATGCACACAACAATCTTGACTAAAGAGTTCATCAAATTATGTTTTACACAAATTTAGAAAATTCGTATAAGATTGGAAGAAATTCAGAACATATGCATTGCAGAAAATCAGACAACACTGGAGTTAATTTTCAAAATAAGTTTGATCAAGATTTTCTCATCCATTTGACGCCAAATTTTAAGGACATATTGAACATTATATCTACTATCTTTCCACATCAAGTACAACAGAAAATAGCAATAAATGAAGGTCAAAAATATGTTGCAAAAGTGATATCATAATCATTCTGTCAACATGCTAAATTTAAGTTCAAGATTTGAATTTCGATTTTAATTCAAAAAAAAGCCAAGGATCTAGTAACAAAAAGTATACATACACTTGATCCACCATTTTGTTATGATGATATATCACAATAATGTGGTACATGTAGCTACTACACCAAATGATATAAACTGTAAAGCTGATAAGAAAAACACTCTACATGAGTTTTCATCAAGATTCACAAAATGAAATTCAAACATCCTTTTGCTGCATGTCAGAGTTAATCTTACTGGAATATCAAGACGATAATAATTTTAAATCACTAGCATTCTTCATTAGAGAACAAGTCTATACACTGCAGTTCACAGCATGCAAATTGATCCGAAACTATTTTAGAGCCAATGAACATCCGATGGGAATCTTAAATGGTTGATTTATGAACTCAGACGAAAAATTCAAACTTGAGTTTAATTCACTCCAATCACCTGATCAAGTCATCGTCTCTATGCTGAGAGCGACCAGAAAGAGCAAAATATTACAAATATACAAAGAAGAAGAGTATACGCGAGAGAATTTGAATACCACAGATAAGCTAATTTAATGCTACAAAAGAAAGATCTAATTATATCAGTAAGTTAATTGAGATTTCAAGAGTCAGTTGGAAGACTGAGTAGACATCCTACTATTCCCATCAAGATCCAACCGTTGAAATCTACCTGATAGAACCTCAAACGATAGCGTCGTAGAATAGCAAATTGATAACACTATAGGAGGCACACGAGGGAGACAACGAAAAGAATTTTCCTACCGTTTAGAGATCTGAATTATTTCAAGCTATGAAGAGAAGAAAAAATATATATATATAAAGAAGAATAACAAAAATAAGAAAGGAGTGAAGTGAACAGAACAAGCAAAAAGAAAGAAGAATAACTTTTCACTCCATCTTACTGCCTGAGCTTTATTGAGATAACACCATCGGCATTTCTTTTATCCTCACCTTACTCTTACTGAGCTTACACTCAATCTTTGTCAGAGAGATCATGTGCTTTAAGGTTATTTGTAACAAACACATTCAGTGAGAAGAGCTTAGTTAAACCTTCTCGGTTGTGCTGTTTTTGTAATAAGCTACGTATTTTGCACAAGAAACTTGGCTAAGGCTTGTGAGTTAACACGGCCGGAGAGACTTGTGAGTCTAGTAGGCTTTTGGTAGTTCATCTCGAGGGAAAAACCGATTAACGCAATGATGTTTGGTTAAACACATTACCTTCGTATTGTATCAACTTGACAAGCATTAGTAGAATTTACTCTTGACGAAGAGCGGCCGTGGACATAGACAATGCATTTGCCGAACCACATAAATTCTGTATATTTGTGTGGTGAATAATTTTCTTATATTGTTTGGACTTGAATTAAATACAGAACACTAACTATTCTGAGTGCAGGAATCTGTTCATGTCTAGTCGATTATAGTGCAACTATTTTGTAGGTAACCAAGCTCTGCTCAGTTAGAAATACCGTATTAAATTTTTTAAATACCAACTCAATTCACCCCTCTCCTCTTAAGTTATTTGTGTATGCTTGACAACAATATGCTTCGATATTAATCTGTTAGAAATGGTTAAAATTTTACTTTTGTTCTTTTTTTTTTTTGCTTTCTGAGAATCTTGTGTGCTGGGAGAGACAAATGTCGTTGGTCATTGCTACTATTTTGTTTCCCTTTTTTTTGCTGTGTTTTAATCGTTCATTGTATAAATTGAAAGTGTGTTGAGTTATTTTTTGTTTTAACCCTCCGCGTATTTAAATAGAACATCAGGTAACTGCAACATTTTTTTTCTTTTCATATGGAGCTATCTTGTGGATCTTCAGATAGTTTGCATGGTGATCTTTGGTTGTAGTTGATCATTGTTGCAGTAGTTGCTATTTTTGTTGATGCAAAGAATTTGATCAACTACATAACTTGATGCAGAAGTCATACAGTAGCATTGCATATGACCTATATGTACTGTCAAATGTTGTTAAATGTATATTGATGTGTCATATGTTTATGTAGTGTTAATATTGTTAGTATTTTATATTATCGTTGTGGATTATTTGTTAAATTAGCTTGTTGCATGCAGTTTTTGCAATTTGGCTTCATATTTGTAATGGATTATTTGTGGATTATATGTACTTCAGGTAAGAAAACCCCTCCAATTTTAAGTGAGGGGATCTTCACTCGTAACTGAAATTGGGATTGAGGTAAGCTTTGTCTACAGTGTTATCATTTTCTTATGAAAAATAATCTGGAGTTAATCGTATTAGTATAATGTCCAGTAGAGCACCATGTTGTCGATGATGTCACTTGACTAATTATGATGTCTTTGATCATTATGTGGTATTGGTATTTGTACACTAATTGTTGGACTTCATGTATGGTTTATTTCTTGCTTGATGAGAAATCTTGAGTGAATCATATTATTAGTAGCTAGTGTAAATTATTTTTTTCTACGATTTTTATTTTGGTTTTGTGGTTTAAGATTGAATTTGGGAAATCAAATTTTCGTTTATTTTAAACTTAATGATAAGAAAGTTTGACAATATATTAGCTGTGTAATTATTAATGTGAAAGGTGTTAGATTGAATGTTTTGGATGAAATTATCTTTTTAAAGGTACTCCACATGGTTAGTTTTGTTGATATTTTCTCATCTTCAACATTTATGTTTTATCATTAGTTATTAGATATCTCATTGCCTTGCAAGCTATAAATTTTCATTAGTTGGTAATCTTCTTCTTCTTCAATGCTCAATAGAAAGAGTTCTTATTCAAGATTCTTGAAATTTATTTCTTAAGCCCTGGTTTAGAAACATGACATGTTAAATTGAAAATAACATTGGTTATTGCTCTAAAACATGACATGTTATATAAAAATAAAGTATCATCGTACGATTAAACCCTCATTACATATACAAATATATAGATGTATTTGAATTGGATATACTCAAAGTACGAAAATATGAAAATTATTTATCATACTCCCGTTATCATATGCACCAAAAAAATAAATGAATTAGTTTTTAATAAATAACTACATAAATAAGCACTTATTTAATAATTTAAAATTAGTCAGAATTTACATAAATTTATGAGGCCAAAATATTTACAAATAAAAAGTGAATACAATTATACAACACTTAGATAAACAATTAAGGATATTTTAGTATTTTTATTTACAATTCTATTCTATTACTTTTTTAATCCCAATACAATTTATACTTATGCTTCTTTTTCTTTACCAAATTATCCAAACAACATCATATTTTTGTCGTCTTTTCCCATCCTTTCTTTTCCTTCTACTTCTTACTACTTATGAATCCTTCATCCAAATACAATGTAAGAGTATAAGGACTAAGGGTGAGCGGTTCACGAGTTGGTGCTCGATAACCTTCCTAGAAACCTTTGCTTATGAGGAACTGCATCAGCGGCGGCCAGGAGAGTCTTCTACAAGCAAAACTCTCCAACAAGAGGTAGATCTCCACCTCAAAGAATTCCAAAATTTTTCTTCTTTCTTTCTATTTGGTTAGAGTTGAAATTTCTTTGTATAAAGAAGAGGGGGAAAGAATCATCGGGGGAGAACACAAAGAAGCACTATTACAACCTTAGGAGTTCGGCCGCGGGCCAGCAACTAGGAGAGCCGGATAGAGCTGAACAGAAGGCCGAGACAGATCCAGAACGGAGAATAGAGAGATTTAGAATGAAAAATAGAGAGAAAATGAAGCCAGACGACAGAGCCAACAAACTATAGAGATTGCTGATTTTCCAGAGTTAATCTTCTTCTATTCTATATTTATTTCAACGTATTTTACCGCTTTTATTATTAATATAAGTAGCTAAACATTTTGATGAAATTTTGGGTGAAATCCTAGTTGAATTTGTTTAAATTCTTAAACATGTTGTGAGGAATAATTGCTAAATACATTGTGAGTTGTTAATATTTATGTTAACTGAAATTTAGACCTTGAATTTCAATATTGGATCAAGTTTGAGTTTGAAATTTGAATTATTTGTCTAATTATATTTGCGAGGACTAATCGGAACATAATATAAGAGACTACGATTAATAACTGCGATTAGTATTTTCTGAACCAACGAGAATATGATTGTATGATTTTTGATTTGGCAATTCTTAACGCATCTCTTGTTTAATTTTTAGACTTGAACAAAATTATAATAAGTTCGAAATATATGATTCTAAACCGTACCAATGTTAAGATCATAATTTGAAATCTAACCTAAGGACTGGACCAAAGTATTACGTACGAAATCTTCACAGTAGTCAATAATAAAACTCACACTTGTTTAAGAATTCAAACAAATGACATTAGTTGTGGATTTTAGAATTTCAGTTACTTTATCACCTCTGTTTTCTGAAAATTCACTATTTGATTCTTTGTTTTTCAAACATATTTGTAGTTTGATAACAATTATCATTATATTTACATATTTTCTAAGATTAGTTTGAGTTATAGTTAGCTTCAATCCCTGTAGATATAACTTGCATTTGCTATACGGTAGACAACAACCGTGCACTTACTAGATAAATTATAATTGGCGAGTGACTAAACATAAATAGTAAGTTGCTATCTAGTTTATTCTAATTTATCCCGAAAGTGCACGGTTGTCGTCTACCATCTAGCAAATGTAAGTTCGATCCATAGAGATGGAAGCTAACTCTAACTCAAACTAATCTTACAAAATATGTAAATAGAATTATCGTTGTTTATCATATTACAAATATGTATGAAAAGCAAAGAATCAAATAGTGAATTTTTAAAAAATCAGAGGTGATAAAGTAACTGGAATTCTAGAATCCACCGCTAGTGCTTTTTGTTTGAATCTTTAAACAAGTGTGAGTTTTATTATTGACTAATGTGAAGATTTCGTACATAATATCTTAGTCCAGTCCTTAGATTAGATTTTAAATTATGATTCTAGATTTGGTTAAGTCTAGAATCACCTAAAATTAAATAAGAGATGAATTAAGAAATGCAAAATTAAAAATCTTACGATCATATTATCTTTGATTCAGAGAAAACACTACTCAAAGTTATTAATCATAGGATTTTTTATTATGTTCTGATTGGTCCTCTTAAATACAATTAGATAAATAAATCAAACTCTAGACTCAATGTTGATCAAGTATTTAAATTTAAAGTCTTAATTTCAGTTAACATCAAGATTAACAACTCACAATGCATTCAATAATTATTTTTCCCAATATGTTTAGGAATTTAAACAAATTCAACTAGAATTTTATCTAAAATTCTAGACAAGATATTTAGTTACTCATATTAATAATAGAAATAGTAAAATTCATTATAATAAACATAAAGTGGAAGAACAGAAGGATGTTGGTACATAAGCACATTACGTAATGCTGACAGCTGAAAGATTAGAACCATTGCAGGGTTAGTGAAAAGGTCAAATCGTTACAAATAATGCTCTAACTTGCTCCAATGCTCCCCAGAATCCATATATTCTCCTTGGCACATTGGTTTCATATCGGAATGGTTTTACAATTCTCACATAGCAATGAGAAAGTCATAGCTGAACAAGTAACTATAGACTGGTGGTTCTTAACTAGGTTGGTGATAAATTGATAATGTTTCATATTATTTGTTGATATTAGTAACAAACTTAATGATTGTTAACTAATTTGGACATAAAGTCTAATTATTTTGTTTTATAACTTCTGGATGCTTTCGCGTATTGACTATGAAAAGTTCGTGCCAAATTAGAAGTATCGATTGGCAAATGTTCACTCATTGGCATACTATGGGTAGGTTTTGTAACCTTTAAGTAGTTAGTATTTGTTATGATAAAATGCTTCTATATGGTTTATTGCAACAACTCTTTTGTAACTAGTTGGTAGAGGTATAAAATGAATCCACTCTCCCAAAAACAAGTACAGATTGATTTTAGGTTTAGCGTAATCACCTTAAGATGATTCAATATGAACTCTATCTCGACAGAACACGTCAAAGTTCTACGGCAAGTCGGAGGGTATGTTCTAATTGAGACTACTTTAGTATGGTAAAAAAAAAAATTTAATCAACTACTGTTTGTTTTGTCGCGCCGGTGATTGTTGGGTATTCATATTGAAGCATATGAAATAATTAAACGTTGGTAAAGACGTATAACTCGAAATATAATAAAGGACTTCCGGTTCAATTAAATTGTGTAACGAATTTTCCTTAAAAAGTACATAACAATTGATAGTAGAAGGTGTTGATTCTCCTACAAGAGGGGAGGGGTGAATTGAGTTGACAAAATAAAACTTTCGTAAAGGTGTTTCTACAAACAGTAGATTTTCAGCCGGCTGTGAGTAAGCTTGTATCCTGCAGATAGGGACAGTCACTATATATATATTTGTTATGACTATCTATATTAAGATTAAAGTATTCGGAGTATTTACGTGATTCGGCAACTCCTTTGCCTACATCTATGGATGCTCTATCACAAGAGTCAAGACTTCATTAGACTTTTAATAAGTTACACAAAGCAAGAACAAAGTGCTTCACCAAAATAACCATTCACAGCCTACTGGACACCCTAGTCCCACTGGCTAACACCCTAGCCTTGTTACGAAATCTAAAAACTTTCTCCAAGCTCCAACCAAGCTTCTTTACCAAGTGCATCGAGCAGTCTATCACACGGTTATAAGAAAATTAAAAAAGGCAAAGATAAACACAGGATCTATCTCAATATTAGTGAGTGATCTTAAAGTTTTCTGTTGAAAAGATCAAACTTGTTGCTGAGGATGATGCTCAGTAAGTGATTAGTAGCAATATGAGTTTCTTTTGCTTGAGAGAGATGAGTTGATGTAGTGCAATCTAACTCTTGAATTATTGCTTGTCGTGCATCTCTTTATCTCTCTATGTTCTTTAGCTTCTTTTCTTATAGAATTTTCTGTCAAACTTACAGGTATATGGTTTTTTCCGTTATAAAAAATATTCTCGTTGGTGAGCAATTGCAAATTTCCAAGGTAGAGATGAAAATTGTGTTCAGTGGTCAATCAACTGCCTCAAGATTTCTTTTAGCTAAATTGGTGCAAGTCTTTCGTCGGCATTAAATGCACCAAACAAAACAATTCAAAAATTTCAGCCTGCAGTCTTGAGTTGTTTAAGTTGAGTTATATTTTTCAAATTTCTCTAGATGAGTAGGCTTCTTTTGGTTTGCTATTTCTTGCTAAGTTGACTGCTTCAAACGAGATGAACTTCAATAGCTTGACTCTGTTCGTTACTTCTTGCTATGTTCAGTGGGTCTTCATGGCCATATAGCAATTTTTATACTTGAACTCAATTTTCAATGGTGTGGTGGCTCAATATAGCTCAGTTCTGTGAAAGTAACAAGATGGTATATTTGTTGAATGATATCACCTTATAATTAGATGCGTGATTTCTTTTTAGAGAAAAATCAAAATCTACAAGTTGAGGCATTTCTACATCGTCAGCAAGATATGTTTCTGATGATACTTTGCATTATGTTCTTTGTATTCTCTTGTTGTAATTTTTCATGATTCTTGATATGAACCTATAGCTGATATGTTTCTCAGTGAGTATTCAAGATCTTGCTTCAAATGGACGTATTCTTAATTGAATTATATATGAAAAGTTGTTCCATCAGTGTCTGATTCTGCTGAATATTCATCTATCATTCCACGATTTTTTCAAATTTATGTTGATCGTTATTTGATGAATTATTCGGTTAATCTTATAGTGTGAATGTTGGTCTGTCTCAGATAAAAAATTGAAGCTCAAATGGAATCGGCATTATGATTAAAATTACTTCTGAAGAGGGAACAATTATTACGATTTCAGATTCCTCTCTATTCTGTACGGTACAGATAAATTTCATATAATCAGTAGCTGAGCAGCTGGCTATTGGGTGACTGTGAGATTTTCTGTTCTTTTTTGTTTACGATGCTCTATTTTTTGCTCTCTTCTCTGTTTGAGATGCTCTGTTTGTGATTCTCTATTTTATCCATATAGCAGCAATTAGGCATGTGACTGTTTGGTGACTGAGGAATCCTTTATTTTATATGGTATAGAAAAAATCTTATACAATCAGTAGCCGAGCAGCTGACTTATTTTTTGTTGGATGTAGGATGGATCTGTTTAATAAATTTCTGTATAATTTTATTCCAATCATTAGTTCATTCTAATTTATAAACTATAATTTTTAATTATTATTATCATCAAAATCAAACTTGAAGTTCCAACAGAAAAATAACAAATTATGAGAATTATTTTTCAAAATATATTAAAGTAATATATTATACATTCCACACAAATTTTTATCATAAATCTAGCGATTGTACACTAATAACCAAAGTCAAAACTACTTAATCTTTCTAGGTCAAAATAAAACGAGACCACTGTGAAGGTTTAAGGCCAATAAGATGATTTAGAACATGTTTCGGGTGTGTTTTAATCCTACTCTAAAAACACACCCTCACTACCTCATCCAAAAAAATATATATATATACTTTAAACTGTTTTAAAATTTTAAAAATATATAAATTGTATGTTATCAAAATTTTATATATATGATTTTATTATTTTTTAAATTATAAAAATAAAATTTATTTAAAAAATTTCTATTATAAAATTCTTTTTCAAAAAAATATTTTTAATTTAATCATTCCCAAATAACCCTACCATGGTAAACTAGTCGGTGCAAAAAAATATCCTGGTAGACTATTTTGCCCGGATATTGCACCTTCGATTTTGTTCCGCTTCTTTTCTATTTTTTAATTTTTTTATTAGTTTTATATTAAGAACGTGTTTACTAATATTTTAAATTCATTTTTTTTTTAAACTCATTTTCAATATAAAATACATACAAAAATTAAAATAAAATCTTTTTATTAATAAAATTTTTAAAAAACTTATTTTTAAAAACTTACTATAAATATGACATTATATATAAGTTTATTTTTTACTTAATATTTTTAATTTTTAATTATTTTTTTAATTCATTTTCAAAAAATTCATTTCATCCTAAACACGCTCTAAACGGCAACGCCGATTCCGCTTTCTTTCTATTCTACTTCATTTTGCTCTGCGCGTTTCTTTCCCACGTTCTCCCCCCTAACGAAACCGGATCTCCGATCTCCACCATCTTCTTCTCCTCTGCTTCAATTTCAATTTGGCCTGCCCTAGATCTCGGTTTATGCTAACTTCTGATCGTTGCTGTCATTATTCTTGATCACTGCGGTTGTTATCTTCTTCGTTTTCTGCTCATCCACAGCCTTCTCGGATTTCATCAGAAGTCTACCTGATCGTGGACTTTGGTAAGCCTTTAAGTGTGTAATGTCGTTATGCAAATTTCGATTTTGGTACACGTGATTAGCTCTTTGGTGACCCGTGGTTGTGATTAATTTTCTTTGAACTTGTTTAGAGAGTTCTATCTGGTTATGAATTTGAGGTTCTGCTGTATATTTGGCTTAGTCGATGTGTTTCTAAGCTTGTGCAGCATTTTGATTTGTTACGTTGCCCTTAGTATGAGGAATAATCGTGCTCACAGATGATTCTGCCATTGCAGTATGAGTAATATTCATTTGAATATTTGAGTTTTCTACTTTTGTGAACCTCTTTATTGTAGTAAGTGTCAGACTAAATTTTTTAGTTCAGCTTGTCCCTATAACTGTACTCATTGCATTCAACTTATCATGACATGATCTTATTTTTCACTTTTGCAGGTTAAATAAGATTATCCACGTAACATGGAAATTCAACTAATTTCACTACTTTCAAGTCAACATTAACAAAGAAGTCTATATTAGGATATTCTTTCCCTAACTGCCTCTCTCGCTTGTGCTAATCTCCAATGGCAGCATGTTATATTTCTATTCTCTTCTCCATTATCCTCGTCCTTCTCCTTGCCACCACTCCCGGTAATGCAATCTACTGCGACGAAGATGACTGCTACGATCTCCTCGGGTAGCTTCAATTTTCTTATTTTCGTTGTTCGATACCTTTTTTTATTCTCATTCAAGATATTTTCTTTTCCAGAGTATCGCAGGATGCTAATGCATCTGAGATCAAGAAGGCATACTACAAGCTCTCGCTTAAATTGTGAGTCTTCTTCTTGTTTTTCCTTATTTGCTTCATTTGTGGTTAATTAAAACAAATTTCTACAAATCTGTCTTTTTTTTTGGCTTGTTTTATCTTTTATACTTTTGAATTTCAGTCATCCAGATAAGAATCCTGACCCCGATTCTAGGAAGAAGTTTGTCAAGATCGCCAATGCCTATGAGGTAACAATTTCTCAAGTTAATACAAATTGCAAATGCTCCACTAGTCTAAATTTTGTTCATTTTGAGTTCTTTTTTCTGATAATGTTAGGGAAGTAATGGCATTGAAATTTGGTATCATATCATGTGTTTTTTTTTTCCACAAGACTATATTTGCAACTGGAATGATTAATGTGTTTATAGATGAATTCCTTTTTGATGAGGTTGATTTAAATGTGCAAATGGTAATGTCATTTGAACAATTTATTACTCTTCTTAGACTAATGGTAGGCGTTATTGTTGAACAAAGATTGTGGCTATGCAGAGGTATGTTTGGCAAGCGGTTAGGCTGCCATTGTATGGGAAGCGAAGTTAATTGGGAAGTTATATTTAGTGGGAGATTTAGCTAAAGCATATTCAAAGAAATCATTTCAGAGTATCACTTTGCAACAAAGCAGCAATGATCTTTCCTGTATAAAAAGAAAACAAAAAGTTTTCATAACTGATGAAACACACATACATGTTGCTTGCAAGGGTAGTTGCGAAGGTTGAAATCCTTTTAGATATTGTGGGTTTGAGGCACTAATTTTCAGAGTAACCAAATAAGTCGATTTCAAAAATATGTATAAGAGTGTTCTATCTCCTCTAGCAACCTTATCATAATATGCTGAGGAATTCTAGACCATTTGTTTTGGCATGACGGTAAAAATATTTCCTTGGTAATTGCACACTATTGTGTTTTTGAGTTGACATGCAATAATATATCAAGTGAAATTATTATGTAGGGTTTGGGTACCAAATTGGACTTGTTTAGTCTCTCAACTAGTCTGAAAGAGACCAATCCTTAGCAAACTGCTTTATACTTATTGTTATTTAATCCTTGAAATACATGCACTAGCTTATATCAAGTGAGTGATACCTCGTCAGAATTGAAGTGCCACTCACGATCTAATACACCATTTCAATGATATCTATCATCTATGGGGAGAAAGGCTTGGTTTATTTTTTATGTTATTCCTGTTTGACTTATTTTTCTTTCTTTCAATAAAATATTTTAATCCAAAGTATCTAATGCACAAAATGAATGTATTTGGTTTTCAACCTTATTATACATGTTGCAGTTAGCAAGATGAACTGTTTTGCTGTGACTTTCTTAGATTCTGAAGGATGAAACCTCGAGGGAGCAGTATGATTATGCAATTGCACATCCTGAGGAGGTAATATGATGTGGTAATTTTCTTGTTTCATCTTGCCTTGAAAGATAGATTAAAATGGATAATATCCTTGAATGTTCCTTGGAAAGAAGAAATAGTTAATTTTCATGTAGAGGGTGATAACCTTATCTAGACCCTTTGCACAAAATGGATTCATCTCAATTCTCTTGTTTTGATAGTCAATGTAGGTGTTATTTAATTAATAATAAATGCTTCACTAGCAAGTGTACTCGTACTGAATTTAGCTAGAAGTTTTCTTTATTTACCCGTCTTCGTCAGGTTGCTTCTTGTTCATAAAGCTGGAAGTTTTAACTGAGAGATGTGCTTTCTGCCTCTAGGCATAGTCAGCTTTCATTAGTTTGTTGTTAATCTCTAGTAGAACTGATAGGAAGGTTACTATCCTTAGAGGAGGAAATTTCTCTTCGTTAGGTAAGATATTATAACTGGGCTGATGATCACTAAATGTTGGAACTAATGCCCTCTAAATCATAAGGGAACCATAACAAACATATCACAAACTAAAATTGTTGCCTTCATTAGAAGCCTGGTATTGACTGCTTTTCTGATGACTGAAACCTCAAAGGATTACAATAATATACTAGTAACATTATTAAACAACTTCAGAAGATCTGGCACCTGTGAACCATCAAATGTGATGCTGGGGTCTAGGACCATCAAAGAATTTGCATAAGCAATCACATTTGAATATGATTTTGATAGTTTCAAGAGTGTTTTGGAATACAAATTATCTAGTTGTATGTGTTGACTGAGTTTTTGAAGTTTTATTTACAGTTATGTTTTTCTAACTTCCTTTCACTATTCTAGGTGTTTTACAATACCGCCCGTTACTATCATGCATACTATGGGCATAAGACGGTACGATACTTGATGTTCCACTCTTTTTCTTTGAATAATTGCTAGTGCTCTTCATGAGTCTCTTCACTTTATCTCATTCTTGAAATTCAATTTTAATCTTTAACACCTATCCATACGTGATGTATCTCTTCTCACCCTAGTGTACACAAAGTTGGAGAGACTCATGTAAGATCCATAGAACAAACTTAATAAAGTTCTGATTGTGTGTGATGTCAGGATCCACGTGCAGTCTTGGTTGGTCTTTTGTTGGTTGTTTCTGCACTACAATATGTAAATCAATGGACGCGATACACCCAGGTATCATGGTTCTGAAAGTTCTTGCAGTTTCATGTCTAAAACTTTCTTTTAGGGGCTAGAGTGCTTGCAAAACTAGCTTCCATAGACATCGGGGATAGTTATTTCTTTGTTAAATGTGATATGGAAAATTATTGCCTATAGTTACTTTTTTAATGTGCAATACTTTTGCTATATCTTTTTTAATATATCTCTTTTTTGCAAGAGGGTATTTGGACTTTGTCTTTGGAGTTGAGCAACTGTGCGATACATTTTGGTAGAAACAGAAGGCTTATTGAGGGGATATGGGAAGTGGTGATAGAAGAGGTCTAAGCATAAGTGGTTGAGCTTGAAGGAGCTAAGTTGTGGTCTAGCTTAAAAAGAGATGATGCTGACTCATGCAGAGAAGTTAGGTGGTTGTAAGGGGACATTGAGTAGACATAAGCAGTTTAGTGTGAGCTTGATGATAGCTTGCAAGGGGACAATGTACTTATGTGTAGAAGATGGACAGCTGAGCTTTCTTTAACTCACTAGGGACAGTTCAAACAATCATAATGTATGTATGTTGAATGATGAAACATTGGGAAGAACAGTAGCTCTTCGAATTGTTCTTTTATATTATCTCTGAGCAGTATTTTGAACAGTGAAGCTTTGAGAGGAAGTAGTAGCTTGATCAAGAGGCAAGATATTTTATTCTCAACCGGACCAGGAATCGGCCTCTATCCGGCATGTTGATCAAGAGGGAATAATAAATATATGTTTTTTAGTTTTCTCTTTTGCTGTCATTTTGATTAAGTTGCCGGATGGAGGTCAGTTCCTAGTCCAATTGAGCTGAAATATTATTACAGAGAGCCCAACTCATAGTTCTTCCTATCCAATACTGGAGATTGAACTTGAAGCATTCTAAAAGGAAGGGAGGGGGTGCGCGGTAACCCCATGGGTGTCCCTAAGGTCCCCACCCATATACCTATACATACATATGTTGAACCATCTTTGATAATCATAACTGCAATTGTCTTTTGGTTACTGTTAAGTTTCCATTTAATTGTTTATTTACTTGGACTGTAGAAATTAGTCTAAGACAATGTCTACACACGAATAATTTATTAGGTATAAATATTTCAGAAACCAATTCATCACCTATGTTTTCTAATTCATAATCTGTCTTCTAAATTACTTGTCCAGGTTGTGAGTATGGTCAAGAGAACACCTGCTTATAAGAATAGGCTAAAGGCATTGGAACTTGAGCGCATTGGTGGTGTAGCTAGCAAGAGGAAAGGCCATAAGCAAATGGACAAGTAAGAATTCAGTTTCAGTTATCTGCAGATAATAATGGTTTTAGAGATAATTTTACATGCTGCTAGTGATTAGAATCTTTTCTATCAATACAAATTTTTCAGGTACATGTAGTTATTTTTGTTCTCCTTGCTCTTAAGGAAGCGATAAATTCTATGATTAATTTTTTTGCGTATACAAACTTCTCGCTCTTTATATGTCGGGACACTGTTTAGCTTTTCTTTTCTTCTCTTTTTTCTATTTTCTTAAAGCATTTTATTTTTGGGGAAATTTCGATAGCTACATACTTACGAAATAGCCTATCGATCACATATAATTTGTATATATTATAGTAAAACAAAGTAAAAGAAATGCTAAGTCGACAAGTGCCCATATTAACTTATAGAAACTTTTCAACTTCTCAATATCATTTAGGAAGTATAAACTTGGATAACACAATGTGATTTGGCATGCATTGCTGTGATGCTTCAAAGCTTTAAGTTGCATTCAAGACTCGGTGTTTTCCACATATCAGAACCTCCTTAAGTAATGGTGGATGCCACTTAGACTAGTGATGGTAGAAAAAATTGGAGAACCAGTTTTCATCTGTGCTGACATTCTGTTGCGCCTTCAACTATAGAAGGAAAACATAATAGGAGCTTTAAAAGACAGTATAACCTAATATAGGAGCTTTAAAAGGCATTACAACCTAACATAACAAAATGTAGAATCCAGCCATTATCAACAAATGGATGCTAATAGGAAATTCAAAGATGAGTAAATTGCAAATTTGAAAGTTAAAGATCAAGAGTGCCTTGAACTAATGCAATACACAAACTGAAGATGAATGACTCTTGAAAGCTCATACATACTTCAAAGCCTCGATAGGAATATCTACTACTGTAAAGATCTTCAGTATGTGGTTTGGTAATGAGATATGAGCAATATATGATTCAGGAGGTGGCAAATGAGCCATCAATTTGATTGGCTGTACATACACAAAGTTCTCTGTTAGTCTTTCTTATAAGAGTATGGTTGACATGACTTTCATTCTGAAAAGCTACTATGAAAGACAAAAGTTTCGCTTTCAAAAGGAATGTAAGACATCCCACTCAATCTTGGGTGCAAACAACAACAAAAAGAAATGTCAAAATAGAATTTAAAGATAACCTGGATAAAAAAAAACGTAAGTTGAGTTGAAATCTGTATTTTAATTCGTAAATTTCAAGCAACAGCATCTTCAAATCTTGCAATTGTTAACAACATTGTAAAGGTTATCTTCTTTGTTTAGTTTGATACAATTAAGTTATGCTAGATTAACTAGATTCAAGTTTCCGAAATGCAATGAATGGCATATTTGCTTCCTACAGATAATGTAAACAAATCTTGAATGGCATGCTGCTCTTGTTAAAGAGGTGATGCTTGAAATGTTCCAAATTATGGGAAAAGAAAGAGATTTTGATGTGAATCTCTTAGCTTGGACTTCTGTATAGATGCTTGAGGGCATGTAGATAAGGATTATGCATTTCAGACTCTTTATACATACTGCTTTTGTATTTCTTTTTTGAAACTTGTCGAGGTTAAGATTTGACCTTTTTTGTTTATCCCAAATTGATTGGGTCGGTTGTTATTTAATGTAGGAAAATGCAAGAAGAACTTAGCGATGAACTTGAGTTGCAAATACAAGGAGCAGAAAAGCCTTGCGTGTGGAAACTTCTAGCTGTACAATTTGCACTTTTACCTTACACAATGGGCAAGGTTATATGTTTAGTCTTATTGTGTAACAGTTTGTTGCTGTTATTTTTATCATCACATTGTCTCATTTGCATGCTCTCCTTCTATTATATGTCATAGGATGTTATAGTCGCACACTAAACCACTCTTACTTAAAGGTACTAGTCATTGATTTGCAGTTACTAATTTGGAAGCTCTGGTGGTTTTGGAGATACCAAATAAGGAAAGCTCCATATTCTTGGGAGGATGCATGCTATCTGACAAGGACTTCCCTCAAAGTTCCTCTGGACTATTGGTGGAATATCGGTAGGACTAGTTAAACTCTGTGATTTAAGTTACTCTATACATCTCTTGAAATTATTTATGTTAAGCTGACTTCCATAAACAGTAAAAGCAATTCCATTTTCACTTCTGAAATATGTTTAACATAAAAGGAGTAGAATTGACACCTATATGGAATTACATGCTCTTAAAGATAACATCAACCTACATTTGAATTCTTATTAATTCTTGGCATGCACCTGTTCTATTGCCCTTCCTCCAAAATATACGGAAGTGGACCAAAGTTTTTTTGTCGAAGCTCATTTGATCTACTTTGAGCCCTATTCAGGATGTGGATGTCATTGGGGTTGCATGTTCTCCAACATTGAGCTTCTAATTATATATTCCATATTTCCAGTCCTGTTATTCCCTACTTCAAAAGGGTTTCTTGCAAGTCAATTTTACATGATTTTGCCAGCATGGAAAATTACTGCAAGGTCTTTTTCTTTTAAAGAAATTTCATCAACATTTTCCTTCGAAGTAGTTAGAATTTCTCTTTTTGCAATTGCATAGTTTGTTGCAATGAAGTACAAACTACAAACCTTACATTTCTATTAATGATTTTAGTCACTCAAAATTTTCATTTGTATATTTTCTTAGTGGTTATTCCTTACTTAAGTTTCATCAGGTTCATTTTTCACGAAAACAGTTTCAAAGGGCCACAAAGGTGCTTCTCCAAAAGAACCTTGTAGAAAACAATTTTTGAAAAGCATGTTTTGAGAAGTGCTTTGGACAAACTATTTTGTGAAAGGTTGCTTTGCAATAATGTTTGGCTTTACCCAAAGTGTTTCTTGTGAAAAGTGATCTGGAGAAATATTTCTATCAAAGGAGCTTTCTGAGACATTGTGAAAAAATCTTTTGAAGTAATTCTGTGGAAATAGAGTTTGGGAAAGCTTGAAAGCTACGTTTGGGAAAGCATAATGTGTTTTTGGTTTACCTTCTTTGTTAAAATGTTTCTTTAAGAACTTCTATAGGCAGTAGTTGGACTAAACTAAATTTGAAAGTCTTTCTGAAAAAGATGATTTTTATGAAAAATGCTTTTTATGAGGTTAGTTTAAGAACACTTTTGTAGACAGCAGTTTCGTGAACAATGTTTGTACAAATTGAATTTGTAAAAATGTGCTTTGGGGGAAGCTCCTCTAATATTTTTCAAATTGATTCTGGAAATGGGATTCCAATTGTGGCAAGATGAGTTGTTTCTACTTTTGTTGTAAACAATGTTGCAATAGTTGGGAATCCTTAAAAAAGTGACCTCTACTGTAGTTTAATTTACACTATCACATCTAACAAAAAACATAGCAATATAGCTCATCGCAGTAATTACATTTACAATTGAATTTACAGTCAAGTATTCAGGTCTTTAGTGTACCTTGAAATCAGTAAGTGTATTGTTTTTTCTGTTTGTAGATGAGCCCACAAGGAATGATCTTGTTGTAAGACGCTTGTGGGTGAAAAGCAACATGGAAAGCTACTTGGCAGAAACAAGGAGAGAATCAAAACGTCGAAGATAGATGAATTTTTTATCCTTTTGCATGAACTTCTTTGTCGTTTTGCCTTGTGAACACGGCTCTTTATGTCCAATATTTGGAAATACTTGCTAGAGATACCACAACTTGTTGTTGTAAGTTGTATGATTATTGCTTGATTTATACATAACGTTGGAAAAGCAAACCACAGTTGTATTCGAGCATTTTGATGTTAATCATCATATCGTGGAAAATGTATACGGAAAAATTTACTTTTTGTTGATTACTCTTGTTGATCGATAAGGATACTGAATGGACAAAATGTAAAAGGAAAAAATTTCAAGGTTGTAAAGATAATATACAGAAGGCTGTAACGATAGAGAAAAATAAACCTATAAGAAGCAGGATATCGGTTCAATTTGAAATTGATTTATTTAATTCGGATAAGTTCAATTTTAGTCTCTATAAATTTGTAGATTAGATTAGGGTTGAATTCGATTATTAAATAGGTCAACTCAAAATTGATTCATTAATTTGAATTGCCATCTTTAGAAGGAATGATTTTCTGCAATTTTTTTTACCATACAACAAAATTTTGAAAAAAAATAAAAAAAATAATAGTAATTAAAAAATTATTTTAAATATTTATAGTTAATTATTTATTTTATATTTTAATAAAATAGTGTAAGATGAAAATTATAATATTATCGAAGTATTATTACGTAGGTGTATCTTTAACGATGAATTTGAATTTTGTACAGAGATTTTTATTCATATAGCTAATTATGTTTATCAAAATTTTTATCGAAAGTATTACTATATACGTATAATCACAATATTTCAGCTGTCACTATATATATTCAAAAAATAAAAATAAAAATAAAAATTTTTGAAACATTCTAAGGACTAATGAAGATGCTAAATATTACATATTCTAACGGACACCGCCAAATCTCTTCATCAAGAACACCTCATTTCAACTTATTAATCATTTCACTTAAGCTTAAAATATAGAAATAAAATTAATAATTTTAATTATTAAATATGTCAATCTAATTTTGATCTCGTTATTAAATAAGTTGGGTTAAGATTGCTAATTTTGACCCATATAAATTTTACCTGATTATTAAATAAGTTGACCCAAAATTGACCAAAAAATCTGAATTGTCATATCTAGTACCATGCAGATTTTGTCTATATAAATTTGAGTTTGTTGAAGCCCCAAGGTTGATTTTGATGATAACAATAATTAAAAATTATGGTTTATGACTTAGGTTGAACTAATCAGCTACTATCAAAGTTCTGTAACATCTTATAAACAAGATTTTAACCTACACTCAATAGATAACAAGCTAGCTATGCTATAAAGAGATCTTTCACCTAGAGATAGTCACCGAACAGCCAGCTACCTGCTTACTACATATACGAAATTCTTTATGAGGCGCATGAACAAAATCCTCACAGAAATAGAATAGCGAAAAACATAGCATTGAACGGCGAACAGAGAAAAACAGAGTACTCGATAGTCGGCTATTTTGCTGCTGCTCGCGAACAGAGAAAAAATTAAGCATGCACACTATAAGATCATCTTTACTTTTTAGAGATAATTTCAAATTTGATGTAGATTCTATTTGAGCTCCAACTTCTTATCATAGTTAGAGCAACATGCACACTATAAGATTGATCTAGTAGCTCATCAAATTAAGATCAACACAAGTTCAAAAAATTCTTGGAAGGATGGAAGAAAATTCAGAAGACAATGAGATGTAAAATTCAGACATTGCTGGAAGTAAATTCTCAGATGTGCTTTGATCAAGAATTTCTTATCCACTTAAAGCCTAATTTTGTATATTTCACATCAAGAATCACAACAATAAAAGATCAAGAATGTAGAGCAAATTAGCTCTCAGAATCTTGCTCGCTAACAACACTGAAATGAGTTAAGATTTAAATTTCAATTTTCATTTATAAGAGTTTACTGACCAAGCAATAAGAATAAATTGTCTACATCGTTCATAAGTCAACTGTAGCGATAAAACAATGTATTATATTGAGGTATAAGATAGAAATTGTTAAGCACATACCATTGAAGACCAATTTAGAGTACTAAAACTAGGAGGTAAGGTCTAACAGACCCGAAGCTTCGCTTATATATAATCCTAGAGATCTTCAAGCCAATCGACAATCTAAGTTGTGAAAATTAAATATGACTAAGACTCATCCCAGTCTCTCTGATATGAAATTTAATTTCACTGGAGGACACATCAAAAGACGAGATAGTTACCAGCGGGGAAGAGAACGCACTAGTAGCAAAAATTCAAATTGCCAAGCTGCAATATTTATTGCCTTTGGAAGATCAAACCACAGCTAGTTTAATGAGAATTAAATGCTAGGAGATAGATCACCTGAAGACCTACCAGACATTTCACAAAAGAAGCTCAGTCTAATTATTGAAAATCCAACATTAAAGTGCTGACGACAACGAGAAGAAGACTCACAACGACAGCAAGCATGGGAAGGACAACAAGAAGAATTCGAGCCGTTGTGATCCCGAAGTTCAAGAGCTGCAAGAAGGAAGTATATAAATAGAAAAGTCATACCAGCAAAGAAGTGATGGAGAGTAGAGAAAAGCGATGAGAATATAGAAATGAAAAACACCGAGAAATTTCAAGAAGAATGAATGAGCATTACATAGACTCCATCCTTCAAAAAAAAGATTTTTACTGCTGCTAATCAAATTTCTGAACATATTTCCTAGCAGCTTTTTTATCATCTCAACTTGTTTACGTGAAGATTATTTTTGCTTTGAGATTGATTCTGTGCCTAATCTGTGCTGTTTAAATTTCTGTAAATCAGAGGCTAAGTGCTTGGAGCACTTGTGGGAGAGGATTAGGGAGGAGCTTGATAAGTGTTCACTGGTTTTGTAACAAAGCTAGCTATTCAGTTAGGGGGATGTGTGTGTCCGATGGCTGTCTGGTTTAAGGAAACTCATAAGAGCAAGTGTGCCTAGTGAAGCACTTTGCTCATTGTGAGTGTAGCTTGTTAAAAGTTTAGTAAAACTTCAGCTCTTGTGATAGAGCATCCGTAGATGTAAGTAAAAAAGTTTACCGAACCGCATAAATTTTCTGAATTGTTTTGGTTTACTATTAGATTTACTTACTATAATAATAGCTCTTTTCATGACCTACCATATATATAGCCGACTTCCTAACTGCTATCTGTAGAAACTTCGATTAATCGAAATTTTTTTAATTATTAACTCAATTCATCGCTCATCTATTAAGTTGATATTGCAAGTTTACCTAATAGAGTTTTTGTCAACATTCTTATATTCTAGTACTATATAGTGAAAGAAAAACTAACACAATGGTCGTCAATAATTCAATTGTATATTCGGAAATAGCTATAATTTTCCACATCTTTGTGAATTCTTTACCCTAAGCTAATAAAACTTGTAGTTTTGACTTTAAAACTAAAAGTCAAAACGGTTGGATATTGTTTGAGTGCTTTTTCAGGTATCAAATTTCCATATCATTTTTTATGTCTTTCGATTTTTTTTTTCTTTCATTAAAGAGTTTATGGATATTACATACAAAATTAGATGATATTGTGATGAAATATTAAACACAATGAATTGCATGTTTGAAGTTGCTCATCAAATGCTTCACCATTTTATTTCAGTTTCTCATTTCTTAATAAATTTCTTCAGTAGTCAAATACTGGGATGTCGTATCCAATTTCCTATCCACAAAATAATAACAATACTACTACAAACTGCGCATTTCTTGGGAGAGACACGAGTGGGTGTCCATGTTATACGAATACTCCGCCCAATCAAGCTAACGCATCTAATAACGAGGATGCTTACCAACAAAGCACCTCAAGTACGCCTCTACTCCTTTGTTAACGATCACCAACTACCCATTCGTTTGCAGAAGATAGGCAGAACTCATGTGGAGAAAAGTTCCTTACAGATGGTGAAGATCTTGCTAAAATGAGCTAATGAACAGTGAGTCCTTATAAGAGATGATTAAAGATGGATAGCCTTGTAGCTTAACGATTTTTTGGCAAAGTGCTTGCTACATCCACTGCATTATATGGAAATCTCAAAGACGTGAAGTGTGCATACTTTGCTAGTCTATCCACCACAACCAATATATTATTCTTCCTTTCTGGCAAAGGCAATCCTTCGATACAACCCACGTAATGTCAGTATATACAGCGGTAGGAATTGAAAGATGCTGTAGAAGTCTCGCTAGTTAGGGGCAGTCTGATTTGGCTTTGGGCACACAGCACACGCTGTTATGTATCTTTAGAGCCCGTTTGGCATAGCTTATGACAAGCTGCTTATCAACTTTTCTCCATTTCATATTTTTTAATATATATTTTATAAATATATAAAAAATTTAGAAAATGTAGAAAAATTCTACGGAGTGAGATGTTTTTATTGCATATTTTTATTATTTTTTTGGAAGTAAAAAAAATAGAGCTCGTTTTTCAAAAAAAGATAAAAATACTCTCTATTTCAGAAAAGTTTCATTTCATAAACACTACCAAACGCCCCCTTAGACTTCACGAGACATACCTGACCAGTAAAACTGATGCGGTAGACACTTATAAGTGTGAAAACACCCTCCGTGTCCATCAATTGCTGAATTGGGAGCCTCGAACAGCAACTGTCGTGGCAATGCTAGGTCCTCTAGATCGTTTGGGCCATTATGTAAGTGTCAACCAATGAATTTGATAAAGTTGTTGGATATCACCCAATTCTCATATAACTTACAAAGAAGCCAGTCAACTAGAGCAAGTCCGTTTGGGCTGGCCGTAGATCACCAGCTACAAAGAAGCGAGCAAATTAGACCCTCTTATTAAGGTCAACTAGATCACCAACAATATATGCCACGGGATAGCACAAAATTCCCTTCTTCCATGGATCGGTCCTCATGAATGGATTTATTTAGCCAATCGATACTTTCCTTACTACCAAACTCCTCATTTAGAGCATGTTTTCATTGCCTCAATGTACTTACATGGTGAAGCTAATCTTTGGCACCAAAGTTATTGAAGGGATAATCCAATCCACTCGTGGGAAGAGTTCACTAATGCACTTATATTTTCTTTGGCTCTACTACCTTTGGAAACCCAATTATGAGCTGAAACAACTCACCCAATTAGGCTACGTTGATGACTATGAAAACGCATTCGAAGAGCTTCGCACAAGGATGCCTTGCATTGCTGAAATCGACCTTGTGGGATATTTTTGTGGGGGATTGCAACGCCATATCTCCTTAGGGTCATGTCTAGAGTACCTAAGACCTTGCAATTAGCTTACATGCATGATCGAGTATGCGAGCAAAAACATGGCTTAGAGCTCCCCTCTAGTACTCTTCATGCAATTTTTCTAGTAGAGCCACAGCAGTTACCTCTGCAGCGTCTTCCCTGCTTGCTGCCTCCACTACATCCCCAACTATTAGATAGTTTCATTACTCTATGTAATATCATAATTTATATAGAATATAATTCATGATCTAGAAACTAAATAACTTTTACATAACTTAAACGAGAGAAACATACCTTGATCCATAGCGTTTATCTTCAATTAGTTGTTTATCTTTAGAAAACTTGATTTCTCACTCTTAATCTTTACTTGATTCTAAAGCAATATTTTAGGTGATGGAATTGACAACAAGTCTTAAATGTAGATTAAGATCGAGAGAGGACCAAACATTCCTTTAGGAATATGTTAAGAACCCACAACCATCATAGTGGGAAGTTACCATAATTTTTCTCAAGTGGGCAGTTATTGTAACTTTTCGTTATGGAGAGTTATTGTAACTTCTCTTATAATAGGTAGTTTTAATAACTCCTTAACCAATAGGATATTACTATTATATATTAAATCAAATATTACACATGAGCCAACTCCAACATTCTCTCACTTGGCTTATGTGTTATAATTTCAACTTTATGGTTTAATAAAACTTAATGCAATCAAATAAATCATTTCGTTCATTGATTGCACCACAATATCATTATTAAGTAGAGATTAATATGAGTCACGACGATTCCATATCGTTAACTCGATAAAGTTCCTTCCATGTACCTAATAAAATTTTAGTTTTAGACTTAATAAGACCTATAAATAAGAATTACTATAATGGTTCACCTAATATCTATAGAAAAGACAAAGTCTGTCAGTGTTTCTATAAATTATTTATTTATATACCAACAAAATAAATAGGATATATATAACAGAAACAATACATAAATGAGCTTGAGTGTCAAATACGTAAATATTAAGGTTTTTCAATGATACTCATTTTTTCGACATGCTTAGTAAATGTCTTTGGAGGCAACCATTTAGTTAATGGATCAGCAATCATCAGATTCGTGCTAACTTCTTCTTTAATGGAAAGATATTTTAATTCCATATTTAGCACCCTTAGAATACTTATCGTTTTTAAAGAAAAAAACTGCTGTAAAATTATCACATTAAATTTTCAGCGGTTTAGCAATACTGTCGACAACGCCAAGCTTAGAAATAAAGTTCTGCAGCCAATTAAGTTGAATTGTGACCTCAAAGCTTGCCACAAATTCAGCTTGCATAATGGAAATAGCAATGACAGACTACTTCGCACTTTTCATGATATTGCTCCGCCAGTCAAAAGGAACACATACCCGAATGTAGATTTTCAATTATCAACACATCCAGCAAAGTCAAATCCAATAACTTCCAAATTATCAGATCTTCTATAAGTAAGCATATGATCTTTCGTTTCTTATAAGTATTTTAGTACTTTCTGTGCAGCCTTCTAGTGATCGTGTCCTGAATTACTTTGATATCGGCCTAGCATTCCGATAACAAAATTAATGTCGAGTCTAGTACAAGTCTGAGCATACATCAGGCTCTCAACACGAGATGCATAAGGAATATCTTTCATTTGTTTGCATTCCAATTCATTCTTTAGACATTGCATAAGGCTAAATTTATTACCTTTCTGAATTAGAACAACACTTGTCGAGTAATTTTTCATTCCAAATCTCTTTAGAACTTTATTGACATATGCTTTCTGAGACAATTTAACAATCCTTGTGATCGATTCTGATAAATTTCATACCAATCACAAAAGTTGTCTTTTCTATATATTTCATTTTAAAGTTCTTAGAAACAAATTTCTTAGTCTAATGTAACAGACCAAAATCATTTATAGCAAGCAAGATATCATCAATATACAGAATTAGAAATATAAATTTGCTCTCACTGATATTTAGGTATATACACCGATCAATAGTGTTTTCTTTAAAGCAAAAGATATGATAGTATCATTAAACTTAAAATACCATTATCGGGAAGCTTGTTTAAGTCCGTATATCGATTTTTTAAGTTTACATACTAACTCTTCTTTTCCTTCAACTAAGAAGTCTTAAGATTGACACATATATACTTTCTTATCTAAATTCTCATTTAAAAAGGCGATTTTCATATCCATTTGATATAGTTCTAAATCATAACGAGCTACCAAAGCCATGATGATTCTAAATGAGTCCTTTCTTGAAATTGGAGAAAATGTTTTATTATAATCAATGTCATTTTTTTGAGTAAAATCTTTAGCAACAAATCTAGCTTTATATCGTTCGGTATTGCTATTTGAGCATATTTAGTCTTAATGACCCACTTGCACCCAATATATTTATATCTTTCTGGCAATTCAACAAGTTTTCTTTGTATAGATTTTAGCTCATCATTTATGGCATCTATCCATTCAGAACTATTAGCACCATCTATGGCTTGTGAAAATAGAACAAGACATCATTAATGCCTAAGTCAAAATCTTATTTTTGTAAATAAATCGCATAGTCGTTCGAAATAGTAGATGTTTTTTGTCTTTCAGATTTTCTTAATTCTATTTTTTGTGGCTCATTTACAATAGATTCATTAAAATTGATGTCATTTAGAGGAATTTTATTTATTTATTGTTCTTATACACTGTTAAACTGTTCTACAGCTATAGAAATAATAAGTTTATAAGAAGTTTGAGGTAGAAAAATTTGTTCTCTAACTTCTTTAATTTCATCTTTGAGTAGTTCTTCACTCCCATAGACTTCACCATTTTCAATAAATCTAGCATTTTCAGTTTCAACAATTCTTATACTATGGTTAGGACAATAAAATATATATCTTTTTTATTTTTTCGGATAAAAATACACTGATTGTTCTTACATTCGGCTTCTTTCATGTAGATTATAAATTCTTATCTTTGCCGGGCAACTCCAAACATGTAGGTGTCTTAAACTAAGTTTTCTTCCTATACACAATTCAACAGGAGGTTTTGGAACTGTCATACTATGATTTTTAAAGCGTGCATCCACAATAATTTGGATAAAGATGAGTTAATTAACATACTTCTAACCATATCTATTAAAATACGATTATGTCTTTCTGCTACATTATTTTGTTGTGATGAACCTGACATTGTGTATTAAGCACATTTGCCATATCTTTCAAGGAATTTAGCAAATGGACTTGAATATTTTCCCATTACGTCATACTTTTCATAATATTCACCACCTTTGTTATATCTTATAATTTTCACTTTCTATCTAACTGTCTTTCAACTTCAGGAATTAATACCTCTAAGGTATTTATTGTATGAGATTTTTCATATAAGAGATAGATATAACCATAACATGAAAAATCATTAATAAAGATGATAAAATATTTTTCTCCACTAAAAAATAAAATATCAAAAGGTTCGTAAATGTCAGTATGTATAATCTCACAAAGCTGTGTGCTTCTTGTGGTTCTTTTCTTTGTGTGGTTGGTTTATTTTTTTAATACAATCCACACATATACCAAGATCGATAAAATCTAAATTCCGAAAAATTTCATTCTTTACCAATCTTTCTAATCTTGATTTGGATATGTGACCCAAACATTTATGCCACAAGTAAGCTAAATATTCATTCACGAACCTCGTTTAGTGCCAACATCATGATGCAAGATTAAAATATTTTAGCAAATGAATTATCAAGTTTTAACTTGTATAATCCATCACATAAAACACTAGAACCAATAATATGGTTTTGTTTATATAAACTAAAATATCTATTTCCAAATTTAAAAGAGTATCCATGAATGTCAAGTTTTAACAAATAAATTAACTTGCGAAAAATAGAATGTACATAAAGTGTTTCAAACAAATCCAATTGAAACGTAAGCGATACAGCCAAAATCAATCCACCAAGTATTATAAGGAACTCTAGCTAAATTTGATTCGAAACATACAGAAGCATAATGCTTACCTTTCTTTTCGAACCAAGCCTTATACTTCACGTAATCTTTATGATAGTGTCCAGGTTTCTTATAGAACTGGCATTTGTCATTTTTACGTTCCTTCTTATGTATTGAAGCATAAGACCCATTTGTCTTAAATGGTCTTTGCTCTTCCTTTCCAGTTTCTTGATGCTTAATGAAATGAACGGAATGAGTTCCTAAGTTCTTAAGCCTTGTATCCTCTTGCACAAGCATACTATGCAATTCACTCATATTCTATTTGTCCTTCACGATATTATTATTCATTTGGGATTGATCATATTCAGAATATAAGGAGTTAATAATAAACTATGCAAGAAAATTTTCATCCACATTCATTCTCAAGGACTTCAATTTTACTTGTAATGTTTGACATTTCAATCACATTCTTATACATAGTATGAGAACCATCAAATTTTATGGTGATCAATATACTCATAAGTGTCCCAGCAATTGACTTATCAATTGTTTGGGAACGCTCTTCCACAAACTTCATAAACTCCTTGGCACTTTCAGTGTTAGGAAGAGTTGACTTAATGTTCTTCGCAACGGTCATTCGCATAAACATTAAGTTTAGTCTGTTTGATCTTTCCCAAATACTATGGAAGATCTTTCTTCATCACTGTTGTCATTAGTAAAAGCAGCGGATTTTTTAGTTATGAGTGCTAAATTAAGATCCAGTACACCTTAGTGAAACTGAACTTGTTTACATCAATTAGAAAATTAAGTCCGTTGAAATAATTATACAAACGTAGTATGCAAATGCAAAGAAACAGGAATAGATGCTGCAAAATTAATAAATGCTCGGAAATTAATGCTTTGACTTTCAAAGTTTTAAATACATAATACAGATTCAAACCATTCATTTAAGTAATAAATGTATATTGAAGTTTTCCTTTGAGTGAAGCAATGACTTATAACATAAATAGTAATGATGCTAAAATAAAATTTGAACTTAATTTGATAATTAAATATATTCAAATTAGACATGTTTGCTATCTTTTCATATACAAAACAAATTTAATAAAATATATAAATCATCATGTAATGTTTTTAAAATATAAGAACTACCAATCAACTTTTGGTGATTCTAAATGTCTTATAATCATAAACTTCAATTATCCATAAAATATTTAACATAATATCATATCAAATATAATCATTACATATTTATGGATAATATATATATATAATTTGAAATTCACGATATTTTATGATTTGATCATTTTGGTGATCAAAAAATCATCATAATGCGAATTCAAATTGATATACAAATTCTATATTTTAAAATCTGTGAAAACTTATGAATTGGTCACTTTGGTGGCTAACAAACCATCATAATATAAATTTAAATTATACAATTTAATAGTTGTAAGAAATTGATTTATGCATAAAATATGTACGACATAAATTTTTTTTATGCTATATATCACCTAAACTACCATATAATAGCATATAATTAATGATGCTAATAATTTAATTGGCGAAATTATACATATTTAATAAAAGCATAGCAGAATTTTTAAATTTATAAATACCAACAGCAGCGAAAAATATAAACTCCCAAAATAAATAATTTTAGGATTTTTCATAATCAAGAGAAAAGAAAAAAATTTTGATGAAAAATCATCGATTTCTAAAATCTTGGTTCTGATACCATCAGAGATGCAAATATGGGCCGGACCAAACGGGCCGGCCCGCAGCCCGACCATTCAGCCCGGCACTAGGCTCGCCTGGCCCGATGAACAGTGACAGGACGGGCCGACTTTGCTGGCCCGTCGGGCGGCCCGTCCGCCCGGCGCTGTTCTATTGACCGGTCAACGTTGACCGTTGACCAAGTCAAAAAATTTTGAATTATTTCTGTCATGCTGACGTCAGCATGAACGTTGCAGCAGCCAACCAACGGTAACACTACCGTTGGCCGGCTACTGCAACGTTAAAAATTTTTTTTTTTTTAAATTCAACTTTTCATCTATAAATACATCATTCTCATTCATTTTTCACACATTTTTCTCAAATCTCATTTTCATTCTACTCAATCTTACACAAAATTATACAAATATATTTTTTTACTTTATTTTTTAAATATACATTTTTTCAATTCTCAAAATTTTAGTTGTTATTTAAAATGGATCCAAATTTTCATGCCATTAATCTTGATATGGATGACTATGGTATGGACGATCAAAATTTGGAGGAAATAAATGTTGCTCGTATGGAGAAAGAAGGTGATATTCTTCCAACACAAAGAAAAAGTTTTCATTAAAGATGTAACGAAATTCCTCCAATTCCAAGTGTTGGAAGTAGTTCGGCTTCAGGATCGACATCGACAACAACAAAACGTTCAAAAGTCCCAACTTCTGAAGCCTGGAACTATTTCACTGCCGAATATACAGTGCTAAGTGATGGTACTCAATAAAAAATGGCGAAATGTAAGTTTTGCAATAAACTTTTAACTGCTAATCCTAGTGCAGGTACCGATATTTAATAGCACATGGTAAAAAATGTGCTTCCAAAAACCAAATCAGAAGGGAACCTTCACAAACTCAAGTTCAATTCAACACGGATGGTTCGGTAAGTACTTGGTCTTATGATTCTAATGCAGCTAGGGAATCTCTTGCCCGTATGATTTGTGCTATGGATTTACCTATTAATTTTGGTGAGTCATCTTTTTATGAAGAACATATTAAAAGAGCATATTGTCCACAATTTCAAAAAGTTAGTAGAACAACTACTAGAAGTGATATTATTATTTATTACAATAAAATGCGCACTATATTAAAATCTGAATTAACTTTTTTAAAATTTTCTATTGTGTTAACATCTGATATTTGGAGTGGTAGAGCTAAACAAGATTATTTAAGTGTTGTTGCTCATTATTTAGATTCACAATGGATTATGCAAAAAAGAATTATTGATTTTAGACTTATTGATTCCACACATGATGCTAAAAGTATTTCTGACCGCATTATAAGTGTAGTTAAAGAATGGGGCATAAGCAACCGCATTGTCTCCATCACCATAGATAATGCTTCAGCAAATACCAAAGCAATTCAATTTCTTGAGATGGAGCTAAGCTCATAAATGGGAGGAATTTTACTACATCAGCGTTGTGCTTGCCATATTATCAACTTAATCGTACAATCAGGTATGTAGCTGGTAAGTGATCAGATTAATGATATTCGCGTTGCTATTTCTTGGATTACTAGTTCAAATCAACGTTTAGCTGAATTTAAGAGATATTGCATAGCAGAACATCTAAAGCTCCGAAAGTTCAACCTTGATATGCAAGTAAGATGGAATTCTACTTATTTAATGTTGAAAAGTACTTTAGATTATAAAAATGTGCTTATGATTTTTTATAATACAAGAATGGGTAACAATATATTTACTGAAACTCATTGGATTATTACTGAAAAACTTGTAGAATTTTTAAAAACTTTTTATGATGCTACTATTTTATTATCTGGTGTTTACTATCCTACTTCTCCATTAGTTTTATATTCAATTCTTAATATAGCTACTATGCTATATTCGCATATAACAGATGAATTACTTGGACCTATAGTTAAAATAATGACTAAAAAATTAAAAAAATATTGGTCTGATATTCCTCTTTTATATTGTTTTGCATTTATGTTAGATCCTAGATTTAAATTTGTATATTTTACTAATACTCTTACATATATTGGTATGTATTTAGATATTTCCGATATTCAATTGCAAATAACTAACGCTCGTAACAAGCTGTATGAAATTTATGATCTTTATGAAGTTAGGTTTGGTAATTTGCGAAATCAACAACAACAAGTAGCACCGGCACAAACTCATCAAAGTAAGAAGAAAAAAACGATCAATTGGTCTTTGATCTCCGTCAAGCCTGGTTCAAGTTCAACACCATCTTCAACTTCAAGCAGCATGCAATCTTCTTTGGACTTGGACAAATATTTTGAAGGTGATACTGTCATTGTAGAAGACGATGAAAACCCAGAAATTTTAATGTTTTGAACTGGTGGAAGACACATTCAACAAGATATCCAGTACTCTCTCAACTAGCACGTGATATTTTGACTATTCCTGTTTCAACGGTGCCTTCAGAATCGGCATTTAGTACAGCCGGAAGGATAATTGAAGAACGCAGAACACAACTTACTAGTGAGATGGTTGAAGTGTTAACTTGTTTGAAAGACTGGGAATTTGCAGTCAAAAGAATGCAGCATACAACTCACAATGAAGACCTGACTGAACAATTTTCTGAATTATTTTTAAATGAAAATATTCCAAGTACAAGTTCAAATGTATAATTATATACATATTACAAATTGTAATATTCTTTTATATTTAATAATATTTTTAAAGTTATTTTTTAAGCTTTTTATATTTAGTAATAATTTTTAAGGTTATTTTCAATTTTTTATATTAATTATATTTTTAAATATTATTTAAATTTATTATTTAAAAAATAAATATATATAACGGGCTGCCGGGCCGGACCGGGTCTAAAATTTCAGACCCGGCCCGGCCCGCCTGTTTTTGCACCTCTAGATACCATACGTTAGATAGTTTCATTACTCTATTTAATATCATAATTTACGTATAACATAACTTTTGAGCTAGAAGTTAAATAATTTTTATATAACTTAAACAAGATAAACATATCTTGATCCATAGCGCTTATCTTCAATTAATTGTTTATTTTTAGAAAACTTGATTTCTCCCTATTGATCATTACTTGATTCTAAAGCAATACTTTAGGTGATGGAATTGACAACAAGCTTTACATGTAGATTAAATCGGGAGAGGACCAAGCATTCCTTTAGAAATATATTTATAATCCATAACCATCATAGTGGGTAGTTAACATAATTTTTATCAAGTTGAGAGTTATTGTAACTTTATATTAAGAAAATTTATTTGTAACTTTTCTTATAATAGGTCGTTATAATAACTCCTTAACTAATAGAATATTACTATTATATATTTAACCAACTAATAGGATATTACTATTACATATGGGCCACATCCAACACTAACACCAACTCCTACTACAGCTACCACCTATACATCTTCCGTGGGTGTAAGTCTGCCTCACTGGTTGCCATCTACCTTAGGTTGTCCATGAACCGAAGTAGTCAGACTAAATCTCTAATTAGATATAACATCTCCAATGTGTCATGGATGCAGCGGCAACAACAAGCAAATAAGGGATGCAAACCAGAGGCTACAAAGACAAGGAAGCATTCAAAAGGATGCATAGGTTGCGGGGAGAACTAGTCGGCGAAACAGCTAGAGTAATCTAGAAACAGATCAGAGTTATATGCTATTTACTTTCATAAGCAAATAAATATTTGGTTACCAAGTTTGTAAATATTTTCTAGATTTAGTTAGATTATAACTCTGACCATATCTAGGTTTTGGAAGAGTTTATAAATAAGTGTTCTTGTAGCAATCGCAAGGTATGGAGAATTAAGTTTTGCCTTTCTGTTTCATTATTTTCAGCTTGTAGTTGATATAGAGTTATTCTGCAATTCGTGTGATCACGAATCGTAACACAATTCATCGGAACCATTGTATATCCAAAACTAAATCCATTCCTCCAAGGGGAAGCAGATATGCATCAATGAACAATTAAGCTCCTAAAACTTTTGTTTGACACTGAAACTTTTGAGCTTTTGGAATAAAGCTATTTTATAGTATTTTTCAGCGATTGTGAGCTTTTGCTAAAAAAACAGTTTTATGTTGAAAAATTATTCGGATAAATTTTTACTGTATTGTGTTGTTTGATGGTGAAAGCTGAATAGAGTGTTTGGCTAAGTTTGCGCTTATTTCTGAAGTATGTATATAATAACCGGATTATCCTAAGTTATATAATAATTGACATATGATAAAATTTTAAAATTCTTTTTCATATATTTTACATTTAATATTTTTATAACATAATAATTTTATTATACACTTTCTTATATTAGTATTTATAAATTTAATAACAAATTTATTATTATTATACTATTGTAATAATTCAAATTATATTTTTAAAATTGTTAATATTATATTATTGATATTTTAATAAAAATACTAATAATAATAATTAATTACTTAAAATATAATTATTCAGTTATATATTGTTAATAATTTAAAAAAAAATTTCAAAAGTCATATATTCAGCAAGTCCTTGTACATCATCGATACTAATAGTAGTAGGGATAAAAGATCAAAGAAGAAAAGGAATATCAGGAATTTTAGGAGAATTAAGATTGTTGAGTATGTGTATCAAGTGGGAAAAGATTGTCAAGTCTTTTTCTTTAGCAATCTTATGTAACAGACATACCTGACACATAGAAAGGCTCTGAAATACTGTCACTAATCATGGACTATTTCATTTCCAATTTCCCTGCAGCTTGCTATTACCCTTCTACGAGGTCAAAGAACAAATCAAACATAAAAGTGTACATAGATATATAAATACACTATATATGAGGTTGTTCCTTATATTAGTCATTTAAACAACTTTAGTACCCAAAAAGAGGTTACTATTGATAATTTATATCTTAATATTTACATTGATAGATCAAGTTTACTTTATTAACAAGCTTTTGACAAATATCTAATTATGAACTCCAGCAAGAAGGCATCAATCAACCCCTAACTGGGTTAGGTTCCTAACACATCTGAGTCACCCAAAGTTGCTTAGCTTCTAAACTTATAGAACTCCCATCACATTGCTAGCATAAATTTCTGAAAAGAGCACACTGATCATACATATAGTTCATTAATCAACCTAAAAAACTCACAAAATTTTTTCATAAATCTAAGCTACCCAGTAAGCAGCATCTCTATGGCTGTCAATGAGCCATGGCATACATCATCATCAAATCATCATATATACATCATATGCTTAATAATATAAAACTCATCAATTCAACTGAAATTTGAATTTTACAAAATTGAATATATAGAAAACCCAAGGTCTAAGAGTCATTTAAATGAATGCGCAAGTATAATAAAATGTTACGTAGGCAACTGACTGCCAACAGAATAACAAATGAACTGGTAGAACTAGAACATGTAAAAGGCTACCATAATAGGATTGAATTTCTCAGAAATAAGAAAAGTAGGAAATAAATTAAACAATATTAGCACTTACAATTTGCAAAACGGCTAAACATTCAAAATAAGTTCATCCCTGTAAAAATAGTAATACGTGTCGTTTTAATATATAGTGACATTTCAGTTAGAGATTTATTTTTGAATAACAAAACCACCCTACAGGCATATGAGCTACTACAAGCTGAATGACACAATAGTTATCAAATTTAAAGCATAGTCAGCCATATCAGTTGTTACTAGTTTATCTAGTGAAAAACCACCTATAGAGGTGAATAATCCCCTATGATGTCTATGATCTTATGCTTCAATATGACGGCCCAATCAAATTCCTTAACACGTCACAGTATCCTAACATATTTACAATTGCAAGAACAAAGACATCAACTTTAGCAATATGAATAGTGTATATTTTTAAGAAATGGACAATGAACAATAAGAAATAATAACATTATTAGTAGAAACAATTCAACAAAAATACCATTAGTAGAATCAGCGAAAAAAATATATAAAAGAAACATGAAGGGATTTTTTTGTCTAACATAACAATAATGATGAATATCAATAGCAATAACAAGCATCACTACCACTAACAAAGACAATTTCATTAGGAATGAATGGAACAATTGGAAAATTTTAGATACTTACGATTGGGAAATTGAGAGGTAAGTGACGAGTTATCTTCTCCTCCTCAGGCGCCATACAAACAACCGAGCTACTACTGTTGCTGCCAACTCTCCACCTTAACCGTTTCATGTGCAACAAACCCAAAAGCCACCACTAACTCTCAAGCAAATAGCGCCGGCGGCTGCGTTGGTGGAATTCAACCGCTGCTCGATAATAACCATCGGATGAAAAGCTAAGATGCAACACGGCAGCACCGCCGAAGCAAGTATCTTCTAGATTTTCTCCAAATCACAACAATAACAAAAATAGATTGATTAGATTAAAAGCAAAACACAAGATTAAAATGAATTCGATTCAATTTCTGGTTTAGAATTTTGGATTTTTTTTTTTCTTTTGTGTGGTTCTCCTAGTGATGAGAGGTAGATTGCCGCTATTGTTGACTAGTCGGAAACTAGTACATACCTTCTAAATGAAGTCCGAGTTGACAAAATTGCATCGATTAGAGTTCCGACTGGCTTAGGATTTGCGATCGATTTGCCGGCAAATGAGATTTTACCAAATTGACGACGGTAGAATGAATGGCAGCAAACGAAGAATGCCAAAAAAAAAATGATAGGATCGGCACCGGAATGGAGATCATCGCTTTCGAGGAAGGAGCGAAATCGCGAAAGCGGAGCGAACAAGTAAGCAGCGAATAAATGAGAGAAATGAGAAGAAATGGATCCGATCGGGAATATATATTTGTGATTGTGCTAAGTTACATTGAGAAAAATGGACATTCCCTAGGCCTAGCGAGAAAAGCCCCGTGCGGCTTTGCTTAAAAGCTTCGTTTCGAAGCTTTTTATTTTCTACTATTTAAAGCTGCTTACATCGGCTAAAAGTAGACGTATCTAAATGTCTACTTTACTGTTTTGTGCTTTTTTCGGATTGAAAGCCCCAAAAAAGCATAGCCAAACAGAGCTCATTTGGCATTGTCTTTTCAAAAATAACTTTTTAATTTTTTATTTTACGTTTTTTAATATATTATTTATAAGTATTTAGATAATTTATTTAAAAAATTAAAAAGTATAGAAAAATTCTACATACTAAGATTTTTTTATTGCTTATTGTTATTTTTTTAGTTAAAAAAAATAGAACTTATTTTTTAAAAAATATAAAAATACTTTCTATTTTAAAAAAATTTTATTTTAAAAACACTTCCAAACGTTCTCTAAATCTCGCAGCAGCGATTATTCTCTATTGAGAGAGTGCCTCTTTAACCAACTTCATCACCTTATGCCTGATGCTCTTCCTAGGAGAACTAACCGTTCCAAGCGTTTCGGAAATTCCAGTTGTGCTATAGTATGTCACCAAAAATCAAGAACTTGGTGAAGGGCATGATGAGCAAAGTGGTCAGTCAATTCACAGTGTCCAAGCAGCTTCTTCGTCAACGGAAATAAGTTCAGATCCTACAGCAACTTCTTCGTGCGGGTTGGGTTCGTAAACGTTTAATAAATCCATGTTGTCAACGGGAGTAATGTGTCAAGTGGGCTCTGAGCAGGATGCATGGCGAGGGCCAACTAGAACTTAGATGCGAAATTTTATTTAATATTGCCTAGACCAAGTAACGCCATGCGCATGCTCGAAGAACGTATGATCGACAGAGGCTTCTACAGGAAAGAAGGCATGTTCGATGCCATCAAAGACGTTGCAGAAGGGAGTATTTCAACAGCGGCAATACAAACTAGGGGCGCGTTTCTCAAAAACATTTTTCAACTTCTTCAGTTCACGTTTCTATTAACTTTTTATAATATTTTATAAAATTTATTTAAAATTTTTAAAAATATAAAATAATTTTATATCATAAAATCTTGCTATTTAAATAGATAAAAAAAATATAACTAATCTATCAAAATAGGATAAAAATAACTTTTATTATTTTTTAGGGTTTATGCATGAGCTTTTGGAAGATTCCTAAGAGTCACAAGTTTGGTGAGCTTGAAAAATGACTTTTAATAGCGCCCATGTGTAAGCTAACCTTTTCCTACATGCTAAGTGCTTCTCTTCCATATTGACGCATCAACTATAGTAGTTTGAAAAAGTTTACCGAACACTAGATTCTATGATCTCTAAAAACAAAAATAATTCTTTAAACATGGTTTCAACCTTAAATTTCTAAAACTATACCAAACAAGCACATACAACATAGGGACTCCATAGTCCCTGAAGTGAATGCTGTTGTTTAATCACAAATAATTTCTAGGCTTCCATAATCTCCGATAACGAATACTTACAATGTTATCATTCTATCCTCTTTTGATCGCAGTCAACACATAATAGCCTATATCATTCCTACAATATTCAGTGTATTCGCACTTGCATAACAAAGAAGAATTACTTATTGTGATAGAACAGAGCTTCATAATAGGCAGGTTTCTCGTACAACTTTATTAGCCAAATGCCACAAAGTTTTCATGAAAAAATCGTAAAAATTTGCAGGGTACATTTGACATACTTCAACACATAAAATTGAAAGTCCTTGGACAAGCAATTCAGGCAGAAACAATATACACATGAACTACCACATCTGTAGCATAGTCCACTCATGTCGGCATTGCCATGCAATAAACAACTTCATCATGTTTAGGAATATTTAAATGTGCATGAACTACAGACCTCTGCATGGCCTTTAGATTTATTAGCACACAAGCTAAGAACATTTAAAAGCTAGTTCTTCACGGTGGTCACATGCCTCAGAAGCATTTGAACAACATCATGAGAGATCCTTGATGCCTCAGCCTTCAAGTGGTGGATTTTCTCATTAGTTTCCTTCTCAAGGCGCTTGACATTTGCACCAGAGTCGCCACTGCTCTGCTTATTTTGAAAGAATTATTAGCATGATGCAATATACATCAGGAATACAAATTAAACATGCTAAGATTGATCGAGGCAGTTTACCTCTCGAAGCTTCTTTTGGAATTCTGATTCCATTTGTGCACGGTATTCACCAACCTCCTTCTCAGCTTCTTCCTTTGCCTGCTTCAAGCGAGCCATTTTCGCTGCATGAGGAAACAATAGTTAAGAAGTCATGAGGTGACTCTGCATATAGATGGAAAGCTTACAATTACATAACTGCATGCACCAAGGAAATGACAAGAGCCAGTGTAAAATTTTTAAAAAATTATTACAAAGAAAAGTCAAATACAAGTCTCTTTCTTTGAAAGGATGAGGCTACTTGGATTTGGAAACCAGTTACATGAACAAAAAAAATTATCAACAAGAACACTCAAGCCTTCGTACCATAGTTCTTGCAACAAAAAAATTCGTGCAGGAAATGGTGGCTTAATATTACCCATTAGTAACAACTTCCAATCTGTGACAAAAAATTGCAAGAACTTACACTTTGCAATTATTTGTTCATGAACTATTGGGGTCTATACCTGGCACAATCTACATGCACAACTAGATACTATAAACCATTTAATATGCAATTGGGAATTGGGAATTGACGTATGATTACTGAGGTGTTGGCCTTGGTAACAATTTTCTCAATTTGTTTGAAATGGGACTTCTCACTTGACTCAATAACATTTCCTCAAGTCAGTTTACTCTTAGAACCAAGCAGCTAACAAAGACATCAACATCAATCACCAGGATGCCATCAGAGCTAGCAACAGAGTCAAGGACGACTATTTCGACTGAACCATTAATATTGTCTACCACTTGTGAGGTGCATAGCCTCTAGCCAGAATGCTGAGGAACAAACACCCCTCTTCGTGCAATATATAAAAACAATAGGATCATAAAAGTCAAGCACAAACACAATAAAGCAACAACAACTAAGATGGAAAATTCTTGCAGTAAGAGAAACCTGAGACAAGTATTATCAGCAAAACAACTTCAAAACCAATTTATGGAACTATAAGAGCAGCTTCCAAACTTCAATTCACCGCAGGAAGATTAAAATAAGACCATTCCAGGTTTCAAAAGCACAATGGATAACAATAGTTAATGTGGAAGTATCGCAGCCTAGGATTAAGAGACAAGGAATAAAACCATACAATTGACACTTGCACCACATTCTTGATATAATAAAAAATAAAGTGGAGAGATGGCTTGCATGAGAAAAAGAAAAGAGCCTCTCTCTATCTCATCTTTTAGTTTTGCTCCATAGTTTCATTTGGTATTATTAAATGCTTAGAAATACAACTCATTTATGCTGTCCAATAGCCTTCAACCCATGTAATTTTCATTGGCAAAGGGGAACCATCAGTGAAGTTAGGAAGCATGTGCCCTTTCATTGATCGAGGTCGAGCACATGGCGGCTACAAAAGCGCACAGAGTTCTAGCACGTGAAAAATGGTAACAAAGATCTTTGGCCTAAAGCGATAAGTCCCGTGCAAGGGTTCCACTTTCCATTTAAATTCCCAAACTCCACCCTCCACTACATTTTCATCTGGAATAAAAAGGTTCTACTGCAATTACTATCACCTAAAACACAACTTTTACTAGTTAGCTATGAACCAAAAATCAAATTCCTCATCTATGAAGCTTGATCGGTGGGAACTATAAAACAGGATACTATTATTACACTTAATCCTTGAAATAACTTACTAACATTGTAAAGATATTTGTTCTTGCTATCAATGTTATATATTTTTAATCCTTTAAGATACCAGATATTCTTGAATACATAGGTTCTACTCTAGTGAGTACCTACTACCTATATTCATATATAAATGAGTTACATATAAACAAGAAAACATTAAAATTTACTTTCATATTGTATTAGATGAAATTTCTTGGCAAAAGTCGCAACAACTGCAATGACAAAAGCAACCAATCCTTCATCCAATAGGTAGGAATGGTTGCATGAATCCCTAAGAAGACAACAACCGCCTACTGTCTTCCATTAACATTTTGCAACCCACGATCACTATGAGGGAAAACCAAATGAATTGTTACCAACGTAGCTTCCAACAATTCAAGTACAATTCCTTCAAATCATTACAAGAATTATCCCTCCCAATGATCCAGGCAAACAATTTTCGCAAATACAGCTTGTGACATTGAAATTCGAGAAAAAGTTTTTATATTCAGGCATGAAAAACTTATTTTCGTCATTGTTTGTCCTTGTTAGCTATTGAAATCATGCCATAGTAAAAGGATTGTTAATGTCAAACCATTTTTGACAATTTCTGTCTACGTATTCTAAGCTATCATGTATCCAATTAATTGTGATGATTTCAACATGGCTAATGTCTACATACATAAAAAAATCTCTGTTTTAGATGTGTAAACCACCTCAAGTGAATCATTTCATTTGCCTTAAGAGGGTAACCAAAATTTCTCAATGATTTTCAAATCTATTCCGAACCTTTGGTTTGTTCACAAACATCCATGGTCAGATTCTTGCTTGTGTTCTACATTCATCAGTCATGGCTGTTTCTCACTAAACGCCCAACTTTTTAGCCTCTTCGAATAGATCATCACAATCTTTGATAGTTCTTTTAACTCAGAAAAATAAGGAAAATATCATTTCTATATAAAAACTACTTAATATTATTGCATAAAATCATATATCACATCATCCAATCACATGCCCACTTTAAGAAAGTTAATCTCCAATTCAAACTTAGTACAACCTTTACTATAACAATAATAAAGGACAAATAATCATATAAACTTATTGACAACTTCCTCGTACATAAATCAAACCACCTACCAATTGAATCAATCTTTGCCAAGTCAGGCCAGGAATTTTAGTCTTACTATCCTACTTCCCCATAAGATTTGATGCAGGTGTTCACATACTCTTAGAACATACATCACAATAGACCAACAGATTAAGAGCATGTGACAGCTCTATAAACTTTACCATTAGTGGTATGTTTTAAAAATATATCAAAAATAGAATATGTTATCGTATTTTCATATAAATGATTGAATCAAGATCTTTATATTTCATGAGCATCACACAATAGTTAAATGCAAATGAGTGAACAGAATAGACTAAAGCAAGATTTCATAGACAACAAAATAAGGGCTTCTCGGATAACTGACCATTCCTGGCAGTATTAACAATTTGCTGAGCCTCCTGCTCAGCAGCCAACAGCTGCTGAATTCCACCTTGACGCCTACTGGGCTCCATTTCTATTTTCAGACCTAGCTTATTAGAAAGTAGAAGTGTGAGTGGCAATAATCAATTAAAACGTATAAAGTAGATGAACAAAGAAAATTGATGATATCAAGACATTCAGCATAGCTTATTTTTCATAAAGTACATTGGAATGCAATTCAGCTTTAGTCGGCGCAATATGTGATTCCAAAAAGCAATACTGTATCTAAATTATACAAAAGCCATAAAGGATGAAAGAAAACACTTGAGTTAACGATCTTAGCAAAAGGAGTTTGCAACAAGCATGGAAAAAAAGAATTTACAGAAATGAAGTATACTTTCTAGCATTCCAAATCAAAAGAACATTGCGGAATACCCAAAAACTTTTTACACAGTACAATTTCCAGAAAGCTAACGAGTTTCTTTAGCTTGGTTGAATCCATTGAACTTGCACAAAACTTTAGAACAAACACCTAAAACCCAATCTAAATGATAAACAAGATCAAAACTTTACAGCAAGAAACACCTACAATCGATCAACCAACCAAATCACAAGCAAATTTGATTAGATCTAGCGATCAAACAGTGCAATGCTCTCCACTTTCAACAAATCAAGCTTGAATCTATTGCTCGATGAATAGAGAACGAGAGAGATAGAGATCTAACCCGACCGATGGAGAAGAATGACTTTGATTGTTCTCCCGTACTGCAGGATTCCAGAAGCAGACGGCAATAGATGGTAAAGGTTTGCAACATGGAGCCACTTTGTCGAAATGGTGCAACTAAATTTAGCATTTGCATGATCTGACCAAATAGGGGAAAAGCTTCGTGACAAAGGATCATTTTCTTTTTAATTTCTAAAATTCACTGTTAAATGGTAAGTAAATGTTGAGATCTTCTCTTGCGTAGAAGGTGGAATTTATAAATGAGTTTTTTTAAAATCTTTTATGGGCAACTGTCTTAGTTGATACTACAATCTGGAGTCATTTGGGATTGTTTTAAATAATAGGTTTTTTATGAAAAGAATTTCTTAATGAATTTTTTAGAAAATGAACTAGTAATTTGTGTACAAATCTCTAATTCCTTCTAATATTTTTTTTCAAAAAAAAATCTATAATACTATAGAAAATTGTTTGAAAAACGAAAAGCCAAAAAGTAATGCCAAACAATATCATAAGGAGATATTTAGGAGTGACTATAAATTCAATTTTTTAAAATAAAAAATATTTTTAAATATTATAAAAAAAAGTTTTATTTTTTATCTAAAATATAATTAAAATAAATAATAAACCCTTTTATATTTTTAAATTTTAATTAAAAAAGTGAAAAAGAATAAGAATAAAAAAATTTTCAAGCAAACCGTCAAACGATGCTGGTTGTGGGTTTTCGGCCTAAACAACTACGTATTAAAGAAAGAAGTTTAAAATATTTTTTTTAACTAGAACTCGATCTAGTCTTTTAAATAAGAGCGTGCTATTCTAAATTTTAAAGAAAGTGTTTATTTTGATATTGAATTCATTTTTTAGAAGTGAGTTTTAAAATATGAGTTTAAAATTAAAAATAAATTTGATAAAAAGTGAAATCTTTTATGTTTATTTTATATTAAAAGCGAGTTTGAAATTAAAAATTTTAGTTTTAAAATTTAGATTTTGAAAGTAAATTTTTCGCGTGAAAAATCTTGTATAAATTTTATAGTTACATTAGTTTAAAAGTAAGTTAAAAAATTAAAATAAATTTTAAAAAATAAATTTGAAGTGTAGGTAAACAAGCTTTTAGTCTCTAATAGATTTGATCGGATTAATTAATTGAATTCAAGATATTTTGATTAATTTTGATAAAAAAGGATTTAAAAATTATTTTAAAAAAATAAATAATTATTTTAATTGGAAAAATCTTTGATTTTGATTGTCTTACACAAAATAAACATGATTAGATCAAAGTTGTGCACAAAATCAAAATATGACATTCAACATATTGGCAAAGTTGGCAAATTTGGATCGGATCGATAAGATCGACTCGAAACACAAACCGGTTCAAGTTTGCAATCAACTCAAAATTTTGCCTATCCATTCGACCCATATCGACTTGCCCAGATCAATTAAAGAACCATTGAATCGCACGCCCGAGTCAACTTGGGTTGGGGTGAGAAAAATTTTTAAAGATTGGATCAATCTTTTAAATAACTCGAGAAAACGATCTCCGACCAAAATCCCATATTGAACCCCCGTCTCCACCGTTGAGCTTCCATTTGGGGTCATTTGCACCTACTACAATACTCATATAGTGGTCGACTTTGACGGAGCTCACCAAATCTGCCAATTTCGTCGCCGATGGATAGTTGTAGTTGATTAGGGGACAATTTTTGGTATGGTTCTCCAGATGATGCCACAACAGTCACTACTTTGACGACACCATCAGCTTACTCTGCCGTCTTTCGGGAGGTGTTGTTCGGTAATTCTCCTGTGGAAGGGTTCAAGTATTCCTCTCCTTCTTCGATTTCATTGGGTTCGGGATCTACAATGGCGAGTAGTAAATTTTTCCTTTCAAGACTGAGTTGCCACGGCGATCGCTGTTCCTGACTTTTATTCATACTGTGACTCCTCTTTTGTGATCTGTTATTCTCTTCTTCCACTTCTTTTTCGATTTTGCCAAGATTACTACTACTGTAAGTATCCCCTAATTCTTCGGTGAGCTCCGTAGTATCGAAATGGGAAATCTTTATGCGGAGATCAAGATCGGTAATGACAAAAGTTAGAGCTCTTGAGACGATTCTGAACTATTAGAGATTGATTATGGATGTAATCGAGAGACTCAGCTATGTCAAGAACGATCATAATTCTTGAAACCCATGTTTTCATAAAAGTAAAGTGAAGCAGCAGAGCATGGGAAACACCAAGAAGAGGGATGACAGCGGCATGGTGCAATCGAAAGCAAGCGGCGGCAGAGTTGGGAAGGATTCAAATGAGAAGAAAGAAGATCCGAGTAAAGAAAGCAAGTAGAGGCGACTTGTACAGCAGCATAGGCCAAGACGAGCTGCGAGTGAGAGACGAGTGGCGAGTGGCGAAGTTTTAGAGAAACGAGTGCGAGAAGGAGTTTTGTTCATACCGATCATGAAATGATGAAGAAGTTGGTGACTCGGCTGGTCGAACCGTTTACCCGCCTAGTCCAATAGGAAACCATTGATCGGAACAGCTTTCTAAATCGACATTCGGTTTGATTTTGACAACTATGCGCTCAACATAATTGGTCTCTTGAACCACTTTCTGCACAAACCAATTCGACATAATTAAAAACTATTTATGATATGAAAAGATTTCCGGACAATCGGTCTAGATGTGTTTTCTTTGCTTTATGACTTATTCTTTTACGAATTTAGAAAAATAAGTTCTTGAAAAGGTAAAGAAAATTTAGAAATAAGAAGTAAATTTAGAGAACCTTTGAGAATATTTATAAAAATAATTTTTTTTAAATCAAAAATATTGAAAGATTTCTAAAAATAATTTTAATTTTAAAAATAATAAAAATTAAATATATAAATTATATGATATATAAATTTTTTAATATCTAAAGTTTAAGTGACTTTCATAATACTATAAAATTTACTGCAAAATATAAAATAATTATTTTAAGAAATAAGGACTTACGAAGATATGAGTTGCCTAGGATAAAAAGAGTGCTACTCTCCTATGAGATTGTGGTGCATTCGTTCCTTACTTCCTGCAACTTCAAAAAAAAAAAAAAATGAAGAAAAGAAGATGAGGTTTTCTATTAAAAAAATTATTTTTTTAAATAGAAAAGATGAGGTTTAATTAAATTATTTTTTGTTGTATAAATTTATTTTATCCTACTTTACAAAATGAATATTTCCAACATTTGTTTTACTTAAATTGACTAAAATATCCTTTAAAATTTTCTTCATTCTTTTTTTTCTTCTTCCTATTTTTTTCCTTTTTCTCAGTAACAACAAATCTTGTAATGCGTTATCTCAAAATTTGATGAAGTAATATTACAGAAAAATACTGCAACTGTATATTTACATCTCCCTAAAAAATTGACACCATATCATACAAATTCTAGTGTCCAAAATCTTCAAAAAGATGAAGAAAGTAAGTAGAAAATAAGTTTTACTTTTCAATTATTCTTATTCAATACTTTTCAACTGAAAATATTTTAAATGATTTGGAGAGCACCAAATTCGAACTTTACCGTTACACATTTACACATAAAGAACTATAAGTTAGAAACGCTAAGATAAAGTTTCAACTCTATCGTACAAAAAATCGATGTCCATTATATCTCTTAATTAAGTTGACAATAAGAAAATCATAATTATTTAATAATCATCCTTATTCAAAAAAAAATCTATAATGGTCCTAATTCATAGAAAGTCGAATCGAACCATTCTTTGACTCGGTTTGATCGTTTTGATTAAGGACATTGTTCCACAGTGTTGGTCCTTTTCGAATAAAAATATTCGTTGGCTTGTTTTCAAATAAGGATTAGTATTTGGCACTTTTTAATTGAAAATTTTAAAAAAAATTTAGAGGGCTCCAAATCTCATCTTACTATTAGATATAAAATAATATGAGTTAAAATACGCTGATAATTTCACCTCAATCGGAAAAAAAAAAGGTTAGTAAGAAAACAACAATGGTCGAATAATGACTCTTATTCGAAAATAAGTTGAAGAATGGTCCTTATTTGAAAAAGTCTAACTGGACCATTTTTCGACTCAGTTTGACTATTTTCGTATAAGGATAATCCTTAGGCTAGAGTTTGACTTTTTTTAAATAAGTCCAATTCTTTTAATTTTTTGTGAATAAGGATCATTATTGGACAATTGTTTTCTTACTATCACCTTATTAAGAGGGTATATGAAGGTCGATTTTTTTCTGATTATGTTGACAGTTTCTCAGTATGTTTCTATATTTCCAACTCGTACTTCTCAATATATTACCACACTTATTACATTTAGAGCTCTCTAAATTTGTTTTAAAAAAATTTCAAATGGGAAGTTTTGTAATGCTTCTTACATGGAAAAAAACTCAAAGAATGATACTTGAAAACACTTGAACCCAATCAAAGAGCGGTCCTTATTCAAAATAGATGAACTAAGTTGAACAACGATCCAATTTGATTTATTTTGAGTAAACACCATTCTTGGATTATTTTTTCCGAATAAGAACTATTAGTCGTCCGTTATTGTTTTCTTACTGTCACATTGAATAAGAGGCTTGATGGAGATCGATTTTTAATCCCATTAAGCTAAATTTTTATCTGCATATTTTCAACTCATAGTTATTGATAAGAAACTATGGAGATCAGATTTGAAGTTCTCTAATTCTCTTTTAGAATTTTCAATCGAGACGTATTGAATAACAATCCTTATTCGATGAATGTCAAAGAACGATCCTTTTGGGAAAAGTAGAACCCATTCAAAAAATGGTCCTAATTAGGAATCTACACATTTTACAACTCAAGAGTCTTAATAGACTCTACTACTTTTCCTACCTACTACTACTGTGGCAGCTGACTCGCATTAAGTCTTATTTGCACCTAACTCATCTACTAAATCAGCTCTAATCACTTGCAACCAATACAAGTGCATTCCCGAGTTGAATTTTTTCTGTTTCAGCTAGGATAATCTTCAGCTCCCTTCACCACTTCACTCCTTGCCTGTGTATAAATCCCCTTCCCATGAAAATTAGACCCGTCCTCAAGTGCGAAAGAGCTTGACTGCTCTCCATTTTCAATTAAACAAGGGTTCTTCTCCTTCCAGCTGCATAGGAGCAACTGTGGGTAAGCTATCATCTGGTAATCTCAGGAGTTGTTGTGAACTTTCTATGAAGGTTGCTGATTGTACTGTCTAACTCTACTGGATTACTTAGACAACATTTCTGGACAGCATATGCCAAATGCAATAACTTTCTACTCGGACAAGTTTTTAGAGATTAATTGGTTTTATGAATAGCAGAGATTTTGAAGTTTCTAAAAACAGTCAAAGTGTTAGATCATTTTATGAAGAAACCAATTATACAAAAATTGGAGAAGTCGCTATTTTGCTTATGTTAATTCTGGATGCACCTGATTAATTTAATCTGTGTAGAGGTTTACAAACTCGATAACTCCCAGCTCGAATTGTATTTGGAGATTCGATTTTTTGTTACTGGGAGCTGAAGTGAAGAACTATTTAAATTCCAAATCTAAGCCAAATAAAACTACTAACAAATTTTAGAAAAAAAGCAAAGTGGTTGAATAGACCAAGTCAGCTAAAGGACCAGAGCGACACAATTACTTGTGCCAAACATGTTTTGTGGATTCATAAACATGCCAACTTGTTGCAAGTTCTTTTAGAAGAAGCTAGATCAATTAAAGAATATCTACCAAATCTACAAAGATAAAAAGTTTGATGCATCGTGACAACTCTAAACTGATCAAGTTCAAATCCTTATATTTTGGCCATTCGTTTAAATTTTGATATGATCTTTATATTCAAATTGAGAATGACATCCTGAAGATTAATTCTATGAAAAAAAACATATTGCTTATTAGAAAAAATCTGCCACAAATTATGAATGACAAAGCAGTAGAAACTCTAAAGCATATTGTAAACCGTTGGATGATCTTGCAGCTTCAATTCAAATTCAATCCACTTCAAACTTTGATGAGCTATTGAAGAGACTTATTTGATGATTTTGGCATCAGCAATCAATGACCAGCTAAGGAAAGAAATAAAAGATAAATTCAGAAGAAGATACAACTGCTGGATCACAAGAAGGAAACCGCTTGAATTAGACCCTGACCTTGCATTGCTTCTATCCATTGCAATCTTAATCAATCCGAGCAGCCATCATTCTGGGATCAATGAGAAAACAATGCTCTATAATCCAGTGAAGAGAACAATAAGAAATACAACACACAGCGCTTAAACGGCTTTCATGTTGCTGCCTTATAAGAAGAACTACTTCAATCGAGAGCTTTTATTGAGTTTTAAATCTCTTTGTTTTTTTTTGTGAGATTACTTGAGCTTTTTTATTGAGTGATTATAAATTATTGTAAAAGGAATCGCTTGAGCCAAATCCCGTGAAGTACTTATAACTTTGTGAGAAAGTTGTAGGAGCATTTGCGAATTCTCGAATTGGCTAGCATAGGTGTAGATTAGCAGTGTATAGGTGCAAGTGTACATAAACATTAGCCGTAAGTGTGTACATAAACACATTGGCTAGCCATTTTCAAATGTAGATTTTTTTTTTCCTTTTTAGTGTGCAAATAAACACTAGGTGTAAGTGTAAGATTTAGATAAGAACCATTTAAATGACTTCAAGTATTTGTTGTTTTTCTTGTTCCGAAACAGCTTCCTCCCCAACTGCCTTCATTTATTTTGGTATATTGTTTTTTCATTTAAGTATCCAAAAATAATTCTAAACTTAAAGTTAGCTAGCTAGTAATGAATATCTAGTGTTTGATTTAGTTAAAACCCATAATTTTTGGTCGGGAGGCTAGCAACTGCCATTTATAAGCGAATCAATACCAACCAATAACCGCGCGAGACTTTGGATATATTTTTTTAAAAAACTTTTATGAATCAGTTTTGTTACTAAAATATTATTAATTATAAAAATATTATAAAAATTAGTTTCACTTTATTTTTCTCACCAAGAACAAAAATGAGTTCACTTATAGTAACACTATTATATAACTCACTTTTAATAATTAGTTTTGTTCAAGTATTGACAACTTTTCACTATTTAGAATTATTCAAGAATTAATAGCAATATTTCCTCTTTTTGCTTTTTTGATTAAAAAAAAATCTAACTTAGTGTCTACGGTTACAATTAAGTGTGATTCTTACAATTTATTCCTAAGTTAGACGAATTAGCTACATGATGTTGTAGGAGAATTTGTTTATCAACAACTGAAATCAACTTAAAGGACAACTTTTATTTAATTTCATAACCATAAGACTATAAATTAGTTGCTTGAAATATTCTAACAGCTAATGATAATTGCACACTTATTAATTGTATGTGGCACTTTGTTAGGTAAAAACATTCTATATATACAACGCCCGTATGCGTTTCGAACTATCTTGATCATTGTACTTGTTACTGATATAATACTTACAGATGCATGTTACTTATATTTTTGATACAGTACAAATAAAATTATGGTGTGTATTATTTTGATCGCTCAAATGAGTCGTTTGAAATTACATTATTTTAACAACTCTATTTTATTTTATATTTTTAAATAAATTTTTTATAAAATTTATTTAAAAATTTAGAATATATAAAATTTAAATTGTAAAATTTATTATTACATATTTTTTTGAAATAAAAAGTTTTTTTTATGAAAAGGCTATATTTTAAAAAATTTCCAAACACTCTCTCTTGGCTATCAGATTTTAAACGATTGCGTTTGAGAATATTTATAAAATTAAAAATTTTAAACTAAAAGATATTCTACAAACTTTTTTTAAACAAATTATTTTTTTAATTTAAAAAATAAAAATAAATAATATTGATATCTTACTATAATAAATCTTTTATATTTTATTAATTTTTTAAAAAACTTATAAAATATTATCAATAAATTTATTTTAAAATATATAATAAAAACTTAAAATGAAAGGTTATGAAAACGGTGCATTAATAATGAAAGAACTATTGTTTCAAGATCGTGAAGCTAAATTAAAATTTATAATATAGCAGAGACGTGATTGATTCTGTAACTTTGAAAATTGTCTAAAACTGATAACTAAAACAAGAGGAAACAAGTAGGAGATGCTCTACAGATTTATATGGTTGAACCAGCTGCAATCTCGTTCACAAAAAATGAATAAAACTTAAATTAGATGTTGTTTTCCCCAACTACTTGGGAGACAATTCTTAAATACACACACATTGATCAATTAAATTAGATGCGTTAAAACTTTAATGAGAAAGGTCCCTGTCAACAACATATACAAGCTTTGCGACAGACGCAAGTAAACGTTGCTTGCCCGCGCGTGTAAGCGTTTTAAAGGCTGTTCTTTGCAGAAGTAGCAAAATAGGCTAACATTTACATGTCCCAACTGTCACAACTTTAGTGACCGCCTTCCAATAAAAGGTTCTCGTCAAAAATATTGGGAACATTAATTTATCGACCACCTTATCAAATTATATGGTTTGGTTGAAAACATATGTAAAATAAAAAAAAAGAGTAGAAAAACTCTTCCAAACATGATCTCTATCTCATGCATGCAGCTGCGTGCATTTTTTATTTAATTATTTTCATCTACAGCTAGAGAAACCTATCTTTGTTGATACTTAAAAAGTCATATGCATTGCATACTTGTTTGTTCTGTTCTTAGAATGTATAATTTCTTGAAATGCTTTCTCCGCTATTAGTCTCTTTAACTTATCTCCATTTTACTATATTAATTGTAGATATTTGTATCAAAATCCACAACTTATTTAAATAAAAAATCGAACTGTTAAAGTCGAATTTTGTTTATTTGAAGTAGTTCTTTTGTTAAAATTATAAGTTCACAATCACAACCGAAAGACTTCAAAGACATTTAAATTAGTAATTCAATATCGATGCGGCGCTAACTGATTCGTTCCTTATGCATGCTAGCATTAAACAAACAGTTGAAACAGATGAAGCCGCTTAACCTTTATAAATCCCTCCGCACCATTCTAATGCTCCCTCACTCATTCACTCAATACTTCCTCCTTAATTCCCTTGCACACCGCTCTAACACAAAGCCAGGACATTATAAACGAAATCTAAACAAGAGATGCCGTCGGAGCCGCCGTTCTCCGGCTCCGTTAAGCTGAAGTACATAAAACTCGGTTACCAATACTTAGTCAACAATATCCTTGCCGTCGCTCTTGTTCCGGTGATGGTTGTTTTTGCAATCGAGCTCGTTCGCATGAGTCCGAACGATCTGAACGGACTTTACCGGTCGCTCGAGCTCGAATTGAGCCACATTCTGGCTTTCATTTTCGTGTTCATTATCGCCGGAACCGTTCACTTCATGTCGCGCCCACGGCCGGTGTACCTTGTCGATTACGCGCTTTACAAGCCTCCGAGGACGTGCCGGGTTCCGTTTTCCGCGTTCATGGAACACGCCCGTCAGGTTCCGGTGTTTGACGAGAAAAGCGTTCGCTTTATGTGCAGAATTCTTGAACGGTCCGGGCTCGGAGAAGAAACTTGCTTGCCACCGACGAGCCATTACATCCCGCCGGAGTCGAGCATGGAAGCTTCGAGGGCCGAAGCAAGGACTGTTATATTTTCGGCGATCGATCAGCTGTTGAAGAACACAAACGTTAAACCGAGAGACATCGATATACTGATTGTTAACTGCAGCGTATTCAGCCCAACTCCGTCTCTGTCTGCAATGATCGTTAACAATTACAAGCTGAGAGGGAACGTGAAGACGTTCAATCTCTCGGGCATGGGCTGCAGTGCCGGTTTGATCTCCGTCGATTTAGCACGTGACATGTTGCAGTGCTACCGGAACTCGTTAGCGCTCGTCGTGTCGACGGAGATTATAACCCCCAACAACTACATGGGTAACGAACGAGCAATGCTTTTACCAAACTGTTTGTTCCGTATGGGCGCGGCAGCGGTGCTGCTATCGAACCGCAGGCGCGACTTTATTCTGTCGAAGTACCGGCTCATACACGTCGTCAGGACTCATCGCGGGTCCGACGACCGCGCCTATAACTGCGTTTACCAGCAAGAAGATCCTGAAGGGAACGTCGGTATTTGTCTGCAGAAAGATCTCATGGCGATTGCCGGAGAAGCTTTAAAGGCGAACATCACGACGATGGGTCCGTTAGTTTTACCGGCGTCGGAACAAATCCTCTTTCTGATCGGCCTCATAGGGAGAAAACTGATCAACCCTGGATGGAGACCCTACATTCCGGACTTCAAGCAAGCGTTCGAGCACTTCTGCATCCATGCCGGAGGTCGGGCAGTAATCGACGAGCTTCAGAAGAGGCTGCAGCTGGCGAACGAGCACGTCGAAGCGTCAAGAATGACGCTGCACCGGTTCGGCAACACGTCGAGCAGCTCGCTGTGGTATGAACTGAACTACATTGAGACTAAAGGCCGGATGCGGCGCGGTGACCGTGTGTGGCAGATCGCCTTCGGCAGCGGGTTCAAGTGCAACAGTGCCGTTTGGAAGTGCTTACGCAACGTAAAGCCGCCGCCGGACGGACCGTGGTCTGACTGCATCGACCGGTACCCTGTCGATATACCGGAGAAAGTTAATCTATAGTGACCATACTGCAGTAAGCATTGTTCTTTGTAAGTTTCAACACGTGTTTTCTATTTACGCTTAGTTAAAATACTACGTAGAATTTATTTAAGTTTAGTGGATGGAATAGTTAACTTTGATTGGAGTGACACGTGTATAACTGTTGCAGTTTGTATGATTGGGTTATTATTGGTTCTATGATTGACGCTATGCATGTTTGATGATTACTGCTTGTCTGTAAGTAATTAACGAATGACCATTTTTCTGCTTTCTCGTAACAAAAATTCGATTCACGTACGTTGTAATGTAGTACTAATGCTATAGATTTCTTCGTTGTTTTAATATGTTTTCTAATTTTTTTACTTTAAAGATTTGTTCACTACAGTTATAGTTTATGTTTTGAAGTTATTCCAAGTGTTTTATGATTTCTATTATGTGGGGTCGTGCTTTTGTGTTTTAAAGGATTCTTTTTAGGGGTGATAATATCGATTAATGGATCCGTTTCGAGTTGACTCGGGTCAAAATTGTTCAATTTTAGTCCGATTTATTTATTTATATGGATCAAAATTATCAACCCTAATCCAATTTATTTATAATCGGTCAAACTCGGATCGACCCGATTACATCTTATTGTTTGACTTTGCCAGTTAATAATGTGTAATAATATATATTTATTATATTTTATTATTATAGAAAATATTAAATTTTTATTAAAATTCTATTCATAATATGAATTAATTTATTTTATTTTATTTTGTGAAGTATAGGTGAATAAAGAAATAAATTATTGAAGGAATAAAATAAAAGAGCTAATCATGAAAGAAAATATCAAGCGGCGGTCCTCATTGATGCATTTGACCAATCTAATCTAAATCAAAAATCTAGCATCAAATATAGCATCAAATATAGCAACAAATTTATATCAAATATAATCCTAAGATCCTGAAGATATTTTTTTCTAATTTTGTGGGAGAAAGTTCAACTATAAAAATGGGTGAATGGAGGGCCAAAAAGAACCAACAAGGAGCGAACGAAGAGCCAACGGAAAATCTAGAGAGAGCCGAACGGGAGACAGAAGGAAGATCAGATTAAGAGACAAAAAATTCTTCAGATTTACTTTCTTCTCTTTTCCTCATGTTTTATTTTTCATACAATATTATTGTGTGTAATATTAATATGAGTGGCTAAATTTTCTAAACTGGAGTTAGGATGAAACCCTAATAAATTTAATTTATTTTTTGAATACTATGTGATGTATGGATTGTTGATTTTATGTGAGTTGTTAATTCTTGTTTGAAAGGATGTTTAGATGTTAATTTTGCATGCATGATTAGCATTGAGTTTGATATATAAATTATTATATTAATTGTGTTTGCGAGGACCAATCGGAGCATATCTTATGAATTACAGGATTAATAACTGTAGTTAATATTTACTGGACCAAAGTGAATGTAACTACATGATTTATGATTTCGCAGAACCTAATGCATCGTTAGTAATTTCTAAATAAGGAGTTAGAACATCACTAGCGATAAATGATTTTATACTGGACCAAAGTTAAAATCATAATTAGAAACCGTATCTAAGAACTGGACCAAGATGTTAGATACAAGGTCTTCAAAATCATCATAATCTATTATCATATTTATTTAAAGATTAAATTCGATCCGTGCGTTACTTTTCGTTCCGTGCGTTACTTTTCATTCTTAGGTCTCGTACCTTTTGATTCGCTTTTACAAACACAACTTTTGTTAGTAAAAAAAAAAACTTGAATTAGAGTTAACAATAATCTCTGTGGAACAAACTCGTTATCTGTTATACGGTAGACGACAACCGTGCACTTGTGGGATAGACTAGGATAGAATCACTGAGTTTTTCTTAGTTGGTTTTATCTACATTACCAGTCTTGAATTGATTAGTCAAATTTAGTTGTATAATTTTCTTTCCTTCCTTAATCATTGAGCTTTCCCTTTTTGTGAAGATAATGAATTTTTGCTCGTTGTGGATCTTTTATCATCTGATTTGTTTCAGTGAGTTGTAAGTCCAGAAGATCTTAAAGCGAAGAGCTTGAGCTGCAGTTTTATTGTTGAACCCAATACTCTGTTTTGAGCGTTACAGAAAAATCTTCGTATGCTTCAGGAGTTAAGTGATCGGGTCAGTGTGTTGTGTAGGGTCCCTTTGTTATATATCTTTGCTTGATTAATCTGTGAGCGGAGCATTGGGTCGCTTTAATGATTGTTATTGTCGTCTGCCGTAAGTAGAGTAAGTTTGATTTGCCTAATCTTGCAAAACTTGATTTTAACTTATTGTCCAATATAAATCATAATTTCTAATTCATTGTTATCATCAAAATTAACTCGAGAGTACTGTTTATAGAGTTCTCATCTAACTCAACTATCTTATTCAATTGCTACTACAGCTGGAGTCCTTATTCATCTAAACTATCTAACTGAGCTGCTGGACAATCTGGACTCAACAAAACTTCATATAACTCCTAGACTCTACTGGACACTGCAGTCCTACGAGACTCCTTCAGCTGGACTCCTCTTAACACTCATCGCATCCAACACAACCACGTGGTTTTCCCTTAGTGCTTCTGTCTGAACGCTGCACGCCTTGGTTGGGTGCTTGGGAAACCTTCTCATTTTTCAGCTGTGTATCGATCCCCTCCCCATCAAAATTGGACTCGTCCTCGAGTCTCGATACACACAGAGGATCTTCAATACTAGCACATAAAGTAGAGAGATTCACACATTGGCTAGATTCATCCAATTCTACCTGTAGATCCTCGTCTGGTAGCTCTGGCAACTATCTTGAGTTATCTGGAGGAGAATAATGGCCATCTTTGAGCTTGGAGATGTGGAAGACTGGATGAATTCGTGCCTTAGGTGGTAAATCTAATCGGTAAGCCACCTGTCCAACCCTCTTCGGGATGCGAAAAGGTTCATAGTACTGATATCGCAGCATGTGGAAGCGGCGCTCAGCCATAGAAGTTTGTCGATTTGGTTACAGCTTAACATAAACCCAATCTCCCTCTTGATAGACTTTATCTCTGCGGTGCTTATCGGCTTGCTGGTTCATTCGATTTTGTGCTTGGCACAATGAAATTTCACCTCACCCAAAATTTCATCACGTTGTCGGAGCTGAAGGTATAGTGCATTTGATTGATTGATTGAGCTCGGAGTTCAGTAACACCAAAGGGGGAGGAGGACGGCCATATACTGCTTCAAATGGTAACGTTTGAGTAGATGAATGTGTACTTGTATTGTATAAATATTCCACCCAATGGAGCCATTGTAGCCACCGACGTGGATGATCACCTACAAAGCATCGCAAGTAAGTTTTGATGCTATGGTTGACAACTTCTGTTTGACCGTCAGATTGTGGATAGTACGGGGTACTCATGTGGAGGGATGTTCCTTGTAAGCGGTGCAACTCCCGCCAGAATGAACTGAGAAAGATCGAGTCTCTATCGGAGACGATGGAGCTAGGACAACCATGTAGTCTAATAATTTCTTTTGTGAACACAGAAGCTACACTTGTGGCAGTATATGAGTGTCGGAGTGGAATAAAATGAGCATACTTAGATAGGCGATCTACTACGACCATGATAGTATTCTAACCTCCAGATAGTGGTAATCCATCTATGAAGTCCATCGAAATTTCCATCCAAATGGATTTTGGTATTCGTAGAGGTTGCAATAAGCCTGCTGGTTTTAAGGTGCTGGATTTGGCTTTAGCACAAGTAGAACATGCGTCAACGTACCTCTGAACATCACTAGAAATTCTAGGCTAATAGAATTGCTGAGACAACCTCCTTGCTGTTCAAAACTGCCGTCCGTGACCTCCCCCAGGAGAGTTATGAGCTTCAAATAAGAGTTGCCTACGCAATGACTGATTTGCAGGAACCCTTATGCGCCTATGTTGTAGTAGGAGGCCGTTTGCTATTGTCAGGTCCTTGCGAACACCATCTTTTGCTTCTTGTAAGAGACTTGCCGTGTTAGCATCTTTCTCCAGAGCTTGTCTTAGATCATCCCAAAAAGATGTATGCAGGGTGGACATGACAGCAAGTAATCCTTCTGGTCTGCGGGACAACGCATCGGCTGCAACATTAAGTTTTCCCGCTCGATATTCAATTTGATAGTCGTACCCCAGGAGTTTCACCAACCATTTCAGCTAGTCTGGCGATGAGAGACGTTGCTCTTGGAGGTACTTCAGACTGATGTGATCTGTTTTGATAATGAATCGATGACCAAGAAGGTATGCCCGCCATCTCTGCACTGCAAGAACAAGAGCCATCAACTCTTTCTCATATGTTGATTTAGCCGCTGTTGAAGGTGATAGGACCTTGCTGAAGTATGCAATTAGTCTTTCTTCTTGCATCAACACAACCCCAATACCTCTCCCTGACGCATCTGTTTCAATGGTAAATGGTTTGGCAAAATCTAGTGTAGGTAAGACGGGAGTAGTTGTCATGGCCATCTTTAGTGCTTGGAAAGCGGCCTCTGCCTCAGCACTCTAAGTAAACGAATCCTTCTTAAGCAGGTCAGTAAGAGGGGCAGTAATGGCACCATAGCCTTTGACAAATCGCCGATAGTACCCTGTGAGTCCCAGAAATCCTCGCAGAGCTGAGATGGAGGTTGATGTAGGCCAGTCGAGCATTGCACGTACCTTGGCATCGTCCGCTGCTATGTCTTGTGCCGAGACCACATGGCCTAAGTACTCCAACTTTTGACATCCAAATTCGCACTTGAACAAATTGGCGTAGAGGTTCTCCTTTTGCAATATAGAAAATACTATGGTTAAATACTGAATATGATCATGCCAGTTGGAATTATATACTAACATATCATCAAAGAACACCAAAACAAATTTGCGAAGGTAGGGACCAAACACCTCGTTTATCAACGATTGAAATGTTGCCGGGGCGTTTGTCAACCTAAAGGGCATGACTAGAAACTCATAATGGCCATCATGAGTTCGGAATGCAGTTTTGTGCGTGTCCTCCTCCTTAACTTGGATTTGATGATATCCAGACTTTAAGTCGGATGATATCTAGACTTTAAGTCGAGCTTGGAAAAAAAATTACCCCATGGAGTTAATCCAACAACTCATCGATCACTAGAATTGGGTATTTATCCTTTACTGCAATTTCATTGAGTGCTCGATAATCTACACAAAAATGCCATGATCTATGTTTTTTTTTTACCAACAGGACTGGGGATGAGAATGTCGAACTGCTGGGTTGTATAATTCTTTGAGACAACATTTCAGCGACAGTCCTTTCGATTTCAGCTTTCTGCACATGAGGATACCTATAAGGTCTTACGTTAGCTGGAGTTGCTCCGTGCAACAAGGGGATTATGTGAACGTGGGAGCGTTTAGGAGGCAATCCCAAGACTGGCTGAAAGACTTCGGCATATTGGTCCAGTAGGCGCTGCAGCTCAAGAGGTAGTGCTTCTTGTTTGTCTGGTTTAACATTGTTTATTGAGGTCACAGCCATCAATCTTAATGAGCACAACCGTGTTTCTGGATGCAAGCTTGTGAGCTGAGACACTCCTCCATCACGCAATCCCCTCAAGACAAAGTCGTGGTTTGGTAATGAAAACTTCATATATGACTTACGGCAGTCACAAATAACTTCGCCTAGGCTTTCTAGCCACTGGATACCAAGTACAAGATCCATACCATCTAAAGAAAAAGGCTAGGCGTCTACCACAATAGTTGCCCCTTGTACCTCCATAGGAATATTCCTGTAAATCACATCAATTGATTGTGGTCTTCCATCAGCTAACTCTACCTTAAGAGGTCGGACGATTGTTTGAGGCAACTTCAAATTCTTAGCAAGTCGTCCCGCAATAAAATTATGGGTGCTTCTTGAATCTATCAAAATAAAAATTTCTTGGTGTTTGATTTTGCCGACCACACGAATAGTTTTTGGGCCAACCAGTCCTTGTATTGCACTCAATGATAAAGTTGCATCATCTTCTTCTCTTGAGTCATCAGGTGACTCAAACCAGTCCTCCTTAACATCCTCAGCCTCTAGTCCAGAAAGGGAGTAAAGCTTTGTGACTCATTTATGACTCTTCTCAAACTTAGCATCGCAATAAAAACATAACTCTTTAATTCTCCTTGAATTAATTTCTGCAGGTGATAGTTTGGATCTAGAGGAAGTATGCTGCATGCTGGCAAGTGCACTCACTATATTTGTTCTTGAAAGCATACCTGAAGAAGTTGTAGCGGTTGGCTGCAGCATGCGAAACGAACGTGCTGGGCTTGTTTCGGAGTATTTTAGCTTTTCCTCGTATAGTTTGGCGAGCATGTATGCTTCCTGCAGGTCTTTTGGTTGTCTCGTCATAACATCCATTGCAATCTGCTTGTATAGACCCCCACAAAACCTTCCGATCAAGTCTCCCTCGGATGCATCGGTTAGTCCCGTGCGCAGATCTTCGAACTCGGCCTGATATTCGGCTATTGACCCCTTCTGTGTGAGCTTGTGTACTGCAAAGCTGGGGTGTCCATACGCGGAGGGTCCGAATCTTCGTAATAGTGTATCAGTGAGCTCTTCTCAGGTGATGAGGTCGGTCTCTTTCGTAGCTTTGATACCATCGATTGGCTTCCCCTTGCAGGTACATAGCTACGATGGCTACTCGGTTCCACGACGATGTTTGGAAAGATTTGAAGTACTTGTTTGCCGAGTATCCACTCTTGTGGACCCTTTCCGTCGAAGTTAGGAAAAGTATGCCTTTCTCTTGGTAGAGTTGCTGATTGTTCCATGCTCCCAGGTGATGCTTGGTAAGTGTTCATGTAATTCTAATTTGGTGTGACTGTAGGTGTCCTGTAGTTTGAAGGAGTTTGGTATGCAATATTGAGCTGATTTGAAGGTGGTTGATATGTAGGGTATGCATTGCTATTTTAGTTTTCTTGTCGGTAGTGGAGATTGGGATCTCTTTGGTTGTGGGCAATAATTTGGGTGTTGATTGGCTGGTGCATGGTAGGTATGGGGTTATGCAAGGCATTGGTTACTGGAGGAATTATGTTGGCTATTGGGTTGGTTATGGTAGGGTTGGGTGGGTTTTGAACTGCTACGGTTTGAGGTAGAAATGGCAGCGGGTTAGTTGTGGAAGTTGTGTGCATGGGTAGATTTGAGGAACTTGTCATCTGTGCAGTAGAGAGGGGTTGAGCATGGTTATTGAAGTTGATTAGGTTGGTTTCCCTCTGGTTTAGCGTAGGTATCAATGTCTCTTGTGTTAGCCTAAGTTGTTGCATCATTTGTTTCATCTCTGCTCGTTGGGCGTTTATCTCCAAAGAAAATTGAGTAGCAAGACAATTGTATTCTTCTTGCCAATCAATTTCTCTTGATGATTTCTTGGTTGTTGGAGGTGAGTTCGGTCTCCGTAGGAAACTCTCCGTTCCCATATTATGTGGAGCCGTCGGTGATTGCGGTGAAGTAGGTGTAGTGATGGTTTGATTTTCCATAGAATCGCTTGGCTCTGGTACCAAATGTTAAGGTTTGATTACACCTAACCCATTAGCTAAAGACTAAGCAGTAAACAAGTAAAATAGAAGCAAAAAAAGTTGTAGTAATGAAATTGATTTTTCCCTCTCGTCTGTTCTGCTAACTGAGTTTATTTATACTGAGCTACATACTACTGTTTATAGAGTTCTCATCTAACTCAACTATCTTATTCAATTACTACTGCAACTGAAGTCCTTATTCATCTAAACTACCTAACTGAGCTGCTGGACAGTCTGTATTCAACAAAACTTCATATAACTCCTAGACTCTACTGGACTCTGCAGTCCTACGAGACTCCTTCAGCTGCTGGACTCTTCTTAACACTCATCGCATCCAACACAACCACGTGGTTTTCCCTTAGTGCTTCTGTCTGAACGTCGCATGCCTTGGTTGGGTGCTTAGGAAACCTTCTCATCCTTCAGCTATATCTCACATACCTAACAAGCAACATAGCTACTACAAATCTACAGCAACACATGCTTGATACATGCAAGAATATACTGGTGGAAAATTAAGGAAAATGTGAGCAAATTAGGAAAGAGAGAAGATGTAGAGATTTGTATAGACTTTTAACTCAACTTTAAGTTTTAGGAAGCAGTTTGAAGACAAACATTCAAGATTATCGTGCAACATATTCTCTATCAATTCACATACTTTCAAAATCAAGTTGACATCTTGCCAAACAAGTTCATGAAAACTAACACAATGAAGACTGCTAATCGTAGATGCTACGTGCCATTTTTATTCGTGGATGTTTGGAAGAGTTTAAAATTTCCTTTTCATTCTAATTTTTCATTATACCATTTCTAAATAAAACTTTTAGAATATTTAAAAAAATAAAAATAATTTAGAAAGTATAAAAATATTGGACGTTGTGAGATCTTTTTATTGATTATTTTTATTAATTTTTTAGATAAAAAAGTAAAGTTTATTTTTTAAAAATTTCTAAAATACTCTTTTTTAAGAAAAACTCCTTTTTAATAAGTAATCTCAAACATTAATGAGTTTCCAAAATACTTCTGTAAGAAAATTCACAAAGACTCATTAATGAGTTTCCAAAATACATGTCACTATTGATCTGCATCAATTCAACACAAATTCATGCAAGAAATAAATGTGCAAAATCATTGAAGTTTGCATAAGGTTTTGTTTGCACTCTTGTTGATTTTTAGAATAACAAAAGGTTAAAAACTGTGAATTACGTTTTAAAATTACTAATGAGTTTTTGAACGAGTGCTCAGATTATTCCAGAAAATAGTTGAGAAGCTTTTTAGCTGCTTTCTCTATTATTTAGTTCAGAATCGATGCTTACAGCGAAACAGTTAGGAAAACAAGTAGTAGATCACCTGCTGTTTACAATGACAGAAGATGATAAACCACTTTCAAGTATGAGTTCGAGCTTCAATTATGATCACATTTGAGTTTGATCTTTTCAACATAGCTAGAGTGATACTCACTTAACATAATTCACCTAAGAGGACAACAATTTGTGCGTTATATGAGATTGGGAAAATATGATAGATAGGAAAAAAAAATTAGAAAAATCATTCTATAGAAATTCCAATAGTTTTCAGAGCGGATCTCAATCAATTTCACTTATCCGTTACACAGAAAATTTTAAAGAAATATAGTTCATGGTGTGATCCAATATATATCTAGTATTTTAGTTATATTAAAATATTTTTTCTTAAAAATAGATATCATTGTTTATTTAAAACTCTTCTTATTTAGTAGTATAATGAGTCTATAAATATATACTTGTATGAGTATTGAAAGATTGAATGAAATTGAAAGATTTTCTTTTTGGTATCAGAGCAAAATTTTAAATCTGACTGACCCATCGTGGAGATAAGTACTGTGATGGTTAGATTCTGACAAGATAATTCCGCTACTATCATGGAGGTACAATTGTAATAATTGGAAACTTCGACCATATCAGTTTGAATAAATCCGGCGTTTTAATTGGATTAGATCCATAGAAAAAAGAAAATTTCTTCAAACCCACTGCCGCCGCCACTACTTGAACTACCGCTCCTTGCTGTCGACTACTTTGAATCTATCTGCATTGCAAAGTTGGTCGACGACAGCTCTTCTGCTCGCTGCCGCCGCTAGATTCGCCAAATTAGTGCCTTTGCTGACCATACATCCAAAGTTTGAATTGAACTTTTTGTCCCTTTAGTAGCCATTGTCTTTTGATTTAAATAGCTTCGATTTTTTCTTTAGAAACAAATCTCCAAAGTTTGAATTGAATCAAACGTCGTTTAATATTTCAAAATGATCCAACGGTGCAAGATTTCACCTAGTGTTATGGCTGCCATATTATCCTTATTTTCTTTGCATAGAGATATTCTTCGTGATGTTCTCTATATTGTGCATACTAGAATAGATTAAAATTCAATTGTATGGATGAGATATAAAGCTTTAAATTGAATCGGGCAAGAGTTGTTTTCTAGCAGGATCTTCTTATCTTTGTAGGTTTGTAATACGTTGTCTTTGTAGGTTTGTAGTATATTGTCTAATATTTTTTCCATTAAAGATGCAAGTAAATATTTTTAAAATCTTCTAAAGTGGTTTTGCAAATTTTGAATGCAACTGTAACTAGTTGGGAAGAGTAGGAAACTAAAAGCTGGCTCAAACATGAACATAAGTCTCAGTTTTGTCTATTCAGGAGTTAATCTGTTAGTCACTTTCATGAATGTATTTGACATTGTTTATAGATATTATTGTCTTAGATTTTGACTCTAAATACTTCCAGTTTTATTCTAACAACAAAAATTAGATTTATAAAATATAACTCCAGCTGAAAGATATTGAGCTGGAAAGTTATTGTCTAGAGAAGGTTACTCGAGTGTGTCCACACAGGCCTTGTGTAAAAAATTTTCTTTGATTTTTGTGGACTGCGTTTCTTTTTGGAATGCGATAAGATTTGAACTTTTAAAGTTTTCAAGATATCAGTTGTCAATAGAAAATATTAGATCATCAATAATATGCTTCAATAAAGAGATATCACATTTGCAAGTTACTATCCAAAACTGTTGTCGAATTGTTCTTGTCGAGTTTGTGCGCAAACAGCAATCTCTAAGGATTTTCCCATCTTTGATATCTGATGGAATACTTTATTGTTTTACTTCTTTTAAGTACAATAAAGAAGTCTCAAATTGGTTGGCTAAGCCGAGAGCTATTTGTGTTAAATGTAGCTAGGATTCGCCAATAGGCTTGAAAATGTAGTGAAAATCTACGTTCTATTCTATCCACTTATAATGAGTTGCCTAAAGCTCAATAATGATTCATAAATATATGTTATCATACAAAATATTTGAAGTTTTAAACAAAAATAAACTTTAAACGACAAGATGAGCATGTATGCTCATCCTGTCTTCTCCATGACCATACAATCAACAAATAATAAGAAAGTAGATACTATTTGTAATTGTATTCAATCAATAATATGTCATTGTTTCTGCGTTATAGAAACTAATTGTTATGAGCAATGGCGACTCACAATGCTTCATTCTCACTATCTATATTTGAAGTGCATCTTCAATGAAACCAGTAATGCTAAGCACCTCAGATGGGAGTCCCGTTTCTGGTATGCAAATTGTATTTCTAAACCATAACTACTGTTGTGAGTAAATCATAGCCAACTCTCAAAACATCGTGTGCAGCCAGAACTTTCAAAACGACAATGTACGACATTCTTCAGATGTATGATAAAAATGATCAAGAGGGTAAGATATAGCTATGCAACATACTTTAAAATAGATATCACTTGAGCACAATCCCCAAAATAGAATCAAGGATAAAAGTCAACTAAACAACAAACTACAAAATGTTCAATTGAACGCTCTCTATTAATTTTGGAATATACTTTATATGGATGAATGTGGCTCACTAGCATGAAAAAGGCCACAATAGGATTTTGAGCAAAAGGACAGCCCTTGTTTGAACTCTTTGAATGATGTGCTAAGTATGAAGCATAAGAGCTTTCTCCTTCACACATTATCTTACCTATCAATGAAACCTTTCATTTGGTTTTACATGGACCATACTCACCATACATAGCAGGGTGCTAGAGGCATCAAGGCATAAAGAATCCATTCAACATTCATAGAGCTTCAATTACTTCAGATACTTGTAATACTATAAGGAGAGAGCGAGATAAATGGGTGTGCGAGAGAGACTTGTTGCCTTCTTAAATTTTATGGTATTGATAATTGTAGACTTTCAGAAAATAGTAGTTCACTTCTCATTAAATTTGACGCACAATGACCATATAAGATATATAGAAAGCTTATAATTTAAATTCCATAGTTAGATATGAAGAAGTATGAGTTGAAAGTGTGCTAAAAAATTTAAACTCAATTGGATCACAAATTGATCTCCATTTGGTCTCTTGATCAAGATGACAGAAATATAAAAAAAACTATGTTTTACAAATTTTGTCAAAATTTTTTTTTCTGTTATCTTGATTAAAGGACTGATGAAGGTTGATTTGTGATACCATTAAGCTAAAATTTTGTCGACTTGTTCACGACTCCTAATTTTCATATCAAACTGTGGATATTAAATTTTGAGCATTCTACGCATCTTATATTGGCTGATGTATGCTTAAGATGACAATGTGCATATATTTTTTTCCTATATATCTATACACATAGTAGGTCTAATTAGATCAAATCTCCTATTATTATGGTAAATCAACTACTCTAATCAAACCTCTTCAACAAGATAAATAGGCTAATTAGAGAATTATAATTATAGGAAGGGATTACTTATCTTTATCATGTCCTCGCAAAATGAAACTCCAATAGCAGATTCCAATCTTTGACCGACGAAGAAGAAGCATATTTGCAGAAGTGATATGATGAGTGCACTAGGAAGTCGATCTTGTGCTGAGACATAAGAGATTGTAGAGCTCTGCTTTGAATTTTTTTCTTGAATTAATTAAAAGTCAATAACATGTTTCATCTTAAAATGAAAAAATAGATTAGAGCATAGATGTGCAGCACCAACATTGTCACAAGAACCAACATGAGGAGTTGGAAGCCAAATACCAAATTCCGATAGAAGAGAGCATATCCTACTGAAATATGTAGTAATAGAAGCAATAGAACATTATTTAGCTCTTGCGGACAAACAAGCAAAGTCTATTACTTTTTTGAACTCTAGGACAATGGATTGCAGTATAAATACACCACATAGACACTAGTAAGGTATAACTATACATGTTGTGTATCCAAATCAGCATCTAAAAAGGCATGCAAAAAAAATAAATGATTCCTGATATAGAAATAGTACGTAATTCATTGTACCACACAAATACTGAAGGAGACGTTTGATAAGTATATAACTAGATGTATTATTATTATCTTCTTGATTTAACGATAATTTTTCATCAACTAGAGCTAATTTGATTTATTTTAATGAACATGCAGACAAAAAAATAAATTAAGAAGAAGTGTATACAAAACCAGTTATAAAATAAAGTGCTATTAATAAAAAGACAAATTTGAAAAGAGAGGAATATGAAATTCGGCTGCAATGAAATGTTGAGGTTTCTTCTTACCACAATGATTGTAGTAATTAGCCTAAGAAGAAGAATTAAGAAACCTCCGTTGTCTAAGTGATGCACTAAGCAAAACCATCACTTGAGGCTTTCTTTCTTTGCTTCTTGCTAGAACCATGCCGCTGGCACGAGTCCTCCTCACATGAGAACTCGACCAGTCATAGAATTCTCTCAAGAGTAGCTATTCACTCCGAGTTGGAACTCTACTCAAGACACGGTTCTATTCAGCCGAAAAAATGGGGGGTTATCAAAGATAGAGCTAGGAGACCTAGGAAAAATTTATTTTCTTTGCTTCTCTTTGATCTTTGATCAAGATTGATATTCTTTAGGAGATTAAGGAGAAAGGATAAGCATGTAAAGAGGGGGAGATTGAAGCAAGGAGAGAGAGGTGCTGAATAGGCGAGCATATTATAGAAGAGGCGAAACCAAATTTACGCATTTTTAGTTATGCTTATTCCTTTCCATTGTACTATGTGCATTAGCATGAGTAGCAACCATAACATAATTTAGGAGTCTTACATTTAATTACTATAGCTTATTTTTTTTGGATCAAGGTAAATACAATGATATAATTTTTTTTATTTCACAAACTTGCCACATCTTTTTCTTTTTTAACTAGAATGGACCAAAGTTAAGATAATTAGAGATAAACGATTCTAAACTAGAACAAAATTAGGATCATAATTAGAAGTCAACCTAGGAGTTGGACCAACATGTTAAGTACAAAATTTTCAGATTTAGTTAATAATTTTCAACCAATTGTCGCCAATGGTTACTTCTGAGATATCAGTTATTTTATAACCTCAGCAATTTGAAATTTCTACTATTCTTTTATTCGATTCTGATGCAATTTGAATTTTGATGATCAATTATATATTTGTAGATTGGTTTTAGTTAAAATTAGGTTTAGTCTCTATGAATCGAACATTCTTCCAAACTTATTAACTGAAATTGGAAAATATGAATGTTATACGAAGGCTATAGAAGAACGAAAAGAATAGTATGATGATGCAAAATCATATGGAGTGATTATATGAAATTTTAACGCTTTTTAATTTGGTAAAGTTATCTAAGAGGAAAATAGGTTTAGAGAATAAGGGTGTCGACACATGAAGTAAGAAGTCTCTTTCTAATCACGTTATAAACCTAGATTCATTGTCAAAGGATTCTATTAAAAAAAGTATTGATTTTGATGAATCTTTATTTTGATATTAAGATGTTATCTATTCGTGTGGTTCTCGATTTTACAACTAGTTTTGATTTAGGGATACAAGATTGCTTTTCTCCATGACCACTTACACAAAGAATTTATATGCAATAATCAGAGGATTTAAAAGTAAATGAAAATAGGATTATATGTGAAAGCTGAACAAGAGTCTTTATATTAAAAATACGTTGAGTTAGTGGTGCAAAATATTTAAGTAAGTTATATGGAAGTTAAAAGGCTACCAGAAGTAACTTTATCACTATAATTTTGCTTAGAATTTCTCCAATGATAATTTTATTATATTAAGGTTTTATGTTGATGGCATGTTGATTGTTGGCAAGGTAGAATTGACAGATTGATGAAGCAATTGAGTAAATCTTTTACTCTGATGGATATCGATTAGTGTTCCAGTTGAGATGAAAATTTTCACAATATTACTAAAATGTTAGTACTTTTCTAATGTATAAACTGCATTGTACGAAGGTATGCGTGTAAGTTAGGAGTTCAGATCAGGACCTAATAGGTGTGGGGCGGTTACCTACCACGAGCCATTTGGACCGATCATTGATGGTCTAGTTTAGTAATTAATTATTAACCTTTTAAATTGCTTATCATTTTTAATTACTTATTGACAACGACTTCTATACTTATTCTAAATTTTGTATTAATTACTTGATTTATCTATCTTTAAGTATTTATTTAATTATTGACTTATGATTTAATATGTTATATTTAATCCTTATTATAATGTAGTTTTCATTTACCATTCATTCTATTGAGTTTTGTTTATTTTTGACAATATTCGGCAATACCTTTTTGTAATTTGGATAAGCACACTATCTTTTTCTTTAATGCATAATCAGTCAATTGATATTTCATTTGGCATAGCATATAACCATTTTGTTTCTAACTAAGCATCCGTATGGGACGATTCAAAAATGATAGGATTGATCTGTTCTATCGCTGCATTTTGTTACATGTAAAATGATAGGATAAAATATTAGATGATGTATTAGTATCCTTAATTGGTGCATTCTGCTACTTGTTATCTCACATAAACTGCTATCGAGTAGACGAGGAATTGTCATAGTATCATCAACCAGATACACGCGATAAGAATGTTTATTATTTCTAACTTTGAGGGACCTATACCTTTCAAATATTGTATTATGTTATCACTAGTTGTGTTACTATTATTTGTCTATATTGGTGTTGACTGCTTGAAACCAATAGTTTTGGTATTAGTATATCATGATTGATGTTCGTTACTTTTTTTTTGGATAGTTATTGTGACTTGATTAGTCAGATTATATTATTGTTAAAGTTTTTCCCCCTTGAGTTTGGGGAGCTTCGCAATGCTTGTGGCATTATTTTTTCATTGTGCCGAAAGCTCTCACATTTTTCAGTAAACCTTGTACAGTCTTTTATATAGTTTTTTTGAAAATCTAAAAGGGTACATGTGAATTATATTGTACAATCTTTATATGTATAATTTTTATTTTTTGAAGTAAAAAAAGTCAAGCTAGCTCTCCATAAAATCTCTAAAATACCTTTCATTTTATAAAAACTCCTTATTATAAATATTTCCAAACGTTTCCTTGATATGGGAGATTTTGTCAAACATTTTGAGAAATTCATCACGTGTGGTTCGAAAATGGTGTTTTAGTCGCTTACTGAACTAAATTGAGTCCGAATTTGACCTATAGTTAGTTTGGAACAATGGTCGTCTGGATTGGATTGGGATCACGACAGATTGTTACTGGTGATGATGCTGAAGAAGTTTAGAGATTACAGAAGTGTCTCGCCTTGGAGTTTGAAATGATTGAGTTTTGCAAACTATGAAACATTATCTAAGAGTTAAAATTGCTCGTTTATGCAGGCTTATTTTTTCACAAGAAAATACATTGCGCATCTAATCATGCTTGATTATGAGCTAGTAGAGATGTCAATCACTCAGCGCCAAACTGTCCCATAAATTATGATCAGGCAATTCATTTAAGACAAGGCTTTGATGGCCCAGGAGATCATGGCCCAGCAGAGATGATGGCCCAACAGATCTTGCTGGGCTGATTTTGACAAGTTTCAACAAGCCTTGTAGGAATGTACAGAGAGGTCAGGATTAAAATGAGACTGATACACTTAACACTTCGTAAGTAACTTTACGCCCCAAGTGAATATTACTTGCTCGAGATGAACTTGTTGCAGCCCTACAATTGCAGGTACATGTATTTTTGAGATCGGTAAATGTATGCATGTCATCATAAGCGTATTATAAAATAATTTCATTTAACCTTTTCTAAGTACTAGTAATTGAAAGCTAATACATAAAATTAAATTTAAAACATGTAATGTAATTATATGCTCAATTCATAAGGTTAAGATATTTTTTACCTTTAGAAAAATAAAATACAGTAGAGAAGAATAGACGGGTTACCCAAGTTGTTGAACACATTTATGGAGCTATACATGTAGATAAATAAGTTTGTCACGATACAACCTGACAACTGTATGCTATATCCAATTAAATAGTTATAATTAACAAATGCACCTTGTGATCAATTCCGTGTACAAGATTAGTTCAAGTGCGCATAGATGAACTCACAATTAGGGAAACTTTAGTAGCAGGAATTTCAGGAGCACTAAAACCTACCCATTTGATAAGAAAGTTCAGTGGCGAATTCAGGAGCACTAAAACCTACGGATTTTAGAAGATCAACTTAAAACTAGTGTCGAATCTTTCAAACACTCTTGTAAGATTGAAACCTTGACTATAGCACAAGTTTTCATGTGCACTTACAGTGGTAGATAAAAAAGACAAACTGCTAGTGGATTGCATGTACGTTTTCAAACATAAAAATCTGAGGATGAGATAACTACTACTTGTAAACATGAAGGACACTATGAGAATCGCATCATTTCTCACCTTGAATCTCTAACTCACTTTTTTTAAGTTCACTGCTTCGATTATATAGGTCATGGTTAGTAGTTAGTAGTACGCAAATAGTATCCTATTATGTACGTGCGTCTTACAATTGATAGAGTTTCCGGTTGTGATTTTTGGAGATGTGAATTATGTTAAAACGTGGAAAATTTTAATCGTAATATTGGAGTTCCCTGGGTTTGCCGAGTCAAGCGTAACTAGACAATGGATTCGTAACATTAAATACGTGTTCTTTTGATCTTTACCACTCATCTTTTTTTTGAAAATAATTTTTAGTTAATTTTCAGTTGTATAAAAAAATACAAAAAAATTACTTTCAATTTATTTTTTTTAAAAAAATAAATTTGTTTCAGCATTATTTATAGTAACTAAAAAATTATTTAATTTTTTAAGAATTAGTATCTCTCACTTATAATCACATATTAATTCTAACACCCAACCAATATGAAAATATTAAGGAGTGTGAGTTATTAAGCCCAACCAAATTATAGTGCAGTTAACCCAATTCAAAGCGAATTGTTATCTTACCTTCAAATTAGCTAGTCTGATTTTTGTTTGAATATCAATTCGATTCCTTATGCTACTAATTCGACTTTAGCCCACCAAATAAATCCGTCTTATTATCTGACCTACCAAATACTACACGCTATTAATTTGGAGGCATAACAATCTTTTTCGGTAATACACCGGACGGCTCAACCCTATTGAGTTCTAAAATCACTAGTGGAGAGATACCACACTAAAAAATTTAATCAAAATAAAATATCTGAAAGGTTCGGACTAATACATTAAAACATCTAATACACTTGGAAAGCCCAATTTTGGATATCTTACTTTCAGCTTAAAAAATACATCTTAGCGTTGGTGAGAGCCGGATTTTGTTAGCTATCATCTTCTTATTGCAGTCCGTGTAATCCGGTCTACTTCATTTTACATCCCTTACTACAGTTTTCAGAATTGTAGACAAAATCCACAAATGAAGGTTATTTTGAACAATCAACCAATCATATTCAAAACCAAACCCATGCATATGGTGCTAGAATAAAATTAGTTATAAGATTATATGTATTGGATTATTCTCTTAACAGTTACAAAGCAATCAAATCGATGGGCTATCATGAGAATGTTGATTTTAATGACAGTGAGGAACTGAAATCTAAATCAGATTAACCTTTTCATCATGGAGGGACAAACATGAGGTGATGCCAATAGACATGGGGTAGGCTGATTTTTGGCTTTCAAGTTTATGTAACAAAGGACAAGTTTGAAACTAGGAATTTACCTACTTTGGCCTTCCACTTAATGAGAATCGTTACTGAATCAATAATCAGAAAACCTTTTTATCCTACTAAGCATGTCCATGTGTCTCTAGTATGATATTATATTCGTAGCAATAGGTTTCATGATTTTAGGTTGTTTGTAACGAGTAGTACAAAAAATTGAGCATATTCATACTTATCTTTGAAGTACGAGACTTCTGTCTTCTACCAATAAATGATAGTTTCAAGAAGATATTGCACCGTTAGCTGTAAAGAATCTCCACTGATTGTTCTATTAGATGCTCGTTACTTTACTATCAAAAAGAAATTTCTGTATTTTGAGCAGCAAATGAATATATAGTTAGCCCAAATATGACATATTATAGTATTAGATTTTTACACTAAAATAATTAGCTAATTATTTAAAAAGTAGCATTTTTATATATAACAAAATGTTTTTTTCTAACGGATTATCAATTTATAACTATTAAGAAATACGGATTGTTAAGCAGATTGAGTCGGGATGCAGCTTGATTTAATTTAACTGAGATGCTAGCTTATTTGTTAAGTTAATTCGTCCAAATTTTTATTTCTCCACCGTTTTTAGCCTCTTTATTATTAACTCGGATCTAACAAAAATCAATAATTTTGATCGTCAAATAAAAAACTAGTAATTAGTACTATTACATATGCTACTATATCATTAAGGATTAAGAAGTTCAAACTCTAGCACCGACAAAAATCTGAACGAAAAAATAGACAACAATAGTGGTGGATTTAATGTCATATATTAAAGTTATCAGTATCTTTGTTTAAACTAGTGACAGACAGATAAGAGTGGAGTTTAATGTTTATAAATTAAAAGTAGAGTTTTTCTCCTCCTATTTTAGGTTAATTTGTGATAATTATTTTTTATTATTGCCAAGTGTTGAAATGAATGAGCTAGGTAGGAACCATGGCAACTATCCATGACAATAAAATATAATTCGAGGCAAACAATATGATCAATTTGATTATTTATCTCACACTTGTAAGATATTTAAAGTTAACATGTTTTGGTTAAACTAGTTTTGAATTTGAATCCAACGATGATTTCATCATAAGCGTAAAACAAGTTTTGAAAGATTGAAAGATTATTTTGCTAGTAAGAAAACAAATAACTGTAGATCCTTTTAAGAATTTCTGAAACCTTACAAATAATTATCTTCAGAATCTTCAGAATAGCTTTTAGAATACTGAATCATATCTAATCCCTAATTGAATCAAGAGAACATATAATCTTATTAAACCCAAATTAAAAAAAATGAAACTAGTGGGCTGGATTGAATTCTGACCGAGCTAGCCAAGCTGGTGCTTGAGGGCATCTCATATTAATAAACATAGCATTTTGGAAGTTGCCTTTGGAATAACTTTTAGATTGAGCACTCACCCTCGTGCAATTAAAATTAGTAAAATGTTTAAACAAGAGCCTTTTGGAAGCTAACGATAATCATGCGATAATCACCTTTCGTAGTTTATTATAAAGTGGATTTATGGGTTATGACTTAAACAATGATTTGCTAAAGTGTTAATTCAATTAGCAACATAAAAAAAAAGGGTTTTGCTTTCTTCATTTGATTGGCCATTGATGGCATAATTAAAACGGAGAACAAAAGCCTTATGATCACTACTAAAAAGAACTCATCAATAACACTTTGACTAATGCATCAAACTTTACATTGCTTCTAGATTTTCGAGTAAATTTAACCGAACTTATTCTGTTTTTTCATTTCAAAAAAATAAATATTTAGAAGTACTTATTGAAAAAAAAAATTTTTAAAGAGAATTATATTTTAGAAATTTATCTTAAATTATTAATAAAACTAAATAATAATAAGATTTCATGATATATAATTTGTTTTACTTTTTAATAAAAATTTATAGAATATTCTAAATTTTGATTGAAAAACGTGATATAAAAAATTAGAGTGAAAAAGAGATTATAAACTTAGCCAAATGTCTACAAATCTGTAACCTAAACTTATGTAGAGACGATGTCAAATGAAACGGTGTTTGTTTATGCACGCGTGTGATAAATCATTCAAAGTTCTCAGAAGTGCTTAGGTTGTACGTCTTACCCTTTTTCTAAAACCATCTCTCACAAAACCTTAACCGCAAGTGAAACTTTCTTATGCATTTCACTATTAGTTCTCAAATTTCTAAGAACCATATAGAGCTGCAAGCAGATGATATACGTGCACGATTTCAAGCCAACACGTTCGGTGTAATGGATCATTTGTGCCTGACAGTTAAAAGAAAGCAATTAATTATAATGGAAACAAACAAAAAATGGAATGTAAAAAAAAACAAAGCAAGTTAGCAAAGTAAAGAAGAAAAATAGAAAGAACAACGAACTGCAAAACAAAATTCAATAAAAGGTGAAAGGAAAAACGCATAGATTAAAAAATAAGGAGCAAAAAATAAAACAGACGATGAGAATTAAAAAAAACAATATAAATCTAAGATCTAAAGGAATAAATTTGATGTAAGATCTAAAGGAACAAATTTGATGTAAAATTAAAAAACTTAAGAATGAAAACAATAGAGCTGTAAGAAGAGAAAAAATTTTTAAAAAAATAAATAAGAAAAAGAACCAAAAAAAAATAATCTTAAACGATAAATTGCTTAAATTAGGCAGTTCGATGTTTGAGCCGTACAATGTTCAATTCAATCTAAGGAGGGTGTATTTTTATTGGTAAGAAATAAATCTCATGAAACTAAATCCGGTAAAAATGAGTCAGTAAAAAATAAATCAGAGATGACTTCGATGAATTTGAAATAAATTAAAACACAAAAAATAAACTCAAACTCACGAATTGCCAAATAAAAAGTTCCGTATAACTAAAATATAGTATTAGTTGAACTGATCAATTTTTTTCATTGAATCGGAACTGAGGTGAAGTGGCTCTACTTTGGAACTAACCAAATCAACGTAGTTGATCTGTTTCTTAAACCTTGACTATTATAGTTGTCTCAACAATTTTCACATTCAAATTTTGCATTTTAGTTTTGTGAATGTGATTGTGTTAAATCTCTTATATTAATGTTCTGCACATTTCTCAACTCTTCTTTCTCTTCAACAACTACCGCATGGTTGAAACAGTTTTAGGAAAAGTAGTATGTATCTTGATTTTCAACTTCTTTTTAATTAAGTCGAAGGGACTTTCGTATGGGTTTGGGGTGAATTTGGCTTACCATTCCAAAAAAAAATAATTTTTTATTTTTTTATTTTATCTTTTTCAATATATTTTTTAAAGTCTTTAGAAATTTTAAGCGTTTGGCTTACCTTTCCACAAAAGCAATTTTTTATTTTTCTATTTCACATTTTTTAATATATTTTTTATAAAATTTTAGAGAATTTATTTAAAATTTTGAGAATGTATAAAAAAATTATACCCTTATTTTTATTATTTTTTAAGTAAAAAAAAAGCTTATTTTTTAAAAAAAATAAAAATATTTTTATTTTCAGAAAAACTCTATTTGAAAGCCCTATCAAATACTCCCTTAGGGTTGTGTGACAAAAGATTTACTACTTTAATTAGTATATTGAAAAATTAGGGGGTGTTTGGGATTATTTATGAAATCGAACTATTTTGAAATAGAGAATATTTTTATCTTATTTTAAAAAAATGAGCTCTATTTTTTATATAAAAAGAAATAATAATAAAAGTAAGTTATAATAAGATCTTATAATAAATTTTTTTATACTTTTTAAATTTTTAAATAAATTCTGAACAATATTATAAAAAATTTATTAGAAAATGCGAAACGAAATAGAACGTTTGAAACGCTACCAAACGCCTCCTTAGTCATCTATTGGCTACACACAAATTGCTAGTTAGTGTGTTGGGTCGACACTGTCTTGTTCTCTAATCAAATTTATGCAAATATTGAGATGATAACAACCTATACACATCTTCTAAGCCTAAAGGTGGCAATATAAATTAGCAAGTCAGATTCAGATCGATCCATATAATAATCGTGTTAAAATAATTAAACTTTAACCCGATCTATATAATATATGGGTTAAAATTATCAATTTTAATCCAATCTATATAATAATCAGATCAAATTTGGATCTACCTATTTAATAATACAAATTATTAAAAAGAGAATCATAAAAGTTAATTTTTAAAAATAATAGGTGAAAATTTTAGGAAGTATATATTCATCATAAATATATTAATTTTGATAAAATATATGAATTAAGTAAGAAATTAATCAAAATATGATAATATAAGTAGAAAGATATATAAAGTAAATTCCAAATCTATATAATTGCTCTAATTGTTAATTAATTATTAGATAATATATACTAACAAATAATTACACTTGTTAAATAGGTTAAGTTTAACACGAATCAAGCCTGAGTCCATTTAATTTATTGAGTCAATTATGGATTTATCTAAAACTGACCTGAACCTGATCAAAATAAAGTTTAAACTCAATTTAAATAGATTAGTTTCATATTAGGTTCACGGATTGGATCATATATTATCATCCCTATCTAAATCTTGACTTATAAATATCTAAAACAAGAGAAATTCTATACTCTAATTAAAACTCTTAAATCTCTAAATTATTTTTCTCAAGTAGAGTTTTCACTTTGGTTAAAAAAAAAATTGAGTATAAAATATCAATTATAAGTTTATAGGTTATTATTTGATCTTTTGATAAAGAAGTTGAACAGATATAACCTTTTAAAAGAAATAAAAAATTATTTCTTACTAAACTATAACCTAGTCTCATAAAATATATATTAATATTTTTCTAAATTAAAATGATTCTTTCATGATGATTATTAGTAGTTTGAAATTTAAAGAATTTAAAACACAATTTTACGGGTATTAGAAAATACCATAATTATGCTAAAGAAATTGAAATGCCTTAAAATCAAAGAAAGTGAGGGTATACAAACTAGTGAAGTCAACTCGGCTCATAATCCGGGCTGAGTCTTAAGATGGACCGATTGTGCAATCAACCCGGTGCTCCATATGGAAATCGGGTTGGAGTAGTCGACAACTCTATATTAGCGTATGCTCCATTGTAGTCGGCGGCGATGAAGATGCATCAATAGTGGTTGTACTACATATTAGCGTGTCCATGTGATGTACACCCCGATCAACTTCCTGTTCGTTGTCGTCCTCCTCGTATCCTTCCTCTTCCTCCTCTTTAGACTATGGTGATCCGATGATGTTACCATATCATCGTCGTTGTTGGACCTCAAAGTTAGAATAGTTTTAGATTAATAGCATTTAGAGTTTGATTAGTTTGAGCGAAAGACGAACTATCTTGGTAAGATATGATTAGGTTAGTAGCGTAAGAGTCTTGAATTGGTGCCCAAGTAAAAAAAAGTTACCCAACTTAAAGATGAAACAATAATTCGCCTTGGATTGTTCTAAATAGATCACAATTTGGTAGACTTAATAGCACACGTGTTTTATAATTTTACATTGACCGAGTGTTGAAATAAGTACATATTTATAAATAGAATGCTAATTCTTAAATGATAACTCAATTTTTGTAATGTGAGAATCCGATCCTATAGCCGTAGTTTTTTTCTTCTTCACCGGTGCCTTTGCCTTGTCCTTCTATCTTCTTCTTCAGTAAATGCTTCTTCAGCTTCTCGTCTACGCAAGCTATATCCAAAAAAAAAAAAAAAAAAAAAAAAAAAGGGAAAACTTAATAATGAAACTTAAAGCATGCACTTCTTATGGTTAACAGAAGAAAACTGTTAGTTTATACTTGCTCTCATCGTAGCTAGCGGGGCGCTAGAGTTGATTTTGACCATAAGCATCCATGGCTAGATAAACACAAGCTTCTTTGTTTCTATTGTGCAGTGAACTATATTGACTAGTTCGGTAAACTAATTAATAATAAAATACTTAAATGGAACTTGATGATTGTCCTATAGACAGTAGTGAAACAATGGGAAAGGCCATACATCCTAAAGCAGAAAGGAGCCAGGAATGAAAACACGTGGAATGAGGGAGAGCGGTTTGTTGAGTGGAACATTCAGAAGGGACACGTGGAATGAAAACACGTTAACTTTTAGTATTCTAGTATTGATGTCTATTATTGTTTATAGTTTTACACTTTACTTTGAGCAGTTGAAAGCTAAACAGCAGCAGATAGCAGACGCAACTAAAAGGTCCAGAACACTTGTCGTAAGATGGAGAATTTATGAGATGAAAAACAGTTACCAATTTAGAGAACCATTACCTTTAAAAATATAAAGAGAACCATTACATGCAAATGCGTTACATGAAAATAACTAAATATATGTCATCTATACCTTCTATTTATAAACCAAATATTATATTATTTTTAAAGTTATTTAAAATTATTGAATTGTTTGTACATACTAAATATTTCTATAATATATATATTAATGATTAGTTGATCCGATATGATCTTTTAGGTCGACTAATCTGCCGGTAATTCAATAATCCGGTGTTCAGTAGATTTTTCGGATCAATGTTCGGACTAGATTTGACTAATATGAGACAAACTGTCTGGGATATGGAAGCTAGTGGTTTGTTATTTTTTTGGGTGCAATCATAGACACACAGGAAAACGGATGACAAATCTTGATAAATAATCATTGAGGTTTCTTAATCAGTTATAACATATCAAAAGTTCCAATTCGATCTAAGTGTAAGAAGTCAAAGTAATAGAAAACTTATAGATAGAGAAACAACAAGAGTTCCAAATAACACCTTCCAGTCACATTATTATTGTAGCCTCTCTTTTGTTGCTTGTTTAATTAGAATTCTAAAATTTTTAAATAGCCAAAGTGGAGAACTCTTGCTTGCATTAGATAGGCACCAACGCTATTTATATCAACGTATGTCATTGATGGAGGATATTGAAAATTTTCACTTACCTCTTTAACTCTCAATGTTCTCTGCCTTGTTCCTCGATTATTCTCATCTTGTTCATATTCTTTTCTCTTTTTGTTCCCAGGTGCCTGTACGAACAAACTCTTTAATTAACTAGCTAGCATTTTATCTAATGGCATGGTTGTAGGGGAGGTTAATTTAGACCTAATTTGAAAATCTAATCCGAAATTGATCGAAAAAAATCAAAATCTGATCAAGCTTTTATCGAGTTTTGGTCAATTTCGGTAAATCCGAAATTGATAAAAAAAAAAAAAAATTAAAAAAAAAAGTAAATTCAGATCGAATTCGAATTGACCCAAAACTGATCCGTTTAACTCATATAACTATTTATATAATATAAATTATTTAATAATTAAAAAATATTTTGAATAATAGTATATAATTTGAATTTAATTTATATATATATTTCTTAATTTATTATAATTTAATTAACTTTTACTTAATTTATAAATTTTATCAAAATTAATATTTTTTTCTTTGAGATATATATAACTAATAATTTTTATATATTATTATTAGAAATTAATATTTATAATTTTTAATTTAATTATTAAATAGATCGATTCGAATTTATTCGGTTATTAAATAGGTTAGATTATAATTGATAATTTTAATCTGATTATTATATAAATCGAGCCAAAATCGATCTAAGAATTCGAATTGCCACCCCTACATGGTTGTGTCATTCCTCAATATTATAAGCTCTTATCCTGACCATGTTAAAAGCGCGGATGAAGGAGTCGTTTTGAATTGCTTTAAATAAAGAGATTTAAAAGAACATATATTCGAAGGTATTAAAAAATAATACTATTTTTTATTTAAAAGACTAAAAATTATAAATATAAATTTTTATACTTCGAATTTATTTATATTTTTTATTTTTTAAAAAAATAGCAAATTTTAAAATTTTAATTAAAAATAAAACAATAAATAAAATAGAAAAGTATTTAGATAAGCAATGCTAAATAATATGAATTAAGGTGACAAATAGTTCCCAACCAAGTTGCGGTACCTCTCATTTAAAAGTTAATCAAAATGATACTAAACTTTATGTGTTAATGGGCAAAGCAACTAAATTGGTTGGCTTTTGAATTTAGAAACTTAAGCAAGCTTATCATGTTTACCATTATCTTTAATGATAACACTTTTACGTTACTAAACCATAATATTTTATGCAGCAGTTTCATAGAGGCCCTTTTAAAGTGCTTGCAAAATAACCTGCCACGTGGCTATTAATGAGGTTTACGACAACGAATTTAAGTACTAGTAATTAATTAAAACCTTAATATGATATCTACTTAAGAAGATTCTTTAGTGATGACATAAAGAAGTTGCACAAGCACGTTCAGCCCATTGCTCATGCGAGAAGTCGATCGATGTTAAAACAAATTAAAGTTGAAAATAATTGTATTTTTAATTAACTGTGTGATTATGAGATGTCCTTAACGAAGGTGAGTGTTTCTATTCCAAATTTCATAATATTAGAAAATTTATTTGTAATTGAATTTCTATGAAATTCCTAACTAATGAAATTCATATAAAACGTTTAATTAAAATCTTATACACGTAATTTGTTAGTGCATTTCTTTTATTACTAACAGCTGCTTCGTTCTAGATGTTACTTCGGATGTTTGAGCACGTAAGGATCTTGTAGTACGATTTGTTGCCAAAACATGTACATCAACAAAAGCTTATGAATTGTGAAGATATGAAGCCACAAACTCTCCATGAGTAAAATGTATTATTTGAAAATAAAAATATTTATTTTTATATTTAAAAAAATAAGAAAAATTTTATGCTGTAAAATTTATTTGTATTTTTAAATATTTTAAAGTATTACACTACAAAAAAATTGCAAAGTCAAATATATACTAAGTTCTAATTACTCGACTCATAATTGGTTGGTTTAACACTGTCCATGACGGACCTTTTGTCAACGTTTCGAGATTCAAATTTATTCAACTTTGTAAGAAATATGTTCAAATAAGGTATGCATCAATTACTTTGTGTTTATAACGCTAACAATTATCTAATGTCGTGTAAACAATATTCACATTTTAGATTGAAGTTGTGCTCTAAAATAATATTCTCATTCTTGAGTCAAATAAACTCGAACCTCCAAACTTTAAAACTTATTAAATATTGGAATAAGACAAATTAGACAGCTCGCTTATACTTCGTCGAGCAGTCCGAAGCGAAGATAGTTATCTGAAGGAGATATTTAGGAATGAATGAAGTTTTTTAAAAAATATTTTAGAATTAAAAAATTAATTCTATTTTTTTACTTAAAAAATATAAAGTAATTAATAATAAAATTTTATGATGTAAAATTTTTTATATTTTTTAAATTAAAAAAATTGTAAAATATTTTAGAATTTTTATTAAAAAATATAAAATAAAATTTTAGAATAAAATAAAAAAAATGCTCTCTTAAATATTCAGAAAGTCTTAAAGAGTGTTCACATTTTTAATAAAATTTTTATAATATTTTATAAAATTTATTAAATATTTTTAAATATATATAAAAATATGTTGCAGTAAGATTTTACTATTATTATTTTTGTTTTTTTTAAATTAGAAAAATAAAGCTTATTTTTTAAAAAAGTAAAAATATTTTTTATTTTATAAAATTTTCAATTCAAAATTAATCTCAAATGCCTTCTTAATGAACAAGGTTTATACTTCTGTTACCATTACAGGTTTAATTGAGAATCACTAAATATTGACTAACAACACTTTTAAGGTATCGATTATTGCTTACCTAAGGCAACAAAAACCTCGGGAAAGGAGTGCACGCATGCAGGGTCTGTAAACTATTCTCATGATGTGATCTAGTCAGAGTCTTAGTACTAGGTACTTGTATCGATTTGTAAGATATTGGTTGGTGGTGATATGTTCTGAGAGATTATTACAATTTCACGAAGATACTACGCATGTGTTAAAAATATTTAATTTTATATTATTTATCAATAATTGAAATATTATTTATAAAAATTAAGGTCAGATTTATATTTACTAATTAAATTTTAAGAAAAATTTCAAATTCTTTACATAATATCAAAATATACTAGACCGAATCAGCTCATGATATTATTTTTATATTTTGATTAATTTTTAAATAAATAGCCTGTTCTATTTTAAGGTTGTTAGCCAACTTTATTTAGAATAATAGTTCAGTTCATATTAGAATAAATAGTATGCTTTATTTCAAGATAAGTAGTAAACTATACTTTAAAAAAAATTGTTTCGTTGAAGGACAAGTGTTAAATAGATTTATTCTCATATTTCTTATTAATAGTCCGTAGTTTTATTTATAAAAATTACTCTTAATCTTACCATTGCGAATTGATTTCGTAATTTTTTTTTAATTCATTACAATATCATAACTTAATTTTAATAAAATATTATATTTTGTTAGTTATATATTCTAACTAATTAAGACATAATAACTTTTTACTATACTAATAAGTACTTAAATCAATAAACAGTTAAATATATATCGATGATGCAAGAAAGATTTTTTCAGATAAAATTTATCCCATAATTTAGATTCAGCTCAATAGAATTTCAGCATATAATTCATATCATAAAATTTCAAAAACTTTATATTAAGAATGGTTGCCTATTTTGATCCCATCGAGATATTTATTCCTATGAGATTCGAACTGACTTTATGTATATATACATATATATCTATATATAAAGATGGAATTGATTTAGATTGAAACTAACTAATGAAATAAAAATATGGGTGAAATATTTAAATCGAGTTTGGATGTAATCCTAAACGAGTTCAAGTTAGTTTCAGACGAAATTGATTCGAAAAATTAAATGGGTTCCTATTAGTTTCGAGTTGATTCGAGATTGATTCATTTAATTCGTATAATCATTTTATATCACATATTAGCTAATAATTCTAAAATATTTAAATAATGATATTATTGATTTGGTGTTATATATTTTGGTTAATTTATTGTATTTTGATTATTTCTTATTTAATGTATAGAGTTTGTTAAAATTGAGTTTTTCTTGTGTTAAATATATACTACATAATAATTTTTATCTATTATAGTAGAAGTTATTTTTTTTATGATTCTTGTTTTAATAATTATTTGTTAAATATATCAATTCGAATTCAATCTGATTATTAGAAGGGTTGAGTTAGATTTGACTATTTATATATATATAAATACGTTGGTCGAGTTAAGATTGAGCTATTCTAAAGTCGGTTATTATATGGATCAATCCAAATATGACCAATAACTTCGATATTGCCATCTCTAATAAAAACTATATATAGCTAAGTAGATCTTTTTTTGTTTTTTTTTTTTTTTTGGGTGGTAGAGTAACATCATGGTAAGTTTTGAATGATATAGGAAGAAGTGAAGAAGGTTGTCGTGAGAAAAGTTGTGAGTAGATTTGTGGTAAGAATCGCTTGTTTACTCAGAGTCCGGCAAACTGCTATAAAGCATCTAACTTGTGTGATGAACTTTATTTCCTACATCACACACCACAAGCATGTCCAAAACTAATTAAGCTCTAAAAATTACTCTCGATACGATTCTACTGTATATATTTTTGAAAATGAAGCAGGACATATATGTAGTTTAATACAACGGTGTATTGACAGATTAAATTTGAATTCTTTTATGATTTTTTGGAGCATAGTTTGTAGCATTTAAAATTTTTTTTTTGAACTTTTAGAGCTGCTAAGCATCTTTTAATGTACCTTACAAAATTTCTCAATCTGTACAAGTTGTTTAAGTGCTCATTCACTTGTTTCTTTAGATGTTAGTGATTACAAAATCAAACCAAGTAAAACGACCAACTGGGTATATTTCTCAATTCATTTAAAGACGAGACTTTTTTTAGTGCTTTATTATGCGTACCTAGTTTCAGATAATAACCGATCAATCTAAAGGAAAAGCATCTTCTTCGCCGTCCCCCCACATCCCCCCTCAAAAAAAAAAAAGAAGAAAGGTAACAAAAGCATGGCATCACCTTTTACTTGCTTATTATCCACCATGATGGTTACCGGCGGAAAAAAAGTCACTCCTTAAAAATTTAAACCGGAGCCATTTAGCTCGATCCACTCAAACTAGCTTGTTATTATTGTTCAAGAAGGAAGGACTTTGAGTACTAGTTGTGGGGCTTAATCGCCACTACAGTAGTGTATGTTAGTGTCAGCCAAAAAAAAAAAAAATTCAAGAAAAAATAATCCTAATGTATATATTTAGATTTTGTATACTCTTGGATATTACACAAATATTAATTTTTTCTTAGTACAACCTTGCTACCTAGCTACACAAGGTCTTGAGGAGCCACTCTTGAATTCTTAAAAAGTGTCTCCATGTAACCTTGATTATTTGTTTTCCTCTTTCTAATTATAAAGTGAGTTTTGTTTTCCTTCATTTTTAATTAATTAATTATCAACTCCAAAAAACTTTTAAATCTGAGTGATCAGTAGTGGTTCTGTCCGACACTCACTGATGCGCACCATGATCTATTTCTGCAAGGAATTGAAGCATCAACTGAGTTTTTTTTCTTTTTTTGAATTAATCTTGTAAAAAAATAGTTAAACAATGTAATCTCCTTGCACTAACAAATGCGGGGTATGTATGAGTGAACAAAGAGTTGTAAAGGCCATATAGATATGGCTATTATATTCAAAATAATTAAAAAAGTGGACATGTTAGTTGTTTTTACTTTCAATTTTTAGAGTCTGTATAGATCAATAATAATCTCGTTGGAAAACATAATGGAACAATAACGGTAACTGAAGTCTAGATTAAAGTTCAAATCAGTAGCCAAAAATTTGCAAGGACAAAAAAAAAAAAAAAAAAAATCAAAATTCATTCCAAGATTGGTGTTTGTTTCGCACGCCTGCGAAAGGAATCATGTTGGAGGCGGCGGCCGGAGAGGGTCCACGTACACTTGAACGCCGTATTTCGGCTGTAGAGTGAGGACGTTAACCGGAGCATGCCGATAATTTTCGGAGATTGTGAACTTGAAATGCGATAGCATCATAGCCAGTATGATCTTCGATTCCATCATGGCGAACGCCTGGCCAACGCAGTTTCGTGGGCCAGCAGCGAACGGTAGGAAATGCCTTCCAGTTTGTGAGAACGACCGGCCAGAGAACCGCTCTGGGTTGAACTCATTTGCATCTTCTCCCCATATTTTCTTGTCATGCTGGATTGCAAGCACTGGGATCCATATTGATGTGCCTTTTGGAATGTGAAGGTCCCCAAGCTTGATGTCCTCGAACGCCATCCGCGGTAGTAAGGATGCCGGAGGGTATAACCTTAACGTCTCGTTAATGATCATATGAAGCTGAAGGCAGAATATAACATGAACGGTGAGATATAATGGTTTATAAAGATTTGGTTACTTAGTTTTGTATGTCTTCTTACCAAAGTGAGCCTGCAAAGTTGATCAACGGAGGGCGGTTGATCGCCGCAAACTTGCATTACTTCTTCTCTTGCTCTTTCTTGCCACGATGTATTCGTAGCGAGAAGCATGACAGCCCAAGTCAGCAGCAACGACGACGTGTCTTGTCCGGCGAAGTATACTGTTTTACACTCGTCCATCACAAGCTGAAGGTTGTATTTGAACCCTTGCTGGTCACTCTTCTTCTGAGACTCTGCAAGCAATGTTCCTAGCAGCCCTCGGCCGTAGGTTGAACTTCGGCCGATCTCTACACCGTCGATTTTGCTCTGGATGATCTCCGCCAACCGACGATCAACCTCCGCCTTCAACGCCTTGATCTCCCTCCTGAACTTGTTCGGAAGGAATCTGAAAAACGACAAAATTTTATAATTATATTCACAAGTTGTAGGAATCTCGACGACATTTTGATAGTAGACAGGCAGGCAGTGTCAGTGTTCAGAAACTAACCGACAGCTAAGTAAAAAGACGTGTGATCTTTTTGGGTTTAACTTACCGGCCGCCGGGAATCCAAAGATAACGGCTGGAGACGGCGGTGAACTGCTGGAGTTTATTCAATGGGTGGAATATCTTCTTCCCCTGTTCGTAACTGGAATCGAAAACCGTCCTTGAAATGATCTCCGCCGTTAGTTTCGTCATGTACTCTCCAATTTCGACTTCGTAACTGTTACGATCTGATCGAATTCGGGCATGGAGTGACCTCAGCACTTGCTTAGTGCATTCCACCATGTACCCGTAGTGCCCCTGTAACAATTCAAATCCAATCACAAAAAAGTTTTCGGTCATTCTGCCCACAACCAACTAACTTTCAAAAAGGACTCCAAGATCAAATAAATTCTATCCAAAAATCTAAAAATAAAATTAAAAAGAAAAAGGTAAATGGTAAATTGTAGTAACTGAAACAAATTTACGAAATGGTGAATGTGAATTGGTTTTGTTCTTTTTGGCATACCTTGAGTTGTTCACCCATGAAAGCAGGGGCGACGCCTCGTCGCTGGTGAAACCAGTTGCCGCCGTTTGCAAACAACAAGCCTTCTCCGATAAAGTTCTTCGCTCCTTGTCGCTGCAGCCATGATTTTCCGGTCACCTGCACGTACTTCGAAGATAGCAGCTCTTTTATTAGGTCTGTTTCCGTCAAGCACAGCCTCGGCTCGCTACCGTACCAGTACACAAATCTCTTCCCTAAATAAACCGAAACCAAAAACCAAAAGCTCTCCAGTGAGTTACTCTGGCAAAGTTATAGGTACATACGAAAATCCAAAACACAAAGGTACTAACAAGAATGATATATATATGTACCGTAGATTTTAGTCCAGTGAAGGTAATGAGGCATTAAACGTCCGACGATGTCGTGATCGATAGAAGGCATGTCGGATGAAGTTGTCTTTCGAACTAGAGCCGCGACGTCTAAGAGATTCCCGGTGAGTAGTTTGGGTTCAGGGCCAAACACACCTTGTTTGGCTAAGGCCTTCTTGATCCTTGAAGGAGTCAGGTAGTAGCAACAGAACGCGAGCCATACTGAATTCGCAGCGATAAATAAGAGGCCTAAACTCGGTACTAGTGCGAGTAACAGGCTTAGGCCTCCCATTTCTGAAGCTAGGAAGATTTTATTTTTTTGCAGAGAGATTGAAGTGGAGAAAATGAAAGAGGCAGGGGATCGTCTGCTTCCTATGGTGCCCCTCTTATAGTTCTCCTTTGGCAATTGGCATTGAGGTTATTTTTCTCATTCTTTTTCCTTGGAGATTTAAAGAATAAGTGATTTCAAATTGTTTAATGACATCTGCTGGTGCTACAATAAAAGAAAGATAAAAAGCTTATAGAAAATGAATAAGAACTTAAACTTGCTGGAGATGTAGGAGGCGTTTGGTAGTGCTTATAAAATAGAGCTTTTCTAAAATAAAAAATATTTTTATTTTTTTTAAAAAACAAGCTCTATTTTTTTTACTTTCAAAAAAATAATAAAAATATGCAATAAAAAGATCTCACTTCGTAGAATTTTTCTACACTATTTAAATTTTTAAATAAATTTTTTAAATACTTATAAAATATGTATTAAAAAACGTGAAATAGAGAAAAGTTAAAAAACTGCTTATGATAAGCAGTGCCAAACAGCCCCCCCTACTCTTTGCCGCAACACGAACAGTTTTTAACAAATTTGAAGAGAATAATATATTTTTATAAAAATACAATTTTTATTTTTTACGATAAAAAATAAAAAATTATTTATAAAATTTTAATTATGGAATGAAATATTATAACATAAACTACAATAGATAAGAAAAAACATCATATTAGATAAAAAATAATAGATTAATATTACAAATAACTTTTTAAAAGAAAAAGTTTGTTAGCAATTTTCTAGTAATATTTTATTAAAGTAAAAAAAAAGAAGAAAACAATTATTTTGGATCACTTTTCCATCAATTTAAAATTTTGAAACAATCCAACAATCTTGTTATTATTTACTTCACAATACAATTCGTTGAGAATAATAGGAAAATTAAACTAAATAAATTCTGACGAAAGAAAGATCAGTAATAAAAGAGGTAAAAGAATTTTACTAATTTCTTTTACTGTTTCATCAGTGAAATTATAATTAATATTATCGTTATCCGGCTCTATGATAGCAGTGTTATTTCATTTTTTTTGAATTCCATAAACGTGCAGTTTTTATTTATAAAAGATATTTCCTTACTTAGTAGTACTATTGGGATCGAAGATTATGCTTCGCACTTCCATCGAATTCATTTTCATTTAAGTGATCCCTTCCACAGGGTCCTCGTCTAAACTTCATGCAATTCTTCCCTTACAAAATATTTGTATATACAGAAAGACATTTACATGGATCCTTTGTAGGCTCCATCGAGTTTCTCCAGTACTACATAGCTCAATTGGTCTTACTGATTGTCTCAACAAATTTAACAATAGCAAAAAAATAATCTTTTCAGATGGTTCTGAAACACAATTGAAACTAAGTAAAAATCTAGTATTGCTTATGCCAACCTTCTGTTATCTCTTTATCAAAATTTTATTTTCTAAAAACTTAAATGGCATGAGTAAATTATATATTATATGATCGTCATATGTATAATTTGTTTGATTTTTTTACAACAATGAACAAAGTATTTATCTCACTTATATAGGGTCGGCTAACGAGTACGTTTTCTCTATTTTCACTTATAAACAAATCCAGCGAAATACTTAATTTTTCTAAATCCTTCACCATTACCTATGCTAGGTTAATTTTGGTCTATTCATTTTTTTCTTAAAAGTGTTCAAACGGAATTGTATCGCTCTTATACACTACCGCATTTTTAGCTCAAAGCAAGACATGCCCAAATTACCTTTCCTTAAATTGTTCTTGATCGGTGTGACAGCTATTTGTTGGTGTATATTCTCATTTCATATTTTATCAATTCTAATATACCCACACATTATTTTAATATTTTCATTTATACTAAATTTATTTTATAAATATCTTGCCTTTTAATAACCCAGCATTTACTACAATATAACACTGCAGGCCGAACGACTGTTCTACAAAACTAATATTTCAGTTTTAAAAGGATTTTCTTATCATACAAAATTACGAGAGAATCTCACAATTTCATCCATCCTTTTGATTTTTTAAACTAAAAAAATAAACTCACTTTTAAAAGACTCTATCAATAATTTATTATTAAAAGTATCTATTAGATAATCTTAAAATGACCACCCCTAAATATGAATATCAAGATCAAGACGTGGTTCATTTATTACGATTAGATAATGTATTTATGTTTGAATATTTTTCACTAATTTTGTTTTTTTCACGTGAACATGTCCTTCACAATTTTCACACCACTTTTTTGTCATTCATGTAACTGAAGGCATGCAATCTACGGTTACCTAAATCCGTTTTTGTTCTTATCTTTTGCTTTTCAGCAATCTCCTGACACTACTAAAAGGCCTGAGTATATTGACAAGTGCTTCTTCTCGTGCTGTAAAACGTATTTGAAAAGTTGTCGTTGTTTGTAGCAAAATTAAATTCAAATCATAGTTTTTTGGAAATAAAAAATTTTGAACCGAAGCTATACGGATTCAATTTTCAACTGTTAGATTAAGCTTTTATGCAGAAGTCGATTATATGTGAAGAAAACTCAACCAAACTGAGGGTATTTGAGTTTCATTTTTTCGATTGTTAAGAATTGTGACTTGATTATATATGCTATAAGATTGTACAATGACAAGAAGGAATATGTTTTTTTGATGATAACATTATACAACACCAATCATGAAAAAGTAATGGACATAATTGCTTGTGATAATCCTAGTGTTTGGGACATGTCTATTTTGTTAGACATTTTTTATAGTCTTCATTTTATGTCTATTTGGAAATATATAAATAATAGGAGTTACAATAGTTATCATATTATTTAGTAGTTATTCTAGTACGTATAGTTATTATAAAATTTTTTCATGTATGGGTCGTTATTTGGTAGTTTTTGTTGAGATAGTTTCTTGATTGGAGAAACTATTTCGCTCCTTATAAACATCATTTATTTAGCAATTATAGTGATACCCTAATACCATTATAGTGAGTTGTATTATGTTGGAAGATTTCATTGAGTTGGAAAAGCTTGAGAAAGAAAATCGATTGGCTATAGCCGAAGGTTAGTTATCTTTCTTCTAATTCTTTAGCTTCTACTATTCTGTTTTGCATGTGTCAAAATACGTTTTGTGTTACTATCTCTGATTAGTCATAAATTATAATATGAATATATTATGTTATGTTCAATACATATTATATTTATGTTGTATTTTCCCTTTGAAATCATTATATCGATTTTACTAATTTCATATACTTTTAAATATTTATATATTTTGTAATATTGTGACTACGAAGTTAACCATCTTATTGAATCATATTCTATAAGGATACTTCGTTAAAGTATTAATGTCTAGTGTCTATTTTTATTATATTCAAGATAGTTTATAACCTTATTTATATTTACTACCTCTAAAATTTGATATATTAAATAATTTTAGAGATAATTTCTTAATATAGCATAATTTTGGTATATAATTACATTTTTTGATTTTCCATGTATCTATACTATAGTAAATCAAAATTTAATATCATGTGATTGGTGTACATATATATAATTTAAAAAGTAGCCAGAGTATCTTTAATTATGTTGATGTAGGCATTAAGTATACTTTCATATATATATATATAATCACATATGGTTGTTATGACATTATGACATTAAATTATAATTAAATATGGTAATATATAGTTTTGCCTATTGGAAGTTATTATATAATCATATCTAATTAGCACAGAATAAAAATTTATTATTATTCTTGATTTGCCTATAGGAATTGCGATATGATGATAAATTGCTAGTCATTATAAATGTTTACCCACGAGTAGTTTTTAATGACATGTCAATTAATGTGTATTTTGATATGCCTTATGTTGGTAAATCTTATCTACGATATGGTGTATGCCTAATATATTGTTAAGTAAGCGTGCTAAATTTATTTATTTGAAATTGATAATCATTTGATATTTTCTAATGATAAAATTTGTTGCTTAAATAATGACAACTATAAAAGGTGGAAGGAGAGTGTTCTCTTTTATTTGGAATGCTTAGAGCTTGACTATTCTCTTTGTAAGGATGAGTCAGCCGTACGTACGAGTACAAGTACCTTAGTGAGATAGCATTACACGAATGTTGGGAAAAATTTAACCAGTTAAATATGATGTATATCAAATGATTAGTATTTATGGGTCGATATTTGATTGTACTAATGTTAAATATGATGGCTATTGTTTGAGTTGTGGATAAAGCATTGGCTAGCACCCTAATGAGCAGGTTGACATCGATAAATCTCACTGGCCTTCAAGGTTTCCGCGATCATATTATGCAAATGAGGAATGTTACTGCTCAGTTAAAGTATCTAAAGATGAAGATTTATGTTAACTTCGTGATGCATATTCTGTTGAACTCTTTTACATCACAATATAATCCATTTAAGATTTGTAAAAATACACATAATGATACATGATCAATTAAGGAAGTTTTAATCATGTTTATTTAAGAGGAATGAACATTGGTCAAAAAAATGAATGGAAATGCACATCTGATATTTGGAGAGAGAAGACAAAACCTTTAATAAGAAAAAGCAAGACAAATCAAATGCAACATGCAAGTCGAATTGTTCTACCCATGTTGTGGGAAAAGAATCCAAATGTTTCTTTGTAAAAAGAAAGGATGCATTGGAAATGATTGCCCGAAAAGAAAGATTTGGCTTGAAAAGAAATTTAACTTTATATCTTATATATTTTATGAATTTAATATAGTTTATGCTTCCTATACTTTAATACCATGCATGATTTTTTAAATAAACTTCTGAAAAATAGATACGTTCACGTGTACTACCCGTAGTAATATATATAAACTTCTATAAAACGAACGTTTTACATTCCAAGTTTTCTAAAAATTTAATCTCTATTCAAAACTTACACCTTTGGGCTTGTACTTCAACTTTTCTAGAACATTTTGTAATTTGTTAAAGATTCAATTGTTATTGAAAATGGTACAATAGATGATGGTTTGTCTAAAACACATTTAATTCATGATGTTTCTTATAGTTTGATAGCGTCATATGATATTACTAGTTTTTAAGCGTTGTGTTATAAATAAATATTTTTTATATTATGACTTGAAGATTGGGATATATCTTGTTGAAAATCCCAATTATCTTGATAATAACACATATTTGAAAATCATTTCTAAGATATGAACATGTCTATATTGGATTTGAATAGCACATGAAACTGGACACATAAGTAGAAAATTAGCTAAGTGTTAAGACTTAGTTGACATGCAAAGTTTACATGAGCCTAGCTCTCTACTCACAGCACCAAATGAAGATCTCTTTAATAGAATTTTGAAAGATGGCATGACATGAAGTAAATGTAGATCGAGAGGATTTATTGTAAAAACTTTTGTGAAATTTACCGGTCACACTGCCCAACATTCTCTAGTCACACTTCCCAACGACACTGGATAAACTAGCATGACACATCAAACGACAAATATTGTATCTCTCAGCTTAGACGAGATATTGGAGATCGAATTTTTTCTACAGATAACAGTATCTTGAAGTTCCTACATTAAAACATTCAACTCATTCAATGAAGAAACAAATCTCACAAAAATCGGAGACGCTCATTATTTTGCATGTGACATTTTTGGATCTAACCGATTGAACCCAATTTGAACAGCGGAGTGCAAATTGAATATCCCCTAGTTCGAGCCATATTCTAGAGATCCCATTTTTTGTAATGGATGGTGACTCAAGGATCTCTCTATAGTGCAAATTTGAGACAAATCCATCCACTAACGAAGTTTAGAACAATCCTCAAAATGACTGAACTGAATCCAATTCCGACTGAGCTGAACCATGCAGCTATGAGCACATCAGAATTATTTTTGGTTCCCTACACATTCCATTTAGTTGCAGCTGATTTCAAAAGAGGATAGATCAATCAGAAATATATTCAGAATATTTATTTTTAGACTTTATAGAGAGGATATTGGAAAATATTAGAAAAATCTACAAAGATGGAAAAAAATCTAGTATGCATGCATCTCCAACCCGATCGAGTTCAAACAATCATATTTTGGCCATCTGTTTCAATTTTAATAAAATATTTATATACAAATTGGCGAGAATATCCTGGAGATTAATTTTATGGAATGAAGGAATATCAATTCTTAGAAGAAATTTGCCACAAAATTGGAATGACATGTTAGTAGAAACCCGACAAAGCACTTGGACCGTTGGATTGTATTGAAGGATCGTATGATGTCCAATTCATTTGAGATTTTGAAGACATGTGCTTGAGGCATAACAGAAGAGATCCACATCAGCAAGCAACAGTCAGGAAAGAAAATAAATTAAAGAAATTTTCAGAGAAGAGAAAGAATAGTAAGAACACATCGACTAGCCGTCGTAAGTATATCCTCACGTTGCATTGCTTCTAGCCGTTGCAATCTTTGATCAATCCGAGCAGCCATCATCTTCAGATCAAAGAGGAGTCTTTTGTTATATAATTCTTGAGGGATACAGCAAGAGACATGCTTTTACAAAGCGCACATCGAGCTATCATCTTGTAATCCGACATAGAGATCATCTTCACCGAGAGTATTTTCTTTTAGTTTAATTCTCTATGTTTTCTTTTGTGAGATCCCTTAAGCTTTCTTGACATGAGATTAGAAATCCTTATTAGGGAGATGTCTTAAGCTCAACCTTATGAAACACTTGTAATTTGAGAGATTGTTGGAAAACTTGTGAGTTATCGGTTTGCTAGCTTAGGTTGAGTTAGAAGGGTTGTGCTACTCTTTTACGAAAACATGCACGGTTGTAGACAAAGGGATGTTGCGAAATCTAGAAGGCTTGTTAGAGTTGTCCTTATGAGAAAATTCGGTTGAGATTAATGTGTTTTGCGAAACATCAATTTTTGGTTAATTGTACATTGGCTTTACGTTAGTGGATTTCACTTGCGGTATCAAGTGACGTGGACGTAGGTACTACGTCAACGTAAAAGTTTTTGGTGTGCTAATAGTTTCAATTTGTTTGTTTGAATTATATTGTGCTGAAATTTCGATATAGGATATAATCAATGTTCAGTCACTTATTAGTAATTTTTCGATCGACTGACAGCTAACTGATCAGTGACTGTTTTTTGAACTATGGACTATTTCGATTTTATTTTACCATAACTCAATTCACACCGAGAAGACTCGGTTGAGATTAATGTGTTTTGCGAAACACCAATTTTCGTTTGATTTACGTTGGCTTTACGTTAGTGGATTGCACTTGCGGTGTCAAGTGCCTACGTCCACGTAAAAATTCTTGGTGTGCTAACAATTTCAATTTGTTTGTTTGAATTATATTGTGCTAAAATTTTAGTATAAACATAGTCAATGTTCAGTCACTTATTAATAATTTTTCGATCGACTGACAGCTAATTGATCAGTGACTGTTTTTTGAACTATGGACTATTTCGATTTTATTTTACCATAACTCAATTCACACCTTCCCCTCCCCCCTCCCACCCCCCCTGCCTATCATGTCATTGGATAAACTCATTGGCAAACTTGTGGCTTTTGAGAAAATCCGAAAAAGTAGCTAATTCACTAGCCTTGATGATGACCGAACAGCAGGTAAGCTCTTCTTCTACCATTGATGATGAAGATAACATTGCTATGTTGACTAGAAAATTCAAGAGCTATCTAAGAAGTAACAAGTGGAAAGGCAAATTGAGAAAAAAGGACTATAACACCGATGATGATGTGCTTCTAAAATCTAAAAACATTAATCTCACTGAATTGTATGATGATGTGCTCCTTGAAAATGAAAATCTTATACTTGAGAATGAAAGGCTAACAACTGAGAAGATTAAAATGACAAATGAGATGACCGACTTACAAACTTTCTTAGCAAATTTGTAAGAGAAAAGAACAGACTTGATGTAATACTCGGATCTCATAAGGGCATCTTTAAAAAGAAAAAAATTGATTTTGATCCTATCAACAAGACCGAGCACCTAAAAAATGTGCGGACTGTAAATACTTTCTCTACACCCTTTGTTAGTTATTTTCATTGCAATATGTAGGGTCATGTCATCAAGTCTTGCTAGTACAAGAGGAATGAAAAAGAAGTTAAGATGATTTGGGTTTCTAAGAAAACTATAAAACCGGCTAATACTAAAAGATCCAAAGAAATTTGGGTATCTAAGATGTGACCAATCTTTTATAGGTATGCTTTGCAGCAAAGAGGAGTACATGGACAAAATGGCATCTTGATAGCGGTTGTTTAAGGCATATGATAGAAGACGTTACCAACTTCAGTTATCTAGAAGCATATCAAGGAGGAAAGTTACTCTTACAATGATAGCAAGTGTTTCATAATAGGTATTGTTAAGATTGGTAAAGAATCTTTTTTATACATTGATAACGTGTTGTTTGTGCAAGGTCTAAAGCATAATTTTTTTGAGCATAAGTCAGCAATTTGATGCTGGCTTAATATGTGATATTAGAAGAAAATTCTTACTCGGTGACTAACTCATCCGAAAAAAAAATCATCCAAAGCCGAAGGAAAGGTAATGCTTATGTTATCTATCTTGAAGATTTTCATAACAAAACCTTTACCTTGTAGCCAGCGAGTAACAACCAGTCACTTGTGGCATAGAAGACTTGGTCATTATAATATCAAGATGATTGCAAAACTCTCCCCTAAGCAACTAATCTCGGATTTATCCAACATATCATACTGAATGGATGGACTTTGTGATGAATGGATGAAAGACAAACAAGTAAGGACTTCATTCAAATCAAAGCAAGATATAACCACCAGCAAGCCACTCCAATTGCGTCACATGGACTTGTTCGAACCTACTCAAACCGCAAGCTATGGAGAGAAATACTACTGCCTTGTTATTATTGATAACTACTTAAGATATTGCTGGGTATTCTTCTTAGCCTTCAAGAATATAGCACTAAAGACATTCTCTTCTTTCTTAAAGAAAATTCAAAATGAATTTAATTTAAACATTGTTGCTATTAGGAGTGACTACGATAAGGAGTTTCAAAACTAAAGTTTTGATGACTTTTGTGATGCAAACGGTTTGAAGTATAACTTTTTGGCACCTATAACTCTTCAATAAAATGGTGTTGTTGAATTAAAGAATAGAGTGCTAGTTGATATGAAAAGAACTATGTTGTGTGATCAAAATTTGCCAAAGCATTTTTAGGCCGAAGCTGTGAATACCGCTTATCACATTATTACTTGTGCTTTTATAAAACCCTTGCTTAAAAGGACTCATTATGAATTGTTTAACAATAAGAAACCTAATATTGCTTACTTTAAGTCTTTTGGTTGTAAATGCTTTATCTTGATCAATGGTAAGGAGAACCTTGATAAGTTTGACTCCAAAAGCAATAAAGGTATATTTTTTGGCTACTCAAACTCTTCCAAAGTATTACAATTTTCAACAAGAGAACCTTGTGAGGAATCCGTTAATATTATGTTTGATGAGACTAACTTTATGCTGTGAAAGGTTGAAAATATTAATGTAGGTAGTGATGATGAAAATGATAAGATTGTGGAAAGAGTAAACCGAGAGTAGTTTCTGAACAGTTACTAAGAAGTGAGGATCCAATCTTTGGACAGTCGATTGATTAGTAAATAGAAGACAACTCCCTTCAGTCAATAGAATCTAATCAGCAAGAAATAAATTTTAGTCACCACACCAATTCAAATGCCGCTCCAGGCATCCTCAAGAAAATATTATAGATGATGCAAATCAAGAAGTAAGAATAACATCAATTGAGAGATAACTTTTTATGAACATTTCGCTTTTGTTTCGAAAATGAAACTTTTGGGTATTGATGATGCTCTAACAAACAATTCTTGGACTATGGCTATGTAAGAAGAGCTTAACCAATTTGAAAAGAATTGTGCTTGGAATCTTGTTCCTAAACCTTATATAAATCTATTATATGTACCAAGTGGGTGTTTGCAACAAGATAGATGAAAACGGTAATATTGTTAGAAATAAAGCTAAATTAGTTGCTAAAGATTATTCAGAGAATGAATGCATTGATTTTGATGAAACTTATGCTCCCGTTGCACGTTTTGAAGCTATTTGCTTGTTGCTTACAAAACCAAAACTAAAAACCTAACGGAAATTGGCTGTGTTGAGACTTAGTTGACATGCTAAGTTTACATGAGCCTAACTTTCTACTCACAACACCAAACGGAGATCTTTTAATAGAATTTGAAAGATGGCTTTACACAAAGTAAATGTGATATCTCTAAGCTCATACGAGATATTAGAGATCGGATTTTTTCTATAGTTAGCAGATATATTAAAGTTTGTACTATCAAACATTCAACTCATTTAATGAAGAAATTAATCTTACAAAAATCGAATACGTTGACTATTTTGCACCTGCCATTTCTAGATCTAACCGAATGAACCCTATCTGGACAGCGTTGTGCAAATTGAATATCTCCCAGTATGAGCCATATTTTGGAGATCTTGTTTTTTCTTATTGGAGCTATAGTTAAGAATCTATCTGTACAGATTTGAGGCAAAACCATTCACTAACGAAGTTTAGAAAAATCCTCAAAATAACTAGACATAATGCATTTCAAACTAGACTGAATCATGTAGCTATGAGTGTGTTAGAATTATTTTTGGTTCCGTATTCGTGCCAATTAGTTGCAGCTGATTTCAGAAAATGCTAGATCAATCAAGTATATATTCAGAATATTTATTTCTAGGAAATGTACAGAGATGGAAGATATCAACAAAATCTACAAAGATGAAAAAAGTCCAACATGCATACATCTCCAACCCAGTCGAATTCAAACAATCATTTCTTAGCCATCCGTTTGAATTTTAATATGATATTCATATGCAGAATGGAGAGGATATCTTAGAGGTTAATTCTATGAAAAGAAGTCACATCAATTCTTAGAAGAAATCTGCCACAAAATTGGGATAACATGTCAGCAGAAATTCTACGAAGCACTTAGACCGTTGATTTATTTTGAGGCATCATATGATGTCCGATTCACTTGAGATTTTGAAGACATGTTCCCGGGGCATAACAGAAGAGATCCACATCAGCAACTATCAAGAAAATAAATTGTGAAAATTTTCAGAGAAGAGAAAGAACAGTAAGTACACATCAAATAGCCTTTGCAAGTACATCCTCACATTGCATTGCTTCTAGCCGGAGGGAATTTGCAAAGTCTAGAACGCTTGTTGGAGTTGTCCTTACAAAGAAACTCGGTTATGGTAGAGGTATTGTGTGAAAAATCAAGTATCGGTTGATTGTACGTCGGCTCTACATTAGTGGATTTCAATTGCGATGTCAAGTGACGTGGACGTAGGTATAGCGGTGGCGAATCACGTAAAAATTCTCAGTACAGTGATTGGTTTGCATTTCTTAGCACTTTTAATTAGTTTGTTTAAATTAAATTGTGCTAACACTTCGCTGTTGGTTACAGTCAACGTTCCGTCAATATTAGTAACCTTCTAGTCGACTGACAACTAACTGATCAGTGATTGATTTTTTGAACAGTTGGATTATTTTGGTTTTATCTTACATCCCCCGAGTTGAGATTACACAAGTTTTTGTCTTACATATCGCCATTGACAGAATCAAAATGTTCGTAAATGATGGAGTTAGAAACTTTTGACTTAACGAATTTTGATACTAGTAGAATTATTGAATCAAAACATGTTAAATGCTTTTAAAATAATGTGGTTAATTAGAGTGATCAATTCAAAAACTTTGCTTTTGATAAAGATCATGTTCTGGATAATACTTCTACATCACGTCTAAGGTTAGTTATTCATTATATAGAATGGATATTGAAAAACCAATAATTTAAGTCTCACATCTTATTGAAAAGAGCTTAGAAAATCTTGTACAACCTCCACACGAGAAACATCTAATTGTGCAACAATTTTCACAAGAGGGCGTTAATATAATATTAATAAGATCTACTAGAGTTAAAAAATCTAGTAGTTTTTATTGGTTATGTTGTGCATCTATATAAATCGGATTATGAAGTTAGTGCTGAGATATTTTAACAAGAAATGGAAGGTGATGAATCTAAGTTGTGGTATAACGCTATGAAAGATGATATGTATTGTGTCAAATAATGAAGTACAAGATCTTGTTGAGTTGCATAATATGGTGAAAATTATTAATTGTAGATTTCAAAACCAAGAAAGATGAATTATGTAATATTGAGTGATAAAAAGCCAAACTTGTTGCCAAAAGGTTCAAGCAAAAGGAAGGAATTGATTATCAAAAGACATTCTATCCTATTTCAAAAAAGATTCCTTCCATATCGTTATGGCGTTAGTGGCCCATTGTTAATTAGATTTATATCAAATGAATGTGAAAACGGCATTACTTATTACTTATTCAAAGGAAGAGGTCCTACACGAAACAATCGAAAGGGTTGGTTCGAAAAAAGGTGAGCACTTGATTTGCAAGCTTTGTAAATCCATTTATGGACTATAGCACGCCTCCCATTAGAATACATCTATTTCTACTATGGAAGCTGAATTTATTTCTTATTTTGAGGCCACATCACAGGGTTTAGGTCTTGGAATACAATCAACCAGCGTAATGGTGCTGAGGTGATGACTTATTTCTTATGTCCTAGAGTACAGTTAACCAGCGTAGTGGTGCCGAGGTGATGACTTTGTCAAGTTAATAGAAGAAAATGGAACACCTTTGTTGCCAATTTCTTTATTCCCATCTTGGTGAAATTTGCACAATTCCAAGTACAGATCGATCGGTCGAGGTTGTGGCACAAGTAAGAGAATAATGAAAATTAAATTTTAAATTGATTGAGAAACAGTTGCACGAGGAGATTATTTTGGAATAGTGTCACTAGATTTTAATAAACTTTGAAGAAGCGAGACGTTGTTTCCGATTCAAAGAAATTAAGTCAAAAGGTCTTTTATTCAAAAAGAGGCGTCTGCCCTATCTTCGGGGCCTAAGTTACAAAGTAAAATTTAGACGAAAAAGACGCCTTTATTCCACGAAGGCGCGGACTTGCAAAATAGCGCATGGCAGAGAAAAAGGGGCTTGCCCCTTAGTGTCATTGTGGTGCAAAAGTGAAACGCTTTCAAGAGAGCCGTTGGATTCTCGATCGAATGGATAAGATAACATATAGAAAATGTATGTAATTCATCAATAGTCACAGCCACATAGCGCAATTGATCATATGAGACCAGATCTCCTAGTCGTATCACGTCGCTATCTACAGACAAACATTATACATAGTATCTTTATATGTACAAATATCAAAAGCAAGTTGGGTATCTAGTATACCATAGAACCCATCGACAAGCAATACTATCTTCGTGAAGGGACCGGTATATCTTGGAATCCACCAGCAATCATTAACATCTCAGCGCAGTGCCCAAGTATGCGTAGAACCCACGACAATCAATACGAGTAGCCTAAGGATCTAATGCACATGCAGAATAGGTCAGGTAATATTTGTCAAGTCTTGCATCGTCCCCTTCCAACCTAGTATTTCAGTAGATGAAATACATATGAGTTTCTATACAATCATTAATATGCTTAGCCTGAGGCTGTCATTGATACTCATTGAATCATACTTATAAATGTTGACATATAGGTAGTAATGTTATGTATCACTTTTATTATATAATCATACCATCTAGGTTCATATATATTATATGCTAGTATAATTATAATCAATATGTTATGTAAGTATGTGTCATATAGGCATTATGTAGCGTGATGCATAATATAAAAAGGTAGATGGCTAGGTATGCCCAAGTTTACGAGGCAAATCTTACCAGTATAGCTTAAAAGAAAAAAGACAAGGTAACCCTCACATGTAATCCACACAATAACCTAAACCCAAACACTATCAACATAAGATCACTAGACAAACTATAATTCTAATCCTATTACAAACATCGAACCACCTAAACGCAATAAGTGAAACCAATTCAATTCTTAAAATCAAACACTCAACTAGTGTTAGGATTAACGAGTTAGAAAGGCTTAGCAAATTAAAGAAAATGATGGCAGTCCAAATCGTCCTTGTTCGTGACAACGAACTTCTGACTTCCAATGTAAGAACTACCTAAAGTGGAATGAGTTAGACAGAGGCTCAATAACAAGTTCAATAAACACACAAGTGCATACTACTCACTTCAGCCATGGGCCAACCTGCTCGTCCGATTTAAGCAAAAACTAAGGTTACGATCAGATCAAAGGAGAAAATTAAGCAGCAAAAATGAGAGCAGTAGAGCTGCACCCAATAAACAAGACAGTGATGGTAGAAGCGAATGCTGATGGCTGAGTCAACCGATCGATGCACCAACAGTGTTCATGTGCAATTGTATATCAGAGCCGAAATCACTGAATTAATTAAGGCGAAAGCTTAAAAAGATGAGAAGAGGGTTTGCAACTACTTGACATGATGAAAAATTTTAGATATTTTGATGATATCACATATTTGAGAATCGTTACTAAACTTTGAACATGACTACGTTGAATTTAACTAGCATATAGAGCTGGACAGAACATCATGAAAAATTAGATTAAGTGTTGAGACCAACTTAACATGCAAAGTTTACACAAGCTTATCTTTTTACTCACAACACCAAATAAAGATTCTTTAACTGCATTTGAAAAATAGCATGATAGAGAGCCAATGAAGACCAAGCACATGAAATTTCATCAGGTGTTGAAGGTAGAAAATTTCTCTAAACTTCGCTGATCACACTGTCTAATATTTCTATATCACCTAGATAGCACCTCAACACATCGAATGACAAATGCTATATCTCTCTGTCCGGACATGATTTTTGACATCTTGAAGTTTCTAAAATCCAAAAATCAGGTCATTCCATGGAGAAACGAGTCCTACAAATATCGAAAAAGCTCACTGCTTTGCACATGCTATTTTTGGATGCATCCGAGTGATCTGTATCACGACGTGCAAATTCAATATCTCTCAGCTAGAGCCACATTTTAGAGATCTAATTTTTCTACTAGAAACTTACACAAAGCTACTTACAGTACAACTTTGAGGCAAACTTTTCCACTAAGGAACTTTAGAGAGAACCATGCTTGATATGAGTGCGCTCATGTTATTTTCGGTAATTTACTCCTGCTTATTAGTTGTAGCTGATTTCATAAGAGGCTAGATCAATTAAAACGATTGTCAGAATATTTATTTTCAGATGTTATGGAGAGAATATTGGATAATATCAAGCATATACACAAAGATGGAAAGAATCTAGCCAGCACACTTCTCTTACCCGATCTAATTCAAACATTCATATTTTTGTCATCCATTTGGATTTTAATATAATTCTTATAAGCATATTGATGATGATATCCTGAAGAGTAATTCTATGGAAGGAAATAATATTGGTTACCTGGAAAAATATGCCATAATATTCAGATGACAGAATAATAGAAACCATAGGAAGTACTTGAACGGTTGGATCCTTTTGAAGCATCATATGACGTCCGATTGACTTGGAATTTTGAAGACGTGTTCCTAGGGCATAGCAGAAGATATCCACATCAACAGCAAATGGCTAGCCAAGGAAATGAACCAAGAAAATTTCAGAGAAGAAGAGACAACCGAAGTCACACATTAACTTGCCGTTGGAACTAAATCTTGACCTTGCATTGCTTCTAACCATTGCAATCCTTGATCAATTCAAACAACCTTCATCCTAAGATCAAGGAGGACTCTTTGCTATATATATCTAGCGAAGAAGACAGCAATAACACTCACCAACAGAGCAATCAAAGAGATCAAGGAGGACTCTTCTTGCTGCTCGACAAAGAGATCAACCTCATCGGGAACTATTTTTGAGATTCGTTCTCCTAATTTCTTTTGTGGGATCCCTTACGCTTTCTTGACATTATATTCGTTATTATGGTAATCACTTGAGCTTAACATTGTGAAACACTTGTAATGTAAAGAGAAAGGTTGTAGGAAAACTTGCGAGTCTCGGATTACTAGCCTTGGTGTACGTTAGCGGGTTGTGTTAGGATTTTGCGATGACATGCATGGTTATAGCTAGAGGGACTTTATGAAGTCCAGAAAGCTTGTTGGAGTTGTCTTTTCTAGGAGAATCGATTGAGATGGAGGTATTTTGTGAAATACCAAGTCTCCATTGATTGTATATTGCTTCAACGTTATTGAATTTCATTTGCAGTGTCAAGTGAGGTCGACGTAGGTACCGTAGTACCGTACTATATAACAATTCTAGATTTTGCTAACTAGTTTGCATTTCTTAGCACCTAATTTGTTTGAATCATATTGTGCTAACACTTTGGTATAGGATACACTTAATGTTCAATCATTCGTCATTAACCTTCTAGTCGGCTGAATACTAAGATCAGTGATTGTTTTTAAAATAGTGGACTATTTAGTTATTACTTTGAAATAACTGAAAGACGAGAAGATGCCCAAAGAATGGCGGCAAGAAAGCGGTGGCAAGAGAAGAAAGAAAGAGAAAAAAATGAAATATTAAAGAAAGAGGATAAATAAAATAATAGAAAATAAATAAAATAAGAGAGACTTGCATGTAAGGGATTTAACAACCTGATTCAAACTCATAATAAATATGAGATTCACACAAACGATGTAGAGTAAATAACAATATAAGTCAAATTGATTTTGGCTTGCACAAAAGATCAGCCCTACCATTCATATTGGCAACTAAGTATAGCCAATCCACGCACTCATAGGTCCATTACAAAAGATATTGCATTTCCAAAATTACCCCTAACAGAAACTTAGGTCATTAAAATAGAACATTTTTTAACAAAAAATTCGTTCTCAAATTTCTAATACAAAGAAATAAATCCAAACGCACATTAAATCAAATAATCTTCATTGCAATGAGCCTAACACCATAGGGCATCAAAACCTTAAAAAGAAAACAACAAATAAGGCGCCAATAAAATAAAACACTTCTCGTCATAGTTGGAAAATTTGAAGCAAATAATCAGTTTCTTTCTAAGCATATCTAAGGTAATCGAGAGTAATACAACATTCTATATGGAGGAAACGAATTTATGATACAAAAATAAGTACTTGAATCAATGATCACAACAAACGGTTAAGCACTCATTAATGACTAACCAATGAACGCATCAGTTATCAACAATAATTGTGTACTCTAATTAAGGAAAATCATCTCTCACCATAAACTTAATATGCCAAAAACTTACATTTAGTCAAGTCTTAAAAAATCAACTATCACTCAAAGCCACACTAATCAATCAGTAACTGGCTGTTGGTAGTGCGTTTTATACTAGTTTTTATTTCATTTAAACTTTCACGTTTTCTAGTAAATATTTATAGAACTTTTTTAAAATTTTGAAAATATAGGTGAATATTATATTGTAGAAGCTTATATGTACAATTTTTATTATTATTTTAGTAAAAAAAATCGAACTTATTTCACAAAAATCATTAAAATAAACTTATTTCCAAAAAAGCTCCTCCTTTTAAGCACTCTCAAACAACCCCTATATAATATTAAAATCCTTTCTAAGAGGGATCTCACAGTAAAATGAAAAACATGTCAATTTCTAATTGAGACAACTCAATAGTTGTACTTAAGATGTTATCTAAAATAAATTAACAAGCTTCGAGTTTCTCGATTAAAAGTAGTTTATGTTAACTCAAAACTTTATAAGTAAACAAAAGGAACTTGTAGTACAGTAACCTCAATAATGGAGAGCGCAACCATTAGCATCACATCATCAAATGGCACTAGCTAATCGAAATCGTATGCAAATGTGCAAGACTCGTTAAAATAGCAGATCTCAGAAGCATTTGAAGATAGACATAAGTATGTTATACTTATAGGAAATTCTCATGACTTTTGAAAAATGAGAATGCCTCGAAGAACTCGACTTTTATAAAACTAAAAATAATTAAAATAAAAAAGGAATATCATATGACAAACTTAAACTAGAAAAAGACCTAAATAGTGCAGCAACATTATTTTGAATACATGGTAAAATATTTAATTCACATCATTGAGATCAATCTTCTTAAAGGTTATCACCTTCTATTCTAAATCCTTAAAGCACCAATAGATAGTAAATTTCAGTCTACCGATCTCAACAATAAGTTAATAGCTAAGGCAACATTAGAAAAAATTTAGACACTTGACTAAAAGAAAAGGAGCTAGTCGAAACAGCATCGTTATTAACAATTAAGTCACGTACTTAAGCACATTGCTCTAATATCTAAAGAGTAGAATCCACTTCACAAAAATACTGGTCTACTCTGTGTTAGCATTAACAAAATTCTGAATAAGAAGTACTAGAACCATTTATTAACGCTCTCCATATATTCTATTATATAATGGATTAAACTAATTGGAAAATAAAACCTACCTTTGACATAAATCATGTAGCTCAAAATATCAAATAAATGCCCAACAAAGACACAAGAACCCACACTACCAATGCTTCCTATAACAACAAGTACTCGATAAGACAGCAGCATAATAACATCAACTAGTCAAATAATTGTAAATAATTAAACAAAAGCACTTAAAACTAAAGAGCCGCAATAGGAATTCTATGAACTAGATAAATCAAGCCTTTAGATTCACTAATGCATTACGTAGCCGTTATATTGTTACCTATATATGTAGCTGATGCAATAATGGATGGATAAAATTCTATTAAATCCTGATTTATCTCATACCGACACAGTCCTTAGTAGAAAGAATATGATAAAATCAAACTACAATATCATCCATAAGCATGATTTACAATCTTTGAATGTAATGCATAACACCAATAATTGTATGATATAGAGCTGAATAAGAATCATGATGGAAAGTTATAAACACATGCTAGATATTCCTAGGATCTAACAGCATAATTTGTAAGCATGTAAGTTAATTAGGAAATGCTTAACTATCCATATATCAACATGGCATCATAGACTAGCTGATGTACAGTAAATTATGGTGGTCTATTTTTAATCATGTTACTTATATTTTAGCGTTTTATACATTACTTTTATATTTTTACTTGACAGGGCATATGATTGTGATAAATAGATCTACAAGATTTATATATTACCGTATATTTTTGTACGTACTATTTTATTTGATTGTGTGTAGATACATGCGGTGCAAAGAGATAGGATGAAGGCTTGACTAACTATTATTTTTTTGTATTAGAGGCTCAGGCTTGCTGGGATCTATCTGTATTGGAGGTGGAGTACATATTTATTGTCGCCAGAATCCATCTATATTAGAGGAGGAGTAGATAACTACTCTCATCAGGATCCGTTTGTGTTGGAGTCGCGCCCTCACCGGGATTTGTATGCATTGGAGGCGGAATAGAAAGTTAGCCTCCTGGGATCCATCTATGTTAGAGGCTCGGCCTTACCGGGAGGTATTTGTGTTAGAGGTAGGCTATTAACTAGGTCTCGCAATATTGATTATCCTAACTCCTAGACATATATAGAGTATTACTTATGTATCTATATACGTGTAAATAATATTATATTACCATGGCTGAAATGGGCATACATAACCATTAAAAAGAGATAGGTTATGTATATGATATATTCAGGTACCCCTTTATGCAAACATAAGTTTAAGTAGATTGTAGTAATGCGAGTTGGAAATACAGTCTCACTCGATCACTTATGAGGTACAATTAAGAGCGCCTGGGAGCACAAGTGATATATCTATCAAGATTTGTTTGTGAGTATATTAAGAGATTGGGTATGCGTATTGATAGATTTATTCATACATATGTGCATTTATATAATGGAGTGACGCGAGTTAGAGACACGTTGTCACTCGATTGTCTATGATATGCTATTATCTTTCCCTAGTGCATCCAAATACACCTATCATGAGTGTAAGAATGTATTGATGGCTTACGAAGGAGGTTATATATAGTGTCATATATACATGGAGGAACTCTTGAGATTATGTGAATAGCATATGGGTGAATACTTAGATACGCATTTGTAAACATTTATGAGGTTTTAAGTAATATAATTTCGTATGCATATTTTAATGACTTTATAGAAGAACTGAGTTACTGTGTGTTGCATATCATTCCTAGCATATTCTCTTTTACTGAGAATTAAGTTGATATAGAATAACTCAGGACTTAATAAGACCATATTTATCTATCATTGTATCTTATATAGCGATAATAATATAACGAGTGTAATGAGTTAGAAACCTTAAGTGCTGCATTCTGATTATTATCTCATTGAGCCTGAGCTCAATCTTTTCTTTTCTTAGCCTCACCTACATAATGCAGTGTTGAGTTCGAGTTTAGCGGACCGCACTATCAAAGATCGTATGTGACGTGATGTCATCGGTAGGTCTCAAACATTTTGTTTATTTTACTAGATAGTTTTGTAACTTCGAGCGACTTGTATACATTTATATCATACTGTGTTAGGATTCATGTTGTATTAATAGGATTGGCTAGGAATAGTCACGTTTTCTTATCATCATTTTGAGGTGTTACAGATGGTAGGTGTGAATAAATTTCATCAAGATCCTGTGTTTATCATTTCTTTCGGGGCTATTTATATACTTATTTGTTTATTGTTGTCAATGTTAAGTTTACCTTGGGTTTTTTGGGAAAATTTTGTAGGACGATGTTATGTTTGTTTTATATTTGACTTTCAATAATCTTACTGTGCTATCTCGAATTTGGATTTTACATAGGTTTGTATTAAAGCGAGGTCGTGACAAAGTGGTATTAAAGCAAGGTCGATCTTAATAGTTTATATATCCTAAGATGATTGCAATTGCGTACCAATCCGATAACTCTTGACTTCTTGTTTTGCTCATAATATTGATGAGGATGTGTGGGTGTGTTGGATTGCGTCTCATGTGGTTATAGTTGCACTTTCACTTCTATGAATTTGATTTAACTTTGTTATCTTCCGAGCAGCACGAGTGCTTTAAGATTTGTCGGGATGGTTGAAGCACCAACTATGTGTTTATAAATATTATTGCTACTATCATTTTTCACTGTGTGTGAGTTTCTATTGTCATAAGATCAGCTACTTGCTTGTTTAGTTAGAAGTTGAGTTATCTGTAGAAGTTTTACAGTATCAGATTTAGATCATAACAACCATATATTTGCGCTTTATGCTTATTGAGGTGTACTATACGATTAGACTATCTTCATTTTGACGTGTAAGCTAATTATCCTTTAATGATGTGGTCTATTTCAAACTTTTGATTAAGCATAGTAGCTTGCTAAATGACAGCCTATTTTCTTACTACAGTTATATGATCTTGGATTTTGTATTTGCAGATATGTGTTATCATTAGATATTCTTGCCTTTGATGTTTCTAGTCAGGCATTTATTATTTTGTACCTCTTTTTTGGGGCCTATATGATTAGCCTTGAAATACCCCGATGGTTGCCAATTTAGTAATTCATTTGTCATTTAAATTTGCAAATTTTAAATTGTTAAGGCTTGATTATTTTAGTTAATAGCGTTTCTCTTGCAACTTTGTAGCTTTAAGTTGCTGTTTAATTATTCAAACATTTTTTGACTAATTCATTTTGTTGCGCTGATGCCCTATTGTGCATAGGTCAATCATAGTCTTTGTTATAGAAGGACTCAATAGTAGTGTGGCCTCCTTTGCTTTTGTTTAGACAAGATCTTTATATAGGAAATATATGTACTACCCTAATGCTTAAGGCTATATGATTTGTGTTAAATGCCGGCTTTGTTTCCAACAGATTTTATCGATTCTATAATAGAGTGATGTGTGGATCAATGCATTTTTATTAAGATTTTTGTGTGCTATTGAGTTTTTTATTAGAATTGACTTTGAATTGTGAGCGCGAAAAAAAATTAAGTGGATTTTCTTTTATATAGATCCTAGAACGATGTGTTTGCAAAATTGCGGTTTGTTTGTTAATAAAGATGCTGTCTTGGCTAGTTTTCTTGCTATTGTTCAACTATTTAAATTATTTCAATGGTTTCAGCTATCAACATGCTATTGTGGCAAATAGTTTGAAATTGCCTCTCTTGTTGGGTCCTAGAGATTTGGACTAGAAGATACCAATTCTTAAGAAGATTGATTTCGACGATGTGGTTCTAACCTTTACTTAATGTTCGACGGAGTTCATCTAGATTGTTTTATGGTTTTTTTCTTCTCAGACTAATCCTATTTTCTTGGTTCATTAGCTTAGTTCTTGAATTTATAGAACTTAAGTTTCTAGCAGCATCAGGAACAACTATCCTAAATAGAGATACAAAATTATGGGAATGTCAAGATCTTTCATTATTTCATTTGGTGCAACAGCCATCTCATCAATTCTAGTATTCGAATGATTTCTGTGCTCACGTCTAATTCTCCTAACCTTTCTCTCAAGTTCAGGATCAAATTCAAGTGAAGATTGACTATTAGAGCGAGTAATCATGCAATGATGTAACTATAATGAAAAACAAACTAATATGCTTTAAGCTAAAAGCAAAACAAATTCAAAATATCAATGATGAAGCTAGATTGAATCAAAGTCAAACAAAACAATCCCCAACAACGGTGCCAAAAACTTGATGTAGATAAAATCAACTAAAAAAAACTCAGTAATTTTATCTTATTCTATCCCGCAAGTGCACGATTATCATCTACCGTATAGCAAATAATGAGTTTGTTCTATAGAGATTGTTGTTAACTCTAATTCAAGTTTTTAACTAACAAAAGTTGTATTTGTGAAAGCTAATCAAAAGTGTACGAGAATTAAGAACAATAACACATAAATCTAGAAAATAGGTATGCAAAAAACTAGAGTTTTAGAATCCACCACTAATGTCTCTAATTTAACTTTTAAATAAATATGATAATAGATTATGATGATTGTGAAGACTTTGTACTTAACATTTTGATCCAGTTCTTAAATACGATTTCTAATTATGACTTTAACTCTGGTCCAGTGTAAAATCACCCATCGCTAGTGATATTCTAACTCCTTGTTTAGAAATTACTAACAATGCATTAGGTTTTGTGAAATCATAAATCATGTAGTTACATTCAGTTTGGTCTAATAAATATTAACTACAGTTATTAATCCTGTAATTCATAAATTATGCTCCGATTGGTCCTCACAAACACAATTAATATAATAATTTAGATATCAAACTCAATGCTAATCATGCATGCAAATTTAACATATAAACATCTTTAAACAAGCATTAACAACTCACATAAAATCAACAATCCGTACATCACATAATATTCAAGAAATAAATTAAATTTATTAGGGTTTCATCCTAACTCCAGTTTGAGAATTTAGCCACTCATATTAATACACACAATAATATTGTATGAAAAATAAAATATGAGAAAAAAAAAAGAAAGCAAATCTGCAAAATTTTTCGTCTCTAATATGATCTTTCTTCTATCTCCCGTTCGTCTCTCTCTAGGTTTTTCGTTGGCTCTCTCTTGGCCCCCCCCCGTTCACCCCTTTTTATAGTTAAACTTTCTCCAACAAAATTAGAAAAAAATATCTTCAGAATCATCGAATAGATTTGATACTAGATTTGATGCTAGATTTGATGTTAAATCTTTGGTTTTGATTTGATTAGTCAAATACATCAATGAGAACCACCGTTTGATATTTCCTCATATGATTAGCTCTTTTATTTCCTTAATAAGATGATAAGATCATTATGTTATGATACATGGGATTTAAATGGGACGGCTTCTTGTTGATATATAACACTTCCTTACATTTCTTCAATTATTTATTGCTTTATTCACCTATGCTTCACAAAAATAAAATAAAATAAATAATTCATATTTTGAATAAAATTTTAATAAAAATTTAATATTTACTATAATAATAAAATATATTAAATATATATTATTACATATTATCATATCTTGACCTTATTAAGTGTAGCAATGTGATGTCTTGAGACTTGCCATTGTAGTAGGACTTGCTTGTTTTGTCAGACTTTGCACTGCTTGTGCAAATCTGACATGAGATGCCTATGGTTGCTTTCTCCTTTTGGGGAGAGGGTTGCTGTGCTGATAGTCCTTCCTGTGGCTTTCAAAAAGTTAACTTAACGGTATGTATTTAATGAGAACTTTGATGGTCGTACTACTTCCATTTATATAAGGCTTTATAATTAAGTTGTCCTAATGTAAGATTCGCAAGTTTTCTAGTTACTATGTAGTTTTATCTCAAGAAGGATTTTGAGGTTATCTGTACTGGTGAATTAGCTCACTATTTTGAATTTGATATCTTAGTGGAGAGGAGATGAATCAATTGGATTTCAGATTTTTATTGATGAGTGATGCATTCGTTGATTAGTACTTCTATGATAAATTGATCAATTGTATCGGTTATTCGTTACTCCGTGTATTGAATTATGTGCTTCAATCCTAGCGCAGTTTTTTCTTTAACTACTACAGTAAGCTTGACAGGAAGTCATTTCTTTAATAGCTTTATTATTCTAGTTCCCTCCTACTAGAAGATTCTTTCTTATTATGAATTGTTTTGAATTGTGGATACTAATTTCAAGATGATTAGAGCATGAATTAAAATATTTGTCCAATGCATGTCTAAAGGAGACAATGATGGGACTTCTTAGTTGGTCTAGGGTTGCAGCCAATTAATGAAGTCAATGTGTCTCGCCTAGTCTTGCAAACGAAAGAAAATTGTATGCTAAGTTGCCAATTAGGAATTTTGATTAATCATCATCTTTGATTTGTGTTATGTAGAGAATGTTTGTACCGGCTTTATGTTGTATTCTCGTAAATGATACTGGATATTGATAAGTTACATTAGTTGTCCCCCCCTTTTGTTTGTTTGATTTTGAACCAATCCATCCTTATGTGGTGTGATTTTGCCACGAGAATTTTAAACTATCCTAAAACTTTTGTGGAGGATGCTGCAGGCATCAAAGGGAAGAAATTATGTCAGTGTGTGAAATCTAATTGGAATTTGTGAACTTGACGAGTTTGACTAACTCAGGTTGAATTTATTGTGGATCAAGAATGACTGACATACTTTATGATTGTTGCTTGAGAATTATTGGTTCCTCGTCTTCTTATTTGTAAAATTCGAGAAAGATTTTTGGTTAAAAGGGATGTTTATTGTACTATCTTGATTTTCGTAACCGTAATTTTGGTAAAAGATCTTTTTTCTTGTGTTTTTTGAAATTAGAATAGCTAAAGGGTGGGCTAGCTGTACCTAGTTTTGTTTTGATTAGAAGGATTGGGCTTAGACACAATCCTAACTCAACGTTGACTTGTGATCTTAATTGGATCTTAAAGCATTTGTGTTGGACATACCATTGGGCTCTTTGCATGTAATCATAACTCGAGTCCAAGTCAATCCAAAGTTGTGAGTGTGACTTGATCTGCATCGTCCAATTGAATCCTAGCATTAATCGAGATTGGACCAAATTATTGAATTAATTGTTGCATGCCCTAGTCAAATGTGGTACTAATTATTTTTCCTTTTATTTTCGTATTTATCTTATTTTCTCCTTTCTTTTCTTTAATATATTTTTTCTTTTGTCTTTAGGATTAGCGAGTTAGGAAGGCTTAGCAAATTAAAGAAAACGATCGAAGTCCAAATCGTCCATCTCATTGATACTAGGTTCAACTTGTTTCTTTTTTTGGCCTCTTATAATATTTGTAGTATCATTCTGGAGTTGAAAGGATCACAGCATTGCGGATCGAAATCTTGCAATGACTGACAATCTTAGTATTTTATAATCATGTTTTTATGTTGGCTCTACAACAGTAGAGGGACATGTCTTTTTTACTTCTGTATGTCTTAGTTGTACCAACATTTTTTTTCATTTGAAGTATAGTTGGTAACATTTTGTTATTTCATTATTATGGAAAATTGAATTGTTGAGTTTTCCCTTTTGAGTTCTCAATGAAGATTTTGCTAGGCAATTTCTGAACGTACTGTTATTTGTCGATTTTTTAGCCTTACTAGGTTTGAGCCTAGCTTGAGTCTTACATAACATTAGTTTAGTCTAGCAGCGATCATGACCATGGATGGAGTCGTGGCATTAGAATTAACTTTTAGACAAGTAATAAAAGAATTGATTTCACGCAACTTAGTTCGTATCGGCAAACAAGCCATTATACTTATTTACATTATTGGATAAAAGTAAAAGTTTTTAAATACAATAAATTTTTCCTGCTCAGTTTAACAAAAAGTTATAGCTGGACGTCTATCTATGAAGTTATATAGTGGTCCTATTGTATAGGAAGGAAGGATGAAAAGTGCATTTTATCCTTATTAGAAGCATCAACATCAAATGGTGATGGGAATTTGGAAAGGATGAAACTCTAACACGACAAGCATATTTCTTATTTTCATCTCCTTTCTCAATTTTCTCAATCTCTCTATAAATTTTCAATATAAATGATTGTTGTATACTTGTATGAATGCACAAATTAATTGGATATATAGTTTGCAATAGTATTCCCTTAAACAGTTTTTGTAGCAATATTCGACCCCTATTTACGAAGTTTAGTGAAGTACAGTTACTTCTCTGTGTGGTTAAGTTCGAGTTTGTTGTAGTTATACGAAAGTTTAGGAAAAGCAGAAATTTGTTACTAGTAAACAAGAAAAGAAACTTTTAACTCAGCTAACTTAATTTCTTCATAATCTTCTACAATTTCTAAACCAATGAAAATTTGATCAAAATATCTGGCTTAATCATCATTAGTTATGAGGAAGTCTACTTAATTATGAGAAAATCAATTCAACACAAATAATTAGTACTCTTTTCATATCCGACTCCAACTTTTACAAGCATTAGGTAACCACATCAAGAATAATATTTTGACTCAAAATGAAATCTAAACTAAGTGAAATTTTTATATTTTACAACGTTAATCGCAATTAACTTGTAAAACACTAGGTTTCTTGACTAACCTTAAGCTCATCTCAAGTCAGCTCTATTTGCACCGCTTCGAGAGGAGCTGAGGCTTGCGCAAAACATTACATGGTGTCACACCTGCGAAAGCAAATGTTAATAGTCTGAAATGGTTAAAATATCTTTTAATAATAATTTTATTCGGCACATTAGAAAGGGTTGTAATAATGAGAACAAAAAAAAAGCTCCATATCAAACTCAAGCTAGAAACCATTAGAAAGAACAAAATAGGAAGATTTAGATCTAGTGGAATTATGGGGAAAGGTATTGCTGTCTCCATGGTCCTCAATGCAACTACCCAAACGAGAAACGAAATTATTACTATTGGAATTATTAGTGAAATACCTCGATTGAATAGGTACACAAAACAACAACCTTAGCCCATCCTGACAGTGGTGTGCTGTGAAAGGCAACTTCTCGTCTGTTTCTATTCCTTTTACGGGCGCAAACAGGTCGTGTCAAATCCGAACAAGATTTATTTTTCTTCCCAGAATCCATTCAACTCAAAAGCTTCAAGATCGTCTATACTGATACTTTAGGTTCACAATTAACACCTACTTTGAATCGAAGGTACGCCTCAATATTATGAAAATGATGTGATTTGAAATTCTAATATTATCTGTTATCCATAGAAAGGGTTAAGTTCGAATTTAAGATATTTTGCATTCAATTTGACTGATGCGTGTAAAAGGTAACGGGTCTAACATTATACCCAACCCTAACCCATTTATCTATAATGGGTTTGCTTACGAAGGTATGAGCGTACTCGACCCACTTGCTTGAAATACAAACAGAAAGAGTTTTGAGGCTATATAAAACATTAAAAAATACTAATACATAATATAATTTAACACTTATAAGTTATAACTTCAGTGTTTTTTACTTTTTGTCCTAATTAGTTGGACCCAAGAAATCCCACGTAGGATTCCAAAGCCAATGAAAATTAAGATAATTGGATTAACTTGTAAATTGGGACGATAAGATTTCAGATAAGTCATTTTTTGTGGGAGCTAAATTTGCCAATTCATTTTAGGGACCACCCCCCGAAAAGTACAAAAGTTCCACTTTTGGGCTATTTATAATGAAAGATATTTGTAGATAGTTTTCTTGTACATGTAAAGACCACAGTGGTAGAAGGAAATTTGAATCACTTGGTTCCTTCTTATCCTTGCCGTTCTAGTTTCTTTTAAGCAGCAGAAAACGAAGATGAAAACAATGAATGAGTTGCAGAAGCAGCGCGTAGCTGCCGCAACGAGCGCGGCAGTTGTCGGTAGGCTTGCGAGATCATGCGAAGGTTGCAGTCGTCGCCGGGCACGTTGGTACTGTCCGGCAGACGACGCTTTCCTTTGCCAAAGTTGTGACTCTTCAATTCACCAAGCAAACCCTCTCGCTCGCCGACACGACCGTATCCGTCTCCAACAAAGTGTTAACAATCTCAAGCGAAAGCTCGTCGAAGATTCAGCTGATGATGATCAACACCTTCATCCACCGTTGTGGTTGAAGAGAAAGGCGAGAACTCCGAGACCGCATACTAGTAAGCAGATGAAAGCTTCGTCACTGCTGCAAGAAGTCGTTGTACCGGAGACCGATGGTTCTGTTGAAGATAACGGCAGTCCAGCTGAAGAACAGTTGATTTATCGGGTTCCGGTACATGAACCCGTTCTTTCAGCTTTCTATTCTCCATCGCCGTTGTCTTTTTGTGACTCTGATCAAGAAGAATCGAAACCAGCACCAACGAAAGTAGATATATTAACATTCACTGATAATGTGTTTCAAGAAGATGTGGAGCTCGCGGAGTTTGCGTCAGACATGGAACTGCTACTCGGCCGAGGAGCAGAAGATTTCAGTTCAATGGAAGCCCTCAGATGGATAGATACATCAACCGTGAACGATGAGCAGGTAAAGCTAGAGCTCGGTTCCGGGACGACGAAGAATGGAATGGAGTTCAACTTGTTCGACTCTTCGGTATCGATGTCGTCGCAGTCGTCGACTATCGGAGAAGAAAGCATGGTGACGACAGCGCAGAATGAATTAGGACAGTGTTATGTGAATACTGAAGGGTTGATGATGGTGAGGAGAGTTAAGTTGGAACTCGATTACGAGTCGATAATAACGGCGTGGGAGAGCCATGGTTCGTCTCCCTGGACCGGCGGCGAACGGCCTCAGCTTAGTCTTGACAACTGCTACGACAACCTCATGGTAATTTCCATGACTTTCTCTTTGTAATGCTTTGCCCCTTCCATTCTTTTCTGATTTTTCTGCGTCATGTGAAATTTTGTGCCGTATCTATTGTGCTCATCTTCATTCCGACTGGAGATGATCAAGATTAAAAATTATGTAATCAAACTTGATAATCAAGAGTAGGTCAATAAACCAAACCAATTAAGTTTCTTTGGGTGAGAAATTCAATGTTTTGCTTATATCTTGGTACTGTATATTAATGCAGTGGATGATGGGAGGAACTTCCACAATAGACACCGGAGCAACGGCGAACGGAGAAATCGAGGCTGAGCATACAGGCATGACAAATGAAGGGAGACAAGCAAGAGTGACAAGGTACCGCGAGAAACGAAGGACAAGGCTCTTCTCCAAGAAAATACGGTATGAAGTCCGGAAACTCAACGCCGAGAAACGGCCGCGAATGAAAGGCCGGTTCGTTAAACGGGTCTCTTTCGCCGCTGCCTCAGGCGCCACTGTAGTGTCTACAGGGTTTTCCTTATGAAAGTGGGGAAGAAGGCAATAGTAGTAAAATTGTTGTTAGTTTGTTTTTACGACGGTTAGCAACTTCCTTGTAACACTTCTTTAATTTGCTTGGTTTCATTGAAGCAAAGGTTGAAGTTACCATCGCCATTTTAATCAATCAAATATAAATAAGCATAAGAAAGTTAGCTGGGAGATATGAATGTTTTATTTTCAGTGACCAAGAGTTAAAAGCAACGAAAGAGTTATCTCTTATTAGTATAAACGTCAACAGAACTTCAACATTTTTTATCTAGCTCCTCCTTAGAGCAAAGGTATTGAAAAGATATTTCACCAGCAAATCTTAAAAGCCTTCTATAACCCTCATATTTTATATGATACTTAGAATAATAAATAATTGTCTAGCTCATATTAGGGCCTGTTAACTTAGCGTTAAATTTATTGTTTAGAATGAATTTGTAAAAGATGAGTTTGAAGTTTGAAATGAGTTTGTAAAAGATAAGTTTGGAGTTTGAAAATGAGTTTGGAAAAAATAATTTTTTGTATTTATTTTAATAAAAATAAGTTTGAAAAGTGAATTTTTAAATTTTAAATTGTCAATTTAAAAAAAAATTGAGTTTAACTTTTTATGTTTACTTTATTTCAAAATTGATTTAGAAGTGAAACGTTTTAAGAAAACTTGAGTTTATATGCTACCTTCGAGTCTCGAAGAAATCCCACTACAAAAACTGAACCTAACCGGTTATTGGGCTAGGCTAGTAAAATTTCCCCTTTCTATATTTATATTTAACTTATAGATGTACTTATTTTTAAGATTTCAACTATTACAAATAAAATTAGCAATTGATCAATTATTATTATTTAAAATATTTTCTTATAAATTAAATATTCTATAATATATTACAGAGGTTTACTAAAAGAAGTACTTTTAATAATAACAATATTTTAAAAGATATTTGCTTTTCTAAGAACGATTGGTTCCATAGTGGGGAGATTCAACTTGGGCATCGATCCGGAAAGACAGCTAACTCATTGGATCACCGATTAATCTAACGAATCACCGGGTCAATCCACTGAGTCGAATTCAGAGTCTGCCAGCTATGTATATCTATATAGAGTATAACCTATAGACTTATAAAAAATATTCAAAAGCTTTAAAAAGAAGTGTTTCTTGAGTATTGTTGACAACGTACTAGTTATTAAAAAATTATTGCAACAACTAGTGATGTACACTATAAGAAATAACTCCTGTAGAGACTAGCTTACTAGTGACTAAAAAAAACCAGTCGCTACTAACAACAACAACGACTAGGAATACGAGAGTTGCTATTGGTGACAGTAAAAATGACCAGCATAAGATGGAAGTCACTGATGTAGTAGTAGTGGCAACTAGTAATAAACATAATTGTAAGTACAACAAGAACGAGTTTGTTGACTGTCGGGCACTATTTTTGAAGATAATAACGACTTGGACTAAAACAAGTCGCTACTGTATTTAAAGTAATAGCGACCCTCAGGACTAACCAGACACTAATATCGGTCAGTAGCGACTAACTTATTATATATACATAATTATACATAATTACTTTAGATCATATACATTTTTATTTATGTCCTATCGTAAAAAATTTATAATGAACGTATTAGATTTATTGATTTGTTGGTACGTATCTGGATAATTAGATTATATCCAACTTTTATGAAATTTTGCTTGAAGAATAATGTGCTTGTTTAAAATATATTTAACGGTTTAGATTTTCTGTAATATGCAACAAACGAGTTTATGTGATCTAGGTAATATAGAAGTATAATTGTTATGATTGCTAACTTACACTCATATTGTTGTTAAGTGATTTACTAAGTTACACAATTGTAAATATTAAATAGATGATCAATACCGTTGAAATGTCATATACTACAATACTATTATTCACACAAACTTTTGTCAAATTCGATATTATTTAGTACTTCAATGTATGTCTTAAAGTTATTGAATCTTACACATCCATTAATTATCTTTTAATATAGAATAAACAAATTATGTAATTAATTTATTTTTTTGTATGATATATCAAAACTCTAGATCATATTAAATGATACAAATTTTATTTAAAAACTTATAAATAGATTTTTAAAAAATAAAACAGTTTAACATATTAGCTCATAATATTCTGTTTAGTCGCTATTAGTAATAAGGATTACAACATGTAGTCGCAATTACTGTTAACAATGACTAACTTCTCTAGAAGTCGCTTGTGTGCTAACTTAATAGTGAATAGTTGTTTATATAGCACCCACAACTTACGGTGACGGAAATTGTTTAGCCGTTATTGGTTTATCAAATGATCAGATTCGACTGTATTTTATGTTCTTCTCCCGCTTAATTTTTAGGTTTTTTGTTCCTCCGCCGCTCCGGTCACTCTCTTCTTAGGCATCTCTTTCCATTTGTTCTATCGGCCACAACTCTAGCTTTTTTTCTCTCCGCCGGGGTAGATTGGTTCCGACCAGCTCCCTTTTTCTATGCCTCCTTCCTTTCGCTCTACCAGCCAGGTTTCTTCCCTATCCGCCAGACAGTTTCCTTTCCTCTGTGTCAACTAACTTTCTCTCCCGGCTATCTCCGCTCGATTTGTTCGATCTAGCTAGCTCCACCAGCAAATTTTATTTGAAAATGTAATGGCAAATAAGGGAAGTGGTTGAAATACACTTAGTAACAAAGGAATCATGGAAGGGTCTACAATTTGGAGTGATTACGGAGAAATACTTCAACCAATAGATTGTCGGATAAGAATTGAAGAGACTAGTGTAGTTCCGACAAATAAAATAAATTGTGATGATGATGATGATCAGTTGTTTGAAATTATAGAAGATGTGAATAAAAGCATGTTCGTTAATGTTGTGTGTGAGGATTATACCTTTCAAGCAATAGAGAATGATGATGAACTTGATAGGTTCAACTCTTTGTTAAGAGATATTCAAAAACCATTATTTTTCGATAGTAATGGACCTTCTTTTCTTTCATTCATCATGAGGTTGTTTAACGCTAAAGTGCGTAATCGAGAAGTCAATAAGATGATCGATGATATTCTGCAAATATTATGTGATATTGCTCTTGAATGTCACTCAATTACATCATCGTATTACGAGGCTAAAAGGGTACTATGAGATTTGGGTTTGGGATGGGAGCATATTCATATATGCAAATACAATTGTGTGCTTTTTAGAAAAGAATTAGCTAAACTAAACAAATATCCAAAATGCAATTAATCAAGGTGGAAGCCCATAGATGTCAAAGATAAAAAGATTGCTCAGAAAGTATTGCATTACTTTCCACTGACTCCGAGACTGCAAAGATTATTTATGTCAAAAAAGACCACAAGGATGATTCCATTATTTTCTATGACATTCTTGATGAGATTATAGAGTTATCACACAATTGAAATGCAAATGGTTTGATCTTAAGTAGAAAATACCAATATGGAGACGTGAAGAGTTCATTAGCATTAATATCACTAAGAGATGGTACGTGAATGATCCGTATATTCTTGCATATCAAGCTTTGATTGCATGCCTAATAAGTGTTGGGTAAAGATTGGAGAGTGTTGCAAAAGTCTCTACAACATAATTTGATTGATCCTTCGCTGTTTCGTAGGGACAAAGAAGGCAATGCATATCAAGAAGCTAGATGCTCAAACCTAATGGTTGAACTTATATGTGAAGAGATTTATTCTCAAGCTAGAAATGATATTGATTGGAAGGTAATTGAACGGCGTAATGAAGAAGAAAGCCAACATATTAGTAACTGATCAGGGTATTACAAATTTACTTATTGTTATATCATTTCACATTTTCGCATTTATTATATTTAAAGGATACTGATTAAGGTATTGGTGGCAAGTGTTTATATAATTTATACATATACAACGATTGATCTAATTTTTTTATATTTTGTTATAGATTTTTAGTTTTATGAGATGGTTCCTAATGGTAGATCGAGGTCCCGTGCCAACACTACCTCAACTCCTTCAAGCACTGATGTTGTACGCTCTTTAACATTTGCATCTCTAGGTAATACTTGGGGATCCCCTGCACTTATAATTTCGGGTGATGCTACAGGATATAATGCAATCGGACCACCAGGTGATGCTTTGGAACCACCTGGATTCACATATCCTATAGTTAAGCCAATTGCAAGTGTCGATAAACTCCGATTTAATTGAATGTTAAAATTTATTTAAAATATAATATTATTTATATTATTATCGCTATTATATATAGGAGCCTCTTGCAAAGATTTCCAACGTAGATGCAGAATATAATTCACTCTTATGCTTTAGTTGACATTGAAGGATGGGCTTGGTTAGAGAAAAAACATATTAGAAGTTGTTGATCATATACACTCAAGGCTAGCAGTATTAAGATATCAGACAAGATTTTATATTTATATGTTATCTATTGATTAGAATTGTATTTAATCTTTGTATAAGATCAATTTGAGATTGATTTTGCAAATCCGGAATGAAAACGATACTTGCACAAAACATATGAAGAGTTAGACAAGAAATGGAGCTATAGGTCTCATCTTCATTATAAGGACATGGGATGTGGGGAGGCAAATAGGGCTAACCCACCAAGCGATTTAAAGAGAATGGTAGATATGATGATTGGAAAGCCACTATGCGATTTATTCGATGATCAAACTTTTTTTGTTGAGTGCAAAATCCGAATTACTTATTTTATAACATAAAATTATTTGTTAATAAACTACCAAATTTTTTTTATAGGCGAGGTCATCAATTATGAAAGATGCTCGCAGTAAACAATTAGATCCCTACCGTGGAGGTAGTGAAAGTATAGCGACTATCTCTCATCAAACGTTAAGTATATAATATTAAATTTTTATATAAGTTTTATTTGCATTCACATTATAAAAAAATGTATAGGGATCGGACCCACTAGGCACCTACAAGATAGCATATAGTCGAATATACGGAGAACATGAAGGAGTATGAAATTCAGAATGAACTATAAGTAGCTATGTAAATATAACGTTTAATTGTCATTTACAACAATTGAATATTATTAATTATTTTATAATAAATTATAGTGAAAAACGAATCAAATGTTAGAAGAGTCATCACAAACGGAAGAACTATTGACACAAAAGCAAGCCATGGAAAATGTTTTAGGAAGCACATCGGATTATTACTATGGTAGGGGGCCAGGACCGAAGCCAAAACACAAAGACAACAGTAGCTCGTCCGTAATGAAATGAAATGATGCGGTCCATGCAAGGGAGACACGAAGATGAAGATAATTTGCTAGGTCCATATTAGCTTATGATCATAGTTTTTAATTTAATGTTGTTGCTTAATTAGTTTTATTTGTGGTAGAAATCTTAGGTTTATAACAACTAAGGGTGTCATAATAAAAAATAAGCGACCAAATGCATAAAACCTACACATACACGATCGTCTTGATGAGGATGACGCATGGGAAGAATCGGATTTGATTTGGGGGACCGAACGAGTGGAATAGGACCCTATTAGCATTTCTAAGATTTTAATGTAGAAACATAGCTTTATAACAACTAAAGGGGTCAAAATTAAAAATAAGCGATCAAACGACGTGAAACCTATGTGCACACGATTGTCTCGGTGATGGTGACATGTAGGAAGAATCAGATTTAGTTTTAAAACCGAACGAGTAGAATAGGACCTTATTAGTATTCTTGTGGTATTAATATAGTTACTTAGTTTTATATAGTTATAATTATAATTTTTACTATATTTTACTATCAGTAATATACTCTCTTCTGTTTTTTCAAATGCATGATGGGCTTTGTGCTTCCATGATTTAAGTATGATTGGTGGTTGCATTTTGTTTCATTAAGATAATTATCTTATTGTATTAAACACTTACTTTATTTTTAAGAACTGTATTAATATTACAATGACTAATGTAAAATATTTTAAGTTAATAATTAATTAGTTTTGCTGAAGTATTTATTTTAATCATTTTGTTGTGAAAAATTATGATGTGATTAGTATTTAATTAGTTTATGTTTTAGTAAAAAATTAGTAAAAATATTAATTTCAAATTATTTGTAATGGCGACTAAAAGAGGTTAGTCAGCACCAGTTTTCTAACTTAATAACGACCGGACACAACCTAAGTCCCTACATATAGCGACTAACACAAGTTAGTCTCTGCTAATTACTGCGACTTCAGATTCGTCGGTCGCTATTACAATCAATAGCAACATAGTCAACACCCATCGCTATTAATATCTACCACTAAAGCTAACGCAGTGGCTATTTGTTCCAGTATTAGAGATATTAGCGACTAGATGTTCCTAGTCACTATTGTGTGAAGTATTAGCTACTTCTTATCGTATTCAGTTGTTATTACTAGCAGCAACTAGTTATTAGCGACTATTGTAGCGACTAGTTTATTTTAGTCGCAACTATTAGTTGGGACTAGCTTTTTTCTACAGCAATTTATTTTTTAGTCACTGTCGAGCATTTTTCTTATAGTGGTAAAATTCTATAGAGCAAGTATTTTCTCTACATCTTATACAAGTGATATAATCTAAGCCTATCTGCAGAGCAACAATTGGTGTCTTTGATGGTCTTGAAAAATGGAAGCAAACTGATCATCTACAAGAAGAGCCATGGCAACAAAAGCTATAACCTCAATGAGAGATTTGAGAAACAAGAAGATAGTAACGGTGATGAATCTGAAATATTGTAAAAGTTGTAAAATAATTAGTCATCACTCAAGCAGAAATGCTAGAGTAAATTAATCAATTCATGATTTATAAGGTGATACCTGTGTAAGTATGTACTATATATTTGAGATTTATACTCACCTTTTTGCTACTTGCAAAGTGATCCTTTATGAACGGAGAGTATTTTTTTATCTATTTTGAAAAAATGAGATTTATTTTTTGTCTAAAAAAAAAGCAATAACAAGATCTTACAACGTAAAATTTTTTCTATATTTTTTAAATTTTTAAATAAATTCTGTAAAATATTATAGAAGATTTATTAAGAAACATTAACTGAAAAAGTTGAGAAGTATTTTTCTAGATCGCACTCCTAAACGTGGTAGGCTGTCAGCTATAGGCTCTTGTCCCGCAACACTTTCAGATAACTGTGAAGTTATTCAAAAATTATTCTCTTGAAGAATATTTGCACAATAAACATTTCACAAATTAATGGATACCCAAATACATGCTGAACATATAAGCACAAAATTATATAATACCATATATGTTCTTTCCTCTTGAGATAATAATGCCTTTGTAAAGAGAATTCAGTTCATCATAAGTGTTCGGTCCATAAATGCTTGACAACCAAGGAGATCAAAGTATTCAGTCCATCACAAGCAGGAGAACATAGTATTCAGTCCATCACAAACATCAAGCTCATAAGGACCCGCAAGTAATCTACTTTGATTGCTCTTTTTTTCCGTTTACAACGTCATTCAGAAGAAATATATATCTCAACAAAGGCAAGTGCATATGGACATCAAGTTAAATTCATATAGACTACAATATTGTGCAAGAATACATCTATATTTTGAAACTCAGTTTAGTGATTAACCAGAGAGAAAAATTCTGGTAGCTTTTAATTTTGAAACAAACTAATAAACATTAGCTTCATACCTTATTTCCTTGACAAGTTTGTGGTTGATCTCCTTACAATCTAGAGGTTGTTTTGCATCCTCTATAATATTTCAAGAGCAAAAGAACAAGTGGACAGATTGATAAGGATTCGGAAAAAACTCAAGAGAGACAACTTTGGTGTAAGCTACGTTGAACTTGATCTCAAACTCAATTTGATTACCTAAATTAAAGACATATACAATATATACCAGTAAGAGCCAAGAGGTCAGCTTCAACAACTTCTCTTAGAAGTTGCATACTTGCATTAAAGGCTTCAACAAACTAAGCTCCTGAAACATGATCATTGATGCATGATGAAGTCATAAGGTTACAAAAGCTACTTTATGCACTAGGAATTTCCTTCAAATATATATCGAAAAATTATTAAATGCCATTCATCTATTAAGATGGATTACATAATAATATGCAAATTATTTAAACTTTTATCAGTATAATATATCAAAATTTTAGATAGCATCCAAGGTCAAATTTTAGTATAGAAAGCTATAAATAATTAAAAAGAAATATAATTGGTTTTTGTGATCATTAGCTATTGGTGTCTGCTTTAGTCGGTATGGTAGTGCAATACCAGCTGAAGTACTTAAAGTCGTCAGCAAAATTTTTACCAACTATTTTCTTAATCGGTAACCTTATTATCAACTAAACCTTGCCCATGTCAGCAAAGATATTACGATATGACTTAGTTTCGTAGCTAAATATGGTACTTTACCGATTTTGTTAACATGTAAGATCTGTTGGCCGTAGTTTTCATGCAAGCTTTTAGGTTTCTCAAACTTAATAAATTCGTGCAGATTGTCATAGAAACTTTTTGTCTTAAATAATTTAGAGGGCATGCATAAATTGTACGTCACGAGATAATTATACGTAAAAAATATTTTTTTCCAAGAAGTTATGAAATTTTTTTTGAGAAGTTTCTTTTAGCAAACCTGTACTTTTTAGCTATCTCAAACAGCACCCTAGTTGATAAAGTAGTTTTGATGCCGACAGAAGTTCATTTTGGTGAGTAATGGCGAGAGAAATACCAACTCAGTCGTTATTAGTTGATATTTATCCTTATTTCCTGCTACTTTATTTTGGTCGGCTTTTTAGTTGATAAAAAATATTTTTGTTATACTGATAATTATATAAAAAATATTTGAACATTGAATTGATGTTAATGATAATAATTATTTAAAAATTATGATTTATGCTATGAGTGTACTAATAATGTAAAAGAAATTGTTGTTTCTATGCTATTTTCTTCATAGTTGTCCAATTCTGACCGAACTATTCGGATCGATCCATAAACCATCGACCCGTAATCTAAATCGGTTCGAATTTCCAAAATATCGGATCTACAAATGATCCAAATTGATCCGAGTCGATCCGAACGGTTTTCGAGTTGACCACCCGTACGGTTGACCTTGATTGAATTACTTTTATTTTTGTCTGTTAGTGTGAGTATGTGATTGGTATTTAGCTTCTCTACTTCCTTCCTTTTTGTTCATCCCTTCCTTCTTCACATAGCTCCTGTTTCACATTTTGTTCAATTCTTCTTCTTCCGTGTTCCGATCTAGAATATTTGTTCTTAATCTTCTCCGTGACTAGTTGCTTCTTTCCTTCTCCCACGATTCTCATTTCTTCCGGTGATTCTCTCCACCGACAATTTGCTCGATCACTCTTCAGCATTGTTTGTATTTTCATTTCCTTCTTCTGTGTATGGAAATTGTTGAATTTTTGTTAATGTGTATATTCATTCTAATGCCATTTCATTTTATTCTTTGGTTCGCGATTGATTGATCGACGGTAGTGATGACGACAACAGGGTGGCAGCAATGGCAAAGGCTTTTTCTAATCTCCTTCTTCACAACCTGCTTTACGAATCTCGAGGCATTTCATGGGCAACACGGAGGTTTCACTACTCCTGTCCTCTTTTCTCGTTTTCTTTTGTTTCGATTTCAATGATTTTTTTGTTCAATTTTTCATTAACAATTGCGATGGTTTAACTGAAATAGATAGAAACGGTTAATAAGTGTTCCTAGTCTGGTCTCGATGTTGTTGATTTTGCAATAGGTTTTTGGAATCATTCAGTATCTTAGCATTGACTATGAGTTCTTCATCTTATGCATTTGATGGACTTTAGTTCATGTGTAGAGTGGATACTTGTTGCTAATGTTGGAAAGTTGTCCATTACATGGAAGCAGCTACATAGATTTTCATAATGACGAAAGGCACTATGATAAAAATGTTGCTTGTCGTTGTAAATTGTATATAGCCACATTGACTAAACACTCAATGATTTGAATCAACACTAGTGTAGTGCTTGATTTCTTTGAATGGAAGTGCATTTAATTATTACTAGTGTTAAAATTGTGTTCTATGTTTTATGCACTTGAATTTTCAAGTTATGTTAAACATTCTGATTTCTAAAGTTGTTTTGTAATTTGTAACTTGTGTTGTGGTTAATTATTGTTACTTAACTTTTTTGTTCTTGCCAATTTTTTCGTTGTGGTTCATTATTTGTGTCGAACTTTGGATGGCTAACCTTCTCTGTTTCAACAGTTGACCTATCGGCTCAACCCGGAACCCGTCGACCCGAAATGCAATTCTGATCGCTATCCGGTTCTGATTTGCTAATTATGATTTTCCTGTATAGTACACTTTATGCATACTCGATCTGAAGCCTTCTCTTATCACGATTTTCAGTGTGATTCCAATAGATCTCGAACTTGATTTTTTCATCAGAACCGCTCTAATATTCATACAAGAAATCCGAACTGAAAATAGATTAACTCATGCTCATATGCAATAACGAATTCGTCACACTTGTGAAGAAAATTCTAGAAACTTGTTTTGTTGAAGACACTATCAACACGGCTGATGAGTTATAGAATCAATTTAATCTGGAATTTTAGGAGATTAGTGTCTTTGGCGCCATAGGCAGATCAAATCAATTTGATCGAGTGTAGCCCATAGGCGTCAAGGACACCATTGGCATCCTTGGCATCAATATTTTTCCAAGGTACTTTCCAAAAAGCACTCGGATGCCAAACTAAGACACCCAGGTGCTTTCCTGTGAAGTCAACTAGGTATTTCGATTTAATAAAAACTTTTAGAGTTTGTTTGAGGTATTAGTTTTAGTAAGGACTCCTAAAGTTTATCTTTGAATTTAAGGGAGTCTTTTAGTTAAGTGCAACTACCTATTGTATAAATAAAGAATCGCATAGCAATTGCAAGTTATGCAAGATGAATCAATTAAATCATTGATAAACACATAATTTATATATTTTTAATTTTAAAACTTGATTTTATACAAATAAGCTAAATAATCTTATTATAGTTTTATGCTAATTAAGAAAAATTAATTGGAAAAAAACAGAAAGTGATGCATGCATTTGAAAATAAATACACTACACTTTGTATTAGGGCGTGTTTCAAATATCTGTAACTGAGTTTCGTGAAAGTGAAAAATAGAAAGTAAAGCTTCTTGAAAAATGGATTGGAAGTGAAGTTCAACTTTTGTTTTTCAATTAACTTTTGAAGTAATTTGAAAGTGGAGTTCAGATTTTGTGTTTCAATTATATTTGAAATTGAGGTGAAAATGAAGTTTAACTTTTGTATTTCAATCGCATCTAAAATTTAGAACTAAATTAAATTGAAAATAATATAGTATTTATAAATAAAAATTTTGCTAAATAATAAATTTTACTAATTTTTATTTAGATAAAATTTAACTATACTCTATATAATCAAATTTAATAATTATATAATATATTCAATTAATATAATATTTATATATTATATAATAAATTTATCATATAAATTATATAATATTTTAATAATAATAATAAGATAATAATTATAAATTTATACGTAATATTATAATATAATATAATAAAATATAAAAATTAGCATTACAATACTAACGCCGCAAAATATATCAAAATTTTACAAAATACATATGTATAACATTAATATCATAATTGGCATTACAATTTGACATACCATGTACATCATACTTATATTATACTAATAATTATTACAATATTACATGCCATAAAATATAATACACTTTTATACACTAACATTACAATTAGTATTGCAGTATTATATACCACAAACTACACAAAATATGCTAATATTGCGTGTCGACTACGACAAAGTAACACATTTTATATAACATACAATAAGTACAAAAAATATAACACAAAATGTTGCCCTCGAATTTTGACATCATAATAGACTTCCTCGACTCTCCTCAAATCATACTTCATACCTACAAGAGAACAAATGTCATAAAGTATTCATCTTGTAAGTACTAATGGTATAACTCCCAAGACAGAACTTACAGCCAAAGAAGGTCATTTTCAAATATTACCATCAAATTTTTTGCGCAAAAAGTCATTTTGTAGGTTGAGCATACGAAATGAAGCATGTAATCAGTTAAGAACTTTAGCACTTTTCTTGGGCAATCATAATCTCCAGCTGTCACTTAATTTACCATAAATCAGGGTTGCAACACCAAGAAACTTCAAGTTATTAGTTAATATTATCAATCCCTAAAGTAAAGATATTGCATCAAAAGATCATCCTTTGCTATTCATTAGCAAATTATTATTTGACCAACCTAGGACAATACCAATTTCCAATCTTCCTTATGTTAGGAAACCTTTTTTATGAAATAATTTGGAAGCTTCATGGATATTATAAGACTTCAAATACACAAAGTCGTTTGGTACCATTTAGCAAGAATTTTATAGCAGGGCAAGGTAATTGCTACAATTGCTACAAACTACAGATATGTAAGGGCTATATCCTTCCCCCCTATGTTGACACAGCCATTAATTGATCTCCAGAAAAATGAAACAAAACATATGAAGCTTTGTCCATGTTAGGCAGCGTCAAACATGACTCTTATGTAAAAACAATCTTAAGATGAATTGGGCATAATAGAATTGCCTTTTCGAAATAGAAGGATGTTCTTCAAGTTTTCATTCAGCTTCGGTATGAACCAAGAGATTTCCAGTCTCCAGCCAGTGCATAAACACCAGCAGTGATACCGTTGTTTGAGCCTCGTTCCTCCAGTCTTCATGGTACTTGATTTAGTGATACCCTCATGTAATCGCACATAATCTTCTAACCAAAAGCCATCAAACAAGAAACTAACAATGCTCTGAAAGATAAACAACCTGTAATACTGTCCAGGGCATCCGCGTATGATCTCAGCAAGCTGGTCAAAAAGATATTCAAGGTCTATAATTTCTGCCTTCGCCTTCTCCAGAAGCTCTGGTTATATACAACAAGAAACATTAATCCCTAACCTCCTATATTCTACAAAAATCTTACATTAAGCTCAGAATATCAAAACAATATTTTAGAAATACCAAAACATTAATAGGGGAAACTCCGAGATTGCAAGTGGAGCACTCCCAAAACAGACAATAGCATTCCAAAAACAAATGTTTATAACATATAAATGGCATTACCTAGTGACTCCATCCAAGATGAAGCACTTGAGTGAAGCATATAGGTAGACACGCAATGGCACAACAAGAACTAACACAAATCTCACTAACATAGGAACAACAACCCAAAATAAATTCCAATTTCATATTACTATTTCAAAAAATGCCGAGTTTTACCAAAATGTCACTCTAAAATAAGAATTTCTAATGTAAGTAAAGCACATGTGATTAAATGCAAACCCTAACAATAGTAAAGAAAAAAGACCATTGAGAGACCGAGACTGGTGAGCAAGGTGGAGAGTAGCATGAAGAATCCTGTTAGAAGACTCCATTTTAGCGGCGACTTTCATGGATTTAGTCTCGAACAGTGGTAGATTCGTCCAGTCACGAACGGAACTCCTCAAACTGCAACTCCATTAATAGCGCGCTAGAAGCAAAGGTGAATAAGACGATGGGGTCCACAAAACTGCAGTAAAATCGTATCGATTTTGCGGGTGATTGCGGCGGAGGGTTGAAGTGGGCGGGCAAGTTGAAGAGGAGAAAAGAAGAAGAGAGTGGGAACAACCGTCCGCAACACGGAAATGCAATAAATGAGAGGGAAGAACAGCAACGAAGAGCGTGTAAGAAGAAGTGAATGCAATAAATGAGCGGAACTGGAGTTCCACCCGTGTTAAACTGGAATTGAAGTTTTGAGTTCAACGTCCAAAATGAAACACGAAAAGTGTGTAGAATTCTAATTCTGACCAGAAAAAATTAGAGTTCCATGCACTTAAAACACGTCCTTAGTGACTCATTAGCATTACTTAATCTTGATTTAGGCCATCAAGTGGGCCAGGGAGGAGAAAAAGAAAAAGATCACGTGGGTGGCTGAGCGAGAGAAGAAATAAAAGGTGGCGCGTGAAACACTAGGGGGTATCGAGACGGCTGCGCAAACCGGTGATTAAGAAAATCCTCTAGATTTATAGAAATTTCTGGCTTCTTCTTGAAAGTTTTCTCTTCAAGTCGATGTTGATTTCCAAAGCGGAGATTCGAGCCGAACGAAATCCCGAGAGCTGCTACTAATCTAAAGATCTACATTAGAAAAAGAAAAGATCATCAGATTTGATTTTCTTTTTTTTTACTCTTGTTTATTTAATTTTGTTTTGTTGTCTATAATTCTAATATGAGTAACTAAATTCTTCCTAACTAGAGTTAAGAATGAAATTCAAGTAAATTTATTTACTTTTTGAATATTATATGATGTATATTATTTTTTGTTTAATTATGAGTTGCTAATTATCGTATGGAAAGATATTTAGTTGTGTTTATATATCTGATTAACATTAGATTTTATATGTAGACTATTTTAATAGTTGTATTCTCCAGTACCAATCGAAGCATAGTGTATAAATCACAAAATTAATAAATATAGTTAGTATTTAGTAGAGCAATGATTTATAATTTCTTAAGCATTTTTAGTAATTTCTAAATAAAATATTAGAATAACACTATAGATAGATAATTTTATACTGAATCAAATTTAAGATCATAATTAGAAATCGTGCTTAAGAACTAGACCAAAATATTAGGTATAAATCCTTCACAATTATAATCATCTAGTATCTCATTTATTTAAAAATTAAATTAGAAGCAGTGATGGTGGATACTATAATTCCAATTATTTCATCTCTATTTTATCTATCCGTATTTTATTTTGTTTTTATAGCTTTCGTACACTTTTGACTGACTTACACAAAAATAAAATTTTGATAGTTTAGTTTGAAATAGAATTATCAACAATTTTTATGAAATAAACTCGTTACCTGTTATACGGTAGACGAAAATCGTGCAATTTTGAAACAAACTTTATGATGTATAGATTTTTTTTGTTTGATTATGAGTTGCTAATTATCGTATGGAAAGATATTTAGTTGTTTTTATATATCTGATTAACATTAGATTTGATATCTAGACTATTTTAATAGTTGTATTCTCGAGGACCAATCGAAGCATAGTTTATAAATCACAGAATTAATAATTATAGTTAGTATTTAGTAGAGCAATGATTTATGAGTTCTTAGGCATTTTTAGTAATTTCTAAATAAAATGTTAGAATAACACTATAGATAGGTATTTTTATTTTTTTGAATCAAGTTTAAGATCATAATTAGAAATCGTGTTTAAGAACTAGACCAAAATGTTAGGTACAAACTCTTCATAATTATAATCATCTAGTATCTCATTTATTTAAGAATTAAATTAAAAGCAGTAATGGTTGATACTATAATTCTAATTATTTCATCTCTATTTTATCTATCAGTATTTTTTTTTTATAGCTTTCGTACACTTTTGACTGACTTACAAAAAAATAAAATTTTGATAGTTTAGTTTGGATTAGAATTATCATCAATCTTTATGAAATAAATTCGAAATCTATTATACAGTAGACAATAATCGTGTACTTATTGAATAAATTAAGATAGGATTAATAAAAATTTTTTAGGTGATTTTATCTTCATCACCTATCAATTAGTGTTGAAGGTGTATCACCGTCAGTTAGAATTTTCATCATAATAAAATAGTGATTTTGTGTTGTAAGTGAGAACCTATAATCTATATGAAAAGTAAGAAATTTATTATAAACCTTGGTTAAAGCTTGCATGTGCAGCCGAAGAGACTTGGAGTAAGGAGGTTGTAAAGAGTTCGCCTTAAAAGAAAATTCTATTGAGGCAGAAGTATTCGGCAGAACATCAAATGTAGGTATTTATATTCTTGACAAAAGATAATATGAATATATCTCTAAAATCAGAGTGGTCGTGGACATATACAAAATATTTTCCAAACTTCGTAAAAAATGTGTGTACTATGATTTTGACTATTTTTCAATTTTACATTGATTTACTTACTAACTTTTGCTGTGCAGATTAAAGTAGCATACTATTTTTGTGTTGTTTTCTATTTCCCAAATTGCAGTCTAACTGTTCTGTAAAAAGTTGTCGTTTTAAAAAAATCTCCATATATGTTCAAACTAAAACTAATATCATACTCTTGAGTTATTTTGCAAAGAAACTCTAACAAAAAGAAATCTTTCCTATTATGGATTTAATTTGTGCAAGATAATCGCTATTAACTTTATGTGAAAATATTGATTAATTTAAACACAAATTAATCTTTTAAAATATTTGATATTGAACTAAATAGAAACAAATAACCATTATATAAATAGGAAAAAGTTGTCAATATTAACGTTTTAGATAGTTGATATTTTATAAATTATTTTATATAATCTGCTAATTCAAGTAATTTTATTTTTTTTTAAATATGCTCATAAAAAGTTATGTTATTGTTCTAATAAATACTTGACAGTAATCGTCTATTATATTTAAAATATTCAAACAAATAAAAGTATATTTTACGTATTGGCACCGGTATAATTCGTCACAATTAATGCCACTTTTAAACTTATAATGAAACGGAAATCTATCTTAACAAAAACTATCTGACAGAGTTTACTTTAAGTAAATACTACAGAAATAATAGTCCATAACTTCTCCCCTTTCGGTAAATTTAAGCAGCAAAGTACAGTTTTCTTAAAGGTTTCTAAAATGTTTGCCAACAAACCGAAACAATTTTGCATGAATGCAAACACGAATCTACTCATCTATATCTAACTGAAATATTCTCATTTACTTTTACCTCAATGTAACTCCTCTTGCATTCTACTATATATATTCATCAATTCCAGCCTACCAGCTCTACACAAGCAATATTACTTTTCCATACTACTGTTGTAAAGAAGTTTGAGTTCTCTACTCAAATAGTACTATCAATGGCGCTCTCCGCTACTTCTTCTTCTGCACCTGCTTTTGCATTGCTTTTATTAACTCTTCTCCTACTCCAACCTCTGGCCGTATTGTGCAAACAAGCAGCAGAGGAAAATTCGAATACATCAAATGTTTATATCGTCTACGTCAAATCCCCACCGGCTAAGTTCACCGAGGACAACCAGTGGTTTCACTCCTTACTAAACTCTGTTGCCAAAGCTACACCAGGAGGGTTCAAGCCTGAGCTGGTATATATTTACCGCCAGATTCATGGCTTCGCTGCACGCCTCAGCCCTGAACAAGCGGAACATTTGAAGAAAGCAACAGGAGTTATTAGCGTGCAGTTGGATAACCACAATTACCACATCAATGACCCTACAGGATCTCATGATAAAAATTGATTAGCTATTTTTTTTTTATAACCAAACTTCAGAATATAGTGGTAGTTAATGTTATTTGAATAAATAATTTTTGAGAAAAAGTACTTCAAATCGTATTATTTCATACTTCTACCTGTCTCTCCAAAACATAGGGGCTGTTTGGTTCAGCTTTTCCCCAACAAAACTTTTCAATTCTCCATTTCACGTTTTTCAATATATATTTTATAAGTATATAAAAAATTTATTTAAAAATTTAGAAAGTGTAGAAAAATTCTACGAAGTGAGATCTTTTTATTGCATATTTTTATTATTTTTTTTGAAGTAAAAAAAATAAAGCTCGTTTTTTCAAAATGGACAAAAATACCCTTCATTTCACAAAAGTTTCATTTCATAAGCAATCCCAAACGCCTCTATAGTATACCATATAAAAAAGTACGAGCTTCCTGGGTGATTTCTGTGGGGGAAAATGTTTAGACTACTTCTAATTAAAAAAAGTCCATAGAACCTAGAGTTGGATTGAGACCCTTTCTTGCATTGATAAATGGTAATGGACCAGTGCGACTGTTGAATTGATTTATTTCTACCATCTTGTTTTAGTCTCGTCGTACTCATTCTTCGGATAATTATATAAGCTTTTTACTTTGTAACACCAGATCAGATGCATTATTAATTTTCTTAAATTTCATGGCAACTGATGCCATATTCGACGGCGTCTGGACGACATGAGACTTGATCAGCTCCTACACTCATTTCGTCCCAAAAAGAAGGATGTGACAATAGCGCAAAGCATTCTCAACAGATGCATTATACGATCCTAATATGTTGCCTTAAACAAAAACATAAGGCCCGTTCAGAACAACTGGTAAAGGACAAATGGAGAAGAATCACCAATATATTGACCTCAAATGCAATAATATTTACAAGTGATATGTGGTTAGAGTTGGAGGTAATATTTATATGGTTTAAGTTTATGTTAGCATACTTTTCTTTATAATTGAATGTTTGAGATAAATCTAATTTTTTTTATTTTGTACTATAAAAATTGTTCGATGACTTGATTGCGAAATATCTTTCTAAAATATGAGCATTGACACTACAACAAAGCATACTAATAAAAAACAAAACAGTGACAAGAAAATAAGTCGATGTTGCACAAATTGATCGCAATTACTATTTGTCATTAAAAAAATAGTCTCAAAACCGGTCGTCAAAAGCTAATTGTCAATATTAATCACGACCAGAAAAAATAGCTGGTTGCTAATGATTAAATCGACAACGAGCAACAAAACTAGATCATCAGAAATATCAGCGACCAAGTCAAAATAGTCGCTAAAGCCTTAGCGACCAACATTGTGTTCGTCGCTATTTACACTAGAGGCTATGCTTACTCGGTTGCTAATGCTCAAATTTTTTCTTATAAATATTAAATATAAAATATGAAAAATACATAATAAATATTACGGAAATAAAAGCTCACAAAAATAGAATATTCGAATATGACCATCATATATTAACCGCATCTTACTGTTGTTCTATTGAAAGATCACGTCCAAACATGACCATCATAGGTCTCGAATTTACACTGATATATTGCTTCATAACTTTTTATAAAGTCTACTCCTTCTATGTAGAGAGTATGCAAGGTTGACAAAGGGTCGTAAAGTAATCCTAAGATTATCATAAAGTAGTTCTGACATTGTTCTAATATGGTCGTAATACTTCATAATCCTGCCATAAACTTGTAGGGTCATCATCATCTTATAGTAATTTGGTTGATATCCTATTGTAAGTCGTCATAAACATTATCTTTAGTTGATTTTTTTAATTAAATTAATATATATATATCGTAAAATATTGTAGGCATAAAAACTTGGCGAATAGATTACCCTGAGAAGTGAAGGTAAGCCTCCGTTTTCAAACTTAAAGGAGGTCTATGGCATAATCCAAGAGAAAGGCGCTCAAAACAGAATAAGGCTTGAGATGTTGACATCTCTTACTTTGGATAGATTATTTTTTCGTAAAATTGCCATAAAGTAGTCCTATTTGCATAATTTAGTCATAAGGTTGTAAAGTTTATGTAATATTGTTATGAAATACTTATTTGTCTTAATGTTATCATATGGTAGGGTGTAGTTGTATTAATTTTGTCATGAAGTCGTGAAGTTATCATAGTTTTGTCATGAAGTGGTTGTATAGTATCGTACTTTGATGAATACATGTAGGAACTACCAGAATTAGCAAATATTTACACATTTATAAAACTTCTGAAGCAAAAACAAGTAAGCGTTTACGAGTTGCATTCCAAGATTTTCCAACAACAATCGGAATTATATAATAACCAAAGAGAGTAATGTTGAGTATGATTCATGGAGAAATGCTCTAAAGCATTTGCAGGCAAGTCATCGTCAATATTCATCCCGTTAATTGTCGTATTCTTTCAATTGTTGTCTTGAAACATCTATGACTAGAAGCCTAATTGGAGATGCAATAAAAAATGAGATAGTTGGCCAGATGAAGAAGCACCTTCAACTCAAGCTTTCCTTAAAGATGCTTGCGAGCTAGTGCTACAAGTCTTATAGTTGGTTATTCCCTTCACAGACAGTCCATACTCAAAATTACTCTCTTAAGTTGCCTTGTTCGCTTCCAATAGAAAGTACGATGAAAGTGAATTTAGAATAAAAGAACGTAAAACAAAATTGTCAGAGATTGATGTGGGATAAAAGAATTTCCTAATTTTTCCTATTAATATAAACATTTAGTTCTTAACTTTCAAATGCCAACTCTTACAATTATTCCATCTACTATCTCCTAAATTTCTACTCCTACTATTACCGTAGCTAAGAGCACACTACCAATTTGTTCATCGAAGTGTCTATTTTAGCATACATTAATCAAACAAGCAACCTTAACACGATGTTGCGACCAAATTACCACGGCATTATGAACATTTAGAGCAACATTATGATAAAACTACGACAACATTTCACAGCAACTTTACAATGACATTAATGTGGTCGTAACCTCGTCGCAAAGTGATCACAATTTGGTCATAACATTCAATCAATAGGTATGATAGCAAACCATATGGCTGGAGATCCATAGAAGAGACTTGCGTTGGATAGTCAGGGAAACTTGGGTGACTTAAAAACCAATAAGGAACCTTGGCTTTGTAAGACGAGTCCCTTCAAAGGATCTCTCCAACCATACATATACAGATTTTACAGACACATTTACAAATTTTCAGATAACAAGTCACACATATGGATGCATACAAATGAGTGCTGGTAAAAAAATTCCACATGTTTTGTTATACGCTTGTAGGAAAAAGTATTATAAAGCGCCATGTTTGCTACATAATAATTGAGGGATAATCATATTCAACTTGTACCTATATTAGGATGAGGTGGATTAGCTTGCTTGTAGGTTTGTCTATTTTATCCATGGCCACCGCAACATGAATAATTTTTTCTCGGTGCCTCCTCGCTTTGTTATAGTATTCTTTGAGTGCATTTTTTACCTACTTGTCTCCGAGTTATCGGAGATAACGCAACTATATTTTGGACCTCAGATGATAGAGGTATATGTATTATATTTCATGTTTGTTTTGTTAATCATGAACGTTAGACATGTAAAATAGGAGTTGAGTCCACGTCTGTTTTCTGGTTATCTTTCTCTTTTAGTTCTTGTTGTCAATTTGTTTCTGTCCATCTATATGATCCTAGTGCTTGAGATCAAGATAATTCTACCTATTTGAAGAAAAATCATGCTGTAATTGCAAGATTGTCAATATGCGACTATCTTTTAGTGACTATATAATTTGTTGGTTTTACCAGGCCAAACATCATTAAACGAGAGCGGTTTTCAGATGAGAAGTGGAAAAAAGTATATTTGCAAGAGACCATGAGTCGCAAAGAAGTTGGACATATATATTGTGGCCACTGAATGGAAACACAAGATGACAGTTTCTACATGTTATATGTTCCTTAGAATGTGTTATTCTGTAGTTGGAACATATAGTTTAGTAATGCCAATTATAATATTTTATTGCATATAGTATTGTAATGCCAATTATATATTAGTATATGAAAATATAATATATTTTATAGTATGTAGTATTATAATACCAATTATAATATAAATGTGATATATTATGTTATTGTGATATTAGTATAATATAAGTGTATACTTTATAACATAAAAACTTACATAGTATTATGTAATATAAATTTGATACATTTTGTATATCAATGCTAGTTTTTATATTTCGTTATCATTCCCTTATAAATATTAGATACAAATTTTGCATTATTATTATCATTACGCTATTGTATTTATTAGGTGACAAGTTTATTATCGACATATAAACACTATATTAATAGAGTAGATTGTAAAATTATTAAATCTTAATATATACTTGAATCTTAACTAAATAAATAGTTAACAAAATTTATTACTTCTAATTTTTAATATTAATAATATTAAATATAAAGATTTGCTTCTAATTTATTTAAGAATTAATTTTTAAATACAATTGAAACACAAAACTCAATTCACTTTTAACTCACTTCCAAGTAGAATTGAAAAACAAAAATTAAACTCGAACTTTCAATCCACTTTAAAATATAATTGAAATATAAAAACTAAACTACACTTTGCAACTCCTTTCTTTAAAAACTCCACTTTTCACTTTCAAAAAATTCAGTTACCTGCATTTACAATATGCTCTAAGGATTCATGTGTTACATCAAGAATAAGTTGTTAACAAAATGTGCCATCTACTTGTATGTTAAAAATTTGTGAAAACTGGGAAACAAGTGATATTACCATTAATTGCGATGTATTATCATAGGCAATTTCTCAGTAACCTTTTTATGTTTGGAGACCTTTGTGTTTGGCACCTCTTCAACTAAATAAATGTTACTAGCCAAGCTTCATCGTAGGCAAATTCTAAGCTGCCATGTAGATTATAACTATCAAGTAGCCTGACTTATGGCTTATCAACAATGCTTTAGCATGCAAACAGTTCCCATCCATAGATAAGAAAAAACAGTACAAGTTGACATGATATCAAGAGATTATAAACACAACTACTTACTAATATACTACTTACTAAAATGGAAATTGGCACATGAAAATTTTTGACACTAAATCTACTGTATCTAGTATGCTACTTCAAATATACAACAATAATCCCAAGTCCTGCAGGGCTTTAGCATTCCCAAATAAAACATTAATAAAAAACATTGCATACACATAATCCAGTAAGTAATGAACCACCATCTTTTCATCTAAAGACAATTTCAAAAAGAAAAAAAAAAGGCAAAAAGGAACCTGTCAGTTTATCAAAACTTCCTTTCAAGTTGCACGAGGCCTGCCAAAAAGTTAATCACTAAGAACCGGCTGGTGGAAGGGTAGTTTCAATATTTGAGGGCATCAGAACATTAAATCCATCAGCTGCTGTGGACACAAGCAGTCCAGGAATTTGCTGGTGCCAATGTAATTCCTTCAAGTCTTTTTGACCCTGTCAATTCAAACAAGCCTATCATTGAACATAGAATGCAAAAGTGGCCAATCCTGATGCTGAGAATATAAAGTTTACTTCAGAATTCTAAGGTTTACATTGTATGTGGGGAATGGTGCCAATTATTATAGCGCAAATGATGGAAGAAACTAGAAACACAGAAATGAAAGACTGCTCGAGTGCAGATGTATAATGAAACTAGAATCTCAAAATCAAGATTAATAAAACAGTAAGACATTTTTCAATGTGTTATATAATTATGATTACTAGATCAAGGATGAGATACTAGCAAGGTCAACTGAAGCAAAACCATCCAAAGCACGTGTAATTAAAACCTGATGAACAAATAGTAGCTGAGGTGGTAAATCCTCTGGAGCATTCACAATCTCTTTCGTTTGAGCTTTAAACTCAGCCTCTTCTTCCACATCCCTTTCAAGTGAAAGGTCCCATATACTAGCAAAAGAAAAAAAAAGATCAACGCCCATTCACAATATTCAACCAAGTCGCTCAAGTGCACAACTGAGATGGACTTACGTTAACTGATTATCTGCAGATGAAACTGCTAGTGTGGATGCTTCATGTGGACTCCATTCTATCGAAGTAATGGGATGCTTGTGATACTCAAAATGAGCAACCAATGAGTCACCCTGCCAAAGCAAAATAGAGCAGCTTAGGTACATAGCAAATAAGAAACAGCTCAAGACAGTCAAAATCATTGTTACGCTCAGTCTATACTAAGACATCATAGTTCAATGAAACTGTGATGTGACTTAAGGCTATCCTTTCAAAAAGAAAAAAATACCAACAGTAGACAAATAACGTTAATTCAAATTTTGGAGCATGTAAACATCAAAAGAAAAGAAGTCCAAGCAAAAGTCCGCTGCATAAGCAACTGAGCATGCTAGTCCTTTCAACCCTGGCCAAGTGTGTTCATTTTCCCTTTTATGCATTCTCCAGTTCAGTTCTATCCATGCTTCTTCCTTTCCTTTTTTTTTCCTTTGTTAATGAGTATTACTTCTCAAATTTCAGTTTCATTTGGTGCTTCTTCACAGTTAAGTATTCCTCTATTTCAGTAAATACCTTCTTCACAGTTTGCTTGTCAAAGTATTTCCTCTCTTCACAGAAGATACGATAAGTAAAACATTGTTATAAACTTCCCCTTATTCCATGTCTTATGTTGCAAATTGACACTGAAGGCTATCAATTTCCATCAACTAGGAACCAAAATATCAACTTTCCTACATGCACAATCTAGGTGATTTTATAGTATTACATGCATTCTAGATAGTTTCCAGCAAATGTACTTTTACATCAAACATCACCAACTGAAGTCAGTGACATTTCAGTGCTACTCGATACTATCCAATCACATAAACAATAGGCATGAAAGTAACATAAGACGAGCTCCCAAAGTCTACTTAATAGCTCATACCACAGAGCCCACAGAGAATATAAATAGACGATGTCATTTTATGATGATACCTTGATCAACCTAAGATCGCGAATAGAAAATGTACCATTGTCACTTCCAGATGCAATCATGACACTTGCAAGTCTAACAAAAGAGTTAGTATAAGCAAGAGTCCAAAAATGCAAAATCTAATAACAAAGTCTAAAAAGCACAAATACCTACCTATAGAAACACCTTGACATACCTGTTCCATGAAATAACATTAACATCAACATCGTGGGCCTTTACAGATACTGCTGGTTTTCTCCCAATACGGGCATCCCATATACAAATATTTCCATCAACTGAACAAGAGGCAAAAATATCTGTTTCTGTGGGACTCCACTGTATAAATAATTAAATGAAAACATGAGAATTACAAAATTAGAACCTTCACAATGAAACATGAAGATAGCAAGTATGTTAAAAGCAAAAGGCAGCAATAAAATTTAAACTGATAATAAAGATTTTTTGCATACTTGGAGATCTTCAATGCTTGCTGAATGTCCGGTAAAAGGACTTTTATCCACATTCCAAGCCTCGGAGACTGGTTCCCACAAATAAATACAGCTGTCACAATCACCTGCACAACAAAATAGATATATCAATGTACTGCTATTGATATTGAATCCTTCTAACTTGTCCATTGAAATTAGGGCTTCTTTCAAATGACAGGGTAAACCAGTTACAAGCCTCCCAGGGACAACAGGACTCCAATCCATTGCATAACCTTCGACGCTGTGGCCACCAAACACTTTTAAGGGCTTTTCATTATGGATAGTATTGTACCCCTTACTTACATCTCCCTCAGCTTCCGCTAAAGTGTTAAGAGCAGAACTGAAGTTCAAAACCTGAATTAAGAGAAGGATTGTTCAAAAAAATTCTACTGATGAGCAGGGTTTAAAACATAATTAATTCGCACTTAAATTATGGTGTCTAGGATCTGCCTAAAATTGAAAGAAGTTATATAGTTTGAACCTTGTATTTCAACATCAATGAAATGAAACACTTCAGAAAATCAGAATGCCCTAAAACCTAAGTCAAAGAAGAATGTCTAACCTGGACATGACCAGTATCAGACCACGTGGAACATATGTGCGGATTCTGTGACATCGAACGTATGCGATTGATACATCCATGATGAGCCACTTTGTGCAACTATCATCAAAATAAAATAAGCTCCCCAAGGTACAACACTGAGGGCAGAAAGGTGTGAATGGTACCAGGAACAAAATGAGGAAACACAAAGGTCATACCTGCAACACAGGAGGGTCGTCGACATCATCATCTTCATCTTCATCACTGCTACCATCAGTATCCATGTCATTAACAGCTGAGGGTACTGGGTCCTGCTTCTTTCCAGCAATATTGGAAAGTTTAAATATTCCAATATAATTTGATGCTGCTTTATCAGCCTACACAAGCAGAAGTGTCTAAGTAAAGCAGTCACAATAATTCATCGATGCCTAATCCATTGCTTTAAGATAAAACTATCTTTGACATAATTGAGAAAAACACAATGAATGACCATTTAAGAATAATATGTATCTCCTTAAGAAATTCTACATATTCTTTTTTTTCAATACAATCACACAGTTTCTAATAAGGCCTTGGATCAATGGACCACATGATAATTTCCAGCCAAGAAGCGATAATGTCCAATTACACTATCCAGCCAATACTCAAGTGTGTTACATGCACTTTCCTAGTAAATTACTTAGGAACAAATTCAAACAATGGAAGCCTGTAGCCAGTTGCATAATTTAGTCAAACAAGTCACTGTCACTACCGTGCTTAAAGATTCTGGTAATACATGAAATGAATACAACATAAAAAATCAATAACTGCATGTGTACAAATCATGTGTAGCAGCACACAAACTGTAACCATTAATGTGCACTACAGGCTGGCAAATGATTTATTCTTCATAGCATAAATTCATTCTTTCTGAAAGCTATGTCATACACAACCTCTTAATTAATTCATAGCATAAAATCATACCTTAGCATCTTAATTAAATATTCTAAGACAGTAAACTAATGTATGTTGGGGTCAAAGCAGATTAAAGTTTCTCCAATTTGACAGAGTCATGGAGGTTTATAATGGTTCAGAATAGACGTGCTGCAATAAGAAATTCTAAAAACAATAACATATAGCTAAAGCATTTTCTTCTTAATATCGTTGAATTTTCTAAACATAGAACAAAGTATTTCCTTATTAAAGGGCCTAATAGTTGGCTAGCAATGAATCCTAAAGATACTTGTCCTTTCCAAATACAAGCGTCAAATTTACAAGATGATAATTTGCAATGAGAAATTCAAGTAACCTGAGTGCCTGCAACACCATATACTGTATGGGGAAATTCTGTTCGCACCAATCCAAGGGTGTCACTAATAATATCAAAACTGGAAGAAAAAGTTGCCAATCAAAATGAATAGAATCATAAACTTCATTTTGCTACTTTTGTAATAAACAACAAAGAAAACAAAATCATTTTTTAAAATCTTACCTCAAACAGGGCCAGCCAATATCAAAACCGCGCAGATAATTGTACGCCGAGGGATCACATTGAAGCTCCTCGCCTTCCTCCAACTTATCTACTCCTGGTTGCCATACCTATATCACCCACATCAAAATGGAAAACTCAACTATCTTGTTTCCCTCATCCAATTATTCTAGATGATCAAATGGGATTTAAAATCAATAGAAGAAACTTTGTTAAGAAAAGAATATGAGATTCTCGGCCATAAATTATCATAATATACAAGAACGCTGTGAAGAAAAATCTCTGAACCAAACCAATACAAAAAATTTCATCAGACTTGAGCAAAGTTGGTAAACTTCCAACATCAACATTGAAAAAAAAAGAAAAAAAAGAGAGATAGAAAATAGATATAATACTTACACTAGAAGGATTTTTGAGAACGGAGGTTGCTAGTAATAAAGTTGAAACATAAATAGCAAAAAGCATAAAAATGAATGCTTCAAACAGAATCTTCCTCAGACAATTCTATTCAAAACTTCGACAAAGCAGCTATTCGTTTAGCTGAATAACTATTTGAAATAGTTGCAGCTAAATGTTTACCCCCAAAAAAAAGCATCTCAAGACACAAGGATCTTCATTCCATGAGAGTAGTTTCCTCCAATATGAATAACTCTGTTTATTGTGTGAACATAAGGACCTAGTAAGTGTGGTGTTGGCATGTGGTGTTTAGCAGATTACCGTGGTATTTTGTAGAATATGACTCTATCCCAGAACTATGGAAAAGTATTAGCAAAATCAGTGTTTAGTGAGTTAAGTATGGTTATATTAATCTATGGAAATGAGGCAATGCCATGGTATTTGAGTTGTCATCACATGCATTACAATTCCATACTACTATATTTCCAAACTATGGTAAAAATATTACCTACTTGCCTAACAAGCACCAATATGTTTAGTTCAGATATGAAATCATTGATAGTCATGGTACTCTCCATAAATCTCCTTTACCATTTCGTGTAAGCTGTAGTTTACTCATGAGCATATTGATTGAGAATCCTCACATTGATTTGATTTATACTAACCAAAGGCTGAGAAAGTGCAGCTGAAATATAGTAATTCCTACAGTAGAAGTTCATACCTGGGACATGTATGGTATTTAAGGGGTTGGTATTCAAATACCACAGCTTTTACTTTTACCATAGAGTTAGCATTTAATGTCAAATTGCATGCATAAGTTTTATTAGACTATATCATTAATGCTAAGCTACCATACACATTCTAACAACTAACTCATTTGAAGTACAATAGCATTTCAAGTCATTTAAATTACTACAGCATTTCAAGACCATCATAACCAAACACTAAAATATTAGCTATGTGGATTTAATATGATATGTCATATGTAATACTATTGTAATCTAATACCATGAAAAGTTTTCTAAAGTGTCAAACAGGCCCTTAACGATACTAGGGTCAAATACCATACTGATTTCATATTGCTACCAAAATTTCAATCTCAATGTTACTTTGGGTCAATTAGTTACTGAATTTTTCTTTGAATATCTACTTTTGGTATTATTATAAGGCCATTCTCACCTTCGGTAAGCATTTTGTTGAAGCAAGCCTTTTGTTGATGTTACAACAAGCCTATTCTTTGAATATCTCCGGTGGATATTGTTAATGGGGCCATTATCACCTATTGCCAGGTATGTATTCATTTGCAAAGTACAACCTTGATCTTATAGCCTTATTTAACAAATTTTAAACAGTCTTGCACTTGCTTTTATCTACTTCTATGATATATAATCTTTTCCCTTATTTGAATCTAACAGGCTGGAGCAGGAAAAACATATAGGATAGAAGTAAGTAAAAGGGAAATTGACTTTGGCTATTCTAGGGCAGATGCTATCTACAAAGCCAGCCATTCTACTGCAATATTTACTTATAATCATTGCATATATTGATCATACTTTTTTCTATGGAAGAATAAGGTGATACTATTCTGCTGGCTAGATTCAGTTGGTCATATTGATCTGTCAACCGTATCAACAGAATGTAACTTATTCATCCCTAGAAATATACTTTCTCCTACTCCTATTAGTGCTTTGGTACACTAGAGAATGACGATGAAAATGAAGTGTTGCCAAGTACAGGTTTTCCCCTTGAGTTTTCAGGGAGGTTCCGTCGAATGTTTGAGAAAATTCAGCATGTGGGGTTCTGAGTGAAGTTTTGGGTTAGTCTTACTAGGCTGGGCCAAGCTTGGGCATTACTTGGACTTGGTTTAGTCCAATGTCAGTCATGCTCCAGTTTTGGGTCATGAAAATAATCAAGCTCAAGTTAAAATGAAAACTTTCACAACAAGATGGTATGCTTTCTAGAAAAAAAGCTCCAAACTGAATCGTCATCTAAAACACTCATTCAAAAATTCTAGAAAAAAAGACAATTTTCAATTTGAAACAGAACCGTTTCAATTGGTACATTCTATTATTAAAGGTCAAACAAAACCATCTCCAAATAAAAAAAAACAAAACAAAACACAAAAAGGGCTTCCGACTAAAATCTAGTGAAAAACAAAAAAAATTCGAATAAAATAAACATGATTACCTTCACTGGAGGTGCTATGGAAGAAGGTTCTCCTTTCTTTGATCCCTTGCTCTTCTTCCTCTTCAGTTTCTTCGCACTTTTCAAGCTTCTAACCATCTTCTTCACCTTCTTCTTCTTCGATCCGAATTTATTTTCAATCTCAATCAAAAAGAGTAGAGAAGAAACAAAAAAAATTGAAGCCAAAAACCTATCTTTGCTTGCTTGCTTCAAGAGTTGTTCTTGTAGCAGAAATAACAAGCTTTTATACACAAACTACAAGCTTTCAAAGGCCTCTTCAGACCCTTGAATCACCAACCGTACAATCACATACTTCAAAATCTCTGGATAAATAAATTAGGTAACAACAGCCCAACCAAAAGCCAATCAAAAGAACTCATCTAAACCACAAACCGAACTAAATCAGCTAGAATCTAAGACACACATAAAAAGGAAAAAACAAAAAAATTCTGAATTGATAAACCTACTTCCCTAAATATATATATATATATCAGTCGAGATACAAACATGAGATATTTCTCACAAAAACGAATCAAACAGCACAAATCAAGTACCTGGAGTATCTCTTGAATCGAATAAAAGCTCCCCTTTATAAAAAAATGTATCTCTTAGATCCCCTTTCAGAGATTTGGAGACGAAGTCCTCCAAATAAAGCAAGCCTATGAATCAAGCAATCCTCCGGATAACGTGGTTCCAGAAGAGAATCAATCTCCTTAGCGCCGGCGAAGTAGATAGGCTCGGAAGATTTAGGGTTAGCAGAGCGTAGACGGACGGGGTGGGAGAGGGAAACGAGGGAGGAGCAAATTAGATAGAAAGAAAGGGTTCTAGGGGTAGCAGTTATGGCCCTGTTTTACTGTGCACAAAACAGTGAAGCAGATGTTTAAGGTCCTGTTTTAAGGGAGTGCTTTTTTCTAACTTTTAGGCTTTTATTCAAAAAAAAAAGCACTCGATAGTATTTTAACCGTTTGGCATTCTCAACTTTTTTTCAATATAAGCAGCTTTTTTCTCCGAAAAATAAAAGCATCTAATTGAAATTAATGCTTTTTTTAATAAGCACTGCGATAGTTTTTTCGCTAGGTATAGATAATGTCTATTTTGTCGTGGTAAATTAACAAAATTATTAAGTTATTTATATTCTCAATCGGACTCAATTTTTTATTTTTCTTTTTGTTTATTCTTCTCCTCACTCACGTTCGCTCCACTCTCGCGATCGTCTTCACTCCAACAGTGATCAATCTCTCCTTCCTCGGCGTCGGTCGTGCCAGTTTCTTCTTCTGACATCCTTTTCCAACCGTCGTTCATCCTACTGCCATGAATTTTGTAAAACCTTTCTCGCCGGCGGGTCTGAATCTCCCCGCTACGGCGACGGTTAGGCCGAAGCGGAAGTGGAACTGAAAAGGAGGAAATCCATGGAAGAAGATACGGTCACAAGAGCGGAGTATAATTCGCTCTCGATTCGTTGCATTTTCTTAACATTTCGAAACATTGATTGTAGATTGATTGCATGGATTCGAGTACAATTGTTTATTTCTGGGTACGGGAAGACGAAGAAGCTTGTGTCTGGGCTTCTCAAGTCGTTTCTGCCTCATCTCATGTAGCGGAAGAGTAGGCAGCGAAGTTCGTGCAGTCTATCAAGCTCGATATTGATCGCCGGAAGAATGCGCTGCTTGGTTCAACAAATGGAACCTTAAAAGGTAAGCCCGTTTTGGAAAATTCAGCTTCACTATGTCTGGAGATCTCACGTCTTGCAGGTTTGTTCGATTCATTAGCACACCGGAGGTGTTGGAGCTGGTCAATATATTTGATGCAGAGATGTCGCAGTTGGAAGGGGCTAGGAGGATATATGCACAGGTTAGTGGTCGTTAATGGCTAAGCTAAAAAAACATTGCTTAGAAAAATCGTCTAATAGCTCTGCATACAGGGAGCAGGTGATCAACAGGTGGATGCATCGGGTATATAGGAGTAATTCAATCTCTTCAGGATGCTTTTTTTTATTTTAATTAATTAATTTATTATTTATTAATGTATACTATTACATGTAATTCTGGAGTTGGAAAAGCATTGAACATTGTTATTCATAAATGATTTAAAAAAAATATTCCACATAGTTAATTCAGTGAGAAGAAGTTTACTATTTGAATGTTTAATCATCCATCATATTGACATTACTCTCCTTTGAAGGCATACTCAGGTGGAAATGAAACAAGCACCGCTGCAGCTGCTAATATACAAAGTACGATCCCCTTCTTACAATTTTATTCTTACCTGCTAGTTTGGTTTTTGGTTAACAAGTTTATTCATAGGATGAGAGACGTCTCTAAAAGAGATAAGACACTCTACTGAGGTGTGTGAATAGGAACATGTTTTTCTAAGCTAATGGTTCTAGCACTGTAGTAACATACAAGATTTTTCATTAAACATTTTCTTTTGTTATGGTTCCTTTAAATACTTGCATCTAAACCGGTTGTTTTGGTCATGCAGGAAAGAGCTTTTTTTAGGGTAATTAATTTACGTCTGGCTGTTCTTAATGATGAGAGGGTTGTGCTCCTCAATCAGCACAACACTGGAAGGGTTTTAATGATGAGAGCATCCGTTCCTCATCTGGCTCAGACATGTCTATAGATGAGAGGTTGAACAGTTATTCTCAGCTAAGCCAATCCTTACTGATGCTGGTCTTACTCAATCAGCACAACAAACTCTTCCATGGTCTTAACTCTTTACAAACGTTTCATACTTGGTTTTCAAATTTCCGAAGCTGAGGGAGATAACATATTATTGAAAGAAGAAGAAACAAACAGTATTATTCAATTGAAGGTTTATTTACCTACCATCACATGTAATATGTACATCTAGTGTTTGTATATCTTATAAAATATTTTATTGATAAATCATTGAAGGTTTCTCAAATATTACTGTTCTTTTGAAAATTCATTTGAAGTTAACATTGTTAGATTTTCAATTCATTTTGTATAAAAATCAGTAAATTTTCTTTTTCCTTTCTTACTAAAATTAGTAAACCTCATGCCTAATGCATGAATTTTGGGAGGGATCAAGAGTTAGTATTTGTTCTTTTCACATAAAATAACTTTTTAGAAAGTAATTTTTTTAAAAAAATAAAATTTTAGAAATTGAATTATAGAGTTAGGGTTAGTAATCTTATAAAGTGCATATGTATATGTTGGTAATGTAATATTTAACTTATTGTTGTATTAATTTTGAAATGCACATATGTTTTGTGTTGGTAATGCACTTGGAATGTTGGTGTTGTATTAATCATGTTAGATGCATATTCTCTTTATTGGTAATGTATTCTTTAATTTGTTAAAAAGTATTAGATACACACCAAGAAAATAATAATAATATATTTATTAATAGATTTATAAATATTATCAAAAAAATATTAAATAAAAAATATTTTAAAATATGTTATAAAATTAATTTTCAAAAGACTAGATAATACATGAGAATAAATTCATAAATTTAATAATACATCGTATATTATATATTTAAGAACATTTCATTTATTATATATATTCACTTATAAGCACAAATTTAGTCAAATATATTTTTAATTTTTTTAGAAAAAAATTTTAAATAGTAAAATTTATCCAAACAGAATTTAAAAAAAAGTAGTTTTTTATCAAAAATTCAATAGCCATTTTTTTTAGTAAAAATATATAAACAACAGCTTTCGTCCAAAATTTTTAAATTAAAATCTTAACCAAACGTACCCTAAATATACCTGTTTCTAGCCCGTTAACCGGCTTTGAACAGTAAAAACTACTTTTCAAACAAAACAAAACCGCGCGGGACTTTTCTTGCTGTCTCTGTCGAATATCTCTATTTTGCTCAAGATAACGCAGCACTATATTCCCAACCGGATCTATTTCTCATTTCTCTCATTTCTTCGCTGCTTCACCCGTTCGCTCCGCTCTCGCGATTTCACTCCTTCTCCTAAGCGATAAGGTTCTCCATTCCGGCGCCGATCCTATCAATTTCTTTTCATCCTTCGTTTGCTGCCAGTCATCCTACTTCCGTCAATTTGGTAAAATCCCTCTTACCGGAAATGTAGTTTGTCAAACTTTATCATGGACGAAGTCGTCGTTTCAATTCTCAAAGAAGTTGTTTGAAAAATTAGCCAGAAAGGACTGCTTGCTATTGGGAATTTATCTCGGGTTCACATTTGGAGAGACACCGTAGAAAACCAGGATTACAGCGGGTACATGAGCCATGCAATGGTGAAGGGTTACAAGGTGAAGAAGGTTGCTTTTAGGCCGTACGAGGAAGTTCTTGGAATCGGTTATTCAATGGGTATAACTGCAATCCTTGTTCGAGGGTCTGGTGAACCCAACTTTGATACCTGGGTTGCGAATCCATATGAACTACTAAGCAGAGGAGAGCAAAGAGGTTCATGCTTTGCTAGGCAAACTTCAGTCTGATACTATATGTCGCTGGAACCTAACAAAATTGGAACAGTGATGGCACCAAGAAAGAAGGAAAAGCCGGGCAAGAAAGAGAGAGAGAGGAAGAAATGGAAGCTGCCATAGAGGCAGCGAAGAACATAACCTTCAAACATAAGACTAAAGGAAGGAGCAAGCCAAGCAACAGAGCAAAGAGAAAATAGGAGGAAATCTTCAAAGCCAAGAAGCCTTTCTTGGAGCAAGAGATGAAAGAACAGCGGCAGACACGGAGAAACAAACAGTATCTGAATCAGCAACAGAGTTGCCGAAATCCCTCCAGCGATTTGAATGGAAGAAGAGCCCATGATATTTTGAGCAAGCACAGTTCATCAGTTATTCTACTGGAGTAACGAAGCCCTTCCTAGAAATGTTTTTCCATTCATCTGGGTTGCAAATTGCACTGTGGACTTACTTGAACAGAGTAGCCTATCTTATGAATCGTTTGAGTATAATATGTTAGGCAGGTTTATTGATAAATAGAAGGAAGCGTATGTATTCCATTTGCAACTCCGTGGTATGTGTAGTGAATTACAATTTTGTTACCCACGCTATTCCTTTTGCTCAGTTCTTCATCTCGTGATGTTAAGTGATATGGTTCATTCTGCATTGTGTTTGTATCCGAAGAATCTGTAGCTGAAAATATTCCCCCTTTAATATACTGTATCTTTTAATTCTGTCTGAATTGGTGTAATATATTTTTGTTGGTAGTTTTATGATGTACATATATGCTTCTCGAAAGCTAAGGGCACACCAGCAGTCATCATGTTGTATACGAACGAATCTGACCTTCACTATACTAGGTTTTTTCTCTGGCATGCTTTTACTTCATTTGGTTTCACTATACTCTTCTCTTTGCAAGCTCCTCAGAACTAAAATATTTGACATACTATTTTATACATTATCAGATTGTTATAAGCAAGTTCCCAACTTTGGTGAGGGGATCTAAGTAGCAACTGCTAAAGTTACTTTTGGAGGAAAGAGAACATCCAAGTGATAAGCTTCTTCAGATTTTAGCCATAGCAGGTCATCATGTTTCTGTTCCTATTAGGTATGCTGCTGAGAATAGTTCATAGCATTTTTCTTTTGGCTGTTGCAATTTGTCTTGGCCACCAATTCAATGATGCTATACTCCTTTAATCCGTCTCATGTTGAGTAACTAGACTTGCATGATTTGCTTCTGTGTTTCTACATTTTGCTGCAATGTCTACCCATTCTTTCAGTTCTTGCAAAAAATGTGTTTAGGAGGGACCCGCAGTCAGTCGAAACATGCTGTTTCTGCACTTGTGTCACTGTTGGGTGCCACTGATGATACGCATATCTTTGGTTTGTTTGAGGTATGTAACGGCAACCATGGTGAGATAATCACTATTGGAAGCTTTTGCTATATCTGTCAAGGAGCAACTTTAAAAAATATATATAGGTTCCTATAAAATATGTCCATACAAGTTTTTGTTATGATACCAAGATTCTTATTTTGATTGTATGTCAAAGTTTTTTTAAGTTTGATGTTACTGGAAGGCCATTGGGGAAATTGGTGTAATAACTTGCTTATTTACCCCTGGCTTTCCCTTTCCCTTGATGTTCATTCTAGGATGCTGTTAACATCAGTAATAAATAGATGAAATGTGGGCAGTAGAGTCTTTATCTTGTTCTACTTTGTTTTCATGCAGAAACTTTTGAGCTCCCTTGGTAGTAAGTGCAACGTCCCAACTGTCTTGCAGTCCTTGGGCTGTCTTTCACAGCATCATCATCATCCATGTTTGAGTCATGTGAGGAACAGATGTTACAAATCCTGTATTAAAAGATATTTTAAGCAAATGAGGTAGGTTCATGTGTTTCTTGGTCTTTCTCCTCTTGCTTAGTTCTCGTTGAGGTAATTAGGTTGACAACTAATAGTTTGGATAGGTATCTGCCAGTGAAACAACTTCCTCCAGTAAGGACTCGTGCAGCTCATCCTGCCAGCTGAAGGCAAGTAGTTTGTGGGAAATTGATCTAATTGGAAAATTATCCAAAGGAGTGTTTGCGCATCCTATTACATATATTTAGTTGACATATTTAGCAGTAGATCGGTTTTGTACTACATCTTTTCAGTGTATTACTCTCTATCTCTCTTAAATATCGCCTCACTGCTTATCGTAATCTCTTTGGACTTTTATCATTTTTTTTAAAGTTTCTCTTTGTAATGGTTGAAAATTGATCTGCTAATATTTTAGCTCAGTCTGCAATTTATTTGTACTTTGACTTCATTTCTTTTGTTGTTTTTATTAATTACAGATCTACGAGCTGAAAGCTTGGTTAGAAGTTATATGCCAAAGCAAGCAGCAGTTGTCAAACCTTAAATTAAGAAGCTCCTGGACATTGTTGTGAAAATGATTCAAGAAAATGGCAGAATACTAGATTATGTGTCAAGGTAGCTTTCTCTTGCCAATAGACATGTGCTTGTTTCTGCTACCAGTAATTGAGATTAGACAAGTTATGCATCTTTTTTTTCCCCATTAGTAGCTAATAGCCTAATGTTATGATAGTTATTGATTTTGGCTTTTTGTTATGGTATTTGAATTTTCACAAATGCTTTTATCATGGTACAGTAGAACTGTGGATCTTTTCATAGTTAGTGTCTTATTTGAAACCATTTCTTTGTGAAGTTACTAAAAAGATTTTCCCGTCAATTTTTGTTTGTTTCTTACTGTGCTGTCTATGACTCTGTATATATGAATGCAGTTGCTTAGTAGTTGATCAAACTCAGAAAATATTCACTTTGCATGAGAGATGATAAAAAAGATCCCTTTTTGCAAGTCGTCTGACAGTCTTTCTCAATGACATAGCTTGCTAGGGAAAGATCTAAGTGCATGCAATTTTAAGAAGGCCTTGGGGAAGTATAAATATACAAGAAATATCTACAACCAAGGACTTCTGCATGCACCTTCATAGCTCACAGAGTTAGTTTCTTTGGGTAGGAAGTATAAAGATCTACAACCAAGACTTGCGCATGCACCTTAAGATTCTATTTACGGAATTTTTACTATGCCTTCTGTTTCGTTCCCATAATGTCTTTGGTCAATATAGATGCTGGTTTTTTCTTACTTTTCTAGTGACGTTTAAACCATTTGTTTTGAGTAATTTGATGCCTGCCAAAATAAATGTTTCAAACTCATATGCGCATTTCGAAGTACATCTCCTGTCTCTTTTATTCTTCATGTGATGAACCAACTATCACCACTATGAGCAGACAGTTACTGATTTATGCCTGTGCAATATGCAATTCAATATGTATGCTTTGAGATCCTTAGCAGAGCTAGTAACTTTGTTATTTCCAATAGTTCTTTTTCTAGGAAATGCACGAATCACTTTCATATGGTTCTACGAGAGTTAGGTATCTCAAGCTTGGTATGCTATTTGACTCACCTTCCTCTCTCTCCCCCAAAAAACCCACATTGTAGTTGTTTCTTTTACTGGGAAATTCCTACTTTTTTCCACTTAATTTCCTGGTCAATATCTTCTAGTCCCGGTCATAAAGATGACGTCGACGCTTTTGGGGATGACTTGCTGATGAAAAACTATTTCAATCTTATTCATTTATTATTCAATATAAGTACATATATATAGACTCCTTATAATACTAAATAAGGAGAGTTCTAAAATAATAAAAAATATCTAATTTTAAAGAAAGATATCTAAAATAATTATGTGTTGACTTACGCCAACACTTTCTCTCAAGTTGGTGTAAAGATATCATCAATGCCCAACTTGCTTAGTGAGTCATAAAAAATTCTGCTCGAAACATATTTTGTCAATATGTTTTCTGGTAGTGCTTCTGAGCTCACAAAAGGTAACCCAATCAACTTTGAATCCAGTTTCTCTTTGATGAAGTGTCGATCCACCTCAACATGCTTAGTCTGATCATACTGCACTAAATTATGAGCAATATTTATTGTAACCTTACTATCACAGAATAGCTTTATAGAACTCTTTGGAGGAAAATCAAGCTCTCCAATAATATTCGAAGCCATAAAAGTTCACAAATTCTATGTGCCATTCCTCTATATTCAGCTTCAGTAGATGATCGAGCAACAGCTTTCTGTTTCTTACTCCTCCATGTGACTAAATTATCTCCAATAAATATAAAACAGCTATATGTAGAGCGTATATCTGTCTTATCTCCTGCCCAGTCTGCATCAGTATATCCATCTATATTCAAATGATTATATTTTTTTAAATAATAATCCTCTGCCTGGTGCAGATTTTAAGTATCTTAGAATTCTATTCACAACTTTCATATGATTAATACTCGGATAATGCATAAACTGGCAGACAATACTCAGTGAGTATGTGATAAATAAATCAACCTACCAACTAATCGTTGATATTTTTTTTAACTGCTGGCACTTGATTAGAAAGCTCTGCTAAGTTATGATTCTCAATGATAGGTGTGTCGGCAGGTTTACAAACCGACATTCTTGTCTCAGACATAAGTCAAGGACATATTTTTTTTGTGACAGAAAAATAACTTGCTTAAATCTGACCACTTCAATGCCCAAAAAATATTTCAACTTTTCAAGTTCTTTCATCTCGAATTCAGAAGCTAAATATGTCTTCAATTTCTGAATTTCTTCATGATCATTATCTGTAACAATCATATCATCAACATAGATTATCAAAATAGTTACATTATCATTCTGGTTCTTCAAAAATAATGTATGATCAGTATTACTCTATCAGTAACCATATCTGCTCAAAACTTAACTAAATCTATCAAACTATATTTTTGGAATTGCTTCAGCCTGTGTAGAGCTTTTTATTAACTTGCAGACATAGTCAGCTATCCCGATACACTATAACTAGGCGAAAGTCTCATATACACTTCTTCTTCTACCATGAACAAATGTATTTTTTACATTAAACTGCTGTAAAAGGTCAATCAAGATTTGCTGCAAGAGACAGCAATATTCTGATAGTATTAATTTTTGCAACTTAGGCAAAAGTCTCGTGATAATTCACTTTATAAGTCTGTGAGTATCTCTTGGTCACTAATCTTGTATTATACCTCTCGATCATTCTATCTACTTTGTGTTTAATGGTGTATACTCATTTACAGCCAATTACTTTCTTTCCCTATAGTAGTGACATTATCTCCCAAGTCAAATTTTTCTGAAGAGTATCCATCTTTTCATTCATAATCTTTGTCTATTTAGGATCTGATAAGGCTTCTCTAGTGCTAGCAAAAATAGTCACAGCTACTACCTAATTAATAAACGCCACATATGATGAAGAGAGTATATGAGAAGGTACATGATTAGTAATAGAATATCTGGAGTTTTTTTCTTCTGGTAAATATCTGTTAGGAAGTTTTTCACGATTTTTTCTATGTGGCAATTGATAACTCCTGTTCACAATGTGAGAATCATTCAAAATTTTGTTTTGAGTCTCAGAATTTACCTCACAAGTATCTTCAAAAACTAAAACTAGTACTGTCGGGTGAGATAGAGAAATTTCTTCCACATTATCAGTTCCTTCTACCTGTTCTGATTCTCTCGGTATGGATTCAATAGTATGAATGTCCTCCTGAACCACCTCCTGTACCAATTCATAACTTTCTGGTTGTCTCTGATTGTCTTCAATGTTCGTTGAGCTTTCATCAATCTCAACCGTAAGCTAATTCAGATCTTCACTAATCTTTATCTCCCCCTGAAGATCAGAATGAGATGTGGAGTCTCTAAAATATTTCTCTGATTTAAGAAATGTTACGTCCATAGTAACAAAAGTACGACGTGATAGAGGATGATAGCACCTATAATCCTTCTAATGATGACCATACCTAACAAAGATGCAGCGCAAAGCACATAGATCCAATTTATTCCATTATTTTTCTGCAAATATACCAACGCAAGAGATCCAAAAAATCGAGGTGGTAGTAAAAGAACAGACGGTATAGTGACATATGTAGATAAAACTTCAAGAGGAGTTTTATAATTAAAAACTCTAAACGGCATACGGTTTATCAGATATACTACAGATTGAACTACTTCTACCCAATAATATTTTGGAGCATAAGCACCAATAATAAAACACGAGCTGTCTCTAGAATATTCTGTTCTTCCTTTCAGCCATTTTGTTTTGCTGTGGTGTTTGTGGACAAGTATTCTCATGTATAATATCCTTTTCTTGAAGATAATGGGCCAAAATTATATTAACATATTCTTCCGTATTATCTGAGCGTAATACTCGTTTTGGGAATGAAAATTGTGTCTGCACCATTTTACGAATCCTATAAAATTATCCACAATTTTACTCTTACTCTTCATAACATATAACTATGTGATACCAATACAATCATACACTAATGTCACGAACCATCTAATGCCAGTAAGTATAGTAATATGAGAGGGTCCTCAAATATCCGAATGTACTAATTCAAATGGAGTTAATTTTTTCTTCATAGTAGAAAGATATGGCATCCGGTGACTTTTTGCAAGAATATAAGTTTCACACTGAAACTCAAACTCCTTAATGCGCAAAAATAAAGATGGTAATAAATGACGTAGATAGGTAAAAAAATATGACATAATAGTCGATGCCAAAGCCAAACTCTGTTCTTCTTATCAACATCATATGCACGAATGCTATGCACTCTTCCGGAACTGATATCATCCAAAATAATATAAGCCTCCTCTCATGTGTGTGGATATCTTGAAGTAAACAAAAATTTGGATATAACATAACAATGCATCTCAATTGTTCAGTGATTTGTCCAATAAATAATAAATTATTTGATAAAGACGGAACAAGTAAACAATCTTGTAGAGATAAAGATGGTGCTAACATCACTATTCCAACATCTGTCACTGGATAAATGTCTCCATTAGCATATATCACATTATGTCTAACTGGAGTAGATGTGGTCTGAAAATTTTGTCGAATAAAATGCCATACGATCATTGGCTTCAGAATTTAGAATCAATCTTGTATCTTTTCTAAAGTTTGAAATAGTATTTAGAGCACAGATTTAGTTACCTAAACTTGCAACGTTTGAATTATTCGATGCTTTTCTAAGAGCCTTTCTTTTTTTTCTCAATTCTTCCCACCAATCTTGATATTCAATTAATTTAAAACATGAACCTCTATTATGGACAAACTTACCACGATAAGTACATGTCTTTATTTTTTTTAGACTTGTTAAAAAATAGTCTCAAAAAAATATTTTTTTTTTCTGTCGGACTGGGTCAGCGGGTTGTGCCGGTTCGGTTCAGTTGGTCTGGATCTGATTCAGATCGATTTGTTGGGCCGGCTTGGTCGGGCTCCGGCTGTGGTAACAGCAACCTGCGGCGAAGGCTGATCAGGTAGCGGCAGGAATGGTTGGTTGGAGTCGGAGATCAACGGCGGAAGCTAGGTCTGACAGATGATCGACGATGAAAGCTTGGCGATGGCGATCGGCGGAGCAGCGATGATTGTAGCAAGAAGCGGCGGCAGCAAAGGTGTAGACGGTGGAAGTTTTTTTTTGTGGGTAAATCTAATCTGATTAAATCGTCAGATTTATTCTAGTCGGAATTTCTAACTGTTGTAATTGTATTTCAACGATCGCAACCGAAAGTCTGATCGAAATCTGACCTTAGCAGTCGTTATCTTTACGATGACGGCGGCCAGATCTAAAATTTTAACTCTTATACCATGATGAAAAAACTATTTCAATTTTATTCATCTATCATTCAATACAGGTACATATATATAGACTTTTTATAATACTAAATAAGGAGAGTTTTAGAATAATAAAAGATATCTAATTTTAAAAAAATATCTAAAATAATTAGAAAAAATATGTAAATAATTATGTATTGACTAAGGCTAGGGACAACGAGTTTGCAAAACGTAAAAGCAAATCTCAAGGATAGAGAAACTTTGTCGGCAACTGGTAACTCTGAGTTCCTTTTTTCTGATCAGTTGCCCATATTTGAAGTCTGACTTTTGAATTAGCTATGATAAGATTCATTTCAAATTATCCTTTCATTAAGAATTTATTTTGTTTGTCTACAAACTGTGCGTTCGCTGGACATCTAAATTCGTTCTTGTAGCTTCTCTTTAATAAGGAGAACTGGTAGCATTAAAAGGATCGAAATATTGCTTATAAGCACTGTTTATATTACTTCAAAATGTTTCTCCTTTGGTTGAAAAAACCTCCATTGAAATTCCCAGTGGGTCAAACCTCTCATGCTACATGTATCAAGCACTTGCTATATGTATCAAGCAGCATGGTTTCTTATTATAATCTTGTTGGGTATAGTTTCAAGCATAGCTGATTGGCATCATTCTGACAAGAGAGAACGAGACCTTTCAGTTATTTCTGGGTAGAGACTGGTCTGCCTGATATATGTATGCAAAGTAGGAAAATTCCAACATTAAAGTATTAATCAGCTTCTATTTAAAGACAGTTGAAGCCAATCTATTTATCCCTGATTGGCATTATTGTGTAAAAAGTTCATTACTTGATTATCTATTGTAGTTCGTTACTCGGTTTTCTTAGTTGAACTTTTCTAACCTTCTACCGATACTGACAGGGGCTCCTCTTGCACCGAAGAGCAAGAGATCTTTGCAACAAACTGCTGGAATGAAAAGCTCCGACGAAGGGGTAAGGGTCACAAGTGCATATAATGTTGATCACACTGTGCTTTGTTTGATTGATTTTGGATTGGTTTTCTACTCTACAGCAGGCTGTTCGAAGGACTAAGGCTCGGAAAGAATAGCTGTTTTAGACATATTTATGTACATATTCAAGAATTCATCAGTGACGGCGCAACAACTTACTGCACAGCTTCAAAGTTCTTCTATCTGTACATGTTAACCGATGTATTAAAACACAATCTAACAAATAGAATGTACCAAACACAGTATTAAAATCTTTGCGAAAAATACATCATTGTCTCATAGCATGTCAACCTGTATATGTTGCTTCTGTTTTTCTATAGACCTATATACAAGTAGAAATGGTATTTTACGTCAACAGTGTTCAAATCTTTTGCCTACGTTACAAATTCCTGAAGATCATTCGTTAGTTCCAGTTCACCAGTTTTTAACAATGTTGTGTTTTTTTCTTATCTATTTATTTTTTGAGTGCAATGTAAAAGTAAAACTATTGTGATTACCTTTTCTTTACTTTTTAAGATAAATTGAAAAATCAACATACAAGAAATTGCAATCAAATGCTATACACGGTAACATAGAGCTGGGATCGTGCTTATGAAAAATATTTTTTAAAAAAAGTAATAATTTTGTTTTATTTTAAGAAACAAGTTTTAATTTTTTATTTAAACAATAATAAAATAAATAATAATAAAATTTTCTTACATAAATTATTGTTGAATTTTTAAATTTTAAATTAACTTATAAATATTATAAAAATTTATTTTAAAATGTAAATTTAAAAAAAAATTGAAACTCTTATAACTATAGTTGTCAGACTCGGACCGATCCGTAAATCGTCGACTCAGACGGTAAACCGGTCCGAATTTGTAAAAAAATCGTTTATGCAATCGACCCGCTTCAACCCGGTTTGACCCGTTTCGACCCGCTTCAATCCGGTCGACCCGTCCGCTCGGGTCAAATCGGGTTGAAAATTTTTTTTGAAAATTAATTAAAAAATTTTAAATTGATGATATATTTAATGCAAAAATAATTATTAATAGTTCTATGTTGAAAAATGATATGTAGTTTAGATTTTGCATTTGAATATGATAATGCAAAAATATAATTCATTATATCTTATTTGTAAATATCTATTATTAGTGATTTTTAAATTTTTAAATTTTAAAATATTTAGACTCAAATATGTATATCTAAAAAAGTTGGTTATATCCTTTTTATGATTTATCCATTTTATGGTTTTATTTTTTTCTAATCTCCTAATTTATTTAAATATTTTTTATTATGAATTTTAGTTGTTATTATTGTTGTTGGTGGTGGCAATACTTTAATTTTTGCTGTGATTATTATTGCTGTTGTTGTTGAAAGTAATGCCATAATAAAAATACTTTAATTTTTTATTATAATTGATGTTGCTATTATTATTGGTAGTGTCATTGGCAGTAGATTTTTTACTGTAATTATTATTATTATTAGTTAAAAATGCTTTAATATTATTGATCTGACGGTTCGATCCGAGAACCGTGACCCGGACAATTTTTCGATTCGATGTTCAGTCCAGTTCTTACGACTATGCTTATAACCAATCCAAAAACGGCCTCAATATGACCGATTTACAAAATATTAGAGAGAGGGCAAAAGCGTGATTGTCAAAAGGAGATTATACTATAAATAGAAGCCCCAACGACACCTTCAGTCAAATTCAATTCAATTCAAAGTCTTTTCCTCAAAATTTTTCAAATTCGGAGTTCTTTTTCTTTCCCTCAACACGCTTGTTTAGCTCACGCAAAATATCGTCATATATGTTTATAGTATTAAATGTTATATAATGGTAATTTTTTATTTTACAATAATTTCTTATTTATCTTTAAAGGTAAGATAACTGTTCAACTTATGTTTTAGTTTTAGTTACTTTTTTGAGACAAAATTTAGAAGCTGTTATCAGTGTAGGACATTTTTATCAGATTTCCTAAAGAAGTAGAACTAAAAAGTCATAATGTAATGGGCCAGTGAAGACGAGTGAAGGGGAAAATTCCCCTATGTTTGGTAACGATTCATTAACAGTATATTTATATATATAAGTAAAAAATAAAAATAAAAGATTTGATAAAAAATAACTAAAAAATGGATTAAAAAATAATTATTTAATTTTATGATATTTGAATATATAATAATAATAAAAAATTAATTATATTTAGATAGACAGATAAACGAATGAATTGAGCTAGTAAATTTTTTATCAAAAACTCAATGCTATTTTTATTTATATTAATCTAATATTTATTAATATAATTCAAACTGTTTTATTTAAATAAATTTTATTAATATAATTTTTAGATTAATTTTTGTATATTAATCTAATTTTATATTAATAGTATATATAATTTAACAAAATTATATCAATTATTAAATATAAAAAAATAATCATATATTTTATTAGTTTATCTACCAATTAAAATGAAATAAATAAATAAATTGTAAACTATTATAATAAAAAACATTAAATAGAATAAATATTAAATTGAAAGTAAATATTAAATTTAAAAAAAAATTATAAGTAATAAATGACAAAGGAAAAGCAAATTTGTTTTTCTTTTTGTCTCCATGTGTACCCACCAACACATGTAATTATATAATAATAGAAATGATGGGGAACCGCTTTCCTTCCTTCTTTTTACTGGATGTTTAAATTCATAGTTAAAAAATATGAGTAGAGGACAGATAGAAAAAATAATAAGAGAACGAATAAAAAAATAATAATTTAATCTTACGATTTTTAGATATATATAACAAATTACCTATATTTGAATAGATAGATAAACGAATGATTAATAGAAGTAAATTTTCAAGTAAATATAAAAATATAATTATTATAATAAAGTGTAATATATATATATATATATATATATATATGTAGGGTTGAGATTGGTGCAGATTCTATCTTTTGAGCAGATTTGCGTATATCGCGCTATGGAGATCCAACGGTCCACGCAAACACGCTGATCTCTCACAGCACCAACCGCACGCGAGGGCACTTCAATAATTTCGTTTGAAAAAACGGCTCACCTTTTCGAACGTGTCTTCACGCGTTCATTCCTTGGTTTCTTCTTCACGCAAGCTCGCCGCTCCCTCCCGCGATCCGATCCCTCCCGGCCGCGCCTTCTTCTCTCCCGCCGCAGGTTCGGTTCTTCCTCATCTCCTATTGTTTCTTTTAATCTCTCTGAAACTATCTCCTTCCCGCTTCAAACCCTTGCTTTCGTTCGTCGCCGGTGCAGCATTCGTTCGCCGGTCAACGATCGAAATTAGGGTTAATCAAGCGTTAATTCCTCTTCTCCTCCTTCTTCGATGCCTTCTAACGCGTTTAATTTCAAGATTCACCGCCATTCGTCGGCCGTACTTCGTCACGGCCAGTGCGTTCGAACGCCGGCCAACGTTCGAATTTTAGGTAGATATTAGATAGTTTTTTGTTGCAGTTTTGTGATTTTATCTTTGCGATTTTTTTTAGATTTTTTTTAACGTCATCAATTTCTTCAACTATTCGTGAAGAAATTGATACAGCAGGAAATTCCTCTTGTTGAATGTGAATGAAATTTTTTTGATGTTCTTTACTTCGATATTCTAACACTCATTTCTTCTTTGAATTATAGATGAAGTCCAAATATGCAAACTTCCTCTTCTGCTTGCTGGAGACTGTTGAAGTCGATTTTGTTTCGGCTTGCTGCAAACTTTCTCTTCCAGAATTCATTTCTTTTCTTCTCTTTTTTTTTTTATGTGAGTGAATGCCGATTCTTGAGCAGTGATTTATGAATGTAAAGCTTGTTGTGAACGACTTATGAAATGTAACGCTTCTTTCAATTTGCTCAAGAATCTGGTTGTGAAAGAGTGTTGAGATGTCAGGAATTTACTCCGTTATTCTCTGTGAATGTAAATATAATGGTTGTTGTGAATTTTTGTAACAAATGAAACTTTCTTATATTGTTAATTGTTGCTAAATTCTAGTATGAATTGTTGTATGTGTGATATATGTTGTTGCGAAGAAACCGTGTATATTAGTGCGAAGGATAACCTGGTGAGCATAGTTGAATGCGTTCACGCTGAAAAAATATTTCCAAGGGCAGTTTGGTCATTGAACTTGTTATGTTCTCTCTGGCGGGAGAACAAATTGCATACGTGGGAGACGGAGACACTCTGTTCTCTAGTTCTCTGTTTACAACAAAACTTGCTAGCTATTTTTTTTCTCTTTTTCACCTTTCACCTTCATTGTTTTGCTATTACTTGATTCCTCTTCTCTTCTTCTTGCTATAGCGCAACAATTAATAGGTATTTTTATTCAACACATAAAATTCACAAAAACCAAAATGACACAGCTGACATTTGATTTTTATTCTTTTTTTCTTTGAATTTATAGGTTTCGAGGCCTCTTCTACTTCTCCTACAACGCCATGTTTAGGAATAACTTTTGAGAGCCTCGAAGCTGGAAAACAATTTTACATAAATTATGGAAAAGCATCGAGATTTAGTGTTGTTATTCGGACTAATCATAAAAGAAATTTTAACTCAATTGAAGTGAGTGTATGCCAAATGACATGTGACCGTTTTGGTAGTCATAGAGGTCATCGATCACAAAACACAAATGAGGGGTTCGAAAAAGAAGGAAAGAAGAGAAGAAATACAAGTACAGTAAAATTCGGATGTCCTGCAAACATAAGGATGAAGAAAGAAGGTTTTGGATTATGGAAAGTGGTTGGTTACGAAGGCAATCATAATCACGATTTAGTTAGCCCTATAAAAAGAATGTGCATGCCTATTTGTAGAAATTTACCTCCTGCAGCTAAGAGTTTGATTGACTCATTTCGGGATGAAGACTTACCGGTAAATAAAGTCGTTGATATATACTTGACGGACCACGAAATGGTTTTGATGATAGAGATTATTGGAACCATTTATGTCGATCGAAGGAGTACAAGAAATCTATTAGTAGTGATGCTACTGCATACTGAATTATTTAAGAAGAAGAATTTAGAAGATCCAAACTTCTTTTATACAATATAGATTGACGGCGAAGCAAGAGCAACAAATTTTTTCTAGGTAGATAGTCGGTCACGTACTCAATATCAGTATTTTGGTGACGTTGTATTCTTTGATACAACCTATCGGAAGAATGTATATGATATGTTATTTGCTCCATTTACTGGAGTTAACCACCACATGTAGTCAATCTAGTTTGGTTGCGCATTACTTCTGGATGAGACAGAGGAATCATTTCAGTGGCTTTTTAAAACATGGCTTGCAGCTATGGGTAGTCGTGCCCCATCTTCAATCATAACAGATCAAGATAGAGCTATGACTGCAGCTATTGCGAAAGTATTCCCATCTACAAGATATAGATTTTGCTTGTGGCATATTATGAAAAATTTTGCCGAAAAGCTTTCACATATTTATTTCAAAAAGTCAAAATTCAAGAAAGACATCAAGTCTTGTATTCAAGAAATTTATATTCTTAACACATTTGAAATAAGGTGGAAGGAATTGACGTGTGCATACGGATTACAGGATAATTAATGGCTCAAAGGAATATATAAAATTCGAGACAAATGGACACCATTTTATCACTTGGATACCTTTTATGCTGACATGAATACTATTTCATATGCCAAAGGTATGAATGCTATCTATAAAGATTTTTTTCAACCAACTACTACTCTTCGAGAATTTGTATTGAAGAATAACAAGTGCTTAAGACAACTTGTTGAAAGAGAAAAAAAAGAGGATTATAAAAGAGAATTATAGTAGTGCATTTTTTTTTAAAAGTGCAGCAAAAGTATATACGAGAAATGTATATGATAGATTCAAAAAAGAATTTGAGAAAGCTCAACTTGAGTATGTTTTATATGATGATAAAAATGGTAGTGATGGTTGTATGACTTATATTTATAAGTATCAAATTGAAGGCGATCACCGCAAGTGGAGGGTGAAGTTCAACTCAGCCACAAAAGAAGGTAGATGTGAATGTAAACTATTTGAATTTTTTGGAATTCCTTGCGTGCATCTTATAAAGGTTTTTCAGAGTCGTGATATGAAGCTCAAAAATCAGTTTGTTATTAAAAGATGGATGAAATGGGCTAACAAATATAGAGCCAAGTATGATGTTGCACCAATAAGTGGTCATGAGAAGTCTAAGGTATTGAGAATAGGGGTGGCAATATGGATTGGTGGATCAGTTTCGGGTCAACCCATTTAATAACCGGGTCAAATTTTTTCAATCCTAACCCAACCCATAAATTTATACGGGTTAAAATTGTCAACCCTAACCCAACCTACTAATAACCGGATTAAAATTCGGGTCGACCCATTTAATAATTAAAATTATTAATTATTAATTATTAATTTTATATTTTTAAGGTTCAGCGAAATTATAAGATCAGTTCGAATGAAAGTGCATGATATTTTTACTAACGAGATATAATTATGTCCGACAAAATATGCATTCCTTAATGTCTTTATCGGTCCTTAAAATATCTAAAAAAAATTATTATTTTTATTTTTTGAAAATATATGATAACAGCTGAAATTTATGATTATAAATACATATTAATAATTTCGATAAAAAATTTAATAAACTTATCTATCTAACAAAATTTTCATAAAAATCTTTATACGAAATCTAAATTCGTCATTAAAAATACCTACATAGTAATACTTTCGATAATATTATAATTTTCATTTTACACTATTTTTCTAAGGTATAAAAATAAAGAATTAATTATAAATACAATATAATTTAATAATTGTAAATAACTATTATCGATTATTTTTGTTACCAATATTTTATTATACGGTAAGAAAAAATAAAAAATTGTTCTTTCAAAAGGTGATATTTTGAGTTGGTGGATTATTTTCAGGTTAACTCGGGTCGACCCATTTAATAACCGGGTCAAATTCGTTCAATCTAACCTACCTATATATTTATACGGGTCAAAATTTTCAACCCTAACCCTGATTAAACAGGTCGATTTCGGGTTGAATTTTCAGGTCGGGTCATATATTGCCACCCCTAATTGAGAACTACTCAACTTCAGATGGTTTACAATCAATTAATTTATGAAGGGGCTGAAACCGAAGAGAGATACCAGATAATGTTGCAAGCATCACAAGGATTATCACAAAGGCTCAAGGAAGTAAGAAAGCTTGATGAGGATAAGATTTCAGTTGATGATCCAGGTACTATAAATGAGAGCTTATCTGCCCCAACTAATGGCTCTCAACTTTTACTTTTAAATCCAAACATCTCCCAAACAAAAGAAAGAAAAAAAGAATGAAATGTTTATAAGAGCAGTACTAGAATTAAAGGAGGTTTAGAAAAAGCTATTGCAAGAGCTAAAGCGAAGACAGGCAAAAAATATGCTTACTGTAACAACTATGGTGTTAAACATGACAAAAAAAATTGTCCTGAAAACCGAAATAGAAAGAAGAAAATAAGTAAGTAATTTGATTAGTTTTGATTCATAATATACTATGTTTCTTTTTGAGAAACTATTTGAAATTGATATTTGTCTTCACTTTCTTACTTGATAGTTGTTGATATAGACGATGAAGACAAAAATACAAGTGAAGAAGACGACAATGCTGATGAAGAGATAGCTATTCACTTGGAGTAGCTATTACATTTGTATGTATTATCAACTAGTTGTATTATTGTTTTGGCATTTTTGGATAAGCACTTAGATTTGTAAAAAGAAGCTATTCATATTTCAACTAGTTGTATTATCAACTATTCATATTTGTTAAGTTGCATTGTAAAAAAAAAAATAAAATTGGTATGTTCAATTTATTGCCGCAGCTGTTAACAGCAAAAAAAAAAAAAAAAAAAAAAAATGTACAACTCACTCACTGAAACCGGTGAGCTCACTTTGGTAGCTCAAGGGCGGTGACGGTGAGTAACAAGCTCATCGTCAACTGTCCCGAGCCGCCAAAGGCTCAAATGTTTATCAAGAAAACATACTTCTTAAGTTGCATTGTAACAAAAAAAATAGAAATTGGTATGTTCAATTTATTGAAGCTGCATTGTACAGCAGCTGTTAACAGCAAACAAAAAAAAACCTGTGCCAATTTAGTCCCCGGAGACCAGTGAGCTCACTGGCAACTGACCAGTGAGCTTGCAAACTATGCTAGCTCATAGTTAGCTATGCTACCACATCTACATTCACATAATTTTAGCATTTATATGACTATCATTTTCTGATGATTCCACATTGACATTCACATTCACATAACATTCATGTGACACTCACATTCACATAATTATCATCTTTTGATGATTCCAATTTCTCATAACATTTACATATCTAAGCAATTTCTATTGCTGGAAATTTTTCTTATTTCATCAGCCAAAAAATAAGATTTGATTACAAGTTTGCATAACCACAAACTTAGAATTCATTGTAAAGTGAAAGCATTATATCACATAATTCTACACTACAAAATATAATTTCTCTCTGTTGGGATGTGATGTAGTAATATTGTCTACATATCCAGTAGAGGTGGTCCTGACTGCCCAGTTGGTAGTTGTTGTCTCTTGCTGTGTTATTATTGTTGTTGTAGTCTCTTGCTGCATTCCCAGCAAGCTCCAGAATCTACCAACCATTTAAACACACCAATCAACAAAATTGAACCAAATAACAAGCGTAGTAATTATCAAATTCTTCCAATAAATAACTCTTATCAAGTTATTCAAAGCATCAATCAATTTGAATAAATAAACCAAAAAAAGAATAGCAAAAAAATGTGATTCACATTCACATACTACAACAGGAAATTGAAACCAAATACACATTCTCATTCACATTACCATAACAATATAAGACCTCAATTGATATTACCAAACACCGTTGGGTGACCCTTTGAAGATGCCATAAACCTTTTCTTCCGCTTAAGATTTTCTCATACCACTTCATTTGCAATCAAAAGTAAAGAAATAACACAAGTGAAGATCTCCGACCGTATGTTAATGGCTTCTTATAGATACAGCCGAAGAGTTTTACGGCTATGGTAGAACTTAGAAGAGGAAGTTTGCATATTTGGACTTCATTTGTAATTTAAAGAAGAAATGAGTGTTAGAACATAGAAGTAAAGAACATCAAAAAAATTTCATTCACATTCAACAAGAGGAATTTCCTGCTGTATCAATTACTTCACGAATAGCTGAAGAAATTGATGATGTTAAAAAAATCTAAGAAAAATTGGAATGGTAAAATCACAAAACTGTAACAAAAAACTATCTAACATCTACCTGAAATTTGAACGCCGGTCGGCGTTCGAACACACTGGCTGCGACGAAGGCATCGAAGAAGGAGGAGAAGAGGAATTAACGCTTGATTAACCCTAATTTCGATCGTCGGCTGGCAAACGAACGCTGTACCGGCGACGAACGAAAGCAAGGGTTTGAAGCGGGAAGGAGATAGTTTCAGAGTGATTAAAAGAAACGATAGGAGATGAGGAAGAACCGAACCTGCGGCGAGGGAGAAGAAGGCGCGGCGAGCTCGCGTGAAGAAGAAACAAAAAAATAAACGCGTGAAGACGCGTTCGAACATGTGAGCCGATTTTTCAAGCGAAATTACTGAAATGCCCTCGCGCACGGTTGGTGCTGCGAGAGATCAGCGTGTTTGCGTGGAAAATCCAACGGTCTACAGTGCGATATGCGCAGATCTGCTCAAAAAATAGGATCTGCACCAATCTCAACCCATATATATATATATATATTAAATAAATATAATAAAATATTAGATTTGATCATATAATATTAAATTGAAAATAAAGTTTTAAAAAAATAAAAAAAGAAGGACAAAAGAGGAAGCTAAATTTGTTTCTTCTTTTGTAACCATATGTACCCATTAAATTGATGGGTACACATTTACATACGATATATGAGTGGGGATGAAAAATTGTTCTACTTTCCTTCAATTAATGAAATGAAACCAAACATGATAGAGATTATGAAATAGATCACCTTTCATTTCACTCCCCACCTCTACCCATTATTTAAATAATACCTTAATAAAGCGTTACCAAATTTGGGTAGGGATGAAAAAATGTTACATTCACCAGCACTCCTCATGCCTATCCATTATCCAAACAAACGCTAAAAGTATGTTTGAATGCATGGTTAAGAAATAAGAGTAGGAGAATAGATTGGAAAAGTAATAAGAGGACGGATAGAAAAAAATAACTATTTAATTTTACAATATTTGAAATAATAATAAAAATAACAAATTAACTATATTTGGATAGATAGATAAATAAATAGTAAAATTTTTATAAAAGATTCAAATGCTCTTTATTTATATTACTTTAACTTTTATTAATATAACTTTAAACTAATTTGATTAATATTTCTTAAATTAACTTTATTAATATAACTTATAGATTATTTTTTTATATTAATTTATTTTTTTATTTAATGTTTGATATAATTTAACAAAATTAAATAAATTTTAAATCAAAAAGTTTGATCATATAGTTTTATTATTTTTTCTACCAACTAAAATCGTTTAAAATTAAATAAAAATAAAAATTATAAATTATGATAATAAAAATTAACATATATTAACAAAAATAAATATTTAATTAGAAATATCTAATTAAATTAAATATTAAAAATAAAAAGATAAAAGTAAAATAAATTTGCTTTACAATTTATTACCATGTGTATCTATCAAATTGATGGATACATATTTTACTATATTTTATGGTGAGGGAAGAGTAGCAATTCTCGTTCTCTCCTCTTAATGAAGTAAAAACATAGTTAAAATGATGAAATGCTTTACCATTACCATCATTCACCATAATCCAAGCAATGTCTAAGGAGAGAGAGGGAATAGGAGCCGTTTCTCTTCTTTCCCGGTGAATCATAGTGAATGCATACCCATCAAATTAGTAGATATATATGGTGACAAAAAAAAAAGTAATCTTCTTCTTTTTATTTTTTATTTTTAAGTAATTTAAAATTTATTTTAATTAATATGTGTTAATTTTTATTATAATAGTTTATAATTTTTATATTTATTTAATTTTAATCGATTGTAATTGGTAGAGAAAATAAAAAAATATATGATCAAAAATTTTTAATTTAAAAACTTATTTATTTTTGTTAAATTATATTTAACATTAACTTAAAATTAAATTAATATAAAATTAGTCTAAAAGTTATATTAATAAAATTAGTTTAAATTATATTAGTAAGATTAGTATATTAATAAAAATTAGATTAATATAAAAGAAGATTTAAATTTTTATAAAAAATTTATTTTTTATACATTTATTTATCTATCTATCTAAGTATAATTAATTTGTTATTCTTACTGTATATTTAAATTTTGTAAAGTTAAATAAATATTCTTTTCTATTTATCATTTTTTCTATTCTTTTCTTTACTCTTCTTTATTAACGGTGCATCAGCCTCTCAGCCCATATATTAATTAAAGACAACTAATTCTTCAACTTTCTTTTTCTGTGAAAACCTCATCGATCTCTTTCTTTCTTTCTTTCTTTCTTCAAGAGCAATAATAACTGGATCAAATATATTTGATGAGGCAGGTATACTCTGTTATATACTACTGAGATATTGTTGTTGTTTTTTGAAAACTGGAATTTTTAGCAAAACCATTAATCAACTTCACCTTTTGCTTTTGTATTTCCTCTTATGTTGTTGTTGTTGTTTTTTTCCCCTGGAAATTCAGGTTATGGCTTCTATTTTCTCTAAAAAATGGTAATTACTTATAAGCACCTTCAAATTTCAAATACGTTCTATGAAATTTTGTGTTTTTTTCATCAGTGCCTGTGTAATTACGTGGAATGCAGTATTAGTGTTGTTTTTTTGAATTTTAAGTTGATCCATTTATGATGCCATTAATATTTGAATTAAATATTGATGTTCAATAGGGCTGCTGTTACATTTGGAATTAATTAACTTAGGTACCTGTTTTGGTTTTTTAATTTCTTTTTCCCGTATGAGATAATACTCGTCTTTGATTCTTGAAAAAAATCACAAAAAAAAAAAAAAAAAAAAAGATTCCATAGAGTATATGATGAGATTAGAAGATTGCAAGGGCTTATGGCTTTTGTTCGCAGCTTTTGCTTTGCTTTTGGTTTTGGTTTCTGAAATCGAAGTAGTTTTTCCGTCTCTAACACCTTTGAATAACTTCCTTCCTTCCATAGTCGGTTTAGGTCAATCACAAACACAAAAACTAAAACATGATTCTAGTGGCTCTGAGAAAGACGGATATGTGTTATACAGAGGAGCACCATGGAAGCCAAAGATCGGCAAATGGTTATCTTCTTGTGATGCCTTTGCAGCAAAAGTTGAAGTTGTTGAGGTCCAATCCTAGCAAATTGCTCTCTTCATTTTCAAGTAATTAGTCAATGTTGATAATTGAAAGATAGACTGCTCTCCTTTATGACACTTTCTAGTTACGTTTTGTCTGCTCATGGATTCTGCAGAAAATAGGGGGCAAAAATTGCAAGAATAACTGCAGCGATAGAGGTGTTTGTAACCATGAACTTGGACGATGCAGGTGCCCTCATGGTTTTTCAGGTGCCAATATGTCTCTCTACTCTTCTTACTCACTTATAATTAGGATCAATGCTGTATAGGTTGCTTTTACATGCCCAAAACAGAAATGCTTTGTCAAGTTTATGGTAATTGGTAGAAATGACAAGATGATATGCAAGTAATTATTGCAATGAACAGGAGAAGATTGTTCAGAAACTACAAGGTATAGCTGCAATTACCCACCTTCTCATGGGCTTCCGTATGGACAGCCAGTCCCATCCAGGTGTGCAGCATATTGTGATACAACTAAAGCGAAGTGCTATTGTGGAGAAGGGACTAAGTACCCGAATCGCCCCGTGACTGATGAATGTGGCTTCAAAGTAGCGTAAGTATAAGCCTCCAACCTAGCTACTACATCCTACCTTGGTACGAGTTAATCATACTTTCACACTGAATTAACTATTGATTTCTATCTTATGAAGCTAATATTTGCTTTATCTTGAAAATATAAAACCTAGAGGGCTGAAATGCAGAGTTGGTGATATTTTCATGAAGCTCGATGCATGATAAAGTGTGCAATTCATATAATTATTGCCAAATAGAAAGTTTTAATTAGGAAGCTTTTAGAATCAGAGTGTTGAGATAATTTCAAAATGTGCAAATTTGCAATTCTTAAGGTTCTATATAATGCAAAATAACAACATGATTCTAAATTTCACTTCACATACTCATGTATCAATAAATTTTATGATGTGTCTCCAAAATTTGGTAGGATTTGGGTCTTACTTTGAAGAATGTTTATGAACTAACTCCTAAAACTTATAAACAATGAAGCTCAAGAGCTGGGTTTTAAATACACTTTAACCCACCTAGAGAAAAAGACACATCCATCTAACTCAAATTTTATATGTAGGTCATTGAGGATACAGAAATCTTTTCGTGAAGCTTAAAACCTATCCAAGAACGTCTTTAAAACAATCTAAGCAAAATTAAGGTTGCCGAGCAAAATGACAAATTGCTTGAATAGAAATAGCAATTACGGATATCACAGATGTCTGTTTCATATGAGGCAAACTGTTTATGGAAGAAGGATGTACCAGGGTTAGTGAAGTAAGATTTGTATAGATTTTGATGTTGTTTGATATAATTTTAGGAGAAATGCAACGGCACTTCATATTAATCTATACTAGAATTCAATTGAAAGTCTACAGCTATAGCAAGTCTTTTAGAATCTCAGAAATCTGTTGATATTTTGTATGTTACAACAGCGTTATGATAAGATGAAACTTCTTAGAGGGCCTAGTTTCAGTTGTTAGTTTGAGAAATTATTATGTAGTCTAGGAGCATATGCTCCTTAGTCTTTAAAATTAAATTAAGCACTTCCTTTAGAAGTAGGATTAGTGAGGGACTGCATGTCAGAACACATCGATAAGAACTTCGAATTAAAAGAGGAAGCCTTTAATTTATAATTAAAGATGAGAACCACATTGGAGGGTTCTGCGTATCACCTCCCAGTTACCTCCTTGTCTGCGCTTTATAATCTCTCTACCAGGCAAGCTCTATGTCTACAAAACAATTCTTCGACATTCTTATTTTTATATAACCTGATTCGTCAAAATTCTTATTCCCAAATTCTTGTATGTGTCTGATCTGCTAAAATACATATATGTCATCTGAAGAAGCCATGTTGTTTTTTCTTTTTAAAAGATGAACCGCCTCATCGACTGAAAACTAAATGTCATAGATAGGACTCCTGTGGATCTTGCAAATTGAAGACATGAATGATTGACATCATAATGATTATAATTAATCATTCATCAAAGACCAAAGAAAGAGAGCAATAGTGATGAATGTGAACGTAGGACCGTGCTAGACCACAATTACACAGCTAGAAGATAATATGGTACCAATTATGAGCCCGTTTAGGGTTCAAAATCTTTTGAGGGCATAACCATACCGCTCGGTGTCAAATATCATATGATTTTGGTTTGCTTGATAAGATCTCCAATGTGGTTGCCACTATTGTTTGGTGCAGGCCCATTTCAACTCATTTTGGGCTAGTTTTATCTTCTGAGTCATCCTTTCAAAGTAAAATTTGCCATTTTGAGAAAGTTTTGACAGAGTTATATCTCCTTTAGAGAATCTGTAAACAGAACAACGACAATCTCGATGCATAATTAAGATCTACATTCTACATTAGTTTGCTTATGTTTCCTTTTGATTACTCAGCGAATATGTAGTGCGCTTAACTACTAAGGTCACCTTTTGAGTTGTGAAGCCAAATAGAGTAATTAATATCTTTCCTTCTAAAGAATGTAGCCTAAACCAAGTTATAATTTTCATTATTGACTGTTTGAAAGCCTCTATACAGATCAAACAGAGAGACGAGAGCAAAAATCAGAAAGCTTTGGTAGTAGAACTATGATAAATGATTCATGGTCTCAGAGTTGCAGAGGTTATGAAATCATAGATTAAACAACATTTGCTTAGCTTTGTACAGGCCATGCTATCAACATATTTTCAACCATTCAAGTTTATATAGTTGATCATTGCTGCTAGTTGGAGATAGCAGAAAGGGAATGTGTTTAGATTTGCGGCTCCCTACGAATCCTGCTTCAAATGGAGGTGTTTTAGTGTTTTTGGGCAAAGGAGCACATGCTCGTGGACAACCTAATAACTTGTCTCATAATTTGTGGTTGACTACGCATGAAGTTCGAAGATTTACCCAGCATGCTTCAAAATAAAATTTGACCATCCATATCCTACCAATTTCATCTGCACATCCTAAGATCATACTATATGTCCATGCAAAGCGGCCTTCAGATCAGGTGTCTATTTTGTGTTTGTAGCCTTGGGTCCAAACTCAACCTTCTTAAACTTAAAGGGGTATCTAGACACTCAAATTTTAAGTTTTTCATCTAAAATTTTTCAACTGCATAAGAGTAACAGGAATAAAATATCTAACATATGTACGTTGCCTTTGCAAGGAAATAGCATTAGTTTATAATTTTGCACTCTAGGTTCTATATTTATCAATAAAAAACATTAGTACCCTCATAAAATACTAAATTTCAGTCAACCAAGTGCTAAATTCTAATTAACTCCTATTCATGGTTGGAATATTAAGACTTGTGTGTTTGTCATTTTCTGAATTTGAAAAGATGCATACATCAATCTTCAATCATTTATAGTTTAGTTGTCGATGGGATTTATTTGATTTTTTTCCAGTGTCCGTACTCACCCAGAAGATGGACACTACAGTGATTTGGATGCTGACGATGTGGACAATATATTTACAACTAATAGCAGCAAACCTGGATGGTGTAATGTAGACCCAAAAGAAGGATATAGTTCAAAGGTGAATTTTAAAAAGGAGTGCAACTGCCTCCATGATTGCTTTGATGGGAGATTTTGTGAGATACCGACATTCTGTAGCTGTGTCAATCAGTGTTCTGGTCATGGGGATTGTCGAAATGGATTTTGCAAGGTAGAAACTTTTATTTGGTATTTTTCATTATTAGTTTTATTATTTGGTTTGAACTAATGAATTAAATATAGATGTTACTTTGAATGTTCACTAGTGTCATACTGGATGGTTCGGTGTTGATTGTAGTATACCGACTGCCAGTGTACCTGTTAATGAGTGGCCACAGTGGCTGAAGCCTGCTGATGATAATACAAACACTGGCTCAACATATATTGTTTCAATGAACAATAATACTTATGTGGTCACAAAGAAGAAAAGGCCTTTGATTTATGTTTATGATTTACCTCCAGAGTTCAATACTCATCTTCTTGAGGTAATAAGGTCTAAAACTTGCTCAGGGTCGACTTGCTCAGTTGATGTATTCAGAAGCATAACTCTAGATATGAACTACAGGGTCGGCTTGATCGTCTAGAATGTGTCAACAGAATTTATGATGGCAAAAACCAAACATATTGGACGGATTATTTGTACGGCGCACAGGTAATCAAAAGCATCCAGTCTGCTTATGTGTGCACACATCTTAGTTAATTGTTTAATCTTGTGAGTTTTGTGCATGCATTGCAGTTGGCGTTTTATGAGAGCATCCTTTCGAGTCCCCATCGGACACTGAATGGTGAAGAAGCTGATTATTTCTATGTTCCTGTTTTTGATGCATGCTTGATAGAACGGGCTGACTTGACACCACACTTCACAACATGGCCGGTAAAAACGTCGCAGACTAAGACGCAGTCCTAATTGATGTGCATTTATTTCAGAGTCTATAACTAGTTTGATTGTGTAGATTTGCTGAATCTTTTTTTGTTTTATCAATTTTATATTAGAAACACTTCGGGTTGAGGAGTTACTTGGCCCTTGACTTCTATAAGAAGGCGTATGACCATATCTTGGAGCAATATCCTTACTGGAACCGTTCTTCTGGAAAGGACCACATTTGGGTATGCTGTAGACGCTTGATTTTCATTCATGTGTATTTGTTAGTGGATTTGCATATTTGATAAATTAACATAGCGGCATCCGAATCGTTAATGGTAGTTTGGCATTATACAGAATTATATGTAAGGAATATTTGAGGGATCAACTGATAATGGCAGGTTTTACCATTTGACGAAGGTGCTTGTTACGCACCTAAGGAGATATGGAACAGCAAAATGTTGGTTCACTGGGGCAACACAAATACCAAACATAGGAACTCGACAACTGCTTTTCCCCCCTTTGACTGGGACTTCATTCCTGCCAAAAGAAGAGGACACCACCCATGTTTCGACCCCACCAAAGACATTGTAATACCTGCATGGAAGATGCCTCCTCCTGACGTGCTATCTTCAAAGCTATGGGCTAGGTAAATTTTTCTGTAGTGATTGAAAATTTTCACTGAAGCATTATTATTCCATATAAAGTGTATTTGTATCCATGAGAAAATTAAGTTGGTAGTTTCGAACAGACCGCAGAAGGATCGTTCCACACTGTTCTATCTCAATGGACAACTTGGACCTGCATACAGAGAGGGATATGTGAATGAGATTGATCACAAGTACATAATTTCAATTTCTTTTGTTCCTAACTCATGTTAATGAGTAGCTAACCAAAGACAAGCTGGCATATGTCCTTGCGAAAGTAATGAATGGCTAAATGTGTATACAGATACAGTATGGGTATAAGGCAGAAAGTAGCTGAGGAATTTGGCTCAACTCCTAACAAGTATGGAGAGCTTGGGAGACAACACAGTAAGGATGTGATTGTAACATCAAAACGTTCTCTTAATTATCACAAAGAACTAGCAAACTCCACCTTTTGTGGTGCTTTTCCTGGTGGTGGATGGAGTGGACGACTGGAAGATAGCGTCTTGCACGGTTGCATTCCTGTCATTATCCAGGTCAAATCATACGAAACTAGCTCAATTTATTTCCTACCTTCTTTCTTTTCTTCTTTAAAAACGTCTAATTGAATATGCTAACCCTTGTACTTGAACCTTTGTTTGTATAATAGGATGGGGTCTTCCTTCCCTACGAGAATGAATTAAATTACAAAATGTTTGCAATTCGTCTACCTGAGTATGAGATTCCTAACATGATTAAACGAATTCGGGTAGCACAACATAAGTCTATCTTATTCCCATATTTATAGATATGGTACTAGCTAAGTTTTGAGTTTCCTACTATGAATTTTCTGAACAGAAGTACAGTGAGACAGAACGAGAACTGAAGGTGGCATCTATTCAGCGAGTCTGGCAAAGGTTCTTTTATCGTGATGTAGTCCTGCTTGAAGCTCAGAGGCAAAGGGAATTAAACCATACAGAAGAACAAAGTTGGGCTGTTGAGTACTCTAAACTCCAAGCACTTGCGGAAGACGATGCGTTTACCACTCTCCTACAAGTAAGCACTCAATTCATTCGATAGCTCTAATACAAGTGGTCTTAATGCTGATTTTCTGATGCAGATATTGCATTATAAATTGCATAATGATCCTTGGAGGAGGAAGCAAATTGTTCGACGAAAGAAAGACTTTGGCTTGCCTGATCATTGCTCAAGTAGAAACTAAATGTTAATTGACTCGATCAAGGAGAATCTGCATTGATTGAGCATTTTTGGATCATATGAAGAGGAAGATATATCATAGTGTTTCTTAAGAACCAAACTAAGAGGAAAGCAAAATGAAGCCCAACACTGGTCTACATACCTGAGTGTTCTTCTGATCATGTATGTTTTATCACTTAGAATTTTTGTTTGTAATGCTTATGGTTAATTAATGTTTCAAAAAAGATTGTCTAATTGAATGATCTCTTCATCTTTTTGTAACGTAATTTTTTTGTAATTCTTTGTCATCTCAATTTTCTTCAAGATTGGTGTATTTTTTTGGTTTCCTTTTTCTCAATGATTTTTCTAGAAATTTATCTCGGCCTGTAATTCTTACGTGTAATGATTTCAGAATTCTCTAAAAGCGTGAACTTTGCAATAAGGATGGCTGAGATATTTATTCAACAGTATAGCTGTTGAATGAATGTTTATCTCTCTTTAAATATAAATCACACTTAGAGTTTGTTTCAAATATTCATAATTGAGTTTCGTAAAAATAAAAAATAAAAAATAAAAAATAGAATTTTTTGAAAAAAGAAGTGAAAGTGGAGTTTAGTATTTATATTTCAATAAATTTTAGAAATATGTTGAAAATTAAAAAATATAATTGTATTGAAAAGTGTGTAAATAAAAAAATTGGAACTGAAGTTTCGTATGTGGAAGTGGAGTTCTGAATTTTTTGTGTAATTGAAATATAAAAACTATTCAGAATACAAAATTTGGCCGAAAAAAGTGGAGTTACGAATATTTGAAATACGCCCTTATTAAAAATTATTATTGTTTGTAACAACAACGCTAAGGTACATATTATCTTTGTTAGAACTAAACATGTGTAAATACACGCTAAGGTTAATACAAATTATTTTGAATAAGTTAGAAATACAAAGTTGATCAAAATATACTAATACAGTAAAAAACCTTCTCTTTATTATCTTACCGAAAGATATAGCAAAAATCATAATAGTTGAATAGAATGGGCATATCAAAATCGATATGGAAGAAGAAGGATTGCGAAATTGTTAAAATATCGGATAAATTATGAAAAATTATTATTATACCATATCTGTAGTATTTATCTTACGTGTGAGTTGATTTAAATGAAGAAATATTTTGAAAGTTGGGGGACTTGACTTTAAAAAATGTTTAGAGAGATACTGACAGCGGGGGAAAGATTAGCCCCTTTTTAAAAAATGTATAGGTTTTTCTGAAACTAAACGAGATCAACAGGACTGTCAGGACCACTGGCGTCTAGCATTTGTGATTTATTTACTTGCTATATTCGTTTGTTCTTTAGCCTGCGTAGGCCTGGGCAATCCTGTCTGTTGGTTGTAAATCCAGTGGTTCCAAAATAAGCGTATGCTGAAAGAGCGAAGACCCCTTTCGCCGACCAGTCTCACAAACTGCTTCCTTTTCTTCTCCTTCGATATATATTTTTTTATTTCTTTCTTGTGTATACTCAATCAATCAAGAAACTGAAGGTAACTATTCAATTGAACTTATTTATGGAAGCAGATACCCAGAAGCTCAACTCGCTCATCCTCGCTTGGTACTATTTTTTTTCTTTTTAATAAAGATCGAACGACAACTCAACATGGCTTCAATTCTGATGCGCTTTTTACGTTTTTCTTGAATTGTTATGCTCAGAATTTGGGTAAAGTTCCATTCTAAAGCATTAGGTGTTCTTGAGTGAATGGCAGTTGTTATGTTTCTAATCATACCCTTCTTTTCTTCTTCATCAATAGATGTTTATTCAAGCTGACTTGATCGTAGTTGTTTTATTCTTTCTTTCTTGATTATAAGCTTAGAAAGGGGTAAAATTTCATTCTTTCTTTGTTATGCTTTATTGTTCTTGAGTGATGAATGGTTAGCTGCTCTTTGTTACCGATCATACTTGTTTTCTCTTTTAAGAATGGATGCTAGGCATTTTGTCTTCTTTTTTTTTTTCTTTTCTTCCCCTTTGATTATTTAACTAAACAGGGAGCAAAGGTTCCTTCTTTTTTATTGTTCTTGAGCGATGAGTGGTAGCTGCTTTTGCTACCGATCAAACTTGCTTTCTCTTTTAGGAATGGATGCTAGGATTTGCCTTTTGTTCTTTTTTTTTTTCTTTCTCTTTAATAATTTAGCTAACAGGAGCAAAGTTTCCTTCTTTTTTAGATTTAACAGTTCTTGAGCGATGAAAGGTAATCACGGTGGTATCTTTTTACTTGTTTTTTCTATAAAGGAATAAATGACTAGAGGTTCTTGTATTTTCTCTTCTTCTTGAATTTTGAGCAGAAGAATTGGTAAAATTTCATTCTTTTTTATATTATAATTGCTCTTTAGTGATTTATGGTAGCTGTTACTCAGTTTCATTCTTTTTTGGATTTAAATTTTATTGTTTTCCAGGCTAGACATAGGGTAAAGTCTAGTCTCTTACCTTTTTTTTTAAGTTTCTTCTTACTGTGATGAGTGGTAGCGGAATTGGTGTGCAGGGGTTCAGGGGAAGATGGGCAGTTGGGAATGGGAGACTGGGAGGAGAAAGAATGGGCATGCAGTATCAAATCACTTGAGAACAAAGACATAGTGGAAGTTGTTGCTGGAAGTCGTAACTCCCTCGCAATCTGCCGAGACGGCCATGTAATTCATATACTAAGCACCTTCTTATTATGTCTCATAGTAATAACCGCTGCTAATTGAGGTTGATTCAATATAAACAAATTTGATGTGCTTTGGATGTCATATCATTAATGTGTGATAGATTCATATAAACATAACTAAAATGTTTATGGTCGTAATTTGCATGTTTTGAAGTTGTACCATATGCACGATCTGATAACAATGATACTAATCCGATATACTAAAAGTAGCAGCAAAAGTTCTGCAAACTATAAGCCTGGTGGATCTGATTCGTTCGAGTTTTTTTGCTTTAGCATATTTGAAATTTCTAAAGCTTCCTGGTAAAAGCAGATTTTATCTCTGAAGATATCTGCTTGCATTTTTAAGAGACAACTGCTAAGATCTACTGCTTCCCGAAATCCCAATCTTCTAAGTGTTAGTGCCACTAGACTAACATGACTTGTGATTATCAACCGCACTATCTATTTATGCATAAGTACTTGAGACCAGTGGTTACTATCTTTAGCCTGATGGTATAATCTACTATGGTTCTGATCCTCTACAGGCCTACTATTAGCAGCATGTCAATTGAAGGAATGGAGATTAAGTATAAATACTTTTTAAGCATTCCTTTTCATCTAAGTTTAAATCTTATGTAAAGAAAACATTATTTTAAGAAAACGGTCCCAACAAACACATAACAAAAGGAGTTGTGTAGACTCTCCCAACAGTTTTGTCCATTTCGACAAAAAATTCATCTGGTGCAATTTTGTATAGGACTTACATTCACTTACCCAGATGAACAAATCTTATCTCTTTTTCCAACTTGCATGCATTTAAAGTGCTTATAGTAGACCTACTAGCTAATAACCCATTAATGTTCTGTAATTTGTACCCAAAAATATTCATATCATAACTTTTCTTCTGTTTATTTTATGAAGTCACTATCATTCTGATTGCTGTCCCTTTGAATAAATAGCTCTATACATGGGGATGGAATCAGCGGGGCACCCTTGGCCATCCGCCGGAGACGAAGACAGAGAGCATCCCTAGCCTTGTAGAGGCCCTTGCTGGTGTCAAGATTGTTCAGGTAGATAACTTAAACAATAAAAATGTGGAATGGAGTCTTAAGATTTTGATATGATATTTCAGTTCTTTTAATCTCTATAATTTGGTCTTTAGGCTGCTATTGGGGGTTGGCATTGCTTGGCGGTTGATGATAATGGCCGAGCATATGCATGGGGTAATGCTAACATTGAGTTTTTCTTAACATAACGTTTTAGTCACTCTTCTCCTTTCTCTTCAAGAGGTTACTGCAAACTGATTTACTAGCATTTAACTTGTACTAGGCGGAAATGAGTATGGGCAATGTGGAGAAGAGCCAGAGAGGAAAGAAGATGGGAGTAGGGCTCTAAGGAGGGACATACCTATTCCCCAACGATGTGCTCCAAGGCTCTCTATTCACCAGGTATTGGAGATTGTTTCTTGTTTTTGGAAAGCAGTCAAACCACATTCTTAAGTCTATTGAATGTCCGATTCTCATGGTGTTTACCTTCTTTTCCTTGCCATACTAAATGCAACCGTGGATTAGCATAATCAGATTGAAACAGGAGTAAACTTATTGAACCGAGGACAATACTATAGTTATAACTTCAGATCCCTTTCCATAAGAATTGTCCAATTAGGAGTTTAGATTTATCTTGGATCTCAGTAGTTTGTATAAGTTCAGGACTTACTTTGTAAGAAGGTTTAAAAGCTGACCCGAACCACCTATGACATAAAATTGTCTAATTATGAGTTTAGATTTATCTTGGATTCAGTAGTTTGTATAAGTTCAAGACTTACTTTGTAGAAGGTTTAAAAGCTGTCCCCAACCACCTATGACATAAAAGTAGGCCACTTAGTTTGCAACCTTTGGGAAATTCTTTGGACTTGAAGCCCACTTCTCCAATTCAGTTTATTAACAACCATTTCACAAGGGTTGTGTTGTAACATAAGTACTGTTAATTCTCAAGTTGGCCTGTACGGGAAGCTTTTATATGCTTGTGTTTACTGCATTAGAACTGCAACTATGTTGATTATTTTTAATTGTAAGGCATCTCTATGAATTTTCTTTTACAATCAGTGAATCTTACGAAAATCTATAGACACACCTCATATCTTATGCTCATTTTATTGGAGTTGTTTGTCTTCTTCTTATGTACATCGTGTTGCATACTTTCCAGGTAGCTGCTGGAGGTACACATTCTGTGGTGCTTACAAGAGAAGGCCATGTGTGGACATGGGGCCAACCTTGGCCTCCAGGTGACATGTACTGATACTGTAGTTATTAGAGTAGCAGATTGCATGTCTCGTTGAAAAGCATTGTCCTGCCTACTTTACAATCAACTGCTCTGTTGACTTTCCTTATATACTTGGTTGGCATTCATTTATTCTTGAAATGGTTTTTTTCCCCAGTAAACAAATATCTACACCTGTACGCGTGCAAGGTCTTGAACAAGTTAGGTTGATTGCTGTTGGTGCATTTCATAATTTGGCCCTTCTAGAAAATGGAACATTATGGGCATGGGGAAATAATGAATACGGCCAGCTTGGAACTGGTGATACTCAACCTAGGTCGCAACCTATTGCTGTTAAAGGGCTTTCTTTTCTTACTTTGGTGCGTAATACTCTTCATAATTGTTGTTAATGTGCTATCTACTTTATGATTTGACACAATTGAAGATCAAATACTGTTGATAATCTGTTCACTAGATTTTGTTTCCTGATGAATCGTTTATATCTTTATTATGCTACTCTTTGGCTTTTATTCTCAGTTGAACTCGCATAATATGTTTGCAAAATGTCTAAAATCAAGGTACATGTTAGCATGGCAAGCATGCTTAACCTGTGAAGGTCTTATAAATCCTTGAGAGGGAATTAGAAGTTTATGAAGGTCTTATAAATCCTTGAGAAGGAATTAGAAATGGTCTATTATAGATTGTCTTAACAATCCTGAGACAATTTTTTAAAGGAAATTTGTAGTTTGTATATGGGGATTGACTGTGCTATCCTTGTTGTTGGTACAACTTTGTCCTGCTTTATTTTTGCTTAACTACATGATATGATCCAATGAACTGTTGCAGTTTCTGAGCTACTAAACTGTTTGATTGCCTAATCTGTTTAACTATGTTCACTGAGGTGACGCTAGCTCCCAAATCGATTCTTTATATTTTGCATCTTATAAACTGCTTCATCATGACATTTCACCTATAGATTGGCCTGTTTAAGTGAAACTTGCTATGTTTGTTGGGAGGTGTCACTTTTGCTAGTCGCCCTAACTCGAAAGGAAAAAATGCTTAGTCATTAAAAGATTTATATTTGATGAGATGATCTCTTTTGCTTCCTAGTTTTATACAGAAGTATGTAAGGTGTCAAATCAAAGTGCTAGGTGGTGAGTATGCTACTCATCTGAAGTTGAACTGAAGGCATAAGATTGCCATGAGCTCTAACCTATTACTAAGTCTAGGAGAGTCATTTGTATGCCCATTACCATCATTTCCATTCAGCTGTTTCTAAGCTTCAAGTGTTTCACCCTGATTCGAATTCCAAGAAATGAGAAGTTGTTTGTAATTCTTTATTGTTTCTTTATGTGGTGCCTCTATAACAAATAGAAATGCTCGTGAAGCTATATGCACGCAATGATTGGCTACTAATTTTCCGCCTAGTTAATGTGTGGATTTTATCTCATACCTTGGTTTTAAGATGTATATCTGAATTATGTCTAGGTTGACATTGCTGCTGGCGGATGGCATTCAACTGCAATTACTAGTGATGGAGAGGTGTGCTTTCTTCCTCAACCTGAACTGTCTGTCACTGTTCTACTAATTATTTAGTTCCATGAGATAGAAGTTTGCTCATTTTTTGGATGCCATTGTTATTTTGCCGACTTTCTTGCACATATTAGCAGCAAGAAAGGAATATCAGATTGAAAAATGATCAAAGAGCTTTATTTAAACAGAGAAAATGATAGAGGCTTCTGATAGTATGCTCATAATCTATGCTAAAGAATGCCCCTGTAGACATAATTTAGTATTGGTACTATTTATCTCACATGCTCTCAACTATATGAAAATGCAAAAGTGATTATTCATTTGAAAAGTTCCAATAAGGTTATGCTCTTAGTGGCATTTTCTCGATAATATATCTTTATGGTCTAGTGATTTAGGTGTCATGCATGCACTTCGTAGAATTCAGAATTTAAATGCTCTATGAAAAATGCTCTTTAGGTCTACTTCTTAGATTAAAGTTGGTATATTGTCTCAATGCTTTGTTGCTTATGCATTGACACTGTCCAGGTATATGCATGGGGAAGAGGAGAGCATGGGAGACTAGGATTTGGAGATGACAAAAGCAGTAAGATGGTTCCCCAGAAGGTCCAACTCTTAGCTGGTGAAGATATAGTTCAGGTAAATCGGTTACTGATTAGGATTGCCATTTGTAGATATAGTTTGTGATGCTGCACCGTTTTCTGGCTGTATTAGTTAGCTATATTTATTATAATGCTTTCATAAGGTAGTAAATTCTGCAAGCTACAGTTTCATTTACTTATATATATGTTTTCATATGAGAAGGTTTCTTGTGGTGGCACTCATTCAGTTGCATGCACACGGGACGGAAGAATGTTTTCGGTAAGTATTTCATAGTTCCTGGTTAGTTTATTCATTAACTTCACATAGCTTAGTGTTTTAGAATTTACATGTTCATGATTTGAGTGTTTTATTCAAAGTTTAAAAATCTGCATTGTTTTATTCGAACTTCAAAAACCTGTATAAGTCACTTTTACAATCATTGTTCACGTAAATTTACATCAACTCAATGAGAAGCATATATCCATTTTTCACAACTCACTAAAACTTTCAACTGGAGGCGAAGATGTAGATACAAAAAGATGAAAAAAATGCGACCTATTCTTCCAGCAACTTGTTTTCAATTTTTGGTAATCATGCTGCACTAAATTACCGGTCACACAAATCACTTGATTGAAACTACCACACTATCCAAACTTTATCTATTACATATTGTTTGGGAACGAAATTAAAAGTTAAGATTAGAATAATGGAGATGAGAGTAATGAAGGTGAAGGTGAAGGTGAAGGTGAGGGAAGGGTAGTCATACAATCTTTGGTATATTAATAAAATTAAAGACTTAATCGTATTTGAATAGAAGATCAAATAAGTGAGTAATGGAAGGAAACTTATAGTAAAAGACTCACATGTCCTTTTTTAGTTATATTAATCTAGTTTTAGATTAAAATGATTTTTATCAATCTAATTTTATAAACTTTATTAAGATAGTTTTAGATGATTTTTTATATTAATCAAATTTTATTTTTTTTATATTGATCTAATTTTAAATTAATGTTAGATATAAGTTACCAGAATTAAATTAGTTATATAATACAAAAAAATTTTAAAACCAACACCCATCAGCCATGACCATAATAAAAAACAGCATTGGCAAGCTTCAAAATGGCAGCAAAAAAAATGCTTATATCACCACAAAATTGGAGATGTAATAAGCAGCAATTCGTCAATTAAAAAAATAAATATAAATAAATAAATAAATAAAAAGAAAGAAGCCATAACAAAGTAGCAATAAGCACACAACTTCAATATTCCTTAACACATGTATCAGTCAAATTAGTTACACATACCACAAATTATGATTTGCAGAGTGGAAAGCTCTCTATATGACTGTAAAGTAAACAAAAAGAGCTGAACAAGATTGATTACTCCTCAGTTAGTTTCTGATTTATAATTAAAATTCTATTACGACTTATGCTAATAGCTATTTACAGCCCCAAAAAAAAAAAAAAAAAAAAAAAGATAGAGCTCAACTGGATGGTATGCTGCTGGAACTCATACAATTGTGTTGCTGCCCCTAATACTGTTTTCTGCTCTGGGTTCCTGCAGTCAGGTTTCATGTAAGTAATTTGATGCCATTCCGAGAGTGCATGCTTACTGTGGGTTTATACTGGATGATCATACCTAAGAAGCATCGAATTAGGATACAGATGGTGTACAGAAGCATCAAAATACTGGATTACAAGGTACTATCCTATCAGCAGGAGTTGGTGTACCTAGAAAATGTATGCAAATGGATCATCAGTTCATGTGAAAGAAAAATTTTAATCGATCAATATCTGAACACCTACATCTACATGAAACAATTGTATTTAAACTAAAAACTACTCAGAAGATCAGAATTTCAACTTGTCTAGACTTGTCCATAAGGACAGACCACCAACATACTAAGATGATGCTGTTAGATGAAAGGAACACGAAATTGAGATACCGTGACAACTTGAGCAGTGCTCCCCTTTGCTCTCTCCGTACCAAAAACCACCAACCAAGAAACCTAAATCAAGCATTACCAAGCACGAGTTTTCAGTATTAGATGAAACAATAATCACATTAGTTCTTACAGAATGGAACTCTATATAAGGTAAGTTGAAGATTGTATATCCTAATTGTGAAGTTATAATTCGCCTATGGCATAAATACTGATTGTATGCATTCTCCCAGCCGGTAGCCAGTCCAAAGTAGAAGTTGGTAGATGAACGAGACAGAGAGAGGAATTGAGAACGTGCTCGGGAGGGAGAGAGAGAGAGAGAGAGAGAGAGAGAGAGCGCCAACTTTGGAGTGAACGAGCACCGCAGGAGAAGAGAGCGAGTGAAGATGAAATGAATGCAAAGAGCACGCGTAGGAGAAGAGAAATTAAGTGCGAGGATGTTAAGGGAAGGAAATTAAGGTTATGAGTTTCCTTCACCCAATAGGTTTCACCCCCACGCAGGTTGAAAGCGGGTTAGCACCTATCCTCATTCATCTTACTGAGAGTCGCCAAACGCGGTGAATGAAGGTGAATTGATTTACTTCTGCATCCATTCATCTCCATTCACCATATACCAAACAGGGGGCTTAGATTACCTACGTAAATTCAAGGATATTTTTCTGCAACCATTTGCTTTAGCACGAATTAACTTCCACTAGAACTATTGCATATAAATTTTTATAATTTCACTAACCTCTCACTTGGTGTTCCTAGTATGGACGAGGAGACCACAGACGCCTCGGATACGGCAGGAAAGTAACAACTGGGAATCCAGTGGAAGTTCCAATTGTCTTGCCTCCACCAAAGAATCATAGCAATGGTAGTGGACGATGGTGCGCTCAACTAGTTGCATGTGGTGGGCGCCATACTCTTGCAATTGCTTCATGGGTCGATAAACCAGAAGAATCACAACTATCAAGTTAAAACAACCCACTTACTCTCATGGCTATGTAACAAACATCACTGTGCATCAAAAAAAAGTATTTCTGTAAATAAGTGAATCGTTTGTTACAATTGCTTCTCTCCAAATATAATTTTCTACACTGGAGATATTTCATGGTTGTCATTGAGTCTGTTAAGTACTAATCTTGCTCGTTGGCTGCTGTATTGTAAGCGTCGGTGTGGACATGGAACATATCTGATAATTGCTTAAAAAATTCTGGATCCCATATCTGAACAAATGATGGATCCCCTGCAGAAGAAATGTACAATGATGTAACAGCACTTTCTACAACCACTACAGCCATACCCACCTGCAGAAAATGCATAAATTCTCCATTTGTTAGTTCTAGGGAAGGAGTGAAGAATGGTTGCAAGTGGTAGGATGAGACGCTTCTTATGGAAGCCAGCGCTGAAAGTTATACTTGAGAAAGAGGGCAAAGGAAAAACCAAGATCAAGCTATATTGTCATTCAAGTCTTCCTGACTGCTCCCTTCGATTTATACAAATAAATCTACTGAAGAGAATGGCTTCCTAGTTTTAGAAGTATCCATACAGTAAACTGTTTTATCTTAACATCAATAAGAAGATGCCATTTACAAATGACCTGTAGTTTTTCTTTTTCAGAAATTTTTTCTTCTTGGAAAAAGCAGGTATCGCAAATATTTTCTTTGATGTAACACTCCACACAAAAAGCTCAAGAAAGTACATGCTCCAGACTGTGCAGATCGTTATCCTACTAAAAGAGGATTATTCAGACTTATCGATCACTTTTTTGGAATGTTGTTAACTCAAAACTCGCAACAAATCATCACATCCTCTTAAGTAAGCTAACAGAAAACTCAAAGAAATTCAGCATTTACTTCTAAGAAGGCATTAAAATTCGAGTGAAGAAGCTGAGATAGCAAAATAACTTACCAGGATCATCCCCATCCCTGTAGCAGTAGAACCAATCATAGCCACTTTATCGCTCCTCTTATACCATGCCCAAACGCCGAACGTGTTCCGGTAACTAGCCCACCGAAATCATAATTGACAAATCCGGATCAGCCCATCCAGGTCCATCTAGAGATTAAATCGGTCTGGCTCTGCAAATGATCTGTCTATATAGTCGATCCGAATTGACTCGGGTTGATTGGACAGGTTGATTCGGGCGGGTTTCATAAGGAAGACTAAAAAATTTGATAAAGTTTTAGATCAGTTTATTCTTTGTCGCATTTGCTTGGTTCGTCTGTGCTCAAGTTCGATCGACTTGGAAGTCGGAAACCCTAGATCCATCGCTGCTCATTCGACTCCCTAGCTCTGACTTATGATCTTGTTCAAAGCTCCAAAGTTCTTTCATTCTCGTTTGCTCTGCTCGAGTGCAATGTGTGAGAGTGGTAAAGCCACTCCACTATGCCACATTATAATTGTTTTGTATTTTTCCTCACTCTTCCTATTTTCGTAAAATATTTTGTGTAGGCTATTTTAGAATATATTTGAATATTTTAGAATAGGCAATATATTTAAGATGCCAACATATTGCTAGAGTGTGGGAGATACTTGTATAACATATTTATTAACCTAACTTTACTTGCCAAGATATTTGTAAGAAATCTTGTAAAGATATTTTGGGAGCACCTCAGGATAAGTGTTCTCCATCATCTCATCAAAATGTCTCCACTATCCAGCAAGAGAAGGAAATGCTATAAATAGGGAAGAAGGCGTTTGGGATTGCATTTTCCAAACGCTCCTTTTCAATTTCTCATTTCATATTTTTTAATATATATTTCAAAAGTATTTAGAAAATTTATTTAAAAATTTAGAAAGTGTAGAAAAGTTCTATGTGGTGAGATCTTTTTATTACATATTTTTATTATTTTTTTAGAAGTAAAAAAAATAGAGCTCGTTTTCAAAAAGAATAAAAATATTTTTTATTTCAGAAAAGTTCCATTTCATAAGCACCCCCAAACGCCTCCTGAGAAAAGTTAAAAACAACAAGCATCTGAAACTCCCTTGCTCTTAAGATAACCACCAATAATTTTACTTATAAGAAACAATTATAATCTCTCAAACAAAAGCTACACTTAGTAGCAGTTTCCTAAAGAGAGAGATGTAATATTTGTTTCTTAGTGAAGTTTTCTTTTTATCGTTGCCGCTGTGGTTTTTTCCATTTCATATAATGGGAGAGGGTTTTCCACGTACAATTTTGTGCCCTTTATGGTTTGCTTCTCATCTTATCTCATCGTTCTCTTAAGTTGCAAGATCCTTGACACGCTATATAATTTGCTGCACTACTTGGTGTTTAGTTTCGTTGACACACTTATTTGTGCTTGACTTCTAAAGTTACAAGTGATATCAGAGCACCAAGATTTTTATGATGGCAATTAAGTGGGACATTGAAAAACTCAATGGTAATAACTATTCTTTATGGAAGTCGACGATGAAAACGATCCTAACAAAGAAAAATTGCCTTGCAGCAATTGAAGAGCAACTTGATGGCATCTCTAATGATAAGTGGCTAAAGATAGGTGAGCATGCTTTTGCAAGCATCTTCCTTTACCTTGTAGATGCAGTCCTAGCTAGCAGCTTCAAAATGAAGACTATAAATGAGGTATATGACACATTATGCCAACACTATGAGGTAATTTTGATAATAATATATTTACTTAAAGAGAAATTATGCTTTATGGACGCGGGAAACAAGTACCATATTTTTAACAATTAAATACTCTCAATATGATGTTGTAGCAGCGATATCTGAGGAAGAGGCTAAGTGGAAAACAAAGAAGGTATGTGTTAACTTTGCAATGAGCAGAAGCGCTCACAAGAAAGGGCAGAAGCATGAGAAGAGCTTCAGTGGGAAGCCACATGAAGGCTAAAGGAAAGAAAGAGAAGGAAAAAAGAAAAAGTTCTCTTTGCAAGAAGATGAGCCATGTGAAGGACGAGTGTTGGCACTATAAGAAGAAGAAAGATGTAGACACTCTAATGCTCAAGTTAGCTTGGCCTTAAACACTGAGGAGGGCGAGGTGCTGGTCGAAGAAGTAATGGCATCTGTTGATTGTGGAACATAACTATTAAATGTCTAGTGCTGGACTCAGGAGCTACATGGCACACAACCTTCTGGAGAGATTGGTTCTTCAAATATGTACCAATCACTAGAGACATGATATATATGGGGAACAATCATGCTTGCAAGATCATTGGGATATGATCAAGACATCTAATAGGGGCCATCCGCATCATCGAGGGTGTTCACCACATAGAAGGCCTCATGAAGAACCTTCTTTCATTATAACAACTGGACGATCAGGGGTATAAAGCCCGTATTGAAAATGGAGCTATGAAGATCGCCAAAGCAGCACATACAACACTCCAATCGAAAAAGATCAAAACTAATCTATACAAAGTGTTAGGAGAAACCATCTCAATAGAAAATATGGTCAATATCTTGTGACAAGAGGAATCTTTGAAGCTTTGGCACCTATATTTAGGCCATATGTCAAAGAAGGTCTAAAAATTCTCTTCGACTGCAAAGTCTTAAAGGGCTTAAAGATGGTAATCTTATAATTTTGTGAAGAATGCAAAACCCAACATTGGAGAAAAGTTAGGAGTTCTCTCTCACATATTGGAGGCTTCTGAAGCATCTCTTGGAGGAGCAAGGTATCTACTAATCTTTATTGATGATTACTAAAAAAGATGCTAAATTTTCCAATAAACAAGAAATCATATATTTTCAAGGTACAAGTAGAACTTGAATGGACAAATGTTTTCTAGTCGGATGACGAAGGAGAATACTCAAGATGAAGCAATAAAGAAGCACCCTATAGGAGCATACACTCTATAGTAAAATAAAATTCTAGACTAAATGAATCGAACACTTGCTGAAGGATGTGAGAAATGCTAAGGACAGCTGGTTTACCCAATCCTTATGGATAGAAGCAGCAAACACTACTTGCTATATAATTAGCAGGTCGCCTTCAATGGCTATACAAATGAAGACGCCGATGGAGCTGTGGATCGGTAATCTTGCTGATTATTCTCGACTCTATGTATTTAGTTATCCGATATACATGATGTATACAAGTCATGAAAGATCAAAGTTAGATGCAAGTTTGAAAAAGTGCATCTTCTTGGACTATGCTGATGACGTTAAGGGGTATAGCTTTTAAAATCCCATCGTCTGAAAGATTGTTATGAGTAGGGATGTGGTCTTCACCGAATACCAAATCTCACGTACTTCACATGAAAAATATGATGACATAAGAAAGGCTAATATTAGGATTCTGGAAATAGAAGAATGAGAAGACGATCCAGTTTTGGAGAAGGATCAAGGGTCGAAAAAAAAGCTTCAGGTGAAACCTCAACCTCAAGAGTTCGATGTTGCAACCCGAGGAGGTAAGCTCTAGAAAAATATGTATATCTTGAAAAGAGATTGTAATCCTAGCCTAATCCATCAAACTAATCTGTTTTTCATCCGGGCACATCAAGCTCTTACGCTATTAATCCGAACCTACCATAACTTGGAAGCCCAATACATATAGATGTGATCTATATGTAGTATAGCATGCAAATCTCTACGCTTGCGCTGTAAACCGATTTATTAGGAAACTACCGTAGTAAAATATGTCCTCATCTAAGTCCAGGTCTAAAAATCAATGATAAATGTGATGTATGAAACATAGTTTAACTTAAGGTGATTGAGTTAAATATAACATTCTTATGTTGTTGATTTTTTGGTTAATAACTTAACTAACATGTTGATTTCAAGCTATACTTCAACCATGATAGCTTGCGATTTCTTTTTTTTTTTTTTTGGTTTTTGTTGAAGTGATATGGTGAGTTGTGTTGTTCATTAAAATGTTCTTTGTAATATAATATTTAGTTCGATGTTTCTTAGTGTTCTTATTTGAGTTTTTCTTTCAAAATGAGAACTCACACATGATTTGGAAGGCAAAATTTGTCAACCAGTAGCTCTGAAATGTTGCAGATAACCAAAATTTGGTGATCATTTCTGTCTATAATAGGTGTCGAAAATGCAAAACAATCTTCTAATATTTTCACTCGAGTTCTTGTGTTAACAAGTTCTCACATATGATTTTGGCACACTCGGTTCAAGGATACGAACTTTTGAACCGATAGTACGCAACATTGCTGCTTGCTGGAAATTAGAAATTGTATACACTAACCACTTTCAGTATATGTAGATTAGTACTGATGGTGCTCATGAACATAGAATAATGTTATGAGCTCACTAACTTCATGTTACATATAGCTCCTTAATGGGGATCCTCTGAAATTTAAATTCAACAATTTTTACATCAATAGACATCATTAATTATGGGGGATTGTCTTTATAGGAAACTAGAACCTAGGACCCAGGATACTCTTGATTTAAGAGATCATAATGGTCAGTTTCAAATTGTTTTGGTTAGCACATTTCTAGATAATAATCTCATACCCGGAGTGGGTTTGCTCGTTGCGGATGTTCACTCTTAAAGATTGGCGACTCCATTAGGGAGTAGTTTATCCTTCCAGTTTTATAGCCATATGGAATACTGTTACACTATGGGCATCAAGCTATCTAAGGCCCGTATTTTATCTAAAAGAGTTAGTAGTTTGAGTTTTAATAAAAAATCAGTATTTACTTATTAGTTAAAAATTCTATGCAGAGATGACTTTTAGAAAATAAGACTCTACTTTATATGGTAAGATATTAGTGTTAACTATCTAAATTAGGTTGAAGTCCTAATCTTATTAGAGTTATAGTAGAGTTAGAACTTTGCTTATGAGTTTTATCTATAAATAAGAATACTTGTACTAATTAAATGCATGGAAGAAGAACTGTTAGTTATTTTATTATAGTTTATCTTAAGTTCTTTAGTTTATCTAGCATTAAAATAGTTCTGCGATTCGAATGATCACGAATAATAATAATTGGTAATAGAGCAGTCAATCTGCATCATTGCTATTACTGTCAGCTATGATATCCTCATTATACAAGCAATAATTACAACACCCACAATATTATCAACAATACTATCATCAAAAGGAGTTGCATCGCAACAGTGATTTGGTCATAGTCCTTACTGCAATACAATCAGCTACATGAGTTGTATCTGCAATAGTATTCTCATTCTCCTTATCAACAATATCATCGGCAACAAGAGCCATATTTGTAATAATATCATCAAGATCCTTATCAGCAATATTATCAGCAACCTCGATAATAATTATAATAGTATCATAGTTACCGGTATTAACAATATTCACATCAAATTCAGCAATAGTGTGCACAAATTCATTTTGAGCAACAATATCAAGGGGATGTTTGGAATATATTTAAAGAAAATATTTTAAGAACTTTTTAAAAACGACCCCTACTTTTTTGACCATAAAATAATAATAAATAATAATAAGATCTTACGATGTAGAATTTTTCTGTATTTTTTAAATTTAAAAATAAATTTTATAAATATATTTTAGAAGTTTTATTAAAAATATAAAATAAAATATTGGAGTGAAAATAAAATTGTCAACTCTCCCAAACATCCACCAAGTCCAACCACAAACTCATGCAATGCCTCAACCTCAGCGTACAAGTGACACGCTAGAAAGATTAGAATGACTAATCGTCGATCTAAAGGAATTTGCTACCGAACTTCAGAAATTTAAGAATACGTCGAACTAAGGAAAACAACAAGTACAGCAACAACAGTCTCTTTTTCTTCCGTATGATCTAATTCATGTTTCCTTGGGTCCTTCTCAAATCACAACTGCGACCGGAATTAAGTACCCAATGCCAACAATAGCTACCTCCGTGACCACTTCTTCCGCCACCGCTACCACCACTATGAAGCCCCTTGATGATGAATGAACAACACCTCAAACACTGCCCTCATCGGAAATCATCTCTTCCTCCCCCATCGTCTCTTTCGACACCATCACTTTAGAGATTGTTGGCTTCGAACACCCCACTTAATTACAAGCACAAAATCTTGCTCTTTCAAAATCCACCGCAGGTTGCTAAGATTTGCAATAATGAGTCATTGATTGAGGAGAAGCATATCGATTTCACTAGAGTTGATAATTTTAATTTGGTATGTTTTCTTATGATTAATTCTACTATACTTATGTTGGGACCCTTTCAAAAAGGAATCTCAACTTATATTGGTCATCCAACAATGATTGCTAATATTTTTCAAATACTTATTTTGGTGGTCTGACCGAATTCAAACTTATGAAGCATCAACTTTTGTCAACCTTAAGGACAATGTTTGTTTTCGGGAGGAATGGAATGTTACACCATGAGTCTCAAGCTATCTAAGAGCTGTATTTTATCTAGAAAAACTAGGAGTTTGAACTTTAACAAAAAATAGTATTGCTTGTTAGATAAGAATTCTATATGAATTTTTATAAAATAATTTTGTATGGTAAGGTTTAGTGTTAAGTATCCAAATTTGATTGAAATCATAATCTTAGTAGAGCTAGAAGTTTGTTTATGAATTTTAGCTATAAATAAGAATACTTGTACTAATTAAAGGCATAGAAGAAGAATTAAATTAGTAATTTTATTCTAGTTTTAGCTTAAATTTCTTAGTTTATATCTAGCATTACAATAGTTACACGATTCCTGTCACCACGAATCGTAACAGATACAAATTTAACAATTTCAGTTCTTTTACTTGCTTTGAAACTAATTATATTAACCTTTCTTAGTAGGAAAGGACCTTGTTGGTTTGAAATGGCACTCGTTCTTGTCAATGCGATTATTTCATTTTTCACAACATCACTCAAAAACTCTGGAGAAGCACCAACCTACATGTTCATCACCGGAGGTAATCCTAGAGTTAGCACAAGAGTAGCTCAACTCAATGGTACGGAATGGTAAAGCAACTGGTAGAGTCTGATATACATAAGCTTCAATATCTCGGTGCAAGTGATGAGTGAAACACTTCGGCTTCAGCTACACCCAGTTTGTGTTCCTCTTGTAATTCGATATTACCCATATTCATCCACCGCAATCATTGTCTATACCATTCCCAAGGGGACCAGAACGGTTTCATCATCGTGTCGATGCGTGATACAAAGGGACCTTCTGTGCAACCTGATAACCTACGGCAGGGGAGGATTCCAATCTAATTAAGGAACACTTTGGGATTGTCATAAAAAACGAAGAGCCTATTGTTGCTATACTTTGGCTTTTTAGTAATGTCAAAGATGAATATGTTGGTGTACTCGAACGAATAAATTACAAAATAAGAATATACTCAATAAATAGTTGTTGCGGCGATCGAGGATAATTTTAAAAAAGTAGACTTAAATAATTCAAATATATTTTATGTAAATCTAATATGCTGCAGTGCATAGGAGTTATGCAATTCTAATAGAACAGTTGAGGAGAAATGATAGACCAAAATTAATTTAGTCTAGGTGGTGGCAAAAAATTTAGAGAAATTAAATCTTTTGCTGAATTGATGTATAATCAAACGAAATAGAAAAAATAAATTCATATAACTATCCCTCTCAAATAGGATAAAGATTTAGTTTGTTCTTGTTATTGTATTGATTATTACATCGCTAAGCATGATTCTGAAGACCATTTATGAGGAACATGAAGCCACGCCAAAAAGAAGCTCTTGCAGGTTCCTCCAAAACTATGCTGCATTTCATATCAAATTATTCTGATAAAATTCGAAGAAACAAAGTTGCAATCTACTTACTCCATGTAAACTATAGACGAACAACAGATCTTGTATGACTACTAAATACAAACACATGCACGTTGAAGTAGTCATTTAGTAAACGAGTCCAGAAAACGATACCGCTTGAAATACCTCACCTATATATGGTTACTTCTTCCTCACCGAAAGGAGCAAGCACTGCTACATTGTATTTTCTCTTCCTCCACAAAGTAATATTACAATCTGGAGCCTGTCTACCTAAAACAATATTTAAAAATACTTATAAAATAATATTTTTTAATAAAAATACTTATAAAATAATATTTTTTAATAAAAATATTATATCTTATTTTGAAAAATAAGTTTACTTTTTTATTTAAAAAATATAAAATAAATAATAGTTAAATTTTACATAAAATTTTCTATATTTTTTAAATTTTAAATAAAAATTTTAAAATATTAAAAAATTTAAAATGGAAGAATGAAAGTACTACCGTAAGGGTTGCCAAACGACGCCTAAACCAACTCCATGTGTTTACTGGGGCGTTTGCGATTGTATTTTCCAAACATTTTTTTTAAATTTTTTTATTTCATATTTTTTAATATATATTTTATAAATATTTAAAAAATTTTATTTAAAAATTTAGAAAGTATAAAAAAATTCTATGCAATAAGATCTTTTTATTGCCTATTATTATTATTATTATTATTTTGACATAACAAATTTGATCTTATTTTCAAAATAGATAAAAATATTTTTTATTTTAGAAAAATTTTACTTTATAAGTAATCTCAAACGCCAACGTTTTCACGCTCATAAAAATGAAACTTTTAGGATAGCAGATTTTAAATAGTAACTACTGTGCTTTCAAAAAAAGTACATATATAAAGCTAATTTGCTACAAGCCAAATTGCAGTACTTTCAAGTTAAAATGCATCATAACTATAATTACAGTAACACATACAGGATGACCGGGTTTAGCATACAAACTAGAAGCCATTTACAAACGGAAACAAACGTTTCAAATTATTTATAAAATAAAATTTTTTTGAAATAAAAAATATTTTTATTTATTTTAAAAAAATAAAATTTATGTTTTGATGTAAAAAATAATAAAAATATGTAATAAAAAATTTCATTATACAAATTTTTTCTATACATACTAAATTTTTAAATACTTATAAAATATATATTGAAAAACGTAAAATAAAAAAATTGAAAAAAAATGTTATGAAAATGCAATTCCAAATAGTTGAACAACAATAATTGCAATCCAGCGTAACCACTTTGCATCCTTGTCTACAAGGTACCATAACTTAAGTAGATTGATCTACGGAAAATTACAATTCCAACGTTTTCGTCTATGCACAAACCCTCTATAACAAAGCACAGTAACAACAAAGTTAAACAGAAATAAAATATGTAAATTGGTCTCATATACACAAACAACAGCAATGAATATAGCTCAGAAGTTCTTCCTTATGTTACATCTCACAGCTGTTTGACAAACACTGAATGTGCCAGTTTATTGCTGAACAGTTACTGCACACATTAAAGATTCCTTATCAAACAAGGCCAGTATTGCTGTACTAGCTTATATTTCTTAAATTAGCACTCACAATAATTTATAATAACCATTATTAGGGCTTTTTTGTATAATTAACTTGCATGTTGCAGTGGAAGAATTTAGGATATAATACACAATGCCCAAAGAGCATAGGTATGGAAAAAAGAACCCCATCAATAAGATTGCGTGGAATATTTTGTCAATCAGCTGTCAACATTATTTTCAGATTCCAACTGCTTCTGTTGCAAAACTAAGCCACCATTGTTCATCCTTGCACGAGCCTCCGCAAACATTCGTTGTTGCTCCATTAATGCTTCCTCCTCTGTCATCTCTACACCAGTAAATTTACCACCTTTTGGAGAATCCTGACAATTGACAGTTAGCAATAGTAACACATCAAAAAACCTGAATGAGTTCAAAAAACTCCATCTGAAAAGTTTACACAAGAATAAACTGACACAAAAGAAAATTTTACATACCATATGATCGAACTTATGTTGCTCATATGCAGCACAGACCTCCTCAATGTACTCCGTAAAGCCAAGAACCTTGTGACATGATTTGGTGTTTGAACAAAGTAAGAAAGACAACTATCATTCTCAGAACTGTAAGCCAACAACTTGATGCATAAAGAAACTGACTAGCCAGATATAGTTCACACTTCTGTTATATTCAAGTAATATGTCACACATACTGCCTACAAAAGATGTTTACCAGTCATAATTTAAGAAGCAAGAAGGTGGCATTCTCTACCAAAATAGCGTGTCAGTCCAGTATATTAATGCCTTAACACTTTTACTAGTTCGCAGCTTGGACATCTCCACAAGGCTTTTACCCCTTCTGCTGGTCGAGTTTAGCTAATTTCTTACTTATATACCTACAGCCACTGCAACACATTAAATTTCTGAAACACAAATTCCAGTAGCATATTATGCAGGTTACAAGTTCCATCCAAGATCATTCAGTTTTGCTTACAAAGTTCACTAACCATTTGCTATATACATGGACCACGTAAAGACAAGTCTAAAGGTGGGAATATGTGAATAACAAGTTGTAACAAGTATAATATATTCTATAGTGTATTACCAAGAAGAGTAACTGGATAACTAGTCCTATGAGCTATTCCAGAGGGAGGCAGGCAGATACTGCAAGTGAGGAAAAATAGAAGTTTCAAGTTTGATGACAGTCTATAGTATCTTAGGACTACGACAGAATGTCCTGCTTATTTTCGTTTATAGTAGGCTGCCCTGTCTATTTAAAATATTGATGAGAATAAGAGTACACCAACAGGATCATAGTACCCATAGGCAACCTACTGATAAAATACATAAAGAAAAACTACAAAATAAAAGCAAAAACTTATTTTTCAGCTACGATAACCAACATCTAACGCCTTAATGACATGCTCAGGAGCAATTGTCCTCTTGTCCTCCCGGTTGCATACTTCATTTGATTCTGAAGAAACAAGGTTGATGAATTCTGCTTCATGATAGATTATTGTTAGGAAGCAAATACTCACAAAACACTTTGCAAAAGTATATAATGAAAACAAAGAAATGATATCACTCTATCAACTAGTAGAATTATAGTATCACGTAAACTGCAAATTAGAACTAAGATAGTGATGAAACACAAGCGAATAAAACAGAGGAAAAAGAGTTCAGCAAATTATAGTCATGCTTAATGCTTGATTCAGCTAGCAACTATAAACACTATGACTGCGTTGTCAATATTCTACATAAGATCAGTAAGAGTTCATGTACTCTCCTTTGATATCAACAACAGAGCATGCACCCAAAAAGACTCATTCAAACATATCTAGAAAAGATAGGCTGATTTTGACCAGATTCAGAAGCAATCCAATCTATACCATCCTGACCAACATGAGCACAGAAAGCATATCTGCCATCTACATAATTGTACGAGGGCATGAACCTTAGATGCAGCTAGTAAGTACAATATTGATGCATACCTACACAACAATCTACAAGAAGATCTTGAGCATCTCTTGCTACACGAACATCAGGGGGCAACATTTCCTTGATTATTTTAAACATAGTCGCTGCAAAATCAATAGAAATACAGAATTCAAGAGTTGTTGAAGCTAATTGCAAACACTGCCACCAAACAGGAATAGCTTTATATACATCAAAACCAAAAATCCCCAGTAATTCAAAAATTATGAACAATTCTCCAAGGTATCAATCCTGTTTAGTTCCAAATTCTCAATTTGCAACCACTCATTTCAATAATCAAGCAGGTTGCGTTTGGGATTGCTTATGAAATGGAGCTTTTCTGAAATGGAGGATATTTTTATCATTTTTGAAAAACGAGCTCTATTATTTTTACTTCCAAAAAAATAATAAATATATGCAATAAAAAGATATCATTACGTAGAATTTTTCTATACTTTCTAAATTTTTAAATAAATTTTCTAGATACTTATAAATATGTATTGAAAAACATAAAATGGAAAATTGAAAAGGAGTGTTGGGGAAAAGCTGAACCAAACACCCCCTAGACAGCCAAGCAAATGAAAACAATGATGCAGAAATTTACAGAAAACAGAAAAAAGAATCGAACCTTTAGGAAGAGATACATCCTCTTTAGATTTCCCGACTATATCCATTGGCTCCATAGATCTCCTAATAATCCTTCAATCAATCAGAGATCCAAAAATTAGAGAGATCTCACGAACATATTAAATTAAAAACTTGATCAAATAACTTGCACGTCAAAATTAGAATATAACTATCCTTAGTCTAGTGTATTTCTCTGTGCACAATGCCATTTATTTCTACCTCAGCAAGCGTAACAAATGACAGCATTAATTACAAACAAGGTAGACGATTCACCAATATTTTACATGGACACAACCTTTTTAGTACAGGTTTGAAGGAAAAGTGTCAGATGGTCTTACATAACCTAAATATACAAGAACTCCAATTTTATTGCTCAAATACTGTTCCAATGCTTGCTTCCAAAAAACAATGGACTGACATTACCTCAGCACACTGCATGGATAATAAGCCCTAAACCACTAAGACAACAGAATGTCAAGTAATCGACAAGATGAGACCATATTAAAACCATGCATACGGATCATTTGCATTGAGTTTTAGACCTAGGTGCCAGAAAGGGCAATTCAGATTTAACGAATCCACTGTAAACAAACTAAAGTATGGGACCTTTCTCCAGTAGTTTAGCATTGACTTCTTATATATATCCATACTTTATCCGAAATAGATATGTGTCAAAACACTGCCCTGACAAACTTTCCAACTGCAGAGTAGGACATGTAGTTCGAAACAATAAAATCGCAGATGATCAAAATTGGGAAAATCAGAGAGGGATCTGAAAGAATAGAACGAAGCATGGATGATCAAAATTCAAAAGGTGAAGTGGAAGCATTTAGGGAGAATTTTGTGGGAAACTAAAAAAAGCTCAGAAGTTGTCGAGATATTAGTGATGATAGTGATGATTAGCGATTGAGCAAAGGAACGAAGGAAACAGGAATGAAGAATGAAGAATTACGAAAGCCACCTAGAAGCACAAATAAAATCTGCAACAGCAGTGTCATGATCCACTCATTTGGACAGCGACCAGCACTTAGGGGGTTAGGCCTATATCTGATATATCCAAGAAGCCTTCACTTACCATGCTATCTAAAACTCAGATATCTCTGTTAATTTTTCTTTTAAATTTGACACAGTTTCCTACAAAATTGAACATCTAAAAATCTGTACTAGTATATTATTTAAATACCATAGTGCCAACCCTCTTTATCAAACATACTTCACATGACTCTACGTACTTCACATGATTATTATGATTAACTCATCAGAATTTCACATGCCTCAAAAGAATAAACAAAGGAAACCTTCTTAAATTTCAAGAATATCTGCATAAGGTAAACTTAAAATAATAATCCATTATTGTGGCACAACCTTGTCTAAGTGAAGGACAAAGGTTCAAGCGTGAAAATAGCTATTCCCTTTAAGACCTGCAAGCCATTAAAATTGCGAGTATGAATCAAACCAACTATGACTAAAGTGGGTGTACAAAAGAAATACTTCGCCAAAAACAGGGCTACGCCATTTAAGAACTCTATATATAATAAAACATGTCCAAGTATACATATAAAATATTAATAAAGATTCCTAAATCACAATATTTGAATTAAAAACATGTGTTTTAGAACTTTAGCATGTTTGGAGAAAAATCAGTATTCTTACTAGGGGCACATAAAGCATAATGGCAGAAGAAACTTACGTAGTCTTGAATGTCCAACTTGAGTCTTATAAAGCCAAGTTGCATATTTATGCATTATAATTTTATACCACGGCAGCACATGTATCTACATCATACACTTCAAAGCATATAACACTTAATATAACTTTATTTTGAATGTCATATAGCTCTTGGTTGTATATCATAGACCACTTGGTGTTTTGTAGAACACTTTGGTTTTATATCATAAACGCTTGACCTTGTTACTAAGCACTTAATCCTATCATTTCTTCATATTTTTTTTACTTAATCGTTTGATTAGATAGCCTACTTCAATTGAATCTTGATAAATACACTTCAAAGCATATAACACTTAATATTACTTCGTTTTGCATGTCATATAGCTCTTAGTCGTATATCATAAACCATTCGTATTATTGTAGGACACTTGGTTTTATATCATAAAGCACTTGACCTTATTACTAAGCACTTAATCTTGTCATTTATTCAGATTTTATACTTAATGTTTTGATTAGATAGCATACTTCAATTGAATCTTGATAAGTACATAGACATGGCTTTTAAACATATAAATATTTAATAAGCTTTATGACTCGGTATCATTTCTACTAGAAATCATTTGCTCATGCATATGAAGCCTTTCGTCACTATCTAGGTGGGTTTCAAGGCCTGCTTTCGTAGTTTCCAAGATAATACTCACTTGCATTATACATTGTTACAAAAACTTGACTTACTTTTATTTGTAGTGAATTAAAGTATAAATCTTTCTAAAAGTCCGCCCTCCTGATTTGCTTACTGAAAACCAAAACCCTACTGATTGTATGTATGTTTGGGCTTGTCCTTTCGCACTTTGTATACTATCGTGATAAGGATAGCCATATTCTTATTAAAGTTCCAGACTTTGTAAGCAAATGCGGAATGCAAGAAACATACTATCATAAAAACATACTTTTGGCATAAGCTTTACTAGCTAACATTCTTCTTGAAAACTACATACATCTGATTTCTACTATGACTCTAATTCAAAATTTTTGCGTGCAACCTGAGTTAAAGTGCTTTCCTTTTAGTCAAGGTCTGAGACATAAAGCACCTTCCTACTCATTCATACTAATCATATGCTAAACCACTTTATTGTGCCAAATAAAAACAATGTAATCTCCCTGGTTTATGCCTGATTACTTGTATCAATTATGGAGTTTTCAATTTTACACCAGGAAGAAGTGAAGTTCTTTCATCATGAACCTTAATATTCAACTAACAAGGAGTATTGTTTAAGGACTTGCTCTATGCATTACACCTCCCACTTGACAACTCAAGAACCTTTTTATTCCCAATAATTAAAGTTTCATATTGAGTCCACTTGGTTTAAATTTTGAAGGAAATGGGAGAGACAATGTTTTACTTCAACTGCAATCAAGCTAGCTTTTAACAGCTATTTTTATTTATAGACCTCATATTACCAGCTGCTCTCTGTCCTTTCTTAGGCTAAGTCTAATATTGATATTTTTTATAGCATCTAATCACCTTCATCCTGAAAATCAGCTAAACAATTACATCTCCTAAAACCACAACTCTATTCATTAGTGATCTAGAGCATCAAATAGGCATGCCAGGTTCAACAGGAAGTTTGCATCCAGACACTTGCTCCTTATCAATGAATGCCATTATTATGCTATGCATTAAATTAATAGAAATTTCCAGTGTCCATAGAACCTGAAGCATGCTTCTTGAAATTAGTTGACACAATAAATTAGCCTAACTTGCTCAATCTCCCCCTAGTTCATCAAATAAACCACTAATACTTCACAATTCAACAACGCTCCACAGCCTACCGTTCATTCTTAGGCCTCAACAAATAACACTCCAAACATGCCCCTTTTTTATCACATGACTTGGATTTGGAATCACCTAATAATTAAAAGCTTCATGCTTAATATTCATAAAGAAATATCAGTCTTACCTTGGTTGATCAACAAAACTGCAAACGATCCTTCACCCACAAGTTCTCATCTTGTTACTGCCTTCCACTTGGAACCAATTTTAAATTCGATATATAAAGACCCTGAAATCTTTTAAAAATTTATTCGAGAAGGAATAAAACCTCTTCGACTCCCATTTGAAGAAGAAAAAGAAATAAAGAGAATCAGATAAAGGGTAGGAGAAGTTGATCGGCGATCGGAGCGATGTCGGCGAGGCGAATAGGATGACCCGTGTCTTCCTTTCTTCTGTTCTGTTGATTTCATAATGCTTGTTTTATTCAAAGCAAGTCCTCTAGTTATAGGTATTTTGCTCTGAACCCAAACCATTCTATTCAGCCCAGATTGTTTTCCATTTCAAAAAAATAATTCTTCAATTTTTTAATTCACACTTTTTGTAATAAATTTTTAAAAAATTTATTTAAAAATTTAAAAATTTGTATATAATAAGATATATTTATTATTTATTATTATTATTATTATTTTTAGATTAAAAAAATAAAATTTATTTTTCAACAAAAATAGAAATATTTTTTCTTTAAAAATTTCATTTTATTTATAATTTTTTTAGACAAAAGTTCTACAAAATATGCATACGAGGTGGCCGCTGCGACATATCATATTTTTAAAATAAAGAATATATTAAAAGAAAGTTAGTTGTATAGGCAAAACAAAAGTTTTCGAAGCACTCAATGAAATCATACTTCATACTCTTCACTAAAAACAGAATCAGAAGCTAACCTTTTAATACAATGGTAATTTTCGTATTTTTAAAACTCTTAATAGCAATTCAGAAAATTTTAAAAGAGTAAAAGTTCTTAATTTGCAAATTAGAACTATTAAATCAGACATTATATCTACTATTAACAAAAGAGGATTTCGTGTATGGTGAAACTTTTGAATCGACAATCTTAGTCTTCATAGTAGAATTTTAATATTAACTTGTAACCGAATTGTGATTCATATTTTTTAAATTCTTAATAACATTTAAGAATATTTTAAAATAATGGAAGTCCTTAATTTGTAAACTAGAACTATTAAATAATATAATCTTATTATATTAAAGTAGCTCAGGATCATATGTTAGAATTACTGAAACCCAAATAGTTAGAGATTCTAATATTTATTTTAATAATTTATAATTTTATAAAAAAACACTTTGCACATATTTGTACGTGCAAGTGTGCATTTTCATTGACTTGCAAAGCAGAACACTTGAGTAATAAAGGTAAAAAGTCGATGATTTGTAATTAACGACACTTTCAATAATTTTTTGTCGAAAGATTTACATAAACTTTGTTTATAGATTTTCATTATGTTATTTGTAAATTTTTATTCACAAAATTTCATTACTTTTCCTTTTGTTTATTGACAAATTTTAATAAATTGAAGAAATACAACTATAATGAATTCATATATAATCAATCACGTGCACGTCAACATAGTTGGATGATCCAATTTGGACATCAACCTAGAAATTTCTTCGGATCGGTGGATTGCAAATCCGCTCATCAGCTCAGTGACTCGAGTTGTTGAAGCATGGTCTCAAAGACTCTGTGTGTGTAAGAAAGAGAGAGAGAGAGAGAGCAAATGAAGTAATGGCTTGACAAGCTTTTGATAATCATCAGCCTCTCTCTCAGCCTTGTCCCCCACCTACTCCTTACCTTCCTCTCCGTCCACCACCACCATGGTCTCCCTTGAGGCCCTTTCTTCGTTCCCATTTCGGGCAATGTCTAATGTCTTTGTAGTCATTTCTCTCTTCTCTACATTGAACCTCCCCTCTACTCTCTACTCACTCAACAACCCTTCATTTGTCTCTAAATCGATTCTTGCTCATCCATCTTCATCATCGACCATTAGATCGCTATGTAACTTGAATTGCTAATGTTGTTACTAGAGCTAGGGGCTAACTAAATAACTAGGTTTTACTGATAACTTGCATGCCCTACTTGGTTCATGCCTTCTTATTTATAATTAAAGAGTTATAATTATACTAAAACACTTCTCTTAAAATTATAACTGAATTCTAATTGAAACACCGAGATCTACTAAATACTAAAGATTTCTAAAGAATTCAAACTCCTAAATAGATATGCAAACCTGTTTATTAATGCATGGGCAAGATTTGGCGCCAAGGTGTATTTCCAAAAAGTACCCAGACGCCCTCTGTTTTGCACCCAGGCGCTCTCTATTCTGCACCCAGCACTTGCACCTGCTCAGGTGCCACTGGATGCAGAGCACTACTGCCCTCCCTGACATCTTCATGGTTGACACCCCGAACAGGTCCGACAGCTTCTGATCGGCCTCCGGCTTTGGCGAGACCTGTGCTGGATCTCTCCCTCTAATTCGACCTGCAATTCTGCTCTAGTTCTTGCCCCTTCCTCACTCAGTGCATCAATCGCCCAAGTTTTTCGGCTATGCACGTCGTTGGGTGCTTAAGATCATTCTTTTGTAGCCTTTGCCGTATGTTACTGAATCGCATAATTGTGATGTTGTTATCAAGAGCTTTTAGTTTGCTATGTTTTTTTTACTTGTTCTCATGTGCTTTGATGAGAAGTTGATGAGAAGGCTGTCAGGTATATAACTTGGATCCAACCTCATAGACAACGCAAGCTGAAGCGGAAGCATATTGTTGATAAAGATAGATTTGTATACTCCTACATGAATTCGTTGCTTAATGTTGAGCTATCGAAGAAGGGCGCAGGAGGCTCAACCAGGTCGACCTGTTCAACCAAGTCACAAGGTTGATCCAAATCATACCAGAGCGACTATTGAATGGCTTAAATGCAAACCTGAACCGTCAAGTCGACGGGTTCCTTATCGACCTTGACAATCCAATCTGAGTTTAGTAACTTGTCATGATAATTGTTCTGGCTTCTCTATCCACCCTTTTTCACTTGTTTGTTTGTCATTTATAGGCTAGTCTAAAGTACTTTAGAATACTCTAAACATAAAATATATTTGAATTGGTAGAGTGCCTTATATATAAGATAATTGTAGAGTATGATAGAATACTTTAGATATCTGAGATATCTTTTAAGGCATAGGAGATATTTTGAAAGATGAAGATCTTCTATAAGAATATTTGTAAGAACTTTCTAGACCAGTTTTCTTCACGATCCGATAATCTACAGCATAGTTTGAGGAGGTGGGATTACAAATAGAAAAATAAGGCACTTATTTATAACCAACAAGCAAGACTTGTAAAAAGCTTTCAAAAGTTCAACAATTAGTTCTTTTCAAGCACTCTTCAAGTGTTCTTCTTACTTCGTTTTTTCCCTCAAATCTATATAAGTCTTTAGCTATCTTAACTAGCTTCTTTGGCGTAAAGATTGATTTAGTTGCCAAGAGTATGACTTAAGTGATGCATGATCCAAGGTAAATGTCTAACACTGTGAAAAAATTGCATGCGAATGTGCAAAAGACCTAATAGTAAAATAAAGGTTTCATATGAGTCAAAGTTTTAAATGATAAATGTACTTGGACTGTGACTCTTATAATCAAACCTTATAAATAGTCGATCATTTTAATAACAAAATGCAATTTAGAATCATAAATATTTTTGAAAAATAAAAGATATAAAGTTCCTCCAAGAAATAAGAAGTTTTAAATTTTGTTCAATTTTATAGTCATACAGATAGCGGAGACTCTTTCATTAATATTATATAATTTTCACTTTTTAGGTATATTAGATGAACTAAATGATCATATTATCATACAAATAATTTTCTTAGTCTGACTTTTTAAATTAATTTTTCTATCTGAATAGTAACTTTTTTGACCAAACTATTTTTTTATTTTAAATTGAGTGTCTATTTGTACTCTCATCCACATCAAATAATCTTCTAAATTTTCTATAAAAAAAAACACTAGCTATAGTTTCCGAGAAACCACTATTTGTAAAAATTCTTCCCCACTACCGTCATCTTGTCATCCCTCTAGCGAAGTAGTCCCTATAGTCGGCTTTCGCCGAAGAGCAGAGCTTTCTTCCACCTACCATTCGTTAGTATTATCTAACCGCCATTAAAATAAACAATAGTTTCAATAAGTACGTCTATATTTATTTGTTTTGCTATGTACAAAGTTCTTCTGTGTTCATGTCGTGTCCTTGTCTCCGTCGTGGTTCTATGAACAAAGTTCTTCTTGAGCCCTTCTTCCCGAATGCTTATTCGATTGTTATTCGAATTTAAGTCGATTAGCCCCACTCTTTGAACTAACCATATTTGTCCACTATTCGACAATTATTCGAACTATAGTCAAATAACGTCTATATATTTCTTCTAAGCATTCTCTTCATGTCTCTTCTTCCTAATTGCATAAGGACTCTTTGAAACAACAAACGTTTTCTTAAATCGTGGTTGTTTCTCCTTATTAAGCCTATGGAGTAACTATTACATAACCAACTTCATTTTCGACTTCACAATATCTAAGATCATGATCTTTAAATCTGGCATGCCAATCCTTATATCAATCGGTTGAGCCTATTCAGCTCCTCGCTATGGCCACATTGCTGTCGAGTTGGAAAAGATGTTGCTATAGCTGGTTGAGCATGTGGATATTATTGTGCTGATGTTGCTAGTTGAAAATCAACCTTCAACGGCACTAATATGGTTGGCTGCATTGAAGGAGATGCCTCATCGTAATTGGTTTTACGTTCTCTTCGACTCCTACCTGCTATTAATTATTTTGTTAGTAATATGAATAAAGACTTTATATAGCTCTAAGCTGTCACCTTTTAAGCAAATCAAATATCAGATTCACTAACTAAACTTTTAGTAATCTATTCAAATCAATGCAATTATCGGTTTGCAATATAACATCCTTACATACATTGAATGCATATGGAAACAACACTAGACTAAACCCTTTAATAGATGACAGCTCTGATCTTCATCCTTTTTTCATTTGTTTAAAATAGTCATTGGAGAATCAACAGTTTACTTATTACTAGGTTGTCCTAAGGATAACCATTAAAAAACTCCAAACCATCCACCAAGTGCATGAATGACTCATCGACTTTGTTAATCAGTTCTAACCTTAAAAGTTTGTCTTTTACAAAATAAAGCAAGTTTAGCTTGAGGAGATCATCATCGAGATAGTCGATTGAAAGATTTTGGTTTATGGCATCGGTATGATGCTTCTCAACCTTATCAAGAAGCTCGAAAAATCTCTGGAATATCATACCCTTCTTCTTCTCGTCTTTAGAGAGAAACACTTCACCAATGTAGAGTTAAATTATCTTATAGAACTTTGATGAATTGAACTTTATTGTCATTCCTCTTATCCTAAAAGAAAGCTTGCCATTGCTGCCTCCGGCTTCCTCCCGCATCAGGATTTAATAAATTATGGACGATGAAATGGAAGAGCTTTGGGCAAACTGAAGATAAGATCACCTAAGCAAGAGGATAGAAGCAAATCAATCCTTGATTGATTATCATTAGCCTTCATTCGGATATTAACATATCTTTCAAATTATTACCGCTTAGTCACTTTGACACTTGGGGGCACTCTATTTTTTAAGCTATCCTTCATGCCTTCTAGCAAACATATAAGGCAAATATTTTCAACATTAATAAGTAGTCTGACATTCATGGTCTTGATTATAATCAAGGAAGGTAGCATTTCGAAGGAGTTACTCGACAACTCGATGAATATTTGTTTTATATAGCTGTTATTCAATGAAGGAGCTATTCGATTGTATTTGGATACAATAAACTCTTCAACTAATTACAAAATGGCTGTAGTTTGAAAAATAGAAAAGTCAACTGTATTTCGAATGAGGTACACAACTCGACTTACTTTTGTTATAGTTAGAGGTTCAAAGAAGGAAATTCGACTATATTTCGAACAAGGTAATTTATTTGACTTAGATTCGAACATGGTTAGGAATCCAAGAATGGAAATCTAATATTGTATTTTGAATTAATACTATTTGACTTACGTTTGAAGAGCATAACTATTGGACTACTTTTCGCCGAAGGTAAGATATTTGACACACCGTCGAACATTGTCTTTCAAAGAAAAGAACTCTTCGTCTTAAATTTGAAAGGATAGGGTCACATACAGGTTTAAAGAAGGAAGTTCTTCGACTTACTTTTGAAAGAACAAAACTAAATATTTTGTCATTCAAATATATATTGAATAGTTTCATTACTGAAGAGACCCTTTGTCTACCCAAGATTCTCGACGGAGATATATCAAATGAAACGAGTGTATGAAAGATGATGTAGACAAAATAATCTAAGAAAATTCTAGCGATTCTAAGGTAGTTTATCTCGCAAAAGTACGATTGTCGTCTACGTATAACAGATAACGAGTTTGTTTCAGAGATTGTTTCTAATACTAATCTAAGTAAACTATCAAAAGCTGTATTTTTTTTGTTTGTGAATACTAAAAATTATACGAAAGCTACGAAAAGAAAGTAAAATATGGATCGAGAAAATAGATATGCAAACAACTAGAGTTTTGAAATTCACTACTAATGCCTTTAATTTAATCCTTAAATAAATATGATAATAGATGATGACGATTGAAGATCTTGTACCTAACACCTTGGTCCAGTTCTTAGATATGATTTCTAATTATATTTTTAACGTTGGTTCAGTCTAAAATCATCTATTTCTAATGATATTTTAACTCTTTCTTTAGAAATTACTGAAGATGTACTAAGTTTGCGAAATTATAAATCATGTAATTGCATTCACCTTAGTTTAGTAAATACTAACTACAGTTATTAATTTTGTTATTCGTAGATCGTGCTCCGAATGGTCCTCGCAAACACAATTAATAATATAATTTAAATATCCAAGAAATTGTTGATTGGACATACATTTAACACCTAAACATCTTTCATATAAGAACTAACAACTCACATAAATACAACAATCAATACATCACATAATATTCAAAGAATAAACCAAATTTATTAGGTTTTCATCCTAACTCCAGTTTAAAGAGTTTAGCTACTCATATTGATATTACACACAATAATATTGTATGAAAAATTAAACATGAGAAGAAGAAAGGAAAAAAAAACAAATTTATTTTCTTCTTTGCTGTAGACTATATGATCAGCAGCAACTCTTTAAATCTGTCTTCCTGCAGTGGCTTCCTCTTGTTTAGATCTAGATTGCAGATTTGTAATTTTTTTCTGTCATCTCAGAATCGCTGTCTTCTTTTCTGTCCCTCTTTTTCTTCGCTAAATCTCAATCGCTCAAAGTCAATCGGATCCCATCCGTTTTTGGCTCTCCATATCTTCCTCTAATTTCTCTCCATCTCAACGAGTAAAATACCTTCTTTTTTCAAGCCCGTAAAGAAAGGAACCAAAATATCCTCAAAAATATTCCTTCTAGGGTGATGTATCGGATGAGAGGTAAGGCTCTTCTCTTTCTCTAGTCACCGGAAAAAAAAAAAAACAAAAACCTCCCAAAGCTTTTCTTTCTTTGTTAATCATAATTAGAACAATAATCAAGCTTAGCTTAATTAACTCAATTGGGCTGATTTCATATGGGCTGGCTAAAGCCCAAGAATGCAATTTTTTTTATTTTTCTTCTTTGCTTTGCTTTTTTTAAGTATTTCACTTCTTCTTTTCTTCTATATCAAACATATAAAAATAATTAAATTTAATTCACAATCATAATAAAAAAAATCATCTACATTATATTAATGTGATATTATATTCACAAGCTTAGAAATTTTACTAGTGTTCGAGCACAACAATTTAAAAATATTATTATTCTTTCATAATTTATTTTTAGAGAACTCACCTTCTATGCATAACTTATTCAACCAAAATCTTCAAAAGAAATTGTAAGCATAATAGTCAAGTTAACTCCACTTACAAACTTCTTTTAAAGTATTGTATAACAATCAAATTAACTCAACCTCACATTCAAAGAACATATGCAATATATTAGAAGAAAGTGTAGAATTTAATGTCCATAAGTTTGTTTAGAAATTATCGCCCCACTGCACATACAAATTTTAGAGGTTCACCAAGTTATCTCAAATGTTGTAATGAATGAAGTCAAACTTAGGGTCGTCAAAATACAAAGTCATCAAGAGCACGTTTAACTTCAAGAAGAACAACGTATACTCAAGTATTGGCCCAATTTTGAGGCTTTTATTTTATTTAATTGCTTTGTCTTCACCATTGCACTTTACAATGTATACTTGAGTTTCTTTTTTTTTCTTTTTTCTTTTTTTTTTTTTTTTTGTTGAGATGCTCTTTCTTTATCTTTGTGCTTTCCAAAGACTCTTTATAACTTGTATCTCAACTATCTCTATGCTACGATATGGGATTCTAAGAGGACTTAGTCCAGGAGCGTTGGGCCATCTAGAAGCATGGGCTGCAAATTGTCCTACCTAGGCCCATGCTTGCTTTTGAAAGAGTTTATAATTTGAATCTCATTAGGAGTACTTGAGTTTCACTAGGAAACTAATATTAAGTGTCTAAGTTAGGTTGAAGTCCTAACTTTAGTAGAGTTATAGTAGAGCTAGACTTCTACTTATAAGGAAGGAGTTTTAGTTATAAATAAAAGTGCTTGTACTCATTAAAGGATCATGAAAGAATTGAATTAGTTATTTTATTCTAGTTTTATCATTAGTTTCTTAGTTTTATTTAGCATTGGAATAGTTCTACGGTTCGTGTGACCACGAATCGTAACACCCTACAAATTGAAAACAAGACAAGACAACACAAAATACTAAGATCAACTCTAAACATCACATTTCATGGTGATAGATGTCATCACTCGCTATAAACTATGAAATCAAAATCCTCTAAAAAGTGTATTCAATTTCATTGTCTAAAATGACAAGATTATTAACTCAATTATATACAACACAACTTGAAAGAAGAAAGTAGGCTTAACATGAATATTATACTAACAAACTCAATAATAATTATAGTTTCAAAAGCTATGCTAGGAAGAGATTTATCATTTCATAAGTACTAGATTTTCTATCTCCTCCCAAGCTTAAATCAAGCATTGTCCTCAATGTGAAGAAATATATACAGCAATTCATCCAAGAAATAAAAGTTTAGTTGAATAGAAACTCCCCTGGTTTGTTACCCCATCATATCTTGCTGGATGATGCAAATATCATATATGTTCCCAGTTACTGAGTGTTATTCCACTCCATAAGTCCTATACAACAACTTTTTGGAAGTAGTAAAGCATCTGGAAGCACTTAACAGCAGTATTAACAGTTACAACTTTCAAACAATTAAACAGCAACAAGCTATTAATTATTGTGACATGTCAAAGGTTACTCATTATCTCATTACATAATCAAATGCATGCCAGAAGGGACTACATATTCATATCCATACAGTTTTTGTTCTGTCAATTACTAAACCTTTTACTTGATAAAAATTAATATAGAATGTGCATCACCAGATTATCTATTTATCACAAAACACTTCCTTTGCATCCATTATGTACGTGCATTCTACAAGCATATGATTACTGAATGCACTAAATTACACTGGGAACAACAAACCTTCTTACCTGAGTGCATATATAATCTCATACCAACCTTACCAAATTTTCTTTCAACAGAAGCATCATCATCATGTATTTGATTAGGTTCAACATGAGCTTAGCACTAATCATTTGCTGATCAAAACAAGGCGTTTGTCTTTTGGAACAAGTGATTTCCTGTTTATTCTCTAGGAACATATCATAGCTGATCTCTCTTCCAATAGCTTGATGCTACACTCTTGCAAAATACCCAAGAGCCCAATTCAGCAATGTAGTTTCAAACCAGCAGCGAAATCATTTCTGCCTAACTGCAAGCATTTAAATCATTTCCAGTAAGGATTAAAGTCAATTTTATTCATGTAACTTTAATTTAATTTGTCAAATATCCATAACCAGCAGAAAAATTTTGTGTGTAGAACCAACAATCATCAATATATTCTGTGCATTACAAGTTCTAATTACCCCCATAGTAGTGCTTTTCAATCAAGATATGTTTACTTTAAATTCACAACATTCAGTTACAGCAAGATGTTGACTAACATTCACCAATTCTCATGAGAAACAGTCAGAGTTACGTACCTGGTTAGTGTACAACATCGTATAGGGGTGGCAGCATTTTAGAACACTTACCATTTGTCATTGATACTTCTCAATGGAAATGCATGCCAAACTACTTGCGATCTCAGATAGATAAGCCCAAAAATCTGAGAACTTCCATTTGCATCACATAGTCATTTGCATATCAATCCATCATTAATCACAAGTGATTAGAAGGGTTCAGTGTTACCTGTGCAGTAGAGAACATACCTGAGTTTTAATCTTCTCTGAAATTTCAAAGCCTTTCTAACCCATCCTCAACATATGCACAAAAGATTCATGCATGCAAGTTATTTCCAGAACTGTGTTCCTTACTACATTGTGTAAGGACACCAACTTTGTCATAGTTCATTGAAAAAGAAAAAAATTGCTGGCTTACAGAACTGTCTCTTGTGCTTCCCCTACCAGCTGCCTTCTACTATCCAGCTGAGTTCCCTTTGTGACAGCTTGAATTCTATCTACATCACCATAAAATGAATCCAGCGATATGAGAATTAGCTACTGTAATGCCATGGCTCTAAGTTGCTCCTATCTGCCTCTTGATGCATCAAGGACATTTGACTCCATAAAAGATACAGCTGCATCACAACAACATATCTTTGCATCACAGTGATTCTTCTTTCTTTTTGAATCCTACAAAAATAATAAACATATCAAATCAATATGAAAACAAAATTTACAAATTTCAGATGCTACTAGAGAGAAAGGGTTTGGGTTGCCTCCCAAAAAACGCTAAATTTAACGTCTTCAGCCAGACGAAGAGTTTGTCAAGTGCAAGTAGGATCGCACAGTTATAGAGTTGGTTCAATTTGGATTGTGAAGGTGCCCTCCAAGTATGGCTTCAAGCTATGCCCATTAATCTTAAATTGCATTCCAAAATTTTGAGATCTTTGACTTTTATAGCTCCGTGTGCGAAGATTTCAACTATCTCATAAGTGTCGTGCCATTTTTTCAGTTTTTCTGGAAAAAGTTTCAACTGTGAGTGAAATAATAACACTTTCATACCTGAAGTGACCACTTTTTTCTGAATTAAGTTGCAACTTTCTTTCATTCTCTGCATCTTTTATGTCAAAATTTAGTTTCTTGATAGCCCAATATGTATTGTGGTCAAATTTCATAGGTAAATGACATGCTTTTTCAAAGACAACACGATAATGACTCATTCCTATAGGTGTCTTATATGCTGTCCTATAAACTCATAAAGTACCATTAAGTTTTATTGCCCAATTTCTTCATGTGGTGTTCACGATTTTCTCCAAAATATTCTTGATTTCTCTATTGCTAATCTTTACTTGTCCTGAGGTTTGAATGTGATATGGAGTGGCTACCTTATGAGTTATGCCATAATTTCTTAATAAAGTATCAAAAGGTTTATTGTAAAAGTATTTATCACTATCACTAATGTTTGCTCTAGGTGCATATAGTGAAAATCATATTTTGGAGAAATTTAAGAACAATCTTATGATCATTAGTTTTTGTAGCTTGAGCCTTTACATATTTAGATACATAATCAACAGCAACAAGAATATAAAAATACCGAAAGCAGGAAAGAAATGGATCAATAAAGTCTATACCCTAAACATCAAAGAGTTCTATAAACAAAATATTAGTCAAATGCATCATGTTCCTCCTGCTAATATTTCCTATTCTTTGGTATCTGTCATACTTAGAATAAAAGTTAAATACATCTTTAAATAAAGTGGACCAAATAAACCTGATTGAAGGATTTTATGGCTGTTCTCTTAACACCAAAATGACCTCCATATGGTAACTCATGACTATGCCTTAAAGTGCTCTTTTGTTCATCTTCAGGACCACATCTTCTAATGATTTGGTAAGGACAATGTTTAAATAGATATGGATCATACCAATAGTATTGTTTCACTATAAGCAGAAATTTCTTATTTCTTGAAAATATAAATTATTCATCATTACACCTCTAGTAAGATAATTCACAAAATCAGCATAGTAAGGTTCTTTATAATTAATAGAAAGAAGTTGCTCATTTAGAAAAAAAATCATTTAGAGGCATGTTATCTCATTCTCTTTGATTTTCAATCACGATATGAGAAAGATGATCCGTTGCCACATTCTCGCTTCCTTTTTTATCCTTAATCTTCAAGTCAAATTCTTAAAGCAACAAGATCCATCCAATCAACCTAGGCTTAGCATCTTTTTTAGTTAATAAATAATTAAAAACAGCATGGTTACTAAATACAATAACTTTAGAACAAAACATATATGGACGAAATTTTTCTAAAGCAAACACCACAGCCAGCAACTCTTTTTCTGTTGTGAATAATTAAGTTGTGCATCATTCAAAATTTTACTAGCATAATATATAACATGTGACAGTTTATTAATTTATTGACATAGAATTGCACCAATAACATAATCTAAATCATCACACATCAATTGAAATGGTAAATTTCAGTCAGGAGCAGTGATGATAGGAGCAGTAGTCAAGACTTTTTTCAAATTATTGAATGCATCCAAACAATCTTTATCAAACTCAAACACAGCATTCTTATCTAATAAATCAAATAAAGGCTTTGTTTTTAGAAAATTTCTTAATGAATATTCTATAAAAACAAGTATGGCTTAGGAAACTTTTAATGCCCTTAACTGAAGTAGGAGGAAAAAGATTTTTAATAATTTCAATTTTTGCTCTATTCATTTCAATTTTTTTACTAGAAACCACATATCATAACACAATTCTTTGTCTAACCATAAAATGACATTTTTTCCAATTCAAAATCAAATTCGTTTCTTCACATCTAGACAACACCAATTTCAAATTATCAAGGCATTCATAAAAAAAAGATCCAAAAATTGAAAAGTCATCCATAAATACCTCAATAATTTTGTCCACCATATCAGAGAATTTAGCCATCATGCATCTTTGAAACGTTGTTGTAGCATTATATAAATCAAAAGACATCCTCCTAAAGGCAAAAGTACCAAATGGACATGTACAAGTTGTCTTCTCTTGGTCTTCCGGAGCGATTGAATTTGATTATAACCAAAAAACCATCAAGAAAACAATAATATGAGTGGCCAGCTAAGCGTTCAAGTATTTGATTAATGAAAAATAAAGAAAATGATATTTTCTTATTGAAGAATTCAACTTTCTATAATCCATACAAACAAGCCATCCAGTAGTCGTTCTTGTAGGAATCAACTCATTTTTCTCACTTTTAATTACTGTTATCCTAAATTTCTTAGATACTATTTGTATAGGACTAATCCATATATAATTAAAGATTTGATAGATTACTCCTACATCAGACAATTTTAAAATTTCAGGGCTAACTACATCTTTCATGTTAGGATTTAATCTCCTTTGGCTTTCACGTGTGGTATTGACATCATCTTCCATTAAAATTCTGTGCATACACATCACAAGACTAATATCTTTTATGTCAGCTATTATCCAACCTATTACTGTCTTATGTACTTTTAGTATACTAATTAAACTCTCCTCTTCATGAACTGATAGATCTGAAGATATAATGACTGAGAGGGTTTTATTGTCACCTAAGAATACATATTCAGATGTTTTGGCTATGATTTGAATTCTAACTTAGGGGGAACTACAGTAAGAGGCTCTATCCTTATCTTATTTATTTATAAAAGTTCAAATGAGGCTCTATAAATAGGTTGAATTGGTTTTAACACATTTAGGACAGCAGGTATATTATTAAAATGTATCACTCTCTGCCACATCTAAAGTTAACGCAGCTTCCAAGTCATGCTTACATTTTCCCTACAAAATAATAGAATTAATTAGTGGATCTAATGAATCAACAGAGAAGCATGATTCTGAAGAAATAAAATGATGTTTTAAAGCATCAAACACTTTGAATTTAATGGTTTCATCTAATACTGTCATTGTGAGAATGTCTTTTTTCACGTTAACACATGTGTTTGCAGTAGCCATAACTAGACGACCAAGAAGAATCGGGATCTCACGATCACTTCTTAAATTTTCTCCATGTCTAAAACAATAAAATCTGTAGGAAGAATTAATTTGTCAACTTGAACTAAAATATTTTTTATAATACTTGTGGGATGCCGTATGGAATGGTTAGCAAGCTCGAGGCGCGTAGTGATTTTTTTTATTCTTTCCAAAATCCAACTCTTTGTAGATAGAAATGACATCAAATTGATGCTTGCCCCTACGTCCAACATAGTACGTCCAAGCCTTTTGGCACCAATAATGATAGAAATATCAATATTATCTGGATCATCAAGTTTAGGTATAAGCTTGCTTTTCAGTACTGCACTTATATTCCTGTTCAACCTAACTCTTTCGTTTGGTGCAACTTTGAGTTTGTGAGCCTTCAAAATTTTGATGAATTTTTCAAATGCTGAAATCTATTCAATCACATAAAGTAAAGGAAGGTTAATATTGCACTTTAGTCGGCCCGAAAATAAAATAAGAGGTGTATAACGATCAACCGCCTTATGCAGTCCAAAATGATGATGGACAGTTCTTTTTCGTGGTGTTGATCACTCTCATATGGCGATGACTCCTGTATTTTTCCTTCTAATTCAAATCTAGCCAGCTCCTATTTTTCATCACCTACAACTATAATTTCGTGAGAAACATCAAATTTATTATCATTATTAATAAGCTTACCAGAATCTGAATTAAATTGCTTTTGCTTGTTCATTATTTCGTTGATTGATGTTAGGTTGACTAGAAAACTTACCAATTTCTCTTTGATTAAAGCTTGAGCAATTTGATCTAACTGAGCTTCAAGCTTTTGTTGATTTCAATTGCTAATTGTCTTACCAAATCCTTCAATGAAGTTGATGATTTTGGTTGAGGTGGAGGTTGGTGTTGTTGGTTACTCCACTAAAACTTGGGGTGATCCCTCCATCCAGAATTATAAGTGTTTGAATATGGATCATGTCTAGGATGTCGGTTGTAGGAACTTACCATATTTTCGTGTTCTTATACAAATTCAGAAAAATCCACTCCTTATGGACAACGCATAGTAGAATGACTAGATAAATCACAAATACCGCATACTTCTTGTGTTAGTAATTTCGAACATAGTTAGGAATCCATAGAAATCTAATATTATATTTTGAAGTAATACTATTCGACTTTCCTTTGAAGAGCATGACTATTAGACTTCTTTTCGCCTAAGGTAAGATATTTGACTCACCGTCGAACATTGTTTTTCAAAGAAAGGAACTCTTTGTCTTAAATTCGAAAACGTAGGGTCATAGATAGGTTCAAAGAAGGAAGCTCTTCGACTTACATTTGAAATAACCATACTAAATAATCTGTCATTCAAATATATATTGAATAGTTTCATAATTGAAGAGACCCTTCATCTACATCCAAAAGCCCCGACGGAGATATATCAAATGAAACAAACGTATGAAAGATGATGTAGACAAAATGACCTATGAAAATTCTAATGATCATATCGTAGTTTATCCTACAAGTGCACGATTGTCATCTACCGTATAGCAGATAACGAGTTTGTTCCAGAGATTGTTATTAACTCTAATCCAACTAAACTATCAAAAGTTTTTTTTTTTTGTGAATACTAATACGTATACATAAGCTACGGAAAGAAAGTAAAATACGGATCGAGAAAATAGATATGCAAACATTAGTTTTGAAATCCCCCACTAATGCCTATAATTGAATCCTTAAATAAATATGATAATAGATGATGACGATTGTAAAATTTTGTATCTAACATCTTATTCCAGTTCATAGACACGATTTCTAATTATGATTTAATTTTTGTCTAGTTTAAAATCATCTATCTCTAATGATATTGTAACTACTTGTTTATAAATTAATAAAGATGCACTAAGCGTTACGAAATTATAAATCATGTAATTGTATTCATCTTGGTCTAATAAATACTAACTACAGTTATTAATTCTGTTATTCGTAAATCGTGTTCCGAATGGTCATCGCAAACACAATTTTTAATCAAATAATATAAATATCAAATCGTTGATTAGACATATAAATTTAACACCTACACATCTTTTCATATAAGAACTAAAAACTCATATAAAGTCAATGATCTATACATCACATAATATTCAAGGAATAAATCAAATTTATTAAGCTTTCATCCTAACTCTAGTTTAGAGAGCTTAGATACTCATATTGATATTACACACAATAATATTGTATAAAAAATTAAATATGAGAAAAAGAAAGAAAAAATAAACAAATATGTTTTCGTTTTTGCTGTAGACTATATGATCGGCGGCAACTCTCTGAATCTGTCTTTTCTTTGTCTCCCTACAACGTCTTTCTCTCGTTCAAATCTAGATTGCAGATCTAGAATTTATTTCTGTCGTCTAAAGCCGGAGGAAGGTGAGGATGACGTCAAGTCATCATGCCCCTTATGCCCTGGGTGACGCTCAGAATCGCTGTCTTTCTCTTTGTCTCTCTTTTATTCGTTGACTCTCAATCGCTCAATCTCAATCGGATCCCCTCCTCCTTCTTTCGCTCTCCGTATCTCCCTCTAATTTCTATCCATCTCGACAAGTAAAATACTTTCTTTTTTCAAGCCCGAAAAGAAAAGCACCTAAATATCTTTGAAAATATTCTTTCTAGGGTGATGTGTCAGCTGAGAGGTAGGGCTCTTCTCTTTCTCTAGTCACGGGTAGAAAAAATAAAACGAAAACCTCCCGAAGCTTTTCTTTATTTTGTTAATCATACTTAGGATAATAATCAAGCTTAGCTTAATTAGGCTGATTTCATATGGGCTGGCTAAAGCTCAAGAATGCAATTTCTTTTTATTTTTCTTTTTTGCTTTGCTTTTCTTCAATATTTCACTTCTTTTTTTCTTCTACCTAACATACAAAAATATTTCAAATTAATTCACAATCATAATATAAAAATCATTTATATTATATTAATGTGATATTGAAATGCATAAATTACATATTTATCAAAAGAGCTTGTAACTTTGTACATAATAACTAAACAAATATAAATATATCTACTGAGACCATTATATATTTTAATCGATGATTGTGAAGGGTGTTGTTTGGTGATCGTTGATCAATTATGATATAATAAGTAGAAAGAAGATCCTTTCTTCTACTATGACAACACAAAATCTTCAAAATTTATCGACAGCAGAAGCAATGACGATGAGCGATAGTGGTTTCGTGAAAACTTGATTCACGCAACCGAAAGGTAGTAGTTTTTGCATTTTTTATTAATAAAAATAGAGTAGAGATAGATACTTGTTTATAAAAAATATATATTAGAAATATTTTGGTAAAAAATTATTACACATATAAAAAATTTAATTTGAGAAGTCGATTCGAATTAAAAAAATATTTATATAGTTAAAGTTATTTAAACAAAATTTTCAGCAATTGTGATGAACTTATTTGCGCTCATGTGCACGTGCACATGTAGTAGAGTTAGTATTATAAATATTTGTTATACAAAAATATATATTTGTGTGTATTTATTAATCAGATCTAGATAAATCAAGACATAAAGCATCTATGTAATTGTAAATTATTTTGGGTCTAGCAGGATCGAAATAAATAGACAAGACATGTTTTATAGAACTATAAAATTAAAATAAATTAGTAAGCCAAGTCTTTTATTGACTTTATAGGAATCTTTAATTATTTTAATTTAATAGACTAGGTATATAGTATATTTGTAACATTTTTGGTTATAATAGCAGAGCACAAGCGTGTTTTCAAATAATAATTACAATTAGAATGAATTTGCTCTATGAAGTAAATAAATAGGATGGTGAGATTTTAACCATCCTATTTTAACAAAAAGGACCACTCTAATTAAGTGCATTTGGCATTATAAACTCTTTTTCATTCTAATTTTTCATTTCAAATTTTTCAATAAGTCTTTTACAATATTCTACATGTTTTTTTAAATTTATAAAGTGGAAAAAATTTCTACGTAATAAGAACTTGTTATTACTTTGTTTATTATTTTTTTGAATTAAAAAATAGAGCTTATTTTTTAAAAATACTTTTCATTTCATAAAAGTTTATTGTCAAAGCATTTCTAAACATCTCTAATAATATAAAACGCTCCTTATTATGACCTATTTTCATGTTCATAACCATTTTGAGAAATGATTTTTTAATAAAAACTATTTTCAAAGGATATTTTAAATTTATACTTATAAACTAATAATTTATTTTTAAAATTTATGTTGTTAAAAAATTACTCTCAAAATTATTTAAAGATAAAGAAATACACCCATAACCTATATAGCAATAAAATGCAATGTAGTTGTCAACTCGCACCACCTAAATAAATTCAGACATTAATGATATATTACAAGTGCTTATCTTATTGCAAATATACACAGCAGCTCAGACGATCGTGGGGCCGCTTTTTGTTTTAATTTGATTGGTTTGTGCTGTCTATATAGTGGTAGATTATTTTTTTCTACTTTTCTTCGATTGACACGGCATCAGTCTCTTACCGACCGTCTCTGACGAGCCAACATATATACTCTCTCATTTTCAAATCCCATCAATCTCTTCAAACACCAAAATCTACAATTCCATAGTGCACACATTTCTGTGAGATCCATCCACTAAATTACAAATTTATGAATTTTTCTTGTATAAAATCAAGCAATAATGTGAAAATTTTTTTGAAGATATCCATATCCACGTCTTTTAACGAACACTTTTAAGTGCATTTCTTTGTAAATTTTAAAGTCAATTATTTTTACAAAATTATCATTAATGATGTCTTTAATGATTGAGCAAATTTTGAAAAGCAAAGCTACTGCAAATTCAATTATTCAAGTTTAGAGTGCATTATATTAAGCAGTCCTCACAAGTTGAACCGTTAAGCTTTACTTAAAATTTTTCACTCTAAAATTGAATAACTACACGTTGTTAAAGTTAAGCCTCTCAAGGCTCACGATAGCCAAATCTAAAGCGGTATTGGCTTTGTATATAAACTTATTTTATTCTAATTTTTTATTTTTAATAAACCTTTTAAATTATTTTATAATTTTTTAATATTAAAAATATAAAATTCTTTTATATATTAAAATTTATTATTATTTATAATAATTATTTTTTTAAGATATAAAAATGAGGTTATTTTCTAAAATATTTTTTGTTTAAAATAATTCTTTTTTAAAAACCAATTTCAAATATCACCTAAATATTACTCCATCAATTCAATTAAAATAGAGATTGTTTTTAACTTTATCTGTTGTATTTGTAATATATGACAAAATTGTTGAGAATGGTATAGACGAATACCGACTATCTTGAATTAGTTTGAATTAAATGAGTTATTGTCAAATTTTGCAAAAAATAACTAGCAAGTAATTTATTAAAAATTATACAAAATTGTAACTAAAAATACATAAAACTGTTTGTTGTTAAATATAAGCTGCTTTTGGCTCATAAAATGAAAAGTAACAAAATGATACTTTTCTAAACAAGCAGCACGAGGCTTATTTTTCTCTCGAGATGAAAAGATAGTTTTTGCCCTATAAGTTTGATAAATTACATTCATATATATTGCTGTTATTCCCAACCTTATCTCACCATCGCGCTGATATCCCTCCTCGTGTTGAAGTCGAGGAAGAAGTAGCTCAAGTATGATCGAAGATGGTTGCGCTTAGAGCGAGATCCCTCTTCCCAACGTTATTGCTCGGATCCTCTCGAAGGTGATCTAGTACTGCAAGAAGCACATTGAGCCACCAACGATTCTGCGAAGACTATGGATAAACACGTTAGAGAGGAACATCTCAAGGGTTGGGATGCTAACTTCGTTAGAGTCGATCAGGCTACCTTGTCCGATCTCATACTGGTGTAATAATCAGTCTATTTCTCTGCGTTGTCATTTGATTTTGAGAATATAATATTATTTTTTAGATTATTGTTGTTTTTTTAATAATCTAGATTTTGTCTTGCTTTCTGTATAAATTTAGATAAAACGTGGTTGTGTTGTTTAGAGTGTTAGTGTTTAGTTGTTTTGATTGATTTGGAGTATGAATAGAATTCTTAGGGATGTTGTGTTCCTTGTGCAGATACATCGATGGAGTACTATTTTGTGCACATAGTTGCTAAAATTTCGATTTAAATTTTAAAATTTTATGATTTTTATGTCAACAAAACGATCCTATATGCATAAAAACCCAACCTTACTTTCGATTCTTAAGATTCTTATCTTAATTCTAAATCATTAAGATTCCGATCTTACTTGCGATCTTACGATTTCACTTTATAAAAAATCTTCATAAATTAGGATAGCTCTCTAGTACTTGGATCTAAGCTAGAATTGCTGGAGAAGCACTGTCATTCATTTGTAGCGGTTGCAGTTGTGTTTGGTTTATTTAGTAAGAGATTTGTTATGTGAGTAAGAAATTATTCTATGCGGTGATATTCTAGATTATTTTTTTCTATTTATGCAATAAAGATAATTACTTATCACCTAATTGATTAATTACATAAGAAATTGTAATTTCTAAATATAGGTATAACTATATAAGTATACATTTATAAAATAATGATGTAGATAGGTTGTGATAATGAGCTAAATAAAATAAAAAAATATTAATGATATAGTTTATCTGTACCACAAATATAAATCTTATTAATTTATTATAATAATGTGACATATAAGGAATATTATGTCTTCAATTTTCAGCAATTTTAATAAGTATTTTCTAAAATTTTTAAAGCATTAATAATATTATAAAAAAAATTATCGATACGTAAGATCTTATGATCTTCTTTAAAACTCTGATTCTATGATTCTACTCAAGCAAAATGATCGTACATAAAATTCTGATATTGACAACCTTGATTGTGTAAGAAAATATTGACGGATGCATATTTGAGGGTTACATGAAATTGTTGTTTGGATAATTGATTTGTAGAATCATAGTGACATGCTTAGAGGTTATATAGACGTGTTTGGGGTTATGTGAAATTTTTATTTGGATAATTGATTCTTAAAATAATGAGTGTTTGTTGCACATTGTGGGTCTGTTTGATGATTGCTCAATAACCATGTATAGGGAAGAGCATGAAAGAATCTGTGAAGTTTGCATCACCTGAACTATCATCTACTAATCTTGTATGAATATCTTTGGTAAACACAGATCTTTCATTATCTTCCTATTTCATTAATAAAGAATCTGTTTGCTTTTGCCTCTTCATGCTTAACGTTTTGCTTAGTTAACCTTTATAACATCTTAATTATTTTGCTTGTTGTTTTCACATAGTGTAGCTAATCTTGTTGTAGACATCCCAGCCTTATGCATGGTGTAGGCATAGAATTCAAATATTGTGGCTTGCCTCCACTAGCTTGTATTTATATGTCATGAAAGTGGAGGCAACCTCAATAAATGCTGTAGATATAAATAAAAAGTGCAAGTGCTTACCGTTCTTCTTAGTTCATCTAAAAAGAGCTAAGTTTCACTAGGAAAATTATTAGGAGAACCTTTTAGTATTCAGACTTCAACTTTATTCCTAATCTTTTTATCTTAATGGAAGTATTTACTTGAAGATCTATGAAATAAGCACTTTACATCTAAAAGTCTACTTGCTTGTCATGCAGGAGATTGAGATAACAGCTGCTGTAGAAAAACTAGCACAGTGCTACGAGTCGATACTTCTTCTTGGAAGACAGTTGCAGGTATTAGGCCCTCCAGCTAAGTTAGCAGATGTCTCTTCAACAGAGAAGAGTCAATTAGGTGACAACATTTTGGAACATGGACGAACAAGTGGTTTCAGCCATTAGAAAATGCTTGTAGTACAGCAAATAGACCACATGGAGATGAAAAATGTCCTTTCTTATGTTGGCTAAAAGGCAAAGTGTTAGTCCCAATTTGATGGACACAACTCCTACGTGAGCCCCTCTAATATAGAATCAGATCTTTTTCAGGGTTAACAATTTATCTTTACTTTGTTCTTTCCAAGTGATGAGTTTTGTAATGTAAGACTATAAATCCGTTATTCTTTTATCCAACATTTATTTTGGATTTACATGCAATCGCCAAAAAAATATTCGATTAAATGCATTGTCCCTATTTTGGTAAATATTTTTTTATTAACGTCCTTCCTGTATGCATCATGGATGAATATGGAATTTCTTGCAATGAAGAAAAATTATTGCAAGAGATATCCACTACATTGTCCTTATCTTCAGCTTGTAAGGTTCAAAAATATCTACTAGATTGAAGATGTTAAAACTGCTTGAACTTTTTGCGCAAATAATCTTATTGATTGGAGATACAATTATCTCCTTAACATATATTTTATTATTTATTATGATATTAAATAATAGTATATTTATATATTTGAAAGTAATTTAAAAATATTTTCTACAAAATAATAATAATATATCTATTAATAGTTTTATAAATATCAATATAAAAAATATTAAACAAAAATACTTTAAAATTATGTTAAAAAAATAATTAAAAAAATTAGATAATTCATAAAAATAGATTCAGAAGTTTAATAATACATAGTTTATTATATATCTAAGAGCATTTCAATCATTATATATCTCATTTATTTATAAACACACAGTGCCAAACATATTTTAAACTTTTTTACAAAAAAGTTTAAATAGTGAAATTTAGCCAAACAGAATTCAGACAAAAGTAACCTTTAAATCAAAAGCTCAACAAACATTTTTTCTCAGCAAAAGCATATAAACATCAACTTTAATTTGCTGAAAAGTTATAAATTTAAAACGTAACCAAACATGGCCATATACAGCGGCCCAAGTCGTGGGGCCACTTTGTGCTTGAATTTGATTAGTTTGTGCAGTCTGTACGGTGGTAGATTGTTTCTTTCTACTTTCTTCAGCTGACAGGGCATTAGCCTCTCACCGACCATCTTAGACGAGCCAACACATATACTCTCTCGTTTTCAAATTCCATCAATCTCTTCAAACACATTTCTATAGTGCACACATTTCTATGGGATCCATCCATTAAGTTACAAATTTATGAATTTTTCTTGTATAAAATCACATAATTATATGAAAAGTCTGCATTTATTAACGATACCCATATCCACGTCTTTTAATGAACACTTTTAAGTGCATTTTTTTTAAACTTTAGAACTCATTTTTTTTACAAAATTATCATTTCTATGACTTTTTATAATTTATAAATGAGAGCAAAGTATATGTCTTTAATGATTGAGCAAATTTTGAAAAGTAAAGCTACGCAAATTCAATATTTAAGTTTAGAGTGCATTATATTAAGTAGCCCTCTCAAGTTGAACCCTTAAGCCGCACTTTAAAATTAACTACTGTAAAATTGAATAACTGCACATTGTTAAAAGTTAAGTCTCGTAAGGCTCACGATAGCTAAATCTAAAGTGATATTTGGCTTTGTTTATAAATTTATTTTATTCTAATTTTTATTTTTAATAATTTTTTTAAAACTATTTTATAAATTTATATATATTAAAATTTATTTATTATTTATAATTATTTTTTTAAGATATAAAATGTGCTTATTTTCTAAAAATTTTAAAAATATTCTTCATTTAAAAATTTTCTTATTTAAAAAATACCTTCAAATATCACCTAAATACTACTCTATTAATTCAACTAAAATAGAGATTGTCTTTAACTTTACCTATTGTATTATTTGATTTCTCTATATCTGTTTTTTCTACATCTCCAGATATGGTTTTTTTTATTTTTTAGATTAGATATTGGTGCTTCTTATCGTATGACTTAGAATCAAAATCTATTATCTAACAATACATCTTTACTATCATATTTTTCATCCCTACACACAGCCAACGATTCTTAGTTAATCATTATTACATCTAACTGTATCATTTTTGATACTTTTATCTTACCATTTATTGTACATATTCCACGCATACTTCCAATCTTATCTCTATTAGTAGTATTTGTGAGAATGAATTTATTGTTACTTTTTATTCCCTTACTTGCACTATAAAGAATCTTCATAGTGGCCAAACGATTAGCTGCGTTCGTATAAATGGACGACTATTTCATTTAGAATATCTTCAAATTCTTTTTCTCTAATGCTTCCACTATTAGTTGTGATGCTATTGTTTCATCTACTGCTGATTTATGGTTCAGAAGTTTGAATAATATTTTCGAATCTCTAATAAAAGATTTATTCCAAAATGGAGCTATCGAGCAAATATCTATTTTTTAACTATCTGCAAGTACAGATTATAAATTGGTAAAATTTTTAGCCTTATCTTTCACTAAAACTTTATCTAAAACTAAAAGTTCTTTTAAATTAGTTGATATTTGGAGACCCGCTGTTATCCCATCTAAGACTGATTTTTTTATTATGTAAATTTTATTGATGATTACACTCGTTATACTTAGCTTTATCTCATGCGTAATCAGTGAGATCTTCCTATTATTTATAATAGATTCGATGTTATGGTACATAGTCAATTTAACACTAGAATTAAAGCTTTTATTCTAATTGTGTTCGTGAATATTTGTCATCTATTACGAGATCTATTTTACAAACTCATAACACTTTTTTTTTAATAATCATGTTCTTACACTCATGAACATAATGGAATAGCAGAAAGCAAGTATCGCTATATATTGGAGACTACTCGTGCTCTCTTGTTACCATATTTTGTACCTTAAACTTTTTGGCAAAGGAAATTCTTACTTCAGTTAATCTTATCAATATCACTCCATTAACTATTTTATCTAGCAAGACCTATCATTAGAGTGTTTTTTTTATCTTCTTCTAACTGTAGCATTCTTCTAATCTTTTGATGTAGTTGCGTTGTCTTCTTCCTCTGACTGAACGCACGAAGCTGTCTACTATTTCATCCAAGTATGTCCTTGTATGTGTTAGTTTCGAGTATAAAGGATATCGTTGTTATAATCCTTTGACTCGTCGTCGTATTTCTCGGCATATCATATTTTTTTGGAATGTGCCGTATTTTTCCACATCATCTCGTAATGTCGAATTCTTGACACAAGTAGATACACATACTTCTAAATCCTCTACTCAACATTCTAATATCTATATTGATCTAACTCCTTTGCTTTCCTCTAATAGTATAATTCTTTCTATAATACATCCGATGATGGCACATGAGGTTCTCCATATACTAAGAGTGAGCGCAAATCTTTATAAATACCATCTCAGAATCACTGATAAACAATATAGGACTAAACCTTTCTTCACATCTATCTTTTAGTAGAGCATATATTTAATTAAATTGATGTAGGATACTTGCCCTGTAATAAATTTGAATTAGTTGGGCTATCTGTTCTAAATAAAATAGGCTATTTGTGTTATAGTGTAGCGGACAACTGTCTTTGAACGAAACAGACCATCTATTCTGAAATAAATTGGGCTAAAGCTTTGAATAATATGGATAATAAAGTTACAGTTAGTCCAAATCTGAACCGATCCGGTCTAATCTGATCTGATAATATATGATCGATTTAGAATTTCTTTCAAAATCAATTGACAATGGAAAGAGTGGCCTAAGTCTTTATATGTCATCTAAGAGCCATTAATAAATAATGTGGGACTAAATTTTTCTTAATAGTAGCGTTTGGAATTGCTTTTTAGCGCTTGAAAAAATACTTTTCACTTTGCATCTTCTAATATGCCTTTTACAATATTATATAAAAAATATTTATAAATTTAAAAAAATATAAAAAACTATATATAGTACGATATTATTATTGCTTCTTTTTATTTTTTATTTAAGTAGAGACGGTAAAACTTATTTATCAAAATATAATAAAAATAATTTTCGTTTCAGAAAAATTCTATTTAAAAAATATTTTCAATTGCATTCTAGTTTCTTTTTAGTTAGAAGATTGGTCAGCAAATCATCAACAAAAAATTCTACAAAATTTTTTATTGAAACCTTTAAATTAAGCACCATTTCCTTATAACATAATTCCGTATATAATTTTTTTATAATTGGTCAATTTTGGTTTTTAAACATATATTTTTAGTTATTCTAGAAAGTCTTCAGGTTTGGAGTTGTTGTAGGTAATAGCCACCTCACAGACCAGAGCATACGGCAGCATTTTCCATTCCGATTATTTAGTAATTTCCAATCACCTCACACAAAATTCAACCAATTAGTTTTCTTTCTATTTGTGGTTGCGCTTTTGCTTTGCTTTATGTTTTATTATGATTGGTTGAATTAGGTATAAGGTGTTTTATTTCGTGGTAGTAAATCTTGATCCGGTTCTTTCGCTCGAGATCGAAATGAACTAGAAGAGGAAGAGAGAGAAGAAAGCCACAGACCGTTAGGGTTTCAGAAATACAGGTTAGGAGAGGTGAGACGCCTGCCTTTGGAGTTCTCTTTTGTGAAAATATTCGTTTAATTTCTTTCCGAAAGGTAATTTTCTTTATATTTAATCAAATGTTCTGGATAAATCTGTTACATATTGGGGATTTCAACCCCCTTTTGTGTTTGGTTTGGATAAGATTTGGTTCGATCCTTTTGTTTTTGGGGCTTGATCTGTTGGAATAACAAATGAAATTCTATCTGATTTGTTTTTTATTTGTGAACTATGTCGATTTATTGCGATAGAAATTGATATTATTAGTGCGGAAATTGTGGAACTTTTTGTTGTTTCATTCGTTGCTATTATTCGTGATTGTTTGTTATTTTGATTTCTTACAGTTAACTGTTGTGCGACACGCGATTTATTACAATTTTGAAGTCGATCAAGTAATTGTTGATGAACAGTTGTGATACACGCTAGCTGTCGTTTCATCTATGATCTACTGCTTGCTAGATTTGAAGATTTAGTTGTTATTTTATGGAAGTTACATTTTTCATAGATATGGTGAAGCAACTAGAATTTGCTCAATAATTACCTGTTGATTTTGGAATTAATGATATGTAGTGTAAAGTTAATTACGGAATATGTATGAAGTCATAGCATCTTAAGAAATTGCAATTACATACACATACATCTGTGTTTGTACACATGGCTTCATGTTAATTATGTTCAATATACACATGCATAGGTTTCAAGTCTTACTTTTAGTTTTAGATCATTTCATCAATACCTCTCCTAACATTTTGCGATTATTGCTTTTTGCTTTGCTTCCTGTTTGATATTTTAAGGACAAGATGATTTGACTTATGTTGCCTTTAGTATGAGAAGATTGATTTATGGAATTGTTCACCACGAAGTAATTTCTTTATTAAATTTATGACTATCCAAACTGATTATTTGTGGTTGTGTTTAGCAGAATTCTAGGTTAACCAGTAAAAAGGAAGAATGTCTCCCGCAGAGTCATCCCGGGAGGAGAACGTCTACATGGCCAAGCTTGCCGAGCAGGCAGAGCGGTATGAGGAGATGGTAGAGTACATGGAGAAGGTTGCAAAGACCGTGGATACCTCTGAGGAGTTGACTGTTGAGGAGCGCAACCTTCTATCTGTTGCATACAAGAATGTGATTGGTGCTCGTCGTGCCTCTTGGCGCATTATTTCCTCCATTGAGCAGAAAGAGGAGAGCCGTGGAAATGAAGATCATGTTGCCCTGATCAAAGAGTATCGTGGCAAGATTGAGGCTGAGCTTAGTAAAATCTGTGATGGCATCTTGAAGCTTCTGGACTCCCACCTTATCCCATCTTCCACAGCTGCTGAGTCTAAGGTGTTCTATCTCAAGATGAAGGGAGACTACCACAGGTTGCATAGTCATTTAGAGCATGCTATGTAGCAACCAACACAACACATGTATATTGAGGAATGATTAATGATATTTCTGCATTTTGTTGCGAAGGTACCTTGCTGAGTTCAAGACTGGAGCCGAAAGGAAAGAGGCTGCAGAAGCTACACTTTTGGCTTATAAATCTGCTCAGGTAGGAAATATTGGACTGTTGTTGCTTCACTTAACTTTCCGTTTGTAGTTTTAGGGTTTTGCGTCTTAGGTACGCCAGTTCCAGCTAAAAACATTTTTTACTTTGTATCTCAATGACAGGATTGTAATTTTGTTTTATAGGACATTGCTCTTGCTGAACTCGCTCCAACACATCCTATTAGGCTTGGCTTGGCGCTTAACTTCTCTGTCTTCTACTATGAAATCCTTAATTCTCCGGACCGTGCATGCAGTCTTGCAAAGCAGGTTTGTTGGCTTACATTTTTAATATCTAAAAGAAAGTTTTTGTTTCTCTGGTGCTTAATCATTGGTCTTTCTTGATTTCATATTTAATAAGACAGCAATTCCTGTTGGCGTGCTGACTGGGAAGTGTGTTTTGTTTCTTTGCGTAGAGTGTTTGTGTGGAAATGTGTTTTGTTTCTTTGGTTAGATTGTTTGTGTTTGAGCTTGTAACTTGCAGAATGAGTATCCACATGAAATTTTAGGTTTCATCTCAAATTTGCTGCATGTTAGTAGTAAAGATTCTCATAACAATGTATGCCGGAATCTTAGGCTGTTTAGTTCTGGATAGAAACCTCAAGTGCGGAGGAAGTGTTGCTACATATGATATGCTAATTTTCTGCTTCTAGACTAACCTTAACCATATTATGTCTCCACTGTTGTTACATTACTCATTAGTATAGCCAATGTGTTCTTATTGAGCTTGTGACCTTTGTCATGGCCAATTATTTATAAACAACAATAACCAACGTTAGGGAATTTCATCCAGCAATTATCTAACTTTCAAGTCTACTAACTGAATTTCAAAATCCATACATGCAATGTGAAATCCCTCGCATTTCCAAACCACTGGTCTTTTTTAAGTATTTTTCAATGTAGTTGTGTTATTGCTGTAGATATAATTTGTTAGAATGCAGTAGTTTTTTTAGTCCAGATCACAGTACGGTGGCTTGGAACTTGAGAAATTTAATTCTTGGCATGTAATAGGGCTTCGTTAGAAATGGAAACCTAATCATTTCAATCGTCTTAGTTTTGGATCTAGTTGAGTTAGATTCCATATTTTCCTTCATATGACCTATTAATAGGATATGATTGCAGTTGAATAAACTTGCCTTGGAGGAACTTTGTAGGTTACTATGTGGAAGCAAGATTGTGGCCTTCCATATCTCCTACGAGTCTAAAACCTTTCATGTCTTTTTATCTTAGTTTCTACAAGAAAGCTGGACTTTTAGAGCTTATCTCTTGTAAGCTCTTTGAATTGAACCTTGAGCCTTTATGTCTGGGTACTTGTTCTATTGACTATGGCTAACCTATGCTTTACCGAATTCATATAACTTCAACGAGTATGTGTTCTCGTAATACATGCTTGCTTGCTTGTACATGAGGCGAGGAGGAAACTGTGATCTCATTATTTTATGAAAAGTACAACTCTGCTCTATGCCCCCTTCAACTTTTTTCTTATAAATGGTTTTTTAGCTAACTGCTAAAGGTTGTCTATGTGATAATCTGGTGATTTGTTAATCAGATTGACATTATAAACTCTATATGATTTCTGAGATTATCCATGTTGCTCTGTGACAGGCCTTTGATGAAGCAATCTCTGAACTAGACACCTTAGGCGAGGAGTCTTACAAGGATAGCACATTGATCATGCAGCTTCTCAGAGATAACTTGACCCTATGGACTTCTGACATCACCGTATGTGTACTTTTCATGATTTCAGTAGTAAATCGTTGGTGTTTTAAGATAGTTTATTGACCAAAGGTACATCTTTTGGCATGACTGCAGGAGGATGCTGGGGATGAGATTAAGGAAGCCCCAAAGCGTGATGCTGGAGGAGAGGGCCAGGGACAGTGAATGTCCATCCAGTCCAGTATGCATAGATGATTTTCATGCTGCTTATTAGATCTGCTGTTCTATGTTAGTTAAAATTCTTGAAGCTTGGTCAGCTTGCAGATGTGTCGTGTGGAAGACCTGTCCTGATATTTGGATATTTAATGTCATGTTTTCACAATTATATTTGTGAGAGTCTGATGTGCTTAAAAGGAAGATTCATTATATTAACCTGCGACTGTTTGCCTAGTCATTCTTAGGTTGCTGGTTTTGAACTCTATAAATCATAGGTTTAAAACTCGGCCGGGATCGGCCAGATCGGATCGGAAATCGGCGATCCCGGTATCGATTTCGGGCTGAGTCGATATAAAAACGGGTTGTGTAAGCAATCCAGCAAGACCCGAGTCGATTCGGTCGATTTTCGGGTCAACTTGGTGACCCGATTAAGCGGGTCGACTTGGTGTTTTTATTTATTAAAAAAACTTTAAAAAAAATAAAAATTGGTTCGTGCTTTCATGGTTCACTGGTTTGGTATTTCTGAGTTAAGTTTTTTCTTTTCGCTCATTGTCAATCTGTTGCCGCAAAATCTTCTCCTCCCGGCATCGATTGATTTGCCGATGGTCATTCTCTTCTTCTTAGTGTTCTGATTTCTGAGTCCAGTTTATTGCTTCTAGGCGTTCTCGCTCGATCGTTCAATCCGCTTGTTTGTTCTCGCTGTTCGTTTAGAAATTGCATCCCTCGTGGTTTTGTTGTTGCTATTCCTCTCTGCTGCAGCTATCTTTGCTCGGACATGAATTCTGCTCCAACTGAACCCACTATTCCCACTCCCACAAAGCCATCAATTCCACAAATCATAATATTTCAAGAGATAAAACTAATCCTGCTTGGAGCCATCGCAAAGAGTCAGACGCTACGGACAATAGAAATAAGAAGTTGATATGCAGTTATTGTTCACGAATTTTTGGAGGTGGCGGCATCAACAGACTTAAGCAACACTTAGCTGTAGTGAAAGGCGAAGTCGGAGCTTGTAAATATGTTCCTCTTGATGTCCTTTATCAGATGAAGCTAAATATAGATGGTTATATTTCGAAAAAAAAAAGACATCAAGAAATGTTGGATGAACAGAACCTATTTAGCCAACAACATTTGCAGTTGGAGGAGCGAGCATACAGCAGAGCTGGTGACTTTGAAGATGTTACAGCACATGCAAGTTTCACTACAGAAAGTCGCACAAGTAAAGATAGCAGTGGCACTGGACAGTCAGAAAATGTAAGTAGCAAAGGTAAAGTGATTATGGTTGGTTCTTATTTCATTCCGAGAACCATCCTAATCCACAGCCAACTATTAAGAGTGTCATATAGAGTAAGAACGCAAAAGAAAGATATGGAATTGCAATATGCAAATGGATGATTGATGCATGTATTCCTTTTCATGCTGCTAACTCTATGTATTTTCAACCGATAATAGAGATGCTATTGCAAGTATGGGTGCAGGTTACAAAGGTCCTAGCTATCATATTTTTAAAATTTTCGTTGAATAAGAACGTTGAGGAGATAAAGCGCTATGTTGAGAGCTTTCGAGATGAATGGAGGAAGACCGGATGCACTATCATGGCCGATTGATGGTTCGATCGAAATAGGAAAATACTTATTAATTTCTAGTCTATTACCCAAAAGGTACGGTCTTTCTCAAATCTGTAGATGCTTCAGATGCTTCAAAAATTGCAGATATGTTGTATAAATTGTTTAGAGAAGTTGTCTTATATGTTGGTTGTTGGAACTCCAAAATTGATTTTGATGATAACAATGACTAAGAATTATAGTTTATAGATTAGGATGAATTAATGACTGGAATCAAATTCTACAGAAATTCATGAAACAGGTCTATCCCACATTCAGCAAACAACAAGCCAGCTTCTTAGCTACTGATTGTATAAGATTTTTTTTATAGCATACATAACATAGGATCCCTCAGCCACCAAGCAGCCAGCTGTCTAATTGCTGCTACATGGATAAAACAGAGAATCGCAAACAGAGCATCTCGAATAGAGAAGAGTAGAAAACAGAGCATCGCCAACAGAGAAGAACAGAAAATAGAGTACTCGATAGTCGGCTACTTCGCTGCTGCTCGCTGGATAGAAGAATCCGAAAATCGTGATAGTCATTCACTTTTCAGAAATAATTTCAAGCATGATCTCGATTCCACTTGAAATTCAACTTTTCATCAGAGACAGACCAACATGTACACTATAAGATTTACCGAATAACACATCAAATAATGATCAACACAAACTTGGAAAAATCGTAGAATGATAGATGAAAATTCAGTAAACATGTAGCAGAATTAGACATTGATGGAACAACTTTTCAGATGTAATTCAATCAAAAATTCGCATTCCATTTGAAGCAAAATCTTTAAGACTTAATGAGGAACATATCAGCTACAAGTTCATATCAAGAATCATAAAAAATCACAACAAAAAAAGACAAAGAACATAGTGCAATGTATCATCAGAATTATGTCTTGCTGATAATGCAGAAATGCTTCGACATGCAGATTTCGATTTTTCTCCAAAAAAATCACGAATTTAATTACAAGGTGATATCATTCAACAAATCTACTATCTTGTTACTATCACAGAACTGGGATATATTGAACCACAACATTATTAAAAAACAAGTTCAAGAATAGAGATTGCGAGATAGCTATGAAGACTCACTAAACATAGTAAGAAGCAATAAATCAGAGACTGCAGAGTCACCTATTGGAGTACACCTCACTTGAAGTAGTCAACTTAGCAAAAAATAGCAAACCAAGAGAAGCCAACTCAGCTAGAGAAATTTGAAAAATACAACTCAGCTGAAACAACTCAAAACTGCAGGCGGGAATTTTTAAATTGCTTCCTTCGGTGCATTTAATGCTGATGAAAGATTTGCACCAGTTTAGCCAAAAGAAATCTTGAGGCAGCTGATTGACCACTGAATACAATCTTCATCTCTACATCGAAAATCTGCCACAGCACACCAACGAAAATATTTTTTTCTAACGAGAAGAACCACCTACCTGTAAGAACAGAAAATTTTATAAGAAGAGAAGTCAAAAAACGGAGAGATAGAGGAGATAACAAGCAAAAAATTCAGAAACAAACTTGCACTACATTGACTCAATTTCTGCCAATCACTTACAGAGCATCATATTCAGCAGCAACAAGTTTGATCATCTCAACAGAAAATTTTATGTTTATTTATTTACTTTGAGATTGATTATGTACATAACCTTACTCTTTTAGCTTTCTTTGTAAACTTGTGATAGAAGTACTTGGTGCACTTGATAAAGAAGCTCGGTTGGAGCTTGATGAAAGTTCTTAAACTTTGTAATAGAGCTAGCACATCAGCCAGAGGGACAGTGGTGTCCAGTAGGCTGTGAAGGGTTATCTTGGTGAAGAAACTCTTTAAGAGTAAGTGTGCTTGGCGAAGCACTTTGCTGTTGGTGTATGTGTAGCTTATTAAAAGTTTAGTGAAACTTTAGCTGTTGCGATAGAACACCCGTGGATGTAAGCAAAGAGGTTTACCGAATCACGTAAAATACTCTTAGTGCTCTCTTCTTTACCTAAATCGCTACATATTCTAACCCTCTCTGTCTGAAGGATACAAGCTTACTCATTGCCGACTGCAAACTTGTTGTCTGTAGTAATATTTTTTTTACGAAATTTTTTTTTTATTTATCAACTCAATTCACCACTCCCCTCTTGAGTTAATCTTGCAGGAGATTCAACAATTGGTATCAGAGCAGGCCTCCAAATTGAAGATTTAACAGCCTTGAGGAAAAGATCATATGACAAGATCAAACTTCTTTGAAAAAGAAGGAAGATCGCTTGACTGTCTTCCAATATTTGAGGGGAACAATTATAGATATTGGAAGATGAAGATGACTGTATTCGTAAAGGCAAAAAATTATTTTTTTTGAAAAATCGTCAAAGATGGAGATAAAACTACAATGCAAATTCCAGAGAATAATAACTTTTCTTCTTTAAATTCTTATGCTTTGGAATTGCTGTATCATGTCTTAAATTTTGAACAATTTAATCATATATATTTTCATTCCATAGCAAAAAAAATTTGGCTCAAGTTAGAAAAGATATATGAAGACAAAGTTGAGACTAGCCTATGTAATGAAGATAGAATGTCATCAAATTAAAATAAAGGAATACCAAATCATCAAAAAGAAGATAACGTCTGTTTGACGGCCATCCACGAACATCAAAATGAGGTAAGTATTATTTCTTCTAAAGAAGATGATAATATTATTTTGGTAACAAAAAAATGCAGAAATATCTTGAGAAAGAACCAAAAAGGAAGAAGTAAGAATCGACCTCGAAAGAGAGCAAAGCCCATATGCAGTAACAAAAGTTCTTTCTCATCCAGAAAGAGTAAAATTGAAATCATTCATCAAAAAGATATGGGACTATGTGTAATGGCCAATAATGAACAATCTAGTCAGGTAAGGTCATCTGAATTTTATTACTCAAATGAAGATTTGCAAGAAATTTTTGATCAACTGTATGCTAAATAAATGCATATGAAACGCATGAACAAAATTATGAAAAACTGCATGCGTGAATATAAAAAAAAGAACGATTTGTTGACTAAGCAAGTACTTATTTTTAATGATGCTCTTTATGGTAAAAATAATGCCAAGAAAAATGCTTTGTCTACTAATCAAATAAGTGCAGATATACATGTGTTACGTGCTTAAAACATGAAGCTCATTGAGACAAACGAGAAACTTTGTGCCAAGTTGAATGACTATACTACTGGTAAGTGCTTAAGTAGCTCTGGCATTGATAACTCCTCCACTTGTGTGAATCTAAATGAAAAAATTAGGAAGTTAGAAGTAAATAACGCCAAATTACATACGTAATGTGATAATCTGAAATAAGAACTTCTCCAAGTCAAAGTAACAAACAAATCACATGCTGCTAAATGTTTACTCCTGAAAAATGAGGTAAAAGAGTTAACTGCCAAGAACGGTGACCTTCAAGTTTTTCTACCAAAATTAGTTAAAGGTAAAAACAGGTTGGATGCTATGCTTGGCGCATAGAATGGTGCATTCAGAAAGAAAGATATTGAGTTCATGCCAACTACTGAGAATCTTACTGTGAACCAAATCAATGGCAAGCAAGACTTAAAAACTACAAGTGTTGGATTCTTTAGTAAGTACAAAACTGACAAGGTACACTCTTCTACTCCTTTTATTAAGTGTTTCTATTGTGGTAGAAAGGGTCACAAAGTAAGCTCTTGTTGGTTTAAAACTAATGAAAATAAAGTAAAGATAATATGGATACCCAAGAACAACCGTCTTCTGAAAGAGATAAGTGAAAATCCCTTTAGAATAAGTGCTAGATGCATTACTACTAAACAATTTAGTATTTTGCAAGTTAATCCATCTACCTCCTATGTTGCTAGCAACGATGAATATGTGACTCATTATTCAAAATTCAAGAAAAATTAGGGTATGAACAAAAAGATATGGGTGCCAAAGAAAACTCTCAAGATTACCAACACTTTAGAACCCAAAAAAATTTGGATGTTAAAGAGATAAATTTTTGTTACAAAAATTCCACAGCGTGAAGTAAATAATCCAATCTTTTAATGATTTTGATGATTTATAGTATTTCAACTCAAACGAAACTCATTGTTGCAATTCATGTTGAAATTTTTGCTGAAGCTTTCTCACTTATCATTTTGTTTGAATGATATCTTGTATCTCACAATTGTTTGAAAAAACATGCTTGCATTTCTGAAAATTAGGTTAACTTTTTTTAACTTAAAATAATTAAATTGTGGCAAACGAATATATCATGAATAAATTTATTGAATGATTGTTGAATGATGTTTCATAAACATTGATTTATTAAGATATTTTTAAACCAAAAAAAAAAACTCTGAGCATTTGATGTAAAGACAATTTGATAAAATGAGTTCAATCACTATGAAACTAATTGTAAATTATCCGTGCTATTGAAATGGTAAGAATCATTGCTTTCATGAAATTCCGTTTTGATGAATACTAACGTGAGTCTATATGAAGTTTTTAGAATTTTTGGATGGTATATATATGCTACTAACAATTGTAAGAAAAATACGAACAAAAGAAAGTAAAACACGTCACAGAATTGCTGTATAAGAATATATAAACTATTGGAATATTACAAATTTTGAGGATTGATCTATTGCTTCAAAAATGGTGAAAAATTATTAATGAGATTGCATCTGAACAGAAGCACTTCACTACAAGAGGAAAGGTAACGCATACATATTATATTGATGATTTTCTGTCTAGTTGAAAGCAGGCAGAAAAATGGATAGATGTGGTGTAGAAACTTAGATACTACATTGCAAAATTTTTCTCGAAGTCTTCAAAACTTAACTTAGTCAAAGATCAATGCGAGGTGAAGATCAAATCTGAAAACCTTTACAGATGCTTTCATGAGGTTGTTCATTCAAATCAATATAAGTCATTCCAACAATTGCACATGAACCTACTTGATCCATCTAGAGTTGCTAGATTGGAAAGTAAGCACTTTCATCTTGTAATGATTAATGATTATTATGATTTCATTCACCTTTCTTTCTTACTAACAAAAATGATGCACGAAAATTGTTTTGAGTCTTTGCAAAAGAGCATGCTTAATGTTATATGTTATAAAGAAATTCTTTGATTATTCAATAACTCGCAAAGCATATATTTTTTTAAGAACTTTAACTGTTGAGGAATTCATGTTTTCATAAAAAACTAATTGTATGTCGAGAAAGGATTCAACTTTTTTACAGGTTCATTTAAGGACAGTGAAGAAATGTACATTTCAGCAGAAGAATAGCCAGCTGGAATCTGAACAGAGGATGAACAACTCTCTGTTGAAAATTCTAAAATGTAAGGAGTCGTTCCAAGTTGTATCATTTATATTCAAGTATGGGTGCAGTGATCTCCACAAGAAGCCATCAATAGGTAAATTATATAAAAAGATAAAAATCATATTTCAATCAAGAGGTAAGTATGTTTTCTTTATATTAATTTTGATATTTGTTAAGATCTCATGGGTCTTTATCCTTGGTGCATAATTGCTTTTTAATAGTGAATGATTCATTTTAAATAAATGTTTTTGCAAAAATGTTTTCAAGTAATGGTCATATAGAGCCTCAAATGAGATTTACCAACCATTCTTTATTGACACTTTATAATCAAACTATTGACCGTTCTTAAACAAACTTGTTTAAAGCCAAACTCTTCATCTTGATTAAACTAAAATTGAATAAATCTTTTAGAGATGAAATTGCTTGAGTGATCTATATTTTTTTGGCTTATGCAAACCGAACTATCATGCTAAAAGAAAATTCTTCAAATGAGATGAGACTTAAGAGTGATTCATCTACATCACTCAATCATTATCTAAGCCAAACTATTTCAAGTCAAACTCCTTAAATTCCACTCTGCTACACTAAAAGCTCAGTGACTAATCATATTGAAACATTTTGTTTGTATTTCTAAATTTCTAAATGTTTTGTGGATTTATGATACACCTCAATGGAGTCTTCAATTGTTGAACAAAACTGTTGATTTTTTTAAAGTATTATCTACAATGATAAAAATTGTTAACAATTCTTGTTGAGATTTTGATTCATTGACGCATTATGTTTTATTTGCCATATAACTCAACATGTGAAGCTAAATATTATAGTATCATCTGCAGTTTGGATGTGTTATTCGATATTTTAATTGAATTTCTATATTGATAATGTCATTTAAAGATAATGCTAAAATCTTGTGGATTCTGTGAAACTCTAACATATCCCAGCAGGAAAAAGTCTTCAGAATTATTTTGCAGGATGTTTTCATAATCTAAATGGAATAAAATTAAATGTTAGCAGCAAAGTGAAGAAAGAGTACATAGCAAAAGGAGAGATATTCATTATGCTGTCAAAGTTATTCATAATACTCCGTGAACAAGAAAAAAATAAGTTATTCAAAGACAAGGCAAACAAAATATTGCATGAGTAAGTTAAGAAACAAAGGTATGGATAACTCGCTTCTTTTAGCTTAGTATTCATATTTCATCAAAATTATTTATTAATAATCAATGCTGAAACTTTTGCTGATTATGCAAATGATATTGAAAATTGATTTTGATGAATTTATCTATGCCAGTAAATAGTTTTTTATATGGAACATGTTGATTATCAAAATTTTAAGTCATTAAGAAAAGAGACATATCAACGAGCAAAGTTTTGAAATCAAAGAGAAAGAAATGAAAGTATTATCTGTTTTATAAAAAGAGTTCTCTTTAAGATGTAATGAATCCATTTCAGGATCTGCAGCACGCATAATAAAGAAAATGTGATGTATTATTTATCCTGTTATTAGCTCATTGACACTCTTTCTAGAAATTACTATGAATGCAATATCTGGCAACTCTTAACTTCGTGCAAAAACAGAGAATATGGATATAGATGATATTTACTAAATGATTGGTTGATTTATAAAATTACTGGAAATACTCTATGCCAATATCTTCTTATGCAAGAATCTCTATACACTACTGATACACTAAATTCTATCATCTACTTGCTCTATAGAAAGTCCATTAACTATTCTTGATTATACATTATTGACTAACATATGTTTTCAGATTTTAGTTAATCAATGTAAGAGTACAGTTGTTGAGAAAATAAGTAAAAATATGATCAGATTTTAAAAGAGGGAGCATACACTATTACGGACAACAACTAGTGGAAAGAGACTCTCCACTAAACTAAAAGTGAAGCATACTACTTAAATCAACTACTGTTGCTGGAAAGCCTCTATATTAAGAAAAGAAGTTGATAAGTGCTTCAACAACAAAAGAAAGAGAATATGGTCCTTATAGAAGAGGGCACTTACTAAGGGAGAGAAAACATATAGTCTTGACAATAATAATATGATTTATAAAAAAAAAATATTATTCTTGTGAACTAACAAATTTTGTGCAGGATATATGATGCAAACAAGACAGACATGCATCGCTCTTTTTACTACTAACAAAGTGTCATTCTTTACAAGAAGAAATTGCTAAAAATAATTTGCACAATTTAGTAGAAGAACATCCATTAGTGCAACCAAAAGAGCCAACACAAAAGAGATACATTACCTCCTACAAGTAAAATCATTATTATGAATTAGGGATCAACGATGAAAGGAGAAAAGGCATGTACAGGTAATACCATTTTAATGGTAAGCTTCAATGCAAAATCATAAGATAAATTTGTTAAGCTTTAATGAAAATGAGTCGACATTACTTTATACATCACAACTAATAGTATTAGACAACCTCCTTCCATCCTTTTTGTGATGACAAAAATGGGGAGAAATGGAAGAATTATTATTCGCAGATAGGGTGATTTATTATGTTTATAATTTCAAATGGGTATTTTATTGAGGGGGAGTTATTACATTGTGCTTTATTAAATCATAAACCAATAATTCTTAATTGTTTTGTCATCATCAAAAAGAGGGAGATTGTTGGAACTCCAAGATTGATTTTGATGATAACAATGATTAAGAATTATAGTTTATGGATTAAGATGAACTAATGACTGGAATCAAGTTCTGCAGAAATTCATGAAACAGGTTTATCCCACATTCAGCAAACAACAAGCCAACTTCTTAGCTACTGATTGTATAAGATTTCTTTTATAGCATACAGAACATAGGATCCGTCAGCCACCAAGCAGCCAGCTGTCTAATTGCTGCTACATGGATAAAACAGAGAATCTCAAACAGAGCATCTCGAATAGAAAATAGTAGAAAACAGAGTATCGCCAAAACAGAAGAATAGAAAAAAGAGTCTCGATAGCCGGCTACTTTGCTGCTGCTCGTTGGACAGAGAAGAATCTGAAAATCATAATAATCATTCACTCTTAAGAAATAATTTCAAGCATGATCTCGATTCCACTTGAACTTCAACTTTTCATCAGAGACAGACCAACATGTACACTATAAGATTGATCGAATAACACATCAAATGATGATCAACATAAACTTGGAAAAATCGTACAATGATAGATGATAATTCAGTAAATATGGAGCAGAATCAGACATTAATGGAACAACTTTTCAGATGTAATTCAATCAAGAATTCGTCATCCATTTGAAGCAAAATCTTGAAGACTTACTGAGGAACATATCAGCTACAAGTTCATATCAAGAATAAAAAAAAATCACAACAAAAGAAGACAAAGAACATAGTGCAATGTATCATCAGAATCATGTCTTGCTGACAATGCAGAAATGCTTCAACATGCAGATTTCTATTTTTCTCCAAAAAGAAATCACGAATTTAATTACAAGGTGATATCATTCAATAAATCTACTATCTTGTTACTATCACAGAACTGGGATATATTGAACCACCACATTATTGAAAAACAAGTTCACGTATAGAGATTGCTAGATGGCTATGAAGACCCACTGAACATAGTAGGAAGCAATGAAGCAGAGACTACAGAGTCACGCTATTGGAGTATACCTCACTTGAAGCAGTCAACTTAACAAAAATAGCAAACCAAGAGAAGCCAACTCAGTTAGAGAAATTTGAAAAATACAACTTAGCTGAAACAACTCAAAACTGCAGGGGAAACTTTTTAAATTGCTTCCTTCGGTGCATTTATTGCTGATGAAAGATTTGCACCAGTTTAGCCAAAAAAAATCTTGAGACAGCTGATTGACCACTGAACACAATCTTCATCTCTATATTAAAAATCTGGCACAGCACACCAACGAAAATATTTTTTCTAACGGGAAGAACCACCTACCTGTAAGAACAGAAAATTCTATAAGAAGAGAAGTCGAAGAACAGAGAGATAGAGGAGATAACAAGTAAAAAATTCAGAAACAAACTTGCACTACATTGACTCAATTTTTCAAGTAAAGAAACTCCTCTTGCTGCCAATTACTTACAGAGCATCATCTTTAGCAGCAACAAGTTGATCATCTCAACAGAAAATTTTAAGTTTATTTATTTACTTTGAGATTGATTCTGTACCTAACCTTACTCATTTAGCTTTCTTTGTAAACTTGTGATAGAAGTATTTGGTGCACTTGGTAAAGAAGCTCGGTTGGAGCTTGGTGAAAGTTTCTTGAACTTTGTAGTAGAGATAGCACATCAGCCAGAGGGACAGTGGTGTCCAGTAGGCTGTGAAGGATTGTCTTGGTGAAGAAACTCTTTAAGAGTAAGTGTGGTATATGTGTAGCTTATTAAAAGTTTAGTGAAGTTTTAGCTCTTGTGATAGAACACCCGTGGATGTAGGCAAAGAGATTTACCGAACTATGTAAAATACTCTTATGCTCTTTTTTTTACATAAATCGCTATATACTCTAACCCTCTCTGTCTGCAGGATATAAGCTTACTTACAGCCGACTGCAAACTTGTCTATAGTAACATTTTTTTTTACGAAAATATTTTTTATTTATCAACTCAATTCACCCCTCCCCTGTTGAGTTGATCTTGCAGGAGATTCAACATTGGTGTTGAGAATGTTGTTCACTTTGTGACTGATAATGCCTCTAACTATGTTGCTGTCGGTAAACTATTAGAGAAAGAATTTGCAAATTTGTTTTGGTCTCCTTATGCTGCCCACTATATTAACTTGATGTTTCATGACATTGGTAAGTTGCATGAAGTTAGTAACTTAGTGGCTCATGCATCTAGAATAACAAAGTATATCTATAATCATTGCTTCCATTTATATTTGATGCGAAAATTTACACATGGGAGGGAAATTCTTCGACCAGCTCCTGCTCGTTTCGCAACAAATTTTATTGCACTGCAAAGTATATTATCCAGAAAGATGTATTGAGAGCTATAGTAACATCAAAGGAATGGACAACTTCAGCTTATGCTAGAGAAAGTAAAGGTAAGAAATTTGTCGACGATGTTTTTAACTCTAAACTTTTGGACAAAATGTGCTAATGTTGTAAAGCTTACTTCTCCTTTAGTCAGTGTTCTTCGCCTTGTTGATAGTAATGACAGGCCTTGTACGGGGTATTTATTTGGGGCTATTCATAGTGCTAAAGCTGAAATGTTAAAGAGGTCCAAAAAGATAAGGGCAGAGTTGAACAATATTTGCGCATTATTACTAACAGATGAGATAAGCAGTTAAGTAGACCATTGCATGCAACTAGGTATTGGCTTAATCCCCGTTATTAATATGATAACTCTTCAGCTGATTGGACTTCTCCTACTGTTTCTGGACCTTTGGATGTTATAGAGAAGTTTGCTTATGGAGACTTTGATCTTATTGGTAAGTTAACTGATGAGATGAAATCTTTAGAACCAAAGAAGGAGATTTTGGACGTGTTTCTGTTATAGATAACCGTGTATCTATGACTCCAGGTAATAATTATTAAATGGTTATTTGATCTTCATTTTTATAACATATGGTTGTTTCTCTGTTTTGCATATGAAACTTGTTATTTTTTTTTTTTTTTATAAAACTCTTGATCTAATTGTAGATGAACGGTGGCTATCATATGGAAACAGTGCTAAGCATTTCCAAAAGTTGGCAATTCGTGTTTTAAATCAAACATGTAGTGCCTCAGGCTGTGAGAGGAATTGGAGCATTTTTAAGCACATCCATTCCAAGAAAAGAAATAGATTGGAGCATCAACGGCTTAATAATCTTGTATATGTTCACTATAATTTGAGGTTAAGACAAACGTACTATATATTAATTTATTATTTATTTTCTTGTGATAGTTGTACTTCTATATGCTTCTTTTGATAAATTGTTTATATATATTATGAATTATTTCAAGAGTCAAAGCTATGATCATATAGATGTGAAGGATTTGGTGATAACGATGAGTGGATATTCATGGATGAACCTTCGACATTAATTAATGAAGAATTAGAGACATTTTATAGAGAAATGGCGGCATGTTCAATTCAAGATAAACTCACTACTGGTAAGTTTGTTTTTTCTTTTTGGTTTTTGTTTAGTAGTGTTCGAATGTGAATTTAAGAATTGATCTTATGAAATATAATGGTTTATACTTTATAGATACCGAGAACCTTGAAGACCTTGAACTTGACTATGATGATGAAGAAGAGGGAGATGATTAGTCTCATTATGAGGACATGCTCTAATTGTTGTTGTTTAACACTTTTAACTTTGAAGAACCATGGAAGTTATTGTTGATGTTTAACACTTATAAGCATGCATTATAGCTTGCTTCTGTATTTTGCTTCTGTTTTGTAGCAGGCTTATTATAGCAAACTTAGAATGATTTAATGTTTTGAATTTTGTTTGGTTTTGTTGCATTTGCTGGAATGGTATTCAAATATGCAATATATGGAACAAGTATTCAAATTTACATTGAGGAGTAGAGTTCAGGTAAGCTCTCTAGAATCATGTGTCTGTTGCAGTCTTGCTATTGCATAGGTAACATTTCCATATCTCTTCACTTGGCATAAAGAGACTAAAATGATTTTGCTGATTTAATGTTCTCTTATGAAACTTTTATCAGGTATTGAGATTTATGCTTTCAAATTCAAGATGATGGCTAGATGGATACAACTTTGATGGTTTCAGATTTGATGGTGTTACCTTCATGATGTACACCCATTGCAGGTTAAAACTCTCAATTTATTCCTCAAATGTTAGCATCTTCTGCTGTAGTAATGTGCTAGTAGTGTCACTTATGAATACAAATGCAGATTGCACATATAACTTTAGTAAGGTAACTCTATGTATCCTTTTCTAGCAACATTAATGAGTATTCTGGAGTAGCTATTGATGTGGATATAGTAGTTTATCTGATGCTTGTAATGACATAATTTATGGGCTTTTTCCAAATGTAATCACCATTTCGAGAAGATGTAATCATTTAAGTTTTATATAATGGTGGTCATATAGCTCTTTATATATGTTCATTCATATTCATTGTGGTTTATGTATGCATACCCTGCCATAATATGGTTCCCCTTTTTGTTTGTATAGGTTAGTGAAATGCCAACATTCTGCATACCTGTTCAAGATGGTGGTGTTGGTTTTGATTATTGCCTTCATATGGCTGTTTATTTTAGTTCCACTTTCTTCAAATCCACTACAGAGTAAAATTCTCATCCTTCCACTTCTAAACAAGACTTCAAATGCATTCCAAAGTTGATTTATTGTTTGAATTATTTATATCAAACAATTTGTGCTTATAGGATAGTAAGTCAAGTACTTCTCTTCGTTCCAAAAGCTCTACAGCCTCCTACAGGCATAGAAAAATGCTGCCCATTATTGTATGTATAAGCAATTATAGTGTAGATAGTTTATTCTTTGTAATGCATAGAACCTAGAGAATTTATTATGTTTTAGGCCTTTTGATTATTGTCTTAAATATTGTTACTGAAAAAACATAAAATACCTAATTTCAAAAACATATTCATATTTCTTATATATAATTTTTTTAATTTTTAAATAGTTGCTACAGTGTATATACTTGTATTAACATATTAATATTTATTTGATAATCCGATTTGACCTAATGGGTCGACCCGATGACCTGTCTGGTTAACTGGTGATCCGATGACCCGATAAGATTTCGAGATCGTGGACCGAATTGGGTTTTAAAACTATATTATAAACTTGCCCTACAAGAAATTTTGAGGGTTAGCACTTGGAAGCATGATTATGGCCATACATGCTTGTAGTTTTCTTTAAACATCGTAGATTTGGTTTCTTCGACTGTTGAAACTCGAGAGTCTCTTATATGATAATCTGGTAATGTATTGGGGGACATTTGAAAATGTTTACGAAAAGTATTTGTTTTAACATAAACAAATATTTTTGTTCTATTTTAAAAAGTAAAATTATTTATTATTTAAAAAAATTAAATATGTAATAATAAAACTTTATTACGTAAATTTTTTTATATTTTTAAAATTTTAAATAAATTTAATAAATATTGTAGAATTTAGAGAACTATTAAATTTGAAACGTTTTTATAAGCATCAGATTGTCATTATAAAGTAATGATTTCTAAGATTATCAATATTGCTCTATGGCGAGCCCTTGTCAATGTTTGAATTAGATTAGGGGTGAGGCAAAATATGACCTAATTTAAAATTTTAATACGAAATTGCCATTTAATATGGTTAGAATTGAAAATTTTGATCTATTTAAATATATAGGTTAGTTAAAATTGAACTAATTTAACTCGAAATTTAAATAGATCGATTCGAGATTGAACCACTAGTTTGATTTGTCACATTTTGAAGGTACAAACTATTCCATAGTTTTTTCTTACCGTATGTAAAATTTTGATATAAAAAAGAATCGATAATAATAATTATAAATTATTAAATTATATTATATTTATTATTTAGTTTTTTGGTTTACTAAAATAGTGCAAGATAATTCTAATATTATCAAGAGTGTTACTATATATGTATTTTTTAATGATGAATTTAGATTTTGTAAAAAGATTTTTATTAAAAATTTGTGAGTCAGCTATGTTTATTAAAAACTTTTATCGAAAGTATTACTATATATTTATAATTATAAATTTCAGTTGTCACAACATATTTTAAATAAAAGAAAAATATTTTTTAGAATATTAATTCTAAGGATAAGTGACGATACATAAAAATGTACATTTTGACGGACAATCAATATATCTCTTTATCAAGAATATCGTGCAAATTCATTCCAACTGATTTTATATTTTCACTCAAATTTAAACGTGTAGAATTAAAAATTAAAAATTTTAATTATTAAATAGATCGATCCGAAATTGAACCGATTATTAAATAAATTAGGTTAGGATTGACAATTTTGATCCGTATATATTCATGGATTGAATTGGAATTGAACGCATTTGATCATATTATTAGAAAATTGATTCAAAATTGACTTTTCAATCTAAATTGTCACTCTAATAAATTGGACTCCATAGATGAGGGGTCTTACAAAGGATAGTACATTGATCATGCAGCTTCTCTTGGACAACTTCACTTTATAGTTTACTGTTGCAGAAGGAAAATGTACTTATTTTTGTTGAAAGTGTAACGAAATTGAACTGCTGCCATTCTACAAGAAGTAACAACAATTGTATTGAATAGTGATACGTAACTTGAAAGTTGTAATTTCTAAAGTGAATTCTGCAGATTGAGATTTGATCTCATTCTGTACGTCAACATCAGTTGGGTTTTACTTGATGTGTCTATATATATAACACAAATAATTGGATTACCTTTGGGAATTCACTTGCAGCCCTATTGAGCATTGTTATCAAATCCGGACCAAACCGTTCGGGTCGATCCGGACGGTAAACCGATCCGAATTTGTAAAAAAACTGTTTATACAATTGACTCTTTTTGATCTGCTTCAATTCGATCGACCCATCTATCCGGATAAAACCGGATTGAATAAAATTTAAAAAAAATTAATTAAAAAATTTTAAATTGATGATATATTTAATACAAAAATTATTAATAGTCCTATATTGAAAAATAGTATGTATTTTAGATTTTATATTTGGATGTAATAAGCAAAAATATAATTGATTATGTCTTATTTGTAAATATTAATTATTAGTGGTTTTTAAAATTTTATATTGTAAAATATCAAACTCAAATATGTATATATAAAAAAGTTGGTTATATCTCTTTTATGATTATCTATTTTATAATTTTATCTTCTTTTGATCTCCTAATTTATTTAAATATTTCTAATTATAAATTTTTGTTGTTACGATTATTGGTGGTGGTAATGTCATGGTGATAATATTTCAATTTTTGCTGTGATTATTATTACTCTATTGTTGATAGTAATGCCATAGTAAAAAAATTATAATTTTTTATTATTATTGCTGCTGTCGTTATTATGATTGCTGCTGTCGTTATTATTACTAGTACCATAATGACAGTAAATTTTTTTATTATAATTATTGTTATTATTAGTTAAAATGATTTAATATTATTGATCCGATGGTTTAATTGAATTGATCCGATGGATCAATTCGAAAATTATGACCCAAATAAATTTTCGATTCGATATCCGATCCAGTTCTAAGAACTATGCCGTTGAGTGCTGCGCGCAGCCTTCAATTGTTGAAGTACTCAAATAACGGACTTACGTTCTAAACTCATTTATTTCTGTTAAAAATTGCTAAATATAACAAGTAAATTTAATTTTTTTCAAAAGTTAGTACTTTCAAAAGTTGAAATTTAAGACTAAATTTTTACTTCTAAATCAAATTTAATAAAAATAAATATAAAAAATAAACCTATTTTGAAACTTTATTTTTAAAATAATTTATCTTTTAGAAATTAAATTTCGAAAATTCATTTTGTTTTTTTCTAAAAGACGCCGTAAGGTTGAATCTTTATAGCTATGGACAAATTGGGAAATCTAAACAAGTGAATATATCAGAACTAGTAGATACCATAACAATTCTTCCATCTCATCTGTGTGAAGTTTTAACTCGCTTGATTTATTAGTATCCTCATGTTTACGGTCACGCGTTCACACGTAAGATTATAAAACTTTTATTAAAAAAATATAAATTAAATTGAAATTTTTTTTTAGGAAACGCAATTCCAAACGGCCATGGAAATCAGATGCTCTCTCTTTCTTCTCGAACCTTCGTTCGTAAGTTCGTTCCTTTTCACATGAACTGCGCCGCTGCCGCTGCCGCTGCTACGTCGCCGATGCCTCCCTCTTTCAAAACTGTAGGCTCCTAATTCCATCTCTCGATTGTTCTTCTTCTCGTTATGCTGCTGTTGTTGATTCATTTTTGTGGTTGTTATTTGCTGCCATTCTCGTGTGACATATGATTCCATTTACCAGCCGTATCATTTTGTTGTTCGTTTTTCTGATGATTTGTTGATTTTGGAAAAGATTAGGAAGAGATTTTAAGGTTTCCCAAGATTCACTTTTAAATACTGCTTACTATCTCGTGAAAACATGATTGACTGAATCCCGGTTTGGAAGAGTTTGAAACTTCGGTGTAGGAAAAAATTTTACGTTTTGTAGAATTGAGTATGTAATCTAGAAGAGAAGCAAATATAATTTTTCAAAACGTGGTTTCATACCTCAGCTCCACCAAAAAGAGAAGCAAGCAAGTGGAAAAGGCAATTAAAGTTAAACTTCTCTTGAAGGGGTTTTCAAAGTCCTTCCCTTAAGTAGTTCCCTAAATTCTTTCAAACGGAGCCTATCTCTTTATGTATATTAAAAATCGTGCAGCTGAATGTCTTTCTCCTTTTTTTTTTGTTGTGAATACTTTCTTAGAAAACATATACCTGGCAACCTGCAATAAGCCTTTCTAGAGAAGAATAAAGCAGGTGATAGTGTGGTGAGTCAAAAATAAGACTCTTGTATGGATTTCCTGATTCAACTTATTGGACCAATATGTTGATTTAATTATACCTGTTACGACAGCATCAGCTCACTGTCCCACCCATTTTGAGAATACGGTGGTATAATTACTTACTGGACAATAAAAATGTAAACTCAAGAGATCCATGTGTTTGTTGGATGGAAGGTTGTTTAATAAACCGACTACACAAAGTTCTAAGATATACACTGGATGGTCAAGTACATCCATCCTATGATTCACATCTTTTTTTGGCTTAATATTAATATCTAAAAAATAAATTATAAATAAACTAATGTATGAAGTATCATGTATATGGACATAGTCATTGGGATAAATATGTGCACTTTAGAGTTACTTGAGCACATGTGTCTAAATGGTGCAATGTCAAGATTATTAGTCAAACTAGTTAGCAATAATTAGTCACATAGGGGGTAAATTGCAGTAATAGTCCCTGTGGTTTCATGAATAGTGCAATTTGGTCATCAAGGTTTACATTGATGCAATTTAGTCTCTGAGGTATGTAATTTGTATGAAAAAGTCTCCACGGTCTACTGTTTTAACAAGCGATGTTAATTAAACATAGCTTGCCCATTAACGTGGCAGTGCTAGCATGTTGCCATATTTTTAAGATCTACTTGTGACTATGGTGCAACAAAATGAGATTGCTTTGTATTAGAAAGGCCTCTGTACTTTTCTTCTAATTATGATCGTAGAAATATGGTGGTATTGCAACTAATAGTATGTCAGTGACATACAGACATTCAATAACACCATTTGCTAGAAAAACAAACGATGGGGACCTTTTGATTAAAAAAAAATCTTATGTATGAAATTGTACAAAAGTAAACCTTACAGACCAAATTACATATGGTGAAACCATAGGCAATCCCAAATGTGTACATAAGTTTTAATAACATATAGCTTTTAAATTGAAGGTTCTTGTTAGATTTGGCATAAGGAATTTATGTTAAAGGAGTAAATTAATAATAAGGACTTCCCCTTATTGGAATCTAGAACTCAGAATACTTGATGCAAGACCGGATATCTTCATGTCAAGTTCTTTTGGCATGTTTTTTTCTGGACAATGATCGTAACCTCAACAGCAAACTGGTCCAAACCCAGCTGGTAATTTCCATCTTTATTATAGAATTAAATTAAAGAGTATCAACTACAGTAATGTGACCATAGTCAAAAGAAGGTTTGTATTCTAAAGTGTGGTAGGTGATTGTTTTGCTACTTGATGATATTTTGAAATTTTCGCTGGGATAAGCTTGGTCCTATAAGCTCAATAAGCTCAGTCATTCTTGCATTGAACTATTTCAATCCCCAAAACATATCAGGTGCCCCTGGTCTTTAATATGAAATTGTTTAGAAGCCAAAATTTGACATTTGCAATCTCCTTTTTTTTTTTTTTTTTTCTTTTGTACTATCATCAATGCAAACTACAACCCATATCTTTATGTTGCTATTTGACAACAGAGAATGATCCAGATAGCATTCTTGAACCCATAACTGCCAACAACTTGGCTAAATTGTTGCAATCATGCTTTAGCTGATTGCTTCTGACCATATATAGCCCTTGCAATTTGCAAACTCTACTTGCATTCTCCCCCGTACCTAGACGTTGTTCCATGTAAATGTTTTCTTTCAAGTCACCATACAATTTTGTCATCCAACTGAAAAGAGGCCTATCAAGGTTTACTTCAAGAAATATTAGATTCATACAGAATTTAGGCATGGCATACGAGAGAAACTCTCAGAGTAATTAACACCATATTTTTAAATAGACCCTTGGCAACAAGCTGAGCTTTCACTCAAATGGTTCCTCATGGTGATATTTGATAGTGTACACCCAACAACACTTCACCAAGTCCTTTTCTAGAGCCAAGTCCATTAATTCTTATGTTCTTCGAGTTGTCAATGCCTCCATCTCAGCATCTATGGTGTGTTTTTGTCTTTAAGCTTCAAACATAAGAGATAGGTAAAGAAACAAGAGAATATGAAAGCGCATAATTGTTGATGGAAGATGAGACAAGGGTAACATGATCAGTAATAGGATATGCAAGAGAAGAATGTTTGATGCTTAGAAAAAGTAGATGTCCGTTTACCTTTGCCATTGGGCAATAGGGATCCAAACCATTATCATTGACAGCAGCCATTTATATAAGGTAGAGGATGACTCGTTATTGATGGCTTTGGAGGAGACTTTAAGGGAAGAAATGCAGGTTAGGATCATTCATTGGTAATGGTTATGTGTACTCATTAAGTGCCACAAATACAAGAATAAGTGTTTCTAAAAAGCTGTTACATCGCACTAACAAACCTTTTGTGAGGTACCAACAAATACACCTTTATTGACATTGCATAGCATGTCTTAGCTATGATTTTGAATATGAACAAAGCATGTACATGCAAAAGCACATGTTAGAAGGGCTAAACGTTGATTTAGAAATGCTCCATATTAACTCCACAAGGACCCCAAACATCTGAAAGAAAATGGATAAGAACTTCGAGAATCGAACCTAAGATGAAATGAAAGGGCCTATGTTTTGCTAGTTCAGATGCTTCACCTTTTCACTTGGTGATAGACTTGAAAGAAGGAAACACTTGTTGGAGCTTCAAGGATAAATGACCTAATGTTGCATGCCATTGTGCTACGGAGGAACTATTAGAGAGCTTAGTGTTACTGTAAGGCTGAATCAAAATAGTATGGTCCACCTTTCTCAAACCTTCTACCAACCTTTTGTTATGTGTGAAGATTATGAACAACACAAAATAATAAAAAGTTATGAATTAAGGGGCTTACATAATTGGCTAACTGACAAAACATTCACTAGAAATTGGGAACCTATAAAAATTAAAGGAAGTGGGATATCACGTGCAGTAAATATATCACAACAGCCTAAAACCAATGTGATAAACCCATCTGTAAGAACCTTATTACTATGAGGAATAGGTTTCAAGGATCTAGATAATTCAGATCTATTTGTAATATGAAAATAAGCACTGTGATCAGTTATCTAAGGAGATGATGATGAAGCAATAATTCCTGCAGTACTTAAAGTGAACAATGGTAGCATCGGATGTTCGAGACGAAGACAAACTTTTAAGTTATTGGATATCGTGAAGAAGATTATCGTACTCCTCTCTAGATAGGGTAGATGATGAACCCGCACTCAAGGAATAGTTTGGTACGCTAAGTGACCCTACTTCAGCATCATCTTCAGTTGAAGACTTGTTCATTCACACTGGCTTTTCATGAATATCCCAACAATAGTCCATTGTAGGATTTTCTTTGCCATAATGAAAACATCATCCTCCATGATTGGCACCTCTACCCTTACGGAAACCTCTCCCACTATCAAACTTAGGAGCAGCAGTAACCATTCTTGAAATGTCCTTTAATAAAGATTGGTGGAGGATGGCACTCTCTTTGTGATCCTTTTTGTAGAATAAGCCTCATTCATGGATGGAATAGATGCCAGCTAAAATATGATCTCCTGATTGGATGGAGATCAGAATGCAAGCCAGTAGAAAACTTAATAGCTGAAATTCAACTCTTTATTTCATTAGTTTCCAACATCAGTTGTTAATGGTCTATAAAAGTTTAATTCCTCCCATATTCCTTTTAAAGTGCTGTAGTCACTAGTGGAATGATTCTCCTGTGTATGGCTGAAAAATAATTTGAATATTGAACAACCTTGTTGACTTTTGTGGTGAGATAACTTTCTCGAAGATCCTCTTAAACTACTTTCATAGTCTTAGGCCAAGTTTCTCCGAAGAGCAACTCACTCTTACGACAAGATCGTCCCAAATACATAAGAATTTTTAATTAATCAAACTCCAAGTTGATGCTATGATACTAATGTGACAAGTTCAATGAATCTATTTGAGAAGCTGATATAAAAATAACACCACACCAAAAGTAGATTTAGGAGAGAAAATGAAGAAGTAGCAACATTAAGTTTGAAGGCTAAGCAACCAATGAAAATTTGCTGCATATTACCCCATTAACACTTTAGAAGAAATCACACGATGACCTTACTTAACCTAACATCCACCAAACTACCTGTATAAGGACTCTTTCTAACATTATATTTTATATCTGGATTAATATATTTGTAACCTTTGTGAGAAGTATAATCGAGAAAATATATGAGATGTTTATTGTGTGCTAAATCTATTTGTTATGTAAAGCACCAGATGACAGGAAAACTCGTAATTAGACTGATATTTAAGGAGCTTTATAAGGTGAGATATGAAACAAATATTTTCAACTTTCTTTTGAGTTTTGAAACAGATAGTATAGAGACGCATGAAAGGAGAGATATCTGCATACCTGTTTTGCAACCCGATGCATATATTGTGACCTAATTATCTTTGGTGTATTTAGAAACTCAAAGAAGGTTGGAGACAATTCATGAACAAGAAAAATATATTTAAAGAAAATTATTTTCAATAAGAATGTGATCTTTGTTTCCGAATGGAAATTATCAAATGCAATTAGATTAAGTATATTTTCAGTGAGAATGACTAAGGTGGAACAATCAGCCATGAGGCCCATTTAGAGCGTTCATCACCAATTTTGAATCTTCTTCATGCTTATTGATAGGAGAGAAAGTCTGCGGTATGTTTGACTTTTGCAAGTAGCTAGCAATAGAATTGTCTTCTTCTTGAGAGATTATTACTTTTAATGAAATGGATCTTAGGATGTATGTGCACAGAGAAGCCAGAGCTCTCACGCAAATTTTAGAAAACCAGTGCATGATGTTAAAAGATTTTTGCTAAAGTTTTATTTAACAAAGGACAAAATGATCTTTCTTGCATCACTCCTAATATAAGAAAATTGGAACGACAATGTCTTCACTTTCTGGGCAGTTGGAGCTGGTGGAGGTGTAATGAACCATCCATGTACCCGCTGTAGTCTGTGGATATAGAATGGTTTATAGTTGTATTTTGAATGATGAGATGATTGCCCCATGATGTCCTATAGTAACAAAGTTGCTAGTGTTTGTAACTGGTAAAGAGGAAGCGGAGGAGGCCATGGTGACAAAGGGCTGAAAGATCAAGTAGATGTTTAGGTCATGGACAACTTGAAAGAGATTGATAGGAGAGTTTACAGTAATTAGTTACCTTTGCTTGTCAGTTTCAGTGAGTTCCTAAGCTTCACATGAAATCTTGTAAGGTTGTTTCTAGAGATAGATGTCATAAAATCAAACCTACCTCAAGTTGTTACAGATGACAGTATGACACCCTATTGATGATTCAGCTACTAATTCAAACTATAAATGGCATAACCACTTGAAGATTTAGTGACGAATTCTAATAACTGAAAGATCCACCTAGATCGATTGTTGTTGTTGTTCTGATTATAATTGTTTCTGTTCTTGTTCTTGTCACTCCAATTTCATTCACCAATTATTTCCTTGCTGCTGCTGTTGTTCTTGTTGTTGCTGATGGTAATTTATTTCATTTCTCAAAATTTTCCTTCTTCCTCTCATTCTTCTTTTCTTCGCTCGTATCGTCTATGATAATTTGGTACTTGTTATTGATAAAAATTTTCCGTTTTCAACTTCATTCTTGTTGTTGATGAGGAGATGCTAATTTGATGTTGCCGTTGTGTTTCTATGAAGGTGAAAGTGGTGATTAAGGGAAGAGTGCAGGGGGTCTTCTACCGTGACTGGACGGTGGAGAATGCTAATGAGCTGGGTTTGCGTGGGTGGGTTCGCAACCGCCGTGATGGGACTGTTGAAGCCCTCTTCTCTGGTGAACCTTCTTCTGTTGATGAGATGATTGATAGACGATGCCGTTTGGGACCCCCTGCTGCAATGGTCACTGCTATTGATGTCTTCCCTGCAGAGAAGGAAGACCCTGGCTCAGGTTTTGAACGAAAACCCACTGCGTGATATTAAATGTCCTTCCATTTGGATGAATGGAGTTGCAGTTGATCTGGGCATATAATCTTCAGTTTGGACTTAAATGCTGTCTTCTCGATGTTCTTGTATTTTTTTAAACAACCAATACTTACATGTAGAAAATAGTAAATTGAGCTAAACATTTCTACCATAGTGGTTAATAGGGATGCTCTTTTAGTAGTTTTTACTCCTAGCTAAAAATGGCCATGAGCACAATTTTAACTAATATAAATGTTTTTTTTTTTGTCGATTTGTTGTCTTATATCTTTGCCTCCAATTGACAAAGTGATTAAGAGAATGGCGGCCACTTTTACTTCCTTTATAGTGAATTACGATTTTAGCTGATTTTGTTTCCACAAGTATGAGATCCAAATGCCAGCTTATATTTGAGCTTACCCAACTGCACGCTTCTTGGTAAATTAGTGAAGAACTGGATACTATGCAGTTGAAGTCAATTGTAGATGTCCACAATTCATGATTTAGATATATTTAAACAAAATGAATGATTGTGATTTTATCCATTAGTGACCCATGTATAGGAATTAAGTGATGTTCAGTTATTTTTAATGGTTTTGATGTTTTCTAATTGAAAGCTGACAATGCTGATCATTTATTTAGTTTAAATACATTTTAACTGCAAATATAGACATGCAAGGTTGACTTGAACCATAGGGGATCCAAATCCAATTTGTAAAAGCTCAAAAATGACAGTGTTAGTTTCTTTGCTTTTTATCAGTTTTGTCTCTGCCAAGAAGGGTTGATCCTTATAGATATCAGTAGCAGTGTTTGATGTGAAAAGGTTAAAAGGAAAGGCCAGGATTAGTTGGTTAGTTGTCCTAGTCAATTAAGCAGCCATGCAATTTTATTAGGAGGTAGTTAGACATTCGTAACCAATTTTGAAGCTGTACATAGGAGTATTCTAGAGGCTGCCACACACTGGCCCAGCAAAGCCTGCGGCAATGCTATCTGGCACCTGTGGCTATGGTTCTACAGGTGAAGGCTTGGTGCAAATACTTGGGATCGGTGCTGTACTGTGGTTTTCCTAACACTAGCAACTGACTGCTTGACAGGAATTTGCGCACAGCCAGTTATGTAGCTGTTTGTCACTTGCACCTTTTCAGGGAATACAGTTTGGTTGTTGTTAGGCTAAAGTTAGTGCCATGCTAATTTTTCTCAACTTGGCAGTTTCTATTGATCTCTTCTTTGACATATGACATTCTCCTATAGTGTGCTTCATGGTACTTCGAAGGTGACTGCCCTTTAAAAGCTTCTAGATTTTTGAGCTTGATGGAGCATTGCTTCTGTTCTTGCCGCTAATACATTACCAACAAAATGTTGTAAAATATACATTATGTCATCAAGTAGGCATATGAGATGGTTTGGGAGATATTACAATGTTGTTTAGTTTTACATGATCTTTTCAGATGCCGGTAATCGGCTTATTTTTCAGATGCCGGTAATTGGCTTATATTTCTTCTTTTAGTTGGAATCATCTTGTGCTTTAGGTGCACTGCTGTATCCATAGACTCTGACTCTCTTTTGTTGATCCTCTTATGGAGATCGAATGATAATCCTCTTATGTTTCATCATCTTGTGCTTTAGTTGGAATCATCTTATAAGATTAAAGTTTACTTTAAGTCTTATGGAGAGAGATCAGAGTGAGTTTTTAATTAAATAGATGGTATTTTGGTTAATTTTGTTAAAAGATGTTAGGAAATTTCATTTTAGATAGAAGAGTTTAAAAAAATAATGTGGAAGGAAAAGAAGGGTTATTTAGGCTATGTTGGTTTAGATTTTTCCAGCTTTTAAGCTAAAAGAAGCTCCAAACAGTGAAATTTTATGTTTTGCAAATCGGTTTTTTTGCAATTTAAAACTGTTCTTTTGCTTGTTTTGAAGCTATAATTTGCAGCTTTTACCAAAAGTCATGTGGTTCTTTTTCTCGTGGGCGTCGAAAAAACTAGTTTGCTCCTGCTAACTTCACGTAATTACAAACATATGCATACCCTCCTGCCTCCACCCATTTAGCTCATATCCGAGCATTCGCTCATCCGAACTTGTTTTTCTCTGTCACTCTCTCCCCTCTGCTCTCCCCTCCCTGCCGCGATCCCTTCTTCCTGCTCAATTGTTTCTGCCTTGATGCCGATCATCACTCCCTCTGGCCTCCTTTTCACTGCTGCCATCTCTGCCATTGACGCTCAATCGAGCTCGTGTCTGGCCGTCATCATCCTACATCAATCCGTCACTGATCTTTATGGCCATTGATCCAACATTTTTTTGTGATGGAATAATTTGGCGACTGCAAATTTGCAGAAGATGTCTGAAACAATGGATAAGTTTAAAAGCCAGTTTGTGAATGTGGAAGTACAGGCTGAGTTTATGTCAAGGATCAATGGCTGATCGACTTCGCTCTCAACTCATGAAGGAGAAGTTAATTCTCTCATGCAACAGGTTGCAGATGATTACTGGTTGGAGGTTTCTGTTGGTCTCCCGCAGGCTGCGGCACATGCCACTCCAGGTAAGGAGAAGGTTGATGGAGTTTATGTAAAGGATCAATGGCTGATCGACTTTGCTCTCAACTCATGAAGGAGAAGTTAATTCTCTCATGCAACAGGTTGCAGATGATTACTGGTTGGAGGTTTCTGTTGGTCTCCCGCAGGCTGCGGCACATGCCACTCCAGGTAAGGAGAAGGTTGATGAAGCGACCTACCCGCCATCTTAGGAGAAGGTTGATGAAGCGACCTACCCGCCATCTTGCTGAGCTCAAGGCACGCAGCTGAACTACTAGTATGGTAAGGTTGGTGTTTAATTTATCTTGATTGGTAACTGTGGTGTAAAGTATTATGAAAAGCTGGCGTTTAATTTATCACGACTCGAATGATATGCTTGTGTGCTTGGATTCTTGATATACGTATATATTAATGACTTTGTCTTAATTGCTATCTTATGTCATACCTATCTTATTATCTTTATGATTATGGGTGCTTGCTTGTCATTTGTTGAGCGCAAATATGGATTTTTCCTAGCTGGGATGCTTGCAGCGTATGTCATATAGGATAAATTTGCTCACGAAGAGATATAGATAATCATGAAGACATTGAGAACTTGGTACAAGATAATTGATTAAGGGGCCGTTTGGATTGGCTTTTTTCAACTTATAAGTTGAAAAAAGTTTCAAATAGTGATCAATGGGTGTTTGGATGAATGACTTTTAAGTTACTTTTTTAACTTATAAGTTGGAAAAAAAAAAGTTACTATGAGTAACTTTTTTAAAACTTTTTTGTTTATTTTAAAAAAAATAACATTATTGACCCTATCAAGTTAACATAATTACACACACATATATATATATAGATATATATATACATATGTATATACATACATATACATATATATATATATATATATATATATATATACATATGTATATACATATATATATATACATATATTTATATATAGATATATATATACATATATATGTATACATATACATATGTATATACATATACATATATGTATACATATACATATATATGTATACATATATATATACATATATATATATATATATATCATTATTATAAAGGATATTTTAGTCTTTGTCAAATATCTTCTTCAACTTTTTTTCAAAAAAAGTAAAATTTATCCAAACACATACCTCCTTTTTTTTAAAAAGTTTTTAGCTACTTTTTTTTAAAAAAAATCAAGAAAGTAACTTTTGTCATAAAAGTTAAAACTTTTAAGTTTATCCAAACGGCCCCTAAATCTGTGAATAACTTTTCATTCTTTGTACTGCTTGTCATATATGTGTTGATACATACTGAAATTGCTGCATATCTAGGAATCATGCTTGAATTGGTAATATATGTACATTCTGTACTAGATCATTCTCCCTTCATAACTTCTTTCTTTGCTGCTGATTGCATACGTTAGTGTACTTGTTTTGTGGTCAGAAAGTATAAGGTCTAAGAATTTTTGGTTGCATGTTGAACATGTGAAGCATTCAGTAGTGACTCTATTCTAAAGGTCTTGAATGCATGGAATGTGAATGGGTGTATGTTTTGATTTCTGACTTAATTGTTTTCTTTTCTGTTTGTCTTGATTTGTTTTGGGGTTGTTTTCCTTGTGTTTGTTAGAGAGTGAGCTTATTACAGTCAGCTTACCTGCTTTTCATTGTTTGCTTGCTTACTATTGTCTCATAGTCAATATGACAATCTGCTTAACCTCCTGCTGCGAATGGTGCAAAATCTGAAAAATATTTAAGCCTGCATGCAGTGAAGGCTATGTTATGCTGCTTATTTTAACTGAAATCGATATTATCAGTCTTTTTGGGGAGATAATTGTCAGGTATGGCTATCTCGTCTCTCTTTCATCCTTGTTACTTTGAAAAAAATATCTTTTTGCTTTGACAAAGTACCTTATATATGAGAGAAGTCTAAAGTATTTTAGACCTAAAGGTTATTTAGAGAGATGGAGATATTATATATGAATATTCTATAAAAATTTTCTGAATAAGTATTCTTCACTGTTAGATCAAATAATCTTTGCTGTTCGTTGAGGAGATGGAGTATAAATAGGACGGTAAGATCCTCATTTATAATCAACAAGTTGCAAAGTTTATAAGTGCCGATAAAGAGTTTTTTCAAAGCTTCTATCGAATATGTTTTAACTTTCCTTCTTTTTTTCAAGTCCATACAAATTTTCTACACTATCTTTCTTAGCTAATTTTTTAACTATCAAGTCATTAAGCAAAAAGTAGTCGTCTTAATTAACTATGGAAGTATGCACAACTTTATCACCGAAAAGCTGCCCAAGCATCTCAAATTGCAGTCTATGGAGGTATGAACGCTTGAACGTAAAATTGATGGCTAGAAGATTGCGGTCAATTGAGGTCATATATAAGGAGATACAAATGGAGATACAATATTATTTTTTATGCTTCCCTTTTTTCCTTTGAAGGGATGGACTTGGTATTAAGCATACAATGGCTGAAAGAATGGGAGATGTGGTGTGCAATTGGCACGATCTAACATATGCTTTTTCATTTGCGGTTGCAATTTCATTTTACAGGAAATTCACGAGGATGGATCTCCCAGCTAACTCATCTTTAGTCAGGACATTTGCTATGCTCCTTCCGCTTACTAGCAATTTCGCCTAATATATGCGCAATAGACTAAATCTCAGTGGCTATAACCTAAGAACTGTAACCCTTAATTAATAATATATGGCGTTTAGTCCTATTGCCACACTTCCTAAACAAACTCATGTCACAAGATTTCCTTTCTTCCTTAAGCTCAGCTAGTAAATATAAGTTTGTATAGGTAGCACAAGTCAAAATAAATGAAATTGAGAGGACAGTGGCAAAGATGCTATCCCAAGGAGTCATAAGGCTGAGTTGTTTCGTTTTCTCGTCAACTTTGCTTCTTGTCGAAAGGAAAGATGGCTCGCCAAAATGTGCTTGTCAAAAGGTATACAACTTAATTAATGTTTATTCTTAATGAGATTACACGACTATAGATTTTGTGCAAAATTAATTGGATGCATAAAGACGAGAACAACAACACCAAATTAAGTCTTTATCCCACTTGAATGAAGCTGGTTATATGAATTACTTATATTCATTCTATTTGATTATAAATTAAATTCAGCTAAATATTTAATATTTTTTGCCACCATGCCAAATTAATTTTTGCTTATTCATATTCTCCTGAAGTGTTTTAGCGAAATTGTATCAATCTAACGTATTGCAGCATCTTTAGGTCTATGGAAAACATGTCCGAATCATCTAAATATATGTTTCTTTAACTTGCTATCCATCAACGAAACAGTTACTTGTTGATTTATATTCTCATTTTGTATTTTGTAAGTTTTAATATACCCACACATTCATCCTAATATTTTTATTTTCGTTATGTTTATTTTATGGACATTTTGACGTTTGTTAGGCCAAGACTCACTAGCATATAATATTGCAAACCGAATATATAAAATTGACCTTTTAACCTTAAAGATATTTTCTTATCACACAAAATTTCATAGCAATCGCCATTTTATCCATTCTTTTTAATCTTAGGCACAACATATTCTTTAAATCTTCCATCTTTATGAATAATTGAACCTAAATATTAAAATTATGACTTTGCAGTACAACACAATCTTCTATGGCAAACATTATTATCACTACTTTATATTTACTAAAATAATAATGCATGTTTCTGTCTTAGTTTTACTTAATTAAGACCATTAGATTCTAAGGTGGTCCTCCGATATTAATTTATAATTTATTCTCTTCTTTGTCTAGTCAATTTGAACTATGTCATTGACGAATAATATACACTACGGTACTTAATCCTAGATATGTCGAGTGAGTTCATTCATTATTAAGACAAATAGGTAAGGACTTAATCTAAACCTTAATGTAAACCTATAGTAGTAGAAAAGTCTCTACTAATATCACCATTATAGTGTATTCGAGTAATTACTCTATCGTACGTATATATAATGATTTTTATATACGTATTAGGTATACTTTTCTTTTAACACTCACCATAATACTTCTTTAGGTATCATATCGTAAGCTTTTTTTAAAATCTATAAAAATCATATATAAGTGTTGCTCTATCTCTCCATATTGTTCTATTAATCTGTTGTTCGCTTACACAAATAGATTCTTTCGATAAAAAACTAAACTGATTATATGAAATCTTTGAATTAAATCATAATCTATGTTCAATTATTCTCTCTTACTATTTCATAGTATTTATGAACTTAATTTTTTTATAATTCGTACAATTTTTATCTCTTTTATGTTTAGCACTTTTTTTCTATTAATCTAGCATATTTTACCTATTTAAAATAATATTAAATAATTTTGTTAGTCAATTAATGTCCACTTGATCTAAAAGTACTTTCATAATACAATTGGATTCCAAAGTAATAGCTTTTCTTAAGGAGTTCCGATGGTACGTGTGCACTTATTTTTCGTTGCTACTATTTTATGGATTTTATGTTCCGATAATGTATCTCTGAACTTTATACTTATTTTATTTTTTCAAACGTTTTATTTTAATCAATCTCGCTGGAAGTACTGAACCGTTTTCAGTTAGCTTACTAAAAAATGATAACCCTAATACTCGGGCATGAGACGGGAGTTTTCAGGAGAAAAGAAAGATTTTTGTCTGAGTATTCGAAAGACTAATATATTTCTGTATCAAAATATTTTAAAAATTTATAAAAAAGGTACATATATTTCTTACGAAGGGGATAATAAAGAGAAAAAAAACTTTTCCCACCAATCGCTACTCTCCTTTCTCCTTCCCGCCAAATTTCCTCCCATTCTGAAATTCGTGTTCCAGTCTCTTAACCTTCCTTCGGTCTCTCTGGATCTTCCCCTTCTAATTCAATACGATCGCAAGAAATCAATTGCACGCTCTTGCATTAATCAATCGATTAATCGATGTCGAAACCTGGAAACCCTAATTTCTACCAAATTGATTTAACAATCTTCTATTTGCCCATGAATCTCCACTAAAATCATAAACTCTAAACCCTAAAATTTCTTAAACCATTGCCATGGCTCCTTCCCGACGTTTAAGCAACGGCCGTTCGCCCCTTGTCCGTAAACAGAGCCAGATCACCGCCTTCTTCTCTTCCGGTGCTAATTCTCCAAACCCTAATTCTAACCCCACCCCATCACCATCTCCTTGCTCTACTAGCTCTGCTAGGAAGACTAAGAAATCCGTTCTTTCGGTTCCGGCGCCGTCGTCTTCTTCCCCTCATGACTCTGATCATTCGATTTCATTAAAAAAGAAGAAAAAGCCATTGTCTTCACCGCCAGAGAGGAATGTATATGCTGAAGAGGTGATTGGAAGAAGAGTTAAAGTGTTCTGGCCACTTGACAACGTGTGGTATGAAGGTACAATAAAATCCATTGATGATGAGTCGAGGAAGCATTTGATTCAGTATGATGACGGGGAGGAGGAAGACATTGATCTTAAAGAGGAGAAGTTTGACTTTATTTCTGAGGAGGAGAAACCAGGGATTTTACGACGGTTGAGGAGGATGTCAGGTTCCAATGCAGTTTCAAAGGTTATGGAGGAGGGTGCAGGAGAAGAGATGACACCAGAGAGCAGCGGAAGAAGTAGGAGGCAGATTTTAGTTGTTAAGGACGATGAAGAGGAGGATGAGAGTGCCGGAGAAGACACAGCTGATGATGAGGATTGGGTTATATTCAAAAATGATGTAGGAGATGATTCGGATGAAGAGATGGAGTTGGAGGAGGAGAATGAAGAGATGAAGCCAGTGAAGAGCTCTGGAAAGAGTCAATCAGGAAGCTCGGGCCCAAGGAAAAGGAAGAAGTTTGAAGTTGACAAGCTGGACTGCACTAGAAAGCTTAAATTGGAGATGAACGGAAGGAAGAATGCATTAGTAACACCAATGGGGAAAAGCAGATGTCATTCATTCGGCAGCTTGAATGGTACTTAAACTAATCGTTAAAGCTTCCTTTATTGACTTTAACATTACATGTAGTAATGAGTCATGCATTATCTGTTTCATTTCTTAACCTGAAAGTGATGTAAGAAGACTTGCATAATGCTGGGCGCAGTTTTTTCAATGATCTCATTTTGTGGTAGCGTTCAACTGTTTATTTGTATTAAAAGATCCATTTGAGTTAACTTTGTTGAGGTATGATTCATATGACAGTTGTTTCCCTTCCTGCTAGTTCTTGAAGAATGCAATAACCAACAAAAAACAGATGAGAATGCTTTAAATTTGCAATGCAGGGAAACAACTCCTTGACTCCTTTGAGAGCACTTTGACTGGTGATGCAGCTGACCGATTTGGAAAACGTGAAGCCGAAAAGTTCAAGTTCCTTGGAAAGTATGTTTTATTAAATTTCGTGTTCTTTGTCTATTGTTATACCTTTTTATATTTTACATTAATAGTAATCAGGATTAATCTTTTGAGTTTATGGGACACAATCCCCACAAGTGGAATTAGAAAAAAATGTCCTTATGTCTTAGATGCTTAACCATGGAAGGTCTTTAGCTAATCAGCTTTATATTTCAGAAGCAAACTTTGGTATTACACCTTAAGAAAAATATTCATCTTTGCAAGGTAGTACCAGCCTCTGTGACATGCTATACACAATGGCAGTTTGTCTCATCCATCCTAATCCTCTTGCATTTATGACATGATGACTTCTTTATCAATCTCTCACTAATGACTGAAGATGACAGAAGTGTTGTACCACTAACTTGATCTTTCTATTGGTCTATAACTTGGACTTTCTCTTTACTGTAAACACAACCTGTTAGCCTGATTTTGTTTTAACAAAAGTTCTTTATTTTGGCTTTATTCAAAACTTAACTTAAAAGTTCATTAGCCCCATGAGTAATATGGAAGACAACATCATCGATAAATTGCTGGTGCATCATACTACTTATGGCTGAGAGCTAATAGTTCTATTGTGAATCCCTGTAATGGCCAACAGGTCATAGTGTTGTATAGTTGATTCTATTGCTTTCGTTACAGGGATCGTAAGGATGCTGTTGGAAGGCGCCCTGGTGATACAGATTATGATCCTAGAACTCTTTATCTTCCTCAAGAGTTTTTGAGGAGTTTGTCTGGCGGACAGGTATTACTCTTTTTAACAAGATTGTCTAGAACATTTCTGTATCTTTGTCACACCAATAGCTTTTGGTCTATAGAGACAATGGTGGGAGTTCAAGTCTAAGCATATGGACAAGGTTCTCTTCTTCAAGGTAAAAATCAAACTCTTCTAAGTGTTTCTTCTTTTGAGGTGAATGTAATACTACCAAATACAAATGACCTTTTCTTTCCTCTAAAACAGATGGGAAAGTTTTATGAATTGTTTGAAATGGATGCACATGTTGGGGTTAAAGAACTGGATCTGCAATACATGAAGGTGATAATTGTGTCTGAACTTGGCTTCTTGTTTCTCAGGGGTTTCCATCTTGTACGACAAACTATCTGCACTAGCTTTGACACATCTATGGAAAGTGTTACTAATGTCCGTTTGCTTCATTAGGTCAATTTGTAGCTTGAGAAAAAAATCTTTATGTAGTGTGACTGTGGAATAAATCTATGTATGCGGTTACCAGCACAGAAAGTAGTGAGGAGAGGATAGTGACAACAGTGAGAGAAACCTTGAGTTCCAACTTTTGAATTACGTTTTCTAGTCAGTTCTCTAAGTAGATAATGCTCCACTAAGTAGAGAAACCCCTTCCGAGGTCTAGCCTACTAGCTGGAACCTAGACTCAAAATGTTTGGTTTTTGCCCACTTGTGTGCGCAAGTCTTTTGTGAAATTTCTTACCAAGTTCCTGTATGAAAAGCTGGGTATAATTTCTCACGATTTTGTTAATTCTTTTCACTAGTTTGTAACGTGCCCTTTTCATCTGATGACTCCTCTATTCAGATGGAATTACAACAACTAAGCTGCCAGTTCACATAATATGGGGCAAGTGATAGAGTTCTTTGATGTATGGCTAATGTATTGGGTGGAGTTGTCAATGCTATTTTAAGTGTCAACTTTATATAACTGTCCTTATAAGTTAAACAAGCTGTATTTTGGTGGGTTGTTATAGTTAGAGACTTGCTAGTGGAACATTGTATAATTATCTTTTTATGATTGATTGCTTAGAAGTGCTTTGAGGTGGGCTTTCTCTATAAGGAAATTGAAGTTGCAATTGCTGATTGAATCTTTTTATGTTGATTGCTTAGAAGTGCTTTGAGGTGGCTCTCTTTATAAGGAAATTGAAATTGCAAGTGCTGATTGAAACCACCAACACCCATGCCCTTGCAATATGTCTGACAGTTCTCTGATTTGTTCTTGATATTGGATGTTAAGAAGTCACTTTATTGTTATTTATGCATTTTGCAGGGTGAGCAACCTCATTGTGGGTTTCCTGAGAAGAAATTTTCTTTGAATTTGGAGAAGCTGGCTAATAAGGTAAGAAGCAAGCGCTTTTAATATTGAAGTCCTAATTAATTGATGCTCCATTTAGTCACTAGCTACCTGATCCTGAAAATATAAGTTTCAGGGTTATCGAGTTTTGGTTATTGAGCAGACTGAAACTCCTGAGCAGCTTGAAATTCGTCGGAGAGAGATGGGCTCTAAAGATAAGGTAGGTGAAATGTTTACTTTCTGGTTATTAGTGCTAAGCCTTTTTATTCTTCTTTGAAATAGTCAAAGGCTTTGTCGTTCAGACTAGTCTGACATTTATTAGAAACACACGTTAAAGAAACTAAATGAAAAGCTTCTTTGCTAAAGTTTACTTCAAAATTCTATGAGATCGAGAATAGTTGGGGGATAATAAATTATACTTTGCAAGTTCAGCCTGATTCTTGTGTTTGTAGCATATGTAGTAGGTCTTAGTTGCTTGAAGTGTGATGATTATTTACGTACCGCCGTTATGTTAATGAAGCTAATATTTTCAAGGTTGTGAAGCGTGAAATTTGTGCTGTTGTCAGCAAAGGTACTCTTACTGAGGGCGAAAAATTGTTGATAAATCCTGATGCTTCTTACTTAATGTCACTCACCGAGAGTTGCCAGACTAGTGAGGGCAAGATTGGCAAGTGCACCACTTTAGGCGTTTGCATTGTTGATGTTTCAACAAGCAAGTTTTTGGTTGGACAGGTAACAGAGTGATAGCACCTTCCTTTGTTGACTATGCGCATTCATCTTTCCACTTTAGAGGTTTTGATTAGTTACCTCATACATCGTTCTTTTTCAGTTTGAAGATGATGTTGACCGCCATTTCTTATGCTTGCTACTGACTGAACTAAGGCCTGTGGAGATAATAAAACCCTCTAAAGTTCTCAGCTCAGAAACTGAAATAGCTTTAAAGAACCATTTAAGAAACCCTTTAGTCAATGACTTGGTTCCTTTTGAAGAGTTCTGGGATGCTAAACGAACTATATATGAGATCTCAAGTATCTATAAGCAGTCAAAGCAGCCTGATGTTGACAATATTGTAAATGTTATCGATTTTGTTCCTCAAGTCTTATCTCAGCTAGTGAGTGCACAGGAGAATGGTTCTTATGCTCTTTCTGCTTTAGGAGGCTGTATTTTTTATCTGAGGCAAGCTTTTCTGGATGTTTCGCTGCTGCGGTCTGCCAAGTTTGAGTTGCTTCCATGTAAGGGTTTCAATAATCATCTTGAAAAGCCTTATATGATTCTTGATTCATCAGCACTTCAGAATCTTGAGATATTAGAGAATAGTCTAACTAGTGGTTCTTCTGGGTGGGTATTCACAAACTCTATTTATTGCTTCTTCGTTTAGTTACAGCTTTTGTTTTTTAAGATTCCTTGGATTTGTTGATGCAGAACATTATTTGCACACTTAGATCATTGTACAACTTCATGCGGAAAGCGATTACTTAAAAGCTGGCTTGTGAGACCACTTTATGACAAGAATCTGATTGTGGAACGCCAGGATGCAGTAGCAGCTTTGAAGGTCAGCATAACATAACTGGATATTTTTTATCTCTAGAATGATCTTGAATTTTTATGCAAACCCTGATGAGATTCTTAGTATGTAGTATATACAAGTAGTCAAAGCAAGCAACCAGAGGCTGACAATGTGGCAATGTGGTTAAGATATCTTTATTCCCTTTTATCATTGTTCGGAAGTGTAACTTATTTTGCATGCATTTCTACTTCTTTGGAGGTTAAAATTCTCATGAAACAAAATTTCATTTCCCATGAACTTTCTGAAGTGTGACATTTCCCATGAACTTTCTACATGTAGGGTCTTACTTGTCATAAATTAATTTTCTTGCTCAAATAAAAACAGAAAAATAATGAAGATTGGAGTAGCAGAAATGGTGAATAATAAAAATGTACCTTTTTTACTGATTAGGTGGAGAGGTGATAATGCAACATTAAGAAATTTTATACAATTCAAGACCTGTGAGAATAAATGGGCGAATTATCTTTTGTTTTATCCAGTGTATCTGACCTCCAAGACTTTTGAGAAGGGTGGCTGAATTTGCTTAATCATAGTTAGTTTACCAAAACATAAAACTGCAAAGTTAGATGTATAATCAACGCATCACGTGGTCTTTCCAGATGGAAAAGTAGCATATTCTACAAGCAGGTTCAAGGTTCTACTAACTTATGAGTTTCTGTCAGGATATCGGTCTTGCCCCTGCACTTGAATCTAGGAAGGAGTTGCATCGGCTCCCAGATATGGAGCGTCTGCTTGCTCGCCTTTTTGCTAGCTGGTAGCTGTAAATCTTGCACTTTATTTTTGCTGCCTTTTATTGTGTGGATGTCTTAAGATCTAATGAGTTGCTGCACGTCCACATTCTTAAGTTGAAAAATTGTATTATAACATAAATTCTGCGCTTATTGTCTTAGAGATGCAGAAGATTGACCAGATTATTCGTAGTGACATAGTTTTTAACTTCTTATACAATTTTTTTCCTCGGACTTGATAGTGAGGCTAATGGACGAAATGGCAATAGAGTAGTTCTTTATGAGGATGCTGCAAAAAAACAACTTCAAGAGTTCATATCTGCTCTTCGAGGTTGCCAAACAATGATACAAGCATGCTCCACTCTCCGCAGCATGCTGTCTGGTACAACATCTGGGCTCCTCCTTCATTTACTTACGCCAGGTATGACATGTGCTCTCTTTTGGCTTTGTGTTGAGACTGATTTATTTCATGATCTTTAAGCTGAGTAGTTTTTTTTCCTTATATTTTTTGCAGGCAAAGGTCTGCCTGATGTTTCTTCAATTATGAGGCATTTCAAGGATGCATTTGATTGGTCGGAAGCTTACCGCTCTGGGCGTATTATACCTCGTGAAGGAGGTGATGATGAGTATGATAGTGCTTGTAACAGAGTAAGGGAGATTGAATCTAGCCTTTCTAAGTATCTAAAGGATCAAAGACAAGAACTAGGAGATGCATCGGTAAGTTTTGGAGCATTAATGTTATAAAGATCCATACCTGGTATAATAGTAATAATTGTAGTGTGCCACAGATAAACTATGTCACTGTTGGAAAAGATTTATATATGCTGGAAATTCCTGAGAGCTTGAGTGCGTCTCTATCTGGTGAATATGAGTTGTGTTCTTCAAGAAAGGTATTCTAACTTTCGTTCTTTCAGCATATTCAATTAGTTTATTTTGTTTGGAATAAGTGAAGGTGAGGGTGTTGAGCCAAGAAATTTATTATGTAATTTACAAGTAGTTGTTAGCCACAATTACTAGCTTCTAGCAAGCAATTGGGGTCAGAATAATAAGCATTTTCACCGGATTGTTTTGATGGGTATAGAAAATCTTATTTAAATGCTTCTCTTTGAGCATGTATTTGTTGTTGTACCACTCTAACTATTTAAGGTGGTATGGTCATGGAAAAGGTAAAGAGGTTCTGAATAGTATTAGGAACTTCACAGAAGGTTTAAGAGTGTTCAGTAGTGTGAGTTTGATCTGGCATATTAACAACTCAGCCTATCTTTAGTAATATTTCAGCAATCCAATGCTCCTCTCGTCCCTTTACTTCTTACGTTATTTGAATCGGTAATCTGAATTATATTTCGTCTTTTGGTCTCTTACACGGTTTAAGAGCCAAACTGAACCAAGAGCATGTGATTTGCTGCTATGGTTTCAACATTTTTAAAAAGCTGTAACTTATATTATCTTTCAGTAGATATTAATTTTTCATGTAAACGTAAGGAAAAAAGTAAAGATTAACTAATAAAAGAAAACAAAGAAGAATAAAAAATATAGGAAAGTTGAAGAAAACAGTAAAAAGAGTAGAAAATATTTGAAATAAATAACCGAAGTGAATGAATTGAGGTCGATGCATAATACGATTGACTAAAATTTTGTCATATAGATTTTAATTAATAATTTTTCATATCCAATGGTGGAAATTGAATTTAAAGCATTGTAAGTGTGGCGGTGCCCCCCTAAGAGTGAGGGCCTCCCTATCGCCATCATATGTATGTATGTATGTATGTATGTGAGTGTGTGTGTGGAGAGGGATTTCAGCTTAATCGGATTACGAATTCACTTCCATCCGATTACTTGATCAAGATGACAGAAATAATACAACATATATATTTTTAAATTTTCTGACTTTCTATCATCTTAATCAAATGATCGGATGGAGGTAAATTTGTGGTCCGATTGAGCTGAAATTTTATGGGTATGTTTTTAACTCATAGTTCTTCATATCCAACGGTGGAGATTGAATTTGAAAATCACTCCAGCCATAAACCGGAGAGGGAGTGCCCGGGAGTGCTCTTAAGTAGGGAGTGCTTCTATCTCTTCCCTATATATATATATACTTTATTACTAATTTTTTCAAATTATAGTCTATAAAAGCTACCAATTTGAGTACGGAAATTAGATTTATGAACATTATAGTAGAAAATTAAAGGGGCATATATCCTCTTCATCAAATAATCACATTAAATCCCAATAAGTTATAATTCCAGCATTACAACTCTTCATACAATAAAATTAAATGATGCAAGAGCTGTTAAAATCCAACTGTTACTTTTCTCAGTTAATCTAAATGCCTTCGGTCATGAACAATTAGACAATTTTTTTACAATATCACAAAACCAAGTAAAAACTGGAAATTACCTTTGATTCGAACTCAAAATTACCTTAAATCGTGTTTGTACACAATTTTGTTTTAAAAAACCACAACATCATAACAAGTAAAATATAGAAGATAGCTTCTGTTTGAGCTCAAATCTCATTCTTGTTATATTGCCTACATTTGAAGTGGACAGTTTTGGCGAAATCGATACCACAATCAAGAGATTAATTTGGAGAGGAAGACAAGGAAGAGCAGCATCAGGAACGGAGAGATATCGTTGTCCTCGGCTGGAGATGAAAAAAGTTGTAAAATATTTGAGTGGGCTTAGGGAAAAACAATTATGGGGGACCACTTTCTTCATTAAAAGATTGATTTCCATCATTTAGGTGGGGAAATTTTGGAAAAATTTTCCTACAATGTTTTCAAATCCTACAAGTTTTCCTGAGACCAAACATTAGAAGGAATTGGAACATTTAGAATTTTTTAGTTTCCACCAACTTTTTGTATGGGTTGAATAGGACCTTACTACAAACACAAAAAGCACTCTCTTCTCACGTTAAAAGAACGGCACCCACCACATGCTTATAAGAATCTTTCAAAAAATAATCAAGAATAACTTGAGGAAGAGATCTCTAAGTAGCAACCCATCAAGCTGTATTTGAGGTAGTATAGATTGAAGAGTTCGGGAACACTGTGCAAGCCCTATCCGTTGTTGTAAGAATTTATGCATGCCATGAACTGCTGAAACTGCCACTGGTGATAAGAGTCTGAACTAAAAATGAACCGCCTCTTCATCCATGCATGGGTTTTGAACATAGTTGCTATCAACATGCGTCTTGCACGCACGGAAAGAAGTTACGACCACTACTGAAGCCCATAGTGAGCCTTAGGTTGGGCTTACGTGACCCAATTAGAGCTAATCAAAGCACTAGGCATAAACACTCTAGCAACTAAAACTCAAATTTGTTGGCAATTCCAGCCAAGCAAACACAGCAACAAAAGAAAAAAAGGAAGAAAAATGTTAAAAAAAGCCTTGGTGATTTAACTTAAATCTAAAAAATCTAACTAAAAAACTCACAAGTTAGGCTTCCAAAATACTGGTCCAGACTTGGCGTTGACAGTGATGGTGAAATGGTGTGGGGTAGAAGATAAAAGGTAGAATAGTAGAAAAAGCAGGCCTCTGCCAGAGAAGAAGAGGAGAACAAGTACAAAAAAGGAGAAAAAAGAAAAAAGGACTCGCAGGATCAAAACGCATGGCGAATTGTAGTTCATGATTTTGAACCATCCAGCTTGGCTGATTCAGTGGTTCGCCAAGTCTAATTTGCTAAATTGACCAAGTTCTTACCAAACTGGTTAAGTTTGTTTTTGAAAACCTTAGACTCTTACACTTTGCCACCATTTTAACTTCTTGGTTGCAGAACATTCATATTCTTACAAATCATTTTTTCATCTAGTTGTGTTCTCTTGTCAGAATGGTTCCTCTGGCACTATGATTTGATTGTCTTACCTGCTAAAAACTACATTAGACTCTCCTGAATTAGGATTTGCAACTCCTAGTTTCTTTGTCTTGCGTTTACTTTCTTATCAATCTCTTCTTTTAACAGTAGTTATAGCCATAACTTTCTATGGATGTTATGCCATAGGCATAATGTGGTAGGTTCACTACTGCCTTTCTACATTAGTTCTTCATTAATCTTTAAAGGCTTCTTCTTTTTGTCTTTATACTGTCCGAATGCAATCTTAGCGTCCTATGTTGAGATAGTAAATGCTTGTTCATTCAAAATTATTCAGTTTAAGCTTAGTTAGAACTAGAACTATCCAAACTAACATTGGACAACAACCATGCTGTGTGTTATCGTGTTCTGTACTTTTAATAGTTTTAATTTGGCTTAAATAGTTTTCAATTTGGCTTAAATAGTTTTTAATTTGGCTTAAAATCTGTTCAAGTAGATAAATTGCACTTCTGTAACAATTTGGGATATACAGAATATGCAAATTGTGTACTTAATATATGCAAATTGTTTGTGAAGGGATACTCTCGATATTGGACACCCAAAATTAAGAAATGGTTGTCAGAACTTTCTTTTGCTGAAGAAGAGAAGGAAGCTAAACTCAAAAGCATTATGCAACGGTTGATAGGGCATTTCAGAGAGCATAATACTAAATGGAGACAACTAGTGTCAGTGACTGCAGGTATGCATCTGTTAGAGGATTCTGCATCTTGTTAGATCACTACTTTAAGTTTGCACAAGGGACACCTGATTTTCAACAATGGATTGATGTGTACCTTTTGTAAAAAGGAAAAATATGCTGGACTGCTTCCTTAACTCTGCTTCATGTACAAACATTTGAACTTATAACTTTAGCAGTTGTATTTGAAGTATATTCCTATAAAAATATTGTTAAAAAAAAGGTGCAGGAGATATTGTACTTGCTATGTTAATGCTTTCGCTATCATACTTACTTTTTAGCATTTTCATCCTCTGAATTAAAAGAAATAATGTTTATTCCTTATTTTATCTCTGATTAGTTTCTATTTTTAAATGGTTTATCTATACGTTTTCTTTTTCTTCATTTTTTTGCCTTAGGCATTTAAGTTATTTGAAGTTTACTTATTCTTCTCGCTTTAAGCATTTTCTCTTTTTTGGCTTTATTTTATTTCATTCCCTATTTATTCATCCAATAATATCAATGAATTTAGGTTATAGTGGGAAATTACTGCATATGAAATGCAAACATAAGGAAGTACAGCTGTATAAAATTCAAATGTGGAAAATAAATAACTGAAGTGTATAAGGAAAGTGATCAAATAAATAAATATCCAAAGAGGTAGTATATATAATGCAAACACTAAAGAATGAATATTGAAATAACAAATAAGAAACAAAGCAAAATGAAATTAAAAGTCTAAAAGTTAAGTAAGAAATATATGAATACAAATATAAAGATTATCTAAAAGAGGAAAATAAATAGAAATTATTCTTCTTACATAATTGTTTTTGTTTTTCTTTATTTACTATCCCTTGTCCTCTTATTTTAACTGCTTTACCTTTCTATAATGCACTTTTCGCTACTTTTCAGCTACTTTTACCTTGTGTGTTAATCTCTCCTTTAATTGGTACTTCTTTAAAATTTCATCTATATTATATTGTCAATTTGTTTCTGTTTTATGTAACTAAAAGGTGAAACGGGAAAGTGGATAAGTGGACATTCTGGTAGCATTTAATCTGTCTCATACAACCTTGTGACATCATGCAGTTTCTATTAACAAAGTAGGAAAAAGACAAAGGTAGGGCCCTGGATTCTTTTGAGGGAGAAGAAATTTAGGAGGTGAAATGTTCATTCTCTTTTTTCCCTTCTCTTTTCACATAGTGCTAAATTTAAAAAGTTATGGAGATTTTTGCAGTTGACCCAGAGTGAAGGAAGTGCATGTTACTTCTTTCCTAAAATTAGTCAAATCAGCTTTTATAGATGGTAGCAGTATTGTTCTAGTTCACTAAAACTTCTAAGGCATCATTGTATGATCATCAATAGTTGGAGGACAGCTTTAGCTGTATCCCTTATTGTGGCACCTTCTAGTTTGATGAGTAGCTATACCCTCTGCTTACCTACATTTTTTTGAGTCAATACTGGTATCTTTATACCCCACATGTTCAGGAATAGCTGATCTGTCTCGAATCAGTGTCCTGCCTATGTCACAAATCCGACAATGCATCGTTGTGGACTTCTGTCGTATAACAGTTTTTCACTCTACTAGTTGGAATAGGTTGTGCCATTGGCTGAAAAGTTATCTTCCACAGTCTTCTATAGAATCTATACAGACTGGTTATCTTGTCTTTACGTTTTGGTATCCACTCCATTGGGGTTGACCTGGTCCTATGGCTGTTTTGAGTGGATGGGGTGGGTAGATGCGGCAAGTGTTATTATGGTTCCCTTTTTTATCTCCCTCCTGGTTGTTTCTCAAATGCAATGAACAACGTTAAGCATGGTCTTTGCAGATTAAAATGAATAAACTTATGCTAAATTTCTAGAAGAAAATATCTTACAAGATGCGAATATTCAGTTATTTTTTTGTAATGTTTGCTTCTTGATATAAGTTCATTTACTTCCATATATAGCACCGCACAATGTTCCCAATATGGATCAATGAAACAGCAATTTTTTTTGCCTTTAATTGTTTTAAATGTCTTTTTCCTGCCAAATCCTTGGTGTATATCTGTTATGAAATAAGTAGTTAGCCCCTCGAACTAATTTGGCTCATTACTCTTTGCAGAGATAGATGTCTTAATCAGTCTGGCAATCGCAAGTGATTATTATGAAGGTCCAACATGTCGCCCAGTTATCAAGGAAAATGTTCACTCCAATGAAAGTTGTCTTTCCTTATCTGCTAAGGGCCTACGGCACCCTACCCTGCGCAATGATGCATTATGCAAGGGAAATTTTGTTCCCAATGACATTGCCATTGGTGGACCAGACAAACCCCGTTTCATCCTTCTCACAGGTCCAAATATGGGTGGAAAATCAACACTACTTCGCCAAGTTTGCTTGTCAGTGATCTTGGCGCAGGTAAATTGCATATTAGTGAAGGTAACTTTTCTATCTACCATCCACCATTATCACCTTAGTCTACTTCTGCAGATAGGAGCTAATGTTCCTGCTGAAAGCTTTGAGCTTTCACTAGTTGACCGCATCTTTGTTCGAATGGGTGCAACGGACCATATCATGGCTGGCCAAAGTACATTCCTTGTGGAACTTTCAGAGACTGCAGCCATGCTGGTGAGTTTTTCATCAATATTTATACAGCAACTTGGATATATGATTAAATAACATTGCTCACATTCAACCTATTGAACTGTCTTATATAGTCTTCTGCTACCCAAAATTCTCTAGTAGCGTTGGATGAACTTGGGCGAGGAACATCTACTTCTGATGGACAAGCCATTGCGTAATGCCCCTCTCTATTATATATATATGATATTTGCACGGACGTTGAGCAAGTATTGGAAAATGAATGTTTTGCTAATATGATCAATATATATTGTTAGGGTTGCTGTTCTAGACTATTTCATTCATGAGGTAAAATGTAGAGGGCTGTTTTCTACACACTACCACCATTTAGCAGTAGATTATGAGAAAGACTCGAAGGTATGTTGTTTTCTCATTATCCATATTTGGTTCTGTATAGTTAGTGTGACCTGGAAGGACTTAAATCATGAATGCGTGATTCAGGTTGCTCTTTGTCATATGGCATGCCAAGTAGGAAAAGAAGTTGGAGGTGTGGAAGAGGTTACTTTTCTTTATCGGCTAACTCCGGGCTTATGTCCCAAAAGTTATGGTGGTAATGTTGCTCGCTTAGCAGGTATATTTGCATTTTGCTGCTGTTATTCTCCCTGTATGCTCCACAAGCCCTGTGAAAGAATTAGTGTCTTAACTTTCGTCTGGAAATAAGTTGTTCTTATTGGGTGCTTTAGAGCATCAAAAGCATTTCATCTAAGCTGTTCTACTTTCTGATGTTTAAGAAAACTGGTGTGTCATCTGATAATTTTCAATCCAAACCAGGAATTCCTGCATCTGTTCTTCAAAAAGCTGTAGCTAAGTCAAGTGAGTTTGAGAATATCTCCAGAGAACGAATTCATAGTTCTCACAATGGAAGTGGAAAGTTCATAAAAAATGATGAAGTAGCTGTTCTCCGAGCTATATTACAAGCTACAAAATCTTGGAGTTACCCTCAGGGTCCCAAACCAACAGATTTGAATTCAGTCATTGATATTCAACAGAAATGCAAGTTGTGTATGGCAAGGAACTAAAGATCCAACAGTCACAATCAGAACTGTCTAGTTCACAGTAAACCATATGGATTCCCTGATTGATTTGCTGGCTAAGAGTTTTTCCAGATTGTTCTTTAAGAAAGAGCTGACAGTTATGATTCTCGTTTTGAATATTTTGACTTGGAAAACTTGAAAGGTCAAGTTCAGCTGGTGGCAATTTTGATTCAGAAGCTCCCGGTACGAAGTATGAGAATGCTTGTGGATGTTGGTAGTCAAGTATACAAAATTTTGCTAGTAGGTGGTACTGCTAGATTATGAATAGTATGTACAGTGTAACAATGGGTGCCCCTGTATAAAAATGATTCTTGAATTATGGTTATCTCCATCCGTTCCTATGGCTATTTATTAACCATTTTGCTGGAGCTTCTTCCCTTCGTTCAACTTGAGCGAACAAAATGTGTCCGCACAGTTGTAAACCAACTTCTGCGTGGAAGAAATCTCTGAAGCTCTGGATGCCATTCTGAAGAAATACTTGATGAAATAGAGCGACGAAATTATTTTATAAAAATTTATTTCCGCTTCGTTTGTGAAACAGCTTTTCATAAGACTTTCTTGCTGAAGTTGAAGCTCTAGGACTCAGTTTGCCGTTAATAGTTTTCTCAAGGTTCATCATAAATATTAACGATTTCGATGAATTCACACGCCTAATTAATTAGCCGTAGAATGAAGTTGTCTTATTGCTTCTTTTGTTGAGCTCTTTAACTATTTTCAACCTCCGCACAGCTAAAAACTACGCTGTCAAACACTTTTTTCATTTTTCCAAACTTTTAGACAAAGTCAAAATCTAGAAACATTTAGATTCTAGTTTCTTGTACTGATGCATGTTTATATGACACATAAACTCATCCTTTTTTTTTGTTAAGTTGCTCTACGAACGTAATTATCATTTTATTATTAATTATTATTATTTTTATGCGGAACAGAGGAAGAGAATATATAGATGATATGAAATTTGAAGAATACATTAAATTTTTTGTTATCTTTTTTAAATACATTAATAGTCAATTTTTGTCAACAAGGTACTTCCAATATGACATAAATTAAAATATAGAAGTAAATACTTATGTCAACACTCTTTTAAAAATTAATTTTATTTATAAATTATTGTTCTTAATTTTTATAACCCAAGCGAGAGATTTAATAGTTAAACATGCATAGATCCTAAAAGTTATTATGATTAATCTTATTTGCATATTAAAATTTTACTTGACGTAAAATTATAAACTTATAAAAAGATAAAGATTAGAATCTCTAACTAATTAAAAATATTATTGGTGTTTAAAAGATTTAATTCAAACTCTTCTCCAATGCCAACTCGGTTACAGTTGATGTTTGGCACTTTTTTTCATTAATTCTTAAATTTTATTTTAAAAATGTCTTTCTTCATATTATAAATTCTTTTTTTCTAAATTAGAAAAAATACATAATAAAATTGTTATATTTGTATTTCTTTTATACTAAAATTATTTGTTTTTTAGAAGAATTCATTATGTCAAAAACTTTACTTTTTAAACAACTATAAATAACCCCATAATCTAATCCAGCTGATTGTAATAAATAAATCAAAATCCAAGTGCTACCACTCTTGAGACAAAGATTTCGATTAAATCGTTTTTAGTAATTATAATAATTAGAGGGATTAATTCTAAGCTTAATTCTAGTTAATTTGGTGCTTAGAATGAAGTGCCGCTGTAATGAAACACGTCACGTTCGTTAGGTTTCTACATTACTTAAGACGTGGACGGTGTCCTTAAGTGAAATTTCATGCATTAATCACATTCTCGTAATCAAAATGTCAAATCACTAGGATTAGTTCAAAATAGACACCCACTTGAAGTTGTGTTATTATATGCTCGTAGTTTACATTATTAATCTTATTCTGTTAAAATAAGTTGGATGTGTTTTAAAATTGCTTATGAAATAAAATTTTTTTAAAATAAAGTATTTTTTAAAAAAATTTTATTTTTTATTTTTAAAAAATAATAAAAATATATAATAAAAAATTTTTATTACGTAAAATTTTTTATATTTTTAAATTTTTATAAAATATATATTAAAAAATATAAAATTAAAAATTAAAAAAAAATGTCGTAGAAACGCTAATCCAAACTGGCTCGATATCTGCAAATTTGTTCCGTAAAATGTACGACAGAAAGTTGTGATTGTAAAGAAAAATAACCGGAAAACAAAATTCAATCCAAATTTAACCAAATAAGAGAACAAATAAGTTGATTACATTACAGTAAAGATCAATTCTATTTTGTGATTTGAAAGATTACACTATAATTTCTTAACTGGAAAAACTTGTTGATGATCTTTGTTTTAAACAAAGAAATGTTCCTTTCTTCTCTGTTATTACTTGTGAAAAAATTACTTCTTTCCGGTTACTTTAAAATTAAATATAACAAAAAAGTTAAACTATATTCCCCTGCACTAAGTCCTCACGTCATTCCAACACCACTCACATTGTTAATTTATCCAAAGAAAATCCATTTAACAAATCAAAGAAATTTCTACTCCCGGCTTTTAATTTCTATTACTAAAAAGTTGGTGATGGTGCAATGCATGCAACACATCTTCTCTCCTTCTTACATTTTAATCTCCACTTCTAAGTTCATAATTACATGGCTCGAATTCTTCTCCCAGAAACCAGCGAAGCAATTCCGTCACCGCTACCGTCTCCTCCTTCTGTTGAGCGTTCGCATGATTACACTTTATTCGCCCTCAGTTTAACAGCGCTCGCGATTCTTGTCTGTATAAGCTTCGCTGCTCGCTCATGCAACCGTCGGAACAGAACCAGTGCAGCTGCTGTTAGACCTACAAATCCTTCCGTCACCCGCGACATTGAAAAACAAATTATCGAGCAACTGAAGGCTATACAAGTGACCAACTACTCCGGCAACTCAACAGCGGACCATGAGTACTCGGAGTGTTGTGTGATATGTTTAGGTGATTTTGCTGCTGATGAGGAGGTAAAGGTTCTCCCTAGGTGCAAGCATATGTATCATCAAGATTGTATAGACGCCTGGCTTTACTTGCGCTCATTGCAGTGCCCTGTCTGTCGAGAGCATGCCGTTGTCATCCCATTGAAAGGGACGGCCAAGACATAGAGGTCTAACAAACTCAGGATGTTCAATTTTTTTAATTTTAGCTTCAGCGATACGAGATCTGACTAACTAACGGGGACTATGGCGTGTAGAATTATATATATGTTGATGGAACTCAAAAAGGTGTCGTCTCTGCTATTGTTGTCTGTACATCCATGAGTGCAGCAAGCTAGGATGCAAGTTCTTTGCTATCTTGATCAATTGAAAGTTTGGTGACTAGTGTCTTTGTCCTTGAAGGACGGTGTGGATACTCAGGAGGTGTTTGGAAGTGCTTATAAAATAAGGTTTTTTTAAAATAGAAAATATTTTTATTTTTTTTGAAATTTTTTTTTTTATGTTTAAAAAAATAATAAAAATATGCACTAAAAATATTTAATTTCTTATAATTTTTTTATACTTTCTAAATTTTTAAATAAATTTTTTATCTACATATAAAATATATACTGAAAAACGTAAAATGATGAAAAATTAAAAAGCAGCTTATGAAACGCCGCTCCAAACGCGCTCTCATTCACCTTCGTAAATGTATCTGGACCATGATGGGAAGAAAATTTCATTTATTAGTTTGTTATTTTTTCTTTTTGTTAATTTAGGGATAGTTCGGATTGTTTAAAATAAAGTATTTTAAAAAAATTTATTTTGAAACTTTTGTAAAACTAAGTATTTGTTTAAGCTAGAATAATAAAAGTATATATGAAATAATTTTATAATGCTCAATTTTATATATGGGTTCAAAATTTTAAAACGAAAATTATAAAACCCAAAATATTATTTTATTGGGCTTTACCAAGGGAGTGGGTTTGGGAGAAGCACCCAAAATCCACTCCCAAACCACACCTTAATATAGATTGGTTTGGCAAGAAGGTACTTTGGTAATGGGAAATTTTAACGTATTTTAATTTCTTGGTAATTAATGTTTTGAATTTTTCGAGATGAAGAAAGGTATTTGACTTAACTGCTTCGGATCTAGAAATTGTTTGTGCATGAAGAGCGAAGCTATTAGGTAAGATTAGATTCCAATTCTACCGATCTTTGTCTGTTAAGATAACAAGGTGTCTTTTAATAGAAGCAAGCCATCTAAAGTTCGTAACTTCTAATAACATTTGAAATTTAGGAGCATATTTGGAAATGCCAACTTTAGGATTATAGTGTTCAGTCGAGTCAAAGGTTGATCCTAATCAGTTGTGGTTTTATTTGAAAATGCCAAATTTTTGTTGCGTAGCTAAAATTTTTCCTATTGATATTAGATCCAGAATTGATAATTATAATTTGAAAAAGAAAAAACAATATTAGCTTGAGTTAGAAAAAAATAAATCAATGAAAATTTTTAATTTAAATATTTTTTATCACTTTTAAATGATATAAATCTTTTATTATTTAGATAAAGATTGATTTCGTATGCTTATAAAATAAATTATATATGTTTTGTATGTAGGTACAGAAAAAAAAAAAAAAAAAAAAAAAAATTCAATAGAAGGAAAAAAGTGGAAGAAACTAAAGAGCTATTAGGCTTTGTCACACCAAAGCCAACTATCAGCTAGCCCACAAGCAAAAGAAATCCAAGAAGTGTCAACTAGAGAAGACTTAATGAACAACTAGAATTCTTATTTCGAGGAGCACCATTTCAAGGAAATCTCTTCGGAAGAATTTTTGTTTTTCAAATTTCTTTCCAAAGCTCTTTATAGAAATCTCTCCTCCATTCGATCTCTTCAATCTCTCCAGCAAGCATTTCACTTCAATTTAAGTTCTTTTTTTGTTTCTTTTAGAAAGCAATCCTACAGCATTTTGGGAGGGAGTGAACTCTGTTTGTATTTTAGATGAGCTATTAAATTATAAAGAAAGCTGGAGCAAAAAGGGAGGTCATCACCCATATCAGAACAGAGAAGATCTACAGTGGGTATCGGAATAAGATGAGGTCCATCCAAACTGAGAGCCGTTGTGGATTTCAGATCAATGGGTTACAGAGCTACTGCAGAGATGTTTGAGAGTGATTATGAAATAAAATTTTTTTAAAATAGAAAATATTTTTATTTTTTTTAAAAATAAGTTCTATTTTTTTATTTTTAAAAAAATAATAAAAATATGTAATAAAAAGATCTCATCCGTAAAATTTTTCTACACTTTCTAAATTTTTAAATAAATTTTTATATATTTATAAAATATGTATTGAAAAACGTAAAATAAAAAAAAGTTGATAAGTAGTTTATGAAAAGCTGCCCCAAACGCACTCTGCATCATAGCGTGCTAGCAGATTTGCTTAAACTCATATTCATTTGATACAATAGTATTGTGTGTAATTTAGAAACGGAGTAGCTAAGTTATTTAAGCTGGAGTTTGAGTTGAGGATAAAACTCTAATCAATTTGGTTTACATTTTGAATAAATATGTAATATTTGGATTTGTTTATTTGATTGTGAATATTAATTCTTGCAGAATAAGATCTTTAGATATTAAATTTATATGACTGATCAATAAATAACTTAGTTAGAATTTACTAGACGAAAATAAATATAATTATATAATTTATGATTTCACATAACATATTGCATATCTAATAATTTATTAATCATGAATTAGAAAAAATTTAAAAGTAGATGATTTTAGATTGGACTAATATTATATTTATAATTATAAATTATGCATAAGAACTGAATTAGAGTGTTAGATATACATCTTCACAATTATCATTATTTGTTATTATATCTATTTAATAATTAAATTAAAAGCATTGGCCATGGACTTCAAAACTTAAGGTATCATTATCGCTATTTTTCACAATCCATATTTTTTTCGCTTTCTTAGTTTCACACTCTTTTGATTAACTTTTCATAAAAATGCAACTTTTGATAGTTTAATTTGATTAAAGTTAGCAAAAGTTTCCGTAGAAACAAACTTGTAATTTGTTATAGAGTAGACGATAATCATTCACTTGTATAATAAATTAGATCGAATCTCTGATATAACACTGTACGATAACTGTACACTTGTAGGATAAGTTATGGTAGGATCTCTGTAATTTTCATGTACTTTTGCCCTCATCATTTGGACACTAGCCGACTGATATGTTGTGGATTATAGTAATATTTAGAATAGAGAGCACACTTATCGTAATTACTCAGTTGAGACTCTACTGATTATCGAACAAAGAGTAGTGTAAAAATTAGTTGGAAACAAGTTAGTTAATGCGATGTTGACTATCAAATAAAAAGTTCTTTCATAATCTTCAGTTGCACTAGGTAGTTAACATAGAGATGATTAGTTCAACATAGAATCACTATCGATTAGGGGTGGCAAATTTCGACCGACTCAAAACTGACCCGAAAAAGTCGGGTTCGAATCAACACTTAGCCAGTTTTGGGTCGATTTCGGATTGACCCGAAAATGACCTAAAATTTTAAATGGGTTCGGGTCGGGTTCGGATTGATCCGAAATTGACCCGTTTAACTAGTTATATAATATATATTACTTAATAATTAAAAAATAATATCAAAAAATTTAAATTTAATTTGTATATATATATTTTAATTTATCTTAATTTAACTAATTTTTATTTAAGTTATAAAATTTGTCAAAATTAATATATATTTTTTTAAATATATCATAATTAATAATTTTATATATTATTATTAAAAATTAATATTTATTATTTTTATTTTAATAATTTTAATTATTAAATGGGTCGATCCGAGTTTGATCCGGTTATAAATAGGTTAGACTAGGGTTGATAATTTTGATCGATATAAATAAATGGGTCGGATTAGGATTAAACAATTTTGACCCGGTTATTATATGGGTCGACCCAGAACCGACCCAGAAACCCAAATTGCCACCTCTATTATCGATCAATAGCTACACTAGCCAACTGAGAGGCTGTTGATAATCTAACAGAGAGCTAATTATAGTTCACCTAAGAAAACCAATATGTTATCTTGAAGGTCGAACTCAAAAATGTTTTTAACCATTGTTGAGCGCGATTGTCATGGCACACCTAGAGCTACATATACACTACATACATTATCAAGAACCAGCTTCTGTGGCACACTAACAATCAGAGCAAAATCATGAAAGATTAGGGGGCGTTTGGGATTGCTTATGAAATAGAGCTTTTCTGGAATGAAAGATATTTTTGTTTTCTTTGAAAAATGAGCTCTATTTTTTTTACTTCCAAAAAAATAATAAAAATATGCAATAAAAAGATCTCACTCTGTAGAATTTTTCTACACTTTCTAAATTTTTAAATAAATTTTTTATATACTTATAAAATATGTATTGAAAAACGTGAAATGGAGAATTGAAAAGTTTGGTTGGAGATAAGCAATCCCAAACACCTCCTAAAAGAAACAGAAAGTTCATGTGAACTGCACTGATAGATTTGGGTCCAACTTTCAGATGAAAAATCCACAAGCTAGACTCATCATTTTGACATTAAAATTTGAACAAAGAAAGTTCAAAATATTTACTATGTGGCCAATTTAAAGATTGACATTCAGCAACACAAAAAAAAAAAAAAAAAAATCCCAGAAAATCATCATGTTGAAGAAAATCAGTCACACTATACAACATCACAAGTTTATATTATGTTTGACAAGGCCATTACCATATGCTATACTCATCCGTTTGCCTTAAAGTTTTGAAGAGGAGTGGCATACTAGCTTTCAAATCAACACATCATGCCCAATATGCATCAACAAAAGAAAGATGAAAATTACATCAACAAGATGCATCAGACTAATGTTGTACATTTAGGGCTAATCAAATCCACTAAAATTTCACTTCAACAAGTTGGTGTTCTAGAAATCACTCTACATCTACTCAACTATCTTGCTACAATTCATATTACAACGAAAAATGCAAAACATGAGTTTGATTAGATTAAAAAGAGAGGTCTAAGCTTGAGACGTTGGAGAAGTAAGAGCATGCCTTGAACAGATAGTCACTAGCTAACTAGAAATTTGAATGAAGTAGAAATTCTCAAATCAAGAGTATTAATTGAGTTCATCAGTGCTAGTACAGAAGATAAAAGCATAAGAAGTCGAGGAGAAGTTGCAGAGGACACACGACCATAGGGTAAGCATAAGAAAGGAAATAACACAAATATAAGAGGAAAACTTCAAATTGTCTACTTCCCACCTTGAAAATCAGTAAAAAAAGAAGAAGAAGACAAATATGACTATGGAAAAGAAGGAAAATCCAAAGTTTTATAAGAGAGCCAGCAGAACCTAACTTGGAAAAGAAACACACTGGTCATGACGAGAAAACTTACTTGCCCATCCTACAGATCTAATCTTAGGAAAGTGAATTTCCACCGGTTATAGTGAAGATTCAAACGAAAAAAAATAAAAATAAAAGAGATAACTAAAGATAAAATGTTATTCTAAAGAGTGAACAATGCTAGATGAATGGAAGGAAAGTGCTATAGTGCTTCTTTATAAACCTAAGGGAGACATTCAAAATTGTATGAATTATAGTAGAATTAAGTCATAAGCCATATAATGAAACTATGTAAGAGGGTTATTGAACATAAATTAAGATGTAATTCAAAATTTCTGATAATCAATTTAATTTTATGCCAGAGAGATCTACAATAGAATACATACATTGTCATATTAGTAAACATATGAATGATGATAATGTTATTTTTACCATAGAGGATTGTGCTCTGCCACAAAGTGATAGTTTTAAATATTTATTTTCAATTATTAATAAGGAAGGAGAATTGAAGAAGGTGTTATACATAAAATTAAAACATATGGATGGAACGGCGTAGTGCTAATGTAATCTTATGTGACAGAAAATTCTTTAAGGCTAAAAGGTCAATTTTATAGAATAGTCATTCGACTTGCAATGCTATATGGCATTGAGTGCTTGGCTATTAAAGACTAAGATGTTAATAAGATATATGTAGAAACAATTTGGATACTAAAATAGATTTGTGGGTATATTAGAATTAACTAAATATGAAATAAAATATACGCTAATAGCTGCCGCTTTGATTAAAGACGAGTTAATATAAGGGTAGGCTTAGGTGGTTCGGCATGTGTTGCAGAAATAAAGAGGCTGCAGTGCTAAAGAGATGTGTTTCCATCTAAACATTTTAGCAGAAAAAGAGGTAGATTAAATTTAACTTGGCCTAGGGTGGTTGAAGATTTAAAAGAATTGCATTTTTTGTTGAATTTGGTTTATAATCAAACGGAATGGAGAAAATCAATTCATTTAGCCGACCTCACACAAGTGGATAAAGGTTTAGTTTGTTGTTGTGTAACTATAAATGAAAATGAAACAAAAATCAAAGATAGAATCAAGTAACCAGTAGAAGAACTAAAAAAAAAAAATAAATAAAATAGAGAAAACGGAGAAAGTTTTTAGTGCCTAGTCGCTAAGCAGTCAGTTGAGTAACCTTCTACTGGTTAACATAGTTCGTTCACAACCTTCTTATTTTTTATCCTCTCTCATTTCTATTGAATTATATCTTATTAAGAGAAATACTAAGCTAAACTCTTGCAAAGTTAGAACCTCTGTAAAAGTTCTAAATGCCCGAGAAAATTGTTTTTAGCGTGGGTATGTGCTACAGGAGAGTGCTTGGATAAAAGTCTTTTTGGTGCTATTTGTTTGGCCTCTGAGTTGGTCTAAATCTGGGTTAGTAGCGGAGGGGATTGGGAATGATACCCAAGTAAAAAATGAGGTTGTCATCTTGGAGGTTCACAACTCGCCTTAGGTTGGCCAATTATTTTAGCTTGGATATCCGTTCCTACAATTAGTATCAAGGCCCGGTTGGATAGAGCCTCCCGATGTGTTGTTTGGAGAAGATTATTGGACTTCCGAGTTCGTCTAGGCCCGGTTGATAGCAAAAGGGCTTAGAGATGGTGCTCAAGTAAAAAACGGGCTAATCAGTTTGGAGATTGGACAATTCTTTTAGTTTGGGGATCTGATCATACACTATCTTTTGTAAATGCTACGTTATACAACAAGAAAAGAATTAGAGGAATCAAAGACTACTGGGAGATTTCTTCTTATCACAAACAGTAATAATAGATATAAGCACATGACTTCCACATGACTACTGATATGGTTTGACAAGATGTTCAATCTCGTAGTCATTATTGTAATAGTATAGTGATAATATTTTTTTATATTAATGTACCCGAGCACTATGTATCAGGGGCCGCATAGGTTAGTGGGGTCTTGTGCAAGTTAGAGGTGTCTCATCAGTGTCATTGTACTGCAGCAACATTCATATGTCACTCACTAGTTCAGGATGAGTCCTATGGGATACGCCACCACGATCTCTTATAAATATTACAAATATAGGGTTCTCTCCTCGGATGAGGATCACTCTTTATACCACTTGTGAATAAGTTGATGGCTTTCAACATATCACCTTTGTGAGTTATCTTTCTCTTCTTCGTCTCTCTCATTGTGTAATTTTCTTCCAACCTTTCTGTGTCATCTTTTCCCATGCTGACATCGTGCCTTTCCTCATTTCGCTCCCGCGTTGTCTAATCTGATGTCTGAGCCTTAGTGCTTGTTGCTTGAAGCTGTAGTTGACTTTGACAATACTAGTATGGCTTCCTTTCACAAACCTTTTGGTTTATGTAACATTATGATAGTATTAATGAGCATCACCAACTGAATTATACTGACTGAATTATAATGACCACATTTCTCAATTAACAAAGAATTAGTTGGTAATTTAAAGTAAGATTACCAACTAACAGATCACATAGTCGGTATGTTGACAAATTAGCGACTAAAACTAAATTAGTCGGAGGTTGGTGCAGTTTAGCGACTATATAAGGTTCAATCGATATGCAAAACTAATTCGGATCTGAGCCTTGCTGATCTAGTTAGCTACAACCGTTCGGCTGGACAAAAATTAGTTCGTTATACTGACTAATTGAGTTAGCTTAGTTGGTATATGTGTCACTTATCGACTGCTTTTATTTTTAGTCGGTAAATTATTAATAGATCAGCTTCGAACGCACTTTGTTTTTTCCAGTTCCTTTATTATTCCTCTTCCTCCATCCGCCGCTATCCCTCTCTGTCTTCGACTATAAAAAGCTGATGCAATGCTCTTCATCATACAATTTCACCTCTGGTGATAGATCACTACTCTAGCGAAATTTCGATGATCTCTGCCTCTCCAACTCGCCGCTGCCCGCCTATGAAATTTGCTCTCCAGTGAGCATTATCTATCCTGTAAGTCTAAATTAATATTATTGTAATAGTTTTTGTAAGTATAGTTTGATTTGCATTAGACTACTATTAGATGTCAATTGATTCTTTTTTGGGTGGAATGTTGCATGAATTGGATGTTGAAGAACTCGTGTTGAAGTTTTTGTGGTAGAATACGTACATTAGGATGGAAAAGTGTGTTCGAAGCTAGTCAATGACTATGTGGTATTACCGTGACTACTCTTGTTAGTTCTTGTTGTTGTATTAGTTGTTGAATCATCAGTAACAAATTGATCAGTAGAAGGGAAGTAGTAGTAAGGATTACTAGTAAAGCAAGGTGAACCACTTGCTGTAGCTACCATCCTTCTGCTTTTATCTTCTTGTGTCGAAACAAACGGCATTTCCCTGTCAAGAAAATAAGCAGCAGATTGCTCAAGGAGTACTGATGAAGTGCCCATAGTGTTGTTGTGTTGTATATAGTAGAAACCTACTGACATTGTTGACGATATGAATGAGAGAGAAGGAATGTTTTTTAGGATTTGATCACATCAAGGTTTAATAGCTTAGGTTTGGTTTATATAATGAAGAATTCAAAAGACAATCACAAGAATGAGCTAGAGGGGGAAAACAGAAAGAGAACATGTTCATTGGTATCATGACTGCTATTGCACAACTCCATTATCTTGCTTGTTTGCTATTTATTGCAAGCGAGTTTTTATAGACATGCTAGCCTATGCATTTGTTTGATGTTGTTTGATATTTATGTTTGATGTTTGGAATGTTGTTATGCATGTCATGAGAATGATATTATGTTTGATGTTTATGTTTAAAAACTATCTAGTTTTTTAAGGACATGCTATCTAATCTCAATTTTTAGGAAATAAACTAGCTTATGTTGTTTGATGTTTGTGATATAAATTCATTGGAATGCTTAGCTGAGTTAATCTTATACACTGAGATTTGATTGTTGTCGTTTAAAGAAAACCAATGTAGGGAGTGAATGCCTGAAAAAAAAAAAAAAAAACATCAGAGACGAAATCAATGCTAAGTTTTGTTCTCAATAATCACCTATAGGAAACATAATAATTCAACAAATGTAAATACTACTAAAACCCTAGCTTTAAAGAAATCTAGAAGTTCCCAAATTATCTCTAAGAAATCCTAGATGAATTTTTTTTAATAAAAATAATAAGCAATTGTAGTCATTTAGTGGGATGCATGTAAGTAAATCAAGCTTCTTTTAACAGTAAATATTTAGTTATGTTGTAATTAAAAGTTTTAATGTTGTAACTTTATATGTAACTGCTTCTTATTAAGAAAGGAGATGGTGCCAACAAGTTCTAGGAGAAGACGACTTTCGCAACTACAACCACCACAAATATTGCTGACCCAAGATCCGTTTGGATCTAGTAGCGGTAAGTAGCTTTTGATTTAATCTTATATTTAATAATTATTGCACCTCATATTGTTCCTCATGTTAGGGTTAGTTGATACTCAAACGCAACAAGCTCGAAGTAGGAATAGATGTGGCGACTTAGAAATATACAATAAGAACAAAACACATTAGAGACTAAAGTAACAGCGACCAGCCAAAATTTGTTGCTATTACAAACCAATCGCGACCAATAACATGACAGTTGCTATTATTTTAATAACAACGACCATAAAACCAATTTTATCGCAAATAAAATAGTAATAATGATAAGTGGTAACAGACGGTCACTATTGCTCAAAAGCATTAGCGACTAAAGGAGTGTTGGTTGCGGTTACGTAAGAAACCACGGCTAAGACGACGTTAGTCGCTATTGCATTTGAGAAAAAGCGACTAGTGGTGTAGCGGTCACTCTCACGCATAAGCAATAGCAACCGACAAGTGGTACTGGTCGCTATTGTATGGAAGCAACAGCGATTAAAGGAGTGTTGGGTCTGTATTATTGTACAAAAATGAAAATATAAAGTTAATGAATTAAAATTTAATTATCAAAATCTATACCGTTGGGTGTTATTTATATTGTTCATATACCGTATTGACAAAATTAAGATAATTTGAATAATATTTTGTACTCAGTCACATTAAATAACTGATGGACGTATACAATTAAACAATTTATTTGTATAAATCGGAGCAATAACTTATATTCAAAACTGATAAAAGTTTGTGTGAACAACAATATTATAGTGTACAATATATTCAAATGTTTAATCTTTATTTTATTTTCATTCTTTTTTCTATTGAAAAGATTTTTGTGATAATCTGCGAATGGGTTCAATCCTTGCTATATATCAAAGAGGTCTGAACATGGAATTTTCTATAGTAGGTATGAGGTTTTAAATGCATAGGTATGAATCAAGTTTTTAATGAAAATGTCATTTCCTTCTTCAGTGAGGAAAAGCCACCTAGCCCTATTAGAATAGGTTTTTATATATGTGAGTCCTACCTCTTCCACTGGTGTATCAGGCCTTTCTTCCCTAGATGTGAATTCGGAATGGAGAGTCTGGAACCACTGATCTTTATCGGAAAAATCTCCTTCTGATGGTTTTACAATGAAAGCTTCAATCTAGGATTCCCCTCTTTGACCATTATAGCTATAACTGGTGAGATGGGCATGCATTGAAATTTGAAAGACCTAACTCGGACTCCTCCCTCTCCCCTTGGTAAGGTTGCTTATATATTGTTTTGTCTTGTAACTATAGGAATACCGATTTTCATATTGTTGCAAGTCCCTTAGATGGTCTTATCGATCGTTTTTCTCCTTCTGTTGATTCACTCCCTTGCTGTATCTGTCGTTTCACTCCTTCCTTTACTCAGTCAGTCGTTTCACTGCTTAGTGTTATCGATCGTTTCCCTCCTTCTATTGGTCAACTCCCTTGTTCTTATTGTTTTGAATGGTCATTTCTCTCCTTCTATCGGTTCCTCTCGTACTTGGTGTTATCGGTCCTTTCAGTCCTTCCTCAAGTCAGTCGTTTCACTCCCTTGTTGTATTGGTCATTTTCCTCCTTCGGTCGGTCAACTCCCTTGTTCTTGTTATTTTTATCGGTCCTTTCACTCCTTTATTTGTTTCCCTCCTTCAGACGTTGCACTCCCTTGTTGTTTTAGAGTGCCCTTCCCCATCCATTTAGATTAATTGTAGGTTGTTTCCAGTATTTTTACTATTTTAGGAAGCGGTTGGTAATGTGTCTTTTTAGCAAGTGTTTTTTCATTACCTCTTCGGAAGTAGATTTCATTAGCGCTTAAGAGCTAGTTAGCATGAGTGCTATTGATTCGAAGCTGTAAAAATACATATATGACTACTAATCCTACTTTTATCGTCCGTTGTGAAAGAACATCAGTTTTTGTAAATATCGCTGGGCTCTTTCTCACTCTCTAATCTAGCTGATCTCCAAGTTTGAATCTCGCATTCGATGCATAATTTAAAGACTAGTTTACTAGAAACGCACAGAAACTAGACAAGAAGGCAGTAGTTGAGAGAGTATGACCTTGGTGCACTAAAGTGCGCAGGTGAAATCTACCGCATAAGTGACGCTTGACTAGCCCCAGCTCTCGTTGGCTTTTTAAGTAGAAGTAGTTCTCCATACAACTCTCTGGATACCATTAGCGAGGGGAGAATCATTGTTACATAAAACTACTTCTTCTCTTACTTATTGGAAACCTTCAATCCCTAACATTCCCTAAGGAGCATAAGGGTCTCCGAATACCATTAGCTAGTCGTCATCCTCCTGAGGGGGACAAACGAAGTGTAGGGGAGAAAACCAATCACTTAACTACACCCGCTATCCCCTTGAGGGGGACAAACAAAGTGCAGGTGGGATCACAGTACCTAAAAATTAAGAAATTTTTTCAACTACTAGCTTAAACCTTTCGATAGTGTACATCCCTCAATGGGGGACAAATGAAGTGTAGGGGAGAAATCAGTAGTTGTAAATATCTTCAATTTTTACAATAATCTTCAGGCGAGATACAATCAGTTCCCGTATGGAGCCACCATCATGTCGTTATGAGACATTGGTGTATAAGTGGCTACAAGCTCATAGGTATTTCCTATTTTCCTTGGTGTTTGGCTCTATTATAGTTAAAAATAGCTACCAACGGTAAGGAACATAACATGTTTCCTGAATGTAGAGTTGTGAGTTGAGACACTCAGCCTTCGCGAGTTTCTTGCAAGATGAATTGACGGCCTTGAATAGAGAAGTGGATGTCAAAACGACACCAAGAGTAGATGACTTTGCCAGGGCTTTCTAAGCATTGAATGCTAAGCGCAAGATCCATACTTGCAAGTGAAAATGGATAGCCACAAAAAACTAAGCTTATTCCTTGTATTTGTCATGACATCTCCTTATAAATGACTTCAATCTAGTGTGGTCCTCTATCCACTAACTCCACTTTTAAAGGCCGCACACCTTGTGAGTGTAGCCGCAAATGTCTCTCTAACTGGTCAGCGATGAAATTATGTCTGCTCTTGGTATCAATGAGGATAAACATTTCTTGCTTCTTAATCTTTGCTATAACTAGAAGCGCATATGGTCCTACAAGGCCATGCAGAGCACTCAATGAAAGCATAGCATCTAGCCCAAACATCTCCTGCTGCTTCACTATTTGAATCATAATCAGTGTCCTAGTCTGTGCACTCTCTAATGCATATAACTTAGTAGAGCACTTGTGTCCCTTGTAATGCTTAGCATCACAATATAAGCAAATGCCCATTGCTCTCCTCTCATTAATATCTACCACGTACAAAGAATATCGTGATTCTGTGGTGACAAAAAAATAGTAATATTTGATGCTTGATGTCCAAACAATTGAGCCATAAAAGACCCGCTCTATTTAGAATATTACCAAGATGTTGCTACTCGAGAGCGGTCCTTTTGCACCACTTGCTGATCTTTATCCCTAGCTTTTGTTCAAACATCCTAGTTATCATGTAAGCTTGCTGCGATTCAGTAGCTACAGAGCAATGACATCCATAGAGATTTGCTCTGATAACCCACCGCAAATTGCCCAATTAAATCTTTCTCTAATATGAGATCCAGCCGATAGCATAGGTCTTCGCGCAATTTGTATTCGGTCACATTTTTTGTTTACTTATGTTGTTGTAAACAAAAGCTGCCATTGTAAAATATTGTCTATCTAAATCGTCGAAGGAGACCCTCTATTAATCTCTCCACGAGTGTCGCGTCGTAATTTTTATACCACCTATTGGCCTCTCCTTGGAAGTACATTGCAGCTGTGATGCTTTGTCGTGGCATTTGTGCGATATTATGTGAAGTATTTCTCCACACAATATAACTACTCATGTCAATCCTTTCCATTGAAATTTGGGAATCGATAATGATCCTTCTGCAGTTGGCTATGGCTTGTATGTGTTATGAACGGGAAGCAGGAGTTCACCTGAAGGCAATGCATACTTTTAGTTTCCTGCTGGGTACTTGGGTTGGCCTGGTAGGTAATTATTGTAGTGGTTCACCTGTGCAGGTTATGGAGCCAAGGACAACTTCTGACAATAATAATGGACGAGGTATTAATTGTAGACATTAGGCAAGAATTTTAACCAAGGCAGAGGTGTTTGGTGAGCGGTGAAATATTGGCATCACGATTTATGTTTAGGATAATAATATCATAGTAGTTAGGGTTAATTATCATGGAGACTTATTGTTGAAGTTGGACATTATTACAGCCGATACGTACTCGTCCTGTAGGCATGGCTTGATTTTAGGTGGTAGGCATAGGATTTGAGTTGGGCATAAGATTTAGATTTGTGAATCCCGATACTTCTCGAATTGGCTAAAGGGGTAGGTATGCCCTTACCAATTCCATCAAATCAGTCATTGGACAGCCAAGCTGATTCATTGAAGTCATGAAGAGCTCATATTAGTTGAAGCCTTTGGCATTACTTACTTACTGGTTGGTGTATGTCTTTTTAGGGGTGGTGGATATTTGTAGAAAGGTGATGGTGCGTATGTCATGCAGAGAAAACTACAAAGTTGGTGAACGTGGTTTGTTTGAGCTAGATGGTTCTATATGGTTGATGGCTCTAGTATCATTTGTTACGATTTGAGCTCAATCAAATTGTGCAAGCTTGCTGATATGCTAATTATGATAATGTAAGTGCAAAATTGGTAATAAAATTAGTTCTTCTATGCTCTATAAAGTGCCTGACACTACTTATTTATAGCTATAGAGCTCGACTCCTATAATTCTAGAGCTGCTAAAAGACTGTTTGGATAAATCTAATGCCACAAGAAAACTTAAACATAATATTCTTGTCAATATACAACTCTCATAGTGAATACACTTTCCAATTATTGGAAATCTCCAATTATTTTGATGCTAACACATATTTGAGAATTATTTTTTAGTTTTGGATAGAATGATGTGGTGGATAGATAGGATTAGGATTAAATTTTAGCAACTGTTTTATATCTATCGAAAGCTATTAGAGCTGAATATTTTTCTACATAGTCAGCAAATTGGGAATTTTGTTATTACAGTTGAATGACGGTATGTCTACAGTTGAATGGTGGTATGTGAAAGAATAAATCAACTCAAAGTTCGAAGGAATTCATCAAGTATCAAAGATAAAAAAAATTCTTGAACTTTGTTGATTGCATAAACATTTGGCAGATCAAATTGTTGTTCATTGGACAACAATCTTATAAATGCGATATCTATCTAATTCGGTAATATTTTCATTATCCAAATTTTTCTATATTTCAAAGAATTTTGAAATTTCTACGGTTCAAAAAATCAAGTCATTCTATAAAGAAACGAATTTTACAAAAATTTAGATTTTGATTTTGCACTTGCCAATTTTGGGTGCACCCGAGTTGACCCAACCTGAACAGGGATGTGCAAACTTCATATTTCTCAAATTGAATCATATTTTAAAAATCCAATTTTTTTCTACTAGAACCTAACATCAAGAGCTATTACAGTCCAAATCAAAAACAAATACATCCGCTAACAAAATTTAAAATAATCTACAAATTGCATTCTAGACTATACATAACAATGCTAGTTATGTGCGCCGAGCTATTTTGGTTTCCTACTCATTCTAATTAGTTGCAGCTAAATTTTGAAGACACTAGATCAATAAAGAAGATTTTTTGAATATTTATATCTAGATTATATGAGATGATATTAGAAAATATAAAGCAAATATTCAAATATAGAAAGTATCCAGATTGGATACAACCCTATACCAATCAAGATCAAATGCCTATATCTCAACCTTCCGTTTGAATTTCGGCATAATTTCTACATGCAGATTCATGAAAGCTAATTCTATGGAGAGCAATCATATTAATTATTAGAAAAAAATTGCCATAAAATTTGAATAACAGAGCAGCAGAAATGCTAAAGCATATTGTGAACCGTTGGATGATTTTGCTGCATCAAATCTGAGCTGATCCACTTCAAATTTGAAGTTGCAGAGACTTTGTAGATGATCAGCTATCATTGGCCAATTCAATGAAATAAATCAAAAAAATTTCAGACTAGCTGTTTAAATTAGATCTTGACATTGCACTTCTTCTAACCATTGTATCCTTAATCAATCTGAGTAGTCCTTATCCTGAGATCAAGGAGGGCTTTTAGCTATATATTTCTAGTAAAGAAGACAGAAAAATATGCTTTCCAAACACTTAACGAGTCATCATCTTGCTGCCCTTTGAGAACAACACCAACCGAAATCACTTCTTTAAGCTTTAATTCTTCTTTTTTTCTTTTGTGTGGAACACTTGAGCTTTATTGTGAGTGATTAGAAATCATTGTAAGCGAGATCACTTGCGCTTAACCTGATGAAATACTTGTAATCTTGAAAAGTATTGTAGGAAATTTTCAAGTTCTCGGATTGCTGACCTAGATCTAAGTTAGAGGTTTACGGTAGGCTTCTACAAAAGCGTGCACATTTGTCTTCAGATGGACCTTGCATAGTAGTAAGGCTAGTGTAAGTTGTCCTTACGATGAGACTCGATTGAGATGAAAGTATTTTGCAAAATATCAAATCTTGATTATTATAGATTTCACTTGCTATGTCCAATAATATAAATGTAGATACTGTGGTATCAAATCACGCAAAGGTTTTTAATGTGCTGGTTGGTTTAGATCTTTTAATACTTGTATATATTTTATTTAAATTATATTTTACTAATAATTTGGTGTAGGATACGGTTCACATTCAGTCATTAATTAGTAACCTCCTAATCGGTTGATTACTTTCCGATTCATGACTGTTTTTCAAAAATTAGAATGTTTATTTTAATTTTATCATACTTAATTCACTCTTATTTTCTGAGTTCATATTTGGCAAATTTTTCTGTTAGTAACGTATTACTCTTTATTCTATGGTGCAGGCATTGGCACTTTGGACGCAGCTTCTCACCCTCGGAAGCCAACAGACGTTCTCACCTCCTGCTGAACTGATCCTACGCGTGCTCCGTCGAGGCAGTTTCTCGTCACTTCATTCTTCCAGCTGCAAACTTGCCCCACACCATTTACATAATAATTACAATATTTACAAAGATTCGATTCTTAACACTAACGCGAGGAATAATATCTGAATCGACAGCGTTCATTTCTTATTACTTCAATAGTATTATTTCTAGAAATCTTTAATCGTTTCCAGGAAAGTTTTTAAGTATAATATTAGAAAAAAGATGTGATACGTATCTCTTTGCACACACGGACACGTGACACTTACCAAATCCTACGTCATTTCAACCATCAATCTACCCAGATTCAATTGATTAATAAATAAAAACCAACAACACCGACAACAATGAACCAATTTATTAAATAAATTAGAAAATCTAGTCTCTCCCTCCTTGGATATAAATTGATGCAATTCGTTTACGCGTCTCGTCCGCTGCTTTATTCTAAATTTATTAGTATTACTAACTTTATTTGTGTAGAACTCTTCTTCGAGAACCCGCCGGATCGAGCAATCCAACACTTTCTGACTCTGCCGACGCCGCCTTCTTCACCACCAATTTCTCTCCGTCATGATCACCATGACTACACTTTCTTAGCTGTCAGTTCAATCGCGCTCGTTTCTCTTACCAGTATCTTCTTTATTATCATGTTTTCATGCAAGCGTAGTTGCCGCAGCAACCGCAACAGCTGCAGCGTTAGTGCAATATTCAGGCCAACGGCTACTGCAGATGTTTCTCTTGATCTCGAGAGACAATTCGTCGAGCAACTGAATTCTGTACCGGTGATCAAGTACACCGGCGGTAACTCCACAGGGGAAGAGCAGGAGCGTTGCGTGATATGTTTAGGTGATTTCGTTGACGAAGAGGAGCTAAGGGTGCTTCCTACGTGCAGACATATGTACCACAGAGCTTGCATCGATGCGTGGATCTACTTGCGCTCTTTTCTATGCCCTGTCTGTAAAAGGCAGGTCATAGTCTTCCCCTTTAAACGGACGACAGAGACGGGCATGCATTACAAGCTACACATGAACGATGCATAGGTAATTACTGTAGGTACATGGTTATCTTGTAGCACAGTGACCGACTCTGGCAGATGATCAAGTGCCTAGACTGACGTGTTGGTAGAAGAAGGATGTTCTCGATCAGTGTCCTGAACTCTCCATCAAGCTAGTGACGCGTACGCTGTGGGTTCATGAAAACAGTATCGTCCAGAAAATTTTGTGGACCGTTTGTAATAATATCTTTGGAAGTTCTGTTTGTTTTTCTTTTATCTTTTTCTTTATCTTTTTGGGTGATTTAACTTTGTTTGGAAAGAGGGTTTTGTGTTGAAAAGTCTTTATTTTGTTTGTATTGTTAAATCTTCTTGAACGATTTGAAATTGAAGAAGGGTGTTTGGCCATTTTCATCAATAAATTTTCCTTCCAAGAAATCCCAAAGTCGAGTCCCGAATTTTTCATTTATTTGGATCAATTTTACGCAACTTAAAAGTGTTTTGTTGGACAACCTTCGTATGGCAGTATTGTGGTGGTATTGAAATTTCTTTAGACGTATTTACCAACATTCTAAATTAATTTTTTTGAAACTCATTTTTAATATAAAAATATATAAAAATTAAAACAAAATTTTTTATTAATAAAATTTTTAAAAATTTTATTTTTAAAACTTACTATAAATACTATATTAATATATAATTTTATTTTTATTAAATATTTTTAATTTTTAATTTAATTTTTTTAAGTGAGTTTAAAAAAAACTTATTTTACTCATTTTTCTATCAAGGTAAACATGTCGTTTGTGTTTGGATGGCTAATATCTTAGCTCTACTCTATAAACTATATTTAATATTCTCTATATTTAATATTCATACAAGTATATATATATTTTATAATAGTAAATAATAAGAATTCTATATTAATTAAAATAATATATTTTAAAATATGTGTTTGACTCAACTAACACTATCCTTCAAGTTGATGTAAAGATACATCGATATCCAAATTATTCAGTGAGTCATGAAAAATTTTACACGAGATATATTTTGTCAATAAGTCTGCTAGCTATACTTCTGAACTCACAAAAGATAATTCAATCAAAATTTACTCCAATTCTTCTTTGATTAAGTGTCGATCTATATCAACATTTTTAGTGCGATCATACTGCACTAGATTATAACAATATTTATTACAACTTTATTATTACGAAATAATTTTATAAAATTTTTAGGAGAAAAACTAAGTTCCGTTAATAACATTCAAAACTTTAATAGTTCAGAAACTCTATGTGCAATCTCTCGGTGTTCAACCTCAACAGACGATCAAGCAACTAATTTCTATTTCTTACTCCTCTATGTAACTAGATTACCATCAATAAATATAAAATAGCCATACGTTGAGCATCTATATGTCTTATCTTCTACCCGATCTGCATCAGTATATGCATCTATATTCAGATGATTATACTTTCTAAATAGTAATTCTCTGTCTAGTGTTGACTTCAAATATCTCCAACTATTTATAATTTTCATAATGATCCATACCTAGATGATGTATAAATTAATTGACAACACTTACTACATAGACTATATCATAATAAATATGTGATAAATAAATTAATCTACTAAGTAATTATTGATATTTCTCCTTAGATACTAGTACTTGATCAAGATGTTATTCTAAATTATGATACTCAATAATTAATATATTGATAGGTTTGCAATCTGAAATCCGTATCTCATACAATAAGTTAAAGATATATTTTTTTTGTGATAAAAAATACATTACTTACACCTTGCCACCTCAATGCTCAAGAAATATTTCAATTCCCTAAAAATTTTAATCTCGAATTCAAAGGCTAGATACGTTTTTAATATCTAAATTTCTTTATGATCATTACTTTTGATATTTATATCATCAACATAGATTATCAAAGCAGTTACCTTATTATTTTGGTTCTTGAAAAATAATATATGATCAGTATTACCTTATCGGTAACCATATCTGTTCAAGCCTTGACTAAATCTACCAAACTATTTTTTTAGAGATTGCTTCAATCCATATAAAGCGTTTTTTAGTTTGCAGACATAGTCGGTTCTTTCGGATACTCTATAATCAAGCGGAAGCTTCATATATACTTCTTCTTCTAACTCACCATAAAGAAATGTATTTTTTACATCAAACTGTTGCAAGGACCAATCAAATTTTGCTGCAAGATATAACAATACTTGATAGCAAATATTTTTGCAACTGGAGCAAAATTCTCGTGATAATTCACTCATAAGTTTATAAGTATCCTTTGGACACTACGCTAACCTTGTCTTATACCTTTCAGTCGTTTTATCTGTTTTGTATTTGATGATATACACCCACTTACAACTAACTGTTTTTTTTTTCTTCTGATAGTGACATTATCTTTCAAGTTAAATTCTTCTGAAGAGCATCTATCTCTTCATTCATAGGCCTGGTCCATTTAGGATCGGATAAGATTTCTCTTATGTTATAAGAAAGAGTCACAGCTGTTACCTAACTAATGAAAGCTGTCTATGATGGAGACAGCCTGAGAAAAAATACATAATTAGCAATATGATACTTGAAAACTTTTACTTCTACTGAATATCTCTCAAACGATTTTTCATAATTTTTTCTGTATGGCAACTGATAACTCCTGTTGACAATATTAGATGTATCCATAATAATATTCTGAATTTTCAATACTTACCTCAAGGATATCTTCAAAAGTTCGAGTGGATACTGCAGGATGAGAGAGGGGAATTTTTTCTCCAACTTCAGTAGTTTCTATCTATTATGTTTCTTTTAATTCAATTTTAGTAGTTCGAACCTCACCTAGACCTATGTCATGATTCACACATTACCTCTTACCTTTCTCAATGTGTGTAGTGAGTTCAATTATAAGCAAACTTAGATCTTCCGTAATTTCTAACTTTCCCTAAAAGTCTAAATCTGATGCTAATCTGACCTTTTCGATTCTAAAATTGTCACATTTATAGTGACAAAATTTTAGTGTGTCGATAATAGTAGTAGTAATCTTTCTGGTCAGGACCATACTCGAGAAACACGCACCTCAAACACATGGATTCAATTTATCTATTTGATTTTTTGCAAATATACTAATGCAACAAAACAAAAAATACGATATGAGAGTGAGAGGACAAATATAGATGAAATCTCAAGTTGTGTCCGAAAGCTCAGAATTCTAAATTGCATACAATTAATTACATAAACTGTAGACTGAAATGCGTCTGCCCAATAATGCTTTGAAAATGAGCTATAAATAATAAAGCATAGGCGATTCTAATATGTGTCGATATTTTCTTTAAGCTACTCTACTTTGGTGAGGTGTTTGTGGATAATAAGTTTTACTAATAATATTATGATGGTGAATGTAAGAGCTCAAAGATATATTAATATACTCTCCACCATTATTAGAACGAAAAATTCAAATAGGAAGAAAAATTGAGTTTGTACCATTTTATCAAACCGTACAAAGATATCACCAATCTCATTTTTATTATTCAAAATATGTAACTATATCATGCCTGTGCAATTATATACAAATACTGTAAACAATCTAAATGACAGTAATAGTCATAACGGGAGAGGGTCCTCAAACATCCGAATGGACTAATTCAAAAAAAGTTGTTCTTTTATTGATAACAAGAAAATATGGCACTCGATAACTCTTAGCAAAAATACAGACTTAGATCTAGTTCATACTGAAACTCAGACTCTTTGAGACCTAAAAATAAATATGGTAATAAATATTGAAGTAACAAAAAGACGCATGACCTAGGCATCGGTACCAAAGTCAAACTTTTTTTTTTTTCAATGTTGGGTTCACTAGTACTACAAAATCTGTCTGAACTAACATCATCGAGATAGTATAAACCCTTCTCTTAGTATCACGCCCAATTATCTTGTATGTCTGGATATCCTGAAGCAAGCAAAAATAGGAATACATAAAAATAATGGAGTTCAACTGTTCAATAAATTATCTTATAGATAAAAAATTATGTGATAAAGATTGAACAAATAAACAATCTTATACAGATAGATATGATGATCATGCTACTGTATTAACAACTGTCATCGAATAATTTTCTCCATTGGTATATATTATATTATTTTTAATTGAAGCACTTTCGGTCTGGAAATTTTTTGGATTAAATGTCATATGATATGTAGCTGTTAAATCTAAAATCTATCATGTATCCCGTTGTGAATCTAAAATAGTAAATGCAAAGTTTTAGTTACATGAAATTGGAAAATCTTAATTAACTTGAGACATCAAACATAGAACTGGTGAAGGAGCAACCGATAATGTAGAAGATGAAAGATCAGCTAATGTGAGACCCGCAAGACTAATCATTACATCAAAAAAAATTTTGTCTTGTTTTTCTTCTTCTTCAAGTCCTCCCACTAATTAAGATAACAAACCAATTAAGATGAAAGCATGAATTTCGATTATGCTCAACTTTACCACAATGAATACACTGTCATTTTTGTGCTTTTTGCTTCACTTGGATTTTAAGATTGTTAGAGGCCACAACAGCAACAACTCTTAGTACCAATATCGTTAGATCCTATTATAACTACTTGACATCGCTCCTCACGACGAATGTAATTATAAAAAGCTTCTAATCTAGAAAACACATCTGTTTGTAGTAGACTACTACGGATTTTATCAAGTTATCATCAAGTCTAGATAAAAAGACATAGACACGTTCACTCTCAATATCATATTATTGAGTTAATATATCATTAGCACAATACATTCTGATTGGACTGCGAAAATCTAATTCTTGCTATATGTTTTGTAATTCTGAATAATATGTCATAATGGGCCTTCCACCTTACTTCAGTTTAAAAGCCCTACATGTTAATTCATATATCTGAGACAAACCAAAATTATCATGAAAAGTTTTGTACATAACAGTCTAAACGTATCTCACATTGGGAAGTCGGATAAAGAGTTCCATCACAACTGGTTCTATATAGTTGATCAATCAATTTTGACGATAGCATTGTCAGTTCTCCACCGGGTATAACTAGGATTAGTTTCTTGAGGTCATGCTATTTCTCCGGTCAAATAATGCATCTTATTCACAATATATATCTCAACAACTTAAGACCAAATAGAATAGTTGAAACTATTTAACTTAACACTAATAGCGGAGGATAAATCACGTTGTACGCTGATAATATGAGTAGTCATTGAGGCAGTGGATAATAGCGCACTTGAACCTTTCTTCTTTTTTTAGGGGCCCGATCAGCAAGCTGGGCTCATCAGGTTCAGGTCGGATATCTGCATCGGCAAGGTCTGATGAAATCGATGCAGATCGACGTCAGCGAGCTGTGGTCGAGTGACAACGATGTGCTGACCGCGGCGAATCAATAGTAGAAGGACAATGGTAGTCAAATTGGCGACGAACAGTGGTAAATCGAGCGGCGGCAGCGTGCAAAAGATAGTGAAGCACCTGAGCAGGGCAACTGCTCGTGTGGTTCTATCCTCTCCAAAGCAGCGGTGAATCAGCGCGGAAGGAGGAAGCAGATGCAGTGCAGATGAGGTCTGACGATGAAGCAGCAGTGGTGGCGAGAAAGCCGGTCTTGTTGACAGTCTGGCTGAGACAGCGGCGGCGGAAGGAATTTTTTTTATTATTGATCTAGTCCGGCCGAATTTGTTCAAACTGATATGGTCGGAGTTTCGAACTGTTGCAATCATATATCCATGATAATAGCCGGATGGTTTAATCGGAATCTGATCGTCACAGTCGTTGTCTCCACGACGGCGACGAACAGATTTAGAGTTTTGCTCTAGAAGCAAAATAAAATCTTTCAATCTTATTCTCTATATTTTTGAATACTCGTACAAGTACATATATATAGATTACTTATAACACAAAATAAATAAAAAAATATTTAAAATATATAATATAATTCTAACAAAATATATCTAAGATAATATATTTCAAATATGTGTTGACTCATACCAACAACTATTATTTATTTTTTTTAGATATTAGGTTTTACAAATTAGGTTGAAATTGTAATTGAAAAAGAGTTGTATTAAATTTAGAACTCTATCCATAATGTATAAATTCTAATTATAAATAAAAGGTACAAACCTTATAAGATCAATAAAATGGTAATCAATTTTCTTTATTTTTTTATCTTTTTCTAGTTCATCTATTTCTTATCTTGTTCAATATTCTAGTCTTGTTTGTTTATTTTTTTTTTTTAGTTCATTTATTTATCACATTGTTCTATCTATTTCTCGTATTATTCGTATTCTATTCTTATCTTGTTTCCGGTTACTTCGTAAATATAAACCAATTTTCGATTAGGAAGGCCATTTAGAAACAGTATGGTCTCATTCTGGCTACTTCATTAATTTTTTAATATCTAAAATTTGTAATTTGAAAGACACGGGTTGAATTGTACATTAAAGAGTAAACTTTTATTTTAATTTAAAAAATAGCAAATTTGTTTTCTAAAAATCTTCTATTTTCTAAGCATTCTACTTTTTAGGCAATCTCCAATAGCCCCTTAAAGAGTATATACTTATAATGAGATAAGGGTTCTTTACAAAAGAATCATTATTTCTTTTGACTTTATTTTTCTAACTTTTCTTCTCAAGATAAGTTCTTTTAATAATCTGTACTCTTTCTCTACCCAATCCAAATCTAAGATACACCTATAATAGGAGAAAGAGTTCGGAGAGTATTTTACTCTTTTTTAATAAAAGAGTAGATTAGGAAAACCTATTTTGAAAAGAAGAGTTAGAAATAAATTTAGATTGAAAAAAGAATTGTCTTGTAAAAAAACCTATGATACAAGCTTAGAGGCACAAATATAGGCCGACTAGGCCAAACCGCCCGAGCTCTGAGTTGAGTCAATCCGGTCTAGTAAAAATTTCTATAGCTAGTTCTATCGTATGCATTTTTTTTTTTTTTGTCTACAAAGCATTTAAGAAAACAAGTGAAATAAAATTTCATTAAGATAAAAGTAAAACATAAATGGCTTTACTACGATATTTACATAATTATAAATTTTCGCTTGTAGTTAGAACATTTTTCTTTAAATAACTTCGAAAATTGTTGCATCATGTATTCATTATGAGTTGTATGCTATATCTTTTAAATTCAAATTTTCAACTTTTGAGACAAATTAGCACCTCAACCATTTCACTCATTAGTTATCTTTTTCGGTTTCAATTGACTCTTCCAGCTGTGTTAAATGACAATTCTGAAAACACATTTTTCCTTCTAGGATGGACCTTGTTAGAGAGTTTTCTGTCCCGATCAGGATTTTCCTACCCCCAGAGGTAAAGGAAAGGTCCTTACCTTTTGGGCCGGTTGTGGACTATTGAGATATGAATATTCAAGATATCACGTGCTAATTAAGAAAGAACCGTATATCTTGTTGAACGTGTGTTTTCCCCAATTCAAAAAAATAAAGTTTTCTGAATTATCGTTGTCATCGATGATGACAGTATCTACGTCAAAGTATTAGCTCAAATTCGATGAAAATTGGATGCCACTTGAAGTTAATTGGTGTTTATGTTGAGCCAGACTTGATGAAATAAAGAACCACCCGATCATTTTTTTTCTTTTTACTCTAACGAGTTTGGCCTTTGTCGATAGTTGTTATTGATCCATTAAGTTGCCAAACATATCCTCATAAATCATAAATTTTGTACAACTTATTACAGGCGTTAGTAGTTTGTGATTGAATATTGAAAATATTCGAATGCATACTAATATAAATAAGAGTATTAAAGAAGTACTGAAATTGAATTTATGGTCTAACATAAAAGAATATAATATAAAAGAGGAATCTCAGTCTAAATATTTTTTTAAAAATTTATTATTGTAACTATGAGTTGAAGTAATTCATCTACTATATATGAATGCAACATGGTATTCTAAGAATCAAATATAAAAATAATGAAAAAGTAGGATAGTAAATTTCAAATAATATAACAGTAGTATCATAAAGAAGTTCTAAAAACTCACAAATTTTGCAGCAATTATCTAGTGAGTTTTAGTAAATATGTTATTATATTATAAAAATTATAATTATATTTATATAATCTAAAATATTTTTTGAATTAAAAATAGAATTTTATATTACTGGTATATTAAGTTTAAACTTTCGAAACCTCCAATGATCCGCTATGCAATACTTCTTAAATTCAACTAAATATTACTTTAAACTAGTAAGCTAAGAAATAGCAAATCAAATATTAGTAATAATCTTCACTTACCAGTTTTATACCTGATTACACAATTAAGTTGATAATGTGAATCTAAATAATATGCAGCAATACTTGTTTAGCTATAGCGCTTCAAATATCGATGTTAGTGCAATGGAAAAAGATAATGCAATCATTTCAAATTTTAATGTAGTATGTATTTTATATAACATAATTTCTAATAGTTATTCTTCTAGCTTCTTGAAACGTGGATAATATGATCATTTAATATGTTCTACATAAAAATACAACTTACCAAAATTAATACGCAAATTTATAACACAAATCACACGGATTAGAGATTCTCCAAGTACATATATAGAGTTATAAGACCAAATAGTTAACAAACCATACGTATTGAATTGAAGTTAAATTTGTGAAGGCTCCATCTCAACTTCTTTATTCGCAAAACATTTGTACTATGGGTAAATGTAAGATTCTAGCACTATGATTAGCAATTAGAAGAATTTTATCAAATGTATATCTCGACTTTTTTTATTTTGTACTGTATTTCGACGATGAAGTAATTTATGCTCCAAAAGTTATTGCTTTTGAAGACTTTTTTTGTTGTCGATGCCCACGCTGAAGTCGAAGTACTTACAACACTTAGCATTTAATGAGTTCATCACATCTTTGATGAAAATATCTATTTTTTCATTGGAGGAACTCCATTGCCTTCTTCCATACGGGCAATATAATAGTCATCTACTCTAAGTTTTGATTATCTATCTATTTCATAATCATTCATTTCAAGATTATAATACCAACATTTGGATCAATTTAAAGGAAGAAATAAGAAAACTATAAAGTTTTTTAAGAATGTTATTAAGGGAACGTGACTTTGAGAATTTGAAATTTTGCATGAGTTTGAAATTTTGAATGAAAATGAGAAATAAAATTTTGTTATGTAAACTTTGTAGTAAGACAGGAGGTACTTTTTAAGTTCAAATTTAAAAATCAACTAAAAAGTAAAAATCTACGAGCTTTAGTTGACGTCATCCTAATGTTAACAGATCTTTGTCAAACAGCATTCCTCAACAAATCTTTGATGTCAGGCAAAGGTTAGCAGATCGTTGATGTCAGCCAACAGTTAGCAAACCATTATTGATATATTTTTTTAACTTCATCTCACCTATATAATCCGATCAACTATCAACACTAAACAGATCACGGGTCAATATTAATCGATCATATTGACGATCAACATACATAGTGACCAGACAGCTTGACCCTATACTTTCTGACGACTAGAGCGTATCGACTTGATTCGATCACTGTTCATCGGCGAGACTGGTTATTGTCCGAACCCTTTTAGCCGAGCAGTGGACTATTCAAGCGTATCCTGAAATTAATGGAATTATTAAGACTTTTAGAAAGGCAATTTGGCTCACGTAGACTTATCTATATTAGATATTATTGAAGTATGGGACAAAACATTTCCGAAGAATTTGTATCGTCCTAACTACCTTAATCTATACTATATAACTAATCAAATAAAATATTATTCCCACTTAATAATGACTAAATTACATTACCAAATTATCATTATCATTATTTTCTGAAACTTTATTAGTAAAATTTGAACCATTAGTAATAGCAATAATAGTTATATAACTAATACTGATATTATTTCTTTACCTAACTACTTTAAATATTACTATCATTATGATTAAAATTGTAATAACTATTCTGAAACAACCACAAAATTGCAATAATAATAACTGATACTCTTAAAGCCATTATTTAAAATTGGACTGGTGACTGAACTGATCAACTGCTGATTGAACTAAAAGTGATTAAAATCGAACAGAATGAATATAATTATTAAACTAAACTTATAACATAAAGATGATATGAAAATTTTCAAATATAATTTAAAAAATTAAGATGTATTCACATTTCATTGTCTAATTAAGTTAATTTTGAAAAAGAAAAGGTAATGATAAACTAAAATCAATAAAAGAAGTTAAAAAACCAATAACTTTTTTAGAATTGTGAAAATGAAACTTAATTAAAGTTTTTGTGAAGTTGTGATTTAGTATTTCATTCATTAATTGAACTAGATTGAATTGGCAGATCTGCTCCCGTTAAAAGCTTAGCTTTATTTTTGAAGTATATTATCCACCACTACATTCTTAATTTCGAAAGTTATCAATTTATTTACGAAGTAATTACCAAAATCACAACTATCTATTATGAATTAAATAGTTTAAGATACTTTATTGGAGAAGGGGAAGACAATACAATAGTTGAAACTTGAAAGTTTTAAATAACGGATTTATTTTAATTATTGTAAAATATAACTATAACAATAATTATTAAGGTGCCTATGGAAAATTTTGAAATATTAAAAAGTATATTTACTATTTAGTAATTCCAAATACAGGAACCTTTAAAATAATTATAGCAATAGTTATCAAAATAAATATTTTACAATGATTAGTATTTTCTTGAAAACCGTATTCATGTGCCTAATTATGGTACAATAAGAAAACTAGCATAAGTTACGTTCATGCTCAAACAAAGCAAAATTTTCAGTACTGCTACAATTTCGAAGATTTCGCTATTACATTCTTAATTCAAGTCCAATTCACGTCATTTGGATATGTTTTAAATCTTTCATCATCATAAAACAAAAAATAAATAAAAAATACATGAAATATATCTAAAAGTAATAAACATTAACAAAGCCTAAAACACATCCAAGTAATGTTGATGGAGCCTTCAAATATGCCCAAACATCACGAGATTATATAGATCTCGAGTATGCAAATGCAAACTTGTAAATTTCAACTAATTATGTTTCATTCTTGGAACGTGAAATCTGTATGTGGTATTTGAAATACAAGAATGCAACATGTTACCAATGAATTTAGTTCCCATAGCTTTGGTTACTTTAGCTACTCAAATAATGCCATATTACAAATTCATGCCATTCTTATCATAACGCACATGCATTGCTGAATTTTTAAGTGATCAACCACAAGTTCTCGAAGAAATCAAAAGACGAATATCTCAATCAGCTATCAATCTGCTTTCCTTTCAGTGGTGCATTTCTCTTTTGGAAACATTAAAATAACAATTAAAAAATAGAAAGTTGAAATACGTATATGATACGCTTTTTCTAAATAGTTATCTACAATCTCTCGAATATTGCTTTTGAATATTTTAATACAAATTGTTTCTAGAATATAACGAGCCTTCTTTAGAATTTTTTGCACAAAGCAAAAGTAAAGGAGCTCTCACTTACTTGGATTTCAAAGAATATTTCCGATTTTATTATAGCTGTATAATATTTCAGAACACTCTTCCGAACATACAATTACTAATAATTACTAGGTCAATAACTGTCCAATTGTTTTTTACCACTAACTCAAAATACTTCTTTCAAAAAATAACTTTCCTCTAAATTATTTGTGAAACCATTATTTATTTATTTGTATTTAAACATTTCCAACAATCCTCCACTTGTTAATATAAATAAATCAACTTCAATAAGAAAATTACAATATTTATGTATAAAGTAAAATATATTTCTTTTGAACCTCACCTTATTGTAAGTATCACAAAGTTTCTACTGAAATCTCAAGTAGTAAATAACTTTGAACCATATATTATATTCCCTTTTATAGCATTGACTGAACCACATACATAATCATTTATCTTTTCTTTGCTTTTTATGCTAAACTCGCGTAGCACTTTTAATGGCGATGTGTTCTTCCTATTTCATGAATTTTATTGAGATAAACTCCAAATTTCATTTCCTCTAAGTTCACATAGGTGAAGATCTTGTGGCATCTTCGTCACATAAAGATACTTGTCATGATTGACTAAACCTCATTAAAAGTTTAAACATTTAACTCTAAAATTGTAACGACCAGCAATATACGTCCTTGATGGGACTTTATATACTATTTAGTGCTAAATTTATCACGTATTAAAAACTTATTTTTTCCATTATATTAGCCACTTTCTATTATTACGTTAGATTGTCATTATTAGCGGACTTTAATTAATTAATTCTAATCTCATCCTTCATGATGTCCATCTTACTAATTCTGTTATAAGAGGCTTGATGAAAGGATCAACCCTAGATTTTACAAATATGCGAGAAATAATTTCACTATTAATCAATTTTCTCACATAATCATGTCTTAAACTAATATGTCTATACTTTCCACTATATATTTTGCTAATGCACGAGTTAAAGTAGCTCGACTATCATAATGAATAGATTTAGAGCATATATCTTTAGAAGTCATAGGGATTTCTAAATTAAGATCCCTATGCCATTCAACTCTTTTCATATATCTACCATATAGCAATAAATTTTGATTACATAGTTGAGTGTGGAGTGGACTTTATTTTTTAGAGTTCCAAGAAACTTCACATCCTCCAAGAGTAACACCTAACCTGAGGTGGACTTATTATCACTTATACTCGATATCCAGCTAGAGTCTATATATTCTTCCAAGATAGCAGAGATTTTGAATATTGTAGATCTTGATTCTTAGTTTTCTTAAGATAACCAAGAGCTCTACCAATGGCTTTTCAATATTCAACATTTGGATTGTTAGTAAATCTGCTTAATATACTAACTAAAGCAATGTTTGGTGTTGTACATTGCATTACATATATTAAATTTCCAATAACATTTGCCTACTCAAGTTTTATAGTTGCACTCCATCATTTTAAACAAGTTTTATATTGAACCAAAGCCGTATTAGTCTTTTTAATTTTCAAGTAACTAAACTTGTTTAGTACTGTCCCTGTATAGTGTGTTGGCTAAATAGAGAACCCCCACTATTTTTATTACTTTTGATAACATAGGATGGTACCCACTTGTCTAAAATCTTTCATTTTAATTGTGGAATATAGTAACATGTTTGTTTCTATTATGCCTTTCATGTCATTGCTCACAATTAGCAAGTCATCTACAGAATGGTAAAGAAAAATATTACATTCATTGCACACCTTAGTATACAAATATTTATCAGAAATGTTATTTATAAAACCATTGAAAAGAATAGCAGAATCAAATTTCCATGCCATTGTTTAGGTGCTTGCTTTAAACCATAAAATGACTTAACAAGTTTTAATGCTTTATTTTCATTTCCAGATAGAGCAAACTCTTCTGGCTGTTACATGTAGACTTCTCATCAAGATCACCATTTAAGATGTTTTTATATCCATTTGATGAACATAAATATTATGAAACGATGTTAAAGCAAACAAAATCCTAATTGTTGTTATTCTTGCCACATGAGAATATGTATCAAAATAATTAATTTCTTTTCTTTTTTAATTCTTGCCAACTAATCTCGCTTTAAATTTGGAAGACCATCAGTATGTTATTGTCTTTTAAACACTTATTGCATCCATTAGGTTTACAACCTAGAGGTAAATCAACAAGTTTCCAAATATAGTTTGTCATAATAGAATCAATTTCATCATTTATTGCATCATTTCAAAAAAAGTAGAATCTCATGAAGATATAACTTCCTTATAAGTTTTAGGATGCTTTTCAATTTGAAGAATAATAAGAATTGGTTTTATAATTTTCTCTCTATTCTCTTCTATCAAATAAAAAGAATAAGATGAAAATCAATCTCTTATGATCCTATCTTCTACCTTTAGATTCTTTTGCTTTTCTGAGGTTTACTAGGTTGTTCAACAACGTTTTGAGATGTCTCCACAAGTGACCTTCCACTAATAGAAGTCTCACATTAAAATCTCTCATAATAAGGGTTTGAGATTTGTTTTCAGAAGATAATAAATTTTTTAAAATGCCACATCTCTTAATTCTATTATCATTGTAGACTCCAAATTTAAGAGTCTATATGCTTTGCTATTGTAGAGCCTACAAAAGTGCACATCTCTTTAGGATCTAATTTGGTATTTTTAAGTCTTTCAAGTTGGTGGTAATTTTAATAATTGCACCCATTTGAGAAGCATTAAGAAGTTCAATTTTCATAGCCCTCAATTTATTAATAATAAATTACAATTCATGTACTTGACTCAAAATAAGTTTATCACAAACATTTTAAAATCACAATATTTTTAAACTAAAAACTTTTTTGTACCTTCTACTATGTGATGGATTATTAGTGTGGATGATTTAGAAGATATAATTGGAGGACATGTATGGTTAGGTTCCATTTGTATACTTGGTGGAATTGGACATATCTTAACTAAACCTTTTGCGTGGGGCTCGTGGTGCATTTGTATGGTCTAAAGAGGCTTACTTGTCTTATAGTTTAGGCGCTTTATCCGTCTTTGGTTTCATCGCTTGTTGTTTTGTTTGGTTCAATAATACTGCTATCCTAGTGAATTTTATAGACGCACTAGACCAGAAGCTTCTCAAGCTCAAGCCTTTACCTTTCTAGTTAGGGACCAACATCTTGGGGCTAACATGGGATCTACCCAACGACCTACTGGTTTAGGTAAATATCTAATGCATTCCCCAACCGGAGAAGTTATTTTTGGAGGAGAAACTATGCGTTTTTGGGATCTCTGTGCTCCTTAGTTGGAACCCCTAAGGGGTCCTAATGGTTTGGATTTGAGTAGGCTAAAAAAAGACATGCAACCTTGGCAAGAATAGTGTTTAGTAGAATATATGACTCATACTCCTTTAGGTTCTTTAAAATCTGTGGGTGGCGTAGCTACCGAGATCAATGCAATAATTATGTCTCTCCTAAAAGTTGGTTAGCTACTTCTCATTTTGTTTTAGGATTCTTCTTTTTTGTGGGGCATTTGTGGCATGCCTGAAGGGCTCGTAAGGTTGCGGCAAGATTTGAGAAGGGAATTGATCGTGATTTGGATTAAAATTCTAAAGCTTTTCAAAATTCTCATACAAAAATAGTACTTGTGTAGATATCATAAAGATGACCGGACAACACATTTAGAATATAACGACAACACATGAGTTCATCTTCTTATCGCTTAATTTTTTCAACTTTCAATGCAGAATCTTGGTGAGTAGGTTCTGCAATTTGTCCTAGATTCGGATCAAGCATATAAAGATCTTCAAAGCAATTAGAATGATTTTATTTTATCTTTCTTGCAAGTGAAATTTATTTCATCAAAACGGAAGAGGAATAAGATCATAATTCACCAGTTTGACGATGGCAGCAGAAGTTTCGATCTCCATCAAATAATGCTTTAACATTGTTAGAAAATATTGAAATAGCAATTCAAAAATGAAGACTTGAAATACGTATATGATACATTTTCCTTAAAGTGTTATTTGCACCCTTTCAAAGATTGCTTTTGTATCTCTCAATGCAAATCGTTTCTGTGGTATGACAAACCTTCTCTAGGAGTTTTTGCAAAAAGCAAAAGTAAAGAAACTCTATGTTACTTGGATCTCAAAGAACATTCCTAATTCATAAAGGTTTGCCAACATTTCAAAACACTCTTTCAAACATGTAAAACTACCAATAACTATCCAATTAATTTTAACAACTAATTCAAAATACTTCTTAAAAAAAGAATTACAATCGGAATTAGTTATCCAACCATCATTAATTTATTTGTATTAAACAATTCCAACATTTCTAGTTACATTCCAAACCAAATAGATTGAACACTCGAAAATTTGTTGCTATGTAGACGAATGACAAACATAAGAAGCTCATACTGTCAAACCAGATTTAGAACAACTGTACTTGTTAGGATCGATCTCATACTGTCAAACCAGATTTAGAAGAATGGCATCTGTTAGCATCGATAAGGAGAATACAATAGTAGATCGATCACCCCACCCATCTTTTTTACATTATTTGACTGGCAGTTATTTTTGTTATGCAGTTTGCCTGCAAGCAAATTGCTTTGGGCAATCATGTGAGTTGTCTGGTTTTACAAACACTTACAAGTAGTAAGTTTCATAACCGCAAGAAATAATATTTGTACAAAAATAATGTTGCATTGGACCTATTGAGTCGTTCATTATAATCTTGATGCTGACGCAGCTAATCGACTTGATGTTGTCGTACATGATTGAGGTCACCAATGAGAAGAGAGCTAGCCGTTCAGACACTCCTCCAGACTCTTAGTTAAGAGAGCCAAGTTTGACAGCAGTGAAACACAAGCCAGCAAATTACAAATTGAATGTCTATTTTTGTTGAACTAGCTGGACTAGAGATTGAGATTGTTCAATTGTCAGCTTCTGTCGATCCTTGCTCTTGCTTTTCTCTTTAGAACCATGTGGTGGGCAATGTTGACGGTAACTTTCTTCTGTGAAGGCAAATTCTGAGACCAGAGCCAAATGGTCGCTTCCAAAAATACTGCATTTGAAAGAGTATTGGATGTGTTAGCAATTTTATTATTTTAAAGTCATATACTCAGTATATGTCATTTTTTGTGGATTTTGATTTTAAGAATGACCCAAGAACTTTTATTTATACTGATTGGTTGTCTTTGCATGTAAAGGTTAGAACAACGTTCAACTGGAGTGCCTTATAATGTCAACGACAATGTTTGAAGGAGTTTTTATGAACTTGGTGCCATCATCAATCGGTTTTGCAACAGGAATGAAAGAGACCCTCTTTCAATGATCCACCAAAACTTAGCAATTTGGTCTTAAATCATGATGCATTTTGGACTTCAGTATCTGCTAATAGCTATCTAATGTACCCAATTATTGCAGAACAGTAACTGCAGTCTTAATTTCACAATAAACGATTCATATAGTTACGAAACAAGTGATCCCAATCCCAATAATTTCATCCTAAAATGTTTGCCAGCCAATCAGCAGAGGTGTTGAGGTCTCAAACCACTCTGTTTATCAAAAGTTTCATAAACAGCTCAGAACCTAAACCTCAAATTCTTATGATCAATTCGATAAAATAGTCATTATGAGTAGCAAGGTTATCAAATTTCCGACTTAAATTTTAAAATCTTACGATTTTATGATTTCACATCACCAAAACAATTCTATTTCAAGTAAAATCTTTTTATGAGTAAAATTGCACCCGGATCTCAATTTAAATCTTAAAATTAATAAAATCTCAAATTTTTTTTTTGTGATTTTATACAATTTTACTTTTGAATGAATTTTTGTAATTAACTAAACTTGAGGTTGAATCCGCAAATTTTAAGGAGGTTTTCTATAAAAGTATATTTTTTGAGTGATTTTCTATAAATATAAAGAGATTTTTTATAAAATTTAAAAGATTTATTTCTAAATTTGTAAATGTACTAAAAATGTTTTATTAAAATATTTTTAAAAATTTATAAAAGATTGTTTATGGTATTAAAAACATTTTATTAAAATGTATCAGTATAAAATCTCACGATTTTATCTAAAAATTTTGATTTTACGATTTCACCTAGGCGAACATTCTTATTTAGAATCCCTATTTTGACAACCTTGATGAATAGTACTACCAACCATAGCATTGACTTATCCCACAAGTACTTGATATAATGCTACTGTAGTCATTTGGACGATGTTGACACATCATCTAATGCACATCATTAGGTGTAGTTACATGAACAATAAAGTTGATTTATCTTAAGATGACTAATAACTAGTCAGTTCCAATAGTTGCTATTACAGTCAATCATGATTGTTATGGTACTTAACAAGCATATGTGGCCACGCATTGCTGCGACAATATTTGGTTTCCTTTTCTTTCACTTAGATACAATATTTGTTACTTAGACTCTTAGATACAATTTTTGTTACTTAGACAAAAAATATGCATAATGAAAAAACTCATGAATGATTAATGATAGGATAACCAACATACTTAGTACGTACTCCCATACATCTCCTAAGTACTATGCCCTAGAGTTTTAATTTGTTTTGACTTCCTACGAGACTTGGAAACCTATGCACTTCCAATACTCTATGAATAGTGGTGGAAGCAAATATTGGTCTTAATAAATATCTATATGTAATCTTAATACTATGTCATAAAAAGTTGAAGCTAGATTGGTATTTAAAAGAGGATAGATGAAATGTATTATAGAAATTATGAACAAGAGATTTGAATATTGGTGCCAACAAAAGCACAACATGCAAGTGCATACACAATTTCATTGTCAATTTCTCTAGTTACCATATCTTAAGGTTTTTTAGACTATAAAAATCATATGTAAGTCTTTCTCATTTTCTCTATATTGTCCCATTGATCTTCTTAATAGATAAATCGCTTCCATAGTAGATCTTTCTGACATAAAACAGATTGACTATCCGAAATCTTCGAATTACATTTTAATTTTAATCTATGCTCAATAATCCTCCTCATAATTTTATTGTATAGCTCATGCGCTTGATTCTTCTATAATTCTTATGATGATTTACGAATAAAATAACTAATAAATACGTTTACAACAAACAGAAACCTTCAGAACTATAAGTCTCTGTTCCTCCACTTATTTATACAACCTACTATTCTTATAAAAAAGTTAGTGTTCATTGTAATCATATATCTATAAACATCATTGTGAAAGAAATATTAGTTGTACTCATGAGGACCAAACAATAAAACCGATTTAATAGAAGAATCAAGCTTTAAGCAGATAAGAGAGAATAAATTATCATTAGTACATCTAAGGCTAATAGTAATAGGAGTAAAAGTGTTACATAGAGCTAATCTAGGAACTAATGTTTTAATTTGTTTATATGACAATAGATTTACTAGTGTTAAACAAAGCTTAGTAGGAAGTATAGAACTACATATGACAAACTAGGGAGGCATCCTATACTTTATAAAAATATTAAAATTATATGAAACCAACATGATATGAATTAAAATGTGATGAAGAAAATTTATTGATATGTAGGGGATATATAGGAAACTTTTTACATAAGGGTAAACAAAATATAAATTACAAATTGAACATTTGATACAAAATTTACGAACAAAATGAATAACAACAATTTCGGCTCAGAAAATAGATCCAAATAAACTAAGAATTAGATTGGCATTTCAAAAATCTAGTAGACAAACAATTCTAGTTACCTTAAACAAATAATACTTTTCATAATAAAGATGGTAATACAAGTACAAGATTTGGAAGTTACACATGCCAACCAAGAGAGATCATCTAAAACAAGTGACACTGAATCTGAATAAGAAAAATGAAATACATAATAATAATGTATTATGATCGATCACTTATTGATTTTAAAATAAATGAGTAGCTAACATTTTTAGATGATAATGCAGAGTTAGAACTAAAGTTTAGAATATACAGATTGGTTAAATTGTAATGAAACACTATTTATCTGAAGAATCTAAAGATGAAGAAAATAAAACATCAAAATTTCCTACAAACATATTAATGCATACTAATGATATAGATTCAAATGAAATAAGTCAATATGATCAAGAACAGCTTAAACAAAGTAAATCATTGTGTATACAATGACGTGAGAATGAATGACGCGCCTATGAGTGAACAACCACAAAGTACGACTGCAGCTGCTAATAGAAATTGTACTAGACCAATTCATAATATTCCTAAAACAATAGCTTATGCACACGAATTATAAACCAGGCATTAGAGAATCTTTAATTGACACTAGAGTTTCCAACAGACCGTAAACATAGATATAAAAGATATGGTAAAAGACAACCATTAGACAGTATTTCATATCTAACAAGAGCAACTGACCAATGAACTACATTAGATTTACTAAAACATAGCCCAAAGTATGACTAGAAGCAATAAATAGATGGAAAACTAATGCAGTCAAAGCATGGTATAATTATGACTAGTAAAGAAAAATGGTTTCTTATTTAGAAATTCTTTTAGGAGAAATAATACGATTTATGGTATAATAACTGTCTAACTAATTTTGCAAAAGTAGTAAAACATGAGACATAGGCCATACTAGAGATCAAAATACTACATATCAAAATCAAGCTCTAGCAGATAAGATAAACTTACCATAGAAAATTGGAAATATATAGAACAATTTAGAAATAACGACATAAAGTTGGCAGCAAAATCCAGAAAATCTTTCGATAAAAAATTATTATAAATAATTTTAAAAATTACAAGGATTATTAGAACAAGAAATATTTTTAAAATGAAATTGAACACCTAACTCTAAAAATTAAAATTAGGAATAGGAACTAGAATTATATACACATATGACTACCATCGAGATAAATTTACTCAAATAGAGATACAAAAACAATTAAGGAATCAATCTTTTGTTTTTCGTAAAGAAATTGTATGAATGTCACAATAATACAAATATATAGGATAAAGAAAAATTGTAAACAATATACAAACAAATATAAAAAATTAGACATAAGAAGATTACAAGATAATTGTAAAGCAGCTAATCCTGTGTTATCATCTTAATGGAGTAGGTCGAATGATGACAAAGGAAAAGTAATTATAGATTCCAAAAATGGTAACATTGAGCTGGGAAGTGTAGTAATTCTCCAAACCTCGTAACTAATGTATATCTTGTACTGAACCTTGTACCAAAGTTTTAAAGCACAAGTTCAAAGTTTTAAAATGAAACAACTGACCATATCAACATAACAAAGGTAAAAAAAGAAGAAACGAAAACACAATAATTGAATAAATGGATAAGTTCAGTATTCACCAAGCAAAAATTAAATATTAAAAAAAAAAAAACAATTCGTACCTTGTTTGGTAAGCCACCAATCCTTTTTAAAGTGTATACTGGAAGTGTGTTTAAGACCCCTGTACACGAAAGTCCACTCGAATACCTTCATAGCAGATGCTTAAACATGGTTGTCGTCACATTAAAACTTCTAGTTGACAATGAAAAAGAGTTCTTACCAAATATAGTCCACAGTTCCTACGAATTTTGAGTGATAAGTAGTAGCCAAGGGTTCCCCATGACGATCTCTAGCCAATGAATTACCCTGATGACAAACTATTGCATCTTAATGTCTTTAACAAAGGTGAGAAATGGAGACCATATAGGTTTTAAAGTAAGGACCTTTATGCTAGAATAACTACTATGCAGCTTCAATGGATGTCCAAGTACGGTGCATCCAGAACTGCCAGTCGCATTTTTTAATTCTTCATCAGTCCAATAGTAGTTTATTGGTCTGAAGAAGTGAAACATATACATCATAAACCAGCAAATCACACAGATAAAGCGTATAGAGACCCAGATGTTTATTACCTAGCCATAACGAATGATTTATGATGATGTCTTTCCTGTCCTGAGATATATCTTCTGTCATATGTGGATATGTTCAGCTGCTAAGGAAAAAAGAGAGAACATGTCTGTAGATATTTTAAGTCTTACTCATTTAACAAGTAACAAAAAATTGACAAAACCATGTTCAACACATTATGACCTAATAGAGTATGTAAAAAGCAAATCTTGGATGTTGATAAAAAGTTATAGATTGCACTCTGCAGGAAAAGAAGGGGGAAACTTTAGAATGTATATACAAGGCTTTAACAAGCTTTATCTGGAAAGCATATGTAGGTTCTATGAACATCTATGAAAATCAGAAAACTACTTATTTAGCTGCAGAAATTTGCTCACTAATCTTATAACCGGTCCCAACATACTCTTCCAAAATTTATTTTGATGGAATCCTAAAGCACTAATCCTCAATGTGAAAGCAAGTATAAGAAAGCAGATGGACCAACTAATCCTATTGACATACAGTATACACCATGTTAAGTATGTTTGACAAGGTCGATTACTAAATGCCAGTACGTGAATCAACTTGACATGCACTCAGAATAATGTGAGTGCCTGTCAAGTTGCTAGCTCGCTTAGAGTATAGATTCTCTTTTCATAAGTTTACAGACATTAGAGAGACCTCATTAACTTACATCTGGAGTGCTGTTGAAATCACCAGCAAGTAAAACAGGAGCACCACCCCATTTTTCTGAAAGAGCATGAGCCTTCAACAACAGCAAGCGAAGCTGAGAAGAAAAATAGAATTACAAAACAAGCATTATAGAACAGAGAACACTCAGAATGTCAGAGTAAGACAAACATTTTAGATCCACAAAAAGGCAACTATTTTAACAATCACAAGACATGTAAGATTCAAACTATACATATTCCTCAGCAAGGGCTTCATCGAGTTGATAATCTTCTAGCCAAATAAACAAATCTCAAGGTTCAGAAACAGATAGGGTTAAAATCATATAATCCCAATGTTAGGCTCAAACTTTGCACCACTTTGATAAGCGTGCTTAAGTAGGATCAGCTTATTGATTGATTTGGGTGGAATTTCATCGAGTCCTCTATCAAAGTTTAACTTGACTATGCTTTAGTTAAGATATCTCATCTCATTGACTTAATGTTTGTGAGAACTACGCTATCGATGAGCCAAGAATTATAGCTTGATCAAGTCCCTAAACTATCCTAATTTTTTGCTAATATTACCTGAAATATCTCTAGCGATGACATTTTACTATGTCAAATAGACCTACAGTTTTGGGCTTTAAAAAAAGCAACATTAAGAGCCGTAGAAAGGCATTGCAAGCAGGTAGCCACAGCAAAAACATAGAAGCTACGTCAACGTGAAACAATAACCAGTGCAGCAGCAGCAGTGCAGCAAACAGAAGAGGGTGAGGGAGAGGCCATCATCAAGCTGAAGATAACACCAGTAGTGGCTGCAAGTGCACATTGAAAAAGGAGTGAAGAAAGCAGAAAAAGGCATTGAGAAGTAGAATGCAAGCAAGATGAAGCTAGGCAGCAAGCTAACTACAACCAAGAGCAAAAGTGGTGCAGCCGGCAACCAGCTGAATCACAGCAGCAGCAAGGTAGCTCATCTTGACAGAACCGTGGTGGATCAGTAACAGATAAAAAAAGTGAATCAGAGCAACAAGGAGAAGAACAAAAGCAGCAGCAAGCAGAAGTCTTTTTCTCTTCTAAGAAAACCAGTTAAGATGTTTGGCTCCGTTTGAGGATTATGGTAATTTCTCATGCATTGGGTCCAGCTTGCAGCTCATTTTATCACTATGAGAACCCTAAAAGTTTGAAGCCTCCACTACAAGGTACCTGAAGGTCAATATTGATGCTTCTTGCATGAAGGAGTCTCAAGTAGGGGCTATTGAGATAATCCTGCGAAATTTCAAGGAGATTCAAAGAAATTAGCTCTGCCAATACATCATTCCCTCTGTACTGGTTGCGGAAGCTTGTAAAATCAAAGAAAGTCTGAAATTCTGCTTGGAGATGGGATTTAAAACATTGAATTGGAAATGACTACTTAGAGGTTATTGACGTTGTGCAAAAGAATATCATGCTTGCAGAAATTTCTACAACACTACACGATATACATTCCTATATTATATATAGAAGTCGGTGTTAATGCCCGAAATCATGCATGCAAAAAGGAGTTGCAATTCATGTGGACATACTATAACACAACATGTGTCTTTGCTGTGCAACGTCCTGTGTGGCCGGAGGATGTTCCGCATTGATCGGTGGTGTGGTTTCTGTAAATTGTAAATTTGTTTCTCAGCAATGAATTTCTTTATTGTTTGGCCAAAAGCAATCAATAAAGATGTAAATATAGACCGAGCTAACGAGTCGGCCACTGGCCCAATTCAGGGGAGCTGATAGTGACCCGGTCTGGCCCATGAATAGTATCGAGATAAATGCCAACACGGTATAGTTGACCAGACAGAATTTGGCCAAGTTTTTTAGCCTGATAGGCTCCCATGCAGCCAGGTTACTGCTGATTAATTTTTAAAAATAATTTCTTCTTACATATTTAGTTACTTATTTTTAAAAAAATAAATTAAATAAAATGGGGAAAAAAGGTCAGGCTAGATTTCACTCACCCAAACCAAGACAACCTGGCTGACCAGTCCAGCTTTGACCCATTCAAGCCTGGCCAGACTGTCCGTTTTTGTGCCTCTAGAAACCGATCATTCTAATGGATATGGATGGAGCTTCAATGATATTTATTGAAAGTTACGTTACAGATATCACATGATTCACAATCATGTCTGCTTTCTGGTTATTGAGTACCAAGGTATTTTGGTTTATGCTTATTGGTAAATTTTCTATTCTTGTTAAACAGTTTTAATTGGGATGTGGTCTTAATCCGCTTAGAAATTATCAATTATCAAGAAATATGAAGCATTATATTTTGTTATGACTAATGAGTCATAACTTTCCTCCAACTTTGTTCTTTGCACAAATGTTCTTGCTATGCCATATTAGGCTCATGTTTGCTCTCTGTCATGTCAAGCATTGCATGTCTAAATCAAAATCTTGTTATCTGTAGTTTCTAATTTGTTGGAACAAAAAATGGACTTATATCCTTAGTTTGAATAACGATCCCGATACTTCACAAAATGCAAGTTCCACACAACCGTCAATATTACACACAAGTAGACCTACGAGAACCTCCATCCCTCAACCTTCTAGTCAGGCTGTTACAACAAACTTTAAGACAACAGTGAAAATGAGGAAAGTGAGTATGGAGAGACAACCCATATGCCAGCACTATACAAAGATAAAAAAATGACAAAGGAATTGTGTAAAGATTAAATCAAGGTATGGCAAGATATGACAATACTGCAATTAGATAGTGAATGGCACTAGCATTTTACAGGCTCTATCTTAGGATATGTGAAAATTATTTGTATAAAAAGATGAAGGGTGCTACAGTGACAATTTACTTTTCAATAAAGGGACCTTTTTATATATCCAAAAATAGATACAGAGGTAATTAGAAGGATTAGCTTATATGGGAGTATTAAGGAAGAAATATCTCGACAAGAATGTGCTCGTACATTATGGTAATAAAAACTAAATTGTGATTGCTTACATGGCTATTCATAATTTCATTAGGAGCCGCGGTAAGGGAGATTTAAAGTTCAAACCTTCTGATGTATATATAACACTTCACTTTGAGAACATCGTCGACGGGAAAGTAGCGAATTAGATGCTAACCAACTATTGAAAATGCTATGCGATGTAGCTAATACATGACAATGTTAAAGCCTAGTTATTGTGAACCCAAAATAGATTGTAATTTGTAAAATGTTTGTTTACATTTTTTATTGAATAATAGTGACATTATACAATATTTTTTAACAATTGCAACATTGTACTTCTTATTAATTGAGTATTTTGACAATCTTGTTTGAAAGCATAAGAGGTTGACATCCAATCTAATTGTGATGATTTTCCTGGCTAATTTTGCTATTTTAAAGTTTTTATATGAACATTGTTGTTTTAAGTTTCTATGATGAAAAATTGTAGATTCTTTATTGATATGTTAAGTTCTAACATTTAATATTACTAACTGAAAATGTTGTTTTGAGTCATATAAATATGGTATTGGTGCCAACGCATTATAATTTTTCATTATCTTATGAAATTTGTTAACCCCAGGACAAAGTTTGGTTCCGCCATCAAGCATAATGCTACTACATCTATGCTCAAAATCTCACTGCACATATGCTACACCATCACAAATGATGCAAACAAATTGGAGAAGAAAGAGCAAACTACAGACCTTATGTACATACAATTAGTATTCACTGGTTTATAAAACCAAATCTACTATTAAAAATGTAGCAATATATGAACATGCTCTTTGTATACTCGTATAGTGAATTGATCTGATTATGCACTATCCTGAAGGACCTATATAAGAATGTCATAGGTATGTATTACCTTCTTGAGTTAAGGGAAGACACAAGGTACCTAACCTGACCCAATTTGATATCACCACATTTTGGGTTAAACAGAACATGGACATTGCCAACTACAATTCTTCGTGATACAATTCTACATGACTATCTACAAAAGAACTAAGATTAGTATGAATGCTCAATCAAATGTTGTTTTATTTAGTCTTATAATCATCAATAGTCAAAAATGCATTACAAAGGGAACTTCTGATGTGGTAATTCAAACGGGAACTGAGTGGAATACAAAAAATTCAATGATTATGATGCAACAATGAACATTCTATAACAGATAAAAGTAGAACGAAGTGTAGAGAAAAGTAGCTTCTAATTCAATGTGAAAAACAATCCAATCAAATTATGGATCTTATTGACAACTAACAACTGTTACAGCATTAGGTTCAGTAATATCTACTACGTAATTGTTATAATAAAGAGAAAAATTGATAAACAATAATAGCTCATTCAATAAGCTAAAATGGTTATAATTTGGGCAATTGCACATATTATAGTAAAGTCTAATCCCTTCCTAATAAACATGATCGGACTTTCAAATTCCAATTAGAGTTTCAGATAACTAAAAGCCCAAAAAGTTAAAAACCGAGTCAAAGAACCAAATAGGAGCAGCTTTCGTCTTTGCTGGAGTGGCTACACTAAAATCGCAACATAAGGACTTATATTCAAACACGCTTGAGAGTTAACCTCCGAAACGGACCGAAGATGAGATCGTAGTCCAGATAAGAGCTTCCACAAAGGGCAAGCTCTTATATTTAGATTCCATAGTTTGAATTTAAAGGGAACATTCAATTAAAGAGCTATATGACATTTTACAAAAGTAGCGATTATAATGTATAAGCATCAATAACTAGGAGGTTATGTCTTTTTATAGTTACATCTTTCTAAATTCAATCAGCGAGTTTATTGCTTTATAGATATATAATAACAAGATCTGAATCTATTGGGGCTTAAAAAATGAGGCCCATATATGAACCATAGAAATGAATGAGTAAGCATACAGTCTTTCAAGGAAAAGAACTTGATAATTGAATTCGAATATACCATCCACATTTTAATAATATATAGATGGTTTTATTAGATTCCCCCATTGAATCTTAATAGACTCTGAAAGTATATGAATGTTGCATACTCATTAAAATTTGATGGCTTTTATTTACAGGATAAGGAAAAGGAATGGTTATGGTTTTTGAGCTGCTGGCAAGTGGAGTCTTCACACAGCATATAAAAATAAAAATTCATATCTTTTAAACCGCATGGGTTAGGAATGAGTATAAGAGGTTGTTTGAAAGAGGATATAGTTATGCAAAATATGGTAGTGTTAGTTTGCTTATCCTGATCTTAGATCTTCCAAGCACTCCAAGTCACTGTTGGTTACTGTATTTCTAGCAAGCAGAATGACCGGGGCCTATCGATTCAAAACTCATATCTTCCAAACCCAGTGTGCTAAAATCACATAACAGTACTCATTAGAAGCAAGAATATGCATAACATTTTGGGGCGTTTACACGTAATACCTCTGATTTGGTTCCAATTGTTAAGCGAATTTGATGTTGCTTACAGCATTTTCAGCAAGTAGAACCACTGCACACTTTCAGTTCAAAACTTCATATCTTTCAAACTAGGTGTCCTAAGATCACCTATTAGGACTCTACGGAAATATGACTCAGTAAGGAACATAACTAAATGTCGGTTTGTGTATCCACACCCTGATCTGGGCAGGATTGATCACCAAGTTGTAGATGTTTGAGGTGCAGACTGAAAGACTGCAGACTGTCGATTCCAAGATCGATATCTTTCAAACTCGGTGTGATAAGATCATGAGCACTCCTTGGAAAGAAGACTCACACAGGAACATCACAAAGATGTCGAGTTGTCATTCAATGTCCGATCCGAGGAAGATTGATCACCGAAATTGCAGATTTTCGCGGCATTCCAGCAGGCTGAAAGACTGTACACTGTCTGTTCATTATTTTATATTTTGAACCAGGTGTGTTCATACAAGTAGTACTCGTTGGAAAGATGACTTGTATACAACAAATTAATGGTTTTCATATCTGATATCTTCACTGATATAAATTGATCACCGAAATTGAGGTTGCCAACCATACTTATAGCAAATTAGAAAGATTGCGCACTTCCTGTTCAATTGTGCTTTCTAACAGAGAGTGCTAAAAATTTATGTGAACGCTTGTTGGAAAGAAGACTCATGTACCCAAGCTATGATGAGGATCATTTTTTTGTTATCTTAATGAATATCAAATAATTCTCTTCAAAGCTGCAAAACGTAGGGGACGAACAGAACAAATGCAGTCTCGAAGAAGATGGCAAAGCCTAAACCCTAAACCATCTGTTCTTTGTTTCTTTTAGTGGGAAGGAGAGGCTAAACCCCACATCAACAGTAGGTCGAATGAATGTATCACTGCATCCTTGTTTGAAGGAACTTCAGATAGAGATGAAAACCTCCTAATCCTTGATGGACGGGGACGAATGCATCACAGCATCAATAATTATGGGTTGGGCAGTAGTGCCACCGCATCCCTATCGTGACAGCAGATGAAATTACAAATTATGTTATCCTTATTTGGAGTAATGGACTAGACGGCAAAGCATCAATTATGCATGACCTTTGAAGTGAGATCAGATGGTAACACCCAGTCCCTTTGAGCAAAAGATCCGATAACTGATAATCGAGCTCATGCCGAACTTGATAAAACTTCAGTAAGGTCATTAGAGCTACCACTAGACATAATTGAGTGCGAATGCAAGGAAGAATGGTACAAACTTCTTTTAATGCATTTCTTTTGTCTCCAGAAAGAGGTGTGTATGGAGTCCGAAGGATGGAAGGAGAGATGGTCTTGCGTGGACTTCACCATAGTCTTCTCCATCTTTTCTTTTCTCTGTTCTCATTTCTCCTTTGCAGAATATTTCTGCCATCCTCCGTGTGCCTCTTTTTTCTTTTCTTCTATAAGTAGGCTGGAGTAGTTCCATTACATGCCCACTTCTTTAGGTAGTTGTATTACCTGCACATTTTTGTTTTTATGGTGGAAGTAGTTACATTCGTATTTAACTTATTTTAGCATTAGTTATGAGCCACTTATAAGTCTACTTGCACCCATGTTAAATGGGCCTTCTCATTACATTTCAATAATGCATCCATTTTTCACCTACTGTTGTAATTTGAGTTCAACACTTGCATATATCAAACATTGTTCAAACCCTACTAGCAAAGCAAAATAATCTAAATAGTATCGTTACCAAAACTTTAACTAGAACTGAGCAACATGTCTAACAGTGGACAACAAACTAGGCTTACACAAAGTCCATTCTCAAGAAACACATAACTATCTTGCTTTGGTAAACAAAACAAACCACAAAACTAAAATAAAATAAAATTAAAACTAGAAGTCGCAGCATTGTTCTTTGAAAATGGTAAAAAGGCAAATTAAAAACTTAAAAAGTATTGTTATACGTCAAGTGTGAAAAGATAATTGAAAGAAAATGATTAAGAATGCCAATTGGTACCTCAAAAACAAGCAACTGAGCAACATTATCTCGTAAGCCAATTTTTGAATATTGAATGCTGTCATCTTCAATTAGACGAAACCTAAAATAATAAACACTTTTAGCCAAGAAAACACTTGCAGTAACAAAAATTAAGAATGTGAAGAGGCTTTTACCGTTTTTCTTTCCAAAACACTGCACAACCATCTCTAGCTTCCCCAGTACGCCTCTTGACAGGATGAAGTAACTCTAAATAAGAAACTTATAGAAATTCAAAAAAGAATTTCTCCCATGAAGTAATAAATACCTTAAACCTTCCAACATAGCCTAGTTTGCTCAAGATGTTCAAAATGTCATAATATCTATCTACTTCCTAAGAAAAAAAAAGCAGCCAACATTTGTCAGAGTAGAGGAACCATATAAAAATAATCAGATAGTGACAATTAAACAAAGAAACTGCATATGCCTACATGGAACTACTATCATGTAAGGCATACTTGCCTGAAGACATACTACATCAGTCTTCCATCTTGTAATGTCTTCACAAATTAGTCTTTTTCGTGAGTTCCAATCCATTGCACTTGAAGGAATATCCAAATAAAGATCGCGATGGTTTGATGCATTATGGACACCCAAGATGTTATAAGAAACAACGACAAACCTATCTGCAACCAAATTAATGAAAAGATCATCAAACATGATTCAAATATTTTTTTCACTTTATATTGAAAGAGATGATTGGAATTACAAGATAAACAACTAGATAGGATAAAACACCAAAGATCAAAGTGAAGAAGGTGATATTGATACTACAATATCAATTTGTGGATCATAGAGCATTTCGCAATGGTAATGCAAGGAATATGTATTCTTAATACTAATGTATATTATTCACTTAGGCAACCCCTTTATATAGAAAATATGAAGAATGTTATAGGTTGTTCCACAGTGATGGGTTTATAATCTTGGTTGATCCACAGTAAGCTAACAGGTATTAAACATTAGTTCAGTATAAGCATTTATTAACTTGCAACAACACTTTCCTTCATTAAGCTCTTACTGTATAACATCTAAAATTGATCATCCAGAAACACATATAGTAACATGAAGCTTGCACCATTACTTACAAGGAGCAGAACATGAAGCATGCCACATTAATAACTCAAAATAATAATGCAACAAATCAGAATGAGGAGATCGGGAGGAGAGGAAGGAATAGATTTTGGAAAAGGGAAACTTTAGTGTCCTAAGAAACAAAGATTTTGTTGTCCATGAAGTCAAGAAGAATCCTCCTATAGTCAGAAATGTTGACACTTGTTAGTTGATCCAATGGTTGTATGTTTTGTGTTTTTGCCCTCCTCGCTCAACATGTATCTGTTTAGTATACATCATAAGATATAGATGAATATGAAATATATATTATATCATTATAAGGTTAACATTGTATACAACATTCTTGAGTATCTAGAATATATGTATATGTTTATGCACATATACATATGTATATGTATATACATGTACATATATATGTATTTTCATGTACATATATAATATATATATATGAAACAGGGACACTCTTACCTTTTAGGGCCACCTATGAGGCACCCCCTACTTAGAATGCTTTTGAATTCAATATTCCACCGTTATATATGGAGGATTATGAGTCGGAATTTTGATGGAAAAAATTTTAACTCAATCGAAATACGAATCGACCTCCATCTAACTTTTTGATTAAGAAGCAATATATTTGTTTTAGTTTTTTTCCTTTTCTCTAATCTTAATCAAAATGCCGGATGAAAGTCGATTCATACTCCAACTGAGCTGAAATTTTTTCACAAAATTCTAATCTATTTTTCATATTCAACAGTGTAGATTGAATTTTGAGCAATCTAAACAGGGGGAGTGCCTCAAGGGTGCCTCTAAAAGCGGGTTGCCCCTATCCCCATAAAGCTAATATATATACACACACATATATATATATATATATATATATACACATATATATGGGCACTCTCGAGCACTCCCTTTTCGATTTATGGCCGGAATTACCTCCAAATCTAATCTCCACCATTGGATATGAACAATTATGAGTTATAAACGTACCCATAAAATTTCAGCTCAATCGGACCACGAATTTATTTTCATCTGGTCACTTGATCAAAATGACAGAAATAAACATGTTTTCAGTTTATTTTCTATTTTTCTGAAAGGTTTTGGGTAGTTTAATTGTTGTGTTGTTACTACGGTTGAGAATAAACATGTTTTCTAGTGAAATCAAGAGCAGAAAATATTCAGGAATCAGGTGACTTGCCATGAACTTGTAGATAGCTACTGCTAGAATGTGCTGATCACCATGTTTCAAATTAAACCCAAGGATATTTGTCAAAGTAATAAGGGAGCTGGAAAACTATTTGGAATATCAGAGATGTTTAAATAGTTAATAAAAAATTCAGATAGATATTAATCTTAAAGTTGAACTGAGAAACATAATGCAAGTTAAATTCAATACATGCTGCAGTAAAACTAAAAAGAGGAATTAATGGTAAATCAGAGATTGATAGTTTGGGAAACTGTAATTAATATCCTCCTAGATACTTAATTGGGGTGTAACGCAAGGTGGTCCTCAAACCTCTCCTGGAGATACACTAATCCAAGCTAAATGTAGCATGGAATGGCGTTGGTCTTAGAATCTAGTTCGCAATTGTTGGATTAGAATAGATTTGCTCAAAAAGCAAGATAGACCATATTTTTTGTGAATGCAACAAAAGTGTAGAACTAGCTTTTATAATTGAGATTGATTCAGCACCCATAATCGAAGTGGAGGAGACAATATATAGTATGGGCTCAATATGAGATTGAGACTTTATTTGGTTTGAGAGGAAATGAGGAAAAAGAAAATATTCTCTCTTTTTATGGTTTGGTTGAGGAGAAATAGGAGGAGAAAAGAAAAGAATTCTCCTTCCAACATGATAGAGATTGGACTAAACCAGTATTCATCCATTGGATTAATTGATATTAAGTTAGACTAGAGTCTAATTATTTACGTGTTTTAATTGCTCTAATTTATGTTAAGTTAGACTAAGGTTCAATTAGTTGGGAGTTTTAATTGGTTTAGAAGTTTCAGTTGTAACAGTTGTTGGTATTGTAGTTGCATTTGGTTTAGAAGTAGTATTAGGATATTTAGGAAATTAGCAAATTTATTTTAAGAGTTGTAAATTTGTACTCATGCTCGATTAACGAATTCTTGAGTCTTTGTTAAAAATAAGGAGGTGCTTACTCTCTTTAACGAGTTATAGGTGTGGTAAAACCTTAATCTTCGAGATGTAGACTCGCTCCAATGAGTTGAAGGTGAAATAGTGGCCTAAAATCCTATATATTATTTGGATTTTCTTTCAAGAGGGAGTGAAAGTTTATAAGTTAATTTCTTTAAGTAAAAAAAATTGTCTCATCACTTTGAAATCAATAATATTTCTCTATAATATGAGTAGAGTCTTCAATAGACCAAACTGGTGTTGAATGGTGTTTCTTGGTAAGCCTTAAACTTCTTTAGGACAAAGAATCCTAAGCTTTCTAGTTGTCTTTAACTTTCTTCAAGACTCTTAAGATCCGCTTAAAGATAAAAAATCTTAAGTAATAGTGCAGACGAGTATACAAGCTTGTTAATTATGACTTATTGTAGGACTAACTCTTCAAGCCACTTCGATTTTTCCCCCTGCGCTAGTCGAAATCACCTAAGTCAATAAAACTTAAATCTTTGAATCAACTTCTTATTTTGCAAATATAAGGGATGAATGAAGTTTAGCTGGTTTGCTTCCATGAGTTTTGAACATAAATACTTATAACAAAAATCAACATAGAGTGGGATTTGCCCCTATCTCCAAGAAACTAATATATCTCTATATATATATACACATATATATATATATATATATATACACATATATATATATATATATATATATATATATATATATATATATATGGTAATATATATATATACATTTGTACACATTGTGCACTGTTCGTGCACATTGTGTACATTAATTCTCAGTCGTTCGATCACGAGCGAGCGGCTGAGATTCAACAAACCACGGACGCGGGTTTGATCCCGTTCGAAGGGCACGCTGGTCATTTCGCGTGCTCTTCTGACGGGATTAAGTTTTTTTTTTTCTTTTTTCTATTTTCATTTCTTCCCTTCACGCGTTCGTCTCTCCCTCCGGGCTCCCGCGATCGCCCGCGCCCGATCGATCTCGGCACGATTTGGCGATTGCCGGCCAATGTTTCTCCTAAAATCATCTTATTTCTTCGATTTTCAAACCCATTTTTTCTTTTCAAGCAGCCGATCGAAACCCCTAGCACCGATTCCCGCGACGAAACATCGTCGTTAGGAGCGCAAAAACCGTAAGTCCTCTTCCCTAACTTCTTCTAATCGTGCTCAATTGATCAATTTCATCAATCGCCGCACCGAGCACATTATCCGCTGCGGGATCCGGTAAGTTGAAATTTTTTTTTTAATTTTTAATTACTTTCATCTATTTCGTTCTTAGTTGATTAATTTCATCATGATTCTACTAATTTGCATTCTTTTCTATATTTTTCTTGAATTTTTGTATTTTTTCAGCTCGGGTGGCTCTGACAGTGGGGTAGAAGAAGATGCGGGTATTTCAATTTCAATTGCAGGCATTTGATTTCGATTTCTGTTTGACTTCAATTACCTTTTTTCATCTGTTTGATTTTAATTCCAATAGAAACAAAATTTTCATATCGTTCCTATATTTTCTGCAGATGAACGGATACAGTAAAGATAAGATGAAGACCGGAACGGAAGAGCCTACTGCTTTTGTTTTAGATTTTTTCTTTCTTTCATGATTTTAGGAATTCAGTTGTTGAAGCTGTCCAGTGAAAATGGACACTGGAAACTGTCCAGTGAGCGTGCAGTTTGTTGATAAGGTTCTTTCCAGTGAAAATTCTTTCTGTATGTTTTTGTTTGAAAATTGTAATACATCAGTGAAGATGATGCTATGTAAATGTGTTGTTTTTGTTTGAAAAATGTAATGCATCAGTGAATGTAATCATCGATGAAGTAATGTTAAATAAAAGGTTTTGTTTTTGTTCCAATTGGGCTTCTGATGCATCAGCGAATGAAATGTAATGTTATATGAAATAAAAATTCTGTTTTTGTTCAAAACTTGTTTGATATGGTGGAGATTACATATAGTTTTCAATGCAATGGATTGTTAAGATTTCAATATAGCTGTGCATGGAACGGATGTACATATCTGGGTTACTCTTTCACGTAACAAAGAAAAAATTGAAAGATGAGAAACTAAAGAAGAAAACAGAACAGAGAAGACATCACTTATAAAGGGTATTTATATCATTAGCAATAACATGCATTTCTTTCCCGCTGAAATTTTTTCTTCTCTGTTCCTGCGCGGGAAGGATGCAGCTCTCTGTTTTTGCTCTCTGTTCAGCTCTCTATTCATCTCTGTTTTATTTTATTTTTTTCATTATCTTCTCTTCTTCCTCTCCAATGGCACACTTCAACACAGGTATTTCACGTCCAAGACATGAAATTCACGATCCTATATTTCCTTCACTGTTGACAAAGAGACGATGTTGCTTACACTTTTTTTTTTTTTTGAATTTTCAGATTGTCAAATGGATTCTTCTTTCCTTCCAACTCTAAACATACGCAACGAGAACGATAAGTCACCGTGCTTAGGGATGACATTTGAAAGTCTTGAAGTTGCAAAATAATTCTATATAAATTATGGGAAAGCCGTGGGATTTAGTGCTGTTACCCGATCTACGGAAAAGACATGATCTCATTCTGATGAAGTCACTATCTGTCAAATGACTTGTGATCGTTATGGACACCACAGAAGCCGGAGATCGGAAAAGACAAATGATGGATTTGAGAAAGAAGTAAAAAGAAACAGAAACACAAGTACGGCGAAATGCGGATGCTCTACAACAATGAGAGTGAAAAAGCAAATTAATGGATTGTGGAAAGTGGTAGGTTATGAAGGTCAGCACAATCATGACCTAGTTAGCCCGGCTAAAAGAATGCGTATGCCTGTTTGCAAAAATTTGCCCGTTGCAGCTAAAATATTGATCGATTCATTTCGAGATACATACCCGTCACTAAGATTGCTGATATATTTGACGGACCTCAGCATGGTTTTGATAACAGAGACTGTTGGAATCATTTGTGTCGCTCGAAGGAATACAAAAAACCTATCAATGGCACCGCAGCTTTGAATTTCTTTAAAAGAAAGTGTACAGAAGACCCAAATTTTTTTTATGCAATACAGATGGATGAAGAGTCAAGGGCAATTAATTTTTTTTGGATAGATGGTAGATCACGCACACAGTTTCAGTATTTTGGTGATGTGGTATTCTTTGACACTACATACCGCACGAATGTGTACGAAATGCTATTTGCACCATTCATTGGAGTCAACCATCATATGCAATCAATCCAGTTTGGTTGTGCACTACTTTTAGATGAGACAGAAGAATCCTTTCAGTGGCTCTTTGAGACATGGCTTGCAGCTATGGACGGTAATACTCCATGTTCAATTATCACAGATCAAGATAGAGCTATGACTGCAGCTGTTGCGAAGGTATTCCCTAATACACGTCATAGATTTTGTTTGTGGCATATTATGAAAAAGTTTGCCGAAAAATTTTCACATGTGTATTTCAAAAGCTCAAAATTCAAAAAAGACATGAAGAGCTATATTAGAGAAAGTTATACTCCTAGCATTTTTGAGATTCAGTGGAAAAAATTACTGTGTACATATAGATTGCATGAGAATATGTGGCTCAAAGAAATATATGAGATTAGACAAAAATGGGCACCCGTCTATCACTTGGATACTTTCTATGCCGGTATGAATACTACCGGACGCTCCGAAGGTATGAATGGTATTTACAAAAAAATTTTCCGGTCGACAACAACTCTTAGAGAGTTTGTGTTGAAGAATGAAAAGTGCTTGAAAAAAATTACTGAGAAAGAAAAGAAAGAAGATTATACGAGTGAACACTCGTGTCGCATTGTTGAAAGGAATGCATTTATCTTAAAAAGTGCAGCAAAATTGTACACGAGAGATGTGTATGATAGGTTCAAACAAGAATTTGAAAAAGCTCAAATCGAGTATGTTCTGCATGACGATGAAAAGGATAGTGACGGCTACACGACTTATATTTATAAGTCTAGACTGGAAGGTGATCTGCGTGAGTGGAAGGTGAAGTTCAATCCAACAACAAAGAAAGGTAACTGTGAATGCAAACTTTTTGAGTTTATGGGGATTCCTTGTGGACATCTTGTGAAGGTTTTTCTAAATCGAGATATAGAAATACCAAATCACTTTAATCTTCAGCGTTGGAAGAAGGGGGCAAATAAATATAGAGCTAAATATGATTGTTGTTCTGTAAGTGGGCATAAAAATGTTGAGTTACTGAGAACAACACATCTACAGATGGTTTGCAACCAATTGGTTTACGAAGCCGTTGAAACCGACGAGGGGTATAAAATTTTATTAAAAGCATTAGAAGAAACAACAAAGCGGCTTAGAGAAGTAAAGAACACTAATGTCCATATTAGCATTCCAGTTGCCAACTCATGTACTGCCAATGATAATTTACAAGTTTCAGTTTATGCATCTCAAGTCTTACTATTGAATCCTCATATCTCACAAACTAAGGGAAGAAAAAAAGAAGGAACAAATTATAAGAGTAATAATAGAATAAAAGGAGGTTTGGAGAAAGCCACTGTAAAAGCAAAAGCAAAGATAGGCAGAAAATGCACGTACTGTAACAAGTATGGTGTTCAACATGACAAACGAAATTGTCCTGAAAATCCAAATAGAAAGAATAAGACAAGTAAGTATAATTGTTTCCTTAGCTTTGATTAGTAATATACCTTCTTTTTTTAATTCAAACTTTTTTCTTAACATTTGTTATCAATTTTAATTGATAGTTTTTGGAAGAGATTATGCTGAGGACAAAAATAGAGATGATGGTGAATGCGAAGATACTAGTGAAGAAGAAGAGCTAGCTATTAATTTAGAGTAAGATGATGAATTTATTTTGACATTTTTGAAAGCATTTGGATGTTGTATCCAATCTTATTAAGTTGCACTGTATAGGAACAATTTGTTATATGCAACTGTGATGTTCAATTATTATACTTTCTATGTGCATTTCCAAAAAGTAAAAAAATTAAAGTGAAATAAAAAAAAAGTTAAGCCAAAACAGTGAAAAAAAAACAGTGAATAAAGCAGTGAAATAAATTAAAAAAAACAGTGAAATGGAAAATGTGGAAAAAATACAGTGGAAGAAAGCAGTGAAATAAAAATAATAAGAAAAAAACAGTGAAACGGAAAAAATGAAAAAGAAAAACAGTGAAAAAACTCGATGAAAAATGAAGTGGAAAAAAAAAGCAGTGATATAAAGAAAATGAAAAATACAGTGAAAAAAGACAATGGAAAAAAGTGGAAAAAAACAGTGAAATAAAAAAAATAAAAAAGAAACAGTGAAAAAAGAAGTAAAAAAAAGAAAAAAACAGTAAAATGGGAAAATGAAAAAAAAATAGTGAAATAAAAAAAAGACAAAAAAACAGTGAAATGGGAAAAAAGAAAAAAAAATAGTGAAAAAAGACAATGAAAAAAAATGGAAAAAACAGTGAAATAAAAATATAAAAAAGAAACAGTGAAAAAAGAAGTAAAAAAAGAAAAAAACAGTAAAATGGGAAAAATGAAAAAAAAACAATGAAATAAAAAAAAAGAGAAAAAAACAGTGAAATGGGAAAAAAGAGTGAAAAAAGACAATGAAAAAAAAAGTGAAAAAAAGAAGTAAAATAAAAATGAAAAAGAAATAGTGGAAAAAGAATTGAAAAAAAATAATGAAAAAAGCAGTGAAATGGGAAAAGTGGGAAAAAAAAACATTGAAAAAAGACAATGAAAAATAGACAGTAGAAAAAGCAGTGAAATAAAAAAGTGAAAAAAAACAGCGAAAAAAAAGTGAAAGAAAAATAATAAAAAAACCAATTAAATGAAAAAATAGAAAAAAAAAGATCTAAAAATCTATGCCTGACACTTGTATTCACTAATCATAGCTCACTTGAGCATTGCATTCATATTTGAACTTCATTTGCATTAGCTCACACTTGCATTCACTAAAACCCGATCTATTTGAGCATTACATTCACAATTACATAACTCGCAATAAGCATTCACACTTACATTCACTTGCATATCTCACACTTATATTCACTTAAATATAGCTCCACTTGAGCATTACATTTACAATTACATAGCTCACAATGAGCATTCACACTTGAATAGCTCACACTTGCATTCACTTAAACATAGCTCCACTTGAGCATTGTATTTACAATTACATAGCTCAAAATGATGCATTCACCTAAATTTTTCATTCAAATTCACTGAACTGCACATTTAGCTCCACTTGAATATAGCCAGTGATGCATTCAGAAGTTCTGTTCTATTTAAACATTCACTCAAACAGAACATTGGCATGCATTCAAATATTCTGTTCTGTTCAAACATACACTCATCCAGAACATGTGCATTCTACACTGAACATTCACTGATGCATTCACGTGAAGAGAATAATTACATCCACTACAAATGTCAAAGCCATTTACATTCCATTCAAATGCCAAGCCAACAACTTTCTGAACCATTACAATCAAATAAAACATTCACTGGACCATTTAATTAACATCGACAGCCTTAAAAACATACATAGAAAGAACCTTATCAACAAATTGGACGCTCACTGGACAGTTTCTAGTGTCCATTTTCACTGGACAGCTTCCACAACTGAATTCCTAAAATCATGAAAGAAAGAAAAAATCTAAAACAAAAGCAATAGGCTCTTCCGTTCCAGTCTTCATCTTATCTTTACTATATCCGTTCATCTGCAGAAAACATAGGAATGATATGAAAATTTTGTTTCTATTGGAATTAAAATCAAACAGATGAAAAAAGGTAATTGACGTCAAACAGAAATCGAAATCAAATGCCTGCAATTGAAATTGAAATACCCGCATCTTCTTCTACCCCACTCTCAGAGCCACCCGAGCTGAAAAAACACAAAAATTCAAGAAAAATATAAAAAAGAATGCAAATTAGTAGAATCATGATGAAATTAATCAACTAAGAACGAAATAGATGAAAGTAATTAAAAATAAAAAAAAAAATTTCAGCTTACCGGATCCCGCAGCGAATAATGTGCTCAGTGCGGCGATTGATGAAATTGATCAATCGAGCACGATTAGAAGAAGTTGGGGAAGAGAACTTTTTGTGCTCCTAATGACGATCGTCGGCCGGTAACGACGATGTTTCGCCGCGGGATTCGGTGCTAGGGGTTTCAATCGGCTGCTTGAAAAGAGAAAATGGGTTTGAAAATCGAAAAAATAAGATGATTTTAGGAGAAACATTCGGTGCTAGGGGTTTCGTCTCTCCCTCCGGGCGATCGCGGGAGCCCGGAGGGAGAGACGAACGCGTGAAGGGAAGAAATGAAAATAGAAAAAAGAAAAAAAAAAATCCCATCAGAATGGCACGCGAAATGACCAGCGTGCCCTTCGAACGGGATCAAACCCGCGTCCGTGGTTTGTTGAATCTCAGCCGCTCGCTCGTGATCGAACGGCTGAGAATTAATGTACACAATATGCACGAACAGTGCACAATGTGTACATAGCGGTTACCATATATGTATGTATATATATATATATATGTATATATATGTATGTATATATATATATCTATATATGTATATATATATAGAGAGATATATTAGTTTCTTGGGGATAGGGGCAAACCCCACTCTATGTTAATTTTTGTTACAAGTATTTATGTTCAAAACTCATGGAAGCAAACCAGCTAAACTTCATTCATCCCTTATATTTGCAAAATAAGAAGTTGATTCAAAGATTTAAGTTTTATTGACTTAGGTGATTTCGACTAGCGCAGGGGGAAAAATCGAAGTGGCTTGAAGAGTTAGTCCTACAATAAGTCATAATTAACAAGCTTGTATACTCATCTACACTATTACTTAAGATTTTTTATCTTTAAGCGGATCTTAAGAGTCTTGAAGAAAGTTAAAGACAACTAGAAAGCTTAGGATTCTTTGTCCTAAAGAAGTTTAAGGCTTCCCAAGAAACATCATTCAGCACCAGTTTGGTCTATTGAAGACTCTGCCCATATGATAGAGAGATATTATTGATTTCAAAGTGATGAGACAATTTTATTTTACTTAAAGAAATTAACTTTTCACTCCCTCTTGAAAGAAAATCCAAATAATATATAGGATTTTAGGCCACTATTTCACCTTCAACTCATTGGAGCGAGTCTACATCTCGAAGATTAAGGTTTTACCACACCTATAACTCGTTAAAGAGAGTAAGCACCTCCTTATTCTTAACAAAGACTCAAGAATTCGTTAATCGAGCATGAGTACAAATTTACAACTCTTTAAATAAATTTGCTAACTTCCTAAATATCCTAATACTACTTCTAAACCAAATGAAACTAGAATACCAACAACTGTTACAACTGAAACTTCTAAACAAATTAAAACTCCCAACTAATTGAACCTTAGTCTAACTTAACATAAATTAGAGCAATTAAAACACGTAAATAATTAGACTCTAGTCTAACTTAATATCAATTAATCCAATGGATGAATACTGGTTTAGTCCAATCTCTATCATGTTAGAAGGAGAATTCTTTTCTTTTCTCCTCCTATTTCTCCTCAACCAAACCATAAAAAGAGAATATTTTCTTTTCCCTCATTTCCTCTCAAACCAAATAAAGTCTCAATCTCATATTGAGCCCATACTATATATTGTCTCCTCCACTTCGATTATGGGTGCTGAATCAATTTCAGTTATAAAAGCTAGTTCTACACTTTTGTTGCATTCACAAAAAATATGGTCTATCTTGCTTTTCGAGCAAATCTATTCTAATCTAACAATTGCGAACTAGATTCTAAGACCAATGCCATTCCATGCTACATTTAGCTTGGATTAGTGTATCTCTAGGAGAGGTTTGAGGACCACCTTGCATTACACCCCAATTAAGTATCTAGGAGGATATTAATTACAGTTTTCCAAACTATCAACCTCTGATTTACCATTAATTCCTCTTTTTAGTTTTACTGCAACATGTATTGAATTTAACTTGCATTATGTTTCTCAGTTCAACTTTAAGATTAATATCTATTTGTATTTTTTATTAACTATTTAAACATCTCTGATATTTCAAATAGTTTTCCAGCTCCATATTACTTCGACAAATATCCTTGTGTTTAATTTGAAACATAGTGATCAGCATATTCTAGCAGTAGCTATCTACAAGTTCATGGCAAGTCACCTGATTCCTGAATATTTTCTGCTCTTGATTTCACTAGAAAACATGTTTATTCCCAACCGTAGTAATAACACAACAATTAAACTACCCAAAACCTTTCAGAAAAATAGAAAATAAATGAATCTCCACACACACACACACATAGATATATTAACTTGAATTTCACAAACTTGGACAAGAATTAAACAATTGTCCAAAAATTCAGAAAAGAAACCACAAACATGACTCATGAGAGATATAAATCACAATATTTAGGTTTGGTTATTCATAAAGAAGAACTGAATAAGATCTTATACATAAGATTAAACAATAATTAATGAAATGACGAGGTGCTACAAGAATTTTATATAATAAGAAAATCCTTTAACGATAAAATAAATGTCGGTTTTATAGAACACCTTTCGGCCTTTAATGTTATAGAGTAATGAGTCTTGGGCTATCAAATGTTAAAATGTCCATAAGATAAAACGTATAGAAAATGAGAATGCTAAGATGGATGAGTAAGTCACTAGAATATACAAAATATAAAATAAAAATATAAGCCAACAAACAGTTTTTGGGCCGATAAAAAACAAGCTAAGGAAAAGTAGGGTTAGGTAGTTCGGACATGTCTTGCGTAGATATCAAAATGCTGCAATGTATAAAAATGATGTGATTCTATCAAACAATTTAGGAGAACAAAGGGTAGACAAAAACTAGCTTGGCCTAGAGTGGTGGCAAAGGGTTTAGAGGATTAGATAATCTAATTTATTATCGAACAGAAAGAAAAAAAACATATTCATATAGCCCACCCCACTCAAGTAGGATACAGGCTTAGTTTGTTGTTGTTATTGGTGTTTGGTTAGTCATTTCTTAAACCACATTTAACGTCCTGCATTATCTACAATGTGGTTGAAACCACGGTTAAGAGAAGCTAAATGAATCTGCTTCTCTAGAATCACCTTTACCAGCCACGCTTTTACTTACTGAAGCTTGCCCATTGATGCAGCCAATTGGGGCCTAAAACCACGAACTTACAGATTTTAAGGCTCCATCTGAGAATACTTCTTACCGCTTGTGGAGAAGGGAACCGAACAGAGATTTTCAGCTTCGATCCAACGCCTGACGGGCGCCGGTGGGACCCGCCTGCCGTCGGGATTGTACCACGCTCTGTCCCGGCATGATCGCTGTGGTTGCCTGCGAGAGCAGCGCCATGGCGCGCCGGAGAACGGCGTAGGGCGGCGAACGGTGCAGAAGGGATCATACGCGGAGGAGGAGAAGCAGCAGATCATTGTTATTCAAGAGAATGAAATTGATTATCAAATCAGTTTATCTTTTTCAAGAGGAGAAGCAGCAGATCATTGTTTGATTTTAAGTAGATTACAGTTTTTTTTTTTTTTATAGCAAACACTTATCTCTTTAACTTTGTTTTTCCTAGCCATCTTTCTAAAATAATTTTATCTAATAATCTTATATAGTATTTTGATGAGAAATGATCAAAGTACCATTCAAATTTTAACACTAATTTGAGCCCTCTCCAATACTCAAAATTGATAATATTCAAGCTTCTTGCATGTTCCGAGTGCATCTACGAAAGATTTCGAATAAATATTAATTCAAAAAACATATTAGGGATGCCTATCTATAGTAAATTAATTCTAAAAAAAAGCTTGGCTATAGTAAAAATTCAAAGAAAAAGTTGATAAAAGTACAATAAATTCTAAAAAAATACACACATGCAAGGTCACACATTTAATTTATGATAAACATTCTAAAATCTTTCAAAAATTTATTGTATTTTAACTAGTAAGTATAGTGATTTATTATCTAAAAGTCTAAGGATCGTACCCTGTGCCGTGCAATCCTATTGAACCCAATTGTGACTAGTGAAAAACTAGTGTAACCATGGGTTGTATTAAGTTTTTCAATACTATGACCTTGTATTGTGCAACCAATGCAAGAGCAAGCAACTCGGGGTCGCACTTGGGAGCATAGAATAGGATCGCACTTACATCTAACACAAAATCACAGTTAGTCATCATTTAGAGTAATATTAGGAAAATGTTAAAAAAAGTTATCTTAATAAGACTTAAATGAGAAATCACTATCTTTATTAGACTATAGAGATGCATGAAATATTTTAGAATGTCTATTATAAATTAAATTTGTGCACTCCTATGCAACCTTGATGAACCCGTACGTATTTAACAGAATTTTTTTATTTTTATCAACTTTCAAGCAAATTTTTATTATAGTCGAACTTACATTTGATGTTATTTTTTCTTCAAGTAACACGTATGATATTTTTTTCAATTAATACTTACTTGAGATTTTCACGAATGCATTCAAAATCATTCAGCAAGATTGCAAAAATCAGTTTTTAGTTTGTAAGTGAGATCAGATTAGTGTTAAAACTAAATGAAAGTTACTTTGATCATTTCTAATCAAAATGCTAGACAAGATAATTAGAAAAAGGTATTTTGAAAAGTATTAAAAAATAAATGAAAGGTTAAATGGCTTGCTTAATAAAAAAACGTTCGATTGGAGAAGAGTTTTGTTTATCTTTTCCAATTAGATTAATACCCAGGCATATGTATCATTGGTGTGGGACTTTCCAAAATGCTTTTGCTATGGGTAAAGATCAATTCTATCCAATTTGTGCCATGTGTCCATTAGTGCGTAAAAATTTTCAAACCCCACATCTTTTCCCTACAAATATAGAATGTCATTAATCATACGCGGAGACACTAAAGACGTGTTTAAATGCATGAAAGTGACTTTCCCATTAAAAACGTGTTTAAATGCATGAAAGTGATTTTTACTAAAATAAGTTTTGTAAAAGTTAATTTGGATGAGAAGTGAAATTCAGTAAAAGTAGAATACGAGGTTTAACTGAAGCATAAGAAGTAAAATTTAGAGTGGAGTTTTGGTGAAAGTGGAGTTCGGTGTGAAAATAAAGTAGAGTTTCAATTAGCAATTAAAACATGTGAAGTGATCCGAACTCATACGTAGAAAAATAGTGAGTTTGGTGGTATTAAAATATTCCCTAGAAGAAAAAATAAAACAAAAAATACATTATAGAATGGATCATTTCGAAAATCGTGCCTCCTCTCTTCTTCTTCTTCGAGGATGTTCCAGTTATCTAAAAAATTATGTTAATTCAAATAATAAATTTATTTTATAAAAGTGTTTGTATAAAAAATATGTTACTTAAATTATAACCAAAGATTATACTTAGATAAAAAATGTTTATATAATAAAGGACAATATAAATGACTAAAATGTGTTTAAATATATATTGGGCAATATATGTTAGATTTGTAGATCCATTTTCGTATATAATCTATTTTTCTTTACTGTGAATATATTTTTTAACATAGTTAATTTCTAAAGTTTCTAATAATAATTAATATTTTGACATTAAATTTTTTATTTATAAATATTTTTATAATTACATATATGTAAATAAACTTGAACTTTTATATATTTATTTTGGGGTCAATCTCAAATAACCATGTACATTTTGCCTAAAATTTAGAAATATAGGCGTTATTTTTAAATTGTTAGAGTAAGGCATTTATTATCAACACCGGGCTTAGAAATAAGGAGTTAATTTCAATAGGTAACTCTAATAAGTCCTATAAGCGGCTTATAAGCACTTCATTAAATACTTGAATTATTATTATATTGAGAGCTTATTTGGGCTTATAACCTAACTAATAATATGATTTATTAATATAAAATTTTAATCGAATAAAAACTAATTATTTTGTATAATAAGGAAATTTTTTCTTTTGTTTATCTTTCGATAGAGCGTGAGTTTTGAAACCATAGCTTGGAAACTTTTATATCTGAAAATAAATTATCATTTGGTATTTAGCAAACATTAACTATTAGTTTGAATTTTACTTTTTATACAACATAAATCATAAAAGGCACTATATTTTAAACTAAGTTTATTATAGTGACACTTATAAAAACTAATAGTCCAATTCATTATTATTTTGATTTATAAATGACTAAACTAATGGATTTTTTACACTAAAGGAGATGTTTAAAACAAAACCACACAAGCTTTCCCTTTGAAATAAAAAATGTGAGATTGACATTTGTATAAGAGTTCGATATTTGAACATCAATAAATGATTGTACTTTATTAGTGGGTTATATGTATTTTATAGTAGGTGTTCTCCATTTGAAATTTATTCGTTAATGAAGGAAATATCTCTTCTTCCTCCTCAATTTTATTTTAATTGGATAACTACACCACAATTCAGACTATACACAAAACTTATTATAGCGACACTTTTAATAACTAATTCTCCAATTCATTATTGTTTTAGGTTCATAAATGAGCAATTGGTGACTATTTTACACAAATTAGATAATTAAATTAATATTAAACAAGATTGCCTTTAAAAGTAAAACATGTGAGGTAATGTCAATATAAGGGTCTAATAATCTATTGTAAAAGAATTAATTATGCTTTATCAGTGGTTGTTTATGTTTTATCTTAGTAATTCTCCTTTTTGAAGATTTTCATTCATGAACTCATGCTCTTTAGGTTTGTTTAATTGAATTATACGACTGTGATTTATAGCATAAGAAAGCATATTATAGCAACACTTATCAGAACTAGTTCTTCAATTCATTATCGTTTTTATCATAAATGAGTAAATTGATGATTTTGTTACACTAAGCAGATTACTAAACCAATTTTGCACAAGCTTGCATTGAAAATAAAAAATGTGAGCTAATTAATGTAAAAATCTCATAATTGATCATAAAGAATTTTTGTGCTTTGTAGTCAGTTACTTTTCTCTTATCCTTACGAGCTCCCTTTTCAAAAGTTATTCGGAAGAAGATGTGTGTATATTATGCTTCTCAATTTTGCTCTATTGAACTATGAAATGTAAATTTAGTAACATAAATGGAGTTGACTATAATAATAAACAATACGTAATAATGATTAATTTTATTCTACTAAAACAATAGATTTAGTACATGAAGGAAATGACTAACGAGAGTAGACAAATTTGCCTTTGAGTTTATGATGCCACTTAATTATAAGAACCAAGTTATAATTGTACATCCAGTTTGTATTTACTTCAACACAAATTCTTTCTAGCCATTGCAGATCCAAAAATTTCTGCAATAAAATGAGATAGATTTAGAAGAAAAATGATTTACATCTTAGCAATAAAATCAATTTGTTATGGAAGAAAAATATAACTCCAAAGAATTCAAATCTGTAAAGGTCACTTATACTAACATTTTCATACTTCTTTCCTCTTTCTAGCTAAAAAAAACTAATTTTGGGAAATTCTAACAATATACCTCCATAATTAGATTTCTTTCTCAAAACTATACGCTACAGAAAAATAACTCAATATGTACTTCTAAAGTAATAGAGAACATTACTTTAATAACTTCTTTGGAACTTTAGTAAGTCATCTTTTTAAAAAATCACTTGAATCTTATAATAAATCATGAATTCACAAAACTCGACAAAACTACTGGCAAATTTTAGTAAATTCAAGGCTTAGTTACATAGCCATAGAACATTCATAATAGTGATCGATTACTAGCATTGAAATTACTAGATATATCATTCATCTTTATCTATTCCTTTTTAAATTTCTTAATTTTAGTAATGATAAGTTATTTATGTTGAATTGTTCTAAATTAGTTGTTTTGCCAAGCTGATTGGCTGTTTCTATGGGTTTGGGCACTCTCATCATTTCTTGAGCTAATTTTTGGGGAGTTCTATACAAATGTTCACCTAACATGATAACAGATCAGATCGTATGTAGGAATTAACTCTAAAGATGATTGACTCTATTAAGAGGATTGTGTGTGACCTGCAAGTATGATTGTTTTGAATTATCTAAAATTTCCTATCTACCAAGCTGATTTTATATGAGTTATGCAGTCTAAGCTCTTGAACTAGCTTTTAGGTTGAGTTCTACTAAAGGTTCATCTAACAATTTAGATCTCAAAAGAACTGTTAATCATCCGATATCTCAACACCATCTAACTATTCAAGATAAAATTTTGTATAGAAATTTTCTAATTCTCTTTATGATATTTAAAGCTAAGTATTCTAGCTAGGAGGTTAAAAATCTGCAATTAGAAATGGTAAGATCCATACTTCATATTTTCAAAATCGAGCTTTCATGAAATATGTAGGCCTTCCTCAATCATCTTCTATACTATAAAGTTTTGTTCTTCCAGATTTTCAGAAGCGATCCTTAAGGCTAAAAGCTTGAGTCAATTGACTTCTTAGAAAGTGTAGAAGAAATTGAGAGGAGATAACAGACTAAGACAAAAAAAAGGTGTGCTTGTGCTTTAGAGACAATGCCATCTCATATTATTATCAAAATTACTTTTGGTATTTTCTGAATCAAGAATAATAAAATAGCAAGTGTTCTAATTATTATTATTTGAACCCATCTAGCTTTTTTAGCTTTTAAATTTGTATTAGAGTTTATAATTCGTATCTAAATTTTTTAATTTGTAGTTTTTTTAGCTAGATAACTTGCTGCATGGGTCCTCTATTAAGTCCACTCCTTTGAACGTTTGTTTGGATTATGAGTAGTGATGAGGAAGGAGAAATGTGAAGCATTTCTCCACCACTACCCATGTTTAGAAACTTCTTATTAAGTAGTTCTCCTTTCTTCCCATTTTTTTGTGTGTAAATGCGTGTGCAATATATGTAGGGACAAATTTCTTCCACTTCTATCCTCCTCCACTGCATTATTTATTTTTTTCTCTCTCTCTCTCGTGCGACCTCACTTAATAGTCCAACGTTCACACCAATCTTTCTCCCCCATCCATCGGGCTCCTCCTCTTCGTCCTCTAGCCTTCTTCTCTTTGTTGATTTCTTTCTCTGTCTGTCGCTCACTCGCTTCATTTTTTTTTTGCCGTATTGGCTATTTTATATTTTTTTCTTTCAAATTTTTATTTTAAATTTTGACCTGATTTGTTTTAGAAATTTTTCTTGAAAATTTGTTGTTGGTCGTGGTATTACTAATGATCTTTTTCTAAGAAGAGAATGGAAGTAGATATAAGAATCATTCTTTGATTTATTTTTTGTTTTTCATTGCCATTTGTTAAGAAAAACAAACATGAAAAATTTTATTTGATTGAAACTTGTAATTATTATTGTCATTGTTTTTAGTTATTGGTAACTCCTTTCTTCCCATATTTGTTGTGTGGTTGAAAAAAAGTTGTTTGAGTGCTTTTCATTTTTAAAAAAATTAGATTATAGTTTTTATAGTGTTCTATACTGTAAATGCTGAAGAAGTTTGATTGCCCATTCTATGAATTCGAATTGTTTCTATTGATTTGAGTAATGTTCTAGTTAATTTTTAATAACTAGACACTAGTTCATGAGAAAATATTTATATGCTTTCTTTGGAGTCTTTTAACACTTTATAAGTGTTAGAAAACCATGTTAAAAGCATCCTATCATTAAGATGCGTTTCATACTATGAAAGAAAATGAGAAGTGGTTAGTTTACACACGTTTCTGCATAAATCGATTTCAATAGGACTTCTTTTTGAAAGAATCTTATGTTTGTCTTTGTGTAACTTCTAAGTAGTTGGCTTTTTATTTTAATGACCTAGTTAACTTTCTATAGAGCTTGATAGGAATTAGACTTATATTTTGAAGTAAAAATGCTGCTTGTCAAGCTTTATTGTGTTAGTATGGATATGAGATGAATTGATTATAAAAGGTATTTGTTTATCACCAGCAAAGAGCTATCCTTTGTTTGTGCTTAAGTTGAAACATATAGAAAATACTTAATTATGAAATATTATAGAGAACGCTTAAGTATGGATATATAGTTGTTTAAAGGTTAATACATCACTCATAGTGAGATGTGTTGAATTCTCTATGATGTAATTTGAAACTTGTTTTATATTTTCTCTTTCTATATTCTAATTGGTCATATCTAATTTTTGTAGAGGATTACAGAAAATATTTAGGAAGTAGTTTGCATTTGGCCCTCCAATTTTGTAATCGTAATTTGTTATTTGATGTAAGTACTCGAGAATCTATAATCTAACTACAACGTCCAAACTAAAGTGTTTTATATATTTATTTGATTTTGTAGTGTTTTAAGTTGGTTTCTATTTTTCTTTTATCTTTTCTACTTGATGGGTTCTTTTACAGAGTTTTTTGCAGATTATATTCATATCCTATATGGATAATAAGTGTACTGTATTTTGTATCATTTGACTGTGGTATATATTGTTTATATTGTTGCTTACTGCTTGATGTTGCAAAACTAACATAAGATAAAGTTAATTGAAATTGATCCTGAAGTTATTTATAAAAGAAAAAGGATTAGACGTAGTTACTTAAGAAAATGAAAGAATCATATAATTCTCTGGCTAATGTGGCTAGATGTCATGGCATTTGTCGGATTAGTCCTTTGGTGTTTGCTAAATGGTGTGACATTACAGTAACTTATGACAGTATTTGACTTACATAGCGGGTTAGGTAGAAAAAAAAGTTATTAAATTTATGTATATTATTGGACAAAATTAAAAACTCATTTCCTACAAAGTATCTTGTAATGATCCAGAGATACTATTAGTTGTCACTTTTATAACTTTTTAAGGGCTATCACTGAAATAAAAAAGATTTTTGCAACAGTACGATTGGATCATGAGTTTTGAAAGAAATCTACAATAGCCATAGATACTATGCATATTTTAATTTGAAGATAATTTCTATGTAATTATTTACAATGAATTTATTTTACATAACTAATTAAGTAACAAATTGTGAAGTGTTGTGTTGGTTGATGGAATATATATTCAAGCTAGGTTTCTCATACAATTATTCCTAGATATCACTATGGAAAGAAATATCCAATACAAAATGTTCTAACTGCTTGTACTTTTGATCTCTAATTCGTATATATTTTAGCAAATTTGGAAGGATTAGTATATGACTCTAATATTATAAACGATATATTAAGAGGACGATGTCCATCAAGAATACCAATAGATAACAATGAATTAAAATAAATATATATATTAAGTTCAATCCTTCTAATAATATATGAATGATATCTAGATTTTAGAAAATTATACCTTATTGGCGCTGATTTTATGATAAGGAGTGTGCTAATTGCACATTATAAAAGGGTCTAATATTATTTACACCAGCATAAACAAATCCACCAATAAATTATTAAGAATTGTTCAACCTTCAACATGCATCATTACAATACAATATTGACAAAGCATTTGGTGTACTCAAAAAGCGTTTCATTCTATCAAGCTTAAATGAATCTTTCTTTTATGTTAAAAGCCATACGAAATTATAATAACATATTGCATTATGCATAACTACCTTATGAGTGAAGACGTGGATGATGTTCTTGTTAGAGAAGTAGATGATGAACTTGCTAACCAACCTAATGAATCAACAACAATTACAATGACGGTGATCACGATAAAGATACACAACAAGAAAAATCAATTAGGGATTACACTAGATAATGTTATCTATTTGTTTTTTTTCTTTTTATTGTTCTAATGAACTTTCATGTTAACTTACATGTTGTATTAGTAGGTCTTGAATTTGATAAGTCCATCTTATTATTTATTTGCATTTTTCATCAAAGAAGACTTCAATATGTCACAAAAGCGAAAGGCATGTTAAGGAGCGATCTCGTTAGATGAACTTTTGTTATGGATGATACTGTTATCTATGCCTTCTTGCATTAACATAATCGAGGAAACTGTTAATAGACTTTATGATAATATACTTAAGAAAAGAATGGAACACCTTTTTGATAAACCGCAAGACAAGAATAGAGTCCACAACCACATTAAGTACATGAAGAAAAATTGCTCCCGTTTGGGACGTATATAAGAGTGGATTAAGTGGGTTTTTTGAATAGTGTTCACTTGTAAACTTGAAGCTGAGTCTGATATATAAGAACCACTAATTCAAATATATTTTTTCTTTAATAATTTATTTTAATTTCTTTTTATTGACCTTACATACATGTTTTTTTTATTGAAATTTTTAGCAAACTCCTGAAACTGTTGAATAGAGGAACAAATCATTTTCCCTCTTTGATAAATTGAGCATAGTTTATGGGGGTGATAGGGCCACAAATGTTGTAGTTTTTCGACTCTGACTAAGATGAGAGCTGGTTTGAGAGAGCAATAACTTAAGACACTATCGAGGAAATTAAAGAATTGATAGCTGAAATTTGTGTTGATTTAATTAAAGGGTTTCCATATTAATAATTAGGCAAATCCTGAAGCTAGACGTTTAAGTGAACCAACTAATGAACAATCACAAATATTAGAATGTCCTTGCAAGAGATTAATTAAAGGGGTTGAAAGAAGTTATGAAAAAATTGTTACAGCTACAAAGAACTCTGCACATGATATGACTAGTGGTAACAACCCCTTCAGATAAGAGAGTCTGAGATTGTGGCTCTTTAGATGAACTCGAGATTGACGACCATCTTCATGAAGAATGCTATACTAAGTTAACAGCATCACTTACTTATCCACAAAAACGACGTAAGAGTCTTTTTATAAAGATGGTATCAATGACTCATCCTTTTCCATCATCTAGTGTCTACTACTTAAGAGCATTGCGGTATTACCTTATTGTTATTTATAAATTTTTACTAATTGATATTGTTGAGGCTAATGTTATGTACCTCAAATATATGTTGTTTGATATGATTACAGTAACTTTTAGTTTTGCTTGTGCTTATACTTTACATATTAACAATGTAAGATATTTTATAGATAAAATAGAGTTATAAGACCGAAGTTTTAAGCTGAGAGTATCGACATGTTACCTTATTTTGTTATGTAGATGATTCTGTAGTTACCGAGAGACTTGACAAATTATATATGATTTTGAGTTGTAATTACATTTTCTAAATTAAAGCTACATTATATTTATTTTTGAAGATGTAAAGGTACAGTTGGCTACGGATAGTTCGTAAAAGTTGTGTTTGGTAAATCATGTTAGCAATTCCATTTGAGTTATTTTTTTGTTAACATATGGATTTCTATAGGATTGTATAGATTTTTTCCATCATTATACATAGAGGTTTTGTCAAATCTTAAAAAATTTGCAGGTGTTGTTTCTATTATAATAGCTTGTAATTTTTATATTTAATTTAGTTTTAATTGATTTTAATTGGTAGAAAAGTAATGAATCATATACGTAATATTTTTATATTAAGTAACTAATGTATTCTATTAAATTATATCTAATGTTAATCTAAATTAGATAATATAAAAAAATTTATTTAAAGTTATATTAATAAAATCAATCTAAAGTTATATCAATAAAACCTACAATCATATTATGTTAAATTGATATAGGTAAACAAATATTTAAATTTTAGCAGAATTGTTTTTGTTACTTACTAATTTGTTGTTTTATCTATATACGACTAAAGTTTTTTTCTTACTAATGTATTTAAATACGGTAAATCACTAATCTTCATATTTGTCGTCTTTCGGCCTTTCCATGCTTGCTCTTAATTTTATTTATTAATCATGTTGTGCATATTCTTTTTGTTGGTAATATATTTCTTAATTTGTTAAAAAATATTAGATATGCACCATTCAGTAATTAAAAAAATAAGTACTTATTCAGTAATTAAAAAATAAGTTAAATTTTATATGAAACAAAAATATTTATAAATAAAATAATAAATATAATTATTTAAAATATTATATAAATAAAAAATGAGCATTTTAATTTTTTACTCACAATTTCATTTTTATTATTTTTTTAATCCAAACACAATTTATTATTATATTTTTTTTACTAATTTATTCAAATATTATCAAATATTTACTCTTATCTATCTTCTTTTGTTCTTTCCTATTTCTCATTTCTATTCTATTTTTTTTTCTTTATTACTATGCAATCCAACGCACTAATAAACTAACTAAAAGCTTCATTTTATTCTATGATCTTCAATAAAGTTTCCACAATCTTATATTGAATTTATTTAATAATTTAGGAGATATCAAAATTATATATAATAAAATTTTATTATTAATTATTTTTATTATTTTTTAAAATATAATAAAATTATTTTTCGTTAAAAAAATTTTATTTCAAAAAAATTCCGAACTCAATCTAAACAGTGCGTAAAACCCTTCTGAACCAAAACAGACCAGACATCCAAAGCAAAATCCGTAAACAAAAACAACTAATGGCTTGCCTGCTGCTTCTCTGCAGCACCTCCACCCATCTCCTCCAACTCAATCACAACAAAATGAACAGCAATACCGAAAACAAGATTCAAATCAACAACAGCAACAAGAAGAAGAGCAGCTTCAGAAGAAGATTTGCACCCTCGTTTGTTCTCAGTAGAAGAAGTTTTGCTAGACTCGAGGCAAGTCGAGATGGCGGTGGTGGTAATGCGACGGAGAGCAGCGGCGGTGTTATGAGCCGGCGAGCTCTGCAGGCAGTATTGTGGGGTGCTGAGGCTGTTTATATTATCTGGTTATTTCTTCTACCCTTCGCTCCGGTAAGTGTTTTCTCTATCTGTTTCGTTTTTTATTTATTACGTTTTTAATCTTAGGGGTTTGATAATATCTGAAAGAGACATATGTTTCTGTGTTAATTAAAAATTCTACCAACAATTTCCAATGGATTATATCGGAAGTCTCCAGCAGCTTTCTTGAAATTTCATTAAACTTGATTCATGGCATTGTTTCTAGGAATCAGTATGTTATCACTGGATCTATTAGGTTAGAGTTTGGAAGACTGTTTGATGGGCTATTAACTTTTCTTTTGATGGTCTATTAACCATCGACATAGTTAGATGTTGCTGTTTTTTGTTTTTTAATATTTAAAAAATATTTATTTATTTATTTTATATTTAGAAAAAGTTTTATAAATTAATAATTATTAGAAAGTAGAGGTCTGAATCAGATTAGATTTTTTATTTCAGAATTTGTAGAAAGTTCAGTGCAAGAAATGTCTAATTGTAATCTGCAAGTGCATGAGCAGGATAAGTAAAATGGTTATTGAAGGTAGACCAAACTTGGAACTTTGGGTAATTCCAATATGACCTTAATTTAGTAGATGTGGCCTGTGGATGTGATTTTTGAAGACACTAAACTTTGAAGTCATAATGCTGTTTATATTGTAGTACCCTCGTTCATAGTATGGTTAAGGGCTTGTATGAATTTGGTCTAAGAACAGTCTGAAGTTTGTAGCATAATGTTTATGTAGTTGTCTGGATGAGGTCTAGAGTGACAGTTTCCATGTAGTGTGTATAGCTTAAGATGCACGCTAGTGATGCTGAAGTCTGATATTTGATTTTTTCTTTCTTCTTTTGTTTTGTTTTCTTAATGAAATAGATGGAATCTAGGTATCTATCTCTATGAATACAAATTATTGTTAGCTATTAAGGAACTATGACATCATCGGAATGGTTCAATCACTTGAGGTTTGATCTATTTGTGAATCATAGGTTAGTATCACATTGCAATAATCACCACAACCTAACAGTTAGTTCCAATTAAGTAGTGGCAAGTTCATCCTGAAGCATTACAAGATGGAGGTCCTGTTATACATTTGGTTCTGTGAAAGTTGATTCTTACGTAACATATTACTGGTATTACATTTACAGTATGTCTTGAGTTGTGGTATGGAAATGTGGACATGGTTGCTTGCTGTGTAATGCTGGTGGTAGAGTCAGTTTGCATGCTATTTTGTGTGTGGTAGGTGGTGTTTTACAGTATGCAAGACATTTTAGGTAGTATGATTATTTGTAAAAACTAGGAAGGAATTATGATAAATGGGTTAATGCAATAATCCTCAGTAAAGCTATATGAATCTCCAGTGTCAGCATTGATGATAAAACATAGCCCATATTTTCTTACAAGTTGGAAGAAACCATATATATAAACCTATCCTTGATCCAGGTGGATCAAATTTCAACAATTTTAAATGGAAAAGCACAAAGTTCTAACTGAATATTACAAGAAGACATAACACATTATAGATAATCTATTTTAATTATGCTTAACATAAGGCTCTAGCTTATTCACTTTAGGACCAGTAGATGAACTACACTTGATAGTTTGAGAATTACTCAAGAGTTGAAGCTGGCATTGAAGATGACAGGTTCCATTCTCTCTGAAGTACGTACATCTTCGCTTCTAAGACACTTTCTTCTGGTTTCTTGTTTGAGATTTATAATCTTCGTAAAATATTTCTAGAAGTAGCTTCTCTAATAAAATTACTTGTTTGCCTTTATTTTGGTAAAAATACTAATTTAAGCATTGCATCAAAACGTTAAGTTAAACTCCTTCAACCTTTCTGAAAAGAGCTTGCAATTAGTAGAGATGATTAGAACAAAGATAGAGTTTCTGGTGGCAAGCAAGTTTCTATAGAGATTAGCTTGGAGTTAATTGCCCGTCCTCCTCAAGGAATTCTTCAAACAGTAGATTATAGAAAGCTCGGTTTCCATTGCTTTCTCCTGATTCTAATATACTTCTTAGCTTGATGCTGAGTAATTTCAAGTTTATCATTTGTGCATGCTGATGCAACTTGCTCTTTTGATTGTTGCGGGTTGGATGCCAAGCGCATGAGCATGGTGATGCTGCTTAATTGCTGTAATAAGATTGCTGTTCTGCTGAATGCTGTATCCCGCTCTTTGGATGCTGCTTGTTGCTGCCTGCTTATGCTGCCTATTCCTGCAATTTGCATTCCACTGTTTATGTTGCTGATTGCTGTATCAACTGGTGCCGTCCCTTCTCTGTTTGCTGCCTGCATTGCCAACAAAGCTACTGCCTGTGGTTGTTTTTGTTGATCAATCTGCTTGTCTGTGCTGCTGACTGTTGATGCTGACCCAAATATGCCTGGGTTGCATCAGGTTAATTAGAACATCGGGTCACATCGGGTTGTGAATTTGGTTCTAGAAAATTAGTTATTGTACGCAAGCTAATAGGCTAAAGGATAAGAACTCATACTACTGTAAACAATAACGAGCAACATCAAACAAGAACTCAACAGCCAAAACAAACTAGTAGCACACTTAATGTAAAGAATAGAATTAAGAAGCAATACACAACACAGTTTATAAAAGCAAATACAATCACCATCAGGTCCATTCAGATCTTAATCACCAAGAATAACTATGCTACTCAAGTGCTCCCACCAAGACTAACTACACAATAGGAATGTGACGATCACAATTTGAGTACAACTTATGTAATTATAAAACACTAAATTCAATCTCGTGCAATCACAAAAATCACATTAAACATATCTAAAATTCAAATAAAAAGATGCTTTACAATCTCAAGAAGTTAATGTAGTACTTGTTAGAATAAATTGCAATTTTGAATAAGTCATTACAATCTCAAGGAGTTAATTTGTTGCCCATTATCAGTTCCTCCACTTAAGTCGTTATGCCTGACCCTGAAGGACCTGCATCCGAAGTGGGCATATTCACTCCAGGCTATAACAATGATGGCGTTCCATCTTCACCCTAGTCGGAATGCTTCTTCTTCTTCTTGGATCCTTTGTTTGTTTAAGTAGTTAGCCCGATAGATGCATTAGTAGCGGTATGATTAGTTCTACAATGCATAAAGCAAAAAACGGAAATGTACAGTATATCTTGAAGAGGCTGCATGGTTTTCATCTAGAAGGGGCAGGTTGAGTGATTTGGGGGGTTGTGGGCGGGGGTAGTCAAAGTGGTAGTGAGAGGACCTTCTGTAGATGGCACAATTGTTATGGCTGCATGATGCCTTTTACTTTGCGTTTTGGTAGGCTAGGCATTGCTATGAAGGTCCTTTTTATGTTAGAAGGACCTAATGGCTGCCATTATCTGTTAAAATTTGGTCCATTGCTATCAATTTGTGTAGGCCTGGCACTCACTCTATTATAAGGCTACATTGAGACAATTTGCAATGGAAAGTGTCCAAACACTAAAATTATGCAAGTAGAAACTGTTGGCCACCACCATGCATTAATGCATCAATGCGACAAGAATAGGCTTAAGTGACACAACATGCAGCAAGTTGTAGCATAATGACACTTTCGACTATACGCAGTGCGTGTCCAATCCAACCCTATCTTAATGAGTTTGAGTTTTTTTGGAAGAGTAATGTGTACCCAAATTCATAACTTCGGTTTTGTTGTACAATTAAGATTGTATTATGCATACCTCATAATGGGTGTAAGAGAAAGGGTGGTGGATCTTAAAAAATACAAATTTCGGTACCCAAAGCATTACTCTTTTTAGAAAACCGAATAAAATTTAGTTCAAGTTTGGCCGCTAAATATATGTTTCTTTCATATTTCGATAGGGTTTGGATTTAGCTTATTCTACCCATTATCAACTTATCTGATATAGTCATAATATCTACTTTTCAATTTTAGGGCATAACTTAACAATGATTTATCATATAAGCTCTTAATGTATAACAAGTATAGTGAAAAATATTACAATCTTATATGAATCGGTGAGAGTGATTGAGTTATTCTTTCAATATAACAAAACAAAGTAATTTAAAACAACACATTATATTTCAATAAGCAAACGTGATAAGTGACAACCAGAAAATCCTACCCGCCAACCTAACAGGTTAGGTACGGAATTAGAAAACGAATTGATCTCACTTATTAGGTTCTGTTGAGTTTTATATTACTTTGTTAGGTTTGGGTTTGGCTCAACCCCACCCAAACCGATCCATTGACATGTATAGTCATAGGTCATCATCGAACTATTTGGATAATGGTACATCAAATACAGCTTAATTAAAATCCAATTTCTTGATCAAACGCGTTTAAAAAGTGTACAAGTGTTCCATTAAATCAAATGTAGAGACGGTAACAAAATTCCTGAAAAGTCACCAAATTTAGGAAATCACCAACTACAACTCGATTTAAGTGATTTAAGCAAACTATCACAAATGCGATTTCAGTTTTTAGTTCTGCAATTGACAGAATAATTCCAAAAAAAATGGAAAACCCTAATATACAGCTCTATTCAAGTGGTATTCAAGCAAATGATCAAAACTTTTCAGTCTTTATGTCCGAAATGTCCAAAATTCTTGAAAAGTCACAAAATTTAGAAAATCACCATACAACTCGATTTAAGTGATTTAAGCAAATTATCACAAATGCGATTTCAGTTTTTAGTTCTGCAATTGACAGAATAATTCCAAAAAAAAAATGGAAAACCCTAATATACAACTCTATTCAAGTGGTATTCAAGCAAATGATCAAAACTTTTCATCTTTATGTCCGAAATGATTGAATGTTTACCCCCCCCCCCCCCCCCCTTAGTAAGTAAAATTACATTAAAACGATAGGTCTACTCAAATACATAAGATTTTACATGTGCAAGTAAAATACCTTTCAAAGTCAACAAATTGAGTAAAAAATCTTAAAACTAGTTTAGAACTGATATGTAGATACAAGCAACTTTTTTCCTTTCCTTTTCTTTCCTTGCAAGGTTTCATTGAATAACTTATAGAATATAATTTGATAACAATAGCACGAATCAGCTTATGTTGCGAATCGGTCCAAAATAGTGATTATTATCACAAAATCAAATGGAAAAAGTTTTGGACAGAATGTTTATCAGATTAGGTCTTCATACTAAAATGATTAGCTAACAAATGAGCTAGTCATTTTTGCACTTCCTATATATAAGCTACATGCCCATTTCGGCACCTAACTAACCTTTAATTATTAAAAGGAGTGAATTGTTAAGCCCACCAAATCAGAGCCTAATTTGATATACTTTAAAGCTAATTAGTGCCAAACCTATCAAATTAGCTATTTCGTTTTTCATTTGGCCTAGTCTACCTAACTAACTCTTTTTATTTGAGCCTCATCTGGCTCTTCACGCTATTAGCCTAAATCTAACTTAACTTGAAGGCCATATCTCAGGTGGCTCCATTCCACCAAATTCTGACACCATATGTAAGATCAAATTTTCATACTAAAATAATTGACTAATCATTTAGGGATTAATATCTCTCACATATAAGCATATCTTGAGATTATTAAGTGGTGTGGGTTACTAAGTTAGCGAGCTTGTTTTCACTTAGGCATCATGCATAGGCCCATCTTCTATTAACTCAAGCCTAGACCACATAGCTAGCTCGTCTTTCACTCGAATCTCACTTGGCTCGTCACGCTACCTGTTCGGACCTAACCTATCTTATAGGCTCAACCATGCTTACTTAGAGAAGCAATGAAGAATAATTTAGATAGTTTGATTGAAAGTAGTAGCAAAGCAAAATAGAACTTTCTTGTTATTGCTTGTTATAATTTAGGAGAGAGAATAATCGGGTGTTATACCATTAATGCGCACTATCGAAACAAACCAATAAATAGTTAAGAAAAGAATATTGCCCTCTTATTTGTTGGATTAGTTGGTGGGTTCAGCTTGTCTTCAGTCACCAATCCAAGACCTAAATAAGCCCAACATTAAATTTAGCTCTCCAAATCACTAGTGTCTAGTCAATCAAGAGTTACCAAACTAATATATAGAGTTTATTATTTAACGGCTCTTTTGTTAACAAAAAATTAACAAAAGAAATACAGATTTTGGTTAGAAATTTGTAAAATATTTTATTTTTTTGGGATCAAGCATATTGAGTTGGATTTGGTTAAGAATGGGTTTGGTTATGAATTCTTAAAATTCATTTGGTTCATATAATTTACAATGTATTTTCCTGTGATCAAACGTATTAAGATGCATAAAGATTGGTGTTAAAAAATATGGTGGCTCTGTAGTACAACTTTTGGGAGAAGAGGATTAATATAAAGTTAGAACATAAATCCGATAAGCAAGTACCTGCTTTTGTCCAAAATCTGAGCATTGTCTTTGGATTTGCATGCTTATGATAGAGAAACATATTATTAAATTAAAGAGGTGAACCATATTGGTTGTGGATAACTTGCAAATGTGTGAACAAATAAAAAGGCTCTTAATTCTCACGTACAACTTAAACACCTTTATGCCTTTGGGGCTATGTCTTTCTTCATAGTTTTGCTTCGTTCCTTGAAATTCATATACGGTAAGAGCTACGGAGTTATTATGCCTGCAAAATAATACTTTATGATTTTGAATGTTGACTCTAGGAAGTTCAATATGGTCGTGGATATCAATTTTGATAAACTTATATTTGTGATAAAGTGCAACTTTTTGAATTCTTTAATATCATCCGCTTCCTCTTAAAGATATAAATTTGGGCCGGGCTAAATGGGACGTCCACAGCCTGGCTAAGCGGTTTGGGACTCGGGGTGTCGGCACGTAACAGTAACAGGATCGGACCCATCCGGTTCGGTTCACTTGGCAGTATATGGCTGATATTGTCGGCTCGCCGAGCCGCCCGATCACTGTTAACATTAATTGGTCAACGTCATATTGTTGACTTGTTCCACATTGATAGTTGAACATGTCAATTTATGATAAAATTTTTTTAATAATAAAAACATAAGATCATCTTCAAATAACAAAAGAGGAATGAGTTATAAGATGTCAATCTTACCACTCGCTTCACCAAAATAGTCGTTTCGGGTACCAGAATGATGAAGTCAGTCACACATGCCTCTCTACTGATATATTGCAAGATGATATTGGAGTATCAATTTATGAAACACAACATTTATAAAATAGTTTTCTTCTATGCATTTATAGAGAAACACAACTTTTATGAAATAGTTTTTTTCTATGCAGGAGTATTAATTTATTTGTTTTTCGATGAACGCTACGTAAACGATCAAGAGAGAAAAAGTAGGGTTTTGGTACGGCAAAACCTTCCAAAAAAGAAAAAGTCCTCAGCTTGGCGGCTAACTTAGCCCATGAAAAAGATCTTGCAATATTTGAATTAGAATTTTAGTGCGAGGTATGTTGTATATGCCGTGTAGATAATTAAAGTCAATGCCACATCCAGTGGGTGACAATAGTAATTTGTTGCAAAAACAAAATTAAGAAAGGAGGGACAAGGAGATGGATGAAGAGACGAGTAGAACGTTGATGTTTGTTGTCGGTAGCAATTAGTCAAGAAATTGAAGTAGTAGGGGTAGTGGAGCAGCTCGTGAGTGAGGAAGAAACAAAGGGTTATAGGAGCAGCTAGCAGGAGAAAGAAGAAAAGAGAAGTGACAAAAGTGATTGATGGATTAAGTTTTCGGCAGTGGGTTTTGGCCCTTATAATGGTTTCGTGTTACATTAACTAAAATTCATTTGCATTAAATTTTAGGATATTACACTCAATTAAGGTAGACATGATAACTAAAAAAAAGAGCTTCTGTGTGCCAGGTCATAGATGCAAGTTGATAGATATGGTGCTTGCTAAGATGGGTGGAGAAAGGCGTAAGAGAGTTGACCAACTATAATGAAACGTGACTTATTTGTGTTCTGACTGAAGTTATGCTTTAAATAGTGATATCGCCATAATAGATCCATGTAGGCGACTCCACTTGGTAGGATAATACTCAATTATTGCTGTTGTAGATATGTCAATTAAGGGCGTGTTTCAAATGTCCGTAATTGAGTTTCGTGAAAGTGAAAAATGAAAAGTTGTGTTTTTTGAAAAATGAGTTGGAAGTGTAGTTCAGTTTTTGTGTTTCAATTGATTTTGAAAGTGGGTTAAAAGTGGAGTTCAGATTTTGTGTTTCAATTACTTTTGAAAGTGAGGTGAAAGTAGAGTTTAATTTTTGTGTATTTTAATTGCATTTGAAAATGAAAACTAAATTAAGTTAGAAGTGATATAATGTTATAAATAAAAACAGTAAAAATAATAAATCTAGCTAATTATTTCTTTAGATAAGATTCAACCATATACCATATACAAAATATTTATATATTGTATACTAAATTTATTATTAAAATAATAATAATAATAATACAAATAGCAAATTTATAAGTACGATTTATAACAGAATATAACAAAATATAAAAATTAGCAATATAATACTAAATGCCACAAAATATATCAAACTTATATTAGATAATATCATCAATACTCATTGCTATAAAATATATTATACATGTATTACACTAACATCATAATTGACATTATAATTTGGCATACCATAAAATACATCATATTTATATTATACAGATATTATAATTAAATTATAATATACATACCACAAAATATATTATTTTTTTATACACTAATATTACAATTGGCATTATAATATTATATGCCACAAAATATATCAAACGGTGTTACACTAACGTTCCATATCTTCTACTTCAAAATAACACATTTCACATAACATACATTTACAAAAAACATAACATAAAACTTAACATTTAGGTTTCCATTCAGTGGCCACAAAATATGTCATCCAACTTCGTCGTGACTCATCATCTCTTGCAAGAAACATTCGAGCCTTGATGTCATCTCGCATTAGATGCTCAAGAGCTTGCTCAATTTGATCGTCAGTGAAATCTCCTTTTAATTTCTGGAGAGCATAAAAAATAGCTTACCGTAATCTCTATTCAGAGCAGCACTAATTGCATCAGCCATTCTATTGACCCCAGTAATCAAAGCTAATAATGATGATTCGTTGACATGTCCACGTTTATCCTTTTCCTTAATATTAGTAGTAAATGAAGGGTATGGAAAAGACGTATACCAAGACAAGTACTCGAAGATGGTTGTGAATGCTCTTCTATATTATCAGTGACATCATTTTTTAAATGACGACTTTGCTGGCCACTTTCAGGAGTTGATTCGTGCAATTCATGAAACATTGAAAATGCTAAAGCACCAATAGCTTCATTATTGCCACAGATCAATCGAAGCTCCTCCATCTTTCGAATAGGCTGGTTAATATATGGTCGTAGTTTGGGCTTACTCCGCATTTCATAAGAAATATTAGAATATATTTAAAAAAAGCAAATCAAACAGTAAATAAAATAATAATCTATTATCTAAAGAAGGTCCTTCTTTATTTCTTTATCCAACACAATCATTTGTAGCTCATCGTTCCACCCAGTACCGCAAAGATTAAGCAAGTACTTGATATCTGACCATCTCTTCCTTAGAGTGCGATAATGATTTTTCACGTGTTCGGCAGTATAATCAGTATGAAATACCTCATTGATATATCGAGCAGCGCTACAAAATGTTTGCCTTTTGAGACCCTTATCGACTTTCTTTCCCTTACGGCACTGTTCAGCAAGAAACTCTATTAGTTTATCAGTTTGCTCTATTGTCCATCTTTTATTTGGAGTGCTGTTTTTTGGCAGTCGTTCACTTGAAGTAGGCAAATCAAGACTCTAGTGGTTGTGACATTTGTTGAACTATCGTTCAAAACACAAATATTATAAAAATATACGATATTCAATACAATAAAATAAAATTCACTTACAAAAATAAATTCATAAATCACAAAAATTAACTGTAAACGATAGAAAAGGATCACTAAAGAATAAGTTCGATTAAATTAGCTACATAAAAGTTCAATCACATCAGCTACTTCAGTCAATAAGTACAATACTCTAATACGCCCTACTATAATCATTCCACATATCAGTAGCGATCTTGTCTCTTAGATCCTACCACTGTTTACTCTCAAGACGCTGCTCTCTAAAAAATTTACAACTAAAATTTTGGGTATTATATTTATATTCATCATATATACTTTGATCATTCAACAGTTTGTCATTTGGATCAACACCAAAATATAATTGTGTAGTACACAACAAGCTAAAACAGATTACACTTGCACTTTGAATGAATAATAAGGATATTGGCTAATCATTCGAAAGCGACCGTTCAATAATGCAAAAGCTCTCTCAATGGTGCTACGTAATGCAGAGTGACAAAAATTGAACAACTCCTGAGGATTCTCTAGTCTCCTACCAATAACTTCTCTCAAATGGTATCGCACACCACGATATGGAGAAAGAAAGTCATGCATAGTTGTATAACCTGCATTAACAAGATAGAACTTATCTACACTCAGCGAAATAAATGCTCTTTACTTATACGGCTTATATGAATGTTTCTTTCATAAATGAAATATTGTTTACCTGGTGGGACAAGTAATCCACTCGGTGAAGGACGACGCAAAGCATCCCTTAGGACTGTAAAGTCATTAGCCGATCCTTCCCAACCAGCTAAGATATATGTAAATCTCGTATCAGGACTACAACTCGCTAAAACATTTTGAGTAACACCCTTTCTTCCTCGAAAACGTGCTGGGTAATTTCAGAAGGCACTCTTACTTGTATACGTGTACCATCAATCATGCCAATGCAATCCTATAGAATGTGATGAAATAAATTATGTGAGCTTAATTTTTGTAACATATCCGTAAATATGCAATATGTACAAAGACAACAATTGTACCTTAAAATACGGATACCAATCGTCATTCAACTGAATGATTGGATGTTCATCTGGAAAGGACTGTGACACGTATCTATACTTTAGCGATAAAACTGCTGTAAGAACTTTATGAAAACAGCAGTAGTCCCACCAGCCAGATCTAACGAAATAGTCGCACAACCCTATTGGTTCTGTTATGCAACAAGAATATGCAAAAATAATGCAAGTTGCTCTTCAACCATGGCATATTGAGAGTCCTTTAGTGTATGATTTTCACGCATCATTTGGGCAAGCATAATAAAAGCACGTGCATCCATCCTAAGATAAAACATACAGGTTTTGTACTCCTTCAGCTATTATTCTCACTAGATGAGTTATCCTATCTAAGCGTCTAAGTATAGAAGGCTCTCGGCTAATATGACTACGTCTTTCCATCAACTCATGGAGAATGCATACCACAACAACTATGGTTATATACACAGCACTGGAAGCCACAATTTCAATATCTTGCTGATCCATTTTCTATTGTAATAACTTACTGAAATTAAAAAATTACTGCATTAATAATGTAAGTCGTGGGTAAATAAAAATGCATGCAATAAGTGTTTAAATATAATGCATTATATGTAGACAGAATATAATATTTAACAATACAATTAAAATGTATCTATTTATTTTTTGAAAACTTTTATACAAAAAAGTGTGCTAGATTGCCCTATATAAGTAGACTATCTATACATTACAAATTGTGCTATTTTAGGAGAAAGTAAAAGTACGATTGCATATTTTCTAAATGATTGAAGTCTACTATCTAATAGTAAAATTATTGCATGATTATAAATCTTGTAAAACCATGGTTCTGGATATTCTTATCTCCATATTCTTCAATCTAAACCAATATCATAGCTTCCATAATCAGTTGATGCAAATACACCAACTAGACTCCAGCAGATTGCACAATATAATATGTACAACACTATCGTTAATAAACATAAACAAAAACAAGAGGCATTTAAGTAAGAAGTTCTGCATGTACTTTGCACAAAATACTTCAGATATCTCTTTACTAAAGATCGCACCATGTCTCTGAAACATTCGTCACTAACTACAGATGTTCAGAGGAGTACCTTCTTTCTAGGTTCCAAGTCACTAACGTCAGCACCTGTCAAGAGTTTGAGAAGATCTGCAAAAACACAATAATCCTATATGAATCATCCAAAATATTCTATATGTTAACATAAAAGAACAGTGCCACGGACTTGAAACACGCCCTAAGAATACAAGAATGTAAAACTTTGTTACAATTGTTTTCTAAAAGACTGTGAATATTTACAAAAGAACATGAGAGCAAAAAATTATGGTTGTAAAATACCTATAAAAGGATAATTAAAAGAATTCAGATTATGATTGTTTCTATTAATAAGAACAAACTTATAACTCCAGCTGTCTCTTTCCGTTCTTTAAATTTATGTGATCTTCCTGTTACTTAGATTATTAAGGAGTAGGGTTTATTGAAGTAAATCATTAATGCTTTATAATTGTTATGATAGTAAGATTAAATCAGGATTAAACGTGTTCATATGATTATGTCATAATCAACAGAAACAGTGGTACTATATTGGACTTTAATAGAAAATTTTTATCATATCAGTTTTCTCTTATTTATTAGCAAAGCTAGGTATAAATAATAGCTTTTCCTTAAAAAAAGACAAACAAGTCTGCAACAGCTAGCGGGCTAGGAGCACTGCCAAAACAGCAATCGTCCTTCATTCTAAAACGTTTTGCAAAACAGTCCCTATATGACTGAAGTTAGCATTCTATACATCTACACATATTTCCTTTTTTCATGCATTTTCCATGTAAAACGTTCTCTATTTAGCAGTTATAAGATTTTATATTAATTTATAAGTGGTAAATTAAGCATATTTCATATTAATTTATAAGCATATTAATTAAAATATATCTATTTATTTTTTTGAAAACCTTTATATACGAAATAACAGCAACCAAGAAAACTTTCTCCAAAAAACATAATCATAGACGCACTAGATTGTCCTACATAAGTAAAATATTTATTATAATGCATACATTATAAAGTGTGCTACTCTAGAAAAAAGCTGTCAGTTTTACGTTGTGCTTTTTTTTTTTTATGAAAAGTAGAAGTATGATTTCTACGAAGAATCCTTATAGATAAAAAGCCACTAACCATACATCCCTACCAGCAAAATCCTTATAGATTAGTCAATAAACCAGCAACCTATATACATAATAGATCTAGAAAGCTTAACAGTCATCATTATAACTAAAAAACCATCAGAATTCAGTAAAATTCTACAGAAATCACCATCTCATAAAAGATAACATGGTAATAACAAAATCAGTAATATTTATACATTTAGCATCCCAGCATACCTGTTAGAATCTGTTTGAAATACTATAACTATTGTCTTCTAATGCGTGCAGCTTCAACCTGCCTACATTAACACATACAGCGGCAATTAATTAGTGCATGAAAAGAAATACATTAACATATACTAAGCCAACAATTTGAATCTTCAACAGCTCAGCAATAACTAGCAAAGTTATACTTAATTACTAGAATCTATATAAAAGTCTTCTAAATTTTGATAACAATTGTATTAAAAAGGAGATTATTAAGGCTTATATATACTAAATATTCTCTGTTATCTGCATACGATCTTTGAAGTTTTTACTGCACTAGCTAAACTTTATTTCTTTAAGAGAGGCTGTTTAAATCTTAGCTTCCATAGCCAATCAACTTAACCACATCCAACAGGCCCACATCCAACACGCTTCTCAAGCCAGGACCAACCTGTCTATGTCAACTGGAAGAGACCTCTCAAGTACCACCACGGTATTTACAAGACTCACAACCTACCTCTTCATCTACAATGGGTTCCTGGCTCTCTTACATCATTCATTAATCTCTTAACTTGGCCATAGTTATCCACAAGAGTAACTATGTAATAAGAGTGGAATATGATTGCCTACAACTTTATTTAAGTAGCCAACACACCCTACAGCGATAACATGATACTATTACTTTTCCAACTTCAGTTTATATAGTGAAGTAAAACATTAAGAAACTAAAGATTATAACATTACAAATTCCATAAATCCAGCAGCAATAAATTTACAAAGTGACAAAATTAAAAGACAAGCAACTTCCAAGAAACAAGACTCGTTGAAAATAGCTTCATTAGAGAATACATACTCCTTACTGATTGTAAAACATGCTACAATGCGTAAACACAAAGGTGGAGAATTCCTAAGATAAAAAATGAGAGTAGTGAACACTTACACAACTATAGGACCCCATGCTCCAAGGTTTTCCTTGACCCAAACCAGGAAATCCTTCAAGATCTGTCAATCAGTAGAGCCATTAATATCAGTTCTTCCTAAAGACCACAATCACAAATAAACTCCAATAATTAAAAGAATCCATACATAAATTTTATAAAAAAATAATCGAAGTATCGTTTGAAATAAAGAGCTGATTAGATAAATAACTTGGCACATCTATCAAAAAGGAGTAGGGACATCTACACAACTGAATATTCCTTATTGTGAAGACAACAACATAGACAGTAAACAAAAATGCAAGGCTCAATAAGACAAAAACAAAAGGACAGACAACTTTCTTGCTGCTTTCAATAATAAAATCAAGAATAGAATAAAAAGAATAGGATACATCTCACTTATGTTTCTTCTTCTTTAAGTCATCTAGTCATAGTAGCAATCAATTAAAGACATCAATAGAACATGACAGCAACTCAGTTGGGATAAATTAACATGTAAGTAGAACACAGCAGCTTGCAGCAAACAATTTTCTAGCAACCACTTATCTTCTTCCATATTCCAAAGAAGGGAGACAAGAATGCAGTACGCAAAATGCACATTATTGTAGAATATATGAAAAGTGTATACTACCGAATCTACGTGAAGAAAGTCTGTCCAGATAAAAACATCAGATTATGAAACATTTTATAAGATTTAACCAAAAGAAAGGAACTTGTAAAATGTGATTAAATGTCTCAACATGAAACATTTCATAAGATTTCAAATGGCTAGAACTTTCCAATCAATAATTATGAAAGAACAATGGCATTTTGTATTAAAAAAAAAAAGCTAGAACAACAAAAGAAGTGTCAAAATCTCAAGTTCAAACATAAATTTGACTAATACATGACGATAGGTTAAACATCAACACCATATCCACCAGAGCAATCAAAAGCTAGAATGCTAACGAGGATAAAAGAACATAAGTAAGAAACTACGTTACCAGCAAGATTCAGACGATTCAAAGAAGAAGACAAATTCAAATTACAACAAACTGAACGCTCTAGCAAAATATCAAAAATTACTCGATGCAGCAAAGAAATAAAAAGGTTGCAGAAACGAAATTAAAATTAGGATTGTTGATTGAGGGAGTTTAGAAAAAAGTAATTAATTCCTCTAATAGTAAAATTTGGAAAAAAAACAACGAAAGATTTCAGTTTACTATCTCAGATCTGTTTATCTTTCTCAGATCTGTCAATACAAATCTTAGATTTGTCGATAAAAAATTCAATTCTGTTTTTAACACAAATTTATCAAAAAAAATAAAAACAAAACTCAGATTCTCAGATCTGTACCGTAAACAGTGAGAGCACAAAGGAGAATACCGTCGGATTGCCGGAAATGGGACGAAGTGGTATTTTAGATCTTTGCATTTCACTATAGAAATTAAAAAAAAAATCGCACCAAAGAGAATGGATTTCGCTCAGCAGAAGCTTGCTGAGTTCTGAAGAGTAGTGGATCAACGAAATTTTTGAGCGTGCTGAGCTCAGTAGGGAGAAATTAAGAAGGATGCGCATTGGAAAGGAAAAAAAATTGAGAGGAAAGAATAGCAATGAAGAGCGTGTAATAAATGAGCGGAACTAAAGTTCCACGGGTGTTGAACTGGGAACTGAAGTTCCGAGTTCAACGTGCAAAATGAAACACGAAAAGTGCGTGAACTTCAATTCTGGCGGGAGAAACTGGAGTTCCACGCACTTGAAACACGCTCTAAACACCTTGAAAGTGAAATAGCTGCTTGCCGCAATGCTATGCATTTTTATGATTAAGAGATATAAAACTGGCTTCCACGGTTCTCAAAATAAAAAAACTACACATAAGTCGTCCTTGTTTGAAGATTTAACCTAACTGATTGCTTCATGGTTTCTTTGTTAGCTACTCGAACAAGAGTATGTTAAAGTAGCTTTCAATAATGAAAGATTAAAAAAAATAAAAACTTAGCTCCAATCACGAAATCCACTGAATCGAGAGTTGTATTTGAATATGTTTTTGTTATAGAGTAAATAACCAAGGGCATGTTAAGAATTTCTATGAATTCTTCAATCCGGTATATATTATGCTTAATCTACAATGGTCTCTCCTACAAATCTCAAATCTAATCAGTGAAAGCTCTGAAGACTCAAAGATAAAAGAATAGAAATTCCAATATGGATTCTCTATTTCATCTTAATTTAACATCTCCTATTTATAGTTGGAGACATTTTGGTATCATGATCAAAATTGAGCGAAAGTTGCGTCATAATTGAAATCTGTCAATATTTCAACCTTTAATGTGTTTCTTGATATATGAAGCTATATACAGGAAAATAGTGAAACAAGTAGTGAGTTTGTTTTCCCTTAAATATTTAATGTTATATATGCTTAAAGCATCATCTACTATTGTAATCATCCCATATTAACAAGAAAATATATCAATTGTTAAAAAACTTTCTATAACAAAATGGGTTCATTTCTTAGAAATTAAATTTAATTGCTAGGATCTTGGGAATATCAATATTTTATATTATGAAAGTATGAGAAGCTAGGCCTATTGGGTGAGGTGATTATTTGATGTGTGATAGCAGCTATTGTTATTGCACTAGAAACTTTCTTGTTTTAGTAATCCAAGTGATTCATGTAAAATCATTGGACCATTTCTGTTCTTGTGTAGCATGAAGTTTTCTATAGAAATTTTGCTTATTTTATATTTGCTTTCTTCTAAATCTGATCAGGGGGACCCTGTGTGGGCTATCAAAACAAGTACAATCAGTGATCTTGTGGGCCTATCTCTTAATTTTTTCTTTGTCTTGCCCTTCTTGAACTTTGGTGAGTTTACTGCTTTCTCGTTGCCTCTATATTTTGTATATTACTAAGTTTCATAATTTATTTAATTTAAGTATGTGACACATTAAATATCATGTAGAATCTTCTTTTGACATGTTTAACTTGATCATATTCTTTGTAATGTTAGATTGAGACAATTTATGTCTTTGATCATATTCTTCCTAGTGGTTAATTGAGACAAGTGATATCTATGATAGAAACAGTATCTCCATTAGTTTCCTTTATTCGTCTTCTGGAGTATGCTTCTTGAGTAACATGGTTGCTAACTACTCAACAGAACCAAAAGTAATTTGCATTTATGCATTGGGAATGTAGTCCAGATAGTTAATTGGAAGGACCAAAAGTTTCATAAATTCCTTTGGTTTATAAATGCTTCGTGGGCTGCCTGGTAGCATTAGTGCTTACATAAGGAATATAGTTTTTTAAATGCCAGTTCTACTTGTAATTTGTATGTATGCATTAGTTTAGTCAAATTCCATTATCAAAATGCTGAAATCGGCTGATGGCTCACGTTTGGTTCCAAGTTTTATTTTTTTGAGAACTAATATGTCATTTACACTTGCTGATGTTCTGGTGCACTTTTCGGCAGTATAGTTGGTATTCATGCTTTGGAATCTCCCGTTATTCACCCTGTGAGAAACTATCGACACTCCCTCTTTTCATTTGTTCTACAAAAGATTCTTCGATAATACCTTCTCATTTTTCTTTGTGTTGTTCAATAGATGGCTGAGGGGTTGTTCAACTTTGTGATTGGATGGACTGTCTTGTTTGCACCATTGCTATACACAGATCATCTTAGAGACAGATTCAAAGGATCACTAGATCTCTTATGGGGCTTGCAGATGTTTCTTACAAACAGTATGTTTTACAATCCATTATTCAGAGTGAATGTTAAATGATGCTCAATATTTTTGTAAGAAATAAAATTTAAAATCTGTGACTAACGTTGTATTTGACTTTTAAGCTTTCTTAATTCCATACATGGCGATCCGACTCAACAAACAAGACCGGCCTTCTCCTCCTCCAAAACAAACAAAGCTAGGGCTTTTCATGGTGAGCAATGCATCAACAGTAGGCATTCTCGGCGGAGCAGTCTGTGTGCTATCAATACTTTGGGCACTTTTTGCTAGAGGAAATACTGGGTTTGGTGAGCTAAAAGATCGTCTGGAGTACTTGAAAAGCTATATTTATTCAGAGAGACTTGCATATGCTTTTATATGGGATATCGTTCTTTATGCAATATTTCAGCCATGGCTGATCGGAGACAACATTGGAAATGTGAGAACAGATCATAAAAGAACTGTTAGCAGCCTGAAATTTATTCCTGTAGCTGGAATGGTTGCCTATCTTCTTAGCTTGAATAACAATGAGTAGAGATCTAGACCAACGTGACCTTTTGTATAGCATCTAACATTTTAGCTTCCAACATAGATCTTGTAACAACCGTATTTTGTGAATCTTGGTCTATCCATGAGAGACCAGTTGAGCCAATTAGATATTAAAGTTTTCGATATTGCTCTGATGATTGCACTTGGTTTTACTCAACAGCTGATATTTTCTCTCAAATGTGTTGGTGTCACTGTGATATTGACGAATCCTGGTAGGTTGAAAACAGTGCTGCTAAAAAATTGGATGGAACCTTAGAAGTGAGAAAAAGATGCCTTTCTGTTTAAAGCAGATGCCTTTCATAGATGCTAACCGCTAAGAGAAATATTAGGCGCTCCAGGAGTACAAAGCCTTACATGTCTACGGAAAGACTTATAACCTACCAAAAATTGCTTGATGTTGCTTTTTTTTTATTTGTTTGGCGAAGATTTACTTGCTTTATACATTACCAAAAATGAAAAAGAAATTGTAAAGGTATTGGCGAATACCAAAACAACTCTTACATATAGGTGAAAAATCAAGTCGACCACGTAACTATTGCTGAATGCAGGTCAGGCGCGAAGCATGCGAAGGGTGCATGCACGTTGAACTCATTTAATTCGAAGATGGAGAACCACGATATTTATTTTGTTACGGAGTGCTTGACAGTGTTTATTGCATCATTTTTTTTACAAAATTATTATATTTTTTATAAAATTTTAAAATTTTTTTAAATTTTAAAAATATAGATAAATTGTATATCATATAATGTATAATTTTTTTAAGTAAAAAAATCAAAATTGTTTTAAAAAATTAAAATAAATTCTATTATAAAAAACCTCTTTATTTAATCACTCGAAAACGTTTTCTTAGAGATTTCAGCAAGGCCTAGCGGGACCAATAAACGAGATATTTTACATTAAATTTATTAATTTTGAGATTATATCCTCATTTATTTTAATCATAGCAAAAAATTTAAAGCATATATATAACATGGCGTAGTTAGTATGCATGCTATAGGTGTAAAACCCGGCCTGGCCAAAAAGAATAACCGCGTCGGACTGGCCTGGTTCGATCACTTTACCCAGGCCGGCCCGAGTGTAGATTTTGATGCCCGAGCCATTAGTATGGTATATTTATTTATTTTTAAAATAAAAAATTAATATAAAAATAATTTTAAAAAATATTATTAAATATAAAATATTATAAATTTACAATATGTATATAATTATACATTTGAACTTATACTTGAAATATTTTTATTTAAAAATAATTCTGAAAATTATTCAATCAGGTATTCATTGCGAGTTGTATACTGTATTCTTTTGATGCAAGTTTTCAGTCTTTCAAACAAGTTAACACTTTAATCATCTCACTAGTAAGTTGTCTTCTGCGTTCTTCAACTATCCTTCCGGCTGTACTAAATGTCGATTCTGAAGACACTGTTGAGACAGGAATAGTCAAAATATCACGTGCTAGTTGAGAGAGTACTGAATATCTTGTTGAATGTGTCTTCCAACAGTTCAAAACATTAAAATTTTTTGGGTTTTCATCGTCTTCTATAATGACAGTATCTCCTTCAAAATATTTGTTCAAATCCGAAGAAGACTGCATGCTGCTTGAAGTTGAAGATGCTGTTAAAATTGAGCCAGGCTTGATGGAGATCAAAGACCAATTGATCATTTTTTTCTTCTTATTTTGATGAGTTTGTGCCGATGTCGCTTGCTGTTGTTGATTCCGCAAATTACCAAACCTAACTTTATAAAAATCATAAACTTCGTACAGCTTGTTACAAGCGTTTGTTAATTGCAATTGAATATGACAAATATTTAAATATAGACCAATATATGTAAGATTATTAGTAAAATACACAAATTTAAATCTAAGATCTAACATAAATGCAAAACAATATAAAAGAGAAATATCAGACCAATATTTTTTTAATTTTTTAGTCATTATTGTAACTATAGGTCAAAATAATTCATCTGTTACATGTGAATATAATATAGTACCTATATTAAAAATTAAATGTAAAACTAATGGAGAAGTAGGATAGTAAATACTAGATAATAAAATAGTAGTATCATAAAAAGTTTCTAAAAAAATTATACAAGTTTTTCAGCAATAATCTAATGAGTTTCAGTAAATATATTGTTACCCATTCTTTTATTATAGAAAATCATAAGTATATTTTTATAATCTAAAATAATTTTTAATATTAAATAAGTAGAATTCCATCTTACTGGCATATCACGGTTGAACTTTCGGGGCTTAAGATGTACTGCTATGCAATATCTCTTAAATTCAGCTAAATGTTAATTTGAACTAGTAATCCAAAAAATAACAACGCGAATATCATTAATATGTTCATTTACCAGCTACATACCTGATTGTACGATCAGGTTGATAATATGGCAAGCATAACGTTGATGTAGTAAAATTTCTCCTATGTATGAGCTTAGCTCCATCTCAAGAAATCGAAGTGCTTTGGTATTTACTGAAGCATTATCTAAGGTGATGGAGATAATGCGGTTGTTTATGCCATTTTTTTTAATTACACTTATAATGCGCTTAGAAATATTTTTAACGTAATGTGTGGAATCAATAAATCTAAAATCAATAATTCTTTTTTGCATAATCCAATGTGAATCTAAATAATATGCAACAATACCTAAATAATCTTATTTAGCTCTACCGCTCTAAATATCAGATGTTAACGCAATAGAATTTTAATAAACTTAATTTAGATTTTAATATAGTGCGCATTTTATTATAATAAGTAATAATATCACTTCTATTAGTTGTTCTACTAACTTTTTGAGATTGTGGACAATATGCTCTTTTAATATGTTCTTCATAAAAAGATGACCCACTAAAATTAATAGATAAATTTATAGCACAACTCATACGGACAAGAGATTCTCTAGCTACATTAGAATCATAAGACCAAGTACTTACTGAACCATCCATGTTGAATTGAAGTTGAGTTTGTGAAGGTCCCCTTTCGATTTCTTTTTCAGAAGCACATTTTTTACCATGTGCTATTAAATGTCGGGTTCCTGCATTAGGATTAGCAGTTAAAAGTTTCTTGCAAAACTTATATTTTATCATTTTTTATTTAGTATCATCATTTTGTACTGTATATTAGGTAGTGAAATAGTTCCAGACTTCAGAAGTACATTAACATAAATACGGCAATAAGAAGAGGCAATACAAAAGTGTGTAAACTATAAAAACGGGTCAAAGTGGATTGGCCCAAGCTACCAAGTAGTTTAGTTTGGTCCGAACCTAGCTTATTAACATTCTCAAGAATACCTTGAAGCGGCAGAGGAAGTTAACACAACCTTTCGGCCAAGAACACCTATACTGATCAGGGCATAAACCATGCCTAGATACCCGAAGACCGGTTTTCCCGAAAAGGTCGATACGATATGACTAATAATACCGGATCTAAGCAGAATGGGAATATACACCTCTGGATGACCGAAGAACCGAAAGAGATGCTGGTATAATATAGGGTCTCCCCCTCCTGCAGGATCAGAAAAGGTTGTATTAAAGTTTCGATCGGTTAATAACATAGTAATTGCCCCTGCCAGTACCGGAAGTGATAATAAAAGTAGGAATGCTGTCACTAGAACGGACCATACAAAAAGGGGTGATCTATGCATAGTCATTCCAGGTCCACGCATGTTGGAGATAGTTGTTCACTCAGTCTATTGACTCCCTTGGTTTTAGAGAGATTTCCGAGTGCTATTCTTACAGCTTGCCTTACTAAAAACAGAAGATTTCACATAGTACTTTGACTTTTGATCGAAAAATCAATCTTTCGTATCCTCCGCTCGACGAGAAAATGGGTCAGATTCTACAGGATCAACAAACCTATGGGACTTAAGGAATGATGGAAGGGAATAAAAAGAGAGGGAAAGAAAATCGAAATGAAATAAAGAAGAAAAATTTAGACAACCAATTCCTCTTTCAGATACCACAAAGACAGGGTCCGCACTCGACATACCTACTCGTGTTCACCATATGCAGATGCATATAACTGCGATACAACCACTTCTATGTAGACGCACAACTTCGTTTCAGACTCCGGTATGGATTTCTTCCAACTCGTCTACAGTCCGCCCCAGTCACTCAACCTTCAAGCTGTCTTGGAAGTCAAAATCTGGTCTAGAACCAACGGCTAGACGGTAAATGCCAGCTCCAAAAGGGACGGACGGACTCATAGCAGAATTGCTCGCAATCGAAGAAGCTGCTGGTGCTCACTCACTCACTCGAATGATGCAGTGCCACCTTGTAGAGTGTAGGGATCAGTATGCTACCTCTCCACCTATTAGCCGACGAAGAACTAGGATCGATCAATCAGTGTGTCCTTAATGCAGTCCTGCAAGCACATGCAATTCGAACTTCAATGCTTTTCAGAAAGAGTCTGAGAACGTAGAATCGTTATCTTTATCGAAAAGATGGACTTCCATTTGCGAATGTTTGAATGGACCGCAAAAGAATTGGAATATTGTCATTGTATGATGTACCTTCTGTTCGGTTGGTTGCTTTAGCTTGGATACCTAATACACGGACTCACAAGACCTCCATCCTGTGGAGAAGCAGAAAATGACATAATAAAAAAGGTCAATTGGCGGCTTGACGAGGGAGTCTGACACCAAGAAATGATGTAGTGTTTGAGAGATCGCTCGTTGCGCTTGCTTGCTGGCTTGCAGGCTTGGGAAGGAAGAGAGAGAAATCCATCGCTGCCGTGATGACGTAGTTGAGTGTTCACACCACCCGGCCGATCAAACCTCTTCTTTTTGGTCGACTATCCGAATCGATTCTTCCTCATACATAGATAGGTTCTTCATTCAGTCCTTGTGAAGTTGCCGGTGGGTAGGGACGTCGGTCGGCTAAATAGAAATGAGTCGGCAAAACTGGATTTCCAGGATGAGCGTTCAGAGTCCGGTTTTTCTAATGTCAATCGTCGGCATGTTTGGATCCTGCTCTTATGGAGCAGTTCAAACAGCGTTTTCTGATCGCCTGACTTTGATTTTTTTGTCTGAAATAGCTCTCCTCTCGTCTGGGTAATCAATCGGCGAGTAGTCGTCTATGTTCTGGGAACCAATGGCACACGAGCGTCCGTCACGCCCCTTGCTTGCTCCTCGAGTCACTCCACTTTGTTTCTGAGTCACCTACGGAATGTGTAATATCCAATCTCCCTTCGGTTTATGATTTCTCTATTCCCAAGTTTCAAACAGACAGGGGAAGCATAGCTGCAAAGGCTCAGAGCAGATCTAATGGCATGGCCCGGATCTAATGGGGAGGAAGTTGGAAATAGAGACAGACCAGACTTCTAGCCTTTCCGAAGCTACTAAGCAAGGAGAAGATCCCTTTATAGCTACATCCGACCATAGCCTCTTGGCCGAAAGGTGGAGAATGGATGTAGTAGGTCCTATTAAGCCACCCTCGAAAAAAGGACACAAATGCATTCTGACAGTGACTGACTACTTCTCCAAATGGCCCGAAGCTCTCGCTCTGAAAGAAGTAAAAACAACAGACTTCATCAAATTCCGTCAGACGAATCTTGTGTACCCCTTCGGGGTCCCAAGACGCTTCGTCCACGACAACGGATCCCAAGTTCATCAACTCCCGCTTCTACCGCTTCTGCGAAAAGTTCAAGATAGAAAGCGTGGCGTCCACGGCATACAATCCAGTTCGGTCTAGCGGAAGCTTTCAACAAGAAAGACCATGATCACATTGTTAAAGAAAGCAGCAGTATCGAAGAAAAAAAGCATGTTAGCAATGAAAATTGCATTGATGAGGTCATTCACATTGTCTTTATCAAGAAGCGTCTATCATCATGTCAGCGTCGCAAATAGCGTAGGTGATGTAGAGCTGACCGGCCTTATTGATGCCGCCCAACTTCCACTATGCTCCTATCCTCAGTGTGCAACTAAGACCTCCCCAGTGGGCCTTGGGACCCCACCGGCCTTGAGGCTAAGCCTCATTGCGTTAATGGCTAAACATCCCATTCGTCGTCACGTGCGGTGCTCGTTCTGTCCTGGAACAGACGCTTCTCGCAAGCGTTTGGATTCACCAACCACGACTCCTAACCAGCTCTTTTTTGCGTCATACAGTAGCTAGTCGTCTAGTACAGCATTAGATGGTTCTCCGCGGGGTCAGCCTTTGATTGATTACAAGTAAGGCTTAGCTCATAGCCTCCTTACCAATGAGACAAGGCGGTAAAGCGTGACCGTTCGGAAACCTCTAAGTGGGCGTTCCCACTTTACATCAGTAAATAAAAAGGCAAGGTAGAAGAGCATCAGTCAAGCTCTCATAGCAGGAAGGGTGCCGAGATACCCGAATAACAGTACCGGGGAATTCTACCGTACTCCGTGCAGCTATGGTTGTTGATCCTGCGGAGCCTACCCAAAGGTTCAGGCCGGATTGTAGGAAGTGGGTGATACGTTTTTGTATTTCTATGAGAAGCTCTATGGCACCCACAATTCCCAGTAGTAAGTCGTCGGCATATCGAGTGTAACAAATCCTGAGAAAAAAGTTTTGGCTTTTTAAGGGGGCCAGCTTACGGGCCAGGCCTCTCTCTGACCTGATAACTAGTATCGCCTCCCCGCCCAGCTCTATCAGCGGGCCCCTTCTTTTGCAAGACTTAATAAGGTCTCTCATGGCCAAATTCTTATTAAAGCTTTCTCTACCATAGAAATCGGCCTTCGGGGTCAACCCGGCGGCTTCTATGAGGAAGGCGGCGCAAAGGAGGCTCGAGGGCTTGTTAAGGAAGGCGGCAAGGGCCGGGGGGAAAACGAAAGGCCTTTTCTGGTCCCCCCTTCGCCGGGGGGTGCTTGTGTGGGGGGTGTGCCACGACGAAACAAGGGAATGAAAGGTCGCTTTGCGTTGGATGCTGTTTACCCTCCCCACAATGAGGGCTCTGTTGTCTTGGGGAGGGTTGAAGCTTGCTTCTTCGGAAGACTTTTCTTTGTTATCAATACGACGACCTGTCCTTAATAGAACCGATCTTATTCTCAGAACAAGAGGAATTTCGTACTTCTGTCGGATCCTCCCTATCTCCTGATCCAGCTTGTGTAGGTAGATGTTGCCTGGTAGGGCCGATAGTAGTACACTGTGTGGGACGGAGTAAGGGCCCTTCTCACCTCCTACGAGGTGTCCGGCGGAAAAAAGTTTCTGAGTGGAGTAAAAGAACTTGGGATCGTCGATCTCTTCCTTAAAGATTGGAATGAGTTGGTCGATGGTGTGAAAACACTTCCTGATGTCGAATTCAAAAAACCAGCGAGAGGTTCCCCACTCTTCTTTGATCCGCCTTAGGGCCGAGTGGCAACCTCGACCCGAGCGGAAGTGCGATGTGTCGGGAAACTCGGGATCGTAAATAGATTCTGGTACCATTCTGATCGCCTCTTTCATGATCTTTTCTATGGGTAGAACTAAAGTGAGCGGTCTAAACTTCGACCCTTCTTTCTTTCTTCATTTTTGAAAAGGGGAGCAAAGCTTTTTTTTTGCTCCGCGGCCTGAACCTGAACGAAAGGCTCTTTCAGGAAGTAGTCCCATCACCCTCGGGCCCGGCGCCAACCAAGAGGAGGCGGGTTTCTCTCCAACCATTCCGAAGAGCCGAGATCTCGTAAAGGAAAAATGAGCTAGCTCAGCTGGTTTGGACCTGCGTGAATCAGTTCAGTAAGGGAGCCGGCAGGCTTTTTTTTTCCAAGCCTTGCCGATAGGCGGCTCATGGCTCGCTCAGTTCGCTCGCGGAGTTCTTTAGATCAGTAGATCTATCAGGATAGAGTCTCGCTCATAAAGGAAGAGTAGCGTGCTAGCGAGCGAGAAAAGGGAAAGCGCGCTAACGAAAAGACGTAGTGTGCCCTGCGCAAATTTTGGTTGGTTAAAACCGAAACTACTTTTTGGGAGGACAAGTAGTTTGACTTTAGTACTCTATTTGAGACTTCATAGGCTAACCGGACAGCCAACAAGCAAAACGAGTTCTCATTCACGGATAACTAAGCTTTGACAAGGGAGAGGGGGACCCTTCTCATACCCGCCCTTAAAGGAGCCTAACGGAGAAAAGGCTATGCCCAATAGGGGAAGGCTGCGGTAAAAGGATGTCCGTCTGTTGATGGCTAGCTCGTACAAGCAAATATTGGACCTAGGTTTGTTGATGGATCTGGTCTTGTCGAACAGGTCCGGATTCGAGGTTAGAACACAAAAGCCCACCAGCCGAGCTGAACTGGTTAGTGATGGATCCCACGAACTGAGAACAAAAGGATGTACTTGCCCCCTTCCCCAGCCATTACCGCTCATCCACCGCTTTCGCTTTTTATTAAGAAATCCTGTCTTTGTCTTTCCGTCTTTTGCGTGCTATTCCTTACGCCCTGAGAAAGAACCTCCACTTGGATTCATTTCAAGTCTCGAGTTCTTGTTTAGAATTCTCGTAGATGAAGTTCGAACGAGAGCTTTGATGCAATTCAAATTGACAAGCAGTAGTGACAGCATAATAAATGTCCGGAGGACAGAACAAAATCTTTAATTCCCGGGTTTCTTTTTTTTTAAGATCGGTCCGTGTTAGCATGGCGTTCCAAGATCAAACCTGATGTGTTCTCTTCATATTGTTAAAAAAAAAGAAGAAGGCTTATGCATATGGGAAAAAACCTCACGAAAGGGCGGTGCCAATGAAGTGTGCGACCGACCCGTGTAACATGGGCTAGCACGCCTCTACTCCCTTAACTAAATCTCCGTGCCTCACCAAAAACGCTCACTTACGAAATAGGCCTAAGCCGCCTCTGCTGTCAAATGATGTTCAATGGTCTCTACCCAAGTAGTGTGGCCCATGATCCAAAGGACCCGCGCACCGATCAATCATGCTATCCTTACCTTCCAACCAATCGGCCAATCACGCTATCCTTACCTTTCAACCAACTCCTTCGATTAAAACCTGCGGCGAAAGAGATAAAATCTCGATCCCTTACCTTGATGCCTCTGGCTCAATTTGTTTTCCAATGATGGACCTTTGATTTTTCTTCTTCTTGTCTTGTTTCGAATGGCATCATAGCTACGACGAGGGAAAGCGATCTTGCCGCTCTGCCGCAAAAAGGGGCGCTTTCTTCCCCCAAAAATGCCGGTTCCACCATCGGGGCCCGAAAACAAAGATAATTACATTCCGTCGTTTCATTCCAAAGAATGATAGTATATGGTTCAAAGCGCCTTGTTCCATCCGTGGCGCCTCCATCACTAGTATAGTGGAGGTGTTATTTGAATAAAGAAGCGCGCTCTGTTAGTGTAATGCGAGTCTTTTTCCCGGTTGATGGATGGCCTATATCGCTTTAGAATGTTATTGTTATGTTGATGCTATATTAAATAATCTAAAAAAGTTGCTCCATTCTTTGTAATTTTCTTTCTCGTACTGTGTAAACGAACTTCAAGTCAACATTGTGTCCTCAATAGGAAGCGTCACAACCTAGGTTTGGGCCACCTCCGATGTCGATCTGCAGTAATAGTTTTCGAAAGTAGTTTTCCGAGCCCATGAGCTTTTTTCTTCCTAGCGTACGCCTCTCTTCTTGTCCCGAAATCTTAGACGAGCGACTATGCTTAAACGGCCGCTTTGCCATGGGTTTCTTTCTGCTGCTCTTTTTGGGAGGACAAGTAGTTTGACTTTAGTACTCCATTTGAGACTTCATAGGCTACTTGGCGTTAGTAGGCCTAGGTTTATCATTGGCTGATAGTCTTCACCGGCGTCTCCTCTAGAAAGGTTGGTATGTATTTGAAATCGTAACCACAAGAGGAAGACCAGTAGAATAAAAACTTCCTATCAAAAGCACGAGTTTAACGGCTTACTAAAGTAGCCTGATGGCTAGCGGAACTAAGGGAACGTTGTGTTGTTGTCGATGTCGATCCTGAAACCGAACTACTTCCAACACTTGGAATTGGAGTATTGTTGTTGCATGTTTGATGAAAGCTTCTTCTTTGTATTGAAGCAATATCATCTCATTCCTTCATACGGACAGCATCTATCTCCTCCAAATTTTGATCGTCCATGCTATAGTCATCCATATCAATATTAATGGCATGAAAATTTGGATCCATTTGAAATAACAACTAAATTTTTTTGAGAATTGAAGAAATATGAATTAAGAAATAAAATAAAAAAAATTATTTTTATAAGTTTGTATAAGCTTGAGTAGAAGAAAAATGAGAATTGAGAAAGTTGTGTGAAAAATGAATGAAAATATAATATATTTATAGGTGAAAAGTTGAATTAAAAAAATAAAAATAAACATTGCAGATTGCAGCCAACGGTCATGCTGACGTCAGCATGATAGTATATTTTTTACATGGTCAAAGTCAACATTGACCAGATGAACATTGACTTGGTCAAAGTCAATGCTGACGGTCAATGAAATAGTACCAGATCGGTGGGCCTGCGTGTTTGGCCCATTCTGCCCGGTCCTATCACTGGTCATCGACCTGGGCAGGCCTAGACCCGGGCTAGCTAACCGGGCCGCAGGCTGAGCCAAACCGCGGCCCGGTTAGCTGGGCCGGCCTATATTTGCAACTCTAGTGCGTACAAGATGAGGAGTCAATCACAATGCATGGTAAGGATATCATTAAAGCATAGTTGTAAAATTCGGACCAGCCCGTTCGGGTCAATTCGGAGTATAAACTAGTCAGGTTTATTGTAAAACCGTTTATACAATCGACTCGTCTTGACCCGTTCCGACCCGCTCGTTTGGGTCAAACCGGATTAAATTAAATTTTAAAAAATTTAAATTTATGATATATTGATGCAAAAATAATTATTAGTAGCTTTATATTAAAATATAATAGATAATTTAGATTTTATATTTAGATATGATAATACAAAAAAAAAGTTTGTTATATTTTATTTGTAAATATTTATTATTAGTGATTTTTAAATTTTTATATTACTAATTCTATTAAATTGTAAGAAAAATAACAAAATTATTTTAAAACAAAGAATTTTTTTTAAATTTATTATTTAAAATATTTTTTATTTTTTATATATTTTTTGTTAGTTTATTTTTCTTTTATGCTTTTTAATAAAGAAAAATAATAAGCGTTTGTGCTATGGTCAACACTTTTAATATTTTTAACATAACGGATCAACCTGTGACTCATTGATTCGGACAGTTTTTCGGTTCAATATCTGATCCGATTTTTACAATTATGCATTAAAGAAAGAAACTTTATAGTACTATATAGTACATAACAATAATATGGTCACAGAAGTTCAGGGGACAAGTCTTGTTTATTACGTATATATATTTCCATGGTAAGTACGGTACAAAACTGAAATACCTAGAAAGGAAAGTACATAGCCTTGCCACCACGTATAGGGTCGTCTTCTGTATACTTCCTTAAGGGATCTCATCCACTAGATTAAACTGAAAACAAGGACACACGTATGATTACATCACAGACATTAGTCATGAAAAATGAAACTTAATTACATTGTCTTGGTCATCGCATAACTGCATGAACAATTTGAGGCATTCATAACAGAGCATGCTTTCCTGTAAAAAGAAAAAAAACAATGCAAACCTACAATGGACATAAGAATATGTACTTGAATTCATGTGTCACCACGAGTGTATATTTGGACCCATATGTGGTCATGGCATGGTTACAAAACTTTGGGCATGTTCATTCATGTGTGAGAATAGAGCGTGGCAAAGGCATCATAGCAATTACGACTGGCATAAGAACAGCATGCGATACATTATACAATTCATGCGATTATGGAAAGTGTTTATTGTGGGAGTAATCAAGGGTGTACAAGTTTTCACCTATGCATGGTCTCCGAAGAGCAAATTAAAATTAGCAATTGGAATATGGCGAATATATGATAGGTATTTGTTAGAATGACTAGATAAGCTTATCATTGTTTTTGTGTCATAGGATGAAGGTGTCATTTATCGGTACTTATCACTGCTTATCAAATTTTCATTTTATTTTTTTATTTCTAAATAGATATTTTAAATATTTTAAATAAAAAATAAGCTTATTTCTAAAAAAATTTAAAATAAATTCCTTTCATAAAAGCTCTTTATTTTAAGTTACCCACAAACGTTCCCAAACACTTTGCAAATTGTGAGCTTTAATAAAGACCCCATTTCACTAAGGTGACACTTTGGAGCTTTTGGATTAAAACTGCTTTAAGCAAAGTTGTCAAGATCAAAATTTTAGATGGATCATCACTTGAATATAATCATAAAAAATAAAAATTTTAAATAAATTGTAAGATTTTACATAGCAGTAATATAAAATTTTTATACCATTAAAGATCTTTTACAAAATTTTTTAAATATTTTCTAAACATTTTAATATTTAAAAAATTTAGTACATTTACAAATTTTATTAAAACATTCTATAAAAAATCCCTCTGTATGTTCTAGAAAACTCCTCATATTTAAACTTTTATAGAATACCTACTTAAATTTTGCAAAAAACTCTTTTAAAGTTTACAGTAAACTCCTCTATTTTCAGGTAATTACAAAAAACCCATAAAATTTAAATAGCGTTTCGGGTACGGTTTTACTCAAAAAATAATTGTACTTAAAATATGATCATTTTGACGATATAAAATCGTAATATTTTAAATCAAGATTTTAAAACCTTGGCTTTATGTCACTTTAATTGATTGTGGAGATTTTAGCTAAAAAGCGACTTTAAGCTAAAAAGTGTTTAGATAAATTTTTCTGTGCTGTGATGTTTGAGGCATAAAGATGAAGATATTTTTGGCTAATACCCTTGTTTCGCAATGTTAAAAATTTTAAGGCAATATCTATGCACATTATTCTAACTCAATAGAAATCTACATGCTCAAATTGCAATAACATGAGAGCTGAGTACACTAAATCCAAATCCTTTGAAATACAAGTTGGACTACTATTGTGAAAGCATCATTCAAATTTCCCAAAGAAATCCAAGTTCTATGCAAACCTACAACTCAAACATATCCATATTTCCCAAAGATAACCCCAACCAGATCATTCAATAAATTGAGATAGCAAATGTAACATACATCTAGTGACTCCTAGATACAGCAAATCTATCATAGACAAAAAGAACAAGTTCCAAATAGAATCAACAGTTTGAGCTTCATTCATTCAGTTTATTGGCAAACCATATTGGACCACTCAAGACTTGTGATTTTTAACTAGTATTACCAAAATTTAAATAATTAGGAGCATATTGAGGATATAGTATATTAACTAAAGAATCTACCTTACCATTAAGTAGCACTAATAGACATTCTAAATAGCCCCACTTTGTCATTATGGACTCTAGTAGATCATGCAAGAGTCTTTCAACAAGCTAGCTCTACAAGATACATTAAGGCATCCTAGCACATCCATTACCAAAATCTAACCAATCAATCACAACTTCAAATGAAATTATTGAGGAATTTGACAAGTAATTTAACGATTACTATCTCTGATCAATAATTTTGAGCAAATTAGTTTCAATTCATTGTATTTGAAAGAATGATCAACTATCATGCATCTCCTTTAGATCAGATCCCTAGAGCAGTGTCATTGTTATCAAATTTTGATTTAAATTTCTTATCTTATGATCATACGATTTACTTCACTAAGACGATCTCATTTTCATCAAAATCGTAATCTCTAGGATCGCGATTTTGATCATGAGATCGTTAAAATTGCAGTCCTGAATGCATCTTACGATTTCCATTTTTTAGGACTTATTTTATGATTAATCAAACTTAAGGAGGTTTTAAAAATGGCCTATACAACTGCGTCCCTCGGCTGTACACGATAGAAAGCCCTAATTTTTTGATTTTTTATCAATGCCGCGTCCTCGTCTTAGATTTAACGGCGACAACTGAATTTTTTTTTTTTCAGTTCAAGCTCTAATTCAATTCTCCGTGAAGTTTGAGTAGCTCTATTGAGGTACGTTCTAAATCTCGTTCTTTCTTTCTCTTCTCTCCCTTGTTATGAATGGCTGCTGATCTGTTTTGATTTTTTTCTCTATTATCAATTGGAGAATAGAGAGGAATTATTAAAAAACTTTTCTCTGTTGAATTTTATTTCTATATTGATCGATTGAAGATAAATTGATTGAAAATTTTCTCTATTGATTTTTCAGTTGATCGATAAAGATGAATTGATTGAAAAAAGAAGCATCTAGTAAGAGGGGTTATTAAGTTATTGTGTAAGGGCACGTTTGCGAACCCCACAATATTCTATTTTTTTATGCTCATATTTAATATAAATAAATATAAAAGTTATATCAATTAAATTTTTTTTTTCAAATTTTATATTTAAAACTTACTTTTAATGAAAAATTAATATAAATTTTTTATTAAATATTTTTAGTTTTTAATTTAAGTTTTCAAACTCACTTACAAAAAATGAGTTTACACCCAAGTAACTACACGCCTAAATGGTATTTTAATTTTTGAATGTTTTAAGTAACAGAATGCTTATATGTTTTATGTAGGCTGAATGCTATATGCTATTACTTAATGTAAGTGATAGTAAATTTGTCCAGAAATATTTTGGTTCATTTGTTTAAAAAATATTTTCTTTCTCAGGGAGACAAATTACGGTGTTTTTCTACATCTCTTATGGACCAATTTAGAAGTAGCTATCTTAAGCATCTCATCCTCCATTACCTACTCTTTTGCTTGGAAACTGTTATACTAGATAGTGAAAGCCTGAAGGTATTGATGTAGAAGGATTAGGTGTCATGTCATTGTATCAAAGTCTTATGAGTGCTATTTAAAATTTTGAATGCTTTAAGTAAAAATGTTTTAAGTTATTTTGCTCACTGTTTAACATAATAAAGCTTTATGTTTTCTGTATGCTGTAATGAAATGATTCGAATGAGAAAGTAATTGCTATTGAAGAAATTGAGAGCCAAGGGAATAAATTTAATAGTGATGTGGAGATTCATGATTTTGATGATGATGTTGTCACTAAAGGAAAGCAACCTATGGATAATGTTGATTGGATAATATTGGTTCTTTTGATGCTGCTAGTTTTAGTGGCATTAATGGAAACGAATCTCATGCTGAGGAGGAAGATATAGAAGGAGATGAAGGTGATTGTAAGGTGATGATATTTTTGTCGATAATTTCTATTAGGTTTCTGTTTAAAAATTTTAAATATTGTATACTATTAAGTATTGGCACTATGCCTTGAGGATTGTAACCACATATTATTTCTGTTTCTTGCTATATTGACAAGCAAAACAAGCAAAGAGAATGCAGAACTATTCTGCTTAATGTTCCTTGTTGAACCATTTTCTTTTTCTTTAATGTAGGTGGCTTTCCAAACTATGTGTCTATCACGACTTCCAACTGTAATAGTATGTCACCTACATGCAAATATCTAGGATGTGTTCTTCTGTCATGCTTATTATTGAACTTCTTACTCTTTTTTAGATGATGATTGATTGGTAAAAATCATCGTGATTTTTATATCATATCTTATTCAATATACTCTCACACAACGTATTCTTATTTTAAATTAGACAAGCAAGTTTATCTTTAGTGACCCAACCTAAAAGATCTCTATACACAGGAAAGTCACTTATTGTCCAAATGAATGCAGCATGTACATTTAAGGTATTTAAAGAAACTGCATCATATGTTCTAATCACGCCCTCCCACAAATTATTCAGTTCATTTATCAGCGGTGATAAAAACACATATAATCTTTACTAGATTGACTTAATTCGGGAATTAATAATGACAATATAAAAAAAGGTTCCTTGATTCATCTCTACGGAGGCAAATTGTACGGTATAACTATCACAAACCAAATGCTATATGGTTTACTAATGTAGTTGAACAAACCATACATTACGAGGATCTTCCACAAACGAAGGATACTTCTCATCGAAATACCATCTTAATAAATTTTCTTCCAAGACACACTCTTCTTTATACCAACGCATATTTGATTCATTCATCTTTGACATATATAATCTTCGCAACCTCTGAGTCAGTGGAAAGTCACGCAATATCTTCTGAGCAAACTTCTGTCTTTGATATCTGTGTGCTTCTATCTTGATTTGTTGCATTTTGAACATCTGTATAGTTCAGCGAATTCTTTTCTAAAAACCACACAGTTGTACTTGCATACATGAACAAGCTCACATCCTAATCCCAAATGTCATAGTACCATTTTAGCCTCGAATACGATGATGGAATTAAGTAATCTTTAGGAGCAATATCACATAATATCTGCAGAATATCATCGATCATTTTGTTGGCTTCTCAGTTTTGCACTTTAGCGTTAAGCAACCCCACGATGAACGAAAGAAAAGAGATCCATTACTACCGAAAATAATAGTTTTTTTAATACCTCTTAACAAAGAATTGAACCTATCAAATACACCATCATTCTTCAGCGCTTGAAAGGTATGATCCTCACACCCAACATCAACGAACATGCTTCTATTCATATCATGTATCATCTCAAACAACTGGTCATCTTTATTACGACTCTCTATTTCATTTGTCGAGACTGCACTAGTCTCCTCAATTCTCATCCGACGATCTATTGGTGGAGTATTTCTCCATGATGAGTCCTAAGTTGGATACCGTCCTATGAATTCTTTTGTTACTAAGTGTATTTCAACCACTTCTCAGGTTTGCCAATACACAGCTAAACAAAATTGCATGGGCATCTAATTCTCTCCATATTCTCCAAATACTCATAGGCAAACTTTATAAACTATTTAACTCCATTGATATATTCCTTGCTCATTCTATTTTTAATTCAAATCCAAATTTTATCCTTTCCTACAACAAACTATACAAATTAATTATTACAATTAAATAAAATATTAATATAACACTAGTAATCTTTTCTCTTATAATTATTACAACTATTTATTTGTAATCTATTAGAGTAACTTATAAGCAAATTAGAATTACATAACAATAAAAATTTTATTAATTTAATTATAAGTAAATTTGTGTATCTTAATCTTTGTCACTAATATCGTCAATATGTTGGCTTTCATATTCTTTAGTATACAAACAAAATAATTCTCATGCAATTTTTTCTTTTTCTTTTTCTTTCCATAAAATACATAAATATTACAAAATTACGAAAGCATAACCAGAAATGCATATAATCACAACCATAAATGCATAAAAATTATGAAATTATACACTCCCACTGATCGTAGCAATTGAATTTCATAATTTAACATCCAAATTCGAAAGCAATTCTAATGTTAATCTATAATAAAATAAGTGCAATTGATTAAACAACGAAGGATCGGAGCAAACCTGGCCAGAGTGAAACTAGCCGGCAGAACAAAGGCGGACTAGCTAGCTAACGGTGAGCGTCGGAGTGAAACTAGCCGGCAGAACGAAGAATTCGGTGAAGCTTGCCAGAGCGAACAAATTGACCGGAGATAGCCTGCACAGACGAAAGAAAACTCGTTGGCAAAGCAGGAAGGAGGCTATCTGGTAGAGATCGAAGAAATGTAGCCGAATAGACGGAGGCGTCGAAGAAGGGAGGTAGTTGGAACCAATCTACGAGTGGAGCTAGCCGGCGGAGAAGGAAGAAAGCTCGCTGGTGGAGAGGGAAGAAAGTTGTCCAACGGAGAGGGAAGAAATGTGGCAGGTAGAGCGAACAAAAGGAGCTACCGGAGAAGGGAGCTGGCCAGAACGATGGAGCGAACAAAAAATCTAGAACACGAGCGGGAGAAGAAAAGTAAATACATTCGAGTCTGATATATTAAAATCCTAATAGCGACTAAACGCGTCACTACAACTTATAGTGACTAACAAAGTAGCTAGTCGCTATTATGTCAAACTAATAACTACTGCTAAAAATAGATTAGTCGCCGTTAACAACAACAACAGCGACTAAACAGAATGGTAGGGGCTAATATGTTAAAATTTTTATTTCTTAAAAATTTATTTATAAATGTTTAAGTAAAATTTGTACTGTTTGATATGGTCTGGAGTTGTAATATATCAAACTAAAAGTATTAGATTATTACATAATTTGTTTATTCTATATTAAAAGATAATTAATGGTAGTATGATATTCAACAATTTTAAGACATACATTGGAGTACTAAATAATATCCGAATTTGACAAAATTTTGTATAAAAAATAGCATTGTATTATATGATATATTCAATGGTTTGGATTAGCTATATAACATTTGCAATAGTGTAACTTAGTGAATCACCTAACAACAATACGAGTGTAAGTAGCAATTATAACACTTTTACTCCTATATTGCCTATATCATATAAACTTGTTCGTTGCATATTTCAAATAGAAGATCTAAACCGTTAAATATATTTCAAACAAGCACATTACCGTCAAGCAAAGTTTTATAAAATTTGGATAAATCTAATGCTCAGATGCATACCAATAAATCAACAAATCTAATACGTTCTTTAAATATTTATTGTGATTAGACATAAATTATTATGTATATGATCTAAAATTTTGACAATAGGAGATATTAAAAATATAGATTATATAAAATAGTTTTTGTTGAATCTCCTACAAGAACAACTCAAGAGGAGAGGGTGAATTGAGTTGACAAATAAAAATTTTCGTGAGGATAATGTTCCTACTGACAGTAGATTTTCAGTCGGCTGTGAGTAATCTTGTATCCTGCAGACAGAGAGTTAATACGTATATCTAATTTTTACTATTAGCTACGTTCAGGTTAGAATACTCGGAGTATTTACGTGGTTCGGCAAAATTTTTTGCCTATATCCAAAGTTGCTCTATCACAAGAGCTAAGCTTCACTAAACTTTTAACAAGCTACACATACAGTAAGAGCAAAGTGCTTCACCAAGCACACTCGCTCCTTAAGGGTTTCTTCACCAAAACAATACTTCACAGCCTACTGGACACCCTAATTTCTCTGGCTGATATGCTAGTCCTATTACAAAGTTTATGAACTTTCATCAAGCTCCAACCGAGCTTCTTTGCTAAGTGCACCGAGCACTCTATCACAAAACTATATGAAGCTAAAAGGGAAAGGTTAGGCACAGGATGTATCTTAATGTAAGTGAATGTTCTTAAAGTTCTTTGTTGAGAAGATCGAGCTAATTGCTGAAGATGATGCTTTATGTGTAATCATCACTAAGAATTCTTTCTTCACTTGAGTGGATTGAACGATGTAGAGCAGATGTGTTTTTAAATTTTTGTTCGTTGATCTCCATCTTTTTTCTATTCCTCTACTTTCCTTTTTATAGACTCTATCATTTTTGTAGGATTATTCTTCCCGTTAGAGAAGGTTGCAGTTGGCGCCTCTTTGCATTGGTAAATTTTCGAGATAGAGAGGAGCACTTTGTTCAGCGGTTAATCAACTGCCTCCACGATCTGTTTCGGCTACTCTGGTGAAGTCTTCCATCGGCATCAAATGCAACTAGGAAGGAAATTTGAATTCTCCCGCTAACGATTCTAGACTTGCTTCAGCTGAAATGTTATATTCAGTTTTCCAACTGAGTTGGCTTGTCCGGATTTAATACTTTCCAGATTATCTGCTTTGGATTGGTTTGACTTCAACAGCTTGACTTGTTTAGTCAATTTTAGTTGTATATAGTGTGTATATCTCTTTTATTTCCTTGAGAGTTGAACTTTGCTCTTCTTGTGAATAAGATGATCTTTGACTCGTTGTAGATCTTAAATCGTCTGATTTATTTTGGTGATATATGTATATCTGAAAGATCTTGAAATGAAAAGCTTGAGCAAGAGCTTTGTTGCCAAACCCGATCCTCTGTTTTTGTGCGTCACAGAAAAATCTTCATATAACTAGTGGCTGAACGGCTGGCTGTTAGGTGATTATAAAATCTTCAGTTCTGTATGCTGCTCGATTATCATATTGACCGCAGCAGAGCAGCTGGTTGTTTAATGACTGTGATTGTTTTCTGCCGAACGTAAGATAAACTTGTTTTATTTAATCCTGCAGAACTTGATTTCAGTTTATTAGTCCGACATAAATCATGATTCTTAATTCACAGTTATCATCAAAATCAACCTCTGGGTGTTCCAACAGTTTCGATTTATATAAATCAAATCATAAAAATTATTATCAAATAAAATATAATTTAGACTAGTAGCGACTAACCAAGAACTTAGTCGCTCATGACGGACGTTAGCGTCTAGTTAGTCTATTTCGTCACTATTACTTTCAATACAGTAGCGACTCGTGTTAGTCTATTATATTCATAAATAGAATCCGACAGTCAACAAAGTCGCTATTATTGTATACTAGCGATCTTGTTTCTTGCTAGTCACCATTACTGCAGTATCAGCTAGTTCCATCTTGTGCTAGTCGCTTTTGATTTCACCAATAACGACTTGGCCTAGTCGCAGATGTAGTTAGTAGCGACTAATTTTCTATAGTCGCTAGTAGTCCAATCACTACATGGGTTTTTTCTTGTAGTGAATAGAATTCCCAAATTCATTCCTCTTTACAGAATCGGGTATGCGTATAGGTGAGCATCTTGCATTGTAAGAGGAATGTGTTCGTACATTACCTCCATTAAAAGAGGTCCGCGTCAACGTTGAGGGTGCAAGCCCTTGTGCTTCGCAATTGTAGCTATTTTGCAAGTCTCTCAATGATAAAATGCTACCTAAGTGTATCGGTATCTAAAACATCAAGATTTTTAATCTTACCGATTACTTATATGGTATGTGGACCTACTAAGCTATAAGTCTCACTTATAGAGAGAGTCTCATCTTTAATAGACAACTCATTATCAGCTACAAATCATCCTCGTCAAAGTCATCATCTTTGCCTAAGATTGCCTAAAGTCATATTGTTCGTATTTAGCATCACAATAGACAAAGTCCTTTTGGTTCATTTAGCGTTGATCTAAGCAATTAAGAGTTATGAATAGTGTTTAGGAAGCAAATGTGGGGTGGATGAATATACAGTGATGCTGGGTTGGGAGTACCGTGAGCCAGTAGGCTAAATGGGGAAGTGAGTGAGCTCAACCTAGGAGAAGTATAGTGCCTAGATCTCATTGTAGGATGATCTAATGCAAACTTTTGGTCGTATAATCGAGCCAGCCGAGAAGCTTCTTCTAACATCATGGGGAAGCATGCCATTACGTCTAATGCAATCCGTTTATATAGTCCCCCACAATATCGTCCTGTGAGATCCTTCTCATCAAAAGTTAATAATCGTATGAAAATTCTCAAAAGCTGCTTGGTACTTCTCTACAATTGATCTTGTTTGGTGAAGGCATAATTAAGATCTCCTAATACAATTGGTCCAAAGTGGTGGAGAAGAGCTTCCGAGAGTTTTTCCCATAAATGGATCGTTTTATCCAGTTCAAAATTTCGATACCAATGCTAAACTTTTCTAAGGAAGTACATAGTGGCAATAGAGACCCTTTCCTCAGGTGAAATGTTGTAGAACTTGAAGTATGTATCTGCCTAGTATAGTCATTCTTAAGACTCAATACCGTTAAGCGATGGATGGAAATGTATGCTACTCATGATAATGGTAGTTGTGAGGTTCTTAGAGGTTATAATGCATGGTTGGAGTGGTCTGTATGTTGCTCTCGTTAGTAGTGAGGTGCAATGACAATTTGGGCCCAATAGAGGTTGTTGGGGTAGTGGGGTTGTATATGATGTCGTTAGATTTTATAGGAAGGTAATTTATGAGCTAGGTTTGGGTAGTAATAGGGTTGGTTTGAAGGATTAGGAACATGATTAATAGGGGCATTCTTAGTAGTAGTAATGATAGTGGATTGTGAATCGAGTAAGAGAATTGTAGAGTTGGTTTGGGTGGGATTGCTGCCGAGGCTTGGCCAGCGAGTTCATTTGTGAGATCATCCACTCTTATATGAGTTGATGCATCACTACACGTTCTGCGGTCATTTGTGGGATCATCAATGTGAAGTTAGCTGCAAGGCTCTTGCAAATTAACTTCTCCTTGCTATTAAATAGCGGATGCCCGTGACAATTTCTACTCTACAAAATTTCTTACGACTACCGATGGTATTGATGTCAAGAATTGTGGAGATTCGTGCATAGCAAAAGTGTATGATTTGTAGGATCCTTTACCTCTTGAAATTATTGACGGAAGACCAGAGAAGGATGAGAACAAAAAGACAACGAGAAAACAAAAAGAGTCGAGATGGACGAGGTGAGCAGAACAGAGAGGATGCATAGAAGTGGAAGACAAAATAAAATAAAATAAAATAAAATTTTACTTGATTGGCAATCCCTAGAGTATAAATGTATAACTCTCTTTATACCTTTGCAACATACAAGAGTTCATTTATGACTCAGCGAACTTCCTAATACAAAAATCCACTTATGGTAATTCTTGCTAAAAAATTTTATTATAATTTTTCACTTTCCGTAAGAGACCTCAATGATGTAATTTTTGCTGAAGATATAGTTGAACTCAAATTCTTGCATCCTCGACAGTCCGCATGCTGGTTCATTGTGCATCGTGGCTGAGCTGCAGACGCAACACTATCCTTACTACTATATCTAAATAAGTGGTAAATGACTTCTAGTTGTCTCCATTCTCCTTTATTAATCTTCGTTGCTCTCCCTTCCATTATCCTTTCTCCCTCTCTACTTCGTTATAGAAAAAGAAATTACAATCCTGAACCTATCATGTGCAACTCACCTGACCCCAACGTCTCTCCCCACTCCCCTCCATTCTCCTTTATTAATCTTCGTTGCTCTCCCTTCCATTATCCTTTCTCCCTCTCTACTTCGTTATAGAAAAAGAAATTACAATCCTGAACCTATCATGTGCAACTCACCTGACCCCAACGTCTCTCCCCACTCCCCTTAGCTCTCTTGTTATGTCAAACCAAACCAAACGAGGCAAAACTAACATAAAATCTTCCTCGTCTTCTCCGCCCCTTACATATTCTTCTCCCTTTTTTTCTCGCTCTCTCCATTCTATCATTCCAATCAATTTCAAACCAAATCAATCAATCAAATCAATGGCTTCGTTCTCCTTCTCCACTTCAATCTCCGGCGGTATCCGTCTGCCCTCCGGTGACCTCCTCCACCGCAGCCGCTGCATTCCACCATCCCAACGATCACTGGTCATCGCTAAGATTCGAGAGATTTTTATGCCGGCATTGAGCTCTACAATGACGGAAGGAAAAATCGTCAACTGGATTAAATCAGAAGGGGATAAGTTATCCAAGGGTGATTCTGTTGTTGTTGTTGAATCAGATAAAGCTGATATGGAAGTGGAGACGTTTTATGATGGAATTCTAGCTGCCATTGTTGTTCCTGAAGGTGAATCTGCTCCTGTTGGATTGCCTATTGCTCTTCTTGCTGAATCTGACGACGAGATTGAAATTGCAAAATCACGAGCATTGAGGTCGTCGCAGAACAATTCTCGTAGTTTGAGTGGGGGTTCTGATTCTTCATCAAGTCCGGAACCTGCTGCTGCTCCTTCTGCTGCAGTTACTCCTTCACCTGCGGCTGCATCAGCTCCAGTTGCTATTGGAGGGTTGAGGAAAACTGTGGCAACACCACAGGCCAAGAAATTAGCAAAACAATATAAGGTTGACATTGAGAAGATAACTGGTACTGGGCCATACGGGAGAATTACACCAGCAGATGTAGAGGCTGCAGCAGGAATTATGCCGAAGAAAAAGAGTCCAGAGCCCGTCAGTGTAGTTCCTCCACCAGTTGCTGCAAAAGTGCCTGCAACAGCACCAGTTCTTCCGGAAAGACCAGGAGCCACAGTGGTTCCGTTCACGACAATGCAGGCTGCTGTCTCGAAAAATATGGTGGAGAGTCTTTTGGTGCCAACGTTCGGGGTTGGGTACCCTGTGGTTACTGATGCCCTCGATGCGCTGTATGAGAAGGTGATGAGCTTTTAATGTTCTACTGATAGTTTCAATGCCATATACTTTGAGTTTCTTATCAAGTAGTTTTGTTAAATGGTCTATGCGATGATTTCGAATGATGCCTTCTACATTATATTCATTAATATCTTATTATTTCCATCCTTGAAATGCTTGTGCAATATTTTAAAATAAATGTAGATCAGACTGAAAACAATTTTGTTTATAACCATACTTATAATCATCCTTGCAATTAAGTTCTGTTTATGATGTTATATCTTTGATGTCTTTCAACTTATTGAGATATGTTTAGATATTCCTGAATTTACCACCAGATATGAATCTTATGTGATTTTGGTGGTATAATTCTATAGATCAAGCCCAAGGGTGTTACCATGACGGTGCTATTAGCGAAGGCTGCTGCCATGGCGCTTGGGCAGCATCCAGTTGTGAACTCTAATTGCAAGGATGGCAAGAGTTTCACTTACAACAGCAACATTAACATTGCTGTTGCAGTGGCTATTGATGGTGGACTCATAACGCCAGTTCTTCAAGATGCAGATAAGGTTGGAATTGTTACATAAGGCGCCCCTAACTATAGTGTCTTAATTTTGCAACTTATCAGCCTACATTAATATGCAGTTGGATGTTTATCTTCTCTCACAACAATGGAAGGAGCTTGTCAAAAAGGCTCGTGCAAAGCAGCTTCAACCCAATGAATACAATTCAGGTAATTAGCTCAGTGCTTTTTCCTCTTGTTGTCTTGCTGATACTTGTTGATGCTTGCAGCTTTTGCTGATTTTGTGATTTCTTGTGGTTGTAGGGACTTTCACCTTGTCCAATCTGGGTATGTTTGGTGTAGATAGATTTGATGCTATCCTTCCTCCAGGACAGGTAATTATATGATACCCCTATCTAGCTTGTGCAACCCTCTCTTATTCTTGTTTTATTTGTTTCCTTGTTTTTTTAAGAACTTTGACTACCTCCAGGGAGCAATCATGGCTGTAGGAGCATCAAAGCCAACAGTTATTGCTGGTAGTGATGGTTTCTTCACAGTGAAGAGCAAAATGCTGGTAAGCCCTAGTCCTATTAAACCATGATTATAATTTGTGATTTGTGCTATGTATTATAATTATTAATTAACCTTTACAAGGAGCTATGACTGTTATTAAGGTGGCTGTGTTTAAATGTTATTGTACTTTTAGGGCGTTACTTGTTAGGACGAAGCTATTTGTTTGTTTCCATATATTGTCTAAACTTGCGTATATTTGTGCAATATCTAGGATTTAAGATTTTTCTTGAAATCATGTACATTAGTTAGGTGTTTAAACTGATTTGTAACAGTTTGCTACACTTGTTGATCATTAACTGCGGACATCAACCATACTATGAGTGCAAATGTACTTCATCTTACAACTCCTCCAATGAGGAATGCACTTGCCACTTCTAACTTATCTTTAGCTTTGTAGACGTTTAAATTGAATGCACATGTCTTTTCTTCGTGTCTTAACAAGTTATAGTTTCTTCACTTTGTTTCTTTTTTGTCTTTCTTTTGGACAAATTGCTCTTTGCCCGCCAGTACTCCTTTCCAGAAATTTCTTTGTTAATATACTTTTCTTTGGTCAATCTAAAGTTGTAACAATACAAGTTGCTTATGTGAAGATTTCATTTTTTGACCGTGTTTGGGTAAACTTAACTTTTGCCTCCAAATCTTAAATTAACTCGTGTGTTAGCTCTAGATTTACTAGGACCTGGTCCATTAGGTAGGTTAAGAAGTCTAATCTTTCTATAAGAGAAGGTAATTGTGGAAAGAAGCCGCTGTGCTAAGAAAATTTGCATAAGAGATGAAAGTGATAGCCTGGTAAAGTTGTAACAGCTGAATTTCTTAAGTTCTATGTAACTTTACGTAGCACTCTCTCCTTTCTCAGGCACATTATGTCATCGGATCCTTGCTTGTATATGTTGCTTCTTTTCCCTCCACTAAGAATTTCATATAAACAAATTTACTAAGATATCAGGGAGAGAAGAGAGAAGAGAGAGAGAGAGAGAAAAGAAAGACAGCTATGAAGGATAAGCATAATAGTGTTGCGCAAAGCATGCTGGTCACCCTAGTTTCTAACTTATTTTTGTTAACTATATCGAGGTTAGCAGTTGGGGACTGTGGTATGTGAACATCCAACATATAATTACTTCATGTGCAGCTCTGTTGTAGTTCTTACTTAAAAATAAGTAGATGTTAATTCTAACAGCAGAGCTGTTCACATGTGAAGTGTGGCATGTATGAGCCTCATCTGTCAAATTGCAGTAAGATAAGCAAAAGGAAAAATGATGAGGGAACGTAGTGCTTTGGTTGTTAGAAGCTGAACTATGTGGCCAGTTCAAATCCCTAACCTATCAGTTCACTGTATTTCACTCTTTCTATCTTTTGCTTTCTTTGACTTGAGGTCTTGGCTATATTTCCTCCTCATTCCACTATCAGATGATGGGGTTTTGTTGCAAGTTTGTGATCCATGTCCCTTATTGCTGTGGATTATCAAAGCACTTGTTGGTAGGCACTTTCAACCATCATCGATTTAACTGACATCTTTTAAATGAAACCATTGTTTTCGGTAAACTAGAATTCCTTGATCAAGTTGTTGCCAACAGTAAATCCCTTGCAATTTGAAAAGATTTCTATGTTAGTATATTCTAATGCATTATAACCTTTTGCTAAATAGTTCTCTAATATGTTTGTATCATGAGATTCTTGACTCAATAATCTCATCAATCAATAATTTCACAGACAAACGTGTGGATATGACAAAGTGAACCAGTATGTTACCCTCATTATACTTTATTATTGAAGCAATTGGTAAACAACTTTCTCAAGTCTGTAGTATGGCTTGAGATGTTCTAGGACCCATATACACCAGTCCTGGCTATGATACTGAATGGCAACATGATTGTTGGTTGACCTGTCTGTAATAATACCATATTTTTGTAATTCCTATGATCAAATTGTCAAATGCTTGTATATGTATCAGTTATCTGTCATATATTGGTGAAACTTTCTTGAGAAATATAATTGCAAGCATACTCAGTTTGCTATCCTGATGTTAGATTGCTTGTTAAAATCTGTGCCGTTGTTTCTCAGGTGAATGTCACAGCTGATCATCGGATTATCTACGGTGCAGATCTTGCAGCATTCCTCCAGACATTTGCCAAAATCATCGAGAATCCCGAGAGTCTAACACTCTAGTTGGGTTTGTTAACTCGTTCGTCTTTCACGTTCTCACTACCTGAGTGCCATAGCTGTGTCTTTGATTAGAGTCCTTTCTCCATTACCATAGGCGATTCTTTTTGCAGCATAGTAGAAAGTTTGCATTGTTAAACTGTTTAGTCAGTTTTAGAAGGGGACTGTTCCCATTTTGTGTTTTGTTTTTGTTTATAGCTGGTGAGTCCTTTTTCTGAGATGATGTACTCTTTATAGTGAATAATTTCAGAATAATGCAAATAAGTAGTGTTGAGTTGGTTCGTTGTCTATATGAACGAGCTGCTTTTGTACGGTTCCTCAAGTCGATGTCTGGAGTACAGTCTTGAATCCCTTCTGTTAGGTGTATCGAATTACTTAACACAAATTTCCCACTATTCTCCAACAAGGTAATGGTTGATATTTTACCAGAATTTTTATGTGATCTTCATTATCGTTTTCTCTATTGAGATAACTTATGCTTTTTAATTGATAGACCATTTGACGTGGGTAAGCCTAGCCTAGGGTTACGCTTATTTTTTTTCAGAAACAAATACGAAAGCTGGTATTTTCATGTTCACTCTAGATGGAACTGAACATGTGTACTTTCATATGTACTGCACATTTTTAGACACTGAGACAGGTATTGTACTGTCTTACATTCTCAATTTCAATTTCTGAAGATCACAAAGGTGAAATCTGCATAGCTCAGCAGTGACATGTATGCATCACAGAAGGTTTGGCTGTCTAACCAAAATCTCGTGCAGAAGCCAATAAAATTAACAGGAATTAGTACAGGATGCTAACTTAGAACCTTTGCTTACATCCTTCCAAACTTGGTCCAACATTGTCATGAAGTCTTTCACAATCACAAAGATCTGGAGAGCACTTGCTTCATGGTCACTGCTACTTCCGTGGTAGTACTCTGTCGTATCTTTGAGACAATGAAGCACTTGCTCTTTGTCATCGGTTAATCCTTTCGTTGTGTTCTCAGCTTGGTCAAGAAATGTTTTCATAGAAGTTGCGAATTTCCCGTCTTTTTCATCGGTTGATGATATAACTTTCGCTAGTTCTCTCACCCGTTCCACCTTCTTCAAGAGTTTTGACATTGAACTTCTTAGAGCAACGATGTCTACAATAGCTGCTTTCTTTACGTTGCTAAGTTCAGCGTTCAATGTCACAACAAAATCTACACCCTTTGTGTCTCCAACAACTTCCGATTTGATGATTTCCTGGGAGAGAAAATGGAGTAAGGTTGTTTTGCCATCAACTCCTCTGATGTCCCCAAGCTTTAGTAAGGTATTGAGTTTAAAAGCCTTAGCTCCTCCTCTTGATGTCCCAGAATTCATCTTGTTTCCAGCAATGAGAACTGCTTCAAGCAGCTTTATGAAGAGTTTGCTAGTTTTAAGTTCCTCACATGCAAGCTGGAAAGGAACAAGAAGTCAGATTGCAGCTACACATCTTTAGCTAAAGTTTCCTAAAATCAGAAAGTAGAACCAAAAGCAACTTAAAAATAGCTAGGTCTCCTAGCTTACAGCTTTTGCAGTTTTCAGCTTTCCGGATAAAAAGTGGCAACCCAAAGCGGAAGGCTTTCAGTTCGTACCTTTAGTGTTCATAAGAACTTCTGATTTCATTTGCTTCATCTTCTAAGGTTGCCTTGAATAACATTACTTCAATTCTTGAAAATGCATAAGGTATAAGTAATATCAACCTGATAAACTTATCTGCCGGTTCCAATTCACCAATGTCTACTTCGTAGTTGCAGAGCTTTTCTGCTTCCTCCACTGATGGTGTCATCCTGGTCAAAGCTTCTAATTGTCGAACATCTAAGCCATCACCTATTTGTTCCACCAACTCAAATTTCAATACTTAGTTTTTGTAATGGTTTATTTTTGTTCTAAGATATTAACATAAGCATTTCAAGCAGATTGATAGTGAGACTCGAATCTACCTTGAAGAAGAGCATCACACACTTCCTCTGCAGATGCATTCAAAGCCCTCAACAGTATTGCAATGTTCTGTAGCCTCTTCGGGTCTACAACATGCCTGCCAGGAGATGATGTCACCCTAGTCTTCATATCTTTGCTCTTCATAGAACTTCGAGCATCATACTTGAAGAGATATTCGATCATTTTCTCATCCAACCTATGCAATTAAAACTCATAGTCAGTACTAAAAGCATTACGCTTGAACTTTTGGATCTCAAATTTGTAAGTCGATACACCTATCTAGCATTATTCTTGTAAGGATTGCAGAAGAAAGTAACAGTTATAACACCAAAGGAAGTAGTCTTACTCGAACGAGCTCGATCTGATCCTATCCCAAACTGTCGATCCATTAGGGTCTGCTCTAACTTTGTCCCAGTGCAGAGGCTTCAACTTTAGCTGCTGTACTTCTCTCTTGCCTGTTCTTCCTAACAGTGGAAGTTTGCTAAATGGTGGAGGAGGTGGCTGAAAATTGTTCTTCGCCTTTTGAGTTGAAGCTGCCTTCATTGAAAGCATTGAAGGTGGAGCTGTTGGAGGCGTTGGAACATTGTTCTTACCAAGTCCAGAATCAGGTCCTGCCACAGATGACTCTGAAGTTGCATGCGTAGCTGCAGCTTCGCCATTTGACATTATAATACATTTGGGATCACTTTGAGAAGAGTGTGGGTATAAAGGCAATTCAGGATCAGCTCTCGCTGTTTCTTTGGATTGTAGCGTAGCAGCACTTGAGTGACCACTGGATGTTTGGGAAGGTGGAGACTGGCCTGCAACAGCAAAACAATCTGGACTGCAAGAAAAAGAGCTCATTGCATTTTGCGCTTCATTTCCGCGGTCATTTTGAAAAGATACAGACCGCAAACCTTCATTCTGGTGAATGTCTATAGAACTGGGAATCCTTGTCAATGCCTGGTGATATTCATAATTACTACTAGGAGGAAAGATGGAAATTTCATAGTAGGGTGAGTTACAACCTTCAGGGCTGTGTGAGTTTGATCCAGTTGAAGTACAAACTTGCATAAGTTTTTCAGAAGTCGGACTTGAATCCATTGGAAATCCAGTTAATGGGGACTCAACAGGAGGGATTTCATCTTCAAGATAACTGAAAGTATCAAATGCATACTTGTGGACTCCATCAGCACGCTTCACATTAACAGAATGACGTAGAGTATTGAAGTAGAACAACTCTGCACCTTGATCAAAATTTACCGTAGCTGCAGAAGCACTAGAATGCATAGGATTGTCAAATTTTAAACATGCCTTCCTTCTCGGTCGGCAAAATTTGCAAACCAGTACAAGTATGATGCTGAAGATAAATAAAGCAGCTGCAGCAGATCCCAAGAAAGTTGTCAGAACCATGATTCCTTCTTTTTCTTCGGTTTGCTTCTGATAATCAAACATTGCAAAAGCTTGAACAAAAGAGTTGCAGTTTCTAAAGACTCGGAAAGAGTTGCAGAAAAAGAGTAGCAGCAGGAAGGGTAATGAATTGTGAAGCAGGAAACTCTCTCTCTCTCTGTCTCTCCCTCTCTCTCTTTTCTTTGATAATGAGAAGTAGGGGAATTTAATTCATGTTTTTGAGGGAAGAAAGAAACATGGCACTAATGGGTGGGTTGCTTCTTGATGTTGACAATCTCTTAATGCCGTAATCAATTCTTTCCAACGCACCCACATCCTGTTGTTTTAAGTCAACTACCTAGGTCATTAAATATAACACCTTGTATGTACTATTATTATGATTTCCTTTCTGATTGCAAGAAAGCTATTACCATACTAAACATGACACACACATATTTATTAGTCAGACGAGGAGCTGGTACTCGCAAGTTGAAACTGAACTCATATTTGGTAGAATTTTATTGAAGAAACTCTTTTAAGTTAGTTAAAGGTCCATCTTTTTGTTTTCGAGCCAATTGATATACGTTTCAAAAAACACTAGCTCCATTACATCGAACACCTTAGATTTTTTTGATTAACCACCACTAAAACCACTTTGAAGGTATAGAGAATAGTTCAACTACACCATCCTTTCTCTTCTACCAAGAATATATATTTTTAGGTGCTGATATTAAATGAATAAATAAAACACAGATAAAACAATTTGAATGCCAAGAATGGAGTTGAGCTTTCTTTCCACAAATTAAGATCCGCACGAAGTGCAAATTTTCTCACCTCAACATTCAGTAATGACATAGTATGCGGTATGTAACTATAAAACTTACAGTTCAACAACAAAGATAGGACACATTAAAATATTACGTGTGCACTACACAAGTTAAAAGAAGTAACGATTATGATTTTAAAATTTCTTATACAAAGATTTACATTCTGATCGAAGATATAAGTTTGATACTCATATTTCCTATGTAATATAAGTTTCCCATAACATTTTCACATAGGGGATCAAACATTTTAATTATTGAATGTTTGGAATTACTTAAGTATAAAAAGTGAAGCACGGTCCAAGGCTGAAGGAAATTCCACGTACTATAAAAAACACATTTGTGTAACCGAGTTTATGTTTTCATACTCGCAAATATATATATTGAGATATGTAGGAAAGCGAAGATCATTTACTTTAAAAATATAAATGAAGAATCTCGTAGTGATTGTTGACTAGTGCGCTATCGGCTTTCTCTTCTTTTGTAGACGTTCTTTTTCAAACACCTAAATTCTTTTGCCCCTCTTTTCACATTACAATTTTTTTTCCAAGATTGTTAGTTGGTGTTTTGTTTCCCGTGATTGTCGCTAATCTACTTGCATAATTGAATAATTAGTTTCCAAGCCAAATTATACTTCATTTGTTTTTAAATTGTGTACCTCTTTTGAGACATGAATATGGATTTTCTTTAAAATATACATGTACATAATATACGTCTATCTGGACGAACCCGAATGAGATAGTTTGGAGTATTTCGAAATGATCTCAAAATTTACCACCACAGGCAAGGTCCATTTAAACTTACTCTGCCTACTACATGATATTATTGTAGGCTGTTTTACCTCTTATACTCTTTCCCAAAATTGCAAATCATTTACTGTTTCTTTAATTTGAGAGGAAATTATTCAAACGCAATTTGTTAAGACTAATCCCTACTCTTTTACCGAGATAATTCTAGTACTTTATGGCAAGAGCCTATACCAAAGATTCATGATTTTAGTTAGAGTTGATCTTAATATTTCTCTGTATTGTATTGTGTTGTTTTGAATTCATTTATTAGGGATAGTTTAGATATACAGTTATCAAAGAGTTGTTAAAAAGTATAAGGTTGAAGTAAGAGCAGAAAAAAAAAAAGATTGAATATACCTTATAAAGTGCGCGAGTAAAGAAAGAATAATTGAATAAAAATAAAAGAGATACAAAATTGAGCCAATGCTCTAGTATACTTTCTTTATAAAGCTAAGGTGCTTTTGATTTTTGTGTTTTAACGACTTTTTAAGTTTGATTTCATTCATAACAATATTGAAATAACTTTGTGAATCTATAAAATTTGTATGAGCAGTGAAGAGATTATTTCTTAACGAACATAGGCAATTCAAATTTTAAATTCCTTCCAGTACGTTGCACTGTGTTCTTTAAATGCGAGAAATGCTTTTATTTGATCATATACGGTGCATTTAAGAGAGTTTGTAAGTAATGCTAACTTGAGCACTAGGCTTAGAATACTCATTAAATTTTTGTGGTTGATTAAGCAATGAGTAGAAATTGAGTAACAATAAAATATTTTATGGAGAATTCATACGTACTTTTTATTATTTTGCTCGATGATTAGTAAAAAGTTAAATTTGGAGTTATTTAATAAAGATATAATTACATATTTTGTAATAACTTTTTGTCATGATTATATATTGATTTTTTAATTATGAGCTGAAATTGTCTGAAATTTTGTGAAAGTTAAGTAATATAGACAAGTTGTTAAAATGAGCAAGAACTACAAATACAAGTATGAGGAATCACAAATAAGAGGGTAGTAAACTTAGAGACAAACCAAACTCAGAGTTGTGTGGGCTTCCCTTCCTTGGCCCAGTAATTTTCATTAAGCCCAATATAGAAGAAAGAGGGAGCTGGCCGTAAGCTTGCAATTTGATGCTGCCCTTGGGGTATATTCCCACGGAACATCGCTATTGTTCCATATTTGATTCCTTGTTTGTTGATGTTTACTTTATTTGATTTACTGTTTGTAATATCAAAATAAATAACTAACTCTTCTTAACAGAAATTTTGGATAAAACTCAAGTAAGATTTGTTTGAAAATTCTTGAACATATTATGAGGAATAATTGTTAAATGCATTATCAGTTATTAATTTTTATGTTAATTAAAATTCAGACTTTAAATTTAAATATTTGATCAACATTAAATTTGAAGCTTGAATTATTTTTCTAGTTGTTTTTGCGAGACAATCAAAGTATAATAAAATAGCTTAATATTAATAATTATAATTAGTATTTTTTGGATCAAAGATAATATAATTGTATGATTTTTAATTTTACAATTCTTAATGCATTTCTTATTTAATTCTAGACACCAAATCAAAGTTAGAGTAAACTAATTTGAGATATGATTTAAAGATCAGACTAAAATATTAGATACGAAAATTTTACATTAGTTAATAATAAAATTCACACTTATTTAAAGATTCAAACAAAGCACACTAATAGTGAATTCTAAAATTTCAGTTATTTGTTCTTTGTATTTTTTAAAACATCATTTTGTGATTATTTGTCTTTATTTTTCATACATATTTATATTTGATAAATAATTTTTATTATATTATATATTATGTGAGATTGATTTGAATTAGAGTAGCTTCAATTTTTGTGAATTGAATTTGTTATTTGATATATGTAATAGATGACGTTCGTGCGCTTACATGATCAACTAAAATAGACTAGTTAGATTTTTTTTAATGTGATTATCTAAATGTGTATTTCAAATGCGCGTAACTGAGTTTCGTGAGAGTGAAATTAGAAAATATAGTTTTTTAAAAAATAAAGTAAAAGTTAAGTTCAGTATTTTATTTCAATAATTTTAGAAAGTATGTTAAAAATTAAAAAATATAATTATATTGAAAAATGTGCAAATAAAAAATGTTGAAATTAAAGTTCTATATGTGAAAGTAAAATTCTGATTTTTTAAATAATTGAAACATATAAACTGTTCAGATTCAAAATTTGAAAAAAAATTAAAATTATGGACATTTAAAATACGCGATAACGAGAGTGTGTATGTGGATAGCTAGTTCTATATAACTAGTTCGTAGACGCACCTGCAACTCAACAGATAACGAGACACTTTTTGCTGCATTGAACGTACAACTGCCGTTCAGTAAAGCTTGTAAGGGCTTCTCGACTTAACGGCGTCGACCATATGCAGTTATTCGTGCCGCATTACGGAGGTTGATCTTTATATAGAATGGGTATATTTTTTCGATTGTAGTAAATTATTAAAAAATTAAAAAATGAATTTGTATAAAAAATATTATTAAAAAGAATCAATTTTTATAAAAAATAAATTAAAAATAGCTATTTATATTTTTTGTATAACTGAAAGTAAATCGAAAGTTACTTCTAAAAAAAATTGAATTTTAAAGTAAAAAACGCCTCATAAATATAAATCATTATAATTATTAATCTGTAAAAAATTATAACAGGCACATCATTATAAAAATGTAACTGTTCATTTCAAAATTATGTTGAATAATTATAGCGACATCGGTATAATTATGTTGTATGAAAATAATTTCATAATTTTTTTGTATAATTACAATTAGGATGCTTCTTTATGGTCAATAAAAGGAAAATAGTAGTTTAATTATTTCTAAAACATCAATGTTACAAGTGTAAATCCAGTTTTAGAAAAATGTCGGCCGTATCTCAAAGGAGATGAAATAATACTGACACGTATATTTGTATCAGGAAGCAAGCAAGTGGCTTTGGCTACTATGTCGCTGATCCTGCTGGTTATTTTGATGTTGTTCGCCTTCTCTATTCTCTTCATTGCTGGTGGTATTCACTTCCTTAATCTCCAATATCTGCACCCGGCGGTTCATCGTCTTCCTCAACCTTATTGCCACTTCTTGCGGCTCAAAAAAACCACAGACGCTTACCCTGTAGTGCTTCCTTTCAATCAAGTGGCTCTCTATCTCTAGTATGATAGAAAACATTTTCGCCAAATAGCAACAACAAAACCAAAAGAAGCAGTCGTAAGAAAGTGATCATAACGTAAACATAACGAAGGTGTTATGCTAATTACAGGCAAAAACAGTCATGATAAATAGCAGTACAGGATCCTCGAGAGCTTCGACGTATATGTTACCTTGCATCTGCATTAAGGCTCTCCTTAGCTTCTTATAACAACCGTTGCAGTCGATGTTCATCCGCATAACCATGCACAACGGCTGCATAATAACTCGCAGAAAGATTTTATCTCTTTGAGTTACAAACTACTTGCGAAAGTTGCATGTAGAAGAGAAAGAGATGACAGAAGTAGCGATACAGACTTCTTTCAACGGCGATGATAGTGAGAAAGAGAAGTTGGTAAAGCTAAATAAAAATGGAACTTTGCGAATGGGAAAAGAAAGCTTTCCTCTTGTTCTTGTTATCTGGCGAAGGATTCCTTTTCTTCTCTTGCTTTCTAAATCATTCTTTTTTGTTATTGATGAGTTTAGGTTTCATGTGTATAGAATCTGATTCTGCAATAGCTGTATATAGGTCAAGTGAAGAGTAGTGGGTTGGGTTATGTACCGTTTTACTTTGCTTTTCGATTTTTTTTCAATGCCTTTTATTAAGCACTTTATGCTTCTTAATAGAATGAACAAAGTTGCACAACGTATAAATTAAGCTAACTTAGAATTGGGCTGTTCATGGTTTGGTAATAATTGTAAGGGCGTGTTTCAAATGCCCGTAACTCCACTTTCTCCCGCCAAATTTTGAGTTTCGAACAGTTTATATGTTTCAATTACAAAAAAAATTTAGAACTCCACTTCCACATACGGAACTTCAGTTCTAATTTTTTTATTTACACACTTTTCAATACAACTATATCTTTCAATTTTCAATACACTTCCAAAATCTATTTAAACATAAATACTGAACTCCACTTCTACTTTATTTTTCAAAAACTCTACTTCCTACTTTTCACTTTCACGAAACTCAGTTACGGGCATTTGAAACACGCCCTAACTATTTTTAGCAACCGGAAAACAAGACAATTATGTCGGTTGTGTTTTCTCACATAACGCGATTAGTCCAGATTACTTGAAACGAACGATGTACAAGATTGTCAAAATTGAAATTTTAGATAAAATTATTCCGTCTGATTAGAATCGTAAAATCAAAATTTTCAAATATGATTATAAAATTTTGCATATCCATAAGTTTTATAAAAAAAAATTTATAAAATTTTTTTAAATATTTTTAAAAAAATTTAGCGCATTTATTAATTTTAGAAAAATTCTTTTAATTTTTATAAAAAATACTCTATATTTTGAAAAAATTATCAAAAATTATACTTTTACAGAAGGCCTTCTTAAGTTTATAGAAAATTTTCTAAAATCTTATTAAAACTTATTAAAAACCCCTCAAATTTAGTTAATTATTAAAAATTTTTAAAAGTAAAATCGTATAAAATTATAAAGATCATAATTTTATAAAATTTAAGATTTGATTGAGATCCGAAATGGGATTTTACTCAAAAAATATTTTAATTGAAATAGGATCAATTTTTTATATAAAATAAAATCATAGAATTTTAAAATTGAATTCGAAATTTGATAACCTTGAGAGTGTAATTATTCTATGTTATACCAATTTATATGTTGATAGTATTTTTTCTAAATCGAAACTTATACGAAGTGTTTTACGAATGCGCTCAGAATTGTGCCATAAAAATGAATAAAAATGAGTTTTTAATATAATAGACAGCTCAACTAGAAAAACTGAATCGAAGGTATTTTAATTTTTCTTCACCCAAATATGACTAGAAAAATAAATTTTGACAAGATGGCCTAAAAAAACAAATTTGAATTAGGATGTGGCATATTTAATCATATAACCCTTAAAAATGTGTAAAGATCTAAATTCATCACAAGAGGGATTTGATTTTGAGAGGTCAATGTGTTAGTGGTTTTAAAACTTTGATTGTTCATCTTTTTCTTCTTAACAATCATTAAGACCGATACTCATGAACTTGTCGTATCCGCGGGGCATTTGGAATGAATGGAAGTATAGTTTTTTAAAAAGAATTCAAAATTTTTTATAAAACTTTAAAAAAAATTGTATGCATAATTATTCAACGGAATACAATTTATCAATTCATTCTAAATTAAAAAATATATATAATTATAAAATACTGTAGAAACTTTTTTTTTTGAAAAGCCCATAAATTATACTCTAAACGTGATCTCAAATAAATTTGAGACCTCAGGTTGCAGCGAGAGCCGATCGTAAAGTAGGAAAGTAGAAAAGCCATTAGCTTATTTTCTCCATTGGCTAAGGGGGTTAAATTTAGTTTGGTTCCTGTGATTTAGAAAAGCTTTCATTTTGATCCTAATGCTTATGCCAGTTTGGTCTCCTAACATTTATCTATGACGTAACACTAGTTTGAACCTAGTTGCATTAACTGATTATTATGGTTTTGAAACTCAAAAACATAAAAGCACAGTCACCAAATAAATAAATAAATAGATATATATATATTTTTATTTTTTTTGTGATTTCTAATCCTTTTTTCTTGATCTTTGTGTTACTATAATAAAAATCTTGCAGTATTTCAATAAAAGTCATTCAACTCTTATATTATTTTTGACATAGGGACAAACTACATTTCTTTTTAAATTTTTATTTTTTGACTTGGAACAATTTTCCTTCAAAAAATATCTTCTAGTTTTCTAAATAGACAAGTAAAATCCTCAAATTCAAATTTGCAGAAAATGTCCTTCAAATATTTTCAATTACACTAGAGAAGCCGTTCTCCATCTAACTTTGGTTGCTATTTAGTTGATATTTAAAGTTAATGCTTTTATTAGTTTATCATAACACAGTCGCCAGTTATTATGAGTTCTTCATATAACTACTTGTTTTTATTATTGACTGTTTCCATCTTCACGTAACGCTACCCATGACCTACCTGCTACCATGGAAACTAGATGATAGAGAGTTTATTAGCTTGCATCGGTATTGAACTTTTGCGTTCTTATTATCTGCTATAATGGTAGATTTCTTATCGCAAAAAAAACCAAGCACGCTTCTATTTATTTTTTCTTGAAGTTCTTTTCTTATTCATTTTTTTATTTGTTATTATTTTTTACTCATAAACAAGATGCTATACAGTTTTGAGGAAGTATAAGCAGCATTTGTGCTGTAACCTCATATGTAACGATAGTTGTGAAGAGAAGAGTATAATAGGGAGACAGAGATATGCACTTGATTTAACAACCTTTAAATATAATTGGATCATTAAATATATCTAAACTATTATAAATTTTGTGTGAATAATAATACTGCAGAATAAGTTATATCTAATGATTTAGATATCAACTTAATGCTTGTAATTTTATAGATTGAGTAAAAAAAGTTAGCAACTAAATGGGTGATAAAATATATTTTTGAAGATTTGTACTCTCGCTTGCAGTATCTATACAAAAATTCTTAATTTATATTTAAAATAGAAGATCTAAATTGTTGAATATGTTCGAATGATAAAAAATTTTTATAATTTTATTTATATAATTCAGATATAATTTAGTATTTTTATTTATGTCGATATATTGTTAAATTTTTTATACGTTTATTAAACATTTATCACGTTGGGATACAAATAATTTTACAAATTATCAGAAATTTGTAAGTATGGTAATACAAATTTCTTAATCATTTTCAAAGGTTTCAATCTTATTAAAACAACTGTTACAAATAATTTAAAATAATTAATTTTTAATTAACAGCTACCAGGATGGCATGGTCGCTATACTGGAAACTAACAGCGACTAACTAGTTCTAGCAATGGTCGGTTTTATGTCTAAGGAATAGCGATTGGGCATTTCGGAGATTGCCAATATCAATTATCAGCGATCGGCTTGTTTACTGTTTGCTGCTTTGCAAATTCGTTAATGACCATTTAGACTGCTGTTGCGGATTAGCGGGAGTTTTTAAAAGTACTTATTAAATAAAATTTTTTTTAATAAAAATTTTTTTATTTTTTTAAAAATGAATTTAATTTTTAAAAATATAATAAAAATATGTAATAAAAAAAATTTTATTACGTAAATTTTTTTATATTTTTTAAAATTTTAAATAAATTTTCTAAATATATATATTAATAATTATGAAATAAAAAATTAAAAAATTATTTTTAAAAAAAGCTCAACCAGACGGGCTTGCTGCACATATTAGCAATCTTTCTTTACCACGCTGCTTTCTTGCAAGTAACGGCTACACTTTTTTGTTGCAAGTCGTTATTGATAAAGATTGTTGCTGGTCGTTATAAGTTACCCTGACCGTATGTTTGTTTTGCTCACGCTTGATTGAGCAATCGCGACCAACCTTAGTTTGATCGTTATTACATTAATTAGGGACTAGTTCGTGATGGTCGAACAATTATCTGATTACTGCAGCTTGTAGTACATTTGTTTATTGTATACTGGTCAAGAATCCAATTAATGCTCATATTAAATTTTAATAATATGGCCATAATTGTCAAGATAATGCTGTCATATGAAAGGTTTATAGTTGATTATCGAAAATTAATTTAAAAAGCTGATAAATTATGATTTAGAGAGCGGAAAGGTTTTATTTAGTCATTAGAGATGTTACGTAATTTTTGTGTATAATTTGATTTAAAAATTTTTACTTATCATTAAGTTAGCAGGTCTTTTCTTTAAATAAAATTTTCAGAAATTTTATTGAAATTGGTCCATAAAGTTATTTTATAGTGTTGTTAGATACTTAGATTCAAAGTAACGTCAAAATTATTTTTTTAAACGTAAGAGTTAATGGAAAAGATAAGCAACCACAAAGACCAAAACAAAACTTTTTGCCAACCGAAGAAGCCATTATTTAAATTTGGCGCATATAAAGGAAAAGATGGGGTTAGTTATGTTTCACCTTTTTAACAGTGGTTAAATTAATCTTCACAAGTCATGGACCCATGCGATGATTAAATGTTTTAATGTAATTTTTGGATGGATTTTGTTTTATTCTAGTTTAATGAAAATGTGTAACTTATCATAATATAGACTCTCAAGTAAAAGCTTTTATATAGTTGTATTTATGATATTTGAACTCCTTACTCCAATTTGTTAGTTTTTTTTTATTGTCTCACTAGCTTATATTTACATATTTTATTTTGTCTTTTTTTTCTACATTAAATCATTTTATTTTTTATAACTTAATCTATACAATTAACTTGGTATTTGTTTATTTTAATTCATACATACATAATTTGTTTCGTTCTATTCTTTTTCCTTATAGAGGCTGTTAGAAAACAATTTATCAATTTTTATTTCACGTTTTTACTAAATATTTTATATTATTTTACAGAATTTATTTAATAATTTAAAAAATATTTAAAAAATCTATGTAGTAAAATTTTTTAATTATTTTTTTATATTTTTTTTAGATTAAAATAGTAGAGCTTATTTTTCAAAATAGAACAAAAATAATTCTTCATTTTAAAAAAAAATATTTCATAATTACTCTCAAACGCCTTCATATATAATCATAATCTATTTTGTCTATTTGATACTCCTAACTTGTTATAACATGTGAATAATACTTTCATACAATTACTTTCTATCTTTTCCACGCTATGCATATTTTGGTAATTCTCATTACTCTTTTATTTTGACAAAGTATTTTATGTACGCTAAGTTGGAGCTAGAATACTTTGAAGTAGCCAAGATATTATAAAATATAAATATTTGCATAAAAGCTTTAAGCCATCTAGATTACATATAAGATATTTTAATAAATAAAGATATTTTTATAAATATATTTTAAAAGAACCTTCTATAGAAGTATATTTACTGTCCGATTAAAGCAATCTTCATCATTCTTTAAATAAAAATGTTATAAATAGAAGGAAGAATTTTCTAATAAATCATTAAAAAATAGTTTTAACAAGCCAAGAAGCATTATAAGAGTTCTTTACACACTTTCTACAAGTTTTCTTCTTCTTTATCCTTGAGTCGCTCGACCCACAAAGTTTTATAGCTATTTTGATATTGATAATTATTTTAGAGATAATGATGATTTAAAAATTAGTTACATGGGATTATGATTAAGTGCCATACGGTTCGAGGTAAAAGGATTAGATATGTCACAATTGGTATCAAAATAGAGGTTTAGCGAAGGGAGATGGCAAGTGGTAATGAAGTGATTATCTAGGAAGGAAGGGAGACAAAAAGAGAGCTACCAAAGACATTAAGCAATAGCAGGAGAAGTTCAGAGAATTGATGGCAGACATAAATATAAGACCTGTTAGGGTAGAGCTTGTTGTGGTAGATAGAGTGGATAGTTGAAGGAGCTAGGAATTGCATTAAGAAGCTCGAGAGTGGACATATGAGCTTCACGTGGGATGCAAGCTGCCTTGTACGTGGTGGCTAATTCATGCTCTGATCAAAATTAGGCCATCAAAGACTCTTTTTGCTAATATTGATACTATTAGGAGAGAGGTTGTGACTCTTATAGAATATGTCACAAGATTGGCCATTAAGCTGAGTGATGCCAAAATAAATTATATCCTTTGCAAGATGACAATTATATAAGAGAGAGTTGCCGCCATATTTTCATCTCCAACTACTTCAAATATAAATGTTTCCAAACTCAAGACATACAAAGGAGTGTGGTATGCAAAGAAAATTGACAACTTTCTATAGAGTTTGGAGTAACTCTTGAGTAGCACCAGCATCACGAATGATGTTAGTAAGATTGATATGTCACATTATATCTCAAAGACATTGCGATGGCATATTTGAGTAGAGTCATTGTGAGATCAAGAGAGCACTTGTATAATTGTCAGGTGGAACGAGTTAAAGAAGGAACTCAAAAAGTAATTCTACCCAAAGAATAATGACAGTGAAGCTACAGCTAAGCTTCAGAACTTGTCACAAAGAGGCAGCATTAGGGACTGCTTGAAGGAATTTTCTGATCTGATCTTGGAGATCCATGATCTGCTAGAAGGACTTATTTATCTTCAGGGATGGATTACAAATATGAGTAAGATTGAAATTCAACATAAATGAGCTTAAGATATGAATGCCTCCATTGCAATTGCTGGTTTTCTCATCGAGTTCAAAAACACTGTGAAAAACAAGCTCAAAAGTTTTCTAAGGGCAAAGGTAGGAGAGATGGCGACCATGTCAAGGAGGTTACACCTGAATTCGTAATGTCCTACAGAGGCTCTAACAGAGGACAAAAGGGTAGTCATGATACCCCAGAAAGCCCAAAGCCAAACTAGCATCTGGTTTTATTTAGTAGTTCTCCTACAATATAATAGCTCAATTAAATGTTTACATGGTATTCTACAACTACGTCATCGTGTTAGAAACCACGAGAGTTTGCCCATCACTATAATTCAGCCATCTCAACTTAGAAATCATTTGTAGTTTATTGTTTTATCTGGCGAAAGAACAAGGCTTTGGATTTTGAAAACAATATTCCAAACGAAGAAAAAGGAGAGAAAAAGAGGATAAAACTTTTGTTGTTCTCCCGGATATTTCGTTGCGGGATTTGCTCACAAATATTTATTAGCACTACCGTTCTTCTTTATGCATGCAGATAATAGACTCCCACTTCTTGTATGTTGCTCTGCTATGCCTCTGGGAAGTGGGATCAGATTCCGAGGCTGTCACTAAAAAATCCATAAAATGTTAACTACACCACCACCCACCATATTAAAGATCCTTTCTCTTCATGGGAAGCGATAGATATGACTTTGAAGATTAAATTGGATTTCTTACAGAAAACTCTTCTGTTTTGATTGATTGATAGACAAAAACTCATATCACTAATAGTAAAGTAGTACTTCTTGCAGATGTAGTTAATCCTTCAAACCAAACCATAGTCCGTATTCACTCATGCAGAACTTCGCTCAAGTTAAAATGTCAAACTTATTCAAAATGTTACTACTACTCTTTCTTCTCCACTTCTGCTACATCTGCTGCTGCATACCATGCACTCTGCGCATTTGTTTAGGTACTGCTACGCAAAACCCTTCGTTCTTTTTTGTTGTTTCACTAAAGTTTGTGGTTGAATTGTTTGGTAAAAATGTCAAACTTATTCAAAAAATTTCTTCTGGGTTTTTCTTTTTACTTCAGTGAGCAAATGTTGGGTTTAGTTAGCTCTCTTTGCTACATTTTGGTTGGTAGGATTCATCTACTACGAAACTACTATAGAAGCTGCTTTGAATTGCTGTTTTAGTAATATGTAACAGTAGTTAACAATTTTGAACTGGTGTACTTCGAAAATTGAATTTGTTATATGTCTTCTCTAGATTACTATTTACCACTGCTATTTGTGGTATTGATTCCTGTTTGTTTCCTCTGTTTTAGGTGAAAGCAAAACAACAATTGGTTTCAGAATGTTGTCTGTTCTCTTCTTTTTATTTTATTTATTTATTGTTTTTACGAAATTGTTGTGAAGGGTAAAGGTGGCATACTTTCTAATAGTACTGAGTATGTTTGGATACTGCTTTGAATTGCTGTTTTGGCATTCTCTAGTTGAGAATAGCAACAAATTTAGTTTCAGAGTGCTGTCTGTTTTTTCCCTTCTCTTGTTACTATAGCTACTGCTTTCTCTTGTTGATGATCTCTGTTTGCTTCCTTGTTTTTCTTATCTTGTGGGTTTGTTCAGGAGAGGAGAGGCTGGCATTGAGCAGAACAACACCGGATTTCACCTAGGGGATGCTATACTTAATTTCAAAAGAAGTAAATTTCAATCGCTCTTATATTTGAACAGTAATACTATGACTAAATCTTTGTGAATTAATGGACATTGTTTTTAGTTCAATTTTATGTATGTGCTATGATGAGTAAGTTCGTTTTTCTTTGACACACCGTTGTGATGTTCAAAGGTTCAATGGTCACCCCAAAATCGTTGAGCAATCTAACTGCTATCTCACCGTCCTCAACACAGTTCGGAGCGTCAGCTCATCATAACGTAATGGGAGGAGCAATCATTCTCTGCATTTTTTTATGATAAAAAAATTCTAGCAATGATTTTGCTGAAACAACTCTGCGGTTGCAGAGCTTGGCATGTTTGGATATAGAAGTGGGGAACTTCAACTTCCCAAGGAGGCAGTTTGAGAACTGGGGAGATGAATCTGCAGTTGTGGTCTCCGCCTGTCCGCACACAGATACATCTATTGATGAGACTGATGAAAGAAACCATATGGTATTTAATTCTATATTTCTCTCCATGTTCAATTGAATTTGTTGATTGTTTCTTTAGCTTGTATTTGATTTGCATGTTTTTCTTAAATGTAGTACCACAAATGTAAGGTTTCTTCTTAAACTCTTAATGTTGAATTAGAGCTCATTTTAGTGATCACTGTGTACTGGTTACATATACATAACCACTCTGAAGATTACTACTTTAGCTCCAAGTCGAAATATCTGTTCTGTTGATGTTCTTGTTTTAACTCATCTTTATTTTTTTCTCAGTAGATTCACTAGGTAGAGACCACCATTATTTTCTGTATTTATTTACCGATTCCTGTTTCTAACTTTTGATCGTAGCATGGAACCACTCAAGGTGGCCCAGTTGCATCTCTGGATTCTTCGGTTGGAACTAATGAGAGATCAGGGAACCTGAAGGTATGAGAACATATGAAATTATCTTTCTATGTCTGCTATTTCAAGAATTATTCTTTTGGGTATAACATTTGCTGACAAATATAAGAACAAAATGTTTAGACACTTCGAAGACTTGCTCAAAACCGCGAGGCGGCAAAGAAGAGTCGTCTAAGGAAAAAGGTTTTGGTTCTTCATCTTTTAATTTCCCTAGTTTGAACATTTGCTCCTGATCATCTCATGGACCTTCACTCCGAGTTAAACCCCTACCTCGCTGTTCTACCTCTTTGCTAGTATTAATTCTAAAATTACGACTTAATTGTTACCTGCCGAGTTGGATGGCAGCTTAGTTTACCACGTTATAGATCTTTGATTTACAAGATGGGCACAAAGTCTTGACAGTTGAATAATCCCTAAGTAGAATTCTCTTTAAATAGATCAAAGGTGAGATGATGGTATCATGTAACACTTGTGTCAAACAATTGAAGGTAACGGAAACAAGATGAGAAAAAGAAGATGAACAAGATACTGAATAGATGAACAAACAGAGGAAGAGATTGAATGTAAGAAGAAGCACTTTATTCCTGATGCACTTCTTCCTAATACTTATAGCCACTGGCTAGAGTTTGTTACAATTGAAATACTTTCCTTACTAGACTAAATAAGTTATTATGACTACTAAGTATTCTTCTAACATCAAACACCTAAGTACATGCATATTCTAAATGCAAGACTCCTACTGGATACTAAACTCCTCCTTAACCGGCACTACCTAATACTCAATCAGCTACTACTACACTACACCAACCTTCTGAGCTTCTTCCTTGTAAATGCATGCTTTACGTGCACCGAATAAGTGCAAGAGCAACCCACACAAGCTGACCTCCCTGTTTTCGGCTGCCTGTGAAGCCGCAATGCTCTTCCTTTGGGCCTCCTCAATTCCTTTGTTTTGTCTGGACCTCTGCACCTCAGTAGCATCCATGACATATTATGACTGTCTGCGATTCTGCAGAAGCTCAAATGAGGGCCGCCATTGTACCATGTTCCATTACTATGAAGCTCAAAAAAATGTCAATGCCTTTCAAGTTTAATGCTGAAGAGAAACAACACTTGGTGATTGATTTGTCATGCAAACCATCAGTGCTGTCCATATATATTAGAATTATCAGAGAGTAATGAAATCTGATTCTTAGGCATCCACTTTAATTACAAAGGAACTTTCTTTTCTCCTCATTTTTTGTTTATGCATTAGGCAAGTTAGTAGTTGTTCAGTGTTCTTAGTCTGAACTCTTTCTTTATTCGTGTTTCTGAATAATATAAGGACATAAGGGATCAGTATACGCTTGTTCTGTAACAATTGTATATACCTTGTGGTTTTCATTTTCTTGGGGTTTCAAATATCAAGACCAGTGCTAATACCTATTCTGAATGAACTGATATGTGTAATCCTTATATATTGTGCTACTCCTACATCGTTGTCTTTTCCTTTAATAAATCATTCATTGGAATGATATGTGAAGTATAGGCGTACGTTCAACAATTAGAGAATAGCCGGTTGAAGTTAATGCAACTAGAACAGGAGCTTCAGCGAGCTAGGCAACAAGTATGACAAAACATTCTCCTCTGTCTCTGTTGTAAAATTCCCTAATTTGCTTCGATAATTTCCCTAGATATGAATCCAGTACCTTGCTTGTTTGTCATGCAGGGAATGTTTACAGTGGATGGTGGCATTGGTGATTATGGTCATACATATGGGAGAACTGGTTTGTGCATCAATAACTAATTTTTATGCATTGATCATCTTCGAGTTTTAGGTTCTAATTATGCATGGAAAAAAAAAGGAAATCCAACATGCTTCTCAAAAGTGTGAACATGCATTCTGGTACACAACAGATCAAAGTTTTTCTTTCTTTTTCATCTTTCTTAACATGTATTAAAGCATAGAGATGCATGCACATAGTTAGAATGCCCTGAAAACTAGTATTTCAAGATTTACCTTAGTTTGTATTACCGCCTGTTCTCAGTATTGGATAGACATGAATGGGCTGTATAGAAATTGCCAGAAGGTTTTGTAACTGATTTTTTTATTGGCTATAAATTAGCTAGTTTCAAACATACCATAGATGGCTTTACTTGTATCTTGATATAGTGGTTTCTTTTTCATGGTTGGCACTAGACCAAGTAGCATTTGATTTGGAATATGCAAAGTGGCTTGATGAGCATCAGAGACAGATCAACGAGCTAAGATCTGCTCTAAATTCTCATGTGAATGATGATGACCTGCGACTACTAGTTGATGCTGTGATGACACATTACGATGAGGTCTTCAGGTTGAAACTGGTTGCTACCAAGTCCGATGTTTTCCACATCCTTTCAGGAATGTGGACGACACCTGCAGAGAGGTGTTTCATGTGGTTGGGAGGCTTCCGTTCCTCTGAACTTCTCAAGGCAATCACCAGATTATTTCTCAAGCAATCAATTTTCACTTTAAAAAGATTATTCATTCTACTTTTGATGACTGACAAATTTCAAAATATTTTATCTTTCAGATAATTGCTAGCCATCTTGAACCCTTGACAGATCAACAGCTGATGGGTATATGTAACCTCCAGCAGTCATCACAGCAAGCTGAGGATGCTTTATTGCAGGGAATGGAAGCATTGCAGCAGTCACTCACGGACACCCTCACATCTGCATCACTTATCCCAACTGATGGCTCTGATAATGTGGCTAACTACATGGGTCAGATGGCTCTTGGAATGAGCAAACTCGGAACACTTGAGAATTTTCTCCGGCAGGTAATTTCCTATTGCAAATATCAAACTTCATTCGTCTTTTGTTCCTAGCTACTAGAGGTGCTTCTTCATGCCAGGCTGATCTATTGAGGCAGCAGATGTTACAGCAAATGTATCGAATACTAACTACTCGTCAAGCTGCTAGAGCGTTGCTTGCTATTAGTGACTTCTTTGCACGTTTGCGTGCCTTGAGCTCTTTGTGGTTGGCGCGACCAAGGGACTAGTGAATGTTGCTTGTGTAACTTTCAAAAGCAAATTCGACACTCATACTCTAGGAATGGTCTGTAAAGTTCTAGTGCCAAATTTCTGAAACTGCTCCTTTGTAATTTTGTTTGCTGTGATGGTGTAACGACGAAGCTCTTTTTATCTGTCTCTGAACTAGCGAAAGTATTGAGAAGTGCATCGCCCTTGTTTTATCCCTTTTTTGTTTTCTCCAAATTTCCTTGGTGTGGAACATGTTTCTGAACAGCCGTAGGGAGCACCATGGACAAGCTTGCAAACATTATAAAATAATGCTGATGTCCTTTTAGAATATGTTTTGCGAAAAAAGCTAAAAACTAATATTAGAATGGCATAATCAAGAGTGCACGGCACCGGAGCATGACGCAAGTTCGTGGTGATGTAAGGAGGGAAGCCTTCTTTTCACCATATCAGAATCCCGTATTCGAATGAAAGCTAGCGCCTCTAGCTGAGAACATTTCAAATGCCTACAAGCTGGAACTCTTCTTGGAAGAATTCATCTAACATAGTAGATTGTCGACCAGCCGAGTACCCTTCATCAAGCTACTTGATATAAAAACACGCCCGACGATCATATGTGCAGGTTCCTTCTGCAATCCCCTGAACGAAGTAGTGCGATTTTGTATCCACGTTATCATCTCAGGCGGACAGTATCGTGCGTGTAGAATCACAGCTGATACCAAACGAAAGAAAGGAACGAGAATACCGAACAATTTCTGTTTGGACTTTGAGGTAAAGTTCGGCCGAATCGAGACAGAAATGCTTAGACGAAGAAGTTCATGGTAGATTCTGACCTTGATTAAATGCTTTATTGGATGAAATGCTCAAGTCCATTTAAACGGGTCTTCGGTTTAATACTGACCCAAGAATGATCTAAACTCCAGATGAACCGGTCTAGATCTGCCGAAGAAGACGTATAATGGGAACTTTTAGAATTATTTAAAATAACAATTTTTTTTTTGAAAAATTTATTTAAAGTTATGAAGAAAACAAGTTTTTATTTAAATTAAATAAAAAATTTATAATGTATAATTTATTTAATATTAAATAATTATTGTAAAATATTACAAAATTTTTTTAAAATAAGATGTTTGAGATGACAAAGTATATTCAAACGTGCACTATACCTGAACAAGTCATAGCCTTGTCATCTATGTGAGCTGACGTAGGTAAAGCATCGTTGGCAAATAGGTATGAAGTAGATTAAGGGTGCGTTTGGGAAATCATTTTTCAAACGCTATTTTTTAATTTTTAGTTATATATTTTTAAAAATTTATTTAAAAATTTAGACAGTGTAAAAAAATTATACGTAGTAAGATTTTTTTATTATTTATTTTTATTTTTTTTAGGTAAAAAAAATATATAGTTCGTTTTAAAAAAAAATAAAAATACACTTTATTTTAGAAAAGTTTTATTTCATAAGCACTCTCAAATGCCCTCTAATTGTTGGCCACCTGTTTTAGAACGTATCTCTGCAATTAGTAAATTACCACACATCAATCGATCAATTATGAAGTATGGACAAACGTACAAATAGACAAAACTGTAAAGAAATCACAACAACAATAGAGACGGAAATAGAGAGGGAAACAAGAGGAGGTCAGATTCACCTTCTAATCAACTATCGAAATTTAAAGAAGCTTACTCATTCAGAACTATTATTACCCATCCTTTACTCCCTCCTACTTACGTGTATTATCCACTTACGGCTGTAGCAGTTGCCACTAGCAGAGCTATGACTATCTGACTTAGTGTACTTTGAGAAGCAGTATGGAGTCGAAAAGAAAAAGTAGAAAAGAGTTTAACAGATTCTATATCCAATATTCTTTTTTCTTATCATTTGCCTCAGCATGTAGCATTGTTAGAACAACCAACTACCCATCTTCCCAACAACACTTGGTCCATAACAACCAATACAGTATCAATACACCATAAAACCAACATATCATACAACCAATACTCAATAAAAAAACGAATAAATCAAAACATCATAACACAAAGCAAATCAATCGAAAAAAATAAAGAAAAAAATTATCAGAAGAAAAGCAAGATTTGATAAGAAATTAGCCAAGAGGAAGATGCAACATTCTACTGAGCAGATGAAATCTAGATCGAGGATATGAGACGAAAAGGAGCAGTAGCCTCTTGCTCGGCTATGGAGGCCGTAGATGAATAGGTGGGAGAATCAAGACTAGAGACGAGATATAAAGAGGAGCCACGCTTATGTCTCGAAATGGAGGCCATAGAAGAATAGGTGACGAAATCAGGACCAGAGATGAGATATGAAAAGGAGTAGAGAGCAGCGTCCAGAGAAGTGAGGATCGAAGACGAAGAGCAAATCAACAAAGAGCAGCTGAGGCGCCTGAGACTGAGCGACAGTAGTTGAGCTTAGCTAGATGGTGATTGGCAGAAAACCTAGATAGAGCCTTTCGGCAAGGAGCAGCTACTAGCTACTCGATTTTTCGAATGTTTCAACACGGAATGAGCCATCGAGTCAGATTTTATTTTAATTTCATTCTCAAGTTGACCCGTGGACGATTAACAGTTCTTTAATTGACTATGATTGGTCGATCCGAGTTAAACGGTTTGGCATAATATCGCATTCATTTGCAGACCTGAACTGATTTGTGCTCTAGATCGATTGTTTTTTGATCGACCATGGCAGTTCGGTCTGGATCTGCCAACTATGCTACTATACATCACCAAAGAATAAGTCTACGCATTGGAGCACATAGTGAGGAAGTTGACCTAAATCCATCTTGGAGCTGTTAAACATTGAGAGAACCGCACAGGCTGGATGATGAAATTAGTAGAAATTGATCCTGATCCATCTCGGTCATCACATCTCAACCATCTTCTCTATGGGACCTCACTTGAAGAACAAAAGATTTTGAAGTGGATAACAAAGGAAAGCACATAGGTGAGAGATTAAAAAACATCCGCAACATCATTTAATGTTGTAAAGAAAGATCAAATCAATTTTTATCACAGAAATTGAATGCTAAGTTGATCTAATAGAGGCTAAGTAAGATTTACTCAAGTGCTTATAAAGAGAATCCAATCGTTGAAGAACCATTTTGAAGCGACAATTAAGTGGATTTCGCTTCAGAATGTCTAAAGATTCAAATTCTTCAAGCCTAATATAAGAGGAGAGATAAGGAGTAGAATCAGTTACAAACGAACAAATTGAGGCAGAAACAAAAAACAACTCCCTTTGTATTAAACCAACTTGCGCACTAGCTTGATTGACTTAGCAACCCATCCTGCTTAATAGTCTCATACTAATTGGGTGCTAGAATGAGCATGAACTTATAGGTGCTAACTCTTAAGAGCTTGATAATCATTTCATAACGGGTCCTGATCCTATAATTTTGATTGTCCAATCATTTAGAAAGGTTAAAGAATTCATGCGTGCTCGGATATGCGTCAACCTAGAATGGTTTACATAGGTAACATATGGTGGATGCTTTATTAAAACCGAACCCTTTGCTGACCAAAGTAAAGAAGGAGTTGTTGATCGACTTACCACCTTTTAATTAGCTTAGTCTTTCTCAACTTACACACCATTTGCTAATATGTTTTCATGTTGAAAGAGGACATGCTAAAGATATTGTATAGAAATTGAGCTTAATACATACAGGAACGACGTTTAGAGAAATGGTGGAAGTTGGTGATAAACAAGCTTAAAAGAAGCGCGGAACCAAAAAAAGCTTATTGACACATTATGTTTAGAGATAAATCTCCCTCTATTGATGCCATTTTTGGTGTCCTCCTTTTCGAGTGTAAAGTTAACTTGTCAAACTCTTGTGGCTCAAATTGATCTAAATCCATGTAGTAACTAAATCTACAAGAATCATATAATTTGTTGTAGAGACAAGTTTATCGAACTACTAGAACCATACTACTTGGACTCTTTATTTGTGGTTGAGCCAAAGCTAGAACTCCTGATCATGCCAGCTTGATGCCAACTCAATCGGAATATAGAAGACTATTCTACAAATTTTATGAAGACTTACTTATGGAGAATATGCAAAATATATGGAAGAAAATATTGCGAATATCAAACCTTATTAAGTTCCAACTACGTACAACTCTTGACGTAGTCCAACTCTAAGACTCATATCTTAACCTTTCAATGAAACTTTAATCTTTCTTGATTACGCAGAATACAGAGGAGATCAAGAAGAACCATACTGGAGAGACGAGATGAAATTGTGCAGAAATTTGAGCCATTCTTGCAGTCTAAAATCCCTAGATGATGACAACATTCGGAGCCGTTATATTTTTTGAACCATCAGATGATATCAATCTCTATCAGATTTAAAAACTCATTCCAAAGGCGTGAGTGAGGAATATATGCAAAAAAATAGCCAACAATGGAAGCGGTCCTTGAAGTTAAGCTAGGCCTTAGGTCATTAGCGGGTCAAATTAAGCTGATTGAAAGATAAGCTAGCCTAGGATTAGTTGTGTAGGGGCTAGGGTATAGTGCCCAAGTAAAACAAGCAACCAAATTTCTAGTTGGGCTAGCAATTCATTTTGAACTTGGCCAAATTAAGACCTAACATGGTAGGCTTAACGATCCACGTCCTTTAATAGGACCACATTAGCTAGATGCTAAAATTGAGTATATGTTTATATGTAGAAGATGTTAACAACTAAATGGCAAGCAAGTCGTTTTAATATGGGGTCTAATCTTATAATTGAAATTAGAGCCTACTTTGATGGAACAACCCGGCGTATTGCTAGATGGGAGACTATTAAACCTCCAAATTAAGCTTGTTAGGTTTGAAAGTCGGACACAAACTTACTTGTGCACAAGAATAAATGTTTTAAATGGCGCAACAGACTTATAAAGCATGTAGGGATCATGTAGCTCAAGCGAATGATGAGATAAATAAGAAGCAAAAGACAATAGGCACAAGATTTTACGTGAAAATTTCTCTCATACTAGGCAGAGATGGATAAACCGTAACGGCTAGGGCAAAGGAATCTTCACTAGATTACAACTGTTTCTTATAAGTGAGATTGTTAGTAGCTATGCTCGGACTAGAAGAGTGTATGCTTGGATACTTGTTGTTCCTATCTTTCTCAACGGTTCTAAATAGAGGATCTTCCTTCCTATTTATAGCATTTCTACCTCTTTCATTTTGGAGTGATAAGATGGATTTCTTGTGAGATGTAAATAAGGCTCTTTGAATCACAGAAAGATGGACAATCTCTTGTTTGTGCGCAAGATCTACCAGCAATCTCTGTATCTAGATTTCGTTCTTGCAAGCGTGTGTCACTATCATGCAATCTAATTGGGTCAAAGACAATGCATAATAGAATGATGCTTCGAGCAACTACTCATCGTTCGCAAATATGAACATATATCCAACGGTGGAACATCTCCTATTGTGATCTCCAGCAAAATCTGCATTAAGGTACCCTTTAACAAGATATTCAAATCCTCTATAATATAGTGAAGCGTCGAGGGTCCCCTTTACGTAGCGATAATCCTTTCCATGCTTGTGAGTGGTCAATATAATGTTTCACCATGAATCTACTGACTATTGCCACTACTTGAGCCAAGTTAGGTGTTGTATAGATTTGGCGAACATTAGATTTTCTACTGCAATGTGCATATCATTTAGGTGATATTTCTTTCTAAGTTTTATTTGTCCTCTTGACCGCTTCCACATGACGGCTACTTGGGCCTGCCCTCTCATTAACTATATCTTGACAACTCATTTGGACTACTTCGGCTTTCAGTCCCCTTTTAATGGAGTTCCAATAGGAGACAACTTGAAGTTAGCAGGTAAGGGAGTAGATACTGATTTATATCCCTCATGTTGAAACGGTGAAGTACTTTCTGCGGATAATTTTTCTAAGATAGCCGAATCTCCCTATTATCTTGGTCTAAGTGAAGACACATCCCCATAATCTTATTTGATGTCCCAAGCTTCTTTATGGAACTCTTTAGCCAATTGAGCCTTCAATTCTGTAACACGGATCATGCTTGAACCTGTTATAAGCATGTCATCCATGCATAATAGCAAGATTATGTAGGAGTCATCCCCAAATTTCTTGTGGTAGGCATAAGGATCTGAGGCTAGGTTCTTGTGTCCAAGGCTCTTAATATAGGAGTTTAATGTCTTGTACAGCATCTACGTGGCCGTTTAATACCGTACAGAGACTTGTTCAGCCGACAAACTATGTCTTTTTGTTGGTATAGACAAATCTTTTTGGATTGTGCATATATATTTCTTCCTTGAGCTCTTAAAATTAAAGAATAGTTTTAACATCAAATTGCTCGAGCTCAAGATCAGATGTGGCACACAATGCTAGTACTGCTCTAATAGTTGTAAGGCATACTATTAGAGAGAAGACTTCTTTAAAGTAGATACCTTCTTTCTAAACGTAGCCTTTTATGACCAATCTGGCATGATACCTCTCCTCTTAATCCACTTCCGCGCTTGATCTTGTACACTGAGAGTTGCGTACTTCAAGACTCTTTCGACCTTCTTGACGCTTGTTATAAAAATAATGTGGTAATTTAGTTTCTTTCACGGTTTCCAACTGTAGCAATATGTTATCTACGTGAAAATCTTTGGGCTTTGTCCTCTCACATGCTCATTGTTTAACTTCTTACCCTTCCATATAAAATGATTGGAAGGAAAAGACAGTCGGTGATCTTTATAACATATCTTATTTGTTATACTCTCCCAGGATGTGTTCTTATTGAAAATTGGGTAAGTAAGTTTGCCTTTCGTGAACCAACCAAGAAAGATCTCCATATATGGAAAAATCATTTATAGTCCAAATCACCAAGGCATGCAAATTGAAGGTACTCTGAGAAAAACACATAAAACCTTTAAACTTATGTTTTAATCCCGCTCCCATAAAATTTTCATTTCATCTATCACCGGCGATAAAAACGGATATAAATCTTTATACACTTGGCTTAGGCGGAGAATCCATAACGATAATATGAAGAAAGGCTCTTCAATGCATCTCACGGAGCAAACTGTATGCATATCCATATCCGATGATCTATTAAATATCTCTCCATGATTTGCTGTTATTGTATACCCTCTAATAACTCCTTTTGTAATGAAGTGTAACTCAACTATTTTTCACATTTGTCAGTATGCATTTAAACAAAATTTACATGGACAATAAATTCTTTCCTTGTTCCCAAATGTTCATGAGAAACTTCACAAATTGTTTCACTTTCTTGATATATTCTTTACTTACTATATTTTTAATTCTGATCCAATTCTTATCCATTCCTACAACAAACTATATACATAGAATTAGTTAGTTAATTTATTCATTCTTATTACTTATAAGAAATGGAATATGTATACATTTTTTACAATTTGGCAAAGATTAGTTAAACATTAACATATATGTTACCTCACTATTTATTTTTTGTCTTTAAGAAATTAAATTGTTTATTGACACAAATACATATAAATTCCTGCAAATAAAGTTTATTCAATATTAATTAAATATTAAGATATATATTATCTTAATTACTATTTTATAAAATTTGTAATAAATAACAATAATTGTAAGGATTTTCAATTAATAATGCTTAACAATACAATCATTACAATCAGCAATGCATAAAACTACAATAAAAAAACAATAGCAACCTTAATTTCATAAATTTCTAATAATAATACCTTGATTAATTAAGTATCCAAATGACAAAATTGGAATAGGCGGTGCAATCGAAGGCAGCAGCAAAGGGAACTGACAGTTGAACAAGATGGAAGCAAAATGACAGCGGCAAGGAACCAGCACCGAAAACTGAGCAGGACGTCGACTAAAACTGGAATGGCAGCATGCAAGTAGAAGAGGGACGAGAGGCGACAATTAGAGACAGTGGTGTAGTCAGACGGCTGAGGTCGGGCGAAGTATGTTTGGCGCAGTTAAAATAGTGAACAGATCTGACTAAGTGTTTGGTATTAGCAACCAACTGAAATGTTGGTTGCCATGCTAACAATGACCAAAAGGACTTTGTAGTTAATGATTGTGACCAACATATATGTTGGTCCATAGTGGTCTTAGTAACATTGACAAAGAACCTAGTTTATCGCTATTACATAATAAATTTAATATTTAAAATAGATTAATGAATACCTTTTCACTAAATCACAATTTGCTAGATATGATCTGTTTTGGTATGTCATGCTAGCAAAAGTTGCACAATATTTTATACTACATTGTAATAGATAATTAGTGAATTTATTTGATTTTATATGATTTAAGTATTAGTTGGAGCACTAAATTATATCCTAAGTTAATGAGATTTTATAAAATCAATAATACAAATGCAATATGCCAAACGATTCAGATTGTCAATTTAGTGCTTGTAGTTATGTATTTGAGTAAAAGAGCTATCAATAAGATGAAGCATAAGTTCTATTTTTTAATAGCTACACTCACCCTTATATTATTTGAACAAATTATCCAACTTTATATTTAAATAGAATATCTAAGCCATTAGATATGTTCTATACTGGCACATTATTTTTAAAACAAAATTTCATACTAATTAGTTAGAAACTTAGGGGACGTGTGGGAGTGTTATGAAATAGAAGTTTTGTAGAATGATGAATACTTTGGAGTATTTTAGAAAATGTTATACTTTTTTATCTAATAATAAAAATAAGTAATAATAACATCTTACGACATATAATTTTTGTTTATTTTCTATTTTTTAAATAAATTCTCTATAATACTATGGAAGGTTTATATGGAAACATGAAATGGAAAGTTGGAATGAAATGCTCTTCCGAAAGGTTGGAATAAAGTGCTCTTCAAACGCACTGCCAAATGAGTTTTTATTGTTCTGATTTATGCAAATAAGTTGTTATATCTTATATGTACATTATTTATTGATTACGATGGAGTATAAAATTTTATCCAAATTATCTAAAACTCTGTCAGTATGATAAATCAAAATTTTAAATCATATCTAATGGTTTCGATTTAACAAAAACAACTCTTACGAATAATTTTGAAGTTCTTAGTTTTTTTTCGTATTGGTGACCAACACGGAGAACAACTGCTAATGCTTGTGTAACAATAACAAGCAAATATGTTAGCCACTGTTATTTCAAACAATAGTGACCAACAAGGGTATTGGTCGCTATTGCTTGGGCAACAATGACCAGCAAAACCTTTTAGTCGCTACTACCTCAAGCATTGGCGACCAAGGGAGGACTTGGTCACTAATTTGCTCTATCAGCAACTAGTAATTTTTCCTGTCCGTATTACGTGTAAGGTATTAGTGACTGTCTTCTTCCTTGGTTATTGGTGATGTAGTAGTAGTGACTTATTCGCTTGTTGGTTGCTGTTATTCACACAACATTAACCCGATTTTATGTTCTAGTTGCCATTATTTTAATAATAGCGATAGTCCTTGTTCTGGTTGCTATTATTCTTTTAGTAATAGTTTTGTTTAGTAGCTAATTATTTGGTTGGTATAGACCATTTTTCTTGTAGTGTTAGAGTTTATAAGGTGATAAGGTTATTAGTTATATTATCCGAATTAATATTGGTGGTATTTGAGTGTAAATTAGTTGTATATGCATAGGCATAAGCTTCAACCGCGGAGGATTGACTGAATAGTGTAGCTTTGAGATTGCTTGTGGAATCGACAAGTAGCAACTAACGTAGTGCCATTTTTTTCCTTCCTAGACTACTGTTAGATTTTCGGCATAGGTAATATCTACTTTGGCGTTCTAGCATACCTTACAACCTTCATTGCATATATGATGGCATCACTCATGATGCATGTTGCATTGAGCTCGGTAATTTGCTTGATATTTAATTATTAGATGCTAGGTTAGTGTTATATTGTAAGCATACTTCTATTATGATTGAGAATGATTTGAAATGTTCTTATCATGTTTTTGCCTTGAATCTCATATGATTTATGAATAATGAAATGACGAGATTGAGTAAAATTTACAAATATCTGGATATACTATTTGCATATGTATGTGTATAGAAAAACTATTTTTATTATGTTTGGATGCCCTTGTTGTATAGAAGTAGGCAAGTTAGGTACTAAAGTAAGGACTCTACTGGGTGTGGGGTGGTTACCCACTTTTGGCCATAATATTAGTTAGGACCATACGGGGAGCGATACCGCGAACCACTTGGATCGTTCACCTGGGATGATGGGAGAGTCGATGAGGCGTAGAGGGCGTCTAGACACTGAGTGGTAGCGGATGTATTGAATTGGAAGATTAGACTTTAGGTTTATGCTATCTTGACTCCCTAACCGTTATTTGTAGTATAATTGTTTAAACTATTACATTTAACAAAGTATTTTGATTCTACTATATGTGTAAACGCTGGTAAAAGCATTTTAATATTTATTCCTTAACTATTTTAATTACTAATTTGTTTTACTGACCATTCCATCAACGATTTTTTAGAAAAATAATTTAGTTTTTTAAAAGTTCATTTAATTAGTAACTTATCATTTCATACATCACATTTAACTAATTTTTTTTTAACTTAATTTGTATTATGGGTGCGTTTGGCGCAGCTTATGAAAGCTGCTTATCAACTTTTCTCCATTTTACGTTTTTCAATACATATTTTATAAATATATAAAACATTTATTTAAAAATTTAAAAAGTGTAAAAAACTTCTACGGAGTGAGATCTTTTTATTGCATATTTTTATTTTTTTTTGAAGAAAAAAAAATCGAGCTCCTTTTTAAAAAAAACAAATATACTCTCCATTTCAGAAAAGCTCTATTTTATAAGCACTTCCAAACGTCCCCTATATATGTTCATTTAAATTTTCAATGACTATGTTCTCACTACTACAAATTGGGTCTTTATCGACTGCAAAATTCAGTCGGTAAAGACAATAAATCAATCGATATGCAAGTTACCAACTAAATATATGCTAGTCGGTATTTCATCAGCAACGACTAGTCGCTAAACGACTTACCGGCTAAATAAAAAATTCAGTCGGTATTAAACATAAAATTACCAACTGAATAATTCAGTCGGTAATTTTAATTTATCGACTGAATTAGTTAGTCACTAATTTTATTTTACCCATTGAAATATTCAGTGAGTAAATCCTAATTACCTACTGAAACTTTCAGTGGGTAATTTCAATTTACCCACTAAAAATTTTAGTGGGTAATTTCACTTGCCCACTAAACTTTCTATGGGTAATATTTACCCACTAAATATTCAATCATTAAATTTTTAGTTATTAAATTTATAATAAATATATATATATTCATTAAAATTATAAATAGTACTCATTAAATTTTATAATTATATATTTATTATAAATATGTTCAAATGTCTAACAAATTTTCGATCTTTCTCAACAATAATTACATTAATAGAATCCCCAACAAGTAGTTTATCCCTAACAAACAGTGTGTTCTAGAATCATCTTCTCCAAGTTGCTTCCCCAGTATATTGTAAGCCTTACGCAGTTGCACTCATGTTACAAGAGAAATATAACAGTCAACTAAATAAAGTGAAAAGTGCCTAACTTTATTCAGTAGCAACAATAACTATACCTTGAGGAAGACTTTACATAAACACAACTCCTATGGGCCTGAAACATCTTGCTGGTTCGTTCAAGTTCAACAGAAAGACCAATGAGTATTTAACATGAGACAATATTATGCATACTTAAGAACCATTCAACTTACTCGTTGGGCATGAATAGCATTTCTCACTGCATCATTGTTCAACCATATTGTAGAAAATCAACCGTCCTATGGGCATATGCCAAATTAATTTTACTACTGTTTAGTGATAATGAGAAAGAAGGAGAAAGTTGAAGAACGGAAAGAAAGGGAACTTACTATGCAGGGAACTGAACTTGGGTGATAGTATGGCTTAAGAATGTCATAGCTATTAAGATCATTGAGCTCCTGCACATGAAAAATATGGAAATTTACAACTGAAGATCAATAACCAAGACCACTAAATCTCAAATGTCAAACTACCCAATTGACTATGTTAAGCTTGTTCTGTCAACTTTTGTTTACATGGTTCCAGTAACTCTCATAGCAAGCAGAATTTACCTCCTAATAAAAGCAAAGCAATGAAGATTAGGCTATTTCAATCCTAAGTTGCAAGAAAGTCAACAGCCTGAAGCCAAACAAGATCCAAGACCATCTAAATTTTAATAATTGAGAAGTCCAAAAATATATCACTCGAAATATATAAGTATATGCCAATTACTGACAGTTGAAACTATCTTGTTTTGATGAACAAATAGATGTCACCTGACATAGATTATCAGATACAAGACACATTGCATGAGCAAAAGGTAGTAAATCATCACCACCAAATGCTACATCAGTAGCACCGTTTCCCACCATGTAGCCCTAACAGAAAACAAGATCAACCAGCTCCAGTGCTTTAACAAGATCCATTGAGATCCATAATGCTCCACCGAATGCTACATCAGGAACAGCTTATTTCAGAAAGCTCCAGTGGTTTAACAAGATCCGGCGCATATCTTTCCTCTTCTTAAAAAATAAACGTGATAAGCTATGTTCAAAAAAAAAAAAAAAGTAATCACTAATCCATAAATTCACACAACACAGCTTGAATTCATCGTAATTGAGGGAAGGAAAAGTCTTATTAGGGCGAGGGAAGGGTCTGCAGCTACTCAGCGTGGCCAGAAGCTAGGCAAAACGGTCTGGCGAAACTTAGGGTTTTCGCTTGTGGGTAGTACGCGTCGGGGAAGAAAGAAAGAAAAACAAAATACACGAGGAAAAGAAGAAATAGGAAAGGAGTTTAACTAGGAAGGAGATCGGTAGAAGAAACAATTGCAGTGAGGAAGAAATTTGATGAAGGAAGAGGAGGAAAAACTGGCGGAGATCAAGACAAACATGAGAAGAGAATGAAATTGTAGTGCATAAGGTTCAGATCTAATAATACGATTTACCGACTAAAAAGCAAATTCAATCGATAAATTACCGACTAAAAATAAATTCAGTCGGTAATTACCGACTGAAAATAAATTCAGTCGGTAAATTTACCAACTAAAATAAACTCAGTTGGTAAATTAGTTACTGCAATAATTTTGATCGATAAATTTATCGACTAGTTACTATAACGGTCGACAAATTTACCGACTAGTAATTAATTTAGTCGGTAATTGGTATGGATATCGACTGAATTATATTTCAGTTGGTAAAATATCTAATTTACCGACTTAATATGACATTTAGTCGGTAACGTTAAAAATTTTACCGATTAGATTATTTTAGTCGGTACTTGATGATATTATCGATTGAATTATCTTAGTTGGTAATTTTTAGTCGGTGAAAGTTACTTTTGTAGTAGTGTCTCCATAAAGATGTTCAATAATGTTCATATAATTTGGAAAAGCATTTCAATTTAATTTGTTATATATGTATGTTGCATTGTTTATAGCTGTATCTGTCCTACTAAGAACTAGATCGTTATGGAATGATTTAGGACTTAATAGAATTCATCTAATGCATCATTGCACTTATATACAAATAGAAATATCGGGATTAAAATATTACGTAATGTCTTAGAAATTTTAAATGGTGCATCTGCTATTTGAACTAACTAAGACTAGATTCTTCATTTTCTTTGACCTCCTGCAAATACGGTGGAAGCTAATAGAACAGTAATTGCTATAGTATACATCTTTTTCCAATAATGTATTGTCTATGTAGTTGGCTCTATGCTTTAAAAGACCTATATTTCTTTTGGGTGTATATTCCTTTGTAAGTAGTATCTAAGGCATGTGTCTTAAGTTATTTATAATTTCCTGCTGGAGTTGTTTTGATTAAATATTTTATTGTGGTAAAATGTGCTGGTCTTCTCCTTGAATTTACAGGAGTGGTTCTGCTAATATTTTGGATATTTCGGTATGTGATTTTGATTTAGGGCCGAGTCAATTTAAAAAAATTCTGCACTTTGTTGTTTGGTAGTGGTGTTCAATTAAGACTTATTAGGCTAGATCGAATCTGGATATGATCTGAGCTTAGTTTGGACCAGTACCAGTCAACGTCCAGAGCCGCAACGTGATAAACAGATATCCAAAACGAAGAAGAAAAATATTACAAAAGTACAAAGACAAATTGGGCATTATCACACAGTAAAAGAAAACATGGTGTTCTCAAATCCTACTTTAGAGATTATAAACAAAAAACCTAAGATTGATTCATGACAATTATTTAAAGGAAAAAGAAAAGGAACTTCCGTGAATTGCACCACATACAAACTCTCGTATTGAGGATGCGAATTCTCTACTTGTACATAGCTCCGTGCATTGGTGGTGGCTGCATGGTTGGCATATTTCCTTGCATCTGCTGCCTCTCCATATTCCCATGCCATCCTACAATGTTCTCATCATCATAAGTAATGAAACTCAAATGAACATATATTGTACATAATTTTTAATAAAAATATACTATACATTTCACACTAATTTCACAGCATTTCATCACTTATTTGTTTACTAGTGATATGGTTTTGAGCATACTTCAGAAGTCGTTAACAATCTAATATAAGTTAAATATACTAATGATCAAACATAATCAACATTTTCTATTTCTATTTAGGGAGGATAATTTTTCTAGTGTAGCATCTTTCAATTTTGTAATTACCAAAGCTAGTACTTTAAGATCAAGTTGATCTCAAAGTTATGTTAATCAACATAATATACTCATAAACTCACATTCTTGTGTACTCCTAATATTTCTTATTATCCTTCAATTCTACAGCTAACTACTAGTGTCCAGTGACACGCTTAAAGTATAGGATTTTACGTGGATCTCTTGAGATCTATTGTTTCAAATTTGTATTCCTCATAATGTTTCAAATTAGTTGAACTAATATTCATGTGTATTTCACAGTATATTGCTATTAAATAAGCTTCGAATCCCTTTTCGCTTATCTGTCCTCTATGAAATCTACATTTCTGACTTCAACATCAATCCCTAAAAGCTACATCCATGTCTATCTTATCCTTATAGTAATCCTAAAGGAAGAGTGCTCCATGGACAGACTTAATTACAACCGAGACCAGTGTTACTTATTTCTTGGTATTAACATTTCAACAACACACTTTGTTGGGCCTCGAAGTTATGTTAAGTCCGGCTTAATAGTTTGAAGGGCTTGGTGAGTACAAATAAAGATAGGTTGTCTTTATCGGCTAAGCATGGTTAGTAGCTTAAGAGTTTAGAATAGTGTTCAAGTAAAAAATTAGCTAGCTAACTTGAAGGTGGGCTAATAAATTGCCTTGAGCTTTGCCAAGTGGCATGGCTTGGTGGGTTTAATACCCTAAGCTCTTTATAGTCTGACATTGACTGAGTACTAAAATGACAATGTGCTTATATGTGGAAGATGATAACCTCTAATTGATTGGCTACTATTTTTAGTTTGGAGATCTAATACTACAATTGGTATTATAGTCCGGTAGGGTGAAGCTATCCGGCTTGTTGTTGGGGAGAAGATTATTGGTTCTAACTTATATTGAGTCTGGATTAGTAACATGAATATTTTGGTGAGTCTAAGTGAATTACGGACTAGTTTGCTGGATACTCGGAGAGTAGTGTAGGAGCGTGGGATAGCGGCCAAACTAGAAAACGGACTAGCTAATTTAGAGGTGTGCCAACAATTCGCTTTAGACTAGATCAAATGAACTTTGGCTTAGTGGGCTTGATAACTCATGCCACACAATAGTTCTATATTGACCGGATGCTGAAATATATATGTGCTTATACGTATAAGATATTAATCCTAAAATGCTTGGCCAATTGCTTTAGCATGGAGATCTGATACTACACACTTGATTTATGAGGGGCTTATGATGTGATTAGGTACGTACGACGTCTAGGATTTGAGCGAGAAAGAGAGAGAGAGAGAGAGACCTAAATTCATGTCAAAGCCGCGGTTCCTGAGTTCCCTGTACTCCTGGCATAATGCACACGTCTCACAGCAGCAGTGAACCAAAAAGTCAGGGCATGAGCCTTCCATCAAGTTGTATTGTGCCCTTATTTTGCTCCGGTATGTGCATGAGTAGATGCATTGGCACCCTGTCAGTAAGGCAATGAGAGTGTATAGAGCTCCGCTAGCCCCGCATGCTGCAAGAATGAATGACAAAACACAACCGTCAGAAATTAACTAAACAACTTCTTACATGAAAAAGGGGTTTATTCGAGACATTATTCAATATATTTCAATACGCAGCACAGTCACTCTTGTCTATTAACTATTAATGATATAAATTATTTAACAAATTTGAAGCTTGTAGGTATAAACTTACAAGGCGAGCCTCTGTCTACGATATCTGCAATCTGCCCAAATGTGATACATGGACACCAGCAAGTAATGCAACCTTCAAGACCAAAATCATCTGTAAGTTTCTAAATGCATATTTGAGTCAACAAAATGCATGAAAGATGTAAACTTTCCTTACAGTTTCCAACATCGTCGAAGCAGTCACAGAGGCCAGTAGACCACTGCGCCATAGTGGCATATTGGACATGGAACGCCGTAGGCGAAGGATTCACCGGAATTCCATTTGCAGCTGGAGCTGCTACTGGCGGTACCGGTGATCTCTTCTCTGTGACATTTGGAGGAGCCATTGGAAGAAAAAGAAGAAAGATGGCTACAGGTTGAAGTATCTTCGAACACCTTAGAGTAATCTTACATATATAGTGTTACAAACAATAAATCAACGTGCATCAAACGTGGTTTATATCCAGCTGTTATATGATATTTGTTTTAATGTAGTAAACGCACTGGTGGTTGTGTTGAAGTAATTTGCAAGTTGCTCTAGACCGAATTATGAAATGAGAGACGATGATTACTACCAGAGCCGGAAGATATAAAGTTTACAGTTGTTGGAGATTTGGAAGTCACATTGTTTCGAAACAGCTAAGGTTAAATCGTTGAACATGTGCCGGCATGTTAAGTATTGACTTTGATATCGGTATACATGCTCTACGAAGCTTCTCAATCAATAATTTTGCTTCTAACTATTGACTTTCATCGTAAATAATAAATCTACTCAAGAGTTTGGCGTTTACCGAGAGGAAAGATATTAAAGCTTCAAAATCCATACCATTATCTAAAAAAACAAAGTAAGAAAACACGTGAAGAATAACGATTTTATACAAAAATAGGTGCAGTGTGCATTCTTAAGAGGGAAATGGAATTGGATCGTAACAATTGACATAACTCCGAGGAAAAGACTTTAGACAAAGGTTCAAAGCTGAAACATTAAATGGATATTAGAGAACAAAATGCTGGAAAAAAAAAAGCATTCAAAAAAGGAAGTTTCTTAAAAGAAAAAATTGTTGATAGGAAAATCCTTATTAAGAGAAAATGACTAACAGGACAAATCCAAACGAGAGCAAGTGTTTGCGAAGATGCCTCTAGCTGTTCTTTGCTCTCCATAATTTTAGGTAGGCGACCATTTCATCCATGATAAACATGCTAGCACGTCAACCTATCCACAGCTTTTAACTGCAATAACCGCATATCACTGCTCCACAGAATGTGTGGGACCTCTAGGTGCCACTGTTTCCATAGTTTTGGTGCATCTGTCGACGTGGACGCTTGGCAAATCATTTAGGCACGATAGCATTGTATTGCATGTATTAAAAAAAACAAAGATGTCGGAATTGTAGAAAGAATTTAGCGGATGTTAGGAAATTTTATTTCATCTTCGTTCTAGATTTGTATTTCAAAATTTTTATATAATATTTTAGAAACCTTTTTAAAAATATTTTAAAGCTTCTTTTTAAAGCTCCTTAGTCGTGGCCATCATCAATAGCAAATTACTGATTCACTTTGCTTTTTGAGTTAAAAGTAGCGGTGATAATATAAGTTCATGAGCTGATTTTGGATCGATTTATTTAAAATTAGGTTAAAATTTTTTAATTCTAATCTAATTCATAAATTTATATGAACCAAAGTTGTTGATTTTAACCCAATCTTTTTAGTAACAGGATTAAATTCGAATCGATCCATTTATAATTAAAATTATTATTTTTATTTTCGTATTTTTAAGAGTGAGTGAAATTATAAAATCAGTTAGAATTTATGTTCTACTATTTTTTGGTGAAAAAATTTAAAATGTTTGACAAACAGTGCGCTCTCAATATCATCGGTCCTTAAAATATTTTTAAAATTTTTTTTTATTTTTAAAAAATATGTGGTGATAGATAAAATTTTATTTTTATTTTTTAAAAATATATGGTGATAGATAAAATTTTATAAAATCAAGGAGTACTACCTAACTAATTAATTTGGTATCACGATTAGAAATCTGAATATAATATCAGAAACTAGAATTTAGAATTTTGTATCTTCTAAATTTCAGTTAGCTTTTTAATGGTTATGATTTATCATTAGAGAATTTATCAATCTTTTAAAATATATAAACTTAAAAATCATCAAATAAAAATATGACCAAATATAACAATGTTTTTTCTTTTAAAATACGATCAAATATATACTTCATTTCATGAATAATCTAAATATGAATTTAACTAGTATATTTTTTCATGGTCGCAAATACTAACTAACTAATATATGCATTTTTGAGTGTACATTTAGAAGTCCCACTTAGCTTACTAGATACTTTTGCATTTGATAGTGAAAGACGATTATTAAGAGACGTTTTCAATTTCACAAAAAAACTATTTAGGTATATACTTCATGCAAGTTTAGACTTTATTGAAAGATTCATAACCCAAAAAATAAAAACTAAAATTTCCAATTTTCAATTGATACCCACCCCAGAGTGATGTACAATTAGAAATTAAAATAATATTAGATATTTTAAAGATGTTTTACAAAACTCGTTGCATTTGTATTTTGATTCGCGTCTTTCAACTCTCAGCTTCTTTTTTTTATTTTAATAACTTACTATTGATAATTCTATCAGACTGTCACTGTATAACCGAATTTAAAAAATCTTAATTAATCTAAACTAACACCTACTTGCGTTCCTTAGTAATAGTTCTATCTATGCATAGATTCGTACTTAAACATGAATCACCATGTATATTCTGACAGCTGAGATGGTCCCGAAGTCTCCAAAAAAGTCTTCCTCTCTTCTCCCTGTTCGTACTCTTCCACATAACTCTCCACAAATCACAATTAAGACCTATCAATTCCTCCCCTTCGTCTTTCTAGTCTCCAATGAATGAAGCAGAGCTCTACCAATGCTGACCGTTCACCTAACTTACTGTAGTAGTGGAACAACAATCTCAGACTATTGCACCAGCAGCTTGACCAAGGCGCACAACAAACAGACATGCTCACTGTCCGGGATGCACAAGTTGAGGCCTACATATGCAAGCAACTATATTAGTCATGCCTCTAATTAGAACTAACAGATTACAATAAGATTTTGTAGCAAGAATTATCATAGGTGAATTCTTGTATTAGGAAGGTAGCTAAGTCATGAATAAACTCTTGTATAATGCAAGAGTATAAATAGGGATATATATGTATGCTCTAGGGGGGCGAATATATTTTCCTTCTTCTACTACTACGCCTCCTCTCTGTCCTGCACACCTTCCCTCGCCTCGGGTCTTCAATCTTCCACTAATCTTCTGTTCTCATTCTCCTCCAGACTTCCAACAAATCCTTCTATTTTCAACATGAAAACACAAGTGGTATCAAGAACAAACGATCCTGCGGATCCTACAACTTCTGCTATGTCCGAATCTCCCAAATCTCTGGCATCGACACCATCGGTAGATGCAGAAAATTTTTTACAGTGACCTTTATCACCGGCATTCGTTTCTCGATCATAAGGAGGAGTTAATTGGCAAAAGCAATACCATAGCCTTGTAAGTAACTTCACATTGATGATTGCACAAATGAACGCAGAACGCACGGAGATGCGTCAACTCATTCAAGAGTGGATGCGTAGCCGCAACAATGCAGGCCAAACATTGGCAACAAATGCCATCCAACCCAACCCTACAATTCCCTTACTAGCTTCACAACCCACTACTGTTACTACTATCGACAGCACCCCGACAAACCATGTTCCTAATCTCTCCGATCAACCACCGTTACTACCTAAACCGAGTTAACAAGCTAAGCTGCCCACCAAATCCAGCAACAGCGTACACAACATCACTGCCCCAACCGCGTTTATTGGCCCAAAATTTCTATCACATCTCACTACTAACCAGCACAACATATAAGCCTTTGCAATCATGCATTGCAGTCCCTCAGAATCCCACAATAACCACTATCATGGGCGACATAAATTTTCATCTTTTGACGGTATTGAGCCTTGTGAATGGCTATACTCGGCGGACAAATACTTCAAAACTTACAACATTTCCTATGAAGAAAGGGTCTCTATTGTCGCCATGTACTTGCTTGGTGAAGCTAACCATTGGTATCAAAATTTTGAATGAGACAAACCAATGCACTCCTGGGATGAATTCTCAGATGCTCTTCTCCATCGTTTCGGGCCAACTGCATTAGGGGATCCCATCTATGCTTTTCACCAATTATCCCAAAAAGGGTTTGTTACAGAGTACCAAGTAGCCTTTGAGGATCTTCGGATATGACTATCAACTTCTGATGAGAAGGAACTCGTTGGACGGTATTGCGGGAGACTATCTCAAAAGATTGTACTAGATGTAATGGCATATCGTCCTACGATGTTACAAAAAGCATATTGGCTAGCCCGCATATTCTAGCAGAAACTTGTCTTGGACAACTTGCGATAAGATATGGACGATTTACTTCGTCCAAACAGAGCCTACTACACTTCCCCGCATCGATTGCTCGTCCATAGTACTCCCACAGCAGCGCTGGTGCATCTTCATCTACCACACAAATGCCTTGTAAATCTCGTTCTCAACTATCCGTCGCTGAGATCAATGCCAGACGAGCTAAGGGTCTTTGTTTTTACTATGATACAAAATACGAACGACGACATAAATGCATCACCAAACTTTACGCAATCTATTTCTTTGACGAGGTTGATTTTGAAGCTGATAATGACAGCTTACTGAAGATGCAACTCTCTCCCTAAGTGCAATTCATGCATTAGTAGGTCCACAAACCATACGAGTTGTGGGAATGATTAAAAATATGATGTTTTCATATTGATTGACTCCAGCAGCACCCATAACTTTATCATTGAGAGACTTGCAAAACAACTACAGCTACGAAGCACAAAGGTCTGCACCCTCAACGTGGAACTCACGGATGGCAAACTCCTTTACATTTAGGTAATGTATAGACAAATTCCTCTTACAATTCAAGGTGCTCAACTATACGTCGATGCATACCCATTTCCATTAGGCGGCATAGATTTAGTTTTGGGCATTCAACGGCTTGAGAGCTTAGGAGATGTGATTTGCAATTGGAAAAGATCAGATATGCAATTTTCCTTGGCTAGAAAGGTCTTCGTTCTTTAGGGAATTCACGAGGGAGGTGTTTCCAGGTTGACTAGCCTACTGCAGGGATCAACCTTATGCTCCATACGCCTAACGGCTGCTTTACCACCAACTGACCAAGTGGCACATCATCCTCTAGATCTGCAACAGCTGTCAGATGCACACAGTTCGGTCTTCAAAACCATTATCGGGTTCCCACCTCAACGCTCTCTAAACTATGGCATACCATTATTTCCTATGGCAGCACCTATTAGTGGTCGTCCTTACCATTACCCTCACACTCAAAAGGTAGAAATCGAACTCACCGTGCAGGAGATGCTTCAGCAAGGGATCATCAGACCAAGTAATTTTGTATTCTCTTTGCCTGTTTTACTTGTCAAGAAAAAAGGCAAATTTCTCGCTGGTTATCTCCTCCTCATTTTTTTGCTTCTCTTATTCTTTTTCTCTAGATTCTTTCAATCTTCGTAAAGTTTTTTGATATCTTTTAATATCCTCCCCATAAAATTTGGAAATAAATATTCTGAAAATGCCCAAGTAAGGAACTAATATCCTCTCCAATCTGAAATCAGCTGCAACTAATTAGCATGAGTAAGGAATAAAAAATAACTTGGATGCACTTATAGCTAGCATGGTTCTATCCATTCTTCAATGTATTATGTTCAGTCAGTTTAAGGATTTTTCTAATTTTCGTTAGTCGATGAGGTTGTCTCAATTTTGGACTGTAGATAGATCCATGAGTTAGCTTCAATTAGTAAAAATCGGATCTCTAAAATATGATTCGAGCTAAGAGATATTAAATTTGTACTTTGCAGTCCAGATCGAGTTCACTCGTGTGCATCCAGAAATGGCAAGTGGTAAACAGTGAGCTTCTCCAATTTTTGTAGAATTCGTTACGTAATGAAATGAACAAAATTTTGGACTGTAGAAACTTCAAGATATTTGCTGCCCATAGAAAAAAATCTGATCTCTAAAATCTCATATGAGCCAAGAGATATAATGTTTTAGGGGTGGCAATTTAGATTGGCGGTTTGGTTTCGGGTCGACCCATTAAATAACCGACTCAAATTTGTTCAACCTTAACTCAACCCATGAGTTTATACGGGTTAAAATTGTCAACCTTAAGCCCAACCTATTAATAACCTGGTCAAATTCGGATTGACTCATTTAATTAAAATTTTTAATTTTTAATTCTACACTTTTAAATTTTAGCAAATTTATAAGATCAGTTGTAATGAAAGTGCACGATATTCTTATTGATGAGATATAGTGAATGCCCGCCAAAATGTGCATTCTTTAGTATCTTTATTGGTCCTTAAAACATCTAACAAAATATATTTTTATTTTTTGAAAATATGTGTGTGACAGCTGAAATTTTATAATTATAAATACATACTAATAATTTCGATAACAATTTTGATAAATATAGCTATCTAATAAAATTTTGACAAAATACTTTATACGAAATCAAAATTTATCATTACAGAAATATCTACGTAGTAATATTTCCGATAATATTATAATTCTCATCTTACACTATTTTACTAAAATATAAAAATAATAATTAATTATAAATATCTTATAATTTAATAATTTATAAATTAACATTAGTTATTTTTATTGCCAATATTTTAATATACGAAAAGAAAAAATAAAATATTATTTTTTCAAGAGATAACAATTCGGGTTAACTCGGATGGACCCATTTAATAACCGGGTCGAATTCGCTCAACCCAACCCATATATAAATTTTCTAACCCTAATCCTAATTAAATAGGTCAATTTCGGATTGCGTTTTAAGGTCGGATCATATATTGTCATTACTATAAAGTGTCAAGATATTGTTTGATGATCCAGTGATATTGGGCATGTTACCAGTGAACTTCATAGAATTCTTTTGTCTTTAGTACTTGATGATATTTGTCCTCTTAGTCTCCTTTTACTATGTGTCAAGTATCTTTCAGATGCTATTAAGAGATCTCCATTTGGTGCCACGAATAGAAAGATATGTATGTCCGAAGTTGGCATGTTAGCAAAGTCTCAACACTTAGCCAAATTCTAAATTATGTTCTGTCCAACTCCACCAATTTCTACATTATATTCTGTCCAGCTCCATATGCTATTCAATATCAATATGGACATGTTCATAGCTTAGCAATGATTCTCAAATACTCGTTATTATCAAAATATTTGGGATTTCCAACATAACAATTGCTGATGTTGAATCACTGTAAGTATGAGTGACTGGTGGTTTATCTTAGTACTAATAAAGAGCAAGCGGCGGCACTTAATTTGTTACTACAGTGACTAGTGGTTTATCTTAGTACTAGAAAAAAAATTTGTTACTACAGTGACGACACTTGATTGAACTAGTCTTCACAGATAACTCGTCATGATCTAACCTAGGTTTGGTCTAGCATTAAACTAAACCAAATTCCGGTAATACCACCCAAAGCAAAATAACACGTGCCAAGATGTCTAATTAATAAGCAATAAGATTATGATATAAATATACTAACATCACTAATGGGAATGAAGTTAAAGACTTTCAAAAAGTTTACAACAGCTACCTACTACAATAAATCTTAAAACGAAATAAACTCATAGATACACTAGTAAATAACACATGTTTCGAACATTGCAGAGATCCCTATTAAATAATTTCGTCTCAATTAGATCACGAATCGACCTCTATCTGACCTCTTCAACAAAATGCAATATATATGTTTTTAAAATTATTTTCTTTTCTATCATCTTGATCAAGATGTTAGATGGATTTCGATTTATGATTCGGTTGAGCTGAAATTTTATCACGAAAATTCTGACTCGTAGCTCTTCATATCCATCGGTGAAAATTGAATTTAGAACATTCTAAATAAGGGGTGCCCCTAACGAGTGATGGTGCTTTTTCCACATCTATTTAATCAAAATGACAAAAAAAAAGAAGAAAATTTAACAAAATCTGTAAAAGATAAGATTGTTTTTCCTTTTTATCATCTTGATCAAGATGCCGGATAGAGATCGATTCGAGGTTTGATTAAGTTCTTCATATTAAATGGTGATGATTAAATTTTGAGCTTTTTACGCACTTTATATCGGCCTATGTGCACTAATGTATACCTAAGGCGGCAATATGCATATATCTTCTTCCACATAGGAGCGAACTTGTCTCTTTCTCGCTAATGGTGGCAATCCCGTCTTTCTCTTGGCCAGTTCTTTTGCCTGTCCCGGCCTCCTGTGTGTAAACACATCTACGCACCCGGATTATTGCAATTTTGGTCGAGTTGGGGGTCAATATGACTTTTTCATGCGAATAAACTTCAGGGTTTCAGACCCCTTTGAAAAAACTCGTGAACTTTTTTTTTTGTTGGCAAAAGCATGTGCCGCGAAGACTGTTTCAATAGTAGTTCTTCTTCTCGCGTAGTTGCTCCTTCATTTCCAAATCTCATTTCGTGGTCGACTTATTTCTGGATTCTCCAACTCTCTCGTCATGGATCTAGAGTACAAATCAATATGTATTCCCCTTTGTTTCAATGAAGTTGTCAAATTATCTCTCGCTCAAATCTCTGTTAAGCTGCTACTAAGACTGGATAGGTGGTTGATGTCCTGGTCGACCTCGTGGCGTAATTCCCTAAGGTCGACCGTTGTGACCTTAAATTTATATGTTCAGCTAGATACTTTGACGCTGATGTTAAAATGTCGTATAAAGATGGACCACATTATAGCTAGACATCACTTACAACTCAATCTTACGGATGGCATATATATTTCGTAAGTTGACATTAATATACCCTCAACCTGATTCTATTCTCAGGTCGGTAAATCTAACTTGTGTGACAAAAAGTTGGACATCGACCTCTTGTCGACGGTTCCACGTTGTCAACCTATGAGACGTTAATCAATACGTTCAGGTATGTAGCAGCAACGTAGTTTAAACAACATCTATGTCATAGTTCGACATCAATTTGTACCTGAATTATTTTGTTAAATCGATTTCATTTTGTTGACATCCATATCTGCTAATTCAACCTTAGGTCGACGAATCTTACTTATATGTCATGAAATTTAGTCAAAACATAGTCGACTCCTTGCTCGTATTTTTTTTAGCTATATTTTTAGTTTGGAATATATTGTGTTCGTTTAAGCACGCTTGTAAAATGACAAAATATTGGTTCCCAATTCTATTGTAGAATCAATGGAGCCACTGACATAGAGACGGATTATTCTATTGCAGCTATGGACGTAATAAGAGATAAGATGATGAGAAATCACCGTACATGTGATTGGCCTTTGATAGCATCAAAGTTGTGAAGCAGAGTACACGAAAAAACATTAGGTTGCAGCGTCGTGCTTCGAACTACGAGAAAGAGATAATTAAAGCGTCCTGGCGAGGTAAATGCCACTACATTGACTTGTGAATTTTTTGGGTATTACAGAGTACACGAAAGGAATAAGATAGATGATGCCTCCGTGAAAGATGGAAATAAGAAGAGAAATAAAAGTACGGTTAAATACAGATGTGTTTAATCGATGAGATTGAAATGGGATGTTGATTGTACGTGGAGAGTGGTGAGTTTTGTAAAAGATCACACTCATCATATAATAAGCCCGACAAAAAAGATACGCATACCTAGTAATAGATAAATGCCTCTGCAGTGAGGATGCTAGTAGATTCATTTTGGGAGGAAGACATAGCTGTCCATAAAATTACCGATATACTTGCTGGGTCACAAGCCGATTTGACGACTGAGATTATTGGAACTATTTGAATCCCTTGAAAAAGTACAAGAAACAAATGCCAGGTGATGCTACCGCAGCTCTGAATTGGTTTAAGAAGAAGAGAATATAAGATCCAAATTTTTCTATACGATTTAGACCGATAGCGAATCGAGGGTAATTAACTTCTTCTGGATAGATGGTCGCTCACGTCTACAATTTTAGTATTTTGATGATATTGTTTTATTTGACACCATGTATCACAAGAATTTATATGATATTCAATTCTCACAATTTACTGAAGTTAACCACAACCAACAGACAATTCAATTTTAATGCGCATTGCTTTTGTGCGAGAACAGGGTTCTTTGAAGTATCTTTTGGAAACTTGGCTCAATGCTATAGGCAGGCGTGCCCCATATGCAATCATCACAGATTAAGATAGTGTTATAACTGCAGCTGTCATGAAGGTATTTTCTAATACAACACATAGATTTTGGCATTGGCATATTATGAAAAACTTCGCTAAAAAGTTGCTACACATTTTTTTCTAAAATGTCAAATTTCAAGAAGCCGATAAGAAGTTGTATACAAGAAAGTTTTAAGCTAGTTCTTTTTGCAAAGATGTGGGAGAAATTAATATCAGCATCCGGGTTGCAGCAGAACGAGTGGCTTCAAGGATTATACGATATCCGAGAAAGTTAGGCGCCCGTTTACATTTAGATATATTCTATGCTGGAACTAACACTACCGAGCATGCTAAACCCTCTAAGTCTGCTTATAGAAATTATTTCAATCCCACAATAACTCTTTGCCATTTTGTAGATAGCAACAAATGAGAATTATGTTACCGAGCACTCCCAACAAATTGTCTATGATCTTGCGTATATCTTGAAAAGTGCAACAAAAATATACATGAGGAATGTGTTAGAGAGATTGAAACAAGAATATAATAAAGCTGTTTCTGAAGACGATCTATTGTCTGGTGAAGATAGTAGTGACGGATACAGGACCTGGATGCCAAGTGATCACCAACTGTGGAGGGTGGAGTTCAACACATTAACAAAAGAAGATAGTTACGAATGCCAACTTTTTTAGTTTCTAGGGATTCTTTGTGCGCATCTTATCAAAATTTCAATGACGCCCGATATGAACATCCCCGTTCACTTTATTCTTAAGAGGTGGATGAAATGGAACAACAAATACAGGCGATAATGTTGGAGGACCATTTAGTGGCCATGATGCTTCCGACCTCGTGAAAACTATGCAGCTCTCTTTGGTTGCCTATCAATTAGTGTCGAACTAATGCAGCTCTCTAGTGGCCATGATGCTTCCGATCTAGCCAAAACTATGCAGCTCTCTATGCTTCCGATCTATCAAAGCGGGCACGACAGAGGAAACCTTCCAATTAATGCGGTAGCATTTGTAGAAACTCTCCATGCTACTGAAGGTTTATAGTTGGGATGGCGTTCCTGAAGTCCCTGAAATTCCTTCAGTCCTTGATTCATGCACGGTCGATGCCAACGCACAGGGCATTATTGATGCCTCTCGAATAGAAATTTTGAATCCGAACATTTCAGAAACTAAAGGAAGGCCCAATATTTAAGAGAGTCATTTTGCCAATCGCAACGGTAGAATAAAATAATGTCTAGAGAAAGCTATTGCGAAAGTCGACGCAAAGATGGGGAGGAGATGTACTTACTGTAATAGGACCAGCGTTAAACATGATAAATATAATTGCCTTGCAAATCCAAATAGAAAGGGAAATTGTTTGCTCTGACGCTGGAGATGAGATGATTTTTCTTTAGTATACACCTATGGGGCTCGCCACGGACTTTCTATAAGCATGTACTATTGTACTGTGTTTCGTATTCGTTAGTCAGTCTTCGACAAATTTTTTTTTACATCTTGAACAACTTAACTCAGTGGCTAGACATTCCACTATATAAATGTATTCAATTTCATGCACTGAGAAAGACTGAAGATGAAACTTATCAACTTTGTTTCTTCACATACTTGTGAACCTTCGCAGCATTCCATATGCACCGCGGCCCGCGAGAGACCATGTTTTGGATTGTGCTACTATATATGACTATCTTATTAACTCATGCGACTATAAAGTGACACTGGGAACTAATGGCCGCACAAGGTCGTACAATGTCATATATTGGTCACACATTGCGATAACTGCTTGTGAATTTTGAAGAATCAGACATACGCCATGGGCGACCATGGTTTCGAATTGTGCGACTAAATGCGACCATCTTATTGACGTTTACAACCTTAAAGTGATATGGGATTATATGCGATCATCTTGTGAACTTTTTTGACCATAAAGTAAACCTGGGCTCCTTTCTAAAGCGTAGTTCGGCTACTATGGTCACACAAGATCGCACAATGTCATATTTTGGTCGGACATTGCGGCATCTATTTGCGAAATTTTGAATCTTTAGATATGCGCCGTAGGCAACCGTGATCTGCAATTTTGTGACTGTATGCCATCATCTAATAGACTCCTCCGACTATAAAGTGATTGGCGACTATATAAGACAATCTTATGAACTCGTGTGAACAGAAGGTGATACCGGGCTCTTAAGTAAGGTGTCGCTTGGCTATTATGATCGCATAAGGTCACGCAGCATCATATTTTGGTCACACATTGCGGCACCTAGTTGTGAACTTTTGAAACTTTAGATAGGCACCGTTAGCAACCATGGTATAGAATTGCACAACTACATGCGACCATATTATACAATACTACGATCATAAAATGATGTGCGACTATATGCGACTATCTTATAGGTTTATGTGACCATAAAGTGATCCTGAGCTTCTTTGTAAAGCATTGCTCGGAAATTATGGTTGCACAAAGTCGCATAATGTCATATTTTGGCCACACATTCTGAGATCTACTCGTGAATTTTTTAAGTTTTAAATATGCACCGTAGACGATAATAATTTAGAATTGCGCGACTACATACGACTATGTTGTGTTTTTGTGCAACCATAATGTGATGTGTAGTGGCACATCACATTTTGGTTGATCATAAAGTTATCATAAAGTTATCTTGAGAACATGTGTGATCATAAAGTTATCCCGAACTCCTTTGTAAAGCGCCGCTCGGCTACAATGATTGCACTAGATTGTATAATGTCATATTTTTGTCGCACATTGCAACATCTACTTGTGAACTTTTGAAGATTTAAATCTGCTCCTCAGACGACCATGGTCTAGAATTGTACGACTAGATGTAACCATAAATTGATGTGCGACTATGTGCGACCATCTTAAGAACTTGTGCTACTATAAAGTGATCATGGGCTCTTTTGTAAAGTGACGCTCAGTTTTTATGATCGTATAAGATTGCACAGTATCATATTTTGGTCGTACATTTCAACATGTACTTATGAACTTTTGAAGCTTTAGATATGCTCCGCGGGCTACCGTGTTTTGAAATTGTGTGTCCATCTTGTAGATTTGGCATTATTAGAGGTCGTGATCTAGTGGTGAAGTCGTCGACATCACAACTGTTGCAGCTGATTCACATATGTTGATACTCTTCAATAACGTATATTTACTGACTTTTCTAATATTTAGATGATGTTTTCAGTAGCTTAAAAAGAACCGACAAAAAAAGCTATGTCGTCGTTATAAAATATTGCTATCTATTAGCTTAGTTGATATTCCTGATAATAATGATTTACGACTGCATTATCGACCCAAACCGGAACGTGTTATCCTGCTTTTTCGACTACATCTGTAAGTACATTCGTACATGTGTGATATTTATTTAATAATGTGTGGGGACATAGTTCTCGCTTTTTGGAAAGCCCAATGTTCCACGACTGAATTGGTTAATGAAGAGAGATAGTAGACGAGTGAAAGAATATATTTTTTTTGCAGAAAAATAAAAATTGACCGACATGATCTTTGCTGCGAACCGACAATGCTAATGTGATTGACAACACGAGAATTCAACTGAGATTATATTTGAAATTTAAACTCAAGAGCATACGTTTATAAAACATTTATCTGTTGACCTTTGCTGTTAAAGGAGAGAATAAATTGATTGGCAACACAAGAGGCTTTCAAAAGGAGATAAGTAAAACATTAGTGTGCGCCATTATAAATTGAATACAATGCCAAGAACATCAAAACGGAAACGTTAGAGCTGTATTCGATCTTTGTATCCTCTTCAAGATTTCGACTCAGAAGAGGGCAGCACACTGAAATTGGAAGGAGTAAAGTTGCGTATTACCGTCTCTCATTCTGAAGCAACAGCAGTGCCTTTGTTGTTGGCTCTATGTCACCCTCTTTGCATCTATCTTCTAGTTGTCTCTGTGTTGTCTTCTCTAACAGCTCGGAAGGTAGGGCTCAGTATTCAGCTCGCCCACCGGATTACTAGATTCAGTATGAGTGAAGAAGGTGAAGGCTCTTTACTTAGTTGAACACATGGTTTTTTATTTGTGATTCGTTTTCCTTATTTTTTGTGTTTAATAATTATGAGGTAATAGTAACTAGTAAGGATAAATGATATTTTTGTTTCAAGTTGTAGTTATTTAGTCTCAATGCCGGTGAAATCGACGAGTATAGATAAGTGCTTTTTGACAATGTCATCTTTAAAGCCTCTACGCTTACAACATTTATTTGGAATTGCATCTGAACAATATGAGTTAAGATGCTTGAAGTATTCTAGACACGTCCGCACTTGTGAACTTTTAAAATTTTAGATATACACCGTGGATGACCATGGTTTGAAAATGTGCGACTACATGCACCATTTTGTGAACTTGTGCGACCATAAAATGATGTGCTACTATATGCGACTCTCTTATGCACTTGTGTGACCATAAAGTGATCTATGATATTTTTGAATAGCGTCGCACATTTCCAGACACGGCCAGACATTGGTCGCACGGTACGGCATAGATACTAATCCTTGAGATATTATTTTGTAATCAACAATCATAATAGCGTTTGTGATTGTGATCGCTGGATGCATTCAAAACTAATAATTTCAAAAAAAAAATCGAAATTGAGGATGCATTCATCCTGATCCATTAAAAAAATAATCAAGTGACGGATGCACATTTTACAATTTAAGAATCAACAACCAACCAGAAGATATATCATAATTAATCCAAAACTAATATTTACAGGATAAATCAAAATTTACAGTTCCAATTGTAACCATTTATTTTCGTGTTTATTTAGACAGAACGTGAGCTCGTTCAATTCTTTTTCTGGCATAGGTTGGCGCTTCTTATTCAGAGCATCGGCAATAGCATTGCCGAGATTAAAGAGGTCGACTAGTTTCTTGAGTCTAAATTGGGGTAATTCTTTCCTGTGTGATCAAACTGTAATCCCCACCAATACAAAGATACTCCAGATACATTAATACAAAAGCCTTGCAATCACCACTACAATAAGTAACAATCCCACAACTTAATCGCTTAGTTTCCATCAAGACATGAATACAAAGTCTCAACCAGAATGGAAAAAACTTACCCATTCGATTGTTTTGGAACGTCGTTCTAGGTTATGATTTAACAATCCCGGTTAGAATAGATGTTACATTTTTCCATAATCGGAGAGAGACCAAATTGCAAAAATCAAGCTATGCCACCAAATTAAAATCCTTTTTCAAGTAGCTCTACCGCGATCTAATGCTCCTGCCCTAAGTTGATAGGGAGGACGACTCTTCTAGTCTCTGCCCATGGTTAGGTAGTATCCTCACCAGGCGAATAATGTCCTTGTGGTATATCTACATTCATTTTGGGGCACATATCAAATCTTTTTCATCAATCGTTTCTGTATCTCTGTATATCTTCTGTAATCATCTTACAGAGATTGCTGGAAAATTACTTCAGTCGTTAAAATTTCAACATTACTACAAATGTACTTAACGTCAACAAATTTGTATTGTTTCAAATCTCGTAACCATGTCAATCTACAAATTTACCGTAAATATTGAGTCGGTGACCCAGCACTCGCCATCGAACGCTCCAAGCTCAGATAATTCTCTCTACAGCCAGTACACAACCTCATCCAGATGCTACGACATAAGACAAATAGAACATATAAATACCATAAACATTGTTTAAAAGTATGTATGCGTGGACTTTTTGACAATGGAAATATTACCTCTATTGCAATCCATATCTTAGGGGCTGCGAAGAGATTGAAGAACCACCACTTGTAAGAAATAGTTAGTTAAAGGTTGTTCTCATTATTCTTGATCTAGTGACTGCACCACTCTTGGAAATGGGCGACATCTTCTTCTGAAGGCAACGCATCCGGATTATATGGCTGCACAGTCGTCAATTCCTTCTCTGCCCTCTCGCGCAATCGGCGAGTCTAAGGACTTCTTAGAACAACAGCTCTTTTCCTTATTCTTTGCTCGCTGTTAGGGGCTTCTCCGTCTACGATATCTCCCTCACTTCTTTCTCCTTAAGGGCCTTCACTTTCTTCTAAAACTTCCATTTCTACGTTGAATACGTGCGGAGAACCCTTCGTTAGTTCTCGACAAGGAGAATCCTCCCTTGTTTCTTCAATAACGGGTTGTTGAAAACCCGTGCTATTTTCACCATCATTATATGTGTCTGTGGAGAACCTTCACTTGTTTCTTCCAAAGGGGCTTCCTTTTCTTCGATGATGTCGGTAGTAAGCCCATGCTTCTTCTTCTCTCCTGCTCTCTCTCCATCGTTTCTCTCATACTTCCTCCTCTCTTATGCTCAGAAGCACTTATGTCTCCCTCCTTGTGCACTCTTCTTCTCTCATCCTTCTATCTCCATCCTTGGAGGAGCTGTTCCATAGCCAATTTCAGCTTCTTCATTCCGCCAAAATATCTGTGACCTTGGCCTCGATTCGTGCCTTTAACTCCTTCACTTCTTCAACCATGGGCTTTATCGTATTTAGCTCCTCCATTGTGTGCCTCGATAGCTGTGTTCCTTGTCTGATGTTCTACTTGAGGGCGTGGTCGTTACAGTATATGAGCTTCTCCACTATCCTCAGGAGTTGGCAAACGAGGAATTAAAGTATCGAGTCGTAGTGGCTCTGCCAAAGGGTTTGCATTGTCATCATCAACTCTGACGTCCTCTAACAGGGGTAGAATAAAGATCTGCATCGTCATTATCATCAACTCTGTCCTTAGATGTTGATCCTTATTAGAGTAGAATAAAGACGTTGAGGTTGAACCTAAAGATAAGGCTCCTGCATCGTCACGTCCTACTCTCACCAGCCAGCCAAGAATCCGGCATGTCGTTTGAGTTGATGCCGATTGTTACTCAATGTTACTCCGTTTGGTTAATGTCGAATATTTCTTTTTTAACATCTTTTTTAGTCCTTTGTGAAGTTAAAGTATTTCTTATTCTCCACATTTGCTGGTAAAAGAAAACTTTACCAGAACACTTAGGAGAGGTAATAAGGGCTTAATGTTTACAAAACCTTTCGGTTGTTCTCAAGTGAGGGGTCGTTGCTAGTATTTATAACATCCCTCCTCCTTAATGGATGGTGGTGATTGATTTTCATCGAACGATGTAGAAAATTTTCTCTAGAATGTTCTCCCTAATATCGATACAAATATTTGACTCTAGAAAATATCTAATTATTATAGAAGTTCATAACTCTCTAGGATATGGAACTTACGTGGGCCATTTTGGATTGCTATATTAGTGAAATTTTGGTCCAAATTCTGGCCGTGACACGTAGTTTGATAAGAGGTCGTTAACTACTTTATGTCGAGAAGTGATGGCACAAAGGGGTCGCATAGAGCTAAATCATGGTTGCGCAAGATCATGCTCAGATTATAAGGCAGTAGTGAAATCGTTTGAATGTATATACAATTTCCACATGATTTAGGGATAAGGTGTGCGCTCTTTATTAATTAGAAAGTCGTGCATAGTCGTGGCTACATTTGGATATTCCTACCCCTTTGAAGTCGTGCATCTCACAAACACTAGAACAAAAATGTCTTTTGATAAGATTTTGCAGCGTCTCTAATACTACAGTTCTATTATTGAGTGGGATTACAATTGTGATTATGAACTTTATCGTAATATGCCGCAATATACGACATCATGTTCAACTTGTTCAAGAGATGCATACATTAGTTTTAGGCCATACTTGAAAGTTGAAATGTTGAACTCGTCAAGGTCGAGAAGTTGTAGAACTTCATTGAAGTCGTACTTTGTTACACATCACCATGCAATGGAGAAAGCTTTCTGTTCGAGGAGAGAAGAAGACTACCAGTCTACCACTAAATACAACTAAACTATCTAAGGTAAATAAATAAGGATTCTATTCATCATGCTTAACGATAACATGTTTACATATTTATAGGTAAAATGGGGAGGCGCTGTTCCACACCAAATCTGCCTACAATCATTAAGATATTTCTTATATTACCCAAAACAAATGCATGCACACCCACGAAGCAGTTGGTCAGCATGCCTAGTCGTATGCTGTCATTGCTTTCAAAGCTTGATCCTCAAGTATATCCTCTTGCATGGAAAAGTGGCCCAAATTGTGCAACACATGACTCGAGGCCAAGGTATGGGCACTCATCCGTAGTTGTAACTCGAGAAAAATACTGACACTCGAGTACTAGGCTACTAAGGGGAACCAAGGAGCGGGCACCAGTTCGGTGTTATCAGCTCTCCGGCATAATAGGTGAATAATAAATTAATGAAATTCACAACACTGGAGCATTCAATTATATTGAACAGTTAAAAACATCGACACACGTTCATCGAAAAAGATGTTGATGATGACCTTGACTGTAGAAGGGAAAGTTGCACCTATAACGTAGATTATCCCTATTGGGTGGATGGTGCTTTTGGGGATTCCTTATCATCTACTTTTGATTTCACGCTTTTGAAAAACTTTCTACCTAGAAAAGTTTTAAAACAATTTGAAAAAAACTAAAAATTTACATCGTGATATTTTATTATTATTATTTATTTTTTTAGATTAAACAAATATATGTCATGTCAAAAAAAATTTAGAATATTTTTTGTTTCAAAAAAGCTCTTTTTCCAAAAGCACTGTCAAACTATATATATATAAGATAACATCAACTAGCTCGTTCTTTATGTCTTTGTGTACTGCTTGAGTTGAACTCGGTAGTCGATCATCACACAGAACTATGTTACTTCACACTTGCTTTTAGGGTCATTTATGGCGAGTTCAACTCAAGCTGTTTTCACAGGCATAGAGAAGGAGCTAATGGATGTTTGCTCAAAGGAGATGTGTTATGTTGTGATTATCAAGTATAACGCCACTATAACTATAGTGCCCAATACGAGGACTAATCTCACTAAATAGGTTTGGCTTTCCATCTTCCACATATACAGTTCAAAATCGTTAACCTTCCATCTTCCAATTATTAATGGCGCAAGTCCATTGATCTTCCACTCTCAAATTATCTACTTTTATAAAATCTCCTATATGCAACATAAACATCTATCTGCTTTTCAAATTTCTGATGAGAATTACGTAAAAAACCTAAAGACAAAATTTCAAACCTGAAGACGTTCATCATTTGGAACATTCACCAACAATCATGCAGCCAACCTCATCAGAATTCAACAGACGGAGTCGAGATGTGGCAGTAATAAGGACTGAGGTAACGAATTTGAAAAGCATAATTGTTGACATTGTGAAGTCATAGATGAAGGCCCTTGTGGACCAGTTTCAGGTTCGGATGTTGTATGAAAAGAGCGTCGACGATCCAGAAAAAATATGCCAAATCGGATATAGCACATGCACTTTTTTTAAAAAGCCAATAGAAGAAGAGGATGTGCCTAGCGCGTTAGCATCCATATTATCTAATGTGTACAATCCTGACGACATGCGTCGGAAGGTGATGTCGTCTGGTTACAAGAATGGGTAAAGGACCGTACGAAGAAGGAGACTCATGGTATAAAAATTGAGGGTGCGAAAGTATTTTGGTGGTTTTTCGCTGGCCTCATTTCAACTGCAGTGTGTTTAGGCAATAAGGTAATGACGAAGCTTATGGATTTACGCTTGCATCATTCTAAGATCATAGACAAATTTTGACGTAAAATAGCCCTTTCATGTTTTATTTTTCCTCCTGCAGCACCTAGATGCTTCTATGTAGTAGCTGAAGAATCTTGCCAAACCAGAAGCATTTGATCCCAAGTGTTGGATCCTCGACTTATCTTTTTTGGTAAGGAGTCATATGCCAGTTAAGATGTTTTGTCGTATTTATTATTATTATTATTATTACCAAATTTTGTTTGCACATTAAATTTAACATAGTTGTGTACACTACATTGCAGATGGAGCTATCTTATGAGAACGAAAGACATCTTAATAACACGACGAAATGGATCGAAAATGTCAGAAAAGGGAAACATCTATGCAAATAGATTACCTGGCCGTTTTAAGCCTATGAATCCCGCTCTTTCCCAAACAATATTAAGAACGTAAGGAATTGACACCCCTGAGCGTCCATGGATAGATTCGATCACGTTGTCTTTGTTGTGCATATAAAGAAGCAGCATTAGATTGCAGTCGAAATGCTACTGAAGGTGCAAATGACTTCCTGTTGAAAGGCCTTTCTTCCTTGTTGGAGTTTTCAGGCCTCGACTCAAAAGCTAGCTCTAAAGTAGTTCATGTTGACGTTCCGTAGTAGGAAAATAGGTATATCGTTGTTTTTCGTTTTATCGGAGTTTTATCACTAGAGTTGCTGCTTGTGAATGTCTGACTTTTATTTCCCGCAACTTTGATTGCGGGATGTTCGCCCTGATGTATCTCGAATGTGTAGCCGTCTGTAAAGATGTGAGATTAATAATGTAGGAAAACATATCATATTTTAGGATCATGAAAGCTGTCGAACATTTCGGCTACTGTACGCCCAAACCTATTTATCTGACAAATATCACGAACGTGTCTCTGATCACCCGTCAACTTACAGAGGTCTGAAAAAACTTGCGTGACAATATCTCTGTTGTCTTGTACTTTTAGAGAACTCATGTACATACTTGCATGTGTTTTAATATGTACAAGTGTTCTTTTGCATACCTACTCGTTCACATGACAAACAATGCTCGAATTAGGTAGTACTGACGTTTTCGTCTACGCAGATTGTATTTGTTATTATTATTAATTTTAGGAGTGGCAATTTGGGTTGGTGTGCCGGTTTGGGGTCAACTCATTTAATACTGGGTCAAATTCGTTCAATCCTAACTCAACTTATAAATTTGTATGGGTCAAAGTTGTCAACCCTAATCCAACCTATTTAATAATCGAATCAAATTCGAGTCAACCTATTTAATAATTAAAAATTTTAATTACAATTCTACACTTTTAAATTTGAGTGAAATCAAAAAATTATTTAGAATGAATGTACATGATGTTCTTAGTGAAGAGATTTAGTTTGTGTCCGTCAAAATGTGCATGCATTAGTATCTTCATCGGTCTTTAAAATATTTCAAAAATTTTTGTGTTTATTTTTTGAAAATATATGGTGACAGTTGAAATTTATAATTATAAATACATATTAATATTTTCGATGATAATTTTAGCTAGTTGAGAAAATTTTGATAAAAATCTTTATACAAAATACAAAGCCTTTATTAAAAACACACCTACATAGTAATACATTCGATAATATTATAATTCTCGTCTTGCACTAATTTACAAAGGCATGAAAGTAAATAGTTAATTATAAATATACAACATAATTTAATAATTTATAAATTTTTGTTAGATTGTTTTTTGTTGCTAATATTTAATTACACGGAAGGAAAGAAGTAGGAGAGAATTGTTCCTTTCTCGATTCTAGTGTGTTGTTTTGTTGTATTGTAGTAGCAGTTTTTTCTTTCTGGATGTTCTCTTGATGATGTTGCATGCTGATGTTGTTTTTGAACATTGATGCTCGTGCTTGCTTTTGACCAAATTTTATTATAAAGACTTGAGTTTTTGATTGTTTGAACAATGCTGGAGGGTTGGTACTTTTAATGAGTTATGCAACTTAGTACTTCTGGATGTTGTTTATGTTAACTAGTGTTTCCCAAAGGCAGGTGGTTGCCTCTATTTTGTTTTTGACTGAATCCATATAGCTTTGCTTTCCTGAAAGCTAAAGAATCAGCATTTTCCTATTCAAGCCATTTCCTAAAGTCTGCCTTTGAAGAATGAACCTAGCTAGTGTTGTGTTGTGTTGCGACTTAATCATGGAGTAGTGTCTTTCAAAAAAGTACCTGGAAGTACTTGGTGCTTTTTTATGTTAGTGTAATTTGCTCAGGGAATTTTCTTTTCAATGCAACTTCTTGTAAGCTTCATGTAACAAGTTTTGAGTTGTTTAATGTAGTTGATAAAATTTCATTCGACTAGGATTCATTTTTTTAAACACGAATTTCGTGATTGTCAGTACAACTAATTTTTTTTTTCTGTAAGTAAGTCGTGCATGTTACTATTCATGTTAATTTGAATTTATTTCTAATGTGTTATGAATATTATTGTACATGTTAATGAGGATGAATTTATTTCACCTATGATAAGATGCACACAGTGCCTAGACATTTTTCTTGCGCTTCTCACTATTTCTCCTGCTACAATCTTTCTTCTTTCATTTTTTTTCTTTTTTTTAATCCTTCTTCTTCTTTCATCCGACTTCCTTTTCATTCAACAGAGCAAAGCACCAAATATTACAAAATTTTAGTACTGTAAAAGAAATTTTCTTCACTACTGCAAACTATAAATATTCTCCAACTATCTGTTAAGACTGACTATTCTGCTTTTGCAACTCCAGACGACGTGTTTAGATATGATTCTTGCTCTCCAAGCTACAAAAGAAATGTATACAAATTATGCAAAAGCAACCGGAGTAGTGTTGTTATACGAAATACTCCAAAATATATATATAGGCCGAGAAAGTGACTACTTATGAAATGGCATGTGAGTTCTTTAGAGACTATTACAAGAAAGGAATAGTTTAGGGGCCTAAGATAGAAGTAAGTCAAAAGAGAAATAGAAATGTATGCAGAAAAAAATGAAAGTGACCAAACTATCTACTGGTTTATGGAAAGGGGTGAAGTATAATGATGACCATAATGGGAAAGCCAACACACCCACACACACAAAAAAAAAAAAAAAAAAAAAACAACACCAGCAAAAATAACAAAAAAAAACAAAATAACAAATCATTAGAAACGACTTGAGAGAGCGATGAAGTAGAATCCCCAGAAGGGATATGTGAAATTGCCGTAGAGATTTGCGAGAAATCCATGAATCAAAATCTGGAAATTTTTTATTTGAGACTAGGAGGAAGGCGCTTTCCATCTGATTAAAAACAGGAAGGGAGGACATAAGTTGCCGCAGAAGAGATGGTCAGAGAGACACGCTACTTTCTCTCGAATCAGAATCTATAGGGAAATCAAAATCGAGACTGAGAGGAAAGCACTTCTAAGTGAAGATCTGCTCGGAGGGATGTCACTAGCTGCTACGGAGAGAGATCACCAGTGGCCCAAGAGTGACTGCTGGAGGAAGAAGAGAAGTGCTCGGGAGATCTAAAAGAAGAGAAATGAAAAATTCAAGTACATAAAAGAATAAGAGAAGAGAATTAATTTTACTTACCAAAATGAAATGAATAAGAGAACTAAGTTAAGAACTATGAAAGAATTAAGATAAGAAGAGAGAAAGAATACGTAAAGATGACAGTGAAAGTACAGCTTAATGTTGTGAGAATTTCGGATTGGTAGAAAATTTCAAACTATATAATTACAATACAAAGATAGCATGCACGATAAAAGATGTTTAGACACTCCTATGATGTGATCCTGATTGTACGCATCAAGGAGTCACGAGAGTCCCTAATGGGAGGACGTGTCTGATGTTATTGTGTTGGTCGAGAAACTTGGAAGATCAACTCAAGCTGGAGGGTTGAATTGACTTATGCCAAATTAAGGGAAACACTTTACCGTTTTGAATTCAGTCACCGAATAGTAAGCAATCAGTCAATTGAGAGGTTGCTAAGAAGTAATTAATCGTGAGCCACATGCACCGAAGTCATTAGCTCATTATAATTTAAACGAAACAAAAATAAGTCCTAAGAATGCTAGGTAGTACACCAGGAATTTTTACATAGTTTGGCACCGCAGTACCTACGTCCATGTCACCTAACATCGTAAATAAAATCTACTAATGTCAAACCAATGTACGAATATGACGGCTGGATGTTTCAAAAAACACCTCCATCTCAAGCGGAGTCCCTCGCAAGGACAACTCTCACCAGCCTTCTAGACTTTCCGAAGTCCTTCTGGCTACAACTGTGCATGCTTTTATAAGGGATTAGCACAAACCACTAACTTACACCTAAGCTAGCTAACCTTCTCTCAAGGTTAAAAGTATTTTGTGGGGTTTAGCTCAGCTGATCTCCCATACAATATTTTTAATCGCTCAACAAAAAGGCTTAAGGGATCTCAACAGAAGAAACAAAGAGAACAAGACTCAATGAAGGGTTCTCGGTTGAAGTAGCTCTCCTAATAGGGCAGCAAGATGAAAGCTCGGTTAAGTGTGCTATAAGTTGTATGTTTTGCTATTCTCTTTACTTGAAGTATATATAGATGTCTCCTCCTTGATCTCAGGATGAAGGCTGCCTGGATTGATTAAAGATGCAACTGCTACAAGAAATGCAAAGTCGAGAACAAAAGCAAACTACTTGATATGTTCCAGTAGTTGTAACTTCTTCTCGGAACTTTTTATGATTTCTTTCCAGGGCTGAACATTTTATTATAATCTTGACATGATCTACCAAGTCTGTGGAATAGCTCCTCAAAATTCGAAATGAAACGGATATGTTTGAGGCTGCAAAGTCATCCCACGGTTCAAAGTGTGTTCTAGGATTTCAACTGCTCTATATCCGAAATTTGTGGCAGACTTGTTCTAGTAACTACTATGATTTCTTCGATGGAATTAATCTTCAGGATGTCGGCTTTAATCTACGTATAGAGATCATGTCGAAATTCAAACGGATGGCTGAGATATAAGGATTTGAACTTGATCGGATTAGAGTTGTATGCATGTTGGAAACTTTCTATCTTCGTAAATTTGCTAGATATTCTCCAATATTCTCTCCGTAAAATATGCAAATCAATATTCTACAAATATTAGTGATTGATGTAGCATCTTTTAAAGGTAATTGCAACTGGCTGGCACATTTACAAATCCAGAAAACAAGTTTCGCATAAGTAAATTTCTTGGTCTAGTCCATTAGATGACTTGCACCGTCTAGCCACTTTCCTAATTTTGTAGATTTCGTTAGTGGATATCCATTCCATCAGTTGTCCATTCAAGCAAACTCTAATTGAAAGGAGGCGTTCGACGAAACATCAAATCTCAGAGTTGTAGCTTGAAGGTTTTCAAGTGACGAAGACGTAGACAACGATATTTCTAAACTACGTAAAAATCTTGGTGTCTTGTGTTGGTTTATTTTTCTTTCGTTTGTGCTTATGTTTTATATGCTAACAATTTTCAACAATAGATTCAGTGTTGGGACCGAGTTAGACGATTGAATGCTAAAAATAAAGAACACAGAACAAGTTAAAACTAACACAGAGATTTCATTGACTAAATTATTACGGCATTTATTTTCACCGTAACTAATACAATTCAACTCCATAGCATTCTATAAAAAGATAACAATCCTAATTGACAGTTGAAAAAGCCTAATTTCTGTGATATACATCTCAAAATATATAATCCACATATTACTTACTATATTTCTAGGTAAATTACCATATAAGAAAACTAATTAAAATCTATAACATTCTAAGTTAATTGCACGTACCACGAATTATATATATGCCTCTCACGCAATTCATGGCATTCATTTCAAAATACTATTCCATACATCACATCTCTGTCTTAATGTGAATCTAAAATAAACTGAATATTCACCAAATACTTAAAAGTACTAATCACGGTAAAGAATACTCAATACGGAATCATACAACTTCCAATAGCATAAAATAAAAATTAATTCTTCATTGTTAGGCACATCGTAGTCATAGCAAAGAGGAATTCAATTCGTACTTTTTAGATCTAACAATGCAAGGAGAAACATTAGAGATAAAACAATTGATACCCAGTGTCTTCAAGCGAAGTATTATTTCTCTTCTTTTCTCCTTGCTTCGTGTCATTCTCCTCTAGGTTACAGCAGTAAGAAGATCAGTATAACCCTAGATGAGCAGCCTTTGCTGGTATCTACCATCCGAAGAAAAAGAATTGAATTAAAACCATAGATTTGGTTTTAATTCAACTGATCAAAAATTCTCGACTACCAACTGATCAAAATTCTCGACTACCGAATTGTGTATACCGTCTTACGGTTGTTTGGCCTCTGAAAATCTAAAAAGAATATTTAAATTCAACCTTTATGTTTTATAGTTACAACCATATATCACATATGCCATAACTGTGCACTCGACTTGAGTCTGCACTGTATGTCAATTCATTAGCAAAATTGTATCAATTAGCTACCCAGAAATTATGAAAACATTCATGCACCATCTACAATGTTTTGGCTCAAACAAACTAGCAGTTTGCAAAAATTTCACCAAAAGGTTTGATTAAAAACAGGTAAACTACATAGAAATGCTAGAAATAAGCCAGCAAATAAAGAAGCAATGTTTTTTTAATACTTTTTCTAAATAAAATCAAGCATATATAATATATGAATCCATGAGATAATAATAATATTTTACACACATCAAATGTTCCCACACTTGCTTTTGCTTGTCCTCAAGCAACAAAACTATTATTATTCATATATCTTGGATAATTACATTTCATAAAACCGCATCTGCAGATTTGTCAGTGAGTGCATAATTCAAGAACATTTTCTAAGAGATTAACGGTAGATGTTCCCAATTGTAAAACTCATACCCAAATGCAAACGCAGCACTTATTACAATAAAGCTAAACTCATGAATGAAGTAATTCAGTGCCATCCACTTTGGAGTTACATGTAGGAAGTACGGCACGCATAATCTTCCATTTCAAATCGTCATTCCTATTACCAAGATTTTTAAAGGATTAATAATGTCAGTAAAATGAGTGCACATTTGAGTAACAGATTCTTCCTTTTCCAGTTTTAAAGTTTTTGTAGTCATGAATGAGAAAAATCACGTGAGCCTACTTCACTTGGATGGTTCCTTCGTGTGTAACCTCCAACAAGTTCCAAATCTCCTTAGTTATGCTAGATGAACAAATACTATTATATTCACTAACAATAATGTAAATTCATAACACGGGAATTCATACAAATGTTCTTCTTAGCATCATCCTTAAGTTCAGAAACTAGCTGGCCAAGAAACGTTATTTGCATCCATCTTTCTTGCCACAATCGGTCCATTTCTTATAATCATCTACAAAGTGAATTCTTGCGCTTGGATAAATACAGTGACTGAATGTTGACTGTAATATGCATTGAAGTGTTAGCACAATATAATTCAAACAAACTAATTGAAAGTGCTAAGAAATGCAAACATAGTCAGCACACCGAGAATTTTTATGTGGTTCAGTACCGAAGTATCTATGTCGACGTCATTTGATACCACAAGTGAAATCCACTAACGTTGTGCCAACCTACAATCAACTGAAACTTGGTCTTTCGCAAATCACCTCCGCCTCGACCGGATCTCCTCGCAAGGACAACTCCAACCAACCTTCTAGTCTTCGGTAAGTACCTCAGGCTACAACCGTGCACGCCTTTGCAAAGACCTAACACAAACCCGCTAACCTAACGTAGGCTAGAAAACCGAGAACTCGCAAGTTCTCCAACAACATTTCAAGGTTACAAGTGTTTCACAAGGTTAAGCTCAGGAGATCTCCCTAATAATCATTTCAAATCTCATGTCAAGAAAGCTTAAATGATCGCATGAAAGGAACAAAGAGAATGAAACTCAAGGAAATGCTCTTGGTGAAGAGAATTAATCTCTTTGTCGGGTTGCAAGATGATGGCTCAATGTGTGCTCTGTTAAAGCCTGTATCTCTTACCGCATTCCACACTGGAACTATATAACAAAGAGTTCTCCTTGATCTCAGGATGAAGACAACTTGAATTGATTAAGGGTTGCAACAGCTAGAAGCAAAACAAGATGAGGATGTACTTTCAACGGCTAGTTGAAGTGTTCTTGCTGTTCTTATTCTTCTCTGAAAATTTCTTTTATATAGTTCCTTGCCTGGATGTTGCTTGCTGATGTGGATCTCTTCTTTTATGCCTAAGAAACACGTTTTCAAAATCTCAAATGAATTGGACATCATATGATCCTCAAAAACAATCCAAAGGTCCAAGCGCTTCATAAGGTTTCTGCTGACATGTCATCCGAATTTTCTGGCAGATTTCTTCTAGGAACCAATATGATTTCTTTACATACATTAATCTCAAGGATGTCCTCACCAATCTTCATGCAAAGGTTATATCAAAATTCAAACGAATGGTCAAGATATGAGTGTTTGAAGTAGATCCAGTATGAGTTGTATGGATGCTAGATTCCTTCCATCTTTGTAGAATTTTTTTATATTTTTCAATATCCTCTCCATAAAATCTGCAAATAAATATTCTGATTATAGCCATGATTGATTTGGTCTTTTCTAAAATCAGCTGCAACTATTTGGCTGGAGTAGGGAACCAAAAAGTATTTAGGGGCTCTTATAACTACATGGTTTAGTCCAGTCTGGAATGCATTCTATCCGGTCACTTTGAGGATTTTTCCAAACTTCGTTAGTGGATGATATTTCTTCAAATTTGGTCTGTAGATAGATCAATTATTCAAATTACAGTATAAAAATCAGATCTCCAAAGTTAGGCTCAAGTTGAGGGATATTGATTTGCACGTTGCGGTCCAGATCGGGTTCACTCAGATGCATCCAGAAATGGTAGGTGCAAAATAGCGAGCTTCTCCGATTTTTGTAGGATTCGTTTTTTCATATAATGAGCTGAACTTTGGACTGTATAAACTACACGATATCTGCTTTCGATAGAAAAAATTTGATTTCCAAAATATCGTTTGAGATTAGAGATAGAACGATTGCCATTTGACGTATTAAGGTTGTCCAGTTCATCCAGTACATTGGATAGTGTGACCAGCAAACTTACAGAATTTTTCTTTCTTCGATTGCCGATGGAATTTCATCCTCTTGGTTTTCATTTACTCTGTGTCAAGCTATCTTTCAAATGCTATTAAGTGATCTTCGTTCGGTGCCGTGAGTAAAAAGTTATGCACGTCCGAAGTTGACTAGCAAAGTCTTAACACTAAACCTTCTGCCTGATTCATGTCGAGCTCTATATCCTATTCAAATCTATAAACATGTTCATAAATTAGCAATGATACTCAAATATGTATTATTGTCAAAGTACTTGGGATTTTCAACATTTCCAAATGCCATTGGACCAAATCGCATCAAGAGTGCTTCCTTGAGTTCCTCCTAGGTGTGTTGCAGCGGATCATGCTCGAAACTTTAGTACAACTATTTACTTCCCCTTACATATGCATTGTAACTATTCCCACTCGATCTCAAGGGTTAACATAATATATTTTTTTTTATAAATACTTCTAGGTTGAGTGGAACTTGGTTAAAGGGTTTATGGTGATAGGTTTAGGTATTCCTATGAGGGCCTAGGTTCATTGAGTAGTTGTCTTGTAATTGCTCTTGGAAGTAGTTTTTTTGCTATCTTTTTTATAGAAAGCTTAGTTCATATGGTAGCTATCTTGGGTTCTAGAGATGATTAGAGGGCAATAATCTTATCAGGAAAGCTCCTGAGGATGTTGTGATGGTTAGAGTTGGTTAAGGTTCTTCGTCCTTGCTGGTAGGGGGATCGTCCATATGGTGTAGGTGGGGTTTGTGGCCAGTGAGGTTCTTGGTTGAGTAGAGTAAAAATTGTGAAAATTCAAGTGGTTACCGGGTGAGAGTAGCTTGTACTGGTGTCCAAGATCTAGTGAGTGGTTAGTGATAAGGTCATCATATTCATGGGATGTTTTGTTGTCTTATTGAATTTCAGGTGGACTGAGGTTGGTTTGATCATACATCTACCTCGTTGCATCTTAAAGACCACTTCCATGAGCTGATTAACCTTCTTGTTAGGGTGTCAAGCCGCTCCAGATGCTAGACTCTCCTTCTAATCTCCTGGATTTTGTTGATGGAGGTGATGGTGATCTCGTGGTATTTGAGGTGATGATGGGATGGTTCCAAGGTCTTTGGGAACCTCGTAGCAATGGCTCCCTTGTTCTTCAAGGGCTCTGATACCAAGATGATACAACTTAAGTTGTTAAGCTATGTTTAATCAATAGGCTTGCATGCCTCAGCTTGGGCTATTGCTATTTATTTGTAACTAGTTTAGTTTACAATTATTCAAAATACAATTTTTCAGCAATCTTTAACGAATTCAAAGTACAACACTGAGAATCCCTATTAGACTCAATCTAGAACACTAAGAGTCCATATTGGACTTCATCTCTCTAAATGCTAGATCCAGGACTACGCTTGGATCTAGAAATAATTCTATTTAATATTCAACTCACAGAAATCATATTCTATCTAAAATCTCAATAGGTTTTAGAGTAGATATTTAAACGAGATAATAAACATACCTTGATCCATACCGCTCATTTTAGAACAAATTGTTATTTTTGGAAAACTTGATTCACCATATTAATCTCCTCTTAGTTCTAGAAAAAGACTTTGAGTGATGAAAACTTTCTTTCGATTTTTGAATAGGAGAGAAGTGATGACCAAATACCACCTTATATAAGGATCACATTTATTACCCATTAACCATCATAATGGATATAATATGTGACTCTTTGAATTCAAACATATAATCATTACTTAATATCTATAATAGTGGGAAAATATGTGACACTTTAACTTATCAACATGTATTACCCACTATCTTCAATAATGAATTGTACGTGTGACTATTAAAATTCACTTAGCAAACTTGATTATTAAACCAATTAATCTTCACCATATGAGACACATCCAACATTCTCCCACTTGGCTCATGGGTTAAAGTTCAACTTCATAGACTAATAAAAGATAATTCGCAAAGTATAAATGCTAATCTTTTCGTTTATTTGTTATATCATAATTACTATCATTAACTAAAGATTAACACGAGTGATTGTGCTTCTATATCATTAGCTCGATATAGGTCTTTCCATACACCACAAGTTAATTTTAATCTTAACATGATTAATAATGAAAAACAATAATGATCCGCTTAATGTCTTCATAAAAGACAAATACTATTAGTCTTCACATAATCCATTCACGTATATACCAATAGAAATTAGGAAATAGACGAAATAATATATAAACGAGCTCGAGTGCCAAATACATAAATATTAAAATGTTTTAATAACACCTATATTTTCGACATGCTTAGTAAATATTTTTAGAGGCATCTTTTATTTAATGGATCCGCAATCACAGGATTGGTGCTAATAAGCTGAATAGACAATTCTTATTTCTGAACTTTTTCTTTAACAGTTTTTAACGGTAAGAGATTTCAATTCCATATACTGCAAAGTAATCACAATAAATTTCTTGCGGCTTGGCAATACTATCAACAATGCGAAGTACAGAACAAAGTTCTACAATTAATTAGCTTGAATTATGGCTTCAAAGCATGATACAAATTCAAATTCTATAATGAAAGTAGTAATGACAAACTGCTTTGTACTTTTCTATTATATTGCTCCTCTAGCTAAAAGGAAGACATACCAGAATGTGGATTTTCTATAATAACACATTAGCAAAGTCTAAATATGAAAATTCGACAACCATCAAATTATCAGATTTTCTATAAGTGAGCATACTATTTTTCGACCCTTACAAGTATATTAATCCTTTATTTACAGTTTTCTAGTGATCATGCCCTCGATTACAATGATATTAACCTAACATTCCAACCACAAAATTCATGTATGGTTTAGTACAAGTCTGAGCATACATCAAGCTCCAAATAATAGTAGCATTCATTTGTTTGTGTTTCAAGTCATTCATTGAACATTGCATAAAACTGAATTTGTCACTATTTTTAGTTGGAACAATACCTACTGAGCAATTTTTCATTGCAAATCTCTCCAAGACTTTATTAATATATGCTTTTTGAGACAACCCTAATAATTTTTATGATCGATCTTGAGCAAATTAATTGATGTGCTTGATTTTATAAAGAACAACTAATTGAAAAGGTCTTCTTTTTTGCTTTTCTTATTTTTAGTAACTCAATGAAATCTGAGCGTTTTCTAATGAAAAATTGGCTTTTCAGTGGAGTTTTTCTAAACGTCCAACTTGGTTTGAAAGTTAGGACATTGAAGTTGGTCTATTAATTCTTTCAGAATTTTCTGACTAGATAATTTATACATATTCATATATGAATTTGATACCCAGTGCAACCCCGACTCATGCGCAATTTCGTAAACGAGTGCAATTGAAGGTTTTTCTTGATGAGAGAGGAGACAAGAGGCGGCTAAATTAGGGTTTTCTTGGGTACTTGCTGCTGGAATTGAGGAGAGCAAGGAGCAAAGAAAATAGATGGCAGTTCGTTCGACAACACTCTTTGTTAAGTGTTATTTTATTTTATCTCTCATGTTTCTGTCTATTTTGTTAGTCTTAAAATTATGAACTAAATTTTTCTTTGTTGAGGCTATGATGTAGCCTAACTTTGATGATTTAATTTTTAACTCTATACTATTCGAAGTTTTACAATCGCTTATTGAGTATCCATTACCGTGTTTAATACTTTTGAGTATCATGGCCAATTTCAATCAATTTGAGATTCATATTGAGACAGAGATGTACTCTCGCGCAACTAATTTAGGATGCCACAAAACTTAGTGAGTATTCTTATATGTTAATTCACATAGAGATATAGTGATTACTGTATAAAAGTGTCTTTAGTATAGTTTGAGAAAGTATATCAAAGAAGTTAGGATTTTCTAACATTCAATAAAGATTACAATCATCGATAGAATGAATATGCAGTTGAATTGGATTAGTTACTGTGAAATCAATGCCCTAGCGCTTAAATCTTTGAATCTCACCAGTGTGGTTTTTCCTTGTTTGTTTTCTTAAATTTTATCATTCACTCTTTTCAGATTGGTTGTTAAAATAATTTTAAGAATAGTTACTGTTGATACTTGATAGGTTAATCAATCCTCGTGAGAACGATACTTTTTTCATCATTCTATATTTGTGCGAATCATACACAAGCAATAGCAATAAGTTTTTGGCACCGTTGCAGGAGATTTTTTTAGTTTTTATTAATATCGAATTCGATTAATTCTAGTTTTAGTTTTAACTTTTATTTCATTGCTTTCTTTTAGGGTCTTTGCATAGTGTATGAGAAGTTGTAGAAGCATTTCTCTTGAGCCCTTTAATCTAGAAATTGAACATATAGTTAGGAGGTTTATCAGGAAATGAAAAAAAGAAGCTCTTAATGAGGTGCAAACTACCATGGCAGAAAACGTGAAAGAAGCTGAAATAGGAAGAGTTTTGAGGGATTATGTCATACCTACTACCAATAGTGCCGTATCAAGTATTAGACGGTTGCTAATTCAAGTGAACAACTTTGAGATCAAGCCTACAATCATCAAATGATCCAAACTTCAGTCCAATTCAATAGCTTGCCCAGTGATGACCCAAACACTCACATTGCTGATTTTCTTGAGATTTGTGACACTTTCAAGCATAATGACGTTTCGGATGATGCTATAAGCTTGAGACTCTTCCCATTTTCATTGAGGGACGAGGCAAAAGACTAGTTGAATTCACATCCTCGCAACACCATTACAACTTACAGAGGAATTAGCATAAAAATTTTAGTCAATTTCTTCCCTCCTACAAATATGGCAAAGATGAGAAACGAGATCAACCTTTACTCGATTTGATATGAGGCTTTTATACGATGCGTGGGAAAGGTATAAAGATATGCTAAAAAAGTGCCCTCACCAAGGTTTGCAAAAGTGGCTGCAAGCCTAAACATTCTAGAATGGTTTGAGTTGCACGGCTAGGACAATTGTTGATGCCGTAGCGGGTTGTCGAGCGCTAATGAGTAAAATGCAAGATGAAGCATTTGAGTTGCTAGAGGAAATGGCGGTAAGTAACTACTAATGGTCTTTAGAACGTCCAATGACAAAACGAATAGTAGGAGTACACCAAGTTGATGGCGTTGTGAATTGACTGCACAAAGGCGCCGTCCAAACAGCTCGGAAGCTTAACTGTAAGGTAATTCAAATGCCTAGTCAAGTTTGCAAACTATGTGGGGGAAGTCATGTCAGTGTTGATTGCTAAATCAAAAGACCATTCTCACCATCTCCTACGGAGCAAGTTCAATTTGTGTCAAATGTTAACCAGCAGCCAAACAACTCGTATTCAATTCTATACAATATAGGTTGATGAGATCATCCATTATTTTTGTGAAAAATTTGTCAAAACACAGTTAAAATTCCACTTAGATTTCAGCAGCAACGAGTGAGTAAAACACCACTTGAGGATATGCCCTTGCTGAACTCACCATGAGCACTTCCCAATTTATGACAAAAACAAAAGTAATTTTTCAAATCTAAGCTGCCTCTATCCGAAATATTGTGGTGCACATGGGTCAAATGGCAAACTTGTTATTTGGAAGACCACAACGTTCTATGCCAACCAAAACTATAGTAAATTCTAGGAGCAGTGCAAGCAATTTCACTTCGAAGCGGAAAGGTCCTCTCAATGTCAACAGTGAACAACAAACTGCACAGGAATATGAAAAGTAAGGAGTTAAAAGAACAACCTGAATTTTCTTCATCTAAATCCCCTACTAGAGTAGAGCAAAACAGTAACAAAACACTAGAGAATGCCACCGATTCAGCTAAAGAAGAAAGCTCGGACACTAATCAGGCCCAACCAGCAGCACTGATCATGTCTTACTTGCCACCTATTTCATTTCCTCAATGCCTTCAAGAGAAGAAATTAGATAAATAATTCTCTAAATTTCTTGAAGTGTTTAAAAAGTTGCACATTTACATGCCTTTTGCAAATGCATTGAAGCAAATGCCAAGCTATGCAAAGTCTTGAAAGAGATTTTATCCAACAAAAGAAAACTGGAGGGATATTAAATGGTGACACTAACCGAAGAGTGTAATGCTATCTTGCAAAATGAGTTACCACCAAAGTTAAAAGATTCAGTGAGTTTTACTATACCTTACACTATAGGAAATTCTCACTTTGAAAAAGCTTAATGTGATTTACGTGCAAGGATTATTTTTATTGCCATTTTTTTTTACAGGAACTTAGGATTGGCAGGAGTAAAGGCAACTACAGCTTCTATTTAACTGGCGGATCGATTTATTAAGCATGCAAGAAGTATACATATGGATGTGCTACTAAAAGTAGATAAATTCAAATTTTCCACTAATTTTATTATACTAGATATGGAAGATAATACATGCATATTAATTATTGTTGGTCGACCATTCTTAACCACCGGAAGCATATTGATTTATGTGCAACAAGAGAAGCTAATTTTGTGAGTACAAGATCAGCAAACCACCTTCAATGTATTTGATATGAAGTGTCCATCAAATAGTGATGATTGTTCGTGAATTGACATAGTTGACCGAATGGTAGCTGATACAATCAAGGGGGACCATCTGATTGACCTTTAGTAGATTGTATTATCCAACGTGAATCTCCTAAGACAAAAAGCGAAGAGATTAAGTCATATGCTTATTACTTGCAAGCTGCAGCATCCTATTGGGGGATGACTGATATTTTAGGACCTTGAGAAAAGCTCTAGTAGGATAGCTTCATCCATTGAGACACCTTCAGTTCTTGAGTTTAAGCCGCTGCCTTCACATTTAAGGTATGTAAGTGGGTGAAAATTTATCACTTCCTATTATTATTTCAGCTTCATTGAGTGACTTGTAGGAGAAAAAGTTATTTTAGGTTTTGAGAGATTACAAGGCTACATTGGGATGGTGCATTGCTAATATAAAAAATTTAAACCCTTCAATTTGCATGCATAATATGTTGATGGAAGAAAATTACAAGTCTGCAGTTGAAAATCAATGTTGTTTGATTACTTACGCAAAATCATTTATCCAATCTCCTATAGCTCATGGGTGAGTCCTGTGCAAGTGGTATCAGAAAAAGTAGGAATAACAATAGTAAGCCTACGATAACAATGAGCTCATTCCTATAAGAACTATCACAAGATATCGTGTATTCATTGATTACCACAACCTGAATGCTGCCACTTAAAAATATCACCTTTTATTGATCAAATATGGAGAGACTTGCTGGCCATTCACATTATTGCTTCTTGGATAGGTATTCAGATTACAATCAAATTCTAATAGCACCAGACGATCAAGAAAGACGACTTTTACATCTCTGTATTGAACTTTTGCACTTTGGAGGATGCCTATGCAATGCACTTGCCACTTTACAAAGATGTATGATGACAATTTTATCTCATATGGTGTAAAGATTCATTGAGATTTCATGGAAGACTTCTCAGTGTTTGGATCTTCTTTTGATGACTTTCTAAAAAATTTAGCTCTACTTTTGCAACGATGTGAGGAAACTAACAATACTACAAAAATGGTATTCACCGACTGAAAAATACCGACTAAGAAAATATAATTGATAAATCTATTAAATACCGACTGAAAGTAATCTAATCATAAAAAGATATTTAAATTGCTAACTGAAAGCACAAATAGCTAGTAAATTAGAAAGTTTACCAACTAAAATATGAACAGTCGGTAAATTTAATTTATATTTTTAATAAATTACCGACTAGGCTATTTCGCTACTGTTGTTGTACTAGGCTATTTCAATATTGGAAAACCAATGTTAGATAACCTTCTGGCATAGCAATTTTATTTTGAGAAAATGACTAAATGATATCATATTAATTTAAAAAACGATTATAGTAACACATTGTTGACAAGTTTCAGAATCAAGACTACGCCAATAACTTCGCTATGGCTTAAGTAAAATAACCAATTTATATGGCTATGGATGTCCAATCATGTAACAAATGCTGTTATGTTTCGAAGTGTTGTTTTTCTTGTAATGCTTGTATAGATGGTTAATGAATTTCTTTTTTTTTTTTTTTTTTGTTGAATCATGGCTCTTTTTTCTCCCTTGCAGATTGAGTAGGTGAAGTCAGAGATAGTGTCGGCTAGTAGGGTAGCTTATAGATTCGTTGTTGGCTTAGCCACGAACTCGAATCCTCAAAATTCAAATGCATTGGATTCATCATCTGCACCAGATAGCCCCAGCAATTCAAACAGAGGCCTTTCTAGGTTACAAGAATAGCAATCATGGTGAAGGATCAAGGATAGAAGCTATAATTTTTTGTGGATTCATCAATCTATTTGTAATTGTTAATAAATTCGTCATTACAAAATTTGATGAATATTGACGTTGATGAATTCATATACTATTAACATTTTTTTTTGTGAATGATATATAATTGACAAATATACATTGAATGTTATTTATCATTTTAATGTATATTATTGTAATTAATCTATAATGTTGAATATAGCAAATTTTAGTTGGTAACTCAAAATTTAGTCATTAAAAGATTCAGTCGGTAATTTAAATTTACTCACTGGAATATTCAGTCAGTAATCTGAATTTACCCATTTAAAATATTTAGTCGATAATTTGAATTTACCTACTAAAAAATTTAGTCGGTAAATTAAAGTTGCCCACTGAAGTTTCAGTCGGTAATTTGAATTTATCCACTAATAATTTCAGTCGATAATTTGTTTTGACTAAAATGAATCAATCGGTAATGCATAGTAACTTACCGATTGAAATTGTATGTTAGTCAGTAAACGTGTTACCGATGACTTATTGCCGACCGAATACCAATCATACTTTTTTTAGTTGGTAATACTCTTTACGACTGAATTTATTTGTTTATCGACTGAAACTTTTAGTCGGTATAGGGAAAATGTATAGTAGTGTAAATTTGGAGAAATGCCATTTTATGGTGCTTGAGGGTACTATCCTAAGCTATCGTATTTCAGCCATGTGAATAAAAGTTGATTGGGCAAAGGTAAAAGTCATTAGAAAGTTACCACCACGCACCACCTATTTTAGTGAGAGTAGTGAAAAGCTTTATTGGGCATGCTGATGTCTAGCGTCGATTAGTCAAAGATTTTTCAAAGATAACGAAGCCCCTATGCAACCTCATACTCAAAGATATGTCTTTTAAATTTTCTAAAGAGTGCTTCCAAGCCTTTAACACCATGAAAGATAAGCTAGTTTCAACTCCTATTATTGTAGCACCAGTTTGGGATTTATCTTTTAAAATCATGTGCGATGCTAGTGACCATACTGTTGGAGCAATTTTGGAGCAGAGAAAGAACAATATTCCATGTGATCTACTATGCAAGCCGAACCTTGATAGATGCCCAAATGAATTATGCAACTACGAACAGGGAGCTTCTAGCGGTACATCTAGTTGAACCTTGATAGATTATATTTGTTTTGCTTGAAAGTGATAGTTTACACTAACCATTCAGCTCTCAAGTACTTACTAGGAAAGAAAGATGCCAAATCAAGACGTATCAATGGGTACATCTACTGCAAGAATTCAATTTGTCAATCCAAGACAGAAGGGTTCTGAAAATCAAGTTGTTGATCATTTATCTTAGATAGAACAAGAGGAGAAAAGTGAAGTGGCTGTTGTTTCCATTAACAAAGCATTCTTTATGAACAATTATTTTATCTTCAAAGTACCGATGCTCTATGATATCAAATTTTGGAATTACTTGGCCAACAATATAATTCCTCTAGATCTATGTAACCAACAAAAGAAGAAATTCTTTGCTGATATTAAGCATTACTTTTGGGAGGTCCCAATCTTGTACAAACATTGTTCACATCAAATCTTACAAAGATGTGTTCCTAAAGAGGAGATGGTAAGCATCTTGTGGTATTGTCATTCATCGGAATATGCAGGTCGCTATAGTGGAACGAAAATAGTAGCGAAGGTTTTACAATCAGGTTTTTATTCGTCTTCATCATTTCTGGATGATTACACATTTGTTGCTACTTGTGATCGATGCCAAAGAACGAGAAATATCTCAAAGAAGAGTGAGATGCCATTGAATAATATTCTTTAGGTTGAATTCTTTGATGTATAGAGAATAGACTTTGTAGGACCATTTCCTTCACTTCTGAATAAGTACATCTTAGTCACCGTTGACTACGTATCCAAGTGGGTGGAGGTTGTGGCAATACCTACAAATGACGGTAAGGTTGTGGATAAACCTCCTACGCAAATATATTTTTACTCGCACTCTTAGAGCAATCACTAGTGATCAAAGTACAAGCTTTTGTAATCGTCAATTTGAATCTCTACTAATGAAGTATGGTGAACACTTCAAGCAAAGATTGGCCAAAGAAGCTAGAAAATGCATTATGGGCATATCACACAGTATTCAAAACTCCAATTGGAATGTCTCCGTATCAATTTGTTTGGAAAAGCTTGCCATCTACCTGTGGAGCTGGAGCATCGAGTAGTGAATAAGTTCAATTTCAACATGCAAGCAACCGGAGAGAAAATATTGTTGCAGCTAAATGAAATGGACGAATTTCATCATGAAGCTTATTAAAACGCCAGAATTTACAAGGAGAAAACCAAGGTTTGGCTTGACAAGAACATATTAAGGAAAGAGTTCACCCCAAGAAAGTAAGTTCTGCTATACAACTCAGGATTATGTTTATTCCCTAGAAAGTTTAAATCAAGATGGTTGGGTCCATTCACTTTGGTAAAAGCTTTTCCTTATGGAGCAATCAAAGTTACTAATGAGAAGAAAGGTACATTCAAGATTAATGAGCAACGATTGAAACTATATTTTGCCAGTTTTAACAACAACATAGTCATCCTCTTGTATGGAAAGAAGACGATAAGATAAAGACTATAAATTAAGCGCTTATTGGGAGGCAACCCAGGTTTTTCATCTAGTTTGATCCTTTCAATTTTTTTGTTTTTATTTTTGCTTTTAATTCTAACAAATTTCAAATGACAAGGAGAAACATAATAAGTGAACATACGCATACGGAACTTTAATTAAGCAAGCACAAAAATAAAGAATGGTTTCTAACCCCTCCTCTTTATTTATATATTATTTTTCTATACAGCTTGAGTACAATGTTGGTGCTAAGTCTGGGAGTAGAGAAAATATTTAAATTTTTTGTATTGTTTGTTGCTTGGCTGGTTGGAGTACACTACTTATAATGAAAATTTCTTATCTTGAGTCTTAATTTTTGGAGATAGGCTAAACACATAGCCATTTAAATTAATCTTATGTTGACTAGTGATGAATGTGGTATTTGTTAGCTTGAACTTGTGCTCATGAGTGGTTTTGATTGATTTGCTCTTGTTGCCCATTTGAGATTCGAGGTTAATGTAGTTTTTCCTTTAGAAGTTATAATGAGTGTTGAGTATACGCTATGATTTTATTCTAACTTCTATCCGAACAAAAGGCATTGCGCTAACAAGGCTTGTTCAGTCGAAAAGAGCTATCTACATGAAAGTTTGAAAGCTAGCCTTGGATATATTGGTCCAATGTATTACAAATATATAGGAGATAATCTACCAGAAAAGAGGACTATCTTCGTGATTGTGTGAATGTATCGACTGCGAGTCCTAATTTTTATTATAAAATAATAATAACAAAATAATATATGCCTTACTAAATATTGGACACAAAACTAGAATTCAGATGATTGTTAGTCTTGGACACAAGTGTAATTGAAGGCCTTCTCTATTTTTAAATTACATATGTGATATAAGGTTAGAAAGATAAGAGATTTATCTTAATTTTCATAAATTTACATATTTTTTAGAGTCCAAACATACCACATAAAATAGTGCAGCCAACAGATTGACATAAATTTCGGATTAGCTTGAATTACTCCAATCTAACTATTGAAAGAAAAGTCCTATAATTTTATATTCAATTTTTGGATTTCCTAATAAGAGAGGAGACCAGAGGCGGCTAATTTAGTGTTCTCTTGAGTACTTGCTGCTAGAATGGAGAGGACAAAAGAGAGCTGTGAGTAAAGAAAGAAATGGCAGTTCGCTCCACAACACTATTTGTTGAGAGTTCTTTTGTTCTATCTCTCATGTTTCTCTCTATCGTGTTAGATCTGAAAATTATGAACTAAACTCCTTTCTGTTGTGGTTATGATGTAGCATAACTATGATGATTTAATTCTTAGCTTTATATTATTCGAAATATTATCATGCTTAATACTTTTGAGTATCTGGCCAATAGTCAATCGATTTGAAATTCATTTTGAGGCAGAATTCTCATGATTGCCATGAATTATATGAGAAACAGAGAAGTACTATCGTGCAGTTAATCTAAGATGCGACAGAACCTAACGAACTTTTCTTTATGTTAATTCACATAGAGATATAATGCGTTATTGTATAAAAGTATTTTTCGTATAGTTTGAGAAAGTATATCAAAGAAGTTACGATTTCTAGCTATCAATAAAGATTATAATTTCCGATGGCATGAATATGGAGTTGAATTGGATTAGTTATGGTGAAACGAAATGCCATACCGTTTAAATCATTAAAATCTCACAAGTGTGGTGTTTGCTTATTTGTTTTTTCTTTTTTTAGTTTTAACGTTCACTCTTTCTATATCGTTTGTTCAAATAATTTTGGATTAGTTAATTTCGGTACTTGATAAGTAATCGATCCTAGTGGGAATGATAATTCAATCATAATTATTTTACTTGTGCGACTCGTACACTTGCGATGACAATACATAGTTTGCCTTTACTATATCTTTCATTTTAAAGTTTCTAGAAAGAAATTTCTTAGTCTCATATAATGGACCAAGATCATTTGTTGAAGCAAGCTATCTTTAGCATACAGGATTAGTAATACAATCTTACTCCTACTGATATTTAAATATCTACACCAATCAACAATGTATTTTCTTTACATCTAAAGGAAGTGAAGAACTTTGCTTAAATTTGTATAATGATCTTTTAAATTTACACTCCAATCGTTCTTTTCCTTCAACCTAAAATCCTTCAGGTTGATATATATATATACATACGTCTTCATCTAAATTGCCATTCAAAACGTCAGTTTTCACATTCATTTGGTGCTGGTCTAAATCATAAGGAGCTACTAAAACCATGATGATTCTAAATCAGTCAATCAGTCTTTTCGCGAAACTGGAGAAATTGTTTGATTATAGTCAATGCTATTTTTTTTAAGTGAAACTTTTAATAACAAGTCCATCCTTATATCATTCAAAATTGCCATTTAAGTCATATTGGTCTTTAAAACACAATTTGTACCCAATCCATTTATGTCGTTCTGCCAATTCTATAAGTTCCCATAGTTCATTATGCTCCACAGATTTCAACTCATCTTTATGATATCTATCCATTTAGAACAATTGGCACTTTCAATGGCTTGTGAAAATGAAACTCAATCATTATCAATGCCTATATTGAAATCCAACTCTATATATAAATCATATAATCATTCGAAATAGTGGATTTTCTTTATCTTTAAGACATTCTTAATGTAATTTCTTATAACTCATTTATTATAGATTCATACACATTAATATTTGTGTGAGGAGTATCATTCATTTGTTGTTCTTGTAAGCTGTGAAATTGTTCTAAAGCTGTAGGGACAAGAACTTTGTATGATGTTGAGGATAAAGGTAGTTGTACCCTAACCGTTTTAATTTCCACTTTTCGTGACTCTCCACTCCCACTGGCTTCATCATTTTTTAATTGACGTAGTATTTTTTCAGTTTCAACAATTCTCGTTCTATAGTAAGGATAATAAAATCTATACTTTTTTTATTTTTCTATATAGCTAATGAAGAAACAGCTTATTGTTCATACATCCAACTTCTTTTCATGTGGATTATCTGTTCTTACTTCTGTCGAGCAACCCTAAATATGCAAGTGTCTCAAATTAGGATTTATTCCTATCCATAGTTCAAAAGAAGTTTTTAAAATTGCCTTATGGGAAACCTCTTTGGTAAATATATGCAGACTTTAAAGCACGCATCCATAATGATTCAAGTAGAAATAATTTACTTAACATACTTCTAACCATATTTATTAGAGTATGATCTTTCACGAAAGCATTTTGCTGCGCTGCACTTGGCATTGTGTATTGAGCAGATATACCACATCTTTAAAAGAATTTAGCGAATGGACCTGAACACTATCAATTTTCATCATATTTTTTATAATAATTACTATCTCTATCATATCTAATAATTTTTACTTTTTTGTAACTTTCTTTCAACTTCAATAATAAATACCTGTAAAGATATTTATTACTTGAGAATTTTTATGTAATAGACAGATATAGCTATAACATGAAAAGTCATAATAAAGGTGATAAAATATTTTTCTCCACTAAACAATGAAACATCAAATGTCTATAAATATCAGTTTGTATAATATAAACAAGTTGTGTGCTTCTTAGTCTCTTATTTTTATATGGTTGATTTGTTTTTGTTTAATATAATCAACACATATATCAAGATTAGTAAAATCCAAATTTAGAAGGATTTCATTGTTTACCAATTTTTCTAATCATGATTAGAATATGTGATCCAAATGTGTTTATGCCATATGTAAATTGAACATTCATTCACAAACCATATTTAGTACCAACATCATAATGCAAGGTTAAAAGTGCTTAGCAAAAGAGTTATCAAGTTTCCACTTGTATAACCATCACATAAAATACCAAAACCAATAATATGATTTTGTTTAAATGAATTAAAACATTCATTCCCAAATTTAATAAAATGTCCATACATGTCAAATTTTGACAAAAATATCAAGTTGCCAGAAATAGAAGGTATATAAAGTGTTTCAAACAAATCCAAATGATATCGTGTCTAAAATCAAACGATAAGTTTCTATGGCTTCAACAGAAACTTCGACTCGATTTTCCATGAAATTGAATTCCTCATTTGGGTTTATGATTCGGGTCATAATGAATCTCTATATCGAGTTTGAAATGTGAGTGATACAACCGGAATCAATCCACCAAATATTATAAGAAACTTCAGCTAAATTTAATTCGAAACATATAAAGACATAATGCTGACCTTTCTTTTCGAACCAAGTCATACGTTTCAGACAATCTTTCAGTGTATAGGTTTCTTACAGAACCGACACTGTCATCTTTATCTTACTTCTTATGTAATAAAATAAAAGATCCATTTGTCTTAGGTGATAATTGCATATCCTTTTCATACTTTCTTCCGACTTTCTTTTCAGTTTTTTGATGTTTAAAAAAATGAACGGAATAAATTTCCAAATTCTTAAAAGTCTTTTCTCCTCTTGCACAAGCATATTGTATAATTCATTCACATTCCATTTGTCGTTCATAATATTGTAATTTATTTGGAATAGACCATATTCAGGAGGGAAGGAATTAATAAAAAAATATACAAGGAAATTCTTATCCACATTCATTCTCAAAGACTTTTATCTTGCTGCAATATTTGACATTTCAATAACATATTCATGCATAGTAAGAGAACAATCAATTTCATGGTGATCAATATACCCATAAGAGTCCCAACAAGTAATTTATTAGCTATTTGGAAACACTCTTCCACAAACTTCTAAATTATTTAGCATTCTTAGTGTTAGGAAGAGTTAATTTGATGTTCTTTGTAACAGTTATTCAAATAAATATTAAGCTTAATTTGTTCGATCTTTCTTGATCTTTTTGGAAAGATCTCTCTTAATCGTTGTTGCTATCAGTAAGCATTCAATTTCTCTATAAAGTGTGCTAAATCAAGATTTAGCATACCTAACTGAAACTGATACAGTGCACACCAATCAGAAAAATTGAGTCTGTTAAGCAGTGGTATAGACGTAGCATGCGAATGCGAAGAGATAAAAATAGTTGCTGCAAAATTAATAGATGCTCGTAAGTTAATGCTTTGATGTCTTTTGGAAACCGATAATTTACAATAAACATTAAACGAAATGATAAACATATCTTAATTTATAGCACTCTTTTTATAACAAATTGGTGTCTTTAGAAAACTTTTTCTCCCTCTTAATCTCCTTTTAATTCTAAGGAAGAATTTTAGGTAACGCAAAGTTTTTACATTTTTGAATGGAGAAGGAGAGAGGACCAAGTACCACATTTTATAATGATCCCATTTATTACCTATCAACCATTATCATTTGTATAATATATGACTCCTTAAATTTCAAAACATATATTCATTATCCACTATCTATAATAGTAGAGAAGAATATGTGATTCTTTAACTTCATTAATATCTATTACCCACTACTTCAATAGTGGATAATATATATGACTTTTAAATACCAATAAAATTTACTAAATTTATTAAACCAGCTACGCTTTAGCAGATGAGTCACATCCAACAACATATTCACAAATTTAGTGTAATTATGATCAGAAATATAATCACAACTTCAGCACTTGCTTAATCATTCTTACTGCTTTGTGTTGGTGTTGCATGCTGTGTGTTGTTACTTGCTGCGTGTTGTCTTCTTCAATTGTTTCTTTACCGCTTGTTGCTAGTAAGTGTTCGGCACAAGCTTTCACCAAGTTAATCAATCCAATTATTTTCCTAATGACACTTTCTGTTTCACTAATTCAAAACTTCACCCTTTTGCTTTCACCTATTATTTGCATGCAACCAACAGACGCTTTTGTTGTTGACAGGTTGCTATTGTACGCAGCTGCTTGCTGCCAATGTTTATGCACGTTCAACACACTTAACACATAGTATTATTCGAACACAACACACAAACATCAATTTTTAGTCTGTAATCATCAAGATTACCAAAATTTTCAACAAATGTAGTGGTTGTTCTCAACTTTATTTTCGTAGTAGTTTGGTATATGTGATATCTAAGGCATGTGAAAGACGAACTAGGATTAAAAGTCCAGAATGTGTTAGTTCTTAGAATATGCTCTCAAGATATTTGGGGAATAGAATCCCGCTATCCTTAAGGTTTCTTTCGGAAAGGATGTGGTCTTTGCAAAAGATCAGTTGCAAAGAGCGCCACTAGATGATGTCTCAAAGAAGCAAGTGCCACATCAGGAAGTGACCATAATAATCGTAGGACAAAAAAGACGTGAAGAAGCTTCCGAACCTACACTAGGGGATGGGGCACCACAAAGAGGTTCCTTGGAATATGACGCTTAGGCATTCCGACATTAGAGCACAGCACTTGAAAAGTAAGAGAATTATTTTATAAAGTCTATATATCTAATCTCAATTCTACTTATTGTCTTCTTAACAAGGATATATATCCAATCTCAATTCTACTTATTGTCTTCTTAACAAGGAAGGAGAGTTAACATCGTTTAAGTAGGCTATAACCAGTTCGAAGGCTATTTCATATTTATTGTGATTAATATTGTTGGTATTTCATATATAGAAGTATCCCCTTGAAATTTCAAGGAATTCAAAATTTCGGCGCTTGTTGATTTTGAATCAAGTTTTAGTTAAATTTCGAGGACTGTACCAAGTTAGGATCTTATCAGGGTTTGGTCAGTGACAATTTACCTCCCTTCTTTAGCTTTTACTCCTTTACTTAACATTCCCACCCCAACTCAATTGGTGCGCTCACGTGAATTCCCAACCAAAATAACACAAACCCTCTAAAAGAAACTTCAAACTAGGACACCATCTTAATACAGTTCCACAAATTCAATGTGCAATCAAGGGCCTGGGATTGAAAAGTCCACTTTAAACAACAAAAGAAGAATAGACCAAAGTTCCCAGAAAGAGACCAAGCACAATACACCACTTGAGTATTGCTTATTATCCAACAGAGCAGAGCTTCACGTGTGGTTTGGCTGTTTTTTTTTTTTTAATAGAAGCGCAAGAAAACAACGAAACTTGGTTAAGAGTTGTGAAAGAAAGAATAAATAACACATGTAAGGGAACCAAACAGAAACAGGCAAAAGCATAAATTTGTATAAGAAGAAGATTCAGAACATGTCTCTGTTAGATCGATTCCCTTCCCTCGTGTAGTCTACTATATAATTCAGAACTTTGGGGCTAGTGATTTACATGTTCTTTTTTATTTGAAGTGCTTCCTGATAAAACAGTATGGCCGAGTTTCTGTTTCTTCTACACCGAAGAGCTGCAAACAAAGTTCTCAAGTTGTTTTCTTTGGACTTATTATACAGGGTAGTGCTTATATTTAGTGAATTCTATTCACTCGAGTAATAAGTAGTTGTTCTCATTCTCAGCACGTTTAGATGACTGCACCAGGACCTTCCAATGAATTTCTGAAGCAGCGAGCCGTGTTTGTTTGATGTATGTAGTCTTCTTCGAGCTTGAATGTAGTCTTCTTCGAGCTTGCAAAAACATACTCATATCTAATCATTGTACATATCAGGCTTTGATTTAGATTTTTTCTAAGTTCAATTGGATGCAAATTCACATCCAGACCAGTTACATCAGTAGTTAAGAACTCAAAATCAAATTGGTTTCTCAGTCCATCCAAGTGATTGACCTAAAAGAAGTGATCATTTCTACACAAACAATCCTTTGACTGCCAAATTAAGTCCAAATTAGTTGCTCTTGATCAGATTGACGGTACGCCATAAACAGTTTCCTTCCTTCCCTTCCCTTCCTTCCCTTCCCTTCCCTTCCCTTATGGTACTTTATCCCCACTAAATAATCTTATTTTGCTTCTTTTTGTGGGGCATTCTTGCCACTATTTTGATGCTAAAAGGAGGGTTCATTTTTTTCCTCTGTTCATTCATCTCTCTCCTTTAAACTCCAACCTATATCAGACTGTTTATATACTGCGCTGCAGGTGTGATGCAACAAGAAGGAAAAAATCTAGCAGAGTGGTGACCACCTAATAGAGCATACTCCAATGGAGTGTTGAGTTGCTTTTGATATTGGAGAGAAACTAAATAAACTAAGAAGGGGATTCCCCTTCTCAGGCTTGGGAGACTGAGCTCCTACTCGTAACTCGATAGACCGACTTGCCGGGTACTGCTGCTTCTTTCCCTCCACACAAAACAAAACCATAACACATGCCCCTCGAATCCCTAACCCCTTCGTCCTCTATCTAATTAACTCTTGTTAAGTAGCTGAAAAGCTTGTCAACTTCAGTTTTATGCTTTCTATCTTGTTTCTCACGGACATATACATATCTTCTGAAGCTTAGTAGTTTGGTTGAAGAACAAGCAAGATGATTACTGCAGAGGATTTCTACCATGTAATGACGGCAATGGTACCCCTGTATGTGGCGATGATACTTGCCTACGGCTCCGTCAAGTGGTGGAAGATATTCTCGCCAGACCAGTGCTCTGGTATAAACAGGTTTGTCGCTTTGTTCGCGGTTCCGCTGTTGTCTTTCCACTTCATCTCCACGAACAACCCGTATACCATGAATCTCCGCTTCATCGCAGCTGACACGCTGCAGAAGCTGATGGTTCTCGCTGCTTTGACCGTGTGGTCCCAGCTCAGTCGTCGAGGCAGTCTAGAGTGGACAATCACGCTATTCTCACTCTCCACACTTCCAAACACCCTTGTAATGGGTATTCCTTTGCTCAAGGGCATGTACGGGGATTTCTCTGGCAGCCTCATGGTCCAGATCGTTGTGCTGCAGTGTATCATCTGGTACACGCTCATGTTGTTCATGTTCGAGTACCGCGGTGCCAAGCTTCTCATTACCGAACAGTTCCCTGACACTGCTGGTTCAATTACCTCCATCCATGTTGATTCCGATGTGGTTTCGCTAGATGGACACCGGGATATGCTGGAGACTGAAGCTGAGGTCAAAGAAGACGGCAAGCTCCGTATCACAGTCAGGCGATCCAATGCTTCACGTTCCGATATCTATTCACGCCGTTCACATGGTTTTTCCACTACCACTCCACGGCCTTCTAATCTCACCAACGCTGAGATTTATTCTTTGCAGTCATCGAGGAATCCAACACCCCGTGGTTCGAGCTTCAATCATACTGACTTCTATTCCATGGTAGGTAGAAGCTCTAATTTTGGGCCTGCTGATGCGTATGGAATGGTACCACCTTCCAGGGGTCCGACGACGCCCAGGCCGTCGAACTTCGAAGAAGATATTACAGCTATTACCGGAACTGCAGCCAACGTTGCAGGCAATAAGTCTCGGTTTCACTACCAGTTGCCCGTCACTGGAACTACTGCGCACTACCCTGCACCGAATCCTACAGTCTTCTCTCCGGCTGCGCAACCTCCGAGAAATGGCGTGCCGATGACTAGTAAGAAGGTAAATGGGCAAACTCACTTGCTGAAGCCGGAAGGTGGTACAAAGGATCTACACATGTTCGTGTGGAGCTCAAGTGCATCGCCTGTCTCCGACGTGTATGGAAACAATCATGACTACGGTGTCATTTCGACTGATCCTAATGTCAAAGAAGTTCGAATGAATGTGTCTCCTACCAAAGGTACAAACGCATTTGTCATCTCAGTACAAGTAACATGGTAGCATTTGGACTTTAAATCTTGATTCCTTTAAGTATATTTGTGAATTGATTAATGTTTTATACAGTGGACGGCAAAAAGGAAGGAAGGGATGACTACTTGGACAGAGATGAGTTTAGTTTCGGAAACCGAGCTGCGTTTGAGAGGGACGGTGGCGAGCACAACGAGAAGGCCAATGGCGTCGGTCGCAAGGGAGTTACGGGAAGCGGCAGCAGAGGGACTACTGCTTTACCTCCGGCCAGCGTTATGACAAGGCTGATCTTAATCATGGTTTGGAGAAAGCTGATACGCAACCCCAACACCTACTCCAGCTTGATTGGAGTCATCTGGGCCCTTGTATCGTACAGGTACAAAAGAAGCAGTGGGGCTACATAATCCAACTTGTTAATATCTGGTTAACATTGATTTGTTAGATGAAGAAAGCATCTGGTTAACATTGATATGTTAGATGAAGAAAGCAGTGTGTTAACTAGCAGTTTATTTGCCTAAGTTCATAATCAACAGTGATCAATGCGTTCTCTTCTGGTTTGTTGGTAATACTGCAGATGGCAAATCGAGATGCCAGCCATTGTGGCCCGCTCTATTTCCATCCTGTCGGATGCCGGCCTCGGAATGGCCATGTTCAGCCTTGGTAAGTCTCTCTCTCTCTACTTTCACTCAGACAGTTATTTCTTCCATGTTTTAAAGGTAGAGTACACACGAATCAATGAATAAATTAATGAATGAATGCATGATTGGTGCAGGATTGTTCATGGCGCTGCAGCCGAGGATTATAGCATGTGGTAACCGGGTGGCAACGTTCGCCATGGCCGTGAGATTCCTAGCAGGGCCAGCTGTGATGGCAGCTGCTTCCTTTGCCGTTGGCCTACGTGGCATTCTTCTGCACGTTGCCATCGTACAGGTCAGTGACACCACTATCACCATCCCTCTCCCTTATCTGACATACAGAAATCCAACAAGAACAGACAAATGAGTCCAAGGCTTGCTTTCCTTGTTCTGTCCTATTGCTCCTCCGCATATTATATGCACTTGTGGTAAGTGTTTATTAAGTCAAATTAAGTTGTTAACACATTGGTTGGACTTTTTGGGAGTGCAGGCAGCGCTGCCTCAGGGAATTGTCCCCTTCGTCTTTGCCAAGGAGTACAATGTCCACCCGGATATTCTCAGCACAGCGTAAGTACTTCTGCATCATTCTCTCATGTCCCTCTTTGTAACATAGATTATAGATATATGAAATTCCTTTAAGTTAAACTTCACAGCACTAGGTAGGAGAAATGTGATGGTTTTTGACATATAGCTGATTTAGGGAAGCTTGGAAAAGTAACATGATATTTTTCACTTGCAGTTTAAGAGCTATAGAAATTGAACTGGCCGACCATCATAATCGAGAAGAATCTAATTTAGTTTTTCTAAGGCGTTTATGCTTTTAGATTTTAATTTTTCTTCGCCTTTCCTTCTCTTGACATCGGTCTCTTCTTCGTAACAGGTATGGATGGCAATTTTTATTTTTTCCAAGTAGTAACTCACTGTTCTTGCATTTTGGTATGCAGGGTTATTTTCGGAATGCTCATAGCATTGCCCATCACTCTGGTCTATTACATCTTACTTGGAGTATAATGAATGTTAGCAAAACGAAGGGAAGCTTTCCAAGCAAGAGAGAGAGCCAAAGAAGCCTTTCCAGAGTCTAAAAGATTAGCAGCGAGAACTAGCATTGGAAATGGGGAGAAACTAGTTTGAAGTTGTGAAATCTGGATGCAGTACTTCTGAAAGTGTGTTTTGTAAAATGATCTATAATCATAAATCCAAAAGAATCCATGTCGTCCCCCACTCCCCCTCTTCTGATTCTCAAAACGGGCATCACAGATATTTTTGTGTCATGAACAAAGTTTAGAGATAGGCCATTAAAAATTTTAATAATAAACAGCATGGCCTCCCTCTAAATGTTGTCCACTATAGAATTAAAAGAAAAAAGCCTTCCACCAAAGCTTACTTAGATATAAAGTGAAACTAAAGTATGTGACCTCAAAAGCATACCTTTGATATTGATATGGTGATGACAAGTTGAGGACCACAGAGGCAGGCAAATACAGCTACTCCTTTCTTTTCTTTTCCACAGTTGGCCAGCCCAAACTTTGCAAAAGCCACTAGTATTCAGAACCACGTATAAGATATTACAAGTGCATAAACAAATAAAAAATGTGAACACTATTGGGTTATGGTGCAAAGGTTGGCGGGAGGATTTTGGCTTTTGATGGCGGGCGCCGTGGATCAAAAGCAGGAGTGGCGCACGCTTACCTTTCATCTCTGACCCGAAAACCATGATTACAGAGCTCAGGCGTATTACAATACTACCTCCAAGTAGGTGAATATATAGAGAGAGGGAGAGCGAGGGATAGTAAATAATCAAGTGGTTAAACATCTTGCTAATTGTAGATGATTACAACCTAATTCGTATAGAGATTGGTATATAAATTTACATGCCATCTCCAGAAGATGTTCGAGTATAGACTTTAATACTTTATCTTCCCCTTTTAGCAATTTCTTTTTCTATAAAGTGCATCTTTGATCAGCATACCTTATGACAGATCAAATTCAGCCAATGTGTGCAATTTCTTTTGTTTCTATTTTCTCCTTTACTTGGATAAAGCTTTGCTCCTTGTTGGACTGAAGCTTAAGAAATTTAAACATAGAAAATCCATGTAATTTTGAGAAGTGGTTGTGGTTACAGTAAGACATTGGTGCTTGGTCTAACAAGCAAGATGCACGCTCGCCTAATCAAGAAGGATTGTCGATTGATGCTTCATTGAGCCTTATATTCCGGTGCGTACTAAAATTATATAGACATCTAACCCTAGAATTTTGCTGTTGCATACATTACCCGAATTATGACATCAACTAAAAGAATGACTACATAGATCTTTTGTTCATTAAAATAGAAGTTGAGGATCGTATATTTGAGGGGCAGGGGTGGGTGGTAGTGGGAGGTTAGGATGGGCCAAGTTTGGTCCCCCTTCGAATAGCCCCAAGTGTTGGAAAGTGATAGCGACTGCTTTAGCCCATTCGGCGACAGCTTCCTACTCTTCGGGTTGCAATTGCAGTGACCACAACCACCCTGTGCGCTTGGTCGCTTGCCACTATTACTGCTAATGATGCATTCTTCTAAAGCCTTTCTTTTCTTTGATTGTCGATATGCTTTAAAATCGAAGATATGATAATTTCATTTAATTTGCATCCTTAGAATTTACATAAACATATTTCGCAATATGACGTGATGTTTGACTATAATCCTCCAGACTCATGGCAATTCAAAATTAAGTCCATAATGTTCCAATTCAAATCTCATAGCCACAAGAATAATATGTATTTTGACTACGAAAATGAAATTTATAAATAAAAATAATGCCTATATTTTCCAATCACAAATTTTACAATAATATAGATATAAACACATGGAATTGTAGAGGCACTCCAATCTTCGCCATCTGATCAAGCCAACCGATGGCAAAGATTAAAAGAGAAATCATGCTACGGGAGGACAACTTTATCATTTTAACATTTCTCTCTTTTTTCTCTCTTTCGTTTGGTTGATCTTGTTCTCCGCTCTATAGCGAATTCTTGGTCCTCCGTTTCCTTCTCCCGCAGTTGTTCACTTCTTCATCTTTGTCCTTGATACAAAAATAATGCCTTCGTTTTTTCTCCTTCTTTTATCTCTTCTCTTTGCTTTTCCCTTCCTGTTCCTCTCTCGCATGCAGCTGCGTCTGCTTGTTGTGGTTGGAAGATGGAGAGGCAGCGGAAGCACCAAATAATTTAGAACCTAAGCAAGATGGCTTCTAATAAAGTAGATAATCTTAATACAAAATATTTACTGAATAATTTGAATGCAAGATAGCGAATTCTTATTCCTCCGTTCTTTCTCCCGCAGCTGTTCACTTCTTCATCTCTCTCCTTCCTTGATGTCCTTTCTTTGTTTCTTTTCTCCTTCTTATATCTCTTCGCTTTTCTTTTCATGTTCCTCTCTCTCATGCAGTTGCACGTCTGCTTGTTGTGGTTGGAAGACAGGAGAGGTAGTGGAAGCACTAAAGCACCAAATAACTTAGAACTTAAGCAAGATAACTTCTAATAAAGTAGATAATCTTAATACAAAATATTTACTGAATAATCTCTCCGAATCTAGCCAAAACAGTCATTATAATATTAAAACAACATCAAGAAAGTAAACACTTCAATGATAAGTGAAGACAAGATAAAATCTTTATAAATGAAGAGGAGAGAAAAAAATTTCACTATAAAATTGTAAAATTTAGAAGATCCTGTAAAAGCGACAAAGAGAAGACAAAAAAACTCTTTAGAGAAAGAGAGATAATTAATCAAACTCTCAGCAACTAAAAAACACACTTCTCCCAAAAAACTCATACAGAAAAAGGTATAAATTAAAAAAAAAACAAATTTTGGGTCAACACAGAAAAATTATCAATTCTTGCTTTTTGAAAGATATTAGGTCGATAACTCTTTCTGAAATAGAAGTGTTCACACAAAGGTCAATAATAGATCGTCTAGACTCCAAAACTGGTCGCCGAAAGTCGTTAAGACCCCAAACTTAGACACCTAAGGTCGAAATCTAAGGCATAACATGTCAACAATATAAAGCAGTAGATAAAGAAAATATCTATCATCAAGCTGTTTTAAATAGATGCAGTTGCCATATTGACTTCGTTGTAACTAATATCCACCATAAAAAAATCAAAATTTTTATACTATCTAAGCGATTGTTTTAAACCATATAAAGACATTTTCAACAAGCAAACTTGGTCTTCTATTTTCTAAACACAAGACCTTCAAGTTGATGCATATAAATTTGCTCTTTTAATTCACCAAGTAAGAACGCAGTTTTGATAAAGCTGATATAACTCCAAATCATGCATGAATACTGAAACAAATTGAGAAAAAAAAAATATAATAAAATTGATGATAATTGTTGATGATGGTTTTTACTTCTAATGAATACATATATATAGCTAAAAATAATAATCTATCTAACAAACTTAATTAATATGGGACTAAAATACTACTAAATTGATCAAAGCAAGATAGGCCTATATTTAAACCCAAATGAAATCTAACACGCCCTCTCAAACTCATGGTGGGTCAAATAATATGAGTTTGACCAATAATGTTTGAAATCTCGGTGTAGGCGACTTTGTGGAGAAATCTGCCAGTTGATCAGTAGAAGTCACATGTGGTAAGAAAATAATGCCTGATAGAAAATGCTCACGAACAAAATGACAATCAATTTCAATATGTTTCGTCCGTTCCTGTAAAACTAGATTGCTCGCAATCTGAATATCACTTCGGTTGTCACAGTATAAAGGTGTAGGTACTGTATGTGTAATGCCCACATCAGAAAGTAACCTATGAATATGAATAATCTCTCTAGTAGTAGCAGCCATAGCTCTATATCCTGCTTCTGTAGAAGAACATGCAACCACTGCCTGTTTCTTACTACGCCACGAGATCAAAGAATCACCATCAGTAGGACGAAGCTTCACATGAAGCTCCATAGGAGTGTCAACTGTCTTACTATCTGATATATTTGCTGATCCAATAATATCTGAGATATATTTTTGTTGAGAAATAAGAATACCTCTATCACCTTGAACGATCTCCAATCCAAGAAAATAACGTAAGTAACCAAGATCTTTCATCTGAAACTGCCGACGAAGATGTCGTTGAGTTGCTGTTATACCTGCTGAATCATCTCCTATTATAATCATATCATCAACATATAATAATAGAAATACCCGCCCCTTCGGTGAGGAACGCACAATTAGAGGGTGATTTTGAGAACTCTGCTGAAAACCTGCTTCTATAATGACTCGTCTAAAACACTCAAACCAAGCTCGAGGAGCCTGTTTGAGTCCATAAATAGTATGACGAAGACGACATACATAACCTGGCGGTGTAGAGAGACCTAGAGGAGGCTGCATATAAACAAACTCGGATAAAATACCGTGAAGAAATGCATTCTTCATATCTATTTAATAAAGAGGACACCGACGTACAGCAGCAACAGTCAACAAAGTACGAACTATAGTCATCTGAGCTACAGGAGCAAATGTCTCATCATAATCAATCATATGCTCCTGAGTAAAATCCCGGACAACAAGACGTGCTTTATGTTGCTCAATAGATCCATCAGGTTTATATTCGATCTTAAAGACCCATTTGCAACTAACAGACTGAACTCCTTCTGGAAGTAGAACAATATCCTAAGTACATGTCTACTCAAAAGCGTGAAACTCCTCTGCTATAGCCTCCTACCACTCAGGATACTGAATTGCCTCTTGGTAAGAACTAGGCTCTCGAGTAGTGTGTATAGAAGTAAGAAAATGAAACTGTGGAGAATAAGAAGACAATGTCGCAATACCGAACTTATCTGATGGATCAGAACAATCTGGGATAAACCGATCAGGTGGTCGGTGAACTCGTTGTGACTGACGAGTAGGTGGTGATAGAGGTGAAGATGACGGTGAAGATAGTGAACTAGAAGTATGAGAAAATTTTTGAGTAGAAGTAGGGGAAGAATTTGGTGAACTAGAAGTAGGAGGATCCTCATGTATCATCGTCGGAGTTATCGTAGTTGAGACTGTACTATTATAGGAAAGCAGAGGAGTTAGATCAATGAAGATATTAAAATGCTAAGTGGATGATGTAGAAATATGTGTATTTGGTGATGTTAAGAACTCGACATTAGGAGATGATGTGGAGAAATAAGGTACGTTTTCAAGAAAAGTGATATCGCGAGAAATGCGAAAACGACGGGCCAAAGGATCATAACAACGATATCTCTTATGTTCGAGACTAACACCAAGAAGAACACACGTGGCTGAAGTAGCAGACAGCTTCATGCGCTCAGTCGAAAAAAGAAGAACAAAACAAGTACATCCAAAAGTGCGGAGCATGCTATAATCAGAAGGAGATGAAAAAAGACTTTCATGAAGAGTTTTGCCAGATAAAATAGATGATGGAGTGATATTGATAAGATTAACGGAAGTAAGAATTGCCTCTGCCCAAAATGTTTGAAGTACAGAATATGATAACAAGAGAGCAAGAGCAGTCTCCAAAATGTGGCGATGCTTGCGTTCTACTATCCTATTCTATTCATAAGTGTAAGGACATGACTGTTGAAAAAGAGTGCCATGAGATTCTAAAATAGATCTCATGGTAGATGGCAGATACTCACGAGTGCAATCAGAACGAAAGATTTTAATTTTGCTATTAAACTGAGTATGGATCATAGTAGTGAATCTATTATAAATAGCAGGAAGATTTGATCGATTACGCATGAGATAAAGCCAAGTATAACGAGTGTAGTCATCAATAAAACTTACATAATAGAGAAAACCAGTCAGAGACGGGATAAGAGCAGGTCCCCAAATATCAGAATGAACTAACTCAAAAGGATTTTTGATTTTAGATGAACTTTTACTGAAAGATAGAGCTAGATGTTTTGCTAATTTACAACCTATACATGCAGATAGTCGAGAAAAAGATACTTGTCTGAGAGCTCCACTATTAAATAAATCTTTTAATCGAGACTCTAAAAAATGACCCAAACGTCTGTGCCATAAATCAGCGATAGAGGAAACAACATTAGCACAACTAATAGTAGAAAGACTAGATTATAAAGATATTCTAAATAGTACAGTCGTCTTTTTCTACGAGCACAGCCAATCGTTTGGCCACTATGAGGATCCTTTATAGTGCAAATAAGAGAATCAAAAATAATAATAAATTCACTCTCATAGAGACTACTGATAGAGATAAGATTGAAGGTAATGCGTGAAACATGTAGGACAAAAGATAACGTAAAAGTATCTGAAATAATACAGCCAGATTTAGTAATTAGTAACTAAGAACCGTCGGCTGTGTGTAGGGGTGAAAAATGTGATGGTAAAGAGAAAGTGTTGGAGAATAGAGATTGATTTGAAGTCATACAATGAGAAACACCAGAATCTAATATCTAAGAAGAATATATACCTGGAGAGGCAGAAAAGGCAGATATAGAGAAGCCAACAAATGCAGACTTATGTTGAAGCTGTAGCTCTAATTGGGTAAGACGATGTTTAATATCTGAGTAATCAAATGATATCTGACGAGCTGTCGGTGCACTATCAACGACATGTGCTTGAGGATCTTGAGAGCAAGTTGAGAAAAATAAGCCTTTCGCTTTCATTCGCTCCCAATATTGAAAAAATAAATGTGGATAAAATTGAAAACAACTATCCACAAGATGACCAGACTTGTAACAATTAGAACAAAATATGGTCATATTAATGACAGATTGGGCCCAAAAAAATTTTAATTTGATAAAAAATAAAATTTAATTAAATTGACACTTAAGGAAAAATTCTCAAGATCAAATTGTTCTGATACCATGAAACAAATTGAGAAAAAAATAATAAAATTGATGATAATTGTTGATGATAGTTTTACATCTAATGAGTACATATATATAGCTAATGTTAATAATCTATTTAACAAACTTAATCAATATGGGACTAAAATATTACTAAATGGATCAAAGTAATATGGGCCTATATTTAAGCACAAATGAAATCTAACAAATACTAATGCAAGTAAAAAACGAATAGAAGTATTCTTCATGACATGTGTGGAACATTGTAATCAATACCTAAAATAAGACAGTAGCCTTTGCTACAAGTCGTGCTTGTATCGAACATTTTTAGTTTCTGAAGCATCTTTGTTCTTTTTGAAGTTCCATTTGCAATCAACCATTTTCTTACTTTTTGGTGGTTGTACCAAAAAACTGAAGTCTTATCCTTATATAATGACTTGATCTTTCATCATTGCAATGAGCCATTTGTCAAATTTAAAACATGAGATAGATTTCGTGTAGGAAGTTGGCGTAGCATCCAACAATCTCAGCAAGAGATAAGGCATAAGCAACAATATCTTAACGACCATATGTTTGGGTGGTTTAATTATTCTTCTTTCTCTGTATGTTGCAATACTGTATTGTTGTGTGGAGTTTGAGACTATTAAGGTGAACCTTCTTCTTCATCAGTAGAAAGCAATTTGTGAGAAGAAGTTGAGCTACCAATTTCCAAGGTGACCTTAGGAGTATGAAGCTTATTTTCTGTGTTTGAAGAAACTGTTGAATCCTTCTTCTACTGAAGCAAGGCTTATTTATTAAAGGTCAAATCACAGCTAATAAAGAATTTAAGTGACATGGGATAATTGCACCATAACCTAAAATCTTAACACTAGAAACAAAACCAAGAAAGATACACTTCTTGGCTCTAATTTTCCGTCATTAACATGTATATAAGCAAAAGAACCAAACACTTACACTTTAATATTAGAATAATCTGTAGAAGCATCAGACCATACCTCTTCTATAATTTTGCATTCAATGGTTGAATATAGAAAGCGATTCACTAAATAGCATGCCATATTAATTGTATCTACCCAGAACTCCTTACCCAAGCCTATATTAAACAACATAGAACATGCCTTTAGAAGAGGAGTTTTGTTCATACGTTCTACAACACCACTTTGTTGCGAAGTATGAGGGACTGTATAATGCCTTGCAATTCTTTGATTCAAATAAAAGCTATTAAACTCTCCACTACAAAATTCAAAACCATTGCCTGTTCTTAGCTTCTTAATCTGTCTTCCTGTTTGCTTCGTAATGAAAGACTTCCATAGTTTAAAAGTTTCAAATACTTGACTCTTTCGTTTCAGTAAATAGGCCCAAATCTTACTTAAGAAGTGAGCATATAATAGGCACCACCTTTGAAAGGAACTTGTAAAGGATCCTAAAAATTTGAATGCATGTAATCTAAAATGTCTTTTGTTGGATGGACTGCTGTGCTGAAAATAATTCACTTTTGTTTGCTAAAGAGATGATGTTCACAAAAGTATACATTTTCAATTAATTTATATTTGCTAAAGAGACGATGTTCACAGTATTCACAAAAGTCTACATGTGATATATAATATTTTGGCTTCTTGCAGTAGCTACAAGTAATAATTTCTGTTCCTTATTTTGATCAAAACTTTATTTTGTTTTTGTTTCCAGGCATTTTTTTAATTATTTTTCCTCTTGCAGAAAAAGCATCATTTTGTTTAGAAGATAAAGTACCTTCAAAGATAAATTTGTTACCAATGATGTCTTTATTAACAAAAGATGTTTTAGCATCTTCAATAGAAATGGTTTCTCTACCATGTAGAAATATATCTTAGAAGTACTCGTATGACGGGGGTAACGAATAAAGCAATAACAAAGTTTAACCTTTATTATCAATCTTCATAACAAGATTTTACAAATCCATAATAATAGAACTAAACTTGTTGATGTGAGATTTAACAAACGTGTCGTCGGCCATACAAAGTGTATAAAGTTGTTCATTCAGAGTCAACCGATTTGCGAGAGTTTTAGTTATATACAACGACTCTAATTTGAACAATAAATCCGCTGCAATCTGCTCGCTTAACACTTCTCTAAGGACGGAGTTTATTAAATAGAGTTAGATGGTAGTTAGAGCCTGCTCATCCAATTCATCCCAAACACTATTAAACATATCAGCAGGTTTCTTCTCATTTACGAATAAAGCAATCTTCAACTTTTATTGTGTTAATACGACATACATGCGAACACTCATAGGCCAAAGTTGATGTTGCAGTCGAACGTTTCAGTGTCAAATTGTGGCATTGACATATTAGCTCTGATACTAATTTATTGTGGTTTGCAGACGGAAAGGCAGGCGAAGCGCTGAACCACCAAATAATTTGGAACAGAAGCAACATAGCATCTAATAAAATAGATAATCAAGAGATCTATTTAAATATAAAATATTTAGTGAATAATCTCTTCGGATTTAAACTAGAACCTTAAAACAAAATAGAAACAGTAAACACTTTAATAATAAGTGGAGATGAGATAAAATCTTTATAAATGAAGATGAGAGAAAATTTTTCTTTATAAAATTGTGAAAATTATAAAAGATTTGAGCAAAAGAGAACAAATCATGTAAAAACTCTAAAGAAAAGATGAAAGAACACTTTAAGATAAAAAGTCAAGTTTTCATCAACAAAAAAATATACTTCTTTAAAAAACATGCAAAAAAAGATAAAAACAAAAGCAGAAAAAAAAAGCCAAAACAAAAAAACTATTAATTTCTATTTTTGATAGATACTAAATTGATAACTAGTGGATAACTCTTTTCGAAAAATAGATGGTCACACAAAAGTCGATAACAGGTCGACCAGAATTAAGATTGGTCACTAAGATCATTAAGGCCCCAAATTTGTCCACCTAGGATCAAAATCCAAGCATGCTCCTTCCTCCATGCGGTCCCACATGCGCTCACCTTTTTTATTGATACGAATTTGCTTTCTCTCCAGCCATCTCCCTGTCATCAATTCCTTTTGCTTCAACGAATCGAACCTGTGATGGTGAGTGTAAACCCTAACATTGATCCACCGATCTTCCTTCATCCTTCTTTTTTTTCCTTATTATCTTTCTCTCTTATTGAAAGAATATCTTTGGTTGTTTTGTTTAAATTTTTTCTCAAAATTTGATCTTCCATTGTCACCGCTCCAGTCTTGATTTTCTAGAAATCTCTAATCTCTCTCGCAATCGGCATTTATCCTCACGATCGGCAACGGAGAATAATTCTCATATAGAAAATTCTCAAACTTAGGTTAGGCCTAACTAGCTTTCTGTCAGATTTGATATAACTACTTCTCTTCCACTACACTAGGTACAGGGCCACGTTTTGGGGAGACCAGTTGCTTCATAGACAGATTTGGGAAATCCTATCTGGATTGAATTTTGGTACTATCTCTGCAATCTAGTCTGATCTCGACAATGGTCATCCTTAGAGTTTGTTAGCCTTAACCACACAAAAGTTCCAGACCAAAGTGGTTACGTTAGACCAGAGTCTCAATTGCCTTTACTAGTTTACAAGATCCCAAGCACACTTCGATATTTTTGCTGCGCGCACTTGTAGATGGCACTATCTGGGGACCCAAGTTATCCTATTCGTAACAGTATGATAATACATATCAGCCATATAGAACTAAATTAGGTGTCTCACTCTAATACTTTACCCACATGCAAGAGATATGGAGCAGTTGGTCACCTACTTGGGCATGCATATAAATGCAAGGTGAAGCTTAGGACATAAACGGATACATGATTAGAAGTGAGGTTGATAACTTGTAACAGCGATAGCTACTCAGTTTTTTAACTTATTAAGTTATAATAGAGTGTACACTTCATTCGAAGAGTTCATTCTTCAGTGATTACCCGCGGGTTTTATTCTTCCTCCGGTAGAGATTTTCTATAAGACTCTTATGTTTCTTTTGGTTTGCATCTCATTCTAAGACTTGGGCTACAAGGTCCTTGGGCAAGTATTACATTATTGGCTTCTGTTGCAAGTTGTTTACCTACACGTAATTTTCTGAACAGTTTTGGGATAGCTTTACATGCTCCTAATCATCTAAGTATATTGATTTATTGATCTAGTTAATGTTGCTACGTGAATCGGGTGATGTTACTTAATATTACCCAACTTTTCGACTACGGATATGTAGAAGGTGAATAGTCAACTAGAGGTACAAATATGATCGAGTAGGGCCAACTAGTCTAGCTCGGTCAAGCACCTTAAGCAGGTCGGATTGATCCAAGTCCGGCTAATTAAAACTAGGCCGAGCCCTGTATGTTTTACATTTTTTTAAAATAATTAAATCAGTAACTAAACATATTAAAATAATTTTCTATTTTATTTGAAAGAAGCTATAGTGGTCCGGTCATACGGGCTGCCTATCAAGAAAAATTTTCAGCCCGACTTGCTAGTATGACTAGAGCGAGCAAATCCATAGTGGTTACTATTCAAGGCCTAGGGTAAGCCGTTAATCGAGCCATTTGACCGCACCACGGGTTGGTCCATTTAATCCGGTGTATGTTTTCACCTATACACTCAACACATGCATTTCGTTGTTGTTAACCATGTCATGCGATTTGTGCGTAACCTTAATAAGTAGGACCCCTGGCCGGTTTGTGAGGGGTCCAATGATCATTTTATAACAAGGTTGTAACGTTAGAGCGCATGAGTGGCTAAAAGAAAGCAGGCTCGGCTAAAAGCATCACTGGCTAAAAAGTTGATATGATTTATTAAACGAAAGAGAAAAATTCTAATATCTTAATAAAGATATTATATTAGTAATAAATACTACATGTTTTTTAAAACCAAAATTCACGATACATGTATGTTGTAGTCTAAAATCTTATTTCAAATCTTATTCTATTTCTTCGTCTTTTCTAAATGTTGAATCACATACTGAATGGCCGACTGTTCCCACACTTTTGATACGAATTCCAATTTTAATTAGCCGATGCTGATCTTGAATCGCAGTTTTCCGAAGCTTGTTTCGGGTTATTACGCGGTATGCCTTGGAAGGAAAGGCCGTCCGTGCAGCAGCAGCACTGAATTGTTGACGTCCGTTTAGAGGCAACTATACTTCAACATTTTAAGTCTTATTATTTCCGGTGATGCATGAACTTCAAAAAAGACATGCTTTAGCTGAAGCTATGCTTTATGTACTGTAAAGTGGAAATCCTAGGACTTACATAGTAAACCATTCCGTATCTTAAATGCTTAGACATAGTTTTCGTCTCGTTCAAAGCATAAGAATAGGTTAAAAAGGAACACACCAATATCTGTGAAATACATATTACTCATTCTCAAATACACAAGACCATTAACTTTCAAGTTTCAACATGACAATCGAAGTACGCAAACAAATAAACTGCAGCCTACTCAATATCATACCAGTAGAAGCTATCGATATTTGCTTAAATGCTCTATACATAGTACCAAGTTAAAAAGATTCTCCATTTATTACATAATCACAGGAGCGCATACGTACCCGCCTTCAAAATATGCTACATAAGCCTGGTCTTGATATTTATACTAGATCATCTATAACATGCTGTTACTTTGAGGCACCTTATCAGAAAAAGAACGGAAAGCCTCTAGGTTTTTGTGGTTTGGCACAGTCCGATTGAACCCATCCAATCTTCTTCTGCACATTATCATACACAAACAATTTCCCTCGCAAGGAGACAACTGAAAACATTCAACAAGAGGAATCAGCACCTCAACATACTAAAGCATCTGACACAATTATAACAGTTAAAATCATCAGATTCCTTTCTGGTATTTCAAAATCAAATGACAGATAGCTAGTGTTTCCGCCAAAAACAATCTCCCAAATTCAGTGAGCTTACCTCCTAATATGATTATTGATCCATCAAGCACTTCGCTTCCATTTTGTATCCCCAGGCACACATTACCTTTATCCTGCAAAGTTTAATAACAAAACGTTTTAAGGCAGTTGTTTTTTCTGTCTATTTTTGTGTTTCTCAAGTAATCCAGCATTTATGGAACCCATCTACAGCAACTAGCGGGTGAGTTGCTGCCTTTACCACCAAAGCTAGGTGGAAAATGCATTTTAAGGCAGATGCTGAAAATTGCTTGTGTTGAAAATTGCTACACAAAATTCAATAAACAAACTAGAAGACAAAAATAACTTGAAGGTATCTTGACTTACATTCATTAGTAAGTAACCCTCAGGCAGAATAGTGAATGCTTTGGGCATTTCCCACCATTTACGCCCAAAATCCAGCATTATTGGCTGAAAGTACTGCTTGACATCTTGCACCGATCTGCAAGAGCAGTAAAATTTTGAAGGTCCAGAATTCCAAATGCTTAATTTTTAAACAATAACTACTAGAGAGATCTCAAAGTTGATGAAAAAGCCTAGCACAACTTACTGAAGATTCATTACCCATATGCATAATTATTAAAACTTATTGACAACTTATATAAGCTGGACATCAATTATCTAGTGTGCTCAACCCAAACTTCATTAAATTGCCCCATTTGGGGTCCCTGTAATTCTTTTGTTGGGTGGCAAGCTGCTTTTGTGGTATATCACCTCCATGGATTCTCTATATGAAAAGCTTTCTAACATACGCACAATGGAAACAGGACGTCTGATTGCAACATTACCTGATAGGAAAGTCTGCATGCCAGCATACAGGAAATGCTGGATCTGAGTCATCAAGGTGAAGCTCATTAGCAACATCCTTCAACTGGTGATTTTACATGGCAGTTTTAGTTCAAGTAACTAGAAGGAAAACCTATAACCACGTTAGAAACTGAATCTATTTTGACACTTTTAGAAGCTCATAGAACTAACCGTACGACAGACTAAATTACAAGGATTAAAAGATTAAAAGGAAAAATAAAATCCTCCCGAACAAAGCAAAGAATATGAAGCAGGGATCATTATTGAATTATCACCAGCAACCACCAAAGTTGGTGGTCTATAGAAAGTTAACAGTAGTTTTTACCAATTTATGAAGAGATTATGAGCAAGACGCATAAGATTAACATGATTAGCCAAAACCATGTCCGCTTTGGATTATAGACAATAGGTTTTGACAAACATACCCAGGTGCCAAATATAACATACAAACAAATTCTGGATGTGTCCCTTATTCACGCAGCCAGTCCTTAGGGTATAAAGAGATTCCTTATGATATGCATCCTATCACTTCATTCAACTAGCATAGTCGTATATATAATAAACATCTGCAAACTGTAACAGTGTTTAAGCACTCTGTATGTGATCATAATCTCAGGCAAAATGTTCGTGATCATAATCTCAGGTTCATAGTATATAATTTGATAACTATAATTGGTTGCTGAACTTTCAGATTTTTGGAACTAATCTTTTGAAAATTCTTTGAAATTTGAGACCGAATCTGCTTAGTTCTAAGACAAGCAAAACTTGTTCTTAACAAACAACATGACAGTCACAGGTTACCTTATCCAATAAGACTGGAAAGTAAAACCTAGATGAGGCTTTTACCGTCTTCAGTTCCAAAAGCCTCCTAGGAGCAGGTATTGAGAAGCCAGTCTTTAGAAAGGTTCATGTTATCATAGTTACAGACACTTTCAAATAATAACAGGAAAATGGTAGACATGATAAGGGCCAGAGTAATAAAAGCACCAAGACAAACAAATGACCAAAGAGGACCTCTAGAACTTCATGCCTCAAGTGACCAACTACAGATAAACCATCCAGTGGCAACCATAAAGCGGAAATCATTAAACAGATCTGAAAAATATAGTCAGGTGCTTACAGAAGCCACCAGTCTGGTGTATGCATCATTTGTGAAGTATGTATAGGAGCTCCCAGTATCAAATACCAATTGGACTGAATTGCCACGCCACTTGCCTCCAATAAGATATTGTTTCCCATAGGATACTTTCAGAACTTCAGCCTTATAGTAATTTCTGAAAATTTATGTGAGTTTGCAAAATGCTAAATAGAAGGATTCCCAAGGCAAAAAACTTATTGACTGGAAGGAAAAAACAAAATTGGCAGTAAGAAGTAACTCTCAAACAGGTCAAGAAAAGTTCTAATACATCAGAATGAAATCTCGAGAAACAAAAAAGAAGCACAACCATGTCCATCAAGCATTAAATGTTACTCCTAATCTTAACAAATTGTACTTTAGCTGTTATCTTAAAACTTATATCCTAACGGTGAATGAGCTTTAAACATCCCGAACTCCTTGAAGGAGCAAAGAATACATTATCCCATCAAAAATGCTACTTGTCAAGGAGAAAAGATTGAGATGGTTGTACCTGAGTATGAATCCTTGTATGGGTCCCAACACCCACGTTCAATCAAATGTAACCATGTTAATCTTGACTTCATCAAAGCCTCTTTTTACCCTTGATAAATAGTACATCTCCCTTCTCAATTGCAGCTACTCAGTTATCTTATATCCGAAGGCATTCCAGTCAACTCCCTCTTAGTTATTGCACACACTACTGTATTTTCTGTCCCTAGAATGACAGAAATGTTCACCATTTCATAGTTCATGTTTAAGATTACAACATCCATCACTTTTTAGCATAACTGACTGTTCTGACTCCAAGTGTGCAAAAAGAACATGATCAATATAGCTTTAAGGCTTGTTGTGTGCAACTCTGCTTCTCCAAGCCAAAAACTCATTAGTTAATCAATTCATAAGATAGATTATCTTATTTGTAGACCAACTTCAATGCAAGCTTACCTAACTAAAACACTTACCTTCAAAAGAATATAAAAAAGCTAAAACACCTAGCTTTCTCTTCAAATTAGGCTGTTATTAAAATAATAACTTTCACCATCCAATTTTCGGCCAAACAAACTCCTAAACAGTAAACTCTTTCCTTACTTGACTTAAAATATCAACTACCCTACGCATCACATACAGGATGTAATTTACGCATAACCTTCTACATCTAGTTTACTGCCTATACTAAAGATAGAGAAAAGTTAATGAATAAGGTTTGAGCCAAAGATTTAATATCTGTCTGCCTCTTAAATTCAAACAAATCATTGAATTTCATATTATAAGCAAGAAGCATCATTTAAACAATTTACTCTTGGAAAGTATTTAGAAAACTCCAGTCGGCCATACCAAAGAGACAACAGAAAGTGCATGAAACAATATTAGGAATTTGCATTGACATGGTGAAAATCTTGGAGCAGTTCAAATTTAAACAATTTACTCTTGGAAAGTATTTAGAAAACTCCAGTCGGCCATACCAAAGAGACAACAGAAAGTGCATGAAACAATATTAGGAATTTGCATTGACATGGTGAAAATCTTGGAGCAGTTCAAGGCATTATTTCAATTTGCAGTGAGCTACAAACCTAACTTTCATATTATCGAACACATTCAAAATGCAGCACTAAGCATCACCATGGATGAACTTTTATTGATAGTTACTTCTGAAAATACTCACGTTTGGCCATTGAGAGCAGAAGTGTAAGTCATGCTCCAGCGTGGTACATAGTCATCACCCAGGAACATATATCCTCCAAGATGTGGTTCACTACTAACGCAATGACCAATGACATTACGAATGACACCTTGATCAGAAAGTTGAGAAGGAAGGCTGACCATGGAACTACTTAGTCCAAGGATACCATCGGTTTTTGCAGGAGATGCTAAAAGTTGGCCTTGTTGATCATATGCACACCTACATCCAGTAAAACAAGTGCACTGTAACCTACTATGTTCGTCTACTGAGTATGATGAGTATTCAAATGATATGCATCGCAATCGTACCCAAAAACAAAACTAAGCTTGGCCTTGTCACCATTCTTTATGAGATTCATTTCATCTCTTGCTAGAACACCCATAGAAGAACTAGAATCAGCATATTCTATCTCATAGTCACATTGCTGGGAAGACTCAAAATATCCGAAGTTCTGAATCTTTTGCAGTTCTGTGCACAAATAATCCTTTGATGGAACTATCTTGTCTTTTGTCGGCTTATAAAGAGGATGAGGCCCCTGCAGAAAATTTCCTTAGCAGAATGCCAAACTTCATCCAAAGTATGAGGGGGCAAACTTATCAAAAGAATGAGCTATACAGAATTTGAAAGGTACAGCAACAAATACTAACACTGCTTGACTAAGTCAGATAAGGATCCTCATGTTGCAAGATTTTTCATTCATCGCATAATGGTAAATATCGGTTCCATTCAGTAGGAACTCAAATTTATATAGACCCTCCTTAACCTCTGCATCCTCGATATCAGTTAAAAAATTGGATGCAGACATATAAGGTGATATCAGCACTCAACCATCTCATTTTCATGCTTAAAATTTGATTACCTTGTAGCATAGGCTTGTTAATATAGCCTAGATCAGGTAGTGAAAAAGTATTGATTTAGTGCAATGAAGTCCAGTACTTATGTTTTCTTTTCAACATATAAGCCAAACAATGGTAGTTCTCAATATCTAATAGGTATCAAACCCAGGTTCCATACGATTACCAAATCCGAAATCATCATTGCTATACTTTTATATATGTCAACTCTTCAAAATAGGGCCAGTTCCAGCAACACTAACAGATCCTAATCTAAAGATTATATTATACTTTAGACATTCCATAGCACCTGTGGATCATGTCCCACAGAGCTAATGTTCACGTGAGGAAAGCTATTATCAAATTTGGGTGTTGCACTTATTCAAATAGTTATTATAGCATCTTTAAGCAATATCACAGTATCACACAGGTTTCAAACAATCTCTCTGCTTCTCGTAGTGCATATAAAACATTGTGATTGTAGTTTTCTTGTTATAGGTTTCTTGCTTTTCCAAAGTATCCACCTCAATCTTCAAGATCCATGAGCTTCCACTGAACCTATCAGGTGTATAATGGGAAACCATGCAGTCACATCCATGTTATTAATAGCCTTATTTGGCATGCTAGACCTGTATATCTTTCGGTCACATAATAATCAATCAAACGAGTGAAATGTCATAGAATAATTAGCGGTGGCAATATATGACCCGACTCGAAAACGCAACTCGAACCGACCTATTTAATTAGGATTAGGATTAGGATTAGAAAATTTGATCTGTATAAATATATGGGTTAGGTTAGAGTTGAGCGAGTTTGACTCGATTATTAAATAGGTCGATCCGGATTAACCCGAAGTTGACCCACCAACCCGAATTGCCATCTCTTGAAGAAATAACATTTGATTTTTCCTTTCCGTTTATTAAAATATTAGCAATAAAAATATTCGATAATAGTAATTTATAAATTATTAAATTATATAATATTTATAATTAATCGTTATTTTTATATCGTAATAAAATAGTGTACGATGAGGATTATAATATTATCAAAAATATTACTATATAGGTGTTTCTGTAATAACGAATTTAAATTTTGTATAAAAATTTTATCAAAATTTTATTAGATAGCTATATTTATCAAAATTTTTATCGAAATTATTAGTATGTATTTATAATAATAAAATTTCAGCTGTCACCACATTTTTTCAAAAAATAAAAATAAATTTTTCTTGAATTATTTTAAAAACCGATGAAGATACTAAATAAAGCATATGTTGACGAGTATTCATTATATATCATCGCTAAGCATCGTGCACTTTTATTAAAACTGATATTATAAATTCGCTGAAGCTTAAAAATATACAATTAAAAATTAAAAATTTTAATTATTAAATGGGTCGATCCGAATTTGACCCGTTTATTAATAGGTTGAATTAGGGTTGACAATTTTGACCCATATAAATTCATGAGTTAGGTTAGGGTTGAACGAATTTGACCCGGTTATTAAATAAATCGATCCGAAACCGACTTACCAACCCAAATTGCCACACCTAAGAATAGCTTTTCTTTTCTAATACGGTGTTGTAGTTCTTGAGAAGCTACCAGATTTCAGCAAAACAGAGGCATAGAGCTTTAACAATGCTTTGACCTCTAACATTGTTGAAAGAAAGCCATGAATTCATGATCTGCCGTAACAAACAGTTCTGTATAACAAGCATATTATAACAAGCTTTTGTATCAGGAACTCAGGTCTCAAGAGTCGATAGAAATGGACGATGAAGCGTAAGATTTTAAGCAACAAAAATGTGTGCTATGGAGCATACCTTTGCACAGCTTGTGCATGGAGCGTCACATTGTATCCAAGTCAAATCACTGCCTGTATCCACATCTAGGAAAAACGGCCGAGGTGGATTCCCAACAACAATAGATGTATAATATTGTCTGCGGCACTCTAAGACAAAACTTTCAGTAATATTTAATGCACAACCTGTACATCACATTCTACATGGTATAAACGCTCATGCTATAGCAAAAGCACTACATGCTGCAGATTGTTACATAATGCATGCTATAAGAAAAAAACACTCGTGTAGCCTGCAGGAACAAGATATCACATGAAAAAGTTATGAGGTTAGGCCATGAATAAACAATGTGTTTCCGAATCTCATTTTCAAGAAACCCTAAAGAACTTCAAATATTATTCTCACTCTAGAAAAATAGTGTCTTACTGCACTCATAAGCACCAACGACCAAATCCATATATCTATATATAGATTACAAAGTTTAAAATCACAGCTTGAACCTTCAGTAAGCTTCCAAATACTCTTCTTTTATAAGAATTTCAGGAATCAGTTTAATGATCACTGTTGTTGTAATACTAGAGTCAAGTGCCTTTCTATGAGCACAAAGTCTTACTTTTACTTATCCTTTAGCAGTCCGTTGCAGCTTAAATTGCTACATGGGTGTGTGCCCTTCCTATAACGCTAAACTATAACCTTCAAAGCGAAAAGTTAGTGTTAGTAAATAGCAAATTTACAAATTAGGAATCCAGATATTTGATAAAGCTAGTTAAACAATATCTATATATTTCATAAAGTTAGTTATAGAAACGCAATCCTTGGAAGAGGATGGTGACAGGGAGAAAACAGAAAAAGTTTTCAAGTACATGGGTAAGACAATGGTAAAGGATTGATAAAATAAGAGATAAATACTAGGAAAATGTAAGAATCCTAAGCTATTCGTTAATGATCAAATGTTAATTATACCATCCAACAAGAATGTAGGATTCAGAATGAGTTATGGATGGTAATTCAGTTTTTAAAGCAAACTGTCATGGATTGATGAGTAAAAAAGTCTAGCTTTCAAGCTAAAAGCAAAATTCTGCTCAGAAGTTTCATAAAGCTAACTCCTTTCATGACTCACTCCGACTCCAAGAAAGAGATGTGCATCTATACATGAGAACCTACCAAAAAGCAAACAACCACAAAGATGTTGTTGTCCAATTAGTTTGTCTACCTATAGACTTACAGGTGCTTTAATGATATTGTGCAAACAATATATCTAGCCACCACCACAAGCTGAAAAGCATTTGCTTTAGAAGCACCCAGCTCACATGACAAATTCAAGGACTTAAAAGCAAATTCTGAAAGTATCATCAACACCTAATCAAATTTGAGAACACAAAAAGATATACCCGTCTGGAAACACATTGCCTCTGATAGGGAACACGACAGAAGAATTAGCAACTTTGACACCCTGGCCCCTATTCACCCTTATTCCACTACCGCGAACCTTTGCGGAGCCAAGTCTCACATCAGGGTTCTTCGGATACAGAGGAAACAAAAAGGTGTTCTCGTCCCGCTGGCGCTGGGGCTCCTTTTGAGATTGTAAGAGCTGAAAAGGAGTTTCAGAGAAGAAGCAGAGCCAGAGTGAAAGAGATACTACAACGAAACCCAAGAAGCTAGCTGCCGCTTCCTTTGAAGAGATTCGTATATATCGCCGGTGCTGAAAAGGAGGAGAAAGCCTCGGAGGAGGTGGGGTATTTTGAATTCCGGGTTCGATTGGGTCTGAGTAAGCGAAAGCAGTTATTGTTTTGCCCTTGGAAGGATCGTCAGCCGGAGGTAACGATATTATGACAACTCCGTGCACATGCTGTTGCTGCTGATCGTCGTTCATTCTCTCGCTCTGCTTCTTCTTCTTTTTTTATCTGCCGACGGCGATAGAGAACAGTGTCGCCGGCAGATGAAACAATGAATAGGGATTGAACAAGTCAAGAGAGAGAGAGAGAGACAGAAGAGAGAGTGAGAGAAGAGCGGACTTGGAATTGATTGGGCATTTTGGTGAGGGACGGAAACTTCGGAGATGTTGCGTTGAAGACTGAAACAGTGATTCGGCGGGCTGATGAGAGAGAGAGACAAGAATCGAATTGACTTCAGCCCCGTTAGGTTGACCGTTTTTCATAATTAAGTTTTTAATTTTTAATTTTATATTTTTTAATATATATTTTATAAATATTAAAACAAAATTTAAAAATGTAGAAAGTGTAGAAAAATTTTATGTAGTAAGATTTTTTATTGTATATTTTTATTATTTTTTTAGAGATAAAAAAAGTAAAATTCATTTTAAAAAAAATAAAAATATTATTTATTTTTAAAAAGTTCTATTTTATAAGTACTCCCAAATCAAAATTTTGAACTCGACGCAATTTGCTTATATAACCTCATGTAAAGAGCGAGCATGTTTACAGTATCGAAATGAATTTTTAAAAATTAGTTTTATAAGTAATTTATTTGGAAGTTGATTATTGAATTAAGTTAATTTTTGTATTTATTTTATTATATAGTTGATGGTACGTATTGTTTACAAACGAGATTAAAAAATAAAATAATAATAAAAGCAAAGATACACATGAATATGAGTGAAGTGTACTTAGAGGTGTAAAAACACACCGGTCCTGCCCGAGCCAAAGAGAACAACTGGCCGAGCTGGCCCGAGCCGAATACAAATTTTGAGGTCTGATTCGGTCCGATCTAGTAGTCTGTTATATTTATTTATTTCTAAATTAAAAATTAAAAATAATTTTAAAAATCATTATTAAATATAAAAAATATTACAAATTTGTAATATGTACATAATTATATATTTGAACTTGTACTTAGAATATTTTTATTTAAAAATAATTCTGAAAAATATTCAGTCAAGTGTTAGTTGTGAGTTGTATGCTGTATTTTTCTGAGTGCAAGTTTTCAGTCTTTCAAACAAGTTAGCACTTCAATCGTCTCACTAGTAAGTTGTGTTATGCTTTCTTTAATTATCCTTCCGATTGTATTAAATGCCGATTATGAAGACACCGTTGAGGTAGAAATAGTAGAAATATCACGTGCTAGTTGAGAGAGTCTTGAATATTTTGTTGAATGTGCCTTCCATCAGTTCAAAATATTAAAATTTTCTGAATTTTCATCGTCTTCTACAATGATAGTATTTCCTTCAAAATATTTATTTAAGTCCGAAGAAGACTGTATACTGCTTGAAGTTGAAGATTGTGTTAAACTTGAGCCAGACTTGATGGAGATCAAAGACTAATTAATTATTTTTTCTTCTTACTTTGATGAGTTTGTGCTGGTATCGCTTGCTGTTGTTGATTCCGCAAATTACCAAACCTAACTTCATAAAAATCATAAATTTCGTAAAACGTGTTACGAGCGTTAGTTATTTACAATTGAAAATAAAAAATATCTCTATACATACCAATATATATAAAAGTATTAGTAAAATACATAAATTTAAATTTAGGATCTAACATAAATACAAAACAATATAAAAGAGGAATGTCATACCAATATTTTTTTAATTTTTTAGTCATTATTGTAGCTATAGGTCCAAGTAATTCATCAGTTATATGTGAATGTAATATAGTAGCTATATTAAAAATTGAATGTAAAATTAATGGAGAAGTAGGATAGTAAATAACATATAATAAAACAGTAGCATCATAAAAAATTTCTAAAAATTTTACAAGTTTTCAACAATAATCTAATGAGTTTTAGTAAAATATATTGTTACCCATTCTTTTATTATAAAAAATCATAAGCATATTTTTATAATTGAAAATACTTTTTTAACATTAAATAAGTAGAATTCTATCTTACTAGCATATCAAGGTTGAACTTTCAGTGCTTTAGATGTTTTGCTATGCAATATCTCTTAAATTCAGCTAAACGTTAATTTGAATAGAAATCCAAGAAATAGCAACACGAATATCATTAATCTGTTCACTTAGCAGCTACATACCTGATTGCAAGATTGTCAAGATCGGGATCTTAGGTAAGATCGTTTCGCTTGGGTAAGATCGTAAGATTTTACAAACCAATAATTATTTAGTAAATTTTTTTGTTTTAATACTTAAAAAATAAAATTTATTAATATTGTAACAAACTAATAAATTTTGATTGTTGTGATTTCAGGTGATTTTATGGACTTTCAAATAGCAGTTGCAAGCTTTTAATTATAACTTTAGAAGCCAAAAATATATGTAATTGTATAGATATATTGTTAGCTTATTGTTATATGAATTTTAAATTCTTGTGTAGCTGTGGACTTTTTTTTTTCCATTTTTAGCAGCAATGAATATCAATGAAATATTTATTTACTGATTATTTCTACACACAAGCATTCTGTTTCTGCATACAGCATACTATTACAAATTTACAAGAACATCAAATAAAAAATATTCCATACTGAATTTCAGATAGTGACACAATCACACATTCACATAGATTTTAAAAAAATAGAGAACTTGAAGTTCTATACTTCTATATCATTCATTATTGAAGTTATACACTTATACAACATTTCGGTAAGCTTACATTGAAGTTGTACAATAATAAAACAATATACAAGAGCCATCTAAAATACTAAATAGCTCTGGACAGTGAAACAGAGCCATTTAGATGGTTTTGGGCAGTAAACAGAGCCATTTATATGGCTCTGTTTCTGTCCAGAGCTATCTAAAATACTAAATGGCTCTGTTTCACTGTCCAGAGCCATCTAATTTCAATGACTGGGCAGTAAGATAGCCTGCCACTACAATTCAACCAAATAGAACAGATTTCAACAATATAAAACAGTCAATATAAGTATATAACATACTTAACATGTCTACAGAAATACTACAAGTCTACAACTGTATAGCAAATAGGTCTTACAAACAGCAATAGCCAATAATGTACAACATTAAAAACATAAAAAGAAAACTAACAAAATTTATCAACAGAAATATCATCAATGTCACAATCATCTCCATTGCTATCTTCCTCCTGAGAGTCATCTCCACTAACACTACCGCCATGAGAAGAACCAATATTATCTAAGTCAATATTATCTACTGGAATCTCCACATCACTATTAGGTTTACTCCCTAGACTTTCAATGTCATCAACAACATTCACTGTCTCATTTGAACTATTTTCATTACTTGAAGTTTGATTGAGGACATCCAGCCATTCATGGTCAACAGGGTCAGTTTCTTGTTCTTCAACAATCCACTCATCATCTGAGGGAAAATCATCAAAGGCAGCTGAGCAACTTGAAGTCAATTTTGTACTTTTCATTCTTCTTTCTCTCAGCTTCAAATTGCACATCATGAATATCAAGTCATTCATCTTCCTTTAATGAAAATGGTTTCTTCTTTTTGTGTGCACCTAAACAATAATGAAATTATAGAAGTTATATAAGCTGATAGTCTATTAATATAACAAGCTGTTTAAACAGAGAAAGTTATATTTTTACCATTTCAAATGCACTCCAATTACGCTCGCAGCCAGAAGAACTACAAGTTAAACTTAATATTCGAATAGCAAACCTTTCTAATTCAGGACACTCAGCTCCAAAAGAATCCCACCAATCAGCTGGATCTTTTGTTTGCCTCCCTACTATTGTAGAGCTGATCCCAAACAGTCCCCTTGCCTGTTTAAATGCTGCAAACTGGACATCTAACTTTGTCCTCTCATTTGCATCAGTCACCATCCTTTCTAAACAATTATATAATCCAATTTTTACCTCAGCATCATCTTTAAAATCTGAACTGTAATGGTAATGAGGATTTAAGTAATAAGCTGTAGCATGTAAAGGCCTATGCAATTGAAGTTCCCATCTTTCATCAATAATTTTCCACACAGGTTCATAACTATAAGAAATAAAAAAGATGAATCATTAGAAATAATGAAATAACTAATAACAATGATAAAAATATTTAATCTTATTTAAGCACTAACCTTTTCTTAGCATTACCGAAATTCAATCGTATTTTCTCTTTTACATGGTCCATCTCCTTATAAATAAAACCCATAGTTGGTTTCTCATCTGAGTCAACCAAACACAGCACCTTAATAAGAGGATAAGCTGCTTTCAAACATGTCTGAACATTCCTCCAGAACCTGTTGTCCAGAATAGTATGCTAGACTTGCTTGCCATCTTGTTTGCTTGCAAATTTACTTGACTTCCATGCAGTAGAGCTAAACATACTCATTAATACATCTTTATGCTCATTTAGACAACCCAATGTCAAGTATGAGGTAGCAAATCTAGTTGCACCTGGTCTAATTAAATCCCTCATATTTGTAAAATGCCTCAACATTGAAATAAGTAGGGTTCTTCCATAAATATACTTTGTAAATTTTCTTCCCTTTGTAATTGTCACATTATGAACCCTCAATTTTTTTTCAAAATCCTCTATAATGAGATCAATACAATGGGCAGCACAAGGTGTCCAATATAGTATTTTTCTTTTTTCCATCAACCTCTCTCCTGCTGCCTTATAGTTTGCAGCATTGTCAGTAATAACTTGCACAACATTTTCCTCTCCAACCCTCTCTACAATATCATCTAACATCTCAAAAATTTTATCTGCTGTTTTAGATATAACAGAGGTATCAATAGATGATAAAAATACAGTTCCTTTAGGACTATTTACTAAAAAATTACATATATATCTTCTTCTTTTATCAGTCCAACCATCAGACATAATAGAACAACCAGTTTTTTTCCACTCTGTTTTATAATCCTCAAGAAAAATTTTTACATTAGCTACTTCTTTTTTCAAATATGTTTCCCTAATTTCATGATAAGAAGGAGGTTTCAGTCCACAACCAAACCTACCAACCAACTCAAACATTTTTTAAAATTCTGGATTTTTTACACAATTGAAAGAAATTGCACTTGTGTAAAAAAAACGAGCTATTTGTTGACAACAATCTTCCCTTAACTCTGCTTTCATCAAATGATTAATGCTTACTTGTGTGTTTCCAAACTTATGACACTTTTTACTAGAATGCATACTCATTACTTGTTTTTGATTTAAAAATTGCTGCATCCTCTCATCCCCAGAGTCATCTCCTATGCCATCCTAATTTCTTTTTTTCCTATCTGAGGCTTATTGAATTTTAGCTAAGAGTTCTAAAAACTTTTGCCTAACTTCTTCAGGAACTTGCTGACATGGTTCAACATTTATATGTGTGCATGCCAAATGATGTTTAAAACGAAAAATGTCTCCAGTAAAAACCTTTTGACAATACTTGCACTTAACTTTTCTAGAATTATTATCTACATCTATACCATGCTCCCAACCCACATCAGACCTATTACCAGTAAAGTTTTTTTTCTTATGTTTTCCAGAATCAGATGCAGACATCTTCTTAATTAATCAAAACTTGAAACGAAGAAGAAAAACCACACTGCACAAAAAAAAATTTACAGTTATAATTTAAAACAGAGTAACTAAACAGAGCATACAACAATCCAAAAATTAATTTCAATTATTAAATTTTAATCTGTTGAATGAAAATGAGAATTGAGAAAGTTGTGTAAAAAATGAATGAGAGTATAATGTATTTATAAGTAAAAAGTTGAATTAAAAAAAACATTAACGTTGCACCTAACGGTTGTGTGACCATTGGCTGACGTCATGCTGACCAAAAGTTATTTATAGGTAACGCTACCGTTGGCTGCCAAGCTTGCCATTCCAATGGTCATGCTGACATCAGCATGATCGTTGGTGTTTGTTTTGTTCACCTGGTCAACGATCGATGTTGAACAGTTAAAGTTAATATTGATCGGTCAACATTGATAGGTCAACGGAACAGTACCGAACGGGCCGCCCGACGGGTCCGTCCTGCCCGTAGAATAAGGCCGGACCGGCCTGGTCCAATCACTATTCATCGGGCCGGGTGAACCTTCACCCGGGTCTGCTGATCGGGTCGCGGACCTTTAAGTGTACTCATTTAATTTACGGTGTTTGAAGAAGATAGAAGGTTTAACACTGTTTAGATAGAAAATAATCTAATGAATAACGAATCTAAAATTCAGATAAAAAATTCAAATGTTATTTTTAATTATATTAATTTAGTTTATATTAATATAATTTTTCTTAATATAACTTTGATGTAACTTTATTAATAAATTTTAGATCAATTTTTATATTAATATAATTTTAAATTAATATCAGACATGACTTAATATAAATTAATTAATTATTTAAGAAAAATTTGTCATCTAGTAAAATATACAACGTATAAGTTTTTACAATAAAATCAGTTGAAAGTAAAGTAAACTATAAATTATAAGTTCTTATAATAAAATGCAAGGTGCGAACTTTTTAAAGTTTTTAAAACATTTGAAATTTAAAAAAAAAAACAAGAAGGATAGTAAAGAAAGTAAAGTTTGGAATTTAACGGGAGTTTCGCTTACTTACTAATGTAGATTGTATGTATTTCATCTTCTACAAGATTAGAAAGAAAAAAAACTTAATCTTCATTCATTTTATTGAAAGATTACTAAACAAGATTAGTGAAGATAACTAGTTAACTTCATCTCAATTTATCCTATTTAATCTCAATCATACCGTACGTGAAAGTGACTTTTTGTATTACTTTTGTTTTTTGAAAGTAAATATTGAAAACAAAGTTTTATGTCTATTTGTTTTCCATACTTTTTCTAATCTCTTTGCTATATATAAAGAAAAACAAATAGCTTTATAATTATCTAAGGAACATGAATATTGATCAGAGATTGATTAATCGGGATAGGGCGAAACGCAATTAGATCCCATATCTCGAGAGATGCTTCTAAATTTGACTTGAAGGGTATGTTCGGATACATGATTAAAAAATAAGAATAAGAGGATAGATTGGAAAAATAATAATAGGACGGATAGGAAAAGATAACTATTTAACTTTACAACGTTTGGATATATAGTACTGGTAACAAACTAACTATGTTTGGATATATAGGTAAATTAATAAGTAACCAAAAATAAATTATTTATAAAAGACTCAATTGTTCTTTTTTATTTATATTAAATTAACTTTTATTAATACAACTTTAAACTAATTTAATTACTATAAATTAAAATAACTTTATTAATATAATTTTTAAGTTAATTTTTTTATTAATATTTAATATAATTTAACAAAATTAAATAAAAATTTAAATTAAAATTTTTGATTATATAGTTTTATTATTTTCTCTACCAGTTAAAATTAATTAAACTTAAATAAACATAAAAATTATAAATTATTATAATAAAAAATAACACATATTAATTAAAATAAATATTTAATTATAAAATATCTAATTAAAATAAATATTAAATAATTAAGAACAATAAAAAATAAAAGGATAAAAGGGGAAGCAAATGTGCTTCCCTCTTTATTGCCATGTGTATCCACTAATTTAGTGAATATCATCATAAAATATAATGAGAGATGGGGAACAATTTTTCTTTCCTTTCATTAATGAAATCAAAATAAGCATAGTTAACATGGTGAAATACTTTACCATCACCAGCATTCACTATCAATAACCACAATCCAAACATACCCGAAGATGAGGGAGGGAGGGATTCTTGGGAAATGCGTCGAAACATAGAAGATGAGAGATGGAGAGATATTGGGGGAACTGGACGGGACTAGTGCTTGTGGAAATGAGTTTCTATAACAAAAATATGAGTTTTGAAAGAATATAACTTTTTATAAATAGTAAACATATAAAGTATCAAAAACTCAAATTTTGGCCTAAAAAATTGAGTTCCAAACAAAAGGAAACACACCCTAAACATTGTATCTGTAAACATCATACTTTAAAATGTAACTAATATAAAACATCGTAGTTCATAAATATTTCAAATTTAAAACAACCAATATTAAATATGATATAATTAATAACATAATAATACATCAATTACGGTAATGAATGATATAAATATCACTTTTATTATAAAATTGTATGTTGTTAATACTATTTTTAATTTTCTTTTCTATACTTGATCTTGCATTATTTATGTAATTGTTCACCTTGCTCTCTTATATACTTACTTTTTCCTAATAACAAGGTTGATTTATATTTCTATATATACTCACCTTTTGAATAAGTGATGTTTATAATAAATCCGACCATCATAATTTATAGTCATGATTATTTTGAATTAGAGTATAAGAGAATCAACTCTGATTTTGAAATAATCCCCCATATTTAGTTGTCACTACAATTATAATTTGGATCACAATTATTAGAATCGTGATTTATAGCAATGCTTCAATTATTACATGGTTCAGTAAACCCCACTTTGTTGACACTAATTCTATAATGCCAATTTCAAATCCAAATAAGCGAAGAAAGTTATGATTAGAATAGTAAGTCGCCCATACCAAAACACGTCATATCTTTTGATACGGATATTCTATACCGATGTGCTAATATTAGAGTGACTCCTGAAGGTGACACACAGCATTACACAAATATAATGAGAAGTTGAAGAGTTATTGCATGACACTCAGGTGTCGTGCTAAATGGGTAAAGGAGTTGGGATTCATTTAGAATACACTTCAAAAAGGAGAATGAATTGAGTTATAGGAATTAAATTTTAAAATAGTTTTTTGTTCAGAAAACAATTAGTTAGACTGAAATTGAAACTTGTATTGAAAAATTATTAGTGAAATAAATCACTATAAAAAAGTAAAATCGGAAAAATCGGAGATCACAAGATGAGTTTTACATAGTCCGGCAAACCCTTACCTACATCCACAACTATTAAAGACTTTTAACTAATACCTACTAAATTATGCCGAAAAGACTTCATGTTTCATTGAGCACCCCTACTTCAACTAGACTTTTCTAAATTCGCAAACTCTCTGCAACCCCTCAGAATTCCATGAATTATTCAGGATACATCTCTAACACCTAAACCTAGGTGAACAACCCTTAAAAGTACTATTTTGAACCATCATACAATCAGACTAGCAGGCTCTCTTTACAATGACTAATCTATAAATTTTAAAAAGGATTAAGTCACAGCACTATCATCTCTCCTTTTGTATGGTAAACTTCACACAACAATGATTAAGTTAGGATATAAAATACAAGCAATAAACTCATAGAAGGTTTCAAAAAAGATGCACATGATTACTTTTGCGAATGTCTACCTTTTTGCGTGTATGCTTGCATTCTTTTCCTTTTCCATTCTATTTTTCTCTATTCAGTAGTTGTTTCTATTTTTCATCTCAAACTTTTTCTTATTTTGATGCATGATTATGTATTTAAATGCAACAATCTTCACTGTAGAACTTGTCATATTTGACTGTTCTAAAAAGTTCTTCCATATTTGTATTCTATTTAGTGATGTCTTCTCAAATCTTTGAGCGTTTCTTAATTATGTTGATGTAGAATTTAAGAACACAATAAGGGAAAACACCAATAGGACAACAAAGATATTGTCGTTATAGCTAAGAATTGATCGCTACTAGAGTTTGCGACAAAAAATAGTTGGTCGCAAATGAGGTCTCCAAAAGCCGATTACCAAAGGTAAAAGCGACTAATGATTGCAATTACCGACGCCATCATCGACCAAGAAGAGGTGGTTGCTAATAAACTAACTAAGACCAAGTCAAGCCAATCGCTATTTTATGGACATTCACACTAAAGTTTCATGATCACTACAAAGGAAATGGCAATCAGGTTGACTTGGTCAGCGATAATTCTTTGGTGACGCATCTTAGTCTATAGTAAATCAATGGCGACCAAAGCAATTGGACGCCACGTGGTTTTGGCGAGGGTTGCTAGTCCTTCACTTTAAAAAAGACTTAGTAAAATCATAATATAATATATCTAATATAATATAATATAATATAATATAATATAATATAAAGGATAAATAACACAACTAAAAAATATAAATAGCTCTTTAAATTAAATAAATTTATAATTAACTAATACATTTTACATTAGTTTTAATAATATCAATAATTTTTTAATAAAAATTTCTAACACAAATTAGATAATTTTCTTGATGATAGCAATTGTTGACCAAGGTCATCAGAGCCCATCATAAAAACAACATCATCGATCATGTATCTAAAATAAATAAAACAAATTTACTAAAATCATATTATATTATAATTTTTACCATCATATAATAGGATAAAAAAACATAAAAAAATGTAATAACGCCTCTTATTTCACTTGCCCTACCTCTAAATGAGATTTTAATTCTCGTGCGCTTTACACTCGCCGAGACGGTCATGTACACATAGGTTTCATATAATTTCATTACTTATTTTGAGTTTTGGCCCCTTAACTTGTGATAAGCATAAGCTTTCTATAATAAAATTTAAGAATATAAAAATGCCTCTATTGAACTCGTCCTAACTTCAGATAAACTTTTGATTTTTGCTACGCGTCGCACTCTCTGAGACATTCATCTAAACGTAGGTTTCATATCATTTTAAAGCTTACTTTGAGTTTAGCCCCTTAAGTTTTTAAAACCCCATCTTAATAACATAAAAATGTCTCTATTTTCTCGTCCTACATCCAAATAGAATATCAATACTTCGTACGCGTCACACTCGTCGAGTCGGTCATATACATAACACAGCCTATTACAATTTCTTTGTCACTAAGCTAGCAAATCGTATAGAAGGACGTTTCCTCCTTGTTTCCCCTCGGGTGCTATTAAGGGTACCGCGTTCTTCCAACTCCACAAACAAGATTCTTTTAGTTTTTATGTTGTGTGGCGGTCCTCAAGAGATGGAACTCCTGAGGACCGCTATCCGGGAGTTGATGGAGGCTGCGGAATTAAGGTCTTCCATTACCACATTTTGCCAATACACATTCAAAATAAATTTTACAAAGACATCGAATTACTCCAATCTCCCAAATACTCACAAACAAACTTCATAAATTGTTCTATTAGTATGCTCTTTACTCACTATAATATTAATTTTCATCTAACTATTATTCATTCCTACAACAAACTGTATACATAGAATTAGTTGATTGATTACTATAATCTTTCCATAATGTTTTAGATGGATATGCTTAAACGTTGCAGCCTTTACTATTAATCATGTGAACTAGGTTGCTCTTGGTTGATTAACGACGACTAAGGTAACAAAACTGGTGGCTGTTATTCTTAGCTTAACAGCAACCATCAGAAAGTTGGTCACCCTTCTTAGTATTTGTCATAGTTGTAAAAATCGGACCGGACATTGAACCGGAAAACTGTCCGGGTCAACCCATTGAACCATCATGTCAAAAATACTAAAGTGTTGACGGTAGTGCAAACGCTTATTATTTCAAAAGAGAAAATAATAATTTTTTTCTTTATTAGAAAGCATAAAAGAAAAAATAAACTAACAAAAAAATATAGAAAAATAAAAAAATATTTTAACTAATAAACTTTAAAAGAAATTCTTTGTTTTAAAATAATTGTGTTATTTTTCTTACAATTTAACAAAATTAGTAATATAAAAACTTAAAAATCACAAATAATGAAAATTTACAAATAAAATATAACAAACTTATTTTTTTACATTATCACATCCAAATATAAAATCTAAACTACATATTATATTTCAATATAAGTCTACTAATAATTATTTTTGCATCAATATATCACAAATTTAAATTTTTTAAAATTTAATTTAACCCGATTCGACCCGGACGAGCGGGTCGAAGCGGGCCAGAGCTGATCGATTGCATAAACGGTTTTATAATAAACAGGGACCGGTTTACGCTCCGGGTCGACGATTTTCGGATCAACCTGGGCGGACCGGTCCAGGTTTTACAACTATAGTATTTGTGACCAACGTGCACTGAAGTCGTCTTTGATCTTCAATGTTCGATACAACAACCAATATCTCCCTTAGCCGCTGATAACTTCATATTAGAAACTTGTTGTCTAGTAGGTCACTTTTGTTAAAGCACTAGTGACCTGCTATAGTTATTAGTTGCTGGTATTCCAATAAGACAACCGATTTTTGTTTTTGTCGCTCTTGATTCTCTATTAGCAACCAACTTGATACCCAAAAGTTTTGTTTGGTCCAAAAATTTTGCTTGTTAAAGACTACTTTTTTTAGTGGTAAAACTCTTCCCTTCAATCTCTACACGAACTGGATACCCGAATATTAATCAAGTAGTCGAAAAGAGTTCTTCTAAGTAGATGCTTTCTTTCGTTCTTCAGTTATGAAGGTTGCGATAAACTTATGTCTTCTAAGGTAATAAAACTGAAGGATCGTAAAACCGTTTCCATTTCATTCCTTAGGGTGTTATAAACCGGAAGTAATTATCAAATTAAATTAAACCAGAAAGTTAAGTTAAAAGAGAAAGATAATATCCGCCAAATCATTTCTTTTCTTGTCTACCTTGCATGAATTGCACAATTTCTGTGAAGTCGTCATACTGCCGTAACTGCAATTTCAATTATTGCTATAGAGTATTTCCTCTTTTAATTAACCCCTCATTCTTACTTATCGCTGTAGTTCGGCTTTCAGACTTGACATCTTTTGAGATGTCTAAGTGAGGTATGAAGATTCAGAACTTATCTTCAGAATCCATGAATTTTTTGGTTGATATGTCTACAGATGACTTTTGCAAATGTTTAGTGGAGAAGTAGAACTATCATTCCATTTCATGGACCAAGAGCTGATGTGGAGATTATAGCCTAGCCCCTTAACCATTTTCTAGACGCAATTTAGAACAGTATGAGTCACGATTAGAAGAGAAATTTTGCTACATAATTAGATAGCCATTCATACAAAAGGACAAGTTCAAATCATGTAAGAATTCATCAGGAAAATTCGTCAAACATGTCATGAAAATATACAGAAAATTGTTAAAAAAATCACTCTATTAAAACGCCTTGAGGCATTTTCAGAAACGATTTTAAGCTTGTTTCATATCAACATTAAATGTGATATTTGCAGCGCAAATACTATGCCATACATAGAAGAAGTGCATCAAGAAACTAGAAATAAATCCCGTGAAGATCAGCCAAAAAATTTGTCAAACATATGATGCAAATAAGCAAACAATAGAGAAGAAATCCTCTTGATACGCTGCTCTTCCGGACATCGTCGACTACTCCATCTTTTTGCCACTTTTCTAAAGGGTGTGATCAAGTATCTGCAGAGCTTATGAAGCCATCTCTTCATGAATTCCAGCGAATTTTGATGAAAATGTTGAACAAATTAAACTAAAGAAGAAAAGATACCTCCAACTCTACTTGCTAATCAGATTTTCAAAATTTTAAAGACAACCGTCCTATGAGATCCATCATGAAATCAGGACTAGAATAACATCCAAATTAAATTTTGGAACAACAAGTCTAGGTAAGATTTCCGAAGCTAAGAAACTTAGTTGAAACAATGGAAAGAAGATCTCAGAAAGCGGTTATACTGTTGTTGCCATCTGATTTGAGACGTTACAGCTAAATTCAAGAATCCATTACAAATCAGAACATGAGGGAGTCATCTACGTCAAGATTGGATAATATACTATAAATGTTTAAATAGGACTTCACTATGAAGAAGGAAAGTAAATCTTGAACATAAAGCAAAACACGAAGAGTTTCAGTCAGATTCAAAGTTATGTTCGATATAAGCCTTTCAAGGTCGTATAAATGTTGCATATTGAGTTCAACTTAGAAGGAAAGACCACAACTATAAGAAGAACACTTACAAAACAGAATAAGTTATCAAAGGAGACGAAAAGAGTGCCCTGACGAAAGAAAACAATACTATAGAATCCTCACCGATCAATTTCATCCAGCAATATTACTAGTTCCTCTCTTTTCTGAAGTCTATCAGCGCTTCTCCTCAGAATCCTCTCTTATACTTTTTTGTTAGAGTTTTTTTTATTTTTGCATAGAGAGAGATTAAGGGTGCTGAATCTAAATTTACGAACTTAGAACTCTATCACTAGATAAATTGGAAGCTTTAGATAAAATTCACAAGTTGATTTCACTTGTCATATTTCTCAATAGAAAAGGTACAATATATATACGATACAACTATAAAAAATAGGAAAATATCTAATATCCAAAGTAGGAAAGATATTTAATTAGATATTTCAACACTCTTCCTCAATTGTAACTTCAGAATTTCTTTCACTAGCATATCAACTAGTTGAGGCGCAGACATATATACCAGTATTCTCTAAAAGGTCTAAGGTATAATTTCGTTGATATACAAAGATCGGGACATTTCGATCCCAAGAAAATATTTCAAAGGACTAAGATCTTTTAACAAGTTATCTTACAATGCCTTTCTTGCTTCCAGATCATCCCTTTAATAACCATGTCACTACATATGCAATAAGTGAAGTAATTTAGCCAACCTTTTTCTCAAAAATAAGGTGTGATAAGAATTGCTCTTATGGTACTCAAATGCTGTCATAAACTTTATCAAACTATACTCTTAGAGATTATTTAAGTCCATAAAGCGATTCTTTTACTCTGCACATCTTCTGCATGCAAATTTTTGATGAGATGCACGATGATATAAACTTTTTCAGTCAATTCGCCATATAGAAAAGTGTTTTCACATTAAATTATTGCAATGACCGATCTAAATTTACAGCTAAAGATAACAAGACTCAAAATATATTAATTGTAGCTACAGGCCTAAAAGTGTATGTATAGTCAATTCCGTAAGTTTGAGTATACTTTTTTGCTACCAATCTTGCTTTGAAGTGTTCGATTATACCATCTACTTTATACTTCATGGTATATAACCACCAGCATCTAACTACTCTTTTTTCTAGAGAAAAGAATAATAAAGTTCCAAGTTCTATTCTTTTGTAAAGACTTCATCTATTCATTTATATCTTCTTTCAACCTTGAATCATTTAAGGTTATTGTACACTATTAGAAATAGATATAGTAGATAATTGATTTACAAATGACAAACTTGATTCTAATAGTTGATGGTTAGATACATAATGAGTTATTGATTATTTGGATTTACTAAAAAATTTAGATTCATATGTGGGTTTAGGAATATCTCTATAATGATAGTATAGTAACTATCTTCTGAATGTTCTTAGCAAGCGATTGATTTGGTATATTAGTTGATTGTGGCTTGTGCAATACCTTCAGTCTCTGAGTGTTCATTAGCACTTTGATCCAAAATCCACACTAATCAAATCCTCGATAATTGGTTTGGATTGAGAGTTATTGCCATTGCTGGTCAAATCCAATAACTTCTTGATTAGCAAATTCGGACAATGCATCTTACTCAGAAGTATGAGACTCATAATTAAAATCTGAACTTTTTTTAAATTCTCCCAATGAAGTTCAGGCTAAGAAGAAAAATATATTATATCTTTATGAATACAAGATCGTGCTATGTCAAACATACACTGAGTTAGAGGATGATAACACCGTTACCCCTTTTGATATGTCGCGAATCCAAAAAATACACATCTCAAAGCTTGAGGACTCAACTTGTTATCTAGTGATGGTGAAGATGTACAAATGCTAAACAGCCAAAAACTCGGGAGGGAAATAATTTTTTCATATAACCAAAATAAGCATCTTCTAATCTTCGATACCATAACAAGATTTCTGATTCATCTTCTTACCCTTTAAGCCATCCACGGTCAAAGTTTGATATAAATTATCCGAACTCTATTACACAAAATCCAAGTGATATAACTATTCTCTTAGTAACCAATCGTCTGTTTTGTTTGGATGTCCTTAAACACATGATTCAGACCAAAAAATTACAACACAAGATAAAATTTTGGTTATTTAGTAGACAGATAAAAATGTTATAACCTAAGGATGGAAAAACTAAATCTGAATCTACACTTAAAATATTAGTGAGAGATACATATTCTTCATTATTAACATAGCTTAAATCATCATTAACAGTTGAAGCAAAATTTTGTGAGACGGTTTAAGGATTATGACATGTCTACAATAATATGTTGTATGATATACAGCACTCGAATTAATTATCCATGCACTATTAGAAATATGTGTAGAAGTATATAAAACCTTATCTTCGTTATCTGTAGTAGCTACTAATGCTGAGGCCACATTCATCATCCTCTATCTTTGTCCTAACAACTGCAGCAATATGACTTTTCTTAAAACCTCGTTTCTGTTGATCACGACTATGATCCCATCATTCTAAATATCCAACAAGTTCAAAGCATTTACTTTTGGTATGGCCAAATTTACTGCAATGAGTGAATTTGTAGGTTAACTCAGGTGCAATCTTAAAGTTGCTAGAGTTTGTACGATCTTGACGATTTCGTACCCCCATAGCAAACGTTTCAAAATTTTCATACTCATTTTTCAAAGTAGAGCGATGCACCGCCTCACGACGGATTAGCAAATAGCATTCTTTCAAGTCCAGAACTAGCTCTTTGTAAAGAATCACTCCAAGAATATTTTCAAAATCACAATCCAATTTAGTAAGAAATATGTGTACCCTTAGTCGCTCAAAAGATTTTCTGTACGTCACGGTATCATCGGGGTCTTCATGACCACCTTATCACGATGGTCTAATTTTCAAAAACTTTTGGTCAACTCTCTATAATATTTAGATAGAGATTTTACACCTTGTTTGGGATGAAAGCTCTTTTGTTGAAGGAGAATACTTGTAAAAGGATTTCGATGGAGCACTCCAAATTTCACGAATAGTGGGTTAGCGCAAATAACACTTTATAATTTCTGAAGTCATGGATAATAGTAGTCATCTTTTTAACTTTCTAATTTTGAGCATATAATTTTTCATACACATCTTCTTATTCGTGATGTGGTTTTGCCTTCCCACGAATATCAGAGAATTTTTCTATTTCAACTATATCAATCTTTATTAACTGAGACCAAACATCATAATTGAACTCATTCAAAATAATTTTTGAATTAAATGCACCTTCAGATTGAATAGTAATTATAGTAGCTCCCGACATAACTACTATATCTATCTCCTTTTGTTGGTAGTCCTAAAACGAGCCTAGCTTGAACGGGTGAGGCGACTACTATAAATAATAGCAACACTGGTTGCAAAATACAGTCGGTCATAAAAATAGTCGGTAAAGACATTTACCGACAAAAAAAGTCGGTCAGTATATTATCGGTAATAATCGATTCGTAAACGAATTGCCGACTAACAAAATAATACAGTTGGCAGTAATAGTAAATTACAGACCACATATGCAGTGAAAATTGTCAACTATAAATGTTGTCGGTAAATTGTCGACTAGAAAACTATTGTAAATTTATCGACTAAGGTAATGGTCGGTAATTAAGCAGTTGGTATATTCATCAACTGAACATTTGGCAGTAATTACCAGCTTCTATGTAGCTGGTAAATTACCGACTAGTGATTCGATCAATAAATTATCGACTGGATTTAAGTCAGTGATTATACAGACTGTGATTTTAGTCGGTAATTAATTGATGGATAATAAGTCGGTGAATATACTGACTTAATTTGCAGACCGTAATTTACTGAGTTTGTTTTTAGTCAGTAAATTATCAACTGAAATAATGGTCGGTAATTTTAATTGGCTTTGCGCAAATTACTAACTGCATACTTCAATCGATAAGTAAACTATTTAGTCGGTAAAATCGCAAAAGTTGGACAGTTCAGTACTGTTTTTATTTAAACTCAATACCATAACATTTAACATTCTAAAGCTGGATATAATACCACATTCAACAATCCAAAATGATATATAAAACAATGCTCAACGTTCCAACAGTATATATAATACAATAATCAATATTACAAAACTCTATAAAATATAACATTCAAAATTTCAAAAATATAACAATGTAATGTTTAACCATCCAGTTCATCATACCAACATACACAACTATAACATTTAATCAAGAAACTTCACCGTGGATTTTAACGTTTACCATTTTTGTATCAATGGACCCTAGAGTATAGAATATGGTGAGATGTTATGTTCAATAAACTTCAAGTTAATTCATTAAACACTCATAGATACTTGAGTCTCCAAATTAGCGAGTCTTCTATTTGAAATTGATAACACTATCTTAATAGATCGAAAGCACTTGAACATGTAGTTCCAAACATCAAATTTGTATTAGCACCCATTTGTTATGATCAGAGTAAATAAATAATTTAAATAAAGTTGAGATAAACATTCAACTACATTCATTGTCCTGAGCTTTTATTTTCAATATCATGACGACATATGTCTTGTTCATCGTCCAAAGCTTCAATCACTTCATGATCAACTTCGATTGTTTTATTTAATTGATCTATTTCTATATTATCATCTCCATTTCTTATGTTCGAACACTCCTCTTCTTGATAAGCATCATTCTCTACGATAGTCGCAGCATCAATCATATCTGTGTCTTCTTCATCCCCGTCCCCTTCAAACAATATTGGATGAAATAAATATCGATGTTATGATTGTATTACGACAACCCAATCGGTGCCATATTTCATATCAGGAACATAAAATACATGAGAGTCACATTCATTAGAAACACGAATGGATCACTTTGATACCATCTCTTTATAATATTTATACTTGTAAAGTCATCGTCAATTTTGATAGGTTTTCTATTCTCTAGATCAAACAGTTCACACTTGAATAAAAATAAATGATAGTTTTAAGATATGCCAAACTCAAGACTTCATTTGAAACACCATAGAAATTTAAAGATTATGATCCCCTTGCACAGAAATGCCATTGTTTTAAATTAACAAACAACGCTTACGTTTGTTTATTAAGAATTTGACCCCGTTGACAATGTATCCAGAATATATAATTGTGCATTTATCTGAACCTAGTGCTAGTGAATAAAGATCATCCATAATATCTTCTATAGTTGCACGAAATTGTCTTACCTGTAATAAGAAAATATAAGAAATTTGTGTCATGATTTCGGAATGGCAATAAAATTAAACTTCAAATGATGTATAGTATATCATACTCGTTTATTGAACTATATAGGAAACTCATTTTTTGCCTTGTTTCTAAGTTAAGGCAGCTCTCCACTTTGAGAAGCTATTTGTGCTTACTGCCAAATCATGTCTATTAGCTATTATGATCTTAAAGGTTATGCTTTTTGAATGGTAATAAGATTGTCAATATGATTCATATACTTACCTAATATATGGAACAATTTCGTTGTAATTATCAACACGAACCAATGTACTAAACTGTATTCCTTTTCTATGAGCAGAATTTGTTTGGCCTTTATTAAGGGTCGCACCTTTTGAGAAAATACAGATAACGTTCTGTCTAACTATCTCTCTCCATCATTATGTCGTTCTTATTGATTGAAATTTGTCTCTATTTCTTGCAAGTACCTAGAATAAAATGTTACGCACTCATTCACTGTATAAGCTTTTGCAATAGAGCCTTTAGGACGTGCTCGGTTGCAAACAAACACCTTAAGCGTAGGATATATCCATACAAATATAATGAAATGAAAGAGGAAATCATAAATCCCTAACAAATAAAGTAAATAAGAATTGTACGATTCAATTAATGAAATCACACCTCTCTGTAGGATATATCCATCTATAATGGACTGGGTGCTCCCTTTATAACTTCTTTCGTCAAATGAACTACTAAATGTATCATTATATCAAAAAATGCAGTAGTGAATATCATCTCAAACTTGTAAAGAACAATCGCACATCTTTGTAGGATACATATATCTATAATAAACTACCAACGGTTTGTTGCATTTTTTTCAATACATCCAATCTTAAAGTCTTCGCATACAATCCTCTCAAAAATCTTCGCAATTTACTGATTTCTTCTAACACTTCTTTTTTAAGAAATTCACACATTCCAATTGGTAGTAGGCACTGCAATATAACATGATTATCATGACTCTTCAATCCTAAAATTCGACATCCACAATATTTACGCATCTTGAAATATTTGCTGCATATCCATCAAGAAATCTTACAAACTTAAGAAATTCGCAAAATTTGTGTCTTTCTTGAAGTGACAGTGTGTATGTTGCAATAGGTTTCCACAGTTATTTGTACCCAATCTTTTTGTATGCAGCTCACGTCATATACCCTGATCCTCTTAGTCCCAACGAGCCTCATCATCCGCAGGATATCTCAAAATGTCAGAGTTATCCACGCTTCTATTCTTGTGCCATCATAGATCAAAGGCTGTCTTTCTCTTGATATTTAAAATCTATGCAATCTAGGTACTAGTGAAAAACTGCAAAGGATTTTCTTAGGAACCTTTCTACTATTACCATCATTATCCCTCCACCTCGATGAAGTGTATTTCGAACATTTTTCCTCGTTTGCCAACTGTTTTTTAAAAAGAGCACAATATTTCATATGCATTGATAGGCTCCTATTCCAAGACTAAGTTTTGAAAAATCTTTCTACATTGATAGTAAGATGATAGAAGTAAATGCTCTCTTGGAAAAACATTACTCAAAATACTAAGCAACATATTAAAGCCTACTCTAACGATTGAGTACTTTCACATGTAGTACTTTTACAAGGAAGGATAATCTTCACATTGTACATCCATCATGTAATGTCTTCTCGACATCTTCAAGCAATTTATCATATTGATCAATATCGTCTATATTTAATGGTTCTAACCCTTCACCATCTTGTGATTGATGAGGCATGCCATCCTAAGTTGATTGAGGTATGTGTAGGTCCACAATACCACCCCTAGGTATACCCTCTAGAATTTCAATCATTTCATCATACTCCTCCTCTTCACTAGGTCCGATTAGAGTTGTATCTCTACAAGCATTGAGACTTAGATCACCCCGACTAATGACTTCTCTATTAAGGTTCCATGTAGTGTAGGACGGCATAAATCCATTGATAAGCAAATGCATGTATACTATATCAAGGGTGTTTGAATATCTAATCAAACAACATCGACATTGACATGCGTCTAATGCAAACAAAACCACCTAAGAAAATTCTAGTGATTCTATCGTAGTTTATCCCGCAAGTGCACGTTTGTCGTCTACTATTTAGCAGATAACGAATTTGTTCTACAGAGATTGCCACTAACTTTAATCCAAATCAAACTATCAAAAGTTGTGTTTTTCTAAAAGCTAAACAAAAATGTATCAAAACTCAAAAAACAAAACAAAATGTCTAGAATAACTAGAGTTTTAGAATACACCACTAACGCATTTAATTTAATCCGTAAATAAATGTGATAATAGAATAGGATGATTATGAAGATTTTGTACCTAACATCTTGGTCTAGTTCATAGATACGATTTCTAATTATAATTTTAACTTCCGTCTAATCTAAAATCACATATCTCTAATGATATTCTGACTCCTTCTTTAGAAATTACGAACGATGCATAAAGTCTTGTGAAATATAAATCATATAATTACATTCACCTTGGTCCAATAAATACTAACTACAGCTATTAATCCTATGATTCATAAACTATATTCCGATTGATCTTCAGGAACACAATTAATAAACTTTTCTAGATATCAAATCCTATGTTGATCAATCATATAAATATAATATCTAAACATGTTTCCGTACAAGAATTAACAACTCATAATCAATCAAAATTTCATACATCACATAATATTTAACAAATAAATCAAATTTATTAGGGTTTCACCTAACTCCAATTTAGAAGATTTAGCTACTCATACTAATATTACACACAATAATATTGTATGAAATATTAAATATGAGAAAAGAAAGTAAATTTGAATTTGAACTCTAGCAGTTCGGATCCAAAACCCAATGGTGGCTCTAATGAAACTTTCTGCATTGTTGTAACTGCCCAATAAATGACGATATGGACTACTGATTTGTGATGGCAGTGGCTCTCCACCAAATGTGGATCTCCTTCACTGTTGTTAGTCTCCCCAAATCTCCCTCTACGCCGTGGATCATAATTCTGTCCTTTGTTACCTCCTTTTTTAATCCCCTCTCTATTCTTCTCTTATATTCCTCTAACTCTCTCTCTCTTATTTTAAGAATTAAAAGGAAGAACTCTAGGGTTAAAAAAGTTTGAGAGAGAGAGAGATGAATGTTTTCTCTAGCTTATCCAGCGGCTGAGAGAAAAATTTCAAGATTAGGGCTTTCTTGAAAATCCTTTCCTCCTCAAAAACCTTTTCCGAAAGTTCTCCCTTCACATGTCAACCATTCCAAAGAAATATATATTTATATATATATGTAGATTTCTTTTCTTGCTTTTCACTTGGTTGGTTGATTATGGGCCTTAAGATTGCAAAGCCTATAACAACTTGACTTTCCTTTGAATTTTCCTTGATGCTTCCTCTTTAACTTTCCATGCCTTGTATCATTAGCTCCTTATTTCCTACATATTTATAAAATATAGGTAATTAGCTTATAAATATAATAAATTACTATTTTAATTATGGTAAAATGATATATAAAAATGTGTACTATTATGTACATATCAAATACCCTCAAAGTTATATTTTTACTAGTCCTCGAGCAAGTCTACTCAAAATTATATATTATTCTTCCATAATTTAGTCTCGTAGAATTCAATTTCTACACATAGCTTATCAACCAAAATCTTCAAAGAATATTGCAAGCATAATAAACAAGCTAACTCCACTTACAAACTCCTTTTAAGGTATTGTATAATAATCAAATCAACTCAACCTCGCATTCAAAGAACATATGCAACATATTAGAAGAAAGTATAGAATTCAACATCTATAAATTTGTATGGAAATCTTCTCCATGTTTCACATGGAAATTTCAGAATTTTGACCAAGTTATTTCAAATGTTATAATCAATAAAGTCAAACTTAGGGAGTCGTCAAAATACAAAGTCATCAAGAACATGCTTAACTTCAAGAAGAATAAGGTTACTCAAGTATTGGCCCAATTTTGCGACTTTTTTATTTTATTTAATTGCTCTTTCTTTATTGTTTCACTTTACAATGTATATTCGAGCTTTATTTTTTTCTTTTTTATTTTTTCTTTCAATGATCTTTCTTTATCCTTGTGCTTTCCAAAGACTCTTTACAACTCTATATCTCAACTATCCCTACGAATTGAAAACAAAACAAGACAACACAAAAAATACTAAGATCAACTCTAAGTCTCGCATTGCATGGCGATAGATGTCATCATTTCTTATAGACTACGAATCAAAATCCTATACAAAGTGTATTCAATTGCATTGTCTAAAATGGCAAGATTTTATCAACTTAATTATATAAAGCACAACTTACAAGAGGAAAGAAGGCTTAGTTAATAAGAATATTATACGAACAAACTCAATAATAATTCTAGTTTCAAAAGCTGTTCTAGAAAGAGAGTTCAAATTCATCATTGAAAGTGGAAGAAATGCTAGCATTTAAAATATTTATTATTTCATAAGCATTAAATTTTCTATCTCCCCCCAAGCTAAAATCAAGCATTGTCCTCAATGGCGAAGATATTAATACAACAAGGCATTCAAGAAAATAAAGCTTGAGTTGAATAGAAACTTCCCTGGTTTGTCACATGCTGTAATTTTCTTAAGCTGCCCATTCCTTCTATTTTGAGATGAAACAACTTGATGCTAGAAGCAAATTCTTGTCAGCTGAAACTTTTATCTCGATACCATATTTCCTCCTGATACTTCCAGACAGCTGCATCTGCAGGTAATAATGTTATAGCAACCTCCAAACAGCAAGTTTACAGCTGAAGAGGATTTCTTATCCTTCTAGGTGTAGCAGTGAAGTTGGCAACAACAAGTTGTATGCAATAATATTATTTGGTATTGAAAAAAAAATATATCGCAATAATCATGAAGGCTGTAGACATGTAGCTTTCTGTGCAGAAAAGTTTCAACATCTTACAAGATCCGTGCCATTTCTTATTTCAGCTTTCCGAGAAAGAGTTTACCGTAAGTTAAATAATAACACTTTCATACCTAGAGTAAACTCCTTTCGCCGAATTGATTTGTCATGGTAGAACTTTGTGCGTTCCTTGTAAATTTTTGGATTCTCATAAGCCTCATTGTGGGTTTCTTCCTACTCATTAAGTTGCAACTTTCTTTCATTCTCTGTATTTTTTATGTCAAAATTTAGCTTCTTAATAGCCCAATATGCATTATGTTCAACTCTTATAGGTAAGTGGCATGCTTTTCCAAATACAATATGATATGGACTCATCCCTATAGGTATTTTATATGCTGCTCTATAAGCCCATAAAATATCATTAAGTTTTATTGCCCAATATTTTTTTGTGGTGTTCCTCTAATATATTCTTGATTTCTCTATTGCTAATCGCTGCTTGTCCTGAGGTTTAAGGGTGATATGGAATGGCTACCTTATAAGTTAGACCAAATTTTCTTATCGAAGTATGAAAAGGTTTATTATAAAAATGTTTACCACCATCACTAATTATTGCTCTAGGTGTTTCAAATCTAGTGAAAATCATATTTTAAGAAATTTGAGAACAATTTTATGATCATTAATTTTTGTAGCTTAAATCTCTACCATTTAGATGCATAATCAAAAACAATATGAATATAAGAATACCCGAAGGAGGAAGGTAATGAACCCATGAAGTCTATACTCCAAACATCAAAATGTTCTACCACCAAAATATTAATCAAAGCGTCATGCTTCTCCTGCTAATATTTCATATTCTTTGACATCTGTCACACTTACAACAAAAGTTAAATTCATCTTTAAATAAAGTGGGTCAAAAGAAACCTGATTGATGGACTTTATGTGCTGTTTTCTTAGTATCAAAGTGCAATCCATATGCTAACTCATGGATATGACTTAACATGCTTTCTTATTCATGTTCAGAAACACATCTTCTAATGATTTGGTCCGAACAGTGCTTAAACAGATGGATCATCCCCATAGTAGTGCTTCACCATAGAAAGAAATCTCTTCTTTTCATAAAAAAATAAACTATTTTTGATTATACGACTAGCAAGAAAATTCACAAAATTATCATACCAAGGTCCTTTATAATTAAAGGAAAGAACTTGTTCATTTGAGAAAAAATCGTTTAGAGGCATGGTATCTTCTTTTCTTTGATCTTCAATCATGACACAAGAAAGATGTTCTGCTACCACATTCTCGCTTCCTGTTTTATCTTTAATCTCCAAATCGAACTTTTGTAGTAGTAGATCCATCGAATCAACCTACACTTTGCATATTTTTAGTCAATAAATACTTAAGAGCAGCATGGTCAGTAAATACAATAATTGTAGAACTAAAAATATATGGGTGAAATTTTCTAAAATAATCACCATAGTAAGCAACTCTTATTCTATTGTTGAATAATAAAATTGTGCATCACTCAAAGTCTTGATAGCATAATATCTAACATCTGGCAGTTTATCAATTCGTTGACTTCGAACTATACCAATAGTATAATCTGAAATATCACATATTAATTCAAATGATAAATTCTAATCAGGAGCAGTAATGATAAGAGCAGTAGTTAAGGCATTTTTCAGATTATTGAATGCATCCAAACAATTTTAATCAAAACCAAACACAACATCAGGCTTAGTTATTTTAGAGAAAATCTTTAATTAATCTTTTATAAAATCCAGCATGGCCTATGAAACTTTTAAAGTAGGAGGAGGAGGTAAATTTTTAATAATTTCAATTTTAGCTCTATCCACCTCAATTCTTTTACTAGAAACCACATGTCCTAACACAATTTCTTGTCTAACCATAAAATGACATTTTTCTCAACTCAAAACCAAATTCGTTTATTCACATCTACATAAAACCAATTTTAAGTTATCAAGACATCTATCAAAAGAAAATCCAAAAACTAAAATGTCATCCATAAATAACTCAATAATCCTCTCCACCATATCAGAAAATATAGCCATCATGCATTTTTGAAATGTTGCTGGAGCATTGTACAAACCAAAAGGTATTCTCCTATAGGCAAAAGTGTCAAATGGATAAGTGAAAGTTATTTTCTCTTGATCTTCCGGCGCAATTAAAATTTGACTATAATTTGAAAAACCATCCTGAAAATAGTAATGTGAGTGGTTAGCTAAGCGTTCAAGTATTTGATCTATGAAAGATAAAAGAAAATGATTTTTTTTTGTCGCAGAATTCAATTTCTATAATTAATATAAACACGCCATCCAGTAGTTATTCTTATAGGGGTCAACTCATTATTCTCAATTTTATCAGTGTCACACTATATTTTTTAGGTACTATTTGCACCATCTACTATTAGAGATTGGATAGATTACTCCCATCTTTTTTGGCTTTCACATGTAGGCTCGGCATCATCTTTATTAAAATTGTATGCATACACATCACATGATTAACACCTTTTATATCAGCTATTGTCCAACCTGTTGTTGTACTATGTTCTCTTAGGATACCAATTAAACTTTTCTCTTCTCTAACTGTAAGATCTGGAGATATGATAACTGGAAGGGTTTCATTATCACATAGGAATGCATATTTTAGATTTCAGACAATGATTTGAGTTCTAACTTAGGAGAAACTATAATAGATGGCCCTATTCTTATCTTGTTCATCTCTACAGGTTCAAATGAGACTCTATAACTACGTTGAATTGGTTTTAACACATTCAGGGCAGCAATCATATCATTAGAAATATCGCTCTTTCCCACATCTATAATTAATGCAGCTTCTAAATCATTTTGCATTTTTTCTACAAAACAAGAAAATCGATTAGTGGATCTAATAAATCAACAGAAAAGAAAGAATCTTAAGAAAAATGAAAGATGTTTTAAAGCATGATACACTTTGAATTTGAATGTTTCACCCAACACTATCATTATGAGGGTGACATTTTTTCACGTTGATACATGTGTCTGCAGTAACTATGAATGGATGACCAAGAAGAATAGTGATCTCACGATCACTCCTTAAGTTTTGCTCTATGTTTAAAACAATAAAACATACAGGAAAAATTAATTTATCAAATTAAACTAAAACATCCTCTATAATATTTATGTAATGCCGTATAGAATGGTCAGCAAGTTCGAGGCATGCAGTGGTCTTCTTTATTCTTTCCAAACCCAACTCTTTATAAATAGAAAAAGACATCAAGTTGATGCTTGCACCTAGGTCCATATAGCACGTTCAAGTTTCTTGGCACTAATAATGATAGGAATATCAGAACTATCTGAATCATCAAGCTTTATTGGAGCTCGCTTTCAACACTGCAGTTACATTCTTTTTCAGGAAATTACTAAAGATGCATAAAGTCCCTCGAAATTATGAATTATATAATTGCATTCACTTTGGTCCAGTAAATACTCACTATAGTTATTAATCCTATGATTCATAAACTATGCTCCGATTGATTTTCAGAAACACAATTAATAAACTAATCTAGATATCAAATTCAATGTTGATAAAACATATAAATTTAATAGCTAAACATCTTTCCATACGAGGATTAACAACTCATAATTAAGAAAAAAAATTCATACATCACATAATATTTAAGAAATAAATCAATTTATTAAGATTTTATCCTAACTCTAACTTAAAAGATTTAGCTACTCATGCTAATATTATACACAACAATATTGTATGAGATATTAAATATGAGAAAAGAAAGTAAATCTAAACTTACACTCCAGCAGTTTGGATCCAAATTTCGGTGGTGGCTCTAATGAAACTTTCTGTATCATTATAACTGCCCAATGAATGGCGATCTGGACTGCTGATTTGTGATGGTAGTGGCTCTCCACCAAATCTGGATCTCCTTCGCTGTTGTTTGTCTTCCCGAATCTCCCTCTACTCCGTGGATTTTAATTCTGTCCTTTGTTGCCTCTCTTTCTAATCCCCTATCTGTTCTTCTCTTATATTCCTCTCATTTTCTCACTCTCTTTTTTTATGAATTAAAAGGAAGGAAATCTAGGGTTAAAAATTTAGAGAGAGAGAGAGATAAATGTTTTCTCCGGCTTAGAGAAAAATTTCAAGATTAGGGCTCTGTTGAAAATCCTTTCCTCCTCAAAACCCCTTCCTAAAAGTTCTCCCCTCATATGTTAGACTTTCCAAATATATATCTTTTTTTTTTTTCTTACTTTTTACTTGGATTGTTGTTTTGGGCCTTAAGATTGCAAAGCCCATTACAACTTGACTTTTCTTTGAATTTTCCTTGATGCTTCCTCTTTGATTTTCCATTTCTTGTATCATTAGCTCCTTATTTCCTACACATTTAAAAAAAAAAGGTAATTAGCTTATAAATGTAATAAATTATTATTTTCATTATGGTAAAATGATATATAAAATTGTATACTATTATATACTTATCAACATCTCCCTAACATTGTGTAGATGATCTTTTTAGTAAATTGCGTGAAAAGTCTTACTTCATTTGTATACTCCCCCGATAACTAATCGGTAATATGTGTCCAAGTTTTATCTATTCTATTCAAAATTTTTAAATGTTAGCATCGTACTAATTAAAATTATACTTAAACTAATTAATTGTTAGATATTCCTGCAAGCTTAACTCAAGAGGGGAGGGATGAATTGAGTTGGTCTATAAAAAATTTTATCAAATTTGTTATCCTACTGGCAGAGAGCTAGCAGCCGGCTGTGTCAATACTGTCACCTGCAGACAGAAGAGTTAGTGTGTTTACTAACAGAAGTAACAAAGAATAGTGCTCAGAATTTTTAACGTGGTTCGGCAAAACCCCTTTGCCTACATCCACGGTCGCTCTATCACCAAAGCCAAAGCTTCACTAGACCTTTAATATGCTACAAATACACCTAGAGCGAAGTGCTTCGCCAAGCACACATATTCTACCGGGTTTCTTCGCCAAGACAACCCCTACCAGCCTCCTGGACACGCCTGTCCCCCTGGCTGATTTGCTAGCACTATTACAAGGTCTAAGAGCTTACACTAAGCTCAACCCGAGCTTCCTTTACCGGTGCATCCAGCACCACCTTTACACTGTAAGTGACAAGTTGCAAGAAAATAAACAAGTATTGAGTGCAAGATCTATCTCATGAATGTTGGGTGTTTAATCGGTGATTCAGATGAGATGATCGGAGAGATTGGTGAGGTATTTCTTCAGTATGATTTGCAGCAAGATTTGTTTGTGTGGAGTAGTCAAGTTCGTGACCGGCAGTGGGAGTTTCTGTGTAGAGTGGTAGAGTTCTTGTATATCTCTGTTTTTGCTTGAGTTCTCTCTACTTCTATTTTCTTTATGTTTTCTCCCTGTTTTTCTCTATTTCTCCACCACGTTTCCTCGTTGCTGTGACTCCCTTTTTATAAAGCATCTTTCCTGTGCAGGAGCGGTTGAGGAACGTTGCTATTGGCGCTCGGTTCTTCACGTCAGAGAAGGAATGGTGTTGTCCAGTGGTTCTTCAGCTGTTTTTGTGCAAAGTCTTTGTTGCATTGAATGCGTTGAAGAGATTTGAATTTGCTGCCAACGGTTGAGTGCTTAATTCAGCTAAGCTTCTGTTTGAATTTCGGTGAGCTGATGAGCTGATATGGTATGTCCATAATAAATGCAGTGCAGGTTGACCGCTTGACTGATCAAGGACTTTGACTGCTTTCTTTCCTTGATTATTGAGCTTCCCTTTTGTGTGAAAGTGAAGATGATTCTAGCTCTTGTAAATTTTCTGTTTGAGGTCCTTCAGTCCGTTGTGAGTGCAGGTGATTTTTGAAGGCAAGGGAAACTTCGTTGCCGTTGAACATATGGGTTTGTCCCGAAACAGAGAAGTCTGCATATACTTCAGTAGCCAAACAACTGACTATAATGTGGCTGTTGCATCCCCTGTCCCGTATGTTGTTCTCTGTCCAGCTTCAGTAGCAGCATAGCAGTTGGCTGTTATTTAGCTGTGGCATCCTCTGTCCGGTGTGCTGTCCTCTGTCCAGTTTGTAGTAGCATAACGGTTGGCTGTATGATGGCTGTTTTGTCTACTGTAAATTAAATGATCTTGTTTGTCTAATCCTGCAGACTTGTTTTCAGATTATTAGTTTTATATAAATCATAGTTCTTAATTCTTTGTTATCATCAAAATTATCCTTGTATTTCCAACAATCTCCCCCTTTTTGATGATGACAAACAAATTAAGAATTATTGATTTATGTTTTTGTAAGCCATAAATTTGAATTGAAAATTTGCCATACCTTTTCATGACTCCCCCTCAACTGGTGCATCTATTTTACTTATCTGTTTATTGCTCATGGCTCCCCCTTAGATTGAGCCAGAAATTTTTCTCCCTCTTTAGTAATACTTCTTTCTCCCCTTCTAACAATAATTCTTCTTCTTTCTCCCCCTTTTGTCATTTCAAAAGGCTTATGTAACATTGCTAGATTGTGACAGGTTAGGCAGAAGACATATAACGAAAAGTGCAGTCATTCATTTAAGCATAAAACATAAACAAGCAAACATCCAGTCACATAAAACATACATCTAAGCAGATAATGAAACTAAGCCTAAGCTAAGTTTTCAACTAGTTGTTTCTACGCTTAGATGATGTTCTACAGCCAGGAGGTCTAGGACGTTGATGTTTTGGTTTAGCTGCAGAAGATGGAGGAAGTATTTCTACATCCTCATCAACAAGGGCTTGTGAGCTGGAGACTGGTTTGTGAGCTTTGCGTTTTTGGTTCCTGCGCTTAGGGGGAAGGCTAGGAACGGTTGAGGGAGCTGATGGGGGTTCAGAGATAGGAGGTTCAGTGGTAAGGGGTTCATGTTGGAGCTCTGTTGGGATATCTTTGGACAGTGATTCTTCAGGCAAAGGAGCTTCATAAACGATAATTGATAATGGCTCAGTTTCTGCATCAGGTTCTTCAATGGCTCCTTCAGCTGGGCATTCTTCAGGTGATTCCATGTGCTTGGTTGCTTTGTCTGGAGATGCTGAATGATCATTGCTTCCCATATTATAGTAATCTGCATTCATCTGTCCATCCTCCTGCCCATCTTCCTGTGCATTTTCCTCTGCATCCGTCTGTCCAGTCTCAAGTTCATCTCTGGCAGACTTGTTCTTTGGGTGCCCTGGTTGGTAGATGGCGTCCTTGAGCTCTTCAAAGGTTATGTTCAGCTTCTGAATTTCCTTAGTTTGCTCCAGGATGACATTGAGAATATTTGTCAAGCACTGAGTCAGCTGAGCTGTTGTGGCACTTGTAGAGTTATTGTCAACTGAAGTGTGCTTGAACGTTAGCCTTTCCTCTGCTTCAATGATTCCTCTCAAGAACTTGGCATCCATCCTTATCATCTTTTTCACTTGTAGGGTTCCCGTAGGTACAGCCTTGAATTGACATATCCTACATATAATATGAGGGTATGGGAAGTGCTTACTGCCAGACTTGAAGACTCTCATCATGTGGTGCAACATCACCGCACAGATGTTGATTGGCAATTTCTTCATCAACCTCCATAACAGAAAGGCGTCGTAGTTGGTGATAATGTTGCGGCTTCCAGACCGAGGAACTATTACTTTGGAGATGACATGGCAGAGAGCTCTCGACAATAGAGGTAAGTGGGCGGCCGACGCATATTGGAGCTTTGTTACAACCTCTGTTTCCAGTGCTTGCTTGAGGTAATTCAGTTTGGAGTCACTGGCAGGCGGCATCTCTTCTCGGTAAGGTAGATCGAGCATTAAGGACATGGATCGCGCTTCCAGGTTGATCTCGATTCCATTAACCATGGTCTGAACAGAGGTGCCACCGGTCGGATGAAGATTGGCGTAGAACATTTTGACACATTCCTCTGAAAATTCTCCCGGCCACTCATTGAACGCTGTCCATCCTTGTGCCTCAAAAATTTCATCCACTTCAAGGCCGTAGTAGTTGAAGTCGTCGAAATTCACACTTGCCGGCGTCAGAATTGGAATTGCTAGCTGCCGACTGTATTTCTCGAATTCCTCCTTGCCGATGAATCTCTCGTCATGGTCGTGGAAAGTTCTGGAGCTTCTTGCTTGAGTTTTCTGATTTTTCTTGGCCATTGCAGAGGTTTGGGAATTTGGCTTAGGGTTTGAGATTTAGGATTCGAGAGGGAGAGGGAAATTTGAAATGAAGACGACGAGTTGTGAGGAGCTGCCCAGTCGGGTTAGCTTATACTGCATACAGCCTAGTATGAGTCAGCTGGGTCATGTGCTCAGCACGTGACCGGTCAGCTGCTTACTATAGTTCTATCAGTTGCAGTCGACTGTTGTGCGACTGTAACCATGCTGAAATCTAAGTACGTACAGAGACAGAATAGAGCATAGTTATATGACACATAAACCTATCTCATGGCAGATTTTTATGAATGAGTCAAGTCCTAAAGGTTTAATGAAGATGTCAGCTAGTTGATTTTCAGAATTAACAAAGTTTAACACTATATTATTGCATTCAACATGCTCTCTAATGAAATGATGTCTTAAATCTATGTGCTTTGTGCGTGAGTGTTGAATGGGATTTTTGGTTAACTTAATGGCACTTGTATTGTCACAGAATATAGGCACATTCTTAAAATCACAGCCAAAATCAAGAAGTTGTTGTTTTATCCAAAGTACCTGAGAGCAGCAACTTCGAGCGGCTATGTATTCTGCTTCGGCAGTTGACATCGCCACTGAAGGTTGTTTTCTAGAGCACCATGAGATCAGACAACCTTCTAAAAACTGACAAGAGCCACTTGTGCTCTTTCTATCAAGCTTGCATCCACCAAAGTCGGCGTCAGCATAGGCATATAAATTAAATTCACAGCCTCTTGGATAGAATAATCCTAATTCTTTAGTTCCTACCAAGTATCTAATGATTCGTTTTACAGCTATCATGTGAGACTCTTTTGGATCACTTTGAAATCTAGCACATAGGCATACACTAAATTGAATGTCCGGTCTACTGGCAGTAAGATAAAGAAGTGATCCAATCATACCTCTATATAATTTTTGATCAACTGCTTTACCTGTCTCATCTCGGTTCATTTTGCAAGAGGTTGACATTATAGTGCTTATCTCCTTGCTTCCTTCCATGTTGAACTTTTTGATCAACTCTTTAATGTATTTGCTTTGACTTATGAATATGCCATTTTTTAGTTGTTTAATTTGCAGACCAAGGAAATAATTTAGTTCACCCATCAAGCTCATTTCAAACTCCTCTTTCATTAAGCCAGAAAATTTTCTGCATAGACTTTCATTAGTGGCACCAAATATTATATCATCTACATATACTTGTACAATCAACATGTCATTATCTTCATGCAATGTTGACATAGTTAAGTCAATCTTACCTCGACTGAAGCTTTTTTTAATCAGAAATGTGCTTAACCTTTCATACCAAATTCTTGGAGCTTGTTTCAAATCATAAAGAGCTTTGTTCAATTTGTAAACATGGTTTGGGTAGCTTGTGTTTTCAAACCCAGGAGGTTGTTCAACATAGACTTCTTCTTTCAAAAAATCATTTAGAAATGCACTTTTAACATCCATTTGAAAAAGTTTGAAATCTTTATGACATGCAAAAGCAAGTAGTATTCTAATGGCTTCAAGACGTGCAACAGGAGCATAAGTTTCATCAAAATCTATTCCTTCTTCCTGATTATATCCTTTAGCTACTAGTCTAGCTTTGTTTCTAGTTATGATGCCATTTTCATCCAATTTATTTCTAAATACCCATTTTGTTCCTATGATGGATTTATTTGGAGGTTTTCTAACAAGATACCATACATTATTTCTTTCAAACTGATTTAATTCTTCTTGCATGGCAGTGATCCATGAACTGTCTGTCAATGCATCATCTATGCATTTTGGTTCTAAATTTAATACAAATGCAGAATATTCCATGAAATTATTTTTAAAGTAAGATCTGGTTCTTGTACCTTCATTTACTTCACCTAGTATATTTTCTTGTGGATGACTGGATCTGTACTTGAAAGTCCTGCTGGTCTGCTCATAGGTTTTTGTCTGATCAGGTAGAATTTCAGGAGTCTGTCCTTCCTCTGTTATTTCAGCTGGCTGTTCGTCTGCTGTTTGGGTCTCTGTAATCTGTTGTTTTTCTGTCGATGGGAACAGCTCTTCTTCTTCTTCTGATCCTGCATCTAGTTCTCGATTTCTTCTCGTCCCATTGTTAGACTTATTAAATAATACATGTATAGATTCTTCAACAATCATGGTTCGTTTGTTGAAAATTCTATAAGCTTTTGACGTAGAAGAGTAACCGAGAAAAATACCTTCATCACTTTTTGCATCAAACTTTCCAAGATTATCTTTCCCATTGTTGAGGATAAAACATTTGCATCCAAAGATTCTCAAGTAACCGATATTTGGGATTCTTCCCTTTAAAAGCTCATATGGAGTCTTTTTAAGAATGGGGCGAATGAATGCACGATTAATAATATGACATGCAGTATTAACGGCTTCTGCCCAAAAATATTTTGGTAGGTTCTGTTCTATGAGCATTGTTCGTGCCATTTCTACTAGCACTCTATTTTTTCCTTTCTACTACACCATTTTGTTGGGGAGTTCTTAGAGCAGAGAAATTATGTGTTAAGCCATTCGAGTCACAGAATTCATCAAAATAAAAGTTTTGAAATTCCTTGCCATGATCACTTCTAATAGCACAGATGTTTAAGTTTAATTCTTTTTGAATCTTTTTGAAAAAGCATATGAATGTTCTCAGTGCATCATTCTTGTATGCTAAAAAGTAAACCCAACAGAAACGAGAATAATCATCTACTATTACTAGACAGTAATACTTACCTCCCAAGCTTGCTGTTCTTGCTGGTCCAAATAAATCCATGTGTAGCAGTTGTAATGGTTGCTTGGTTGTTATCACTTGCTTGTGCTTGAATGATGACTTCACTTGTTTTCCTTTGGCACATGCATCACATAATTCATCCAAGCTATAGTTGGCTTCAGGCAGTTCCTTTACTAGTTTTAGTTTGGAAAGTTTTGATAGTATTTTGATGTTGTAGTATCCCAAACGTCTATGGCAGAGCCAGCTGCTTTCCTGTTGGCTCGCTACTAAACACATCTTATTATTAGGAAGATCATCAATATAGAGTACATAAACATTACCTTCCCTCTTTCCGTTTAGTATTTCTTCTCCAGATGACAGATTAACAATTGAGCAGCATTGATTGTCAAAATTAACTTTAATACCGTTATCACACAATTGACTTATGCTTATTAGGTTATGTTTTAATCCTTTAACATGAAGAACATTTTCTATGCATAGGGAGGAAGGATTACCTATTTTTCCTATGCCTATTACTTTGCACTTACTGTTGTCTCCAAGGATTACATTTCCGCCAATTTGTTTTTGTAGACTGCTGAAACATTTTTCATTTCCTGTCATATGTCTTGAGCACTCGCTGTCCAAGTACCACTTGCTGAATCTCAGTCGGGTTAGCTCTTCTCCTTCCTGCAAAAGAAGTTTTAGTACTTAGGTACCCAAATTTCTTTGGGTCCTAAAGAGTTAGTGCTGTTAATTGTTCCTTTTGGAACCCATATCATTTTTGTTTTATTGGTGTTCTTTTTGTACCAGCAAGAATTAACATTATGACCCTTTCTCCCACAATGGAAGCATTTAACGAATGGTATCGTGGAGTAAGGCTCATCTGCTGTATATGTTCTAGACGTTACATTTTTGTTTTGCATTCTTGCTGTCGCCATACCTGAGTAACTTGTAGAGGGCTGATCATACCTTGCGACTTGTTTACCAGTTGCAGTAGGTGCTGAAATGAATCCTATTCCTTCCTTTCTATAAGGACTGCGTTGAGCTCCCAGTATAGCATCTAGTCTATCCTTACCATTTACAAATTTCGCCAATGATGCTTCTAGGTCGAGATTCTTGCTATGTAGTGTTTTGTTTTGTTGAAGCAGTCTCTGATTTTCTTCCATCAGCTTAGTTTCTTTCACGTGCATATTGGTATAATCAGTCATGAATGGTTTAAGATCTGGAATGGTAGGATATGACAGTCTATCCACCTCTCGACTTAGTACATCATTCAACTCCTCAAGCTCTGCAATTTTCTTTATCATATCTATGCTTGAGCTTTCTGTACATCTTGTCAGTTCTTCAGACTTACATTCATTCAGTTTGACATGGAGCTTTTCGTTTATTTGAACTAAACGTTTGTTTTCAATATGTAATGCACATAGTTTAGAATTAATATGAACATAATCTTCATGGAGTGTGTCTTTCATAGCATCAGTTTTGTCTTCTAAGGCATTTTTTAAAACAAATATTTCCTTTTTCAGACATTCGTTTTCATCCTTAGTTCTATGCATGCATACCTTCATAGTTTTGCAGTCGGTTTTGGCATGTAGGTATTTTGCATACAGTTCATCAAAAACATCTTGTAATTGTTCATTAGAATCATCATAATCAGTAGAATTTACCTCACTGTCATTTTCATGATCTGCCATCAGACATAAGTTGCTTTCTTCATTTTTCTCTGTCTCAGTCTGACTGTCTTCTGATGAGCTTTCATCTTCATCACTCCAGACTGCCATAGCTCGTTTTATTCTTGTGTCCTTGTATTTAGATCTCTTGAGCAGTGGACAATCGTTTTTGAAATGTCCTGGCTTGTTGCAGTTGAAGCAGTCGGTGTCCTGTCTGTCCTCTCCTCTATTGGTTCTTCCAGGAACCCTTCTTTTTCTAAGCTTGTTTCTTCTGAGAAAACTTTTAAATTTACGAGTTAAGAGTGCAATGTCTTCATCAGAGGAAGAATCACTTACCTGCTGGTCGTTGATCTTTAATGCAATCCCTTCAGGACGTTCATCAATTTTCTTCAGAGATAATTCCTTGGCCATTAGCTTGCCAATCAGTTCATCTAGTGACATTTGAGGAAAAGTTGGATTTTTTCTATGGCATCTACTTTAGATCCAAATGTTGGCAGCACAGCTCTCAATATCTTCCATTTCAGTTCTTCAGGTTTGAATACTTTTCCTAAATTCTTCAGAGGATTTGTAATGTTAGTAAATCTAGTGAACATCTGATTTAATGGACTCACCTCGGTTCATCCTGAAGTTTTCATACTCATGCATGAGCAGATTCACTCTGGTTTTCTTGACTTGAGTGGTTCCTTCATGCGTTACCTCCAACTGATCCCATATTTCTTTGGCAGAGTTGCAAGCACCGATTCGGTTGAACTCATTAGGATCCAGATGCACAATGAGAATGTTCATAGCTCATCATTCATTGATATGAGCTTGTTATCTTCATCATTGTATTCTCGTTCACCTTGGGATCGTAACCCATTTGGACCAGTTTTGGTTGGAAGGATAGGTCCGTCCCGTATGATCTTCCATAGTGTGAAGTCTTGTGCTCGAATGAAGATTGTCATCTTGATTTTCCAGTAGCCATAATTTGTTCCATCAAAGAGTGGTGGTCTGTTGGAGGATCTACCTTCAAAAGCTATAGGAACAAGGTTAGCCATAAGGATCTTTTACCTCAAGGTTGTTAGACCTTTGATTTTTTTTGAGGCCTCTTTACGATACCAGGTTGTTAGATATTCCTGCAAGATTAACTCAAGAGGGGAGGGGTGAATTGAGTTGGTCTATAAAAAAATTTATCAAATTTGTTATCTGACAGAGAGCTAGCAATAGGCATTGTGTCAATCTTTGTCACCAAAATGAAGAATTAGTGTGTTTCTTGTGAAGTAACAAAAAGTAGTGCTCAGAATATTTAACGTGGTTCGGCAAAATTCCTTTGCCTACATCCACGGTCGCTCTATCACAAGAGCCAAAGCTTCACTAGACCTTTAATATGCTACAAATACACCTAGAGCGAAGTGCTTCGCCAAGCACACATACTCTACCGGGTTTCTTCGCCAAGACAACCCCTACCAGCCTCCTGGACACGCCTGTCCCCTTGGCTGATTTGCTAGCACTATTACAAGGTCTAAGAGCTTACACCAAGCTCAACCCGAGCTTCCTTTACCGGTGCATCCAGCACCACCTTTACACTGTAAGTGACAAGTTGCAAGAAAATAAACAAGTATTGAGTGCAGGATCTATCTCATGAATGTTGGGTGTTTAATCGGTGATTCAGATGAGAGGATCGGAGAGATTGCTGAGGTATTTCTTCAGTATGATTTGCAGCAAGATTTGTTTGTGTGGAGTAGTCAAGTTCGTGACCGGCAGTGGGAGTTTCTGTGTAGAGTGGTAGAGTTCTTGTATATCTCTGTTTTTGCTTGAGTTCTCTCTACTTCTATTTTCTTTATGTTTTCTCCCTATTTTTTTCTTTTTCTCCACCACGTTTCCTCGTTGCTGTGACTCCCTTTTTATAGAGCATCTTTCCTGTGTAGGAGCCGTTGAGGAACGTTCTTTGTTGGCGCTTCGGTTCTTCTTCACGAAGAAGGAATGGTGTTGTCCAGATGGTTCTTCAAATTGCTTTTTAGGCAAAGTCTTTGTTGCATTGAATGCGTTGAAGAGATTTGAATTTGCTGCCAACGGTTGAGTGCTTAATTCAGCTAAGCTTCTTTTGAATTTCGATGAGTGATGAGTTGATATGGTATGTCCATAATAAATGCAGTGTGCAGGTTGACCGCTTGACTGATCAAGGACTTTGTTGCCGCTCTTTCCTTGATTATTGAGCTTCTCTTTTGTGTGAAAGTGAAGATGATTCTAGCTTTTGTAAATCTTCTGTTTGAGGTCCTTCAGTCCGTTGTGAGTGCAGGTGATTTTTGAAGGCAAGGGAAACTTCGTTGCCGTTGAACATATGGGTTTGTCCCGAAACAGAGAAGTCTGCATATGCTTCAGTAGCCAAACAATCGATCAGTAATGTGGTACATTGCATCCTCTGTCCCGTATGTTGTTCTCTGTCCAGCTTCAGTAGCAGCATAGCAGTTGGCTGTTATTTAGCTGTGGCATCCTCTGTCCGGTGTGCTGTCCTCTGTCCAGTTTGTAGTAGCATAACGGTTGGCTGTATGATGGCTGTTTTGTCTGCTATAAATTAAATGATTTTGTTTGTCTAATCCTGCAGACTTGTTTTCAGATTATTAGTCTTATATAAATCATAGTTCTTAATTGTTTGTTCTCATCAAAATTATCCTTGTATTTTCAACATTAATTATCATGTTTGTAAGTTATGTATAATAACATATATATACACAAACTAATTCAAATTATACAAACTAGTTAACTTCATCACCTTCGGTTCAATTTCAACATTTAAAGTAAGTTTATGCAATGTACTAATACTTTCTCCTAGCAATAATCGTCTAACATCCAAACAACATTCATCTAACAACATTCAAACAATAATTCGCTTTATAACCAATGTTCGTCTAACAACATTCAAACAAAACATTGACAAGATTCAAATTCATGCCAGTTCAAGACCCTCAAATTTAAATTCAAATTCAATTGACAACATTTTAACGAAATTGTTAATCAACTCACCTTGCTTAGCTTTCAGTCATTTATGTGGCGGCGAAAAATGAGGTGAGTCATGCCAACGGCCGTCAAGGAGGGCAGCGACCAATTCCGGTGAGGTGTTCTATCATGGGATAAGCTAGCATGGAGAGTAACTGCGAGAGCTCATCCTGCCAGAAGAGCGGTAGCAAGTGGACAACATCGGAGTTCTAGAGGAAGAGCTGATTAGCAATGAAAATACTGCATTTGTAGTTGATTTAATCTCATATTATCGATTGGCAGAATATAGTTGGTAACTTTACCGACCGCAATGAGCGTAGTCTCAAATTACACATTATCGACTAACACAACAAAGACAGTCGGAAAAAGGGCCCAAATTGAGACAAAACCTAACGAAACAACCGCGGTTCGGTTCCTATTTAGTATTACTTACCGACTAAATCTCACATAGTCGATAATTTTATCGACTAAGTAAAGTTCATTGGCAAGCATCACAAAATCACTGACTAAATCCTTTTTCTAGTTGGTAGTTAGTTAATTTACCGACGATTATATTTCCAATGGTAACTCCAAATTTTACCGACAGTCTAGGTTAGTTAGTAAATTTCAGTTGGTGATACTCATTTTTGTAATAGTAGGCGGGACAGTAGCGGATCGAGGGTGCTAACTAGGGAGGGCTCAAGGCGCCGGCAAGAGGCGGCGATCAGAAGTAAGGTGTTACAAAAGCAACGTCAGGTGATTCTGGCAGCGAGCAAAGGCGCCAAATCTAACAACGAGCAGAGGCGGCGAGATCTGGCGGCAAAATTTGGTGACAAGCAGTAGCCGCTGGGACACGGAAGACAAAAGTCACTGTGTTTCCAGGCAAGATCTAGCAGCGTGGAAGATCAAGATCCAATGATGCGACAGTAAGATAGAAGCCTCAAGGCGATTTCGACAGTGGTGGTGGCGGCGATCTGGGCAGCGACGACTAAGGTTTGCAGATTTCTCCTTTTATTTTTTGTTGATCAATCAAAGCTGTCGATTTTAAGACATCAACCACTATGATCACCTACAACAATCAATAGTTGTCCGCTGACGTGGTTAAAATATGTTGGTAAAAATAGGTTTGGCTTTGGTATCAAGATAATATTCAAAAGTTGATTTCACTTGTTATATTTCTTAATAGAAAAGGTACGATGTATATAGGATATAAATATGTAAATTAGAAAGAATATCTAATATCTAAAGAAGAAAATATCTTCTCACATGATGCTAAACAATAATATAAGACACTAAAATAAAATAAAACTTACAATCATTAATAATATTTTAACTCCACCCAGTAATTCTTTTAAGTAACTTATGTACCCACCACTATCATTACCTCATATTCTTTTCTAAAAGTCTTCAGAAACTCCCTAATGAATGCATATGTTTTGATTTGAAATTCCAAAAAGGGGGTTGTAAAAAGGAGAAGTTTTAACATGAAAGAATCACCGAACACGCAAGTGTTGGAGAACCTGTCTTATCTAGTTTTTTGATTCACTTAAGGTTAGACTGTCTGTGTTAGACCTTGAGCTTAGGTCTAGTTAAGGCATATGTATTGTGTAGAAACAGACACTTGATGTTAGGGTGTAACATCAAGTGTCTACATGTGAACCATGTACAAATTTGTGTTTCTTCTGCTTTGCATACTTCATTGATTACATTGGTTAATTGCTAACAAAATTTTTAACCAAGTTTGAGTAATAAACTAAACAAGCTGTTCATTGTCTATTCATTTATTTAAGAAAAATTTTATTTTAGTATAACTCAATTCGCTCCCCTCTCCCCTTTTTGAGTTGGGTTACATAGAAAATTTTAACAATTGGTATCAAACCTAACATAAAAAAGTTAATGTTTAACAGCATAGAGGGCATATCGATGAAAATGGTCAAAAGTTTCCTTTGAAGAACTTTAAATTCAATTTCTGAGTTATTTGACAAGTGCAAAGGCCTTAACTGCATGTATAAATCTTTAAAAGATCTATACATAAAAGTGAACAACTGAACGAGAAGTTAACAAATGAACTTAATGCATTGCACAAAAATGAACAAGTTAAGCGTGTTAAGTTGTAACAGAAAACTCCAAGTTAATATTATACATCTCAATACTTGTAATGAAAATTTGCATGATGAAATTGATGATCTGAAAGCTAGAAAGACGAAACAGTGAGTTGAAAAGGATGATCAACATTAGATTTGATTTCCAAGTTATTTTATTAGTTGTGTTTACGATGACATATTGGAGCGTGATTTATAAATCACAGAATTAAAAATTGTAATTTAGTATTTACTAAATCAAAGTTTATGCAATTATATACTTTATGATTTCATAGGACCTAATGAATTTCTAGTAATTTTGAAGTAAGGAGTGAGAATAAAATTAGACATAGATCATTTTAGACTGAACTAAGATTAGAATTATAATGAAAAATCATGTCTAAGCACTGATGAAGGTGTTAGGTACAAAATCTTTACAATTATTGTAATTTATTATCACATTTTTTTGAGAACTAAATTAAAAATGTTAGTGATGAATTTTAAAACTACTAATACAAAAATGATCATTATCGAATGAATATTGCCAACCAAAGTATGCAGTCGATAATAATAGCACATATTGAGTAAAATAAATCACTTAGTAGAGCTAATTATGTTACCGACTAAAACCTAACTCAGTCGGTAAATTAGATATTTTACCGACCAATCTTGGGAAAAGTTTCAGTTAACAAGTTTTTGTTATCATCGTAGGACAAGTTTAAATTAGGTTTGTCCGATCCTAAAACATTTATATGTTCATAAAGTACTGGATCTGAGTGATATAAGGATTGTCATTATGAATGCCATGACTATTATCGGAGTGTTGACGGTAGAGACAAAGATGGGGCAAACCGTTTAAGGACTTCACTATTGTAGCAGTCCGGTATGAAGAATGAATCTAATTATGCGATGTGTTTGATTTACAAGACTGGATAGTAAGATTCATTTGTTTAACTTTACCTTTAAAATTCTTTATGTCATACTGCAGACTGCTTGTGCAAAACAAATTATCCTTGGCTATATGCAAAACATATTCAAAAAGTAAAAACTGCTCATGCAAAAAATAACAGTTGCATTCAGCATACTCATGCACCATTGCATTCGTACAGCGGGAGAAGGTATTTCTTTTATGATTTTATAATTAATTCATAGTTCTGTTTAAATACAACAACACACAATGACTTTAATTAATAGCAAATTAATTATCTTAACAAATTTTCAAAATGCCAAATTTATTTATTTATATAAAGAAACACATATTTCAAAAGCAAAAGATAATGTGTTTAAACAAAAGATAAGAAGCTAGGTGTCGGAGGAGTCGCACTAAAATTATGTAATTTATGTGCTTTCACAATTTTTAAGAGATTAACTATAAGAATTATGGTTGCTAATATGCTACTTATGTTGTTTTAAACTAAAATACAGAATCATATGATAGAGATACATGTCAAGTTCCAAGAGGATGGGAACGCCGTCGATAACGAGGAGATATGGCTTCGTTGCTTAAAAAAGCACGTGAATATATTCGTGGACGTGGGCCTATGACATCTTGCACCCGTTCAGCTAGTTTCTCAAACTAATCATGGGAGAATAAGGTTTTGCAATATTAGATCATAACCTTAGAAGAAAAAAATGAAAGACAATAGGTAGCTTGAGAAGCAATAAGCTAAACTTTTTAAGAGTAGACAACATCTCCGTGGAAATGAAGAAAAAAACTATTATTTTTAATGGAGATGTTCGGAAAGTTTAAAAATATTACTAGACCAGCTATATAGTAGGTTTATTATTAATCTTATTTTATTTCAGTTACAGAAAAGATATATGTTTATGGCTTAGTGTAGAGTATTACACTAAATTCTTACACAACTTAGTTCTTGCATGTGGTATTCATTACATGTTTACATTTTTAAGTGAGATGGTATAGGCGATCTTACATTAATTTGGAGCTACTATGTCATTTATATACAACTTTAGTAATTACTTGGAGTATCTGACACTTTGTTTTTAAAACTTGTTTGAGCATAGTTATTAATTAAATCTTTTTCTCATCCTCCTTAGCTTTCTGATTGTGTGAAAAACTGTCAAGTCATTTAGAATTTAGTCTACAATGATAACTAATAATGTGTGATCCTACACTGTGTTGCTATTATCATACTCATTGAAGCTACTCTTGACATTTACTGTGATATTTCAAAATTCTTTCTAATATTTACATAATCTCTGCTCATCAGGGCTGGAGGAGAAGAGGAATTAAGGTCGTAGGTTGCGTATGAAAGGAGAAAGCAGCTAAGCAAGTTGCGTGTGAAGGCTGAGAAGACTGTAGAAAAGAAACTAGGCTCGAAACTTGAGATTCTAGCCCCTTTGAAGTACTAGATGGATAAATCTTATTAGATACATGATTTATTAGAATTTTCAAGTTTTGTAGTGCTATTGTATGGACAATATGTTAGTGGCTAGTAATTTGTCACATCTTTATTGGACAAAATTCTTATTTGTTCTTATTTGCTGTCTATTTTGAGTTGTAATTTTCTAATGATTTATTAATCTATTATTGATAACAAGGGCATCGTTGAATTCATATAAGTTGCCAGCTGAATTAGCTCGTAATCAGCAACTGCCTATTAAAGTAATAACCGCTTTGCCGACTAAAAGAGTTAGACAGTAATTACCGATTGAGAAAATAGTCGATATTCACTTGCTAACTTGTGCAGTCGGTAATTACTGTCTGCAAAATATAACATGTAATTACCGACTAGATATAGTAGTCGGTAAGTACCGAGTAGTTGCTTCAATTGGTACTTTGTTTATTGACATTTTAGGTGATCAGAATTTTTGATCTATATTTTATTTGCCTTACTGCTGTGATTTTTTATTTATTTTATATTAAAATGAGTTTAGAAAAATAAAATTTAGATGGTAGATAAATAAGCCCTAAAGATTAGTTAATTTCAAAATAGGAAGAACAGTTGTATGAGTGTCCGACGAAAGCAATAAGAGAAAAGAGAACGTTTGAGCGAAGAACGAATGAGTGTATCAAAAAGTGAATAGTTGAAAGAAAGAGAACACAATTAATTAGGAGGACGAATTTAGAGTTTTGGCTTAGACATGAAAAGTCGGGCAACTAAGCACGCGCTTAAACTCTCCGTCCATATCCCCCTTTCAATGGTAGCACCTACAAACTTGTATCATTAAATGCGGGAGAGCCGGTCGGGCGAATGAGGCATCCATTAATGCGTAAGATGAGCATGTCACTGACATCATTATAGGACCCACAATCTTTTTCTCTGTCACTCTCATCTATATCCCTCGTGGGGCGTGCTCGAGGTAGTAGTAGTGGAGCTCTTTTTTAAAGATCCTTCTAACAGGCAATCAGGCAAAAGGAATGAAAACAGAAAACTAGAACGCTGTTTGGCCAAGGGGACCATTCCTACATGTAGTTGTGTGCCCACATGATCCACATCCTCTCTCTACTTTGTTTTCCACCTAGCGGGCACTGGACATAGCATTATAAAAAGTACCTTGCGTGATTTCTTCTAAAAATAAAAGAAATACACAAATCGTTATATGTATCATGTCGCTCCTATCGTATTGCTTTGTAGATGATAAAAGGCAAAAGTCAAATCAACTCGAACTCTTAAAAGAGAGCCCGTGATGAGAGTAGGGGTGACATATATTTATATGGATCAAATTTTTCAACCTTAATTCTGATTAAACAGATCGATTTTGAATTATATTTTCAGATCGGATCATATATCGCCACCTCTAAATAAGAGGCAGAGATATTGAATACGTACTTACAATAGAAAGGTTTGAAAGCATTTATGATAAAAAAATTTTTAAAAAAATATTTAAAAAAATTACAAATAAATCTAATTTTTATTTTAATAATAAATAAAAAATTAAAAAATTAAAAAATATTATATAATATTTTAGAATGAAAATTGGTTGATAAGCGTTGTGGAGAAGTCCCTAATAAGTTTGAATGATGTTGCTACACTCGTGCGTAAGAAGAAGAGAGATCAGAAAGACGTAGGTAGAAGTAAAGGGGTGGTACTGAATAGATTAATGTTTTAGAGAAGAGAGAGAGAGAGAGCAGTGTGTTCCAAGACAAAATGATTGCATGGTTTTGGAGGAGGCAGATGCGAAGGCGTGGAGTGGGAAAGTAAGAAGCAAAGCAATTAGGGAGAGCAGCAGGAACTGCAGGAGGGAGAACGTGGGCCTTGACCGAGAAGGACTTGCATTTTTCTATTTGTTTATTGTGATTTTTACAGGAATTTAGTATATGTTGTGGCCTTCTTTCTAATCCCGATAGCAGCAGTGGCTGTTTCTAACTTACCTTACAGGCTCATCATCCTGCTCTCCTTTCTTCCTCTGCCTTTTGTCTTTTGCCACACTCGACCAGGGTCCAGGGGTTTATATCTGTGCGGTTCTTAGCTTTCTGCTACAAGAGAAAGTGGAAAAGATCTTTGTAAATCAAACATAACAAGAGAAGTGTTAGACAACTAAAAAGTACAGCAGTAGCTAGCTTAGGACGTAAGTAGAAGAAGAGGTTGTCAGATGTTTTTCCACGACACTTTTCTTCATTAACAAGCGAGAATTATTTCTTTAATTACATATACGGATATAACAAAGCTCAGATAAAAGACTAGCCAGATCAACAAGGATGTATGTAGTCTACAAAAAGTAGAGATCCAGTTGATGAGATTTGATTGCGCAGACTAGGCTATGGAGATGAATAACGGGTGTTCATCTTATGGGATTCAAGAGCTACAAGTTCATCATCAAGATCCACTACTGCAACACTACACTACAGCCACGATCAACCATATCAACGGAGAAGGAGGAGAAGGAGGTGAAGGGTTTATGTTTCCAACAGATCATGAAATTGCAACTGCTTCTCTTTCATGTGAAATTTTCCAGCGCGATCGCATGGATTCTATTCAATATCTTACCAATAATTCATCAGTCGGCGATCAAGACGTCTTGTGTCCTTCCATTCCATCTGTTCCCCAATTTCCTTTTGCACCGGCACCGGCACCGCCACCGCCCTACGGAGTACGGAGAGCTTCATCTTCTCTTCAGTTCGCTTATAATGGAGGCAGAGGCAACCCTTCAATAAATCCTCTAGGACTCACCAGTCTGTGTGGATCAGAAGCTTTCTTTGGAGGAGGAGCCGTGTCGACCTCTTCGTATCCGTTTGGTGGCCTTCAAGCAGAATTCAGTAAGATGACAGCGCAGGAAATAATGGACGCTAAGGCTCTCGCAGCATCCAGAAGCCACAGCGAGGCCGAGAGGCGACGGCGGGAGCGAATCAACAGGCATCTTGCCAAGCTTCGCAGCATGCTTCCCAACACCACCAAGGTATGTATATGTACATATCCTCTCTCATATAACGTTTTCGTTTGATATGGCTGGTATCAAAGTAAACAACATTCCTGAAGGTATATCTGTACGTGATCGTATTTGTATGCCAAATTCTCTCTTCCTAAATCCTAAAGCTCCAAGTTTGCACTTGCAAGATCATAGATCAGTTACCGGTTCTTGATTTATGTCTTTACATACACTTTGAACATATTCTTCCTTGCTTACTTGCTGCTGGAGCTAGCAAAGATCAAGAAAGTCATTAATTGTTTACATTATAAAGCTGAACTCATGAAAGAGTAATCCAACATAAAGCTCCAGTTGCGTGCTGTATCCTTGCCGGGGTGCAGTGGAAACAAGAAAGACGAAGACGAGTTCCTGTGTCAGATTTGGTTATAGGCAAAGCAGACAGCTGCGCCAGAACCTTGTCTTGCTAGATAGTATACCTACACATTCCGTTGCATTTCTTACCACCGCTGGCTAGTCACTAACCATCCCCTTTCAACCATCTTTTTAATTTCTTCCATGATATAAAACTGATACTGGTATTAATAGACAATTCTTGAAATCCAACTTAGCATCCACAGTTTGCCTTTTCTAGTCAACAACTTTCTTTGCTTTTTCAAGCAAACTAGTTGCTTATGATAGTTGGTAACAAGTTCTATCTCCGAGCAACCCGTCAAGCCTTTCTAACAATCTCCAGTATTTTGTAGTTTCTAATCGATATTGAGAATTCTTTGATGTGATAACTAGCTATGTATGGGAAATATGCTGTGTAGACGGACAAGGCATCGCTACTTGCAGAGGTGATACAACATGTGAATGAACTCAAACGTCAGACATCAGAGATCGCACAAGAGAGCCCCCTGCCAACCGAGACTGACGAGCTTACCGTCGACTCGGCAAATGATGAGGACGGGAAATTCGTCGTGCGCGCCTCTCTCTGCTGCGATGATCACTCTGACCTGCTTCCTGATCTTATTCGAGCACTCAAGGCTCTAAAACTCCGTGCACTCAAGGCAGAGATCACAACTGTCGGTGGTCGTGTAAAGAACGTGCTCGTTGTCACAGGAGAGGACGATGGTGATAACCAAAACCAGCAGAAGAACCTTAGCATGATCCAGGAAGCCCTCAAGGTTGTGATGGAACGCGCGACTGCCGACGAGACGTCTTCAACGTCCATCAAAAGACAGCGAACGAGCAGCCTTGCAAGCATACTGGAGGAGGAGTCTCTTTGACTGGCTATACTTCTCGTTCAATAAACAATCTGCATAATCCGAAATACATGTTTAATTGTTTATTATCTATGAGATTTTACTTACTAAACACACAAAAACCTATCCATTTCTTTTAGGCTTCGGACTTGCTGGAGATTGAAGCTATTGTGGACGCTTCTCTGCAGAGAACAGAAGATAGAGGAAAAGAAAGCATTTTTTCCTTTTGTGTGGTTTGAGTTTGATTTCTTTCCTATACCGGCAAGAAAAGAATCATTTTCGTGAACGAAGTTTGGCAACATTAATTCCACTGGTAGGAAAAATGCGAGGCGTGATAAATCAGAAATGCAGTAGGTTTGCATCAGCTTGTAGCGTTCACTTATCGTTGTACTTCGGTCTGCAAATGTGACTCATTGAGACGTCCGTTCTCGTTCTTTTCGTGTTTATCTTATTTCCGCAGTGTGTCATGCACGTAGTCACTGACTGCAGATAAAAGCACCTGTTCATGACGAAGTTTATCTGCAGAGATAAACAGCTGTCCTATCATCTGGTGAAGTAATTGCTTAAGATACTGGAGCCAAATAAAATGCAAGTTTGTTTAGAAATCCTAATTAAGAGACGTTTGAACTTGGAAGATAACTAAGGCGGGAGTATATACACTCCACGACCAGCTTTGTGTGGTGAACAGCGGGACTTCTACATGGAGGAACATTCTTCGGCAATAATGACAAATCCAAGTTAATACTAATTAATGAAGATAATAATAAAGGGAGTAAAATAGAGAGCGTTGTAGGTTACATCTTCTGAAATATAATAGGAGAGCATTTGATAGTACACAAATGATGATTGATGACAAAAGGGTAAGGAATCACGATAAAAAAAGAGTCATTAGTGATCAATATATTAGCGACCATGTGAGAGAGCAGTCGCTATTTTCTAGCGACCGTTGATTTGAACGGTCGCTATGACTTCAAGGGTTTTGGACTCGGTCGCTAATTCTTGAGCATTAGCGACCGCATAAATGTGATCACTGGTGATTGGAGTATTAACGACCATTCGTTTTGCTATTCAGTTTTTTTTAAGTAAATAGCGACCATCTCTTTGTACGGTGCTATTATCTATAAAACATAATAATCTCGAATTATTTACTAAAAATTTATTTAAAGAAATAAACTACTAGATGTGATTTATATTATTTATATATATGTATAAATATATGCAAAATTTTTGGATTATTTGAATGTTATTTTGTGGTCAATTACAACGAACAACTAAGTATACGACTTAACAATTTATTAACATAAATCGAGCAATCATTTATATAAAAAATTGATAAAAATTTGTAATAATAATGTTATAGTATATAATATACTCAAAAGTTTAGATCTTCATTTTTTTTGTAATTGCGTGAATTGAACAAATAAGCTAGCAACGATACGATGATTAGTTTATGAATATGATACTTATAATCTTTTAGTATATTTATTTATTTTTATACAAACAAGCTAATTCTATATTTTAAATAGATTGTTCACACAAGATTTCACCAAACTGGGGTATAAGTTAATGCTCCGATTTCAACTGTATAAATTGATAAATCGTATACCTCTATTAATTATTTATTTTGATGGAGCAAAAAATATAATGTAATTGATTTAAAAATTTTACAATAATATATGTGAAAAATATAAATCACATCCAACGGTTATTTTTAATTGTTAGTATTTTGTTCTATTTGACAGCTTAAATTTATATTTTGACCCCATATATTATTTTAAACTATGTTATTCTACACTAAGATCTTTAAAAACCTAAAACTTTTTCTAACTTACTCTTCGGAACTCTAAATTTGATTCCGACTCTTTGTATAAGTCACACTAGTCAAGCCAATTATGATGGTGCCAATTTCGTGCTATTTGACAGCTTACTTTATATTAGCGACCAGTTTGTACCACTTACTCATGAGCTGGTCATTAGTGACCTTTTTTATTGTAGTGTTGTTGGATGTATAAGATTTAACAATTTATATGATTAAATTATAGTGCTAAAATATGTCCAAATGTGATGAAGTTTTGTCTAAATATAATTTGTTTAACGATTTAGATCTTCTGTTTTAGATCTCAAAATAAAAGAGTTTCTGTAATTTGGGTGATGTAAGAGAGTATATATAAGTGTTATAAAATCTAATCTAACTTAACATTCATCTTCAAGCTAGTTTTTGTACTTACAAAGACTTCCAGTCATAAATGAAGCATCACTATTCATGGATTTGCTTTCTCAAAAAATTATGTGTTATAAAAAATTTCGTTAAATTCGATATATGTTAGTGCTTAGATCACTACTACAATAAAGAGCTTCATCGACTGAAAAAAGCAGTCGGCAAACCATCACCTTCAACCGGCAAAGCTAAATACCGATTGAAAAGTATGCAGTCGGTAAATCATTGGCAAATCGAGGTCGGTAAATTTTTTGCCGGCTAATTCAAGTTGTTAGTCGGTATCGCACAGTAAATTACCGACGAAGACAGGTTGTCACAAATTACCAACTACAACGTCGATCGAGAAAATTACCGACTGTACATGTGGTCGTTAAGTACCGACTAGTAGCTAGTCGGTATATACCGACAATTTTCTCAGTCGGTATTTACCGACAGCTGTGTTAGTCGGTATTTATCGACTGTTGTGTTTGTTAGTATTTACCGACTACTCTTTTAGTCGATAATTATTTTTTTTGTAGTAGTGGATGTTTTCGTAAAGATTATTAAATCTTAGCGTTTATAGCTATCTATTACGATAGAGTACAAATTTTTTTATAAATGATGCAAAGTTTGTCTACATATTATAAGAAAGGTCTACATCACATCCAACAATTTAGATTTAATTAAACCAATTTATACTAATTAATTTTAAATTATAAATGGTGTTAATAATAAAGAGCAGTAGATGATGTAGTTGCTATTAATAGCGACAAGTGTGAAAGAAAGTCAATGTTGTACTAAGAATTTGCAACCGTCCTTATCGGACGGTCACAAGTTCTTCTAATCATTAGTGGTTAGTTCCATAACAGTTGCTATAGATATGAACATCATTAACAACAACCGTTCAGAGTAGTAGCATTCGACATAACCTGGCCGCTAATTACTTATATAAACTAGTCAGATCTATTTTTCTTCCCCGCCACTTATTTGGAAGAGCTTTCTTGCTGCTGTCGGCAGTCTTCCGTGAGCTCTTCATTCCACCTCGTCGTTGGTCAAGCTTTCACCTGCCGCTGTTCTCCCTTCACTACCACTGCGTTGCTCTTCCTCAGCCTTTGCCGCCACGAGAACAGTAGCTGAGCTGCCACCGCTGCCGCTCTTCTTTCCGGGCGCCATTGTTCTTCCTTCTCTGCCGCTGCTCAGGTATGTATATATTTGTAACTATTTTTGAAATTGCATTAGCTCGTTGTATGTCAAAAAAATATGTAAGTATATGCTCCATTAGATAAGGTGTTGATATAAATTTTAAAATGAAGCAAGCTAATGAAGATGAATGAGAATTAAAACTTTTATAAAGAAATTAATCTTAGTTTTATAAGCCAATGGTACCATTTTGTACAAATTAATAACAAATTTGTTAACAAAAGTTGTTCTTAAGCCAATACTAGTTAATATTTGTTTAATCCATTAAAAAAATATTAAAACATGCAATTACGGCTTAGGTTAGTAGATTAATTATATAATTTGTTTATTTAATTACAACAAAGGAAAAATAAATGTGCAACTGATTGTATCTGTGTTTTTAAGGAATGATGAGGGTTAGATGAGAATTAAAAATAGAGTGAGTAAATACTATATTGAAGAAGTGAAACAATTTATGAAATTTGCTCGTGAGCATATAATATAAGGAATTCGATATCCGTATAGGTTTTGTTCGAATATATATTGACAACATGAGAAGTGGTTGAAATGCAACTAAGAACAAAGGTTACTAAGGTGACATATACCACATAGTTGGATCACGGAGAGAAGCTTTCAGAAATTGACAATCAATCAAATAGAGGATTAGAAAAGCTCCTATTGCAGATGTCAATAGTGATAATGATAATGAACTATTTGAAATGCTGCAGGATACTAATAGTAATTTGTTTGTTGAAGTCGGGATCGAGGAACATACACCCGTAACTGCTGATAATGATGACAACTGATAGGTTCAATACTTTTCTAAGAGATATTCAAAAGCCGCTGTTTGGGAGTAGTAATGGCCCTTCATTTCTATCATTCATCATAAGTTTGCATAACACGGAAGTGCGAAACCAAGCAACTAATAAGATGATTGATGATATCGTAAAAATTTTGTGAGATGGTACTTGAAGCCCATTCATTCCCGACCCATGAGTGCAAGTACAACTGTGTCTTATTTAGAAAAGAATTTGGTGGAACGGAAAAAATTCTAAGATGCAATGAATCAAGATGGAAGCACATTGATGTTCCAAGCAAGCTGATTGCTCAGAAGATATTGCATTACTTTCCTTTGACCCCGATATTGCAGAACTTATATAAGTAAAAAAAAACACTACATTAGATATACATTTGCATAATGAACAACTTTCTCCAGATGAAATTTTGCTAAGGTATCCAGCAGACAATGAAAGCTTAGAAATATTTTGATGAGAAATTTTGCTCTTTGGCATAGGATCCTCGCAATGTATGGCTTGGTTTACCAAAGGATGCTTTTAATTCTTTCAACTATATGAGCAAAGCATATAACATGTGGCTTATTATACTAACACCATATAACTTGCCTCTGTGGAGATGTATCAGTGATCCTTTTGTTATATTATCATTATTAATTTCAGTCGCAAGTCAACCTGGTAAAGATCTTGATGTAATATTATCGCCATTGATAGATGAATTAAAGGACTTGTGGGAGCTATAGTGACTAAGGAGCGTGACAATTTTAATGTCAAAACAAAACAGTGGTGTATGCATTTGAGGGGAATATCAGAATGACTATGTTATATTTTATGGTGTTCTTATTGTGATCATTGAATTCACAAGCATTAGGAACTGTCGCGTATCCTTACTGAAGTACGAATGGTTTGATCTTGAGCATAAGAAACTAATACTAATACGCCACAATTCATTAGTATTAATGTAGCGAAGAGATGGTATGTGAATGATCTATTTATACTTGCAAGTCATACTTCTCAAGTGTATTACATGCAGATAATGTGATGGGTAAGGATTTAAGAGTGATACAAAGATTTCTACATTGTCATATGTTTGATTCATCATTGCTTGGTGAGGATGAAGATCAAACAGTTGACATTGTGAATATTGAAGGCGACGTATCAAGAGGCTGGGTGTTCAAATATCGTTGTTAAGCCTATATGTGAGGATCTTAATACTCAAGTTAAGAATGACGTGATTGGGAGGTAATGATATACATTTCAAAATATTGCGTACTTTTTTATTACTTTTTTCCTATCTTAATATCTCATAATTTTTTTTGATTATTGCATATAGGTTCAGGTAAAAGACCTAGATCCTATGCTTGCACGTTTGATCATAGTCTTCTAGATCCAACACCTGATCATTTCGTGTGCCCCTTAGCAACGACACCTCCAGGTTCTACTTCAGAAGCCCCTACAGATACACCCGTTAGTAGTGCTGGTAAGTATAACTTTGTTCCGCCAAACATATTCATTTGTTAACTAACATGTAGGATCCACTTCCAATGAGCTGCTACGTACGCACGGAGTCAATAGTGGATCTGAATCACATACTTTTAGTCTTTAAGAGATAAGGTACATATCTAATTTAATGCTGATGGTAGGCCCATTGAACAGCACTCGTTGTGGTATTCAAGAGAATTTGAACTCTTGGTCAAATTTTACGCTCTAGTTGATTGAGAAGACTAAGTTTAGATTGAGAAACAACTACCTGACGTCATCACAAGATTTATACTTGGCTTTCGATATTTAACCTTTAGTCCTTAGTACTTATTTTTTAATATATATTTCATTTTCTTATTTTTTGTATAGGAAAAGTTCAACGTCGATTTTAGAAATCCGAGTTGGAAAAGATAATTGCATGATGCAGGGGTGACTAAACATAAGCATTGGAGATACAAGGTACACCTGCATTATAAAAAAATGTAAGGTGGAGAGATTGTAAGAGGAAATCCATCTAAGGATGTCAAAGAAAGCGGTCGAAATTCTAATTAGTTAATACTTTCCAATCTATTCAAAGACGCAACATGGAACTTCTTAGGTATAATATAAACATTAGTGTAGTTATTCTAAGTATCAAATAAAATTTAGTGACATATGCTAACCAATTGTTTTATCTATGTTAGGAGACGTCATGAATTGCGAAAAGCGTTCGTCTTAAACAAAGACCTGGTATCGCGGCGGAAGTAAAGTTATAGCGAGTATTTCTCACAAGACGATAAATACAAGGAACTATTTGGAAAAAAAATAAATGCTATAATATTCATATTAATATTATAAGAAATATGTAGAGATATGGACCACCTGATACATACAAGATAGCGTACACAAAAGAAGCAGAGAGTCCAAATAAAGGGAGTTCAGTTTAAAGTGAATTCAAAGCAATTATATAAGTTGTATTTTTTGTCATAGAAAATAAATTAATTATATAGTGTATATCCACATACTAAATTAATTATAGGAGGTAATTAATAAAATGGTTGAAGAATTTTTACAAACTAACTAGCCGATAACACAAGAACAAGTTAGAAAAAATGTTTTAGGAAACGGATTTGGTTATTGTCATGGTAGAGGACTAGGTCCAAAACCATCAGGCAAAGATGATCATTTAACGGAGGTATTTAGTTTGAGAATTCAACTAAAGAGTGAAAGATAGCGGGAGGTATGAATGAAAGGCTGAGTACTCCTATGGAAGAATTGGAGCGGCAACATCAACAATACAACAAATGATGTAGTCAATGAAAAGTCAAGTGGAAATAGAGGGTCCAGCTTTAGATAAATCGGTTATCTTGTGGTCGTTAATTTTCTCACTCTTCAATTTTTTTTATAGTTATTTCTATCGTTATATGATATCTTTAATTATTAGCAAGTTAGAAGGAAATTTAAAATTGAAACATTTTCATCTACAATAGCTTATTTTAAAAAAAAATCCAAAATTGACTTGCTCTGCCAAAAGAAAAGGTAGGGGGTTAAAATATAAACTAACCCATTAAGTGGCACCGCACGATCGACTTGACGAGTTTAACTTGTATAAAGAGTCAGAATCGAACTTTTGATGTCCGGGAAGTAAGTTAGATCAACTTTAGAATTTTAGATATTAAAATAGAATAGCTTAGTCTAAAATAATCTAGGGAGCTAAAATATAAACTAAGCAATCAAATGTGACAAAATTGATATTAACACGATCAGCACGATGAGTGCAACTTGTAGGAAGAGTCGGAATCGATTTAGAGGTATGGAAAAGTAAGTTAGAAGCAAGTTTAGATTTTAAAGATCTTAATGTAGAATAACTTAGTATAAAATATCATAGTGATTCAAAATATTAACTAAGCCGTCAAATGGCACAAAATTAGGTCCAACATGATCGGGTTGACAGGTGTGACTTGTACGAAGCGTCGGAATCAAATTTGGAGGTCAAAAAAGTAAGTTAGAAGTAATTTTAGATTTTGAATATCTTAATATAGAATAACTTAGCTTAAAACAACATAGTGGGTCAAAATATAAACGAAGCCATCAAATGGCACAAAATTGGCGCAAGATCGTGTTGATGAGTATGACTTGTAGGAAGAATCGTAATCAAATTTGGAGGTCGGAGGAATAAGTTAGAAGCAAGTGTAGGTTTTAAATATCTTAATATATAATAGTTTAGATATTTATTATAATACATAGATAAATATTGTTATCCTCTTCTATTTGTTTTCAGTTTATAGTAATGATCGTTTGCTCTTGTCTAAGAAGAAGGGCACCCTTAGTGTGGTTAGTTCCTTTCCTAGGTAGTTTTTTATTATATTATAGCAAAATAATGTAATAGCTTTATTAATTCTATATTTGTTGTATGAAATTGGCACCGACACTATATTTTGTATTTGTTGTATAAAATTTTAAATTTGATAACTATTTAGTATTGAATTAGTATATTATAATACTTTCATTATAAAATAATTACAAATATTAATACAAAAATTAAATTAGCGACTAGTACAAAAAAGTCGCTGTCTTCAAACAGCCGTGATCAGAAATAGCTGGTCACTATTGGTTAAATAGGGCATCCGCGATAAGAAATAGCTGGTCGCTAATGAGAAAAATGCTTGACCCGTGTCTAGAAGTCACAATTGCTTGTGAGAGTGACTACGTAAGTTGGTCTGGAAGTAACATTGACCCGAATATGAAGGTCGCTGATATTTTCATTAGCGACCATTGTGATCTAGTCGCCAGTTCCTAACCAACAGCTACAGTTTGACCTGGTCGCTAATAATTGAACAGCAGCGTCATTGTTGTTTGGATTATTAGTGACTCTCTATACCAACCGGTCGTTAAAGACTAGAGTGGCTAGGCTAGTGCGATTGGTTTAGCGACCGTCTTTGTACGGTCACTAAAGGCTTTAGCAACCGTTACCAATTTTTGGCGACTTGCTTTTATGGTCGCTATTGGTGTTCTCTATTTTAGTTGAACATGACGGCTAAAGGAGAAGTCATGTCGTATTAGCGTGTAGCTCATCTTAGGGAGTTCTTATTGAGATCATTACTCAAAAAATATGTCAGTTTTATTAAAATTTAGGATGCATTTTGGTTTCTCGTCTTTGTTTCTTACTTTTGCAAACAAATTAAAAAAATGTTTTCAAATTTTGTTTTAGAAAGTTTCCAAAACTTGTCAAACTTAACAAAGCAAAATTTAGCTCATTTTTGGTTTTTCACAAGTTTCCCATATTACCTTTTCAAGAGTTCACACAAAATTAACAAAGCAAAGTAAAGAGGAGAGATCATATTACACAGCATTGAACAAATGCTATTGAAAAATACGCATTAAGCAGTTATTGAGGAGTGATCACATTACATCCCACAAGATCCAAATCGGACAAGTATGCATCACAAGCCTGAGCTAAATGAACGAAAATACAATCAAACTACAAGATTACAAGTTAAACGAACACTAAATAAAACTCAAATAGGATCTTTTCTAAAACACTCTAAAACTCATATGCAAATGAAAGACCTACTTTAAACAAAATACGATATTTTGTACCTAGACATGTGCCAATTTTCAAATTAAAGGGAGGCAGGGTAACAAGGCCACTTGTCCACCAAATTACTTATAAATACAACACACCTAATTTGAAGTCGTACTCTCGTGTTAGAACCAAGGGATGAATTGAGTTGTAAATAAAAATCAATATTAAAATTTTATCACTAAAGTGTGAGATATTAATTGTTCTATTAAATATGATCATTCCCTATAGATAAAATAAAATCAGTTTAAAATTAGCTGATTGATTATTCTACTGATTTTTTAGTTATTCAATATAGAGAGAAAAATCAGCAGGGAGAAGCTACCTAATTTTGTTTCTAATATTGTTTTGTTTGAAATAGATTATCCCCAACTCACTTTTTTTTCTTGCTGATTTTTTGCACTTAATAAAAGGTTAAATATTCAACTAAGAAGTCGTAATGGAGTTAGCTGGAAGCTTACTGACTTTTTTGTAGATATCTTGCTTGCTTAGCATCGAATATAGTTTTGAGCATAGAATGTAAAGCAAGTTAAGAGTGGAAGGATAGGGCTTGATTTCTGTATCTTTATGTTAAATCTTTTAAACCACCTAATCCATGTTCCACCTGAATGCTTTAATGTCAACAAAATTTCCTCATCAAGTCAAATTCAACATAGCCTTCTAAACTTCAACAATTTCTCATGTCTCAACCTACATAATTCCTTATTATTTGTGGAATGCACCCCAATTTACTATTTTTAAAATGTGAAACATGTAGTTGACTTGGATAGGTGATATACAATCAATATAAGAGTGTGACTACATAAGAAAGAAATGCAGATCAAAACTGAATACTTGGATTTGAAAATTGAAAGCTGAAAAAATAGATTTGTTTTTGCTGCCGGCCCCTGATGGAGCTGGCCTCCACTTATGACCACAACTACGTGAGTCCCTTTTGAACTCAAACACTTATTCCTAACCACAAACACTTATCTCTTTTGGAGTTCTATAACTCTTATTTGAATCAAACTCTAATTCTAATCTTCTAGCACTCAGATGCTCTTCCTTCCTTGTTGTCGGAGAGAAACCCGAATCAAGCCCAAATGCATCCCTTCTTTGTGGTAATAATCTATCACTTAAATCCTATGTAAGTGCTACAACTCTTTGCCGGCTTTCTCAAGCAACATTGTGATGCGTACTCCCTGCACTTGCATATGAAATCTTATCATTCGTTTCACCGAGGAAACATGACTCCTCCTCGAGTCTGGAATCTCATAGCCTATCAAACTCACCCACACCGTCATCCTAATCTTCTCCTATGAAGGTCAGGCAAGTGAGGCACAATAGTGGGTGGATTAAAACGTCTATCCTTAACTGCAACACATGAAGGACAGGATGAATTCTTTTCTCAGCAAGAAAGTCAACTTTATATGATGCCTGCCCAACACATTGTGTAACACAAAAAGGCCATAAAAATGATGACTGAGCTTGTAAAAAACAACGGCCAGATAAACAAGACTGACGATGTGGTTGAAGCTTTACAAAGACCGGACAATCTACCCCATAACTCTTCTCTCGTCAGTGCCCATCCTCTTGTTATTTCATACGATTTTGAGCATGACTCATGTGGTATCTTAGTTTGCGTAGAACTTCATCTCATGCTCGCAGCTAAAGATGTAACTCATTAGATATGCCTGAACCTAAAGCAAAAAACGAAAAGAACTAGTGGGGTTGGGGGATGGCTATAGACGACCTCAAAGAGAGTTACTCATGTAGCCATATAGACACTATATATGAATACTCAGCTAAAGAAAGCCATTGCAGCCACTTCTCAATTTCGCCAACAAAACACCTCAAGCATGTTTCCAAACACCTATTGACAACTTTAGTCTGATAATATATTTGGAGGTAATATATAGTGGTCATTGGAGTGTCATATTTTGTAGGCGGTGGATTTCATGCAAAAGAAAACTTAATAAAACAGACTTTGGGTTTGATACAATCAAAATAGGCACCTTATGTAGAAGCATAATATCACGAAGAATGTTGATACAGCATTCACTGCTATGCAAGGATGTTACAATAGAATAAAGTGAGCGTATTTAGAAAGACAATCAATAACTACCAAGATGACATCCTTCCCTTCAAAGCTAGGTTAAACCTTCCTATAGAATCCATAGAAATATCAACCCAAACCAAAGTAGGAATTGACAATAATTGAAATAGCATTGTTGGAATATCAAACCAAAACTCATGCATTCATTTGAAAGTTTTTCAAAGCACTAAAGAAAGAAAATGGGTAAGTAATGGTAGTAGTGGACACATAAATTACTTACGAGAATTAGTGGGTGTGTTAAAGGTTAGTAATGGTTGTAAGTTTAATTCTATTTTAATGTCTTAGTTAATGTAATGTTTGGTTGTAATGCCTATATAAGGATGCTTGTAGCATATTGTTTTGCATCAAGTGATAAACACAAAAAAGTGTTCTAAAGAAAATTCTCCTCCAAAGAAAGCTTCTAATTTTTCTAGTGATAAAAATTCTAAGTTCGTAAACTTAGAACCATTAAGTGGTACCAGAGCTAATCGATCCAAATTTTTATGGCTTCCACCAACAATTTTTTTTAATTGTTAAGTTCCAAAGTTATGAAAAAATAATTATGACAGTTGGTCAATTCAAATGAGAGTTTTATTTGTTTTCTCAAAATTTGTGGGAGCTTGTTAGTGATGGGTTTATGGAACCCACACTGGAGGAAGAAGCCATCTACACAAATGAAAAGAAGAAAGTTCTTAGAGAGCAAAGAAAGAAGGATAGTAAGACTTATCAAGTGTTAGATGAGTCTACCTTCAAGAGATTTGTCGAAACAACAACATATACGTAATCATGGAAAATTCTTACTACCATCTACAAAGGAGTCGAAAGGGTGCAGCGAATTCGTCTCCAAAGTTTAAGGCGCGAGTTTGAAGCCGCTCACATGAAAGATGAAAAAAAGATCTCCGATTATTATTCACGATTAATTTTAATTATGAATAAAATTGAGGAGAAACGGAGAGGATATTGAAGAGATCCAAGTGATGGAGAAGTTGCTCCGATCACTCACATCAAAGTTCGAGCATGTGCTGGCAGCAATTGAAGAGTCAAGCAATTTGGAGGAGATTTCAATGGAGGAGCTCAGAGGATTTCTTCAAGTTCATGAACAATGAATGTGAAAGAAGACTATGTTCCACATTTGTGGAACAAGTATTGGAGTCGAAATTGACTCTAAATAATCAAAACTCAAATAGTAGAGCCGGTTGTCATAGTCGGTAGGGGATGTTGTTCCCAACAACAAACCATTCAAAATCAAATGAAAGTTTCAAATTTTAGAGGACGCTGACGAAGCAATCGGGGAAGATCCACAACTGGCCATGGAAATAATAAAAATGTCCAATTTTACAACTGTAATAAGTTTGGGCGTTATGTCTCGGAGTGTTGGCACAAAAATAGAGATCTTAGCAATCTTGCCGAAGCAACAAATGGTGTGGGCAGTACCTCTACTCTTCATTCTTGCTAATGATGATTCAAGTGTTCATAATGATGAATAGTGCTTGGATTCGGGTGCTAATAATCACATGTGTGGAAAGAAAAAACTTTTTATGTAACTCATATATAAGATATTCATGTAAGTGTTAATTTGGGAGATTCTTCAAAACTCCAGATTGAATGCAAGGGGAAGATTAAAATTTACCAAAAGGATGGTAAACCCGAATATATTATTTGCCATTTGAATTTTAATGGCCTGAAGTTATTAGATACGATTGGTATGGTTTGAGGTCTATTAATAATCGAACCACAAAATGATATGTGCGAAGAATGTGCAATTGATAAGCAACCACGACTTTCTTTTCCTACTAGAAAAATGAACTTATTCATACCGACATTCAATGTTGTTAAAATCGGGATCTTAGGTAGGATCGTTTCACTTGAGTATGATCGTAAAATCGGGATGTTAAAGTAAGATCGTAAGATTTTACATACCGATACATTTTATGAAATTTTTTTTCGATACCATTAAATATCTTTTATAAAAGTTTTTTAATATTTTTTCTAAAAAAGTTTTTAGTACATTTATAAAAAATTTAAATTTCTTTTAAATTTTATAAAAAATTACTCTATATTTTATAGAAAATTTTTTAAAATTATAATTTTTAAGAAAATCTTTAAACTTTTATAAAAAACTCTCTAAAATTTTATAGAAAAACTCTTTCAAATATAGTTAATTACAAAAAATTTCTCAAAAGTAAAATCGAATAAGATCATAAAAAGATCGGGATCTTACCAATTTTAAGATTTAAATCGAGATTTAGGTGGGATTTTACTCAAAAAAAATTTTACTTAAGATCGGGATCGTTTAGGTGAAGTAAAATCGTAAAATCGTAAGATTTTAAGATTTAAATCGGGATTTTGATAACCTTGCCGACATCTGTGGGTCATTTGACCCAGTCTCTTTGGGAGGTAATAAATATTTTATTAACTTTTTTGATGACTTCAGTAGAAAATTGTGGGTATATTTTTTTAAAAAGAAATCTACTACATTTATCACTTTCAAGCATTTTATAGTTCTTGATGAAGCGGAGAGTGGCCTCAAGATAAAAATTCTCTGATCGGACAGAGGTGAGTGAGTATAAGAAGTTGTAAAAGAGAACTGCTGGCGATTAGCAATGGAGGAGAAGATACAAGCTATAGAAAAGAATGACACTTGGAAGTTAACAACACTTTCATAAAATCACAAAGCAATAGGCATCAAGTGGGTATACAAGATTAAGCGCGTTGTTGATGACGATGTTAATAGGTGGCTAGACTTGTAGCGAAATGTTACAAATAAAAATATGGCATCGACTATGAAAAAGTCTTTTCACCTATTGCTCGACTTGATACAGTAAAATTATTAATTTCTCTTACAGCTCATCATACATAGAAGATATATCATCTAGATGTCAAGTCAGCATTCCCTAATGGTATTTTTGAAGAGGAGCTAAACGTATAGCAATTAGAAAGTTTTCAGGTAAAGGGCAAGAAGATAAAGTATATCGATTAAAGAATGCTTTGTACGGATTGATGGCTATCTTCATAAAAAATGATTCACTAAATGTCCTTATGAGCATGCCATTTATTTGAAGAGTAATCATAAATACGAGTTTCTAATAATTTGTCTTTATGTTGATAATTTATTGTATATAGAAAATAGCCTTGAGATGACTGGAGAATTCAAGGTGATGATGTTTAAGAAACTCGAGATGATGGATAATGGTTTGATGTCCTACTTCGTTGGCATCGAAGTGAAGCAAAAAAAGATGTGATATTTACATCTCAAAAGAAGTACATGAAGGAGATTTTGAAGAAATTTAAGATGAACAATTGTAATTCGCCGAACATTCCAATTGCCACAAGAACAAAGCTATCAAAAGAAGGGAATGGAGATTTAGTTGACTCAATTCTTTTCAAAAATCTTGTTAGTAGCTTGAGGTATCTGACGATCACAAATCTAGATACTCTTTATAGAGTTGGATTTGTGAGCCGTTACATGGAGACACCAAAGAAGTTTCATTGGCTAGCTACGAAGAGAATGTAAAATACATTAAAGGCTCACTCAATTTTGATCTATTCTATACTTATGGTGAAGCTATAAAATTAGTGGGCTATTCAGATAGTGATTGGGTTTGTGACTAAGATGAGAAAAAAAGTACCACAAGATATGTCTTTTACTTTGGATGACCTATATTTTCATAGACATCAGAGAAGCAAAATATTATGGCTTTTTCTTCATGCGAGATAGAATATTGGACAATAGTATCTATAGTGTGTGAGCAATTTAGTTGAAGAATATGTTAAAAGAGCTGAATTATCCACAAGAGAAACCAACAATAATGTTGGTTGATAATCAATCAGCTATACAAGTTGCACAAAATCGACTACATCATGAAAGGAGAAAATGCATAGATAAAAGATTCTATTTTCACAGAGACTATATTAAGTAGAATACCGTATAGTTTGAGTATTATCATATTATGGAGCAAGTAGCAGATAGTTTTACCAAATCGTTACCAATTGAACATTTCAAAAAGCTAAAATAAATACTCTGTGTGAAAAACGTTTTAATTTGAGAGGACATGTTGGAATATCAAATCAAAAGTCATGTTGGACAAATAGGAAGTGACAACAATTGACAATACAATCCATACAAATCTATAGAAATATTGACCCAAGCTAAAGTAGGAATTGCCAATAATTGAAACAGTCGTGGTGGACTAGGAGCTAGTTTTAGCTTTTCCCCATGTTGGACAGATTGCTTTATATTCTAGACATCTCTAGAGAGCCCGGGGCAATAAAATTGCTGGGAGAGGTGTTTAAAGTTTCTAGATTTCCCTACATGACACCTCAAGCTAAATTGTGGGCTTTGAAGAGCAACTGTCGTAGCAATTATGCATTACCTAGGACCCAAATTTTCTGTGTTGCTTTAAGAAGCCACTAATGATTGATAACTTAGGTCTTGTTCCTTCTTAAGGTACTTGCAGTAGATGACTATGGTAGGATCCTCTCCTTGGGCCTGTCCTATGTCCTCCAAAAATTGGCTTCTAATGTAGTGATCCCAGCTGAGGTATCTTGAGTTGACGTGATAAGGTATCACTAGATGCATTCAAGTATCCTACATAGTATTCAATTTTATAATTGAATCCAAGAAATTTAACTAATCATTTTTTGCCGATCTGAAGCAAAAATTTTTAGCTGTAAGAGATATTTGAGGCTAGTATATTTTGATAATGAACTACTGCACAAGGAGGTAAGGCCTCCATCCTTGCAAGGCATGGGCTAAAGCCATCAACTCACACTCATACATAGATTTTACCAAAGCTGACGCTAATACAATCTTGTTGTAATATACTACCAGTCTATGCTATTGGATAAGACGACCCCAATTTTTCTTCTAGAGGCATTAGTCTCGACACAACATAGGGTTTGGAGAGGTCTGACCCAATAAGGACTGAAGTGGAGATCATCGCTTTCTTATGTTGTTGGAAGGCTTCTTCAGCTCGAGGATCCTAGGCAAAAGAGTTTCTTTTTTATTTCATTTTATTTTTTTTTAGAGAAGGCTAATCAACAAAGCAACTATGGCACTATAATTTTTCACGAGTGGATGATAGAAGCTAATGAGCCCCAACGACTTGGGTGTTGGCATTTCACCATAGCTGGATCAACTTCGATGCTTCTGCAGACATATGTGTTTCAAGTTTCCAAACTTTTGGCACCCCAATCTACTCTAAAACTTATTAGCATAAAGACGCTACTCCTGCAAAACAGAAAGTTCGGTTGAAAGATGTTGCAAATGATCTTGCCAGTTAGAGCTATATATATCAAGTATATTATCAAAGAAGACTAACGCGAAGCAGTATCCTGACTTCAAGACAAACATAGAGAAACATTTAGCACCATGAAGTTCGTTGAAGAGCTCGTCGATCACAAGATCGGATATTTATCCTTTATGGTGATTTTGTTGAAAGCGTGATAGTCTATGCCAAAATGCCATGCCCAATCTTTCTTCTTTACTAGTAGCGTTAGGGTTTAGAAACCGAAACAACTTGGTTGAATGATTCTCTGGGATAGCATCTCTGCTACCATGCACTTAATCTCCTCTTTTTTAATATGAGGATATGGATAGGATATAAAATTAGTAGGAAGAGACCCAACAGTGCTATTTTGTGATCTTGTAATCCTTTCGAGGGAAGCCCAAGTATAATATAAAACGCGGTTTTTTAGCTCTATGAGTTTGTTGCAAATTTATTGTCAGCTTCAGAAGATTGCTCTTTGTAGGTTGTTTGGTGAATCCTATTGCCATAAGCCGCAATGAGGGCTTCAAAGACAAGCTAGTGAGCTACGACACCCCTCCGTCTGGGATCCCTTTTAGCACATAATCTCTATTCTATAGAGAGAATCGCGTATTGGATCTTTGATAATTAGAAACAATATCTCCTAATGCCTCTAGCATTTATGCTTAAGACAAGGTCAATTCCACCAAGCGGAAAAGGATACTCATCGATAGTTATTTCAGTCCCTTGTATCTGTAATGAAGTATGTTGATAAATATTATCTATCATGTGTGTTATTTCATTATCCAACTGTACTTTCAATTGCCTCACCTTCGTAGCTTCAAGATGCAAGTGTTTAGCTAGATGCTCGGTGATAGTATTATGAGTACTCCTCAATCTATCAACATATACTCTCTATGTTTTTTATCCTCTCTGGGACGCATAAGGTTTGGGGTCCTACTAGGCTAGTCATTGCACTCGAAGAAAGGGTAGGGCCTTCTTGCAGCATGGCTTCTAGAGGTATTCACAAAAGGAATCTTCTTCATCTTCTAAGCCAGCAATGGTATAGTCGAGTGATGCACTTATGCCCTGCTCATACTTGACATCATGATAAAACCAAAGCTCCATTGCTCTAGGGTTGTTAATGTTTGCGACAGAAAGCCTAGTACATTCAGATCGAATAGTATTATACTGATTGATGGCAGGTGTTTGTGATGAGTAAGTGGACGCAGCTAGTGGTGGTTGAGTGTAAGTAGAGTAGCTGCAGCTATAGTAGTAGACTAACCGTGATGCACATGAATCCATGTTAAGTATATACTCAAATATCTATTTAAGACGTAAGCCTACGAATCTATGGTGTGTTGCCATTACATCTGAAGCAATTGCTGAAGAAAGTCCTCTGCAAAAGAGTCCTACTAAGTCATCCTCCGAACCTTTGGATAAGCGATTGCGCAAGTCTTCGAAGATCGATTGGTACTCGGCTACAATCTCTTTTTGAGTGAGCTGCTTCAATATATAATATGGATGCCCCAAGATGAGGGCACAGACCTCCTCTGAACAACAATTATTAGGTTATCTCATTATGTTGTGGTCAAACCTTTTCAACCACTGATTTGCTTTTCACTGCAAGTGCATGGCAACAATCTGGACTCGTTCCAATCGAGCTATACGAGAATATTTGAAATACTTTCTGCTGAGTATATCCACTCCTGTGGTCCTTGTTTATCAAAATTTGGAAACTTATTCCTTTCTCGGTTGGATTCTTGTAAAGTTCTGATGAATTCATAGATGGGTACTATTTGGAGAGTTATTTGCTTACTTGGGTACTTGAATTATAGGTATCTTGGGTGTATTGGTATGGTTGATAGGATCAGTTAGGAAGTGTAATTTGGTTGGCATATGAAGTTGAGCTTCTATATTAGTCGCTCGTTGCGGGTCAAGTGCGACTCGATATTGGTTTCATTAGTACATGGCCACAATCCGAGTCAATAAGATTCCATAGTGTAGTGTTCCAAGGGTGACCCAAGTGCGACCATGCCACTAGTGCTACCAACGTTGGGTTACGATAGGGTCAAACTTATAAACACTATGCTGTGCAATTGTCTTGGAGCAGAGTGCAACCATATGCAGTAGTGCCACAAATGCAACCAACATAAGATCGATCGCACTTTGGGTCTCACTCGGGACACTATACTCTACAACCATATTGGACTCGTATAGTCAGATTACAATACATTTTGAGAAGTATTCACAAAATCTATTATTGATTAAATTTATGCATAAATTTTGCTATTTTGTGCGATCCTATGCTAGCGTATTTTTAAAAAATCTTTTGTTTACTTTCACCATCTATTTCAGTAATTTTTTACTATATCTGAACTCCTAGTGTTAATATTTATTTATACATGTATACAAATATGTATAATATTTTTCTAAATCAATGCTCGTTGAAAATCTTTGTGAAAGCATAATCACATACTAACATTAAATAAAAATTATTTTTGAATATTAGAGAGAGTTTATCTTAGAGCTAAAAACTAAATAGAGGATATATCGATCTTTTTTAATCCAAATGTGAAGAGAAAAATATATTTTGAAACGGTGGCCTACTTTCCCTAAGTGAAAATAGACGTGGCCTACTTAAACAAAAACCCAAAAAAGTTTTACCTAGGGTTATTTACAAATATAAAATTACGAGCGCATCCACAAGTAAAAATTCTGAAAAGGCCTTGTACAAAAAAAGGATAAACTATGTCTAATATAATAGTACATAATAAAAAAAATTAATAGTTTTGCCTTTAGTGTTTGTGTTGTGTACAGCAACGCAACGTTGAATAGCGCCTGGTTGCCTACTCTCAAAATAAAAACATGTTTGAGCTCTAAATATATATCTTGCAAATATGGTGCCATGATAAGTATACTAACATGAATAGGCTCCATTATAATTTTTTTTGAAAATCAGGAATGTTTTTGTTGAAGTGGCAATTTCCTTTATCCCTTTATCATAAAATTGGGCACTGTGCGCTTATATTTGTCACCCCAATATATAAGTGTGTTCATAAGAGCAGTCGTAATGTTTTTCAAAAGAAGTCTCTATTAACAAATTTCTAAGACTTTCTTGGAGTCATTGTCGTAAGCTTCTTACACTATTTGAGAAGGAGATTAAAAGTAGGAGTAAGAGTAATGGAGATAAAACTAATGAAGGTGAATGAAAGTGAGCATAATCATTTAATGGTACTGTGTTTGGATATGTTATTAAGGTTAATGGAAATTCATAACTTAACAAAGTTGGATATAATATAAAATGAGTGTGTAATGAAAATGAAAGTAAACTTTTAGTATAAAACTCAACTTATTCTTTTATTTTAATGTTGGGTATATAGGATAGTATAGAGGAGCTTCTAGTCATGAAGAAAATACTCTTCTTTGTTTTCCCCCTGAGAAATTAGACTGGCTTGAACAAGTATCTCATGTTCTATGTTAATTCAAAATTAGATTCCGCTAAAAAAATCTGCGGGAGCTGTTTTCGTTGCAATTGACATTCTTTTTTACTTGAAATGTTGTCCTAACTAAAAACTTTCACTCGTCTTCAGCTGTCTTTCAGATCATAAGGACAGCAATAAGCGGAGGTCAAGTGTATAATACACGTGGGTTTGGTTTAATACAAGAAGAATGGAAGATAACCATTTACATTTTCATACACCTAATAAAGTTGAAAATATTAAGAATATAACAAAGGCAAGAAATATAACAATCTGACCTCACATTCTCACTCGAAGCAATTAGCTTCTGATGGATAATCACAAAGACAAAATAAATGTTAAGTTCATACGGAATCTAACAATTACAGAATAACCACAAGGAATTATTATTAAAAATCCTTAAAAGTGGAAGCTTTAGGCAAGAATGCCTTCAAACAGCACCATCCCAAAAAACTTGCTCCATAGTAGCTTTTTCAATCTGCACTTCATCAATTTTGACAGAAGATATATTTTCTGATAGAGCTGAGGTCCTAGTTCCATCAAATTTAAACTTGCAAATTTACTCTTTACCTCATCATTTACATTTAGCTAAGGAGCCTCTTCACTATGTCCCACATCTATAAACCTGAAAGAAGAAATGAGTTAGTTTTTAGGAACAAAATAAATAATCAAATAACGGATTTAGAGATACAAAAACAGAGTCCTACTTCATGTTAAATTTGAGAACACAAGGAAGCAAACAATAAGTAGCATGCAAATGGTTCTTAAAACCGACGGGCAATTGGTCTAAACTCTAAAGGACCCTTTAGTGTACACTATCGAAGTTTAAGGAGCGTACATCAGAAGCGTAAGCAAATAAGTTTACCATCAATGTATATTCACTAATCAATCATCCCTCCACGTATGCTTTATAGTACTCATCACAATAAAAGAAGTTTCACTGCATCCAATAGCTTAAAGCAAACGAAAGGATTCTAATGCATACATGCCTGAACTAGTATAGTTGCTTTAGCCTACACTGTTGTAGTTCAGAGAACGTCAGAAGTTTAAAAAGAAATTGCAATCTGTTATTCGTATTTACAACAGCTTCACAACTCAAACAGCTGACAACTTTTATAAATCAACACGAACAATAATATCAAATCTGGCCTCTCCGTACACAGCAATCAACAACAGCAGTAACCTCAAGAACAACAGCCAACACCTAAACAACGAAATTACTCCACCATCATCACCAACAACGCAAAATCAAGGTTCATTGCCAGGACGATGTTTATAGAATGAAGATGAGATTTTGCATGTAAAGAAGCCCAAAGGCCAGAAGAATAATGAGGGAACTGTGAGGCAAAACGGCTCAGCTGATCAGGATGCAAGACTGATGCTAATAACAAGGCAAGCGCAAAAAAGTAAGAAATATAAATTAGGATGCAAGACTAGAAGTGCAAATATGAGAATGCCCGGTGGGCCTGCCGGGTACAAATAAGTAGATCTACCGGGCTGACATGATTCGGTTTTATTTTTATCATAGTTATCAGAATCGTACCGAACATCGAATCAAAAAACTGTTCGGATCACGGTTCTCGAATTGACCCGCTAGATCAACTGGTTGAACGGTCGGATTAATAATATTAAAATATTTTTAAATAATAATAATAATAATCACAGTGAAAAATTTAGTGTCATTATGGCACTAGTAACAATAATAGCAGCAGCAGTCACAGCAAAAATTTATAATACTTTTACTATTGTATTACTATCAACAACAACAGCAATAACAATCACAGTAAAAATTAAAGTATTATGACCATATTATTACCACCACCAATAATAATAATAACAAAAATTTATAATAAAAAATATTGAAATAAATTAGAAAATTAAAAGAAAATAAAATTATAAAATAAATAAATTATAAACGAGATATAACCAACTTTTTAGCTATACAAATTTGAGTCTAAATATTTTATAATATAAAATTATAAAAATCACTAATAATTGATATTTATAAATAAGACATAATCAATTATATTTTTGTATTATCACATCTAAGTATAAAATCTAAACTACATATTATTTTTCAATGTAGAGCTATTAATAATTATTTTTGCATTAAATATATCATTAATTTAACTTTTTAAAAATTTTATTCAACCCAGTTTGACTCGGACAGGCGGGTTGAAGCGGGTCAAAATGGGTCAATTGCATATAAGATTTTTTTGCAAACACGGACCGGTTTATCGTTCGGGTCGACGATTTTCGGGTTGACCCGGACGGCTCGGTCTGGTTTGACAACAATATTTTTTATAGTTCGGACGGAGCCGTTTATCTAATTCTTTTTATTTATATAATAAATAAATAAATAAATTTTATAGTTTTTTTATAATAATCATTATTAAAATAAAATAAAACTAAATATTTTTATTATTTTTATTTTTTATTACTTAAAAATAATTTTTAATTAAAATTGATTCAATCAACGGTTAATATTGATAGTCAATAGCAACAATAACTGGGCGGGCAAATAGCCTAGCAGACCAATAATGTCGGCTCGATATTACTGCACGACCAAACCAGCTCGACGCAATCTAATTACTAACCGGGCGGGCCGAGCTCCAGATCACGTACTAGCCCGTTTGGCTCTGGTCATATTTTTATCTATAGTACGGTAACAAGAATTTGACGACCAAGTGCAAAAAAAAAAAAAACACAACTTCATTCCATTCTCCCTAAGATGAAATAAAGTAATCAGAAAAAAATAAGAGAGGCTCCAATCCATCATCCAATCTCAGAAAACTGTCAACTGCCAAAACACTGTCCAACCTCATAGAAATTTATAACTTTCTATAAACTATCAATAGCCAAAAATTTACAACTTTCCGTAAACTATCAACTACCAAAAATATAGTGCAATCTCATAAAACACTCAACTTACAATCAAAGCACAAAAACAGTCCAAAAGTACCAAGAAACCTTCCTGAAATCCATCTACGAAAATCAAAACAATTTGTAAAGCTTTTTCTAAATTTCAGCTTGTTCCAAATTCAACATAGAACTACAAAAAACAACTTGCTCATTTCAGAACAAGCATCACCATATTCAAAAAGTTCAAACTACCAGATTTGGACAAGTAAAAATGAACTAAAAGATGCAAAATCGCTACATTGAGTAGGGAGATAAATAGTTCAAAACTTTCTGGAAATTTGTAACTATGTGATAACACTATAGGCGACATCTAACCAATTGCGGCTGCTGAGATAAAGTTGGAAAATTTTAAGTTCTTAGCCATAAAGAAGAGAGAAAAACAAAATCGAAAGAGGATAACTTAAGAAAAAAAAGTAATGCTAGGTGAAGTTTTTCTTCATCCGCGTAATTATCGAATCAACGAGTACGAGTTTCACCCATACAGGAGAACGAGAGCTAACATTTTAGGGCATATTTCATTGCATCCAACTCTATTTTTTATTTTCAAATTTTAAGTTTGACTATTTTACTTATTTTAATTATTATTTCAAATTTTATTTTTAATTTTATATCAGATTTTATATTTATAAAAATTTATTGAAATTTTATTTCACATATTTTAATTACTACTACAAATTCTACTTTATTGAACTCTAATTTTTACCAATTTTTATTTTTACAAAATATATTTTTATTTTTATAAAACCGACTTTTATATAATTGAAATATATTCTTAACCCTTATTTATCTTAATGAGAAAATTACCAAATATGATAAATAGAGGTGAATTGATTTGCTTTGACCTTCTTTCGCTCTTATTTATCTCAATCCAAATAGTGTATTACAAATTAATATAGCTTTTACTATACAAGTGTGCAACTATGCACTTAGTTTATGCGCACATTTAGTATATAACTACTGTTGTTTCTGCAAATGTCTTAAGATGAGTCTATTTAAATAATAAGAGTATCCTAAGGAAAGAACCACAATATTCTAAATGAGTAAAGAGTTATTTATATTAGAATTTATAAAGAAGGAATAAACGTTATAATGCGAGTTTGCACTAGTTTTACACATTTAGTTACAATAGACAGTTAATTGGGCACGATTGATATATAATGTGCGCAAAAATATGTATTATATTTTCTTGAAAATGGCATCTCTCAGAAATAATATTAATTTAAGTAAGTGATTACACTAACCTTTTTAAAAGTTAAAAGTTTTATTAGTAGATGATTAATATTCTCTTCTCTATAAATCTGTAGAGATACTATACATGTGTGCACGAATCCTCTCTATCGCAAAACAGAGCCCCTCTTGACATAAAAATGATAATAGTATTGTCACTTTTTTGTCATTGTTTGTTTTATCTTATTTACTTTTTTTCTACTATACAAGCTTGTTTTTAAATTGTGTACATGCAATCGACAAGTAGGAAAAAATGTGGACAATAGTTTTATTATAAGATTGGATCCCTGAACTAAAATAATTTGACTAATTATTTAGAGTTAGCATCTCCTATCTATATGCACATACAATTACAGCACATAGTCACTATGCTACTATTAAGGGATGTGGCTTGTTAAGCACACCAAATTAGTGCTCAACTTGGTCTAACCTAAAATGAGTTAACTACTAGCCACCTCCAAATTAACTAACAGTATTTTATTTGATACTATCACAAACTCCTACGCTACTAACTCAGACCTAAATTTATCTGGCTAATCCTTCTTTCACGCCCCGCCCCCCCCTTCAAGCTTCTAATCTAAGTCCAGCCTAATTTGTAGTCACAATATTTGATGCAACTCAACTTAGGCCATGACTAGCAATAAACTAAACAACACCCATGTAGGAAATAAACTCGGGGCAACCTAATGAATCTAACCCAAAATCAACAATAAAACAACACGAAGATTTTTTGCCAAACCCTCCCTTAAAAACTCAAAAGGAAAAATCTTAAAAATTTAACCACAACAATGAAATTACGAAATATTTACCATCAATACCCCAAAAGAAAGTAATAAAACAAAGATTTAATGAAATTTATATAAGACCTATTCGTTGTAATAAACCTCAATCCGGAATAAACACATGGATACAACTCAGATATACAACGGTAAAAAATAATGTCCCTCGATCGTTATATAGCCAACAAATGGAATAAAAAGATACTAATATATCATACACTAAGCTCACTTAACTATGAATCGACTTGCAACGAATACGAGAGGTAAAAAATGAAAACAAAGAGAATGCCCTCATAAAGTGAAGATAGCTGACTATTCAGTTTAGATTCACTAATACATTACCTAATTGTTACATTGCTATCTCAAAATGCAATGGATGCGAAGATGAATTAGATCAAATTCTGTAAAGTCTTGACTCGTCCCATACCAACTCAGTCCTAGTAGTGAGGATACGATAATATGAGACATAATGTCATGCATCATATCAAAGCCACGAAAACATGAGTATATAATAATGTATGCAACACATAAGAAGGTGATAACCACAAAGCGGAGGTGGTGGAGAGAGACCATATGTCTAACTCACATCTCGTCACTATCTACAACATACAAACTTACTTACATACTATCTTTATATATATATGTCAAGGGTCACGATCAAGTATCTTAATTAAGCTCGGTGTTTAATATATTTTAGGATTCGCCAACAATCAATACTATCTCAACTCGGTGCTCGGTATGTCCTAGGATCCACGGCAAGCAATCCCATCATAATTATGTTCCTAATAAGGTTTGGACCCACCAACAAGCAATACCATCATAATTTGGTGTCCAATATATACTGTAACTGACCAGCAAATAATACCATCATAGTATGGTACCTAGTATGTCTTGCGACCCATCGTTAAGCATTTTTATGACAAGAGCTCGGTGCCTGATATACATTGTGACCCACCAGCAATATCTGGGTGCTTAGGATGCTCTAAGATTCACCAACAAGTAATCAAGTAGATTAGAACAATACTTGCCAAGTTCTAAATTATTCCATTCCAACCCGATTCTTTACAAGTAGATGTAGTAAGATAGGTTTTCCTTACCATGAATTTGTTATGCACAAGACCTTCAATTTTACTTACCATAATTACACTCATGCAGGCATGAATTTAAGTAGTAATATATATCAAGTATATTCCATATTCATGTAACTATTATTATTAATATGATGATATTTAAGTATGTATGTGAAGCCATCATGTACCATGAATAATAAGTCATAGTATTCAAAGTAGATGGCAAGGTATGCAAGAGTTTCCAAAATAGATGTTACCGTGCTAGAAGCCTAACAGTATAGCTAAGACACTATTTCGGTCTAAGCTATCACCCTCAGTCACTAGGTCTAAACTCTAGTCTCAACCCTAATGCATAAACAAATAGGAATACCACATTGACGATGTTCAAGAATATGTCAAGATTATTACTTCATGATTAAACTATACTTGAACTGAATTGTTACTAACACGTATCAAATTCAAGATAATGAAAGCTAGTAAATCTTTGACAAACATAGACCATAAAACTCGAGTAATGGTATGGTTAGAAGGTTAGGAAGTTTTACCAAATTAAATTAGGAAGGCTTACCGAATCAAAAGACAATCGACTTTGCAGTATCTATGTTTATGTCACTTGACACTGCATGTGAAATCCATAAACGTTGCACAACATACAAACACCAAAACTTGATTTTTTGCAAAACACCTCCACCTCAACCCGTGCTTCCTTACAAGGATAACTCACCACAGACTCTTGGACTTTGCAAGGTCCCTTCAACAACAACCGTATATGCCTTCGTAAACCGCAAGCACAAATCGCTAGCCTACACTTAGGTTAGCCAACCCGAGAACTTGCAAGTTTTTCATACAACCTTCTCTCAAGATTTAGTTCAAGTACAATGTCTAATCACTCAACAAGAAAGTACAAGATATTTCACACAAATGAAACAAAGAGAACAAAACAAAATCAAAGCTCTCTTTTTGGAAGATATTCTCCTTGTCGGACAGCAAAGAAAATGGCTCGGTTAAGTGCTCTATGTGATTGTTGCTTTTGTTGATCTCTTCACCACAATTATATAAAGATGTCTCCTCCTTGATATCAAGAGGAAAGCTGCTCGGATTGATGAAATCTATAATGGCTAAAAGTAATACAAGGGTAAGATATAAGGTAAACAGCTACTATGAGGTGTTCTAGTAATTGTATTTCCTTCTCTACAATATTTTCTTGCTTCTTTTCATAGCTGACCACTATTTGCTTATGTGAATATCATATACTAAGTCTCTAGAATCGCTCCTCAGAAATAGAAGTTGATGCGATCGAAATTTAAGCTGCAAATATCAAATGGTTCAAAGTGTGCTCTAGGGTTTCTGTTGCCATGTCATATAAATTTCATTATAGACTTCTTCTAATAACTAGTATGATATTTTTCCATAGAATTAATCTTCAAGTTATATACTTCAATCTTTATCTAGATAAACTAAAAATTCAAACGGATGGATAAGATAGAAGGACTTGAACTTGATCGGTTTAGATTTGTGAGTATGCTGGATTTTTTCCATACTTAGATTTACTAGATATTCTCCAATTTTATACCCATAAAATCTTCAAATAAATATTTGAAAATAATCTTGACTAATCTAGTATATTATAAAAGCATTTGGAATGGGTTGGAACTTCTAGGAACCTTAAAATCAAATTTTGGCATAAGTAGATGTCACGGTTCAGTCCATCAACACACATTGTATGTTCAGCGACTTTGTGGATATCTCTAGGCTTCCTTAGTGGATATATTTAGCTACAATTTGAATTGTCGATAGCACTTTATATCAGCTTTTAGTAGCAAAATTAGATCTCTAAAATATGACTTGAATTGAGAGATATCGAATTTATAATTTGCTGTCCAGATTGGTTCATTTGGGTGCATCCAAAAATAGTAAGAGCAAAAACAAACCTCTTTGATATTTTTTGAATTCGTTTCCTAATGAAATACTCTTACATTTTGAATGTAAGAACTTCAAGAATGCTGCCACACGCAGAAAAAATTAGATTTCCAAAATCTTGCCTAACCACAAAGATTCACATTTGACATATGAGTGGCAATATATGACCCGACCAGAAAACGTGACCCGAAATCGACCCACTTAATAAGGGTTAGGTTTAGAAAACTTGACCTGTATAAATATATGGATTGGGTTAGGATTGAACAAATTGAACCCGGTTATTAAATGGGTCGATCCGGGTTAACCGAAATTGACCTACTAATCCAAATTATCATATCTTGAAGGAATAATATTTAATTTTTCCTTTCCGTATATTAAAATATTGGCAATAAAAATAATCGATAATAGTAATTTATAAATTATTAAATTATATAGTATTTATAATTAATTATTATTTTTATATCTTAGTAAAATAGTGTAAGATAAGAATTATAATATTATCGAAAGTATTACTATGTAGGTGTTTCTGTAATGACGATTTTGAATTTCGTATAAAAGTTTTTAACAAAATTTGTTAGATAGCTATGTTTATCAAAATTATTAGTATATATTTATAATCATAAAATTTCAGCTGTCAACACATATTTTTAAAAAATAAAAATAAAAATAATTTTTTTGAATAGTTGAAGTACCGATAAAGATACTAAAGAATATACATTTTGACAGACATTCACTATCTCGTCATCAAGAACATCGTGCACTTCTATTAGAACTGATCTTATAATTTCGCTGAATTTTAAAAATATAAAATTACTAATTAATAATTTTAATTATTAAATGGGTCGATCCGAATTGACCCGGTTATTAATAAGTTGGGTTAGGATTAGACAATTTTGACCCGTAGAAATTTATGGGTTGAGTTAGGCTTGAACAAATTTGATCCGGTTATTAAATGGTTCGACCCAAAACCGACTCATGAACTCAAATTACCACACCTAATTTGACATATGCTTTTCAAAGGCACCATCTAAGGCCATGTTTCTCTACACCACAAACTTTACCTTTTCCAAACTCACCTTTAATATGAAATAAACAAAAAATTTAAAATAACCTTTTTCTATAAAAAAAGTTTTTTCTAAGTGATCCATTAGAGCTGGCAATGAGATCAGCAATCTTCACAAAACTTTTTTGTCTTCGAGACCTGATAAAATTTCACCCCACTTCTTTTTTTATTTACTCTCTGTCAAATTATCTTTCAACTGCAACAAAAAATCTCGATTTGGTGCTTTGAGTAGAGATATATACAAGTGCAAAGTAGCCACGCCAATAAGGTTCGAAAATCAAATATTAGTTCTGGCTAGCTATTGTATCACTTCAACCCAATAGAGACATTTCCAAAGCTTAGCATTGATTCTCATATATAGGTTATCATCAGAATATTTGAGATTTCCAAATATGGCAAAAACTAGGATTTCGGTTAGAGGAGAAATCAAGTATAAAAAAGGAACAGCAGCATCAGAAGGGCTCAACAGAGGTGATGGTGGAGCAAGAAGCAAAAGCCAGTTGCTGAAGTTGGTCGATTACATACCCTTATGGAACTCACTTACAATCACACAACAGAGCTGACAATCAGTGAAACTGAGAGAGAGAAAGCATCAGTAAGGTGGTGAGATGAATTTCGGCAGCTCAGCACGGCTGAATGACCAACTGAAAGCTCCGGCCGACGGTAGGGTTGCGGTCGACTCGAATAGGCTTGCCTGAGCGACACCAGTAAGGAGAGGGACAGTAGAGGGGATCTAGGAAGAACCCCTACTCCGAAAAGCAAACTACGAGCGTAGAGGAGAAGATAGCACAAGCGGGCACCAAGAGAGCAAGCTCGCGGGAGAAAGAAAAGAGGGAAATGTAACAGAAGAAAAATAAGAAGAAATGAACCTAAATTAAGAAACTAATAAGTAATATAATGAATTGAGGCTTGAAGTAAACCTAACACGGACATACTAGTTTGTTTGTTCTGGATTTAAGTTTATCGTTCACACACAACTAGTTTAGCTCTGGATTAGAATTGAATTAGGTTATGCATGCAAGGGGGTCTAACAATGTGGTTTAGCACAGAAAAATCTAAGACTCAAATGATTAGTGGATCTAATCATAATCTCTTTAAATTCATAATAATGTACTGAGAAGTTTAGATAATGAAAACATAATGATCAAATATGAAGTATATGGATTTTCTAAGTCATGGCCAAAGTAGTCTTATAGCATTTCTATAAAGAGAAAAGAGTTAGCCATTGCTATTATGGGAAACAAAAAGGATTTCTCTTTGAAGTAATTTGCCCACATGACCATATCCTTTCTCCCATATCCATTTTATTACCAACAAAAAAGAGTTATTTGATTAAACAAATCACATCTAACTCAAATTTATTTTTCTATACCAAAATCTCAATTTTTAATTTTCTAAAGATTTTTAGTGCCAAAGACCTAATGCCCTCAATTCAATTCCGCTTAACCAAAATCTCTCATCGCCTCTTTCAAAGACGCTTCATCTTTCCTTTTTGTATATAACTTCTCCTCTCCTCTTTTCTTCTCCCGTCCATCCAATTTTCCCCGGCTTTAAATTGCTTGGTTATTGGTACAACTTCCCAATTTCTGCAACGAATTCACTCGCTCTAGTGAAATCTTGATCGTATATGCAAGAACGTTTTTCCGTTAGCTTTGAATACGTCACCTTTAAAGCAAAATCATGCTTATCGTCTCTCCTTTCGATAGAAATAGTATTGGCTTCGGAAGCACACTGATATGATTTCACTAGAGCCACAACGACCATTATGCGGTGTACCGCTGTGCCTCCATCCTAGCATTTGATCCTCCATCCAAAGGCTATCCTCGATGTGGTCGGCTTTTGCACCATAAGACCGCATGGGGGCAAAGCCATCTTTCTCTCATATGCCATTTGCGCGTCCGACTCTCAGCAAGGCTGCATGGGAAAATGCGTCATTTCGAGAACCTTTCTATTTATTTATTTGAAGTTGAAGTGATGCCATCACTTCTCCAAATAGGGCTTGAAAATTGAAAGCGAACGATTACTATTTTAAAAATTATCTGTCAAGTTTCAAACACAGAGCGATTTCTCTCCTCCTCTAATTGTTTCCCTATCAATTTAGAATTTAAATTTGATTATTCTCTATCTTCTGCCACAGCCTCGATTGATCAACCTGTACCTATAATTGCTCAACTTTTGCGAAGTGGGACCAAAGAAATGGGCAATAAAATAGATTTCCTTTTCTTTATGAACTTGATAATTTTCATTCGTAAAATTGATAGTAGCCATTAAGTCGTTATCTTTTCCACGCTCCCACAAATCATTCAGTGGATCAATCAGTGGTGAAAAAAATACATCTAAATCTTTACTTGGTTGACTTGGTATAGGAATTAATAATGACAATATAAAAAAAAACTTATTCACGCATCTCCACGGAGGTAAGTTGTATGGTGTACTATCACAGGTCACATACTATATGGTTTAATCATCCGTTGATAAGCCCAATCGTACATTACGAGGATCCTCTATGAATGAAGGATACTTCTCATCAAAATGCCTCCAAGCTTTGCTATCCGCCTGATACCTTAATTAATTTTATTCCGAGACACGCTCTTCTTTATGCTAACGCATATCTGATGCAGTCTTTCTTGACATAAATAATCGTCGAAGCCTCTAAGTTAGTGAAAAGTAGCGCAACACCTTCTCAGCAATCTTCTTGTCTTTGCCATCTGTGTGCTTCCACCTTGGTTCATTGTGTTTAGGACATATGTCTAGTTCAGCCAATTCTTTTCTAAAAGTACACAATTATACTTGCATGCATGAATCGGCTCCCATCCCATTCTAAATCTTGTAATACCCTCTTAACCTTATAATACGATGACGGAATTGAGTGACCTTCAGGAGCAATGTCGAATATCATTATCTTTCCTCTCAGTCAACCAAATAGAGATTTCTTTATAGTTGAAGGATAGAATGTCAAGAGACAATCAACACAAAAAGTAAGGACCATCAGCTATCAAAGACTAATAAAATCTTTACCATCAAGTGTCGAAGACAAAAAAATCTTTAAGTTAGATAATCACACAGAAAATTGTTGGAACCAGCTACAGTATTTCAGGATAACAACTTGTAAATGTTATATCTTTCTGATCAAGCAAGCTTTGGATGGTCTGATTATTATATGAATATCTAACATGTCGAAATTACTACAATAAAAATCTCAAAGCATTTTTTGGAGAAATTAAAAGTTTACAAAAATTGGTGAAGTTTGATGTTTGCTCATGTCGCGTCTAAATGAACCCAAGCAACCTTGTTTTGACAGTAACTTCCAATCTCAATAATATTCTAATGATATGATTTTACTGTAGAAAACCAACTACTCAAGTATTTACCTTTGTGGAGGCGTGCATGTGACAGCCCGACGGATTTACATGGTTAGGAGGCACCATGAGTTGTACCTATGAGGAGGCTAGGTTCGATGCAAAGCTACTTTGTGAGACATGAAGTCTCGATAATTATAGGTTGGTTAATGTTAGTAGATTTCACTTGAAGATTTTTTAAGTGATGTGGACAAAGGTACAGTTCTGAACCACGTAAAATCTTTGTTTGCTGTCCGACTTATCTCTCTTAGCACTTGTCTTTATTTTTATTTAAGTTTAATTGTTTTAACATATTTGGTGCAGGTTCCATAAACACTTAGCTAAGTAATAGCAATCCTACACTTGACTAAAAGCTGAATTACAAATAGTGAACACTTTAATATGTAATTTGCAATAATTCATTTCACCCTCTACTCTTGAATTGATGTTTCGTAGGTTTCGGTAACATATGTGCGACCATATTGTGCCACTGTGCATATTATATCCGCCTATACGGTAAAACAAAAGTGCCGAAGTCTCTCGCTTAAATGTTTAGGTGTCGTATCTCTCATATATAAGAATCAATATTCACTTGCAATTTAAAAGATATCATAAATAAAAGCATTACCACATTATAAACCAAATCACAATATCATGTGCGATCCTATATAACCTTTCTGTGCTAATGTTCAACTATATATTTGCCAAGGGTGACAGGTAAAACCATTCGAGAAACTCGCTTTACATGATCACAATGTTCAGAAACGAGATAACCTATATAACATTCCATCATATAGCTTGAAGATCGATGCTATAGAAGAGAACCGTGAATTTCCTACCATGATGTTGGATAAGCTAATAGGAAAGCTTATGGCAAACGAATTATCACTAAAAAAGAGTGAAGAAGAACCACGTGCACTTGCGCTGAAAATCAGCGAAATCTTAGTATGTTCCTCTTCCTCTTCTTCTGATGAAGATGATATTGTAGTGCTTGTCAAGAATTCAAAAGCGTTCGAAGGAGAAATAAAGTGAAGAGAAGATCTCTGAGAATAATTAGCAGGATTGTAAATAGAAAGCGACAGAAGACTTTAGCAGATTAAGGGGGAAAAGTGTTGCTGAAATATGGAACCGTTGCTGAAATTAGACAAAATTATTTTTGAAAATTCTAAGCAGCAACATTGAATGAATTAAGTTCACATCTTAATTTACAACACAATATTAATTATTTATAAGATTTTGTCATCATCAAAAAGGGAAAGATTGTTGTGTTTCCTATGGATTTTGATTATAACAAATATGGAAGAATTATATTGGTGCTTTGAACATTCGGGCATGAAAATCTGAAGTAAGACTCTCCGCTTCGAAGATGACCGTGAAGGTGTTTTCCGTTATATATTAAACATGATTCTGTTCGAGTTTACTCTAGGTTTTTCCATCTACTACACCATCTATAGTGACCCTTAGGAAGTTCGACGAGTCAAGAATGCATCTATATTGATCGAAAAAATTTTCAAAACATATGAAGCTGACATGCTGATTGTTGGAGTTTATAGACAAATAGAAAGCTAATCAGTTACCCACATTCTAATTGAATTTGTGAGCTCTAGAGCAATTGATTGAAGCCTTGTCTATTGAGAACTCGTTGAGGGTCATGCAAACTACATGATCAAGTGGGTTGTATCACAATCCATTCACACTGTAGACACATTGGAAGATGGCATCCCCATCAATTTAGAAGAAATTTTAGTTGGCAAGTCTAATTGCTGATCGGGTCCTCATGTTTCGAGATTATTAACTCTCACTTCAGCCATCCGATTATCAACCTCACTTCGAGACACGTCAAAGTTATTCCATACGAAATTTGAGCAGATAATATGAAGTAACGAAGTCAGGAAAAACAAGAAAGTTGCTACATCAGATCGAGGAGAATCAGAAATAGATGATCAATATATCAAATTTCGAGTTTAATTTCTCTCAACTCTTTTAAAGGGTTTTTTTTTTCACTATGTAGTCAATATGTCAAAGTTACTACAGACCAAATTTGAGACAAAATCAGTAGAAGTAAAGTCACAAAAAATAAGGAAAGATGCCTGGTTGATAAACAAATTAATTGTTGCTCTGATTAAGTTCACAATGAATTTTTGAATTCGATTGCTTGAAGCTATTAGATGGAGATTCATTGTATGTAGAACTGATATTGAAGCTCAATGTTTCTACATATACATTGAATGAGAAGATTCAATTAGCAAAAAATTCAAATTTGAATTGAACAGATTAGTTCAAGAGGAAACATGCAGAAAGTAATATTTTCTATGTGTGAAATATTTTCAATATAGAAACAATTAAAACCCATCGATTCAAGTTATTTTGAATGTTGCAGATTCACGAGGAAGTACAACAGATACAACAAGCATTGCAGCAATAAAAAGAATAAGTCAGACCAGAGAAAAATACATTGATAAATAGTGATCATCTTGTAAAAATACAACTGAGCTTGTCAACGAGTTTTCTCATTTGTCTTTTGTGATCCTCTCGTGCTTTCTTCACTGAGTTATTTCTTGATATTTTGAGATGGATTTGAGACTTATAATTGAGTGATTACTTTATTGTAATCTAGCTGAAAGTTCTGTAAATGAGAACCTACAAGTTTGCAAAATTCTACATAACTTAAAATTAGGCTATCTAAGTTGGTCAGAAGAAATTATCTAAGGCATTTGGGGATTGTAGACTTATGAGGTATGGTTGGGTTATCCTTACAAGGAAACTCAAATTGAGGCAGAGGTGTTCGCCGGAGCATCAACTCTCGATTGTATCGTTGGCGAATGATAGTGGATTGATTTGTAGGCGTACAAGTGTGGTGGACGTAGGCAAGACTGATCTTACCGAACCTCGTAAAAATTATTGTGCCTCTTGTGATTCATTGTTCGTTTTTTATCTATCATGCTAACATTTTCTTTTGCAGGAACAGTTGGTAGTATGATTAGTCGTTTAATTACTGCATAGTGAGAAAATTTAAATTGTCATTTTAGAATTTCTATAACTTAATTCAACTCTCCACCCCTCTCAAGTAGTTCTTCATAGGATTCTCTTCAATTAGTATCAGAGTCTGTTGGGGTAAAGCCACCCGCCATGGTGTTGGAGGGAAGATTATTAGGCCTATAGGTTAGGTTGAGTCCAAATTAGAATCGTGTATGGTTTGGTAGGGCCAAGTGAAAGATGGGCTAGTTTGGTGGACTAGGTTCATGTTAGTAGTATAGGGTATTAGATGGTGCTCATGTGAAAAACATACTCATCTTGAATTGGGCCAAGTACATCCTGTCTTCATAAGCTTAACAGCCCACATCTCTTAAAAGTACAACATTGGCTAAGTAAGAAATATTCACTTGTAAGTGGGGGATGCTAACTTCTAAAGGTTCGTCACATCCTTTTAGCACAGGTACCCGATCCTACAGCATGCAATGGTTGGTTAGAAGCATCCTCTTTATGACGAGTCCTTATTGAATCAAAGTCTCCTATACAGCTCATCCTCACTACCTTTTCTACGACTGATAATTGATTACCGCAAGAATCATGATAGAATATTTATTAGCAATAAAAATTATAAATCTAGACACTTTATTGTTTAAAAGTTTCAAACTATCTTCATAAGTAATTATCAATTAGCGTCCGTTATATATATATATATATATATATATATATGTGTGTGTGTGTGTGTGTGTGTGTGATGAGGCACAACGACTACTATGCGCGGTGCTGCTCTACCTCCATCATGACCATCCAATCTAAAATCTCTGCGCGGTCGACTTGGGGCAAACTTGTCTCTTTCTCGTGTAAATATTATGATGACGACACGACTTTGATTCAAGTTCTTGAGTAATAACAACATGACATTCAGAAAAATTTCCAAAAATAAAGTGGCTGAGTCATTTCACAATACCAATTAAGCAACAATAGTTTTACAGTTTTGTGAAATTTCAACTCCTAATTCTTCACCGACTAGTTCTATTCCAGCATTGTCAGTAAGGAGAAGACCGCAGTGGTCATCACTTTCGAGCCTCTTTTGCTGGTCTGCACATTAGCAATTGCGGTGAAGCCTCTTTAGCTCAGTGTTATGTTTCCACAGTGAATTAATAGTAAGGCAACCAAGAAGAGTTCACGACAAAGATAAGCAACATAAAACATAAAGTAAAAGAAAGGAAGAAACACAAAGCTATTCTCGTAAAAGGTAAATAGATTCAACTTTCCATCCTTATTACAATTCAAGCATATAGTTTTATAGGCATGACAAGAGACAACATCTAACATAAGATTGCAATATCTCATGGTAATCATCTTTGGAGATAGACTGCTATCAAAGTCAAGTTATCATTACATCTACGAGTCATGGAGCCACCTGACGGTCGGTACGTGCTTATAGGTGCGTATCACTCAGCAACGAGTTTTGTGAAGTTCTAAAATCTAACGTCTTCATCGACGAGTTCGATCCTGCCATTGTTCTCTCACTTGTAAGCAACGGAAGTATCTTCAAGCCAAATAGAGATAACAACACATGGGTAAAACCTTCTCTACACATTCCAAACTAACATAATCTAATGAATTGCAGATAAATAAGGGATAGGAACGGTGGGTTGGCGATATTGCTTTGGCCCAGGAGCAATTCACACTCCTTTCGACTGCCTTTCACGCTTCCGATGTCGAAAGCCACGAAGCATATCATCAAGTCATTCGTATACATCTCGAACTTGTGCGTTGTGATGTTGTATGTATCATTTAATTCTCTAATTTATAATGGTGCCTATTAACATGAGGACTTCTTAATTACCAACACTAAAGTAACTATATATATCTCATAACTGTGGCACTTTTTAGACAGGGAGCCATTAACGTTTGGATGAATCGACGCGTTTCGTCTCTTTTTCAACTTCACCATAAATGTTTGTCTGCATCACTCATCTAATTTTCAACATTTCATTTCCTGAGACCCTACCACAGCATTCCAATGTAGATATAACGCTTACCGAGGTTGATAATTACCAACAGTACAGCGAATAGACAACTCACAAATATGAGCTTGTCTATTCGTCTCTATTTTGACTGTGTGTTTCCATCTCAACATATCCATATTAGAAGAACCACCAATATATAGATATTATTTGATGAAAAGTAGTAGATGGCGGGAGAGAAGTGCTCTTATTAATGGAAGCCATAATAAAATGAACAAAATCCAAAGAATATCACAATGGAAGCCTCAGAGTTGTATGCGATCTCTGTAGCATCCTCCAATATGTCGACTCAAGAAGTAGGCAGCACTCTGCAATCGAAATGAGTAATCTTGACTATTGGGCATCATCTAAGACAAATGTCGTTCTAGTATGCTTCCACTGCTTTAGCTTTTTCCTATTGTGTTTTGTAACCGCTCGGAAGGTGAGACTCGGTATTCAGCTAGCCTAGCGGTGCTTCTTCTACGGAGCTAAAAAATTAATTTCGTAACAAATTATCTACTGTTTCACAGGCTTGACATTGAGCGGTGATGTAGAATTCACCAAGTGTTGGATTTTTCACCAACTTATATAGAACATGAGCTGGGTTTAGAGTGACATGAGACAGTTTAGTTTTACACTACTAATGATCGTGCCGTGATGCTAGTGGTGCGAAGCTACCATGTGCTAGATTATTACTGAATGCTAGAGGAGCAAGCGCTAGCCATTCGCTTATTGACCTGGAGTAGGGGCATTCATCTGCAATTTAGTTTAAGATTGGAGTATCCATAATTGAATCTTTGATTGTTCAAAAAATGTTGGAATTGACGATGTTCAAATACCGCAACAAATCAAACCTTCGAATTGTGAGAACAGAAAAATATGTATGTCTTTTTAACTTTTATTTTACTTGAAAAGAACTACAAATGAAAAATTGATGTAAGATAATTTTTTTTTCTAACCTTCATATCCGCTATGAGCGTTCGTATCCGCCATCTATTGTCTCAACCTGTTCAATTCTTTACTAGTCTTTCGTCCTTGACGAGTCGCAAGCATTGCCCTCAAATCCGCCACCTCAGCCTCTACCTTAGGCACCTCGTGTCTCAATCTATTCAGTTTATTATTAGTTTCTCGTTCTCCACAAGTTAGACCCGATACTGGTTTAGCTATTTGAACCTGAGCCTAAGGTTCCGCTAGTATGGTTGACTGCGCAAAGAGAGACGCACTATCTTCCTGTAATACTCCTGCCTATTAATTGTTATAATTTGTTAATAGCATTAGTTAGTAAGAAAAAAAGAATCGCTTGTTAGAAAAACGTACAAACAAGTTGGAAATCATAACATTTTATCGAGTTTAAAGAACAAATTTCCCAACCCCTCGCCCGCAAAGTATATTTGAACAGCAACGGCTTATTTTCTTAATATTCCTCATTAATGATAGCATAAGTCTTTCCCACTGTTACTCGACATTACTTTTTTCGGTGGCGACACGCTACTGATTTGAAATCCTTCGCGTACATATCGAACTTTTTGTTGTGATGTTCTATGTTTCACTGTAATATCCAATTTATAATGACGACCATAAAAGTTCGTATAGAGCTGCAGAAAATCGGAAGGAGCTGGAGTTCACACAAGGTCACCGAAATCCTAAAAGAGATCACAATGATCATTACTCTTCTGAGGTTGATAACAGGTCGATAAACTCCTTTGATGTCGTAACAGTCAAATAGCGGACCTCAAACTTGGTTGTCCAAGTTCGGAATCCAAAGAAAATCATAACATGTTGGAATCATATCCCGCTGTCAAAGGTTGATACTATAGTATCGGTGCAATATCTGGGTAGACAATTATTACAAGAATCTGTAAGATATCACGAGAAAGCACAACTGAACAACATAAAGAAAAAGTTACAAAAATCAAAAAATAGTAACTCGCAATTCTATAATTACATATGGATGCACAGCCCACAACTTCACTTTAACAAGTAAAGACTTTTAAGACCAAATACAATAAAAGTTAATAATATTATAAAATAAATTACAATATCAATGAAATAAGTGAATATCTATACGTAGAATTCTATAGGGGCAAATAATCCTAAAGTTATAGTGAAATATTACTATTTCCATCGTCTTTTTGGTTTACTCTATCTAAAAAAGTACCTCATGTATCCTTCCTCTTGATTTCGTCTATCTCATCAGCCACATTTTTTGGACGCTTATTGTTAGGTAAGATTGGTGTAGGCATTCCATGAGGGAATAGTTCCATAACTTTTCTGAATTAGAGATCGCGTATTTGTTCTGAGTTATACAGAACACGTCTTTGCCAACGCTTAAGTATTGAAGATACGTCAGCATGAAGTCCCCGCAATCACCACTGCGACGAAAAAAATGGCACTATTAAGTCTAAATTTTCGACAGAAATTAGTTATACTACACTTATCGAAAGGTTGTACCTTACAACTTACTTGAGAACTTTGATGTGCTCTATATCACATAACCAAGATCGATTTTCTCTTCGTCCTTATCCATTTGCCCCCTCACCCATGTGACGAGCTCGGCCTTATTTGTGTTTGAGGAAAACCAATCTGGAGCATAAACTTTCCCTACTATCTGCTCCACCATGCATGCCCTCTTGAGTTGAAGCGGCATTTTCTATCTCAGAAGTGGGCCTAGACCTTATTCTTTAAGGAGGCCGCTCAGTCTCATCCTTCGCAACTAAGGCAACAAAATTTATTTTTTGAGCCTACTCTATGTGCTCTACAAAACCTAGTTGGACTCGTACTTTCTATACCATTATTTGCATTGTATGTCAGAAGCAGCTTTTTGAACATGGCCTTCAAATCAGATAACTATTTAAATTTAAGTTTGATTGCCTCATGGCGCTCTTCTGTGGCCCTCTATAGGTCTTATTTGGCCCTTCGCAGGTCTTTCATTCCCCCCTATAGTATATTATGATGGCCGATTATTGCATAGCTGTGGCTTTCAAATTTGAATTTGTCTCTTTCAACTCAACAATCTCGGCTTTTAGGTCAATCAATGCTCGCGTCGACCTTTCAACCTCTTATCTAGGAGCATGTGGCGATAGTTTTGAGGAAGCTCGCTGACACAACTGCGTAGAAACTTGCGACGATCCGAAAGCTTGAGGCAATAGGTACGCGAACTTGGAGGTGACGGATGCACGTCCTCGTGCCCCTCACGCTCAGTACCTCCGCATCATCTGGAGCGATCTCGAATTTTGCTTCTTGTCAATACCATGGTTCACTAATAACTATTCATCTATGAGTAATAATAGCATAATAATAATATAAAAGAGCAAATACTTGAGAATCGCTTTATCAATTTAGTGAACATATCTAAAACTCTATTATCGCTTACTCTAGAGGAGCCCTCCGCCAATGCTTCACCAGCACCTTATACCGGGTTAGCATCCTCTCAGAACTCCTCGCTGATACGTGCACAGGCCTCACACAGCTCAAGAAAGACTTCGTAACATGCATCATCCACACAGCACATTTTACATTTCACAACAACCGATCCAAATAGCAGCAATTATCGTGTGCATTAAGATATACATACACAAAATGCGTGCGGAAGACCCCTGCGAAAATAAGTATGTGATCGATGTTTTGAGGGATCTCTGCTCCTCTTTCGACACCCGTTCTCCAAAACCGAAAAGCACTGGCGAAGGAACCAGTTGTAGTTGATAACTACGGTTGCTCCAAGGGAAACTATTGAAGGCTTCCCAATCATTCACTAATTAAATCACCTTCAAATCCGTATGGCGACCTATCCCTCATTGTCGCTCCAAATGCCAATCTCCACGAAATATATCAATCAAAATTTGACAAACTCGACAACATTGTAAAAGTTATCTGCAACGGAACTTTCATATCGTCTCGCAAGTTCTTTCGTACATAACTTAGTGCAACCATTGAAGAACCTATCCTGGAACATTGCCTTCCCGTTGTAATCTGCCAAGAGAACATCGTTCTCGCGTTATGCCATTTTTAACCCAGTCACCATGTGGAACTCGGTACAACTGATATTACAGGTCCTCCACCCTATTCTGATGAAGTATTTTCGTGCTTTCTGCAACTGGCTCGTGCAGTAAGATGTTGTGTAGTACCTAACAACGTTGTGGAATTGCCTTATTATATCTTATTGTTATAGTAAATATGTACCAAATATGCCTTTCACAACGTCGTGCTTTCCAAACTCTATGCCTTTCACATATAATAAATATGTACGATTACACATTATTACAGCTCCCGGATGTTGGGGAACCTTGCTTCGGATATTTGCGCATATTTGGTCAATTTGCAAATGGACAGTGGTCTTCACTGATGGAATAATTTCCCTCAAATTTGTTTTATTACTTGTAACAGACAAGCTTTTTACAAATTAGTATTTTCGTAGTTGCAGTAATCATACTACAAATCTAATCCCAACTATAATAACAAGATATTATGAAAGTAGTTATCAACCACAATGAAATTAATTATGCCCAATTTATATCTCAGTTAACAACTTTTGAGCTGAAATCGTAATTTATTATGTCATTGTATTGACTTAATATAGAAGATTCAACTTGACGATGTCGACCTGAAATTTTTAATACAAGTTGACGAACTTATTAGTCGATACCTTCAAATATACTTTTGAGCATGACTTAAATAATGGAAACTACACATCTTACCACTGAAAGAGGACAATATAGCTAACAAATTGACCTCATACAAGTAGAACGATACATTGGACTAAGTTATCGAGCACTACCCAACAAGTACAGCATAGTTAACATCGACGATAAAACGATGACCATGCTTTGTGGTTGTCTCGATATCACGGAGTGGAAATCAGGCTGACAATGTCTGATTTCCACATGGAAGTCGTTAGCTTAAAGTCGACTTTTGTCCGCGAAGTTAATACCAACTATCAATGTTATGAGTGAACTCCTTTAACTGGGCCTACATAATCAAGGGATAGAGGATCGCACATTGTGAGAACATATGAAGTTCAAATAAGAAAATGAATAACTTTTGTCCTAGGGACCTTTTATTCGAGGCATAGAGCGAGAGTAGAATCGAAGATATAGGCTGATTATGGAGCTATTAGCATCGAAATTCGTCTTACAATTGGAGAGGATGCACACAAATTATTGATCGCGGTCGGAAGTGCAAAAGAATATACTGCGGCTGGAGAAATGCGTGGGCAAAGTTGATTGATGGTGCAGCGGCAACAAGAGAGAAATAAAAAATTGGATGAAAAAATGGGAACACTTTCCGAAGCAGGGGAGAAATACACATGGGGTTCTTACATGATTTTGGAATAATGATCGCGTGGTTCAAGAAATTTGGAAACAGTGACGAAGATGTTTCAAATTCAAGTAATTTAAAAAATTCATCCTGCAGTTTCCCAAGGCTTTGAATTTAGAATCGAATGTAACAATTTCGACCTACTTTATAACTCACTTAACAACTATCCGAAGTCGAAAGTGTTGTCTACATTTTCTCTATGTCCAATACGTTGCACATTTATGGACCCGTCTCAACCAGTCCTAAAGTGAGACATCAACCAATGTTGATCCAAGATATCGATCATAATGCAATAATTACAACTATTTATAACTCACTTACCGACTGATTAAAGTCAATATCGTGTTAGGTATCCTACTATATCGACCGTAAGAAGCAGAAATCAGACAACTATCAACCTATGACCTATTGGGAACTAATGATGTCGTGTCTAGAAATAGAGTCAAATAAAACATATGATGCAGTTTCTTAAAGTACCTTCAATTTATATGTTACATTCATTTGGACGATAAGAGACTTTCCTGCATATGGAGATCTTTCAAACTATGTCACGAAAGATAAACTTGCTTGTCCAATTTGCAATAACAATACGTCGTGGGAAAGTATAATGAATGAGATATGTTATAGAGATCATCGACGATTTTTACCAATCAATCATCGTCTAAGGAAGAGTAAGAAGTTCAACAATAAACATGAGAGAATGTCACATCCTAAACATTTGCATGCAGATGACATATTATTACAGTTGGAGTTTTGTGAAAGGCATAGAGTTTGGAAAGCCACCTATATTCAAGAAACTAAAGTGGCCAGATGCACATTTAAATTGGTGTAAAAAGAGTATTTTTTGAGAATTGCCTTATTGGAGACACTTGATTATACGCCACAATCTTGATGTTATGCATATGAAAAAGAATATTGTTGAAAGTACTCTTGGGACATTAATGAATATCGAAGGCAAGTCAAAGGGTACTTTCAATGCTCGAGAGGATTTGGAGGCTATGGGCATACGGCCGAAACTACATCTCATTTTTGAAGGAAACAAGACAGTGAAGTCACATCCATACTATGTGTTGAGCCCAAAAGAAAGACGAGCATTCTCTGACTCTATAGCTAAAGTCAAATTTCCTGATAGATACGAAGCTAATATTTCAAGATGTGTGAACATAAAAGATTATAAGATGCTTGAATTGAAAAGCATTATTTTCACATTTTAATGCAAAAACTTATGCCAACTGAATTGCGTGGTTTATACATAAGGATGTATTAAGTGCAATAAGTGAGCTTAGCAGTTTTTTTAAAAATTTGTGTTCAAAGGTGCTTAAAGTGGATGCACTTGATAAATTAAAAAAGAATATAGTGTTGACCTTGTGCAAATTGGAGATGATTTTTCGTCCGGCTTTTTTGATATTATGGTTCATCTAAGCGGTACACTTGGCACATGAAGCCAAAGTTGCGAGGCATGTTCAATATCGGTGGATATACCTTATTGAAAGATTAGTTGTACATCAAAAAGATTATATTGAACAAGTTGTACATTCAAATATATAGGGATCGGGCCGACCAGAGACCTACAAAATAGCATACACCAAAAAATATAGACCACATAAAGGAGCATGGAGTTCAGAACGAACTAAGAGTAACTATGCAAGCATTTAATTATCATTTACAACAAGTCAATTTTATTAATTATTTTATAATAAATTATAGCAAAAAATGACTCCAATATTAGAGAGTCATCACAAACGGAAGAACTAATGGCACAAGAGAAAGCCATTGAACATGTTTTAGAAAGTGCATCGGGCTATAACCGTAGCAAGGGACCAGGACTAAAGCCATAACATAAAGACAGTAGCAGCTCCTCCGAAGTGTCTAGCTTGAAAGCGCAAGTGACTGTTCTTCAACAACAAATAGAACTGCAGCAAAAATAATACAATGATCTCATTGAAATGGTGAGGTCCATGTAAGGGAAATAGGGAGACGGAGACAAATTGCCAAGTAATATGTTAGCTCATGATCGTAGTTTTTAATTTTAGTTTTGTTATTTAATTAGTTTTATTCTTGTGTTAGAAAAGTTAGCTTGAAAATGGCGAATGAGGCCAAATAAAAAATAAGTTACCAAATGACATGAAACCTACGCGTACATGATGCGTCGAAAGAATCGGATTTAGTTTTGGATGCCGAATGAGTAGAATAGGATCCTATTAGCATTCCTAAGATTTTAATATAGAAAATTTAGATTAATAACAACTAAGGGGATCAAAATGAAAAGTATGCGACCAAAAGATAATAAACCTACGTAGGTTAATGTAATATTATTATAATATACATGATATTTTTATGATTATTGTGAGCTAAATTGAATTAATTGAGATTAATTATATGCTTATTAAGCCGAATTGTACATGCTATGTAGGTAAAGAAGAAAAGAAATCAAAGAAATATCATTGAGCCAATAAGGAGAAGATGGGCTTATGATAAGAAGGGCCACAAGGAAAGAATTAAAGAAAAAAGAAATAAGAGGAGTTAGGACATGAACTAAAAAGGTAGAGGGTTTTTTTCATTGAGCGGCCGTCGTGGGAAAAACAGCTCTAGAAATACGAGAGCCGATGGAAAATTGAGAGATAGCCGAACGGGAGACAGAAGGAAAATCAGGGTAGACACGAAAAATTCTTCAGATTTGCTTTCTTCTATTTTCCTCATATTTTATTTTTCATACAATATTATTGTGTAATATTAATATGAGTGGCTAAATTCTCTAAACTAGAGTTAGAATAAAAACACTAATAAATTTAATTTATTTCTTTAATATTATGTGATGTATGGATTATTGATTTTATGTGAGTTGCTAATTCTTATTTGAAAGGATGTTTAGATGTTAAATTTGCATGCATGATCATCATTAAGTTTGATATCTAGATTATTATATTAATTGTGTTTGCGAAGACCAATCGGAACATAGTTTATGAATTACAGAATTAATAATTATAGTTAATATTTACTGGACCAAAGTAAATGCAACTATATGATTTATGATTTCGCAGGACTTAATACATCATTAGTAATTTCTAACCAAGGAGTTAGAATATCACTAGCGATAGGTGATTTTATACTAGACCAAGGTTAAAGTTATAATTAGAAATCGTATCTAAAAACTGAATCAAAATATTAAGTACAAAGTCTTCACAATCATCATAATCTATTATCACATTTATTTAAAGATTAAATTAGAGACATTAGTGGTGAATTCTAAAACTCTAATTGTTTGTATATCTGTTTTCTCGATTCGTGTATTATTTTTCGTTCTTAGCTCTCGTACACTTTTGATTAGCTCTCACAAAACACAACTTTTGTTATTTAAAACTTTGAATTAGAGTTAACAACAATCTCTGTGGAACAAATTCGTTATCTGCTTTACGGTGACGACAACCGTGCACTTGCAGGATATATTAGGATAGAATCACTGAGTTTTTCTTAGTTGGTTTTTGTTACATCAAGTTTTTTGACACCGTTGCCGGAGATTGTTTTGTTTGACTTTGATTCAATCTAGCTTCATTTAGATTCATTGATATTTTTCATTTGTGTTGCATTTAGCTTAGAGCATATTAGTTTGAGTTTTATTGTAGTTGCATCATTACATGATCACTCGTTCTCATAGTCAATCCTCACTTGAATTTGTTCCTGAGCTTGAGAGAGAGGTTAGGAGAATTAGACGTGAGCGTAGAAATCATTTGAATATTAGAATTGAATAGATGGTTGTTGCACCAAATGAAACAATGGGAGATCTTAATATTCCCACAATTTCTGTATCACCATCTAGTGTACTTCTCCTTGATGCTGCTGCTAGAAAGTATGAGTTGAAAACTATTCATTTTAATATGATGCCTTCTATTCATGGTTTGAACAATGAGGATTCCTTAGCTTATATTCAAAAAAATTTCAATATAGTTTCTAACATGCCTTTGACAGATGAGGTTACTGAGGAACACCTTTAAATAAAAATCTTTCCCTACAATTTAAAAGATAGAGCAAATGTATGGTTACAATCACTTAGATCTTGTTCACTTACTACTTGGACTGAAATTCAAAACAGGTTTTTAGAGAAATTCTTTTCAACTCAAAAAATTAATGCATTAAGAGATAAAATCATATAATTTACTGAACAATCTGATGAGTCATTTTATGATGCGTGTGAACGATTTAATAACTTGTTAATTCAATGTCCTCACCATGGTTTGTCTATTCTAGTTTTAATGCGTATATTTTTATAAGGCACTAACTGTTTTTAGTAAGGCTGCAATGAATAATTATGCAGGTCGATCTATTCTGAATAAAGCACCAGCTGAATCTCAAATTCTAATAAAAAATCTAGCTCTTGAGACGCAACATATAGATACACGAGTAAGAAGAGCTGCAATTTATGAGGTGTGTGGTACTAACAATTATGCTTCCAAAACACATGTGAATGCTATTGCTAACAAATTGGATGCTTTGCTGCTTATGAATGGAAAACTCCCAACACAAGAGATATATGGTATTTGTGATTTATTTGGTCATTCTACTACATATTGTCCACAAGGAGTGGATTTTCCTGAGTTTGTACAAGAATAAGCAAATATGATAAGTTCTTACAACCGACATCCTAGACGTTATCCATATTCAAACACTTACAATACTGGATGGAGGAATCATCCCAACTTCTCGTCGAGCAATCAACAACACCAACCTCCACCTCAACTAAAGCCATCGACTTCATTAGAGGACTTGGTAAAACAGTTAACAATTGGTCAACAAAAGTTTGAAGCTCATGTAGGATAAATTGCTCAAGCTTTGAGTCAAAGAGAGCCTGGTAAGTTTCCTAGTCAACCTAACATTAATCTACGAAATAATGAACAAGCAAAAGTCATTCAATTAAGATCAGGTAAGATTATTAATAATGACAATAATGTTGATGTTTATGATTAAAGTATAGTTGCAAGTGGTGAAAAATAGGAGCTAGACGTATCTGAATTAAGAGAAAAAATGCCGGAGTCATCGCCATCTAAGAGTGATCAACACTATGGAAAGGAATCTGCTCATCATCCTTCTAGACTTCATAAGGCGGTTGATCGTTATACGTTTCTTATTCTATTTTCGGAACGCATAAAGCAAAATAAATAGGATAAAAAATTTCAAGAAATTTATAATATGTTAAGTAAAGTGCATATTAATCTTCTTTTGCTCGATGTGATTGAACAGATTCCAGCATATAGAAAATTCATCAAAAATTTGAAGGCTCACAAACTCAAATTTGCACCAAATAAAGGAGTTAGGTTAAACAAGAATGTAAGTGCAGTGTTGAAAAGCGAGCTTCCACCTAAGCTTGATGATCCAGGTAGTTTTGATATTCCTATCATTATCAATACCAAAAAGCTTGGACGTGTTATGTTGGATCTAGGGATAAGCATCGACTTGATGCTATTTTCTATCAACAAAGAGCTGTGTTTGGAAGGCATAAAGAAGACTACTGCACGTCTCGAGTTTGCTCACCATTCCGTACGGCACCCCATAGGTATTATAGAGGATATTTTAGTGAAAGTTGACAAATTAATTCTTTCTGCAGATTTTATTATTTTAGACATGGAAGAAAACTTGAGAAGTGATTGCGAGATCCCCATTCTTCTTGGTCGTCCGTTTATGGCTATTGCAGACAAATGAATAAACGTAAAAAAAGGCACACTCACAATGACAGTGTTGGGTAAAACCGTTCAATTCAAAGTGTTTGATGATTTTAAACATCCTTCTACTTCTTCAGATTCTTACTTTTCGGTTGATTTATTAGATCCACTAATCGATTCTGTTCTTTTGCAAGAAAAATGCAATGATGATTTGCAATCAACGTTAACTTTAGATATGGGAGATAGTGATAATTTTAATTATATACTTACTGCCCTAAATGTGTTAAAACCATTTTAACCTAGTTATAGAACCTCATTTGAACCTTTAGAGATGAACAAGATAAGGATAGAGCCATCTAGTATAGTCCCTCATAAGTTAGAATTCAAAACATTGCGTGAACATCTAAAATATGCATTCTTAGGTGATAATAAAACTATCACAGTCATCATATTTTCAGATCTTACAGTTAGAGAAAAGGAGAGTCTTATTACTATTCTAAAAGAATATAGAACAGCAATAGGTTGGATAATAGCTGACATGAAAGGTATTAGTTCTGTGATGTGTATGCATAGAATTTTAATGGAGAATGATGCCAAACCTACTTGTGAAAGCCAAAAGAAATTTAATCCTAATATGAAAGAGGTTGTTGCAGCTGAAATTTTAAAACTGCTTGATATAGGAGTAATCTATCCAATTACTGATAGTAGATAGGTAAGTCTTGTACAAGTAGTACCTAATAAATCTGGTGTGACAGTAATAAAAAATGAGAATAATGAGTTGATTCCTACAAGAACAACTATGCAATGGCGTGTTTGTATTGATTATAAGAAGTTAAATTCTGCAACAAGAAAATATCTTTTTTCTTTACCTTTCATTGATCAAATGCTTAAACGCTTAGCTGGCCACTCACATTATTATTTTCTTAATGGTTTTTCAAGTTATGATCATATTCCAATCGCTTCGGAAGACCAAGAGAAGACAACTTTCACATTTCTATTTGACACTTTTGTCTATAGAAGGATGCCTTTTGGTTTATGTAATGCACCAGCAACGTTTCACAAATACATGATGGCTATATTCTCTAATATGGTAGAAATGATTATTGAGGTATTTATGGATGATTTTTTAGTTTTTGGATCGTCTTTTGATGGATGCCTTGATAATTTGAAATTAGTGCTATCTAGATGTGAAGAAACAAATTTGGTTTTGGATTGGGAAAAATGTCATTTCATAGTTAGATAAGGAATTTTGTTAGGACATGTGATTTCTAGTAAAGGAATTGAGGTGGATAGAGAAAATATTGAAATTATTAAAAATCTACCTCCTCCTAATTCAGTAAAAGGCATTAGAAATTTTTTAGGCCATGCTGGTTTTTATAGAAGATTTATTAAAGATTTTTCTAAAATAACTAGACCTCTATGTAATTTATTGGTTAAGGATGTTGTCTTTGATTTTGATAAAGATTGTTCGGATGCATTCAATAATCTAAAAAATGCCTTAACTACTGCTCCTATAATCACTGCTCCTGACTGGAATTTACCATTTGAATTGATGTGTGATGCTTCAGGTTATGCTATTGGTGCAGTTCTCGGTCAACGAATTGATAAGCTGCCACATATTATATATTATGCTAGCAAAATTTTGAATGATGCACAACTTAATTATTCAACAATAGAAAAAGAGTTGCTTCCTATGGTGTTTGCTTTAGAAAAATTTCATCTATATATTTTTTGTTCTAAAGTTATTGTATTTACTGACCATACTGTTGTTAAGTATTTGTTGACTAAAAAAAATGCTAAGCCTAAGTTGATTCGTTGGATCTTATTGCTGCAAGAGTTTGACTTGGAGATTAAAAATAAAAAAGGAAGCGAGACTGTGGTAGCAGACCATTTTTCTCGTATCTTGATTGAAGATCAAAAAGAAGGAGATGACATGCCTCTAAATGATTCTTTTCAGATGAACAACTTCTTTCCATTACTTATAAAGAACCTTGGTATGCTGATTTTGTGAATTATCTTACTAGTGGTGTAATGAGAAATAATATCTTTTCAGGAAAAGAAGAGATTTCTGTCTATGATGAAACACTATTATTAGGATGATCCCTATTTGTTTAAGCATTGTCCGTACCACATCATTAGAAGATGCGTTCCTGAGGATGAACAAGAAAATATTTTAAGGCATAGCCATGAGTTAGCATGTGGAGGTCATTTTGGTGCTAAGAATCCATAAAGTCCTTAGTCAGGTTTCTTTTATTCCAATTTATTTAAAGATGTATTTAATTTTTGTTCTAAGTGTGACAAATACCAAATAATAGAAATATCAGCAGTACGAACATGATGCCTTTGACTAATATTTTGGTTGTAGAACTCTTTGATGTTTGGGGTATAGACTTCATGGATCCATTCCCTTCCTCTTTCGGGTATTCTTATATTCTTGTTGCTGTTGATTGTGCATCTAAATAGGTAGAGGCTCAAACTACAAAAGCTAATGATCATAAGATTGTCCTCAAATTTCTGAAAAATATGATTTTCACTAGATTTGGAACCCCTAGAACAATCATTAGTGATGGTGATAAATATTTTTGCAATAAACTTTTTGATGCCTTGTTAAGAAAATATGGCATAACTCATAAAGTAGCCACTCCATATCACTCTCAAACTTGATTGATAGTCTATCATCCATTTTTCAATAATGAATTTGAACTCTTTCTAGTATGGCTTTTGAAACTAGAATTCTTGTTGAGTTTGTTCGTATAATATTCTTATTAACCAAGCCTACTTTCTTTTTGATGTAGTACTGTATATAATTGAGTTGATAAAATTTTATCATTCTAAACAATGTAATTAAATACATTTTATAGAGGATTTTAATTGCATAGTCTATAATGAGCGATGATATCTATCACCATGTAATTCAAAATTTAGAGTTGATCTTAGTATTTTTTATATTGGCTTGTTTTGTTTTCAATTCGTAAGTATAGTTGAGATACAAAGTTACAAAGAGTCTTTGGAAAGCACAAGGGTAAAGAAAGAGCAAAAAAAAAAAAAAAAAAAAAAAAAAGCTCGAGTATACATTGTAAAATGCAGTGGTAAAGAAAGAGCAATTAAATAAAATAAAAGAGCCGCAAAATTAGGCCTATGCTTGAGTATATCTTGTTCATCTTGAAGTTAAACATGCTCTTAATGACTTTGTATTTTAACGATTCCCTAAGTTTGACTTCATTCATTACAACATTTGAAATAATTTGGTAAAACTTTAAAATTTGTATATACAGTGGGGAGATGATTTCTAAACATACTTATGGGCATTGAATTTTTAACTGTCTTCTAGTGTGTTGCATATATTTTTGAATGCGAGGTTGAGTTGATTTGATTATTGTATAGTGCATTTAAGGGAGATTTGTAAGCGGTGTTAATTTGTTTATTATGCTTACACTATTCTTTAAAGGTTTTGGTTGATCAAGCTACACGATGGAATTGAAATTTATGGGAATAAGTTGTGGAAGAATGATATATATAATTTTTCTTATAATTATGCTCAAGACTAGGAAACAATCTAAGCTTGGGGGTATTTGATAAGTATACAATTACATACATTTTAATGTAATATTATTATAATATAAATAATATTTTTATGATTATTGTGAGCTAAATTGAATCAATTGACATTAATTATATATTTATTAAGCCAAATTGTGCATGCTATGTAGGTAAAGAAGAAAAGAAATCAAAGAAATATCGTTGACCCAATAAGGAGAAGATGGGCTTATGATAAGAAGGCCCAAAAGGAAAGAACTAAAGAAAAATAAAATAAGAGGAGCTAGGGCATGAACTAAAAAGGGAGAGGTTTTTTTTCGTTGAGCAGCCGTCGTGTGGAAAATAGCTCTAGAAATACGGAAGCCAACGAAAAACCGAGAGAGAGCCGAACAGGAGATAGAAAGAAGATCAGAGTAAAGACGAAAAATTCTTCAGGTTTGTTTCCTTTTCTTTTCCTCATGTTTTATTTTTCATATAATATTATTGTGTGTTATATTAATATGAATGGCTAAATTTTCTAAACTGGAGTTAGAATAAAAACTCTAATAATTTAATTTATTTCTTTAATATTATGTGATGTATGGATTATTGATTTTATGTGAGTTGCTAATTCTTATTTGAAAGGATGCTTAGATGTTAAACTTGCATGCATGATCATCATTAAGTTTGATATCTAGATTATTATATATTGTGTTTGCAAAAGACCAATCGGAGCATAGTTTATGAATTACAGAATTAATAACTATAGTTAATATTTACTGGACCAAAATGAATGCAACTACATGATTTATGATTTCGCAGGACTTAATACATCGTTAGTAATTTCTAACCAAGGAGTTAGAATATCACTAGCGATAGGTGATTTTATACTGGACCAAGGTTAAAGCTATAATTAGAAATCGTATCTAAAAACTGGATCTAAATATTAAGTACAAAGTCTTCAAAATCATTATAATCTATTATCACATTTATTTAAGGATTAAATTAGAGACATTAGTGGTGAATTCTAAAACTCCAGTTGTTTGTTTATCTGTTTTCTCGATTCGTGTATTATTTTTCGTTCTTAGCTCTCGTACACTTTTAATTAGCTTTCACAAAACACAACTTTTGTTATTTAAAACTTTGAATTAAAGTTAACAACAATCTCTGTGAAACAAATTCGTTATCTACTTTACGGTGACGACAACCGTGTATTTGTGGAATAGAGTAAGATAGAATTATTGAGTTTTTCTTAGTTGGTTTTATCTACATCACTACGCGCACACGATTGGCTTGGCAAGGGTGACGAGTAGGAAGAATCGGATTTGGTTTTGAAGGCCGAACAAGTAGAATAAGATCCTATTAACATTTTTAAGGTTTTAATATAGAAAATCTATCTTAATCAAAACTAAGGGGGCCAAAATGAAAAGTAAGTGACCAGATATGTAAGCTACGTGTACACGATCGTGTCGGCGAGGTAACGCGTAGGAAAGGTTGGATGTAGTTTTGGAGACCGAACGAGTAGAATAGACCCAACTAGCATTATTAAAATTTTAATATACAATACTTAGCTTTATATGATTTATAATTTTTATTATATTTTACTATTCATTAATATACTCTGTTAATTTTTTCTGATGCATGATTGGCTTGCTACTTCCATGATTCAAGCTTCATTGGTGGTTTATTTATTATTTCGTTAAGACAATTATCTTATTGTATTAAATAACTTTCTTTATAATAACTGCGTTTAATATTATTGTGACTAATGTAAAATAGTGTTTAGTTAATTATTAATGAATTTTGCTGAATTATTTATTTTAATCATTCCCGCTGTGGAATATAATTATGACGTGATTATTATTTCATTTGTATTATTAATAATAGAATTGATTAAAATATTAATTTAAAGCTATTAATAATGGCGACTGAGCGACCTAGTACCCAATATTTTTCAAGATAATAGGGACTGGAAAGGAACCAGTCGCTACTAACTTTCCAAACTAGTAAGGACTAAAGCACGAAAAGTCGCTGATAGAAGCTGCGACTACTGCTTACCTAGTCATAGTTAAATTAATAGCGACCCAGTTAATGTTAGTTGCTATAGGGAGTTGCGCCGTACCGTTTGTCAGTCGTTGTTACTGAGGCAACCGCAATTGCGTTGACCTAGTTGCTCTGGCACCATTTCTAGTCGCTATTACTAACAGCGACTACACTAGCGACTAATATTTCTTAGTCGCAATAAGTAATTTCGACTAGCATTTCATAGCTGCAACTTATTTTCGTAGTCGTTGTACATCATTTTTCTTGTAGTGACTTTAGATTAATGTTAGATAATTTAACAAAGTTAAATCAATTTTTAAATATAAAGAATTTGATTATACAGTTTTAATATTAAATAAATATAAGCATATTATTATTATAAGAAAATTTAACAAGTATTAATTTTATAAGAAAAATGAAATACTAAATTAAATTAGATATTAAAGAAATGTTAACTAAAAATAAATATTAAATTTGATAATATAATACTAAATTAAAATAATATTTTTTTAAAAAAGAAGGATAAAAAGGAAAGCAAATTTATTCATCTTTTGTAACCATATGCACCCACCTAAATAGTGGTACATATTTAACTACAATGTATGGACAGGGATGGAGAATTGTTCTCCTTCTCTTCCATTAATGAAATGAAACCAAACATGGTAGATATGGGAAAATGGATCAACTTCTCCTTCACTCCCCATCTCCACCCATCTCTACCCATTATCCAAACAATGCTTGAAGATGAAGATGAAAGTAAATGAAGAATAATCATTTAATCTTACCGTATTTGGAACATTAAGTAAGATTAAATATTTAATCCTGTTTGGATAGAAGATGAAATGAATAAGTAACGCGAGTAAATTTTTAATAAAAGATTGAAATATCTTTTTTGTTTACATTACTATAATCTTATATGGCTTATTTGCTTGACATATCAATTTTTCCTTTTCAGGGAAGCGTTCTTCAGAGATGTTAAAAAGTCAATTGCAGACGTAGTGGAAGAGAACTCATGCTTCACAAAGACAAGTTGATATTGGAAGCAAAAACATCTTGCTGTAAATATAGCTCGTTCAAGTACACCTTTGTTCAACTTCCAAAAAATATGTACACTAACAAATTTAAATGAATTTCGCTATCTGGCTTTCAAGCCTTATTAAATTGTGATAGCAATTACTGAGAACATCTTTATAGAATTTTTTAGTCATGCAATTATTCTCCCATATATGTACATATTTTGTTAGTATTTAAGAAAAAATTAGAAGGCAACACACTAAAGCTCCATGTATTTAAAGAACAATCATTATTCTACATTATTCAAGTTTTGATCAAATGTAAGAGATTAATAGACCTACAACCAATAACTACATTTATAAAGCATAACCAGTAATGAGACTAGCATAAAAGAGTGGCAAAAAATATAATACAACAATACCTTAAAATTTTAACAATACAACTCTAACCTAGAAAATTTGTAATTGTTTGAAAAACAACATATGAGTTGTGAAAAATTTTCTTGAGCTCTTGAGATTGTTTGTCTTTCCAAATAGTTTTCATCATCTTTGTCAAAATCAAGCTGTAAATCTCAAACTCTTTGATTGGAAGGATTCTTACTATTTCCTTTATAGTTTATTTTGCTTCTTTCATAAAGTCCAAACCAGCACCCTTCTTTGCTTTTCCTTTTAATCTCTTGGAAGCACAATAAATTTCTATCAATAATTTGTTCTCCGGCCTAGGAATTATTCACATTGAAACTCTCCAGTTCAACATGATTTTTAGATATCAATTCATCAATTGAGTAATAAAAATATAATAGGTCTTCAATATCCCTTCATTTCACTTGATCAAAGATTTTTCATATAAATAGGTATGCTACAACTCTAAAGAAAGAGCAAATGATTTTTTCCTCCAATAACAACTCTAAAATTTTAAGAAAAAATATACATCTTTGTAAGACAATAATAATAAATTAAATTAAATTAATATAAACTAAGTATACCTTAATTATTTGTTCTCATATTTCGGGCTCCGCATCAAATTTGTGTGATATGATTTCAGGCAGATCTACTAAAATCACCTTTAAATAACTCCCAAACATGAGCAAAAATTTTGTTGATATACCTAATACGGTTGGCAATTCTTAACATGTCTAATGGTTTATCAGGAAACAACCCTCTCATCTCCTTAACAATATTATCATAAGCATGTGTCGTGAAAGTTCCATTGACTTAATTTCGGAGATTATCTTCATGTACTAAGGCATCGATATCGGCGTCATCCATAATGGTATTCCAAACAACATTGTAATTCCTTGCACATGACTTTCCCTTTTGTGACACTATTGAAGTCTTACATAAGATGAAAAAAATATGAACTCTTTAGTAAAGAAACAACTAACACAACATTCAACATATGACTCCACAAGCAAAAATAGCAACACAAAAGTACTTTTACCATTCAACATATAACTAAAACATAGATACCTAACTACTGCAACAAAGACTAATTGTACATACCTAGGTACTTGTTATACCTAGCTACTGCTACAAAGATCTCACTTATTAAGGTTTATCTCTATTACCTCCATCCCATTTGGACAGTAATCCAATCCAATACTATCAGTATCTTCCTAATACAACATTCCAATCACAAACATTCCAACATATCCAATCCAGTACTGATGCAACATTACAATCACAAACATTCCATCATATCTAATCTAATACTGCTGCAACATTCCAATCACTTTCCACAACATGGCCTAGCTTGGCTTTTTATCTAATTCAACATTCCAATACATCTACTTTAGAAATATAATTTATGTGATGAAGTACTGACAAAATAAGATAAATGCATCTAAAAAACTAAGATAATGCATCTAAAGTTAATGAATTAGCATGCAATTTTTTTTCTACATGATACATCCATCCTCACATACTTCATAGAGATCAAAATTGACATCAGTAAATACTTATCATATGTCTTAGAAATTCGAGTACTGGATCCTAAATCTCAACATTTTGCAACATCAATAGCAAACTAGATCATCTAACAAATCAACACATCAATTCTAGCACCGAAAATCCATATAACTAAATCGAACACCTAATACACCTAAAAGAATAAATTAATAAAAAATAAACCACAAGACTTACCTCAAAGATTCAGTTAAGCATATTACAAAATCAGCAAGCAATCAATACGTTCAGTAACAAAAGAAAAAATACACTACATCATCTCAAACAATGAACAAATAGATAAGACATGGAGATAAATAATCATAATCAAAATTTTCAAATTAGAAGTTAGGAAAATGATCAATTCGGGGCAAACTGCTTCATTGAAAAATAAAAAACTTCAATTCGAAGATGAAATAAAGAAACTATACCTTGAATCAGTTCGAAGGATTCTAGCATTTTGGAGGAGTGTGCAAAACGTATCAATGAAAGGCAAGAGAACGACAGAGAGAGACTATCAAGTGGAGTAAGAATGGAGAACAAGATTGACCTTCTCTAGGATGAAGTCAAGAGCAGCGATCAACTTGCTTGAAGGCAAGCATCGTCGCGCGATTGAGGAAGAAAAAAAAGAAAACTGTTAAAACATGTGATAGTGGGTAAACTCGTAACCTATAAACACAATGCATTTAATTTATCTTGCGTACTTGCCGAATCGATGGGTATGCATTTCATCTTAGATAAGATTAAAAGTGATGCAATTTTAATCTTCAATAAAATTTTCCAAACAAGATTAAAGAAGATGAATTGGTTAACTTCAACTCCATTTTACTTTATCCAAACACTATTAGAGTTGCAACAACATCTCAAATTTCTTTAGATCTCTTATATGAGTGGCACTAGTTGTCAGTTAAAAAAGTTATGTTAAGACCATTGGTGTCTTTAAATGGCTTTAATGAGAGATTTGAAAGTATTTCAGAAGTTATTGCAACTCATAAAAGATCAAACCCTCTTGAAGTGAAGTCTGATTTGCTAAAAACGAGTGAACTAGCAACTTTTTATTATAGTTAGACCTTACGATCATGATTTATGATCTATATTAGATATTATAAAGTCATTATATTAAATATTAGCAAGTGACTCTTTGAAATTTAACATATTAAATGTGCATTCATGTTAGAATGCTAAAAGTTAAGGAAGATGAACTATCACTAAGAAGTTGGAAAACCAATTGTTAATTAATTTGAAATATATCTTGGAAAATAAAAGGTCAAAGATCATGGACAATTAATGGGAAGATAGAAGGACAACCGTTTGAAAGTTCAAGAGTCTTCTTGGACACGCTATATTTATGATTAAGAAGCATTCCTTCGTAGTATAGCAAATCATTCACATTATTCATAAAATCAAATGTAAGAGATAGAAGGAACACATTCTAGTGAGAGTTCCCACTTAAAATGTAACATAAGAGTTTGTAATTGTTTGATTTATTAATTTTCTTGAGATTGTTTGTCTTTCCGTATAGTTTTTCTCGTTTGTCTCCATGTAAATCTCTTATTTTTATGTTTATTTTGCTCTTATGTCAATTCTCGTATTATTATGTAAGATCCGTAAGTTTGTTTTATACTCCTACTATGTCTATCAGCAATTGAATACACTTGGTATTTTTCAACAAATAGTATCAGAGCTAAATTCGTTGCAATGTCAAGCAAGTATGAGATTGAGAAAGAATGCAAAACCATGACAAACAAGATTGGAGGTGTGGATCCCTCAAAGTCTCTTACTTGCGCAACGTACAACTCTAATGACGGAGCATTCTGACACATGACTTTTAAAAAGGATTGGTTTCATCACTATAAAGCTATTTTTGGAAGTGTCGTACAAATAGAAAATAGACAAGTCCTTCAACTTGCTGTAACCGGTTCGATCAAGCTTAGGGCAAATGATATAAGGGTATGCATCATCAGAAAGGTGCTTCATGTGCTTGGTCATACAAAGATTTTGCTATTTTTAGGACAATTAGATGACTTAGGATGGAAGCCTCACGCTGGAAGTGAGATCGTGGTGGCTATTAAGGACGGGCTACATTGTGGAGTGATAATGGTACAAACAGATGTTTGTATTAAATCGGACAACATTGAGGATATCACGCAAGTGTGGAATTTAAAATTTAGGCACATCACAGAACGTGGTTTGAATATCCTCTATGGTCGAAAGCTCTTGTAAGAACTTTCATAGATAAAGTGACCGATCTATGAGGAGTGTGTCACCAGTACACATCACCGTGAAAGGTTAGCGAGATTGGTTTCTAAACCAAAGACAAGTTTGACTTAGTTCACTCAGACTTGAGAAATTAAGTGTTCCTAATCTGAATGAAGTCGGAGGTGTTTGAAGTATTGGAGGTCATTAAGCCCGGATGGACTTGATTCAGCAATAAGATTAAGTTCGAAGAAGATGTCTATAATATGCTGAAGATGTTTTGAGAATATTATCTATAAAATTATTCTGCATATACTGTTATCTTCAGTATGAATACCATATTTGCTAACAACCAGTTACAAATAGTGACTAAAACTGATGGTTTAAAGAAGAAAGAGGCATCACTCGTAGGGGTGATCACATCGGTACTGAAAAAAAATGATGGAAAAGACGATCTTAATCTAGAGCTTGTAATAGCAGATGAGCATATGAAAGATGATGGAGTTTCCAGACCTACGTCTCTTAGGAGTTTAACTCGCAAGATAAAAACATCTTATAGGTACGAGGACTAGTTTATACAGTCATCTCAATCTGCATATTGCTTATTAATAGAAAAAGTAGAGGCATCTTCTCTCAAGAAAGGACTAGAAAGTCCAGATGCGTCTTTGTGTATAGAAGCTATGCATGTGGAGATTAAAACGCTTTATAGAAATAGGACATGAGAGCTAGTCTCTCTATTCCAATGCCGTAAGGCTATTAGAAACAAATAGTTTTATAAGATTAAATGAGACAGTAATGATCAAATATAACGACATTGTATTAGGCTTGTGGTGAAAGGCCACGCACAAAAGGAAACGATCAATTTTGATGAGATCTTCTTTCTAATTGTACAATTAACAATTAATTTATGTGGTGTTAGTACTGTGTGCATCATTGAATCTCCATCTTAAATTGCTCGATGTGAAGACGGCGTTCTTGCACAGAGAGCTTGAAGATGAGATATATATGGTCCAACAAGAAAGCTTTACCGTAAAATTATAGAGGACTTGATTTGTCGGTTGGCGAAGTCTCTTTATGAGCTTAAGCAAGTACCGGTGTATTGGTATAAGAGAATTGATTCTTATATCGAGAGCCCTAAATAGAGCAAGCTTGTCTTAAACTCTAATGTGTATATAAAGAGACTTGGTGGAGGTGAGTTTATCATTTTGCTACTGTAGGTGGATAATATTCTTGTGGCAAGTCCAAATATGTATTGCATCAAATAATTGAAGTCTCAACTGGCTCGTGTTTTCGATACCAAGAACTTAGGGCCAGCAAACAGAATCTTGGGAATGCAGATATAGCGAGATAGACACAATAGAAAAATTCGGCTCAAGCTAGTTATCTGCGAAAAAATATTGGAACAGTTCAATATATATGGTGGTAAGCCAATGTCTATACCACTCTCTATTAGTCTCAAACTATTATTTTTTGTTATCTCTTAGCAAAAGCAAGAGAGGATAGGAATGTCATAGTATTATATGCATCAATAGTGGGAAACTTAATCTATGTAATAATTTGCACTTCTAATATAACACATACTATGGGAGTAATAAGTATGTTCATGGCGTGCCATGGCATCGAGCGTTAGAAGGCAATGAAAAGGATCCTTAGTATGTGATAAGCACTTTCAATGCTGCATTGTGTTATAAAGATTCTGATTTTATTGTGTTATATATATGGGTAAGAGACATTCATTCATAATATAGTAAAGTCATTAACATAACTCACAACATCAAATGTGAAAGATAGAAGCAAAGTATTCTAATGAAAGTTTCTACTTAAAATATAACATAAGAGTTTGTAATTGATTTTATTTAGTGATTTTTTTTAGGCTAGTCTGTCTTTCCGTGAGATTTTTCTTCTTTTTTCTCACGTAAATCACTTATGTTTGGATTGGTTGCTTTGCTTTTATCTCAATCTCGTATTGCTTATGTAAGATCGTTGAGTGTATTTTATATTTTTGCTGCGCCTATCATTAACCGAACACACATGGTTTCAAACAATTATGCAATACTTTTTGCAATTTTATTATATCTGTATAATTTGATTTTGAAATTATAACTGTTGATATATATTAGGTGTATTAAGCGCATAAACCGATTGTTTACTAGTTGCATGTATTTATTCATGAGTTGGCATTTGAAGGTTATATGCGACCCTGTTTTGTTCATGTGCAACATTGTATTGACTATAACGTAGCGAGGTCAAGTTGCTAAGTGCAGTAAGAAAAGCGCTCGAGGTCTCTCATCGAAGTGCCTAGGTGCCAAATCCTACAAACACAAACTAATTTTTTGTATTACAAGTTTAAAAATATACAAAAATAATAGCATTAACATATTATAAATCAAACTATAAATAGCAAAATATTCTCTGTTTGACCTTACTTTGGCAATGTTGAGAAACAAGATATGCGGCATTAGTTACATTGAAAAAGCGTTATGGTCACACTTGTTTTACACATTTTCGATATTGAGAAACAAGATGATGTTTATTTGTGTGTTTAAGAAAATATATAATTTTCTGGTGGCACTAGATCACACATTGATAAGTAAGATTGCACTGGTGGAAGATGATTCGTTATCTAGTCAACCGAAGCACACGCAAGTTGTAGTTCATTTTCGGACTTTTTGAACATAGAAAGGATGTGCATTCTCTTGCATTTTAAGGAAAAGTTACCATATGTTTGGATAGGGTCGCACATTAATAAATAAGAGTCTATTAGAAAATGCTTCCTTATCAAGCCAAACGAAGATGAGCTCCACGTTGCTTGTGTTTTAGTTGACCAGATGAGTAAACATGTTCTATCAATATGATCCCTATTTATCAACGTGAAATTCTTTGTGAACTTTGCGACCATATAAATTTTTTTCCTTGAAAGGCAAGACAAGACACATTCCTTGCATTGTTCATGAAGCCTGAAGATGAGCTTTAGATCACATGTGCTTTAGTTAGTGAGATGAGGAAGCATTTTCTACCAATTCGACTGCTATTTATTAATTTGCAACCTTGTGCGTCCATATGATAATATTTCTTTGAAAAATAGGACAATGCGTATCCCTTATATGTTTAGGAAGTCCGAAGATGAGTTGCAAGTTGCGTGTGTTTTGATTAGTTAGATGAAGAAGCTTTTGCTACCAATGCAATCTCTATTTAGCAATGTGCAATCTTGTGCAATATGAAACCATATGGTAACTTTTTTCCAAATGCAGGACAATGCACATCCTTTTCTTTATTTATACCACATTTATAATATCACCCATTAATATAAATATTTACTTATTAACTCACAAATACCAAGAATTCATAACTATCACACTTATTCACCCAAGTACTCTATCTACTATTTTATAAATATCAAATAACAATAGATAAAAAATATCAATTCTATTTGACTCTATCAAATAGTTAAAATTGGGTATCATAATATCGCACTACTATGTTTGCGATCCTATGCCATCTATATAATTTGATATGATCCTGTTGTCGTTAACTTTTCACTTTGTCGAACAAGTTTCAAGTTGTGTTGTTTTTTTCTTATATCAAACAAGTGTTTCAGTTTCACTATCTTATTCGCAAATCGTCAAAATTTCGTCTAAACTTATAAACAAATAATAAGATGGACACAAAAAAGAAAAATATTTAAAATATTTAAAATATCTCGTCATGTCATTGTTAAATGTAGGTAGGAGAGCTTTCAATGAACTCCAAGCTCGAGAGCCGAAGGGTTGAAGTAGAGCTAGCGTTATTTAGTTAAAAATTGTGAAAATGGGCTTCTAAATAGTCTGCGATCGAAAATGTTAGGCACTTTTAGAATAACTTGAGGAAATTTTGGTGTTTTGATACCAAAAAGAACAGTATAAAAATATGTTCAGACCGCGTTAGTGTAGTATCGATAAAAGATTCTATCAGAAAGATTAGATTCGTCTATTCCACTGCCCCCTCCGTCCGTCTCCCTGTTAAACCAAAAATCCTTTTTTTCTGGGCAGGTTAGCGCCGCTCTCACTCTCCTGGCCTGCGTACTCACAGACATGGAGCTTCTGCTCCGTCTCCCCTCCAGTCTATTCTCTCACCAGCACCTCAGCAAACCCTTCTCCTCCTCCTCTCCCTCTTCTCCTTCTCCTTCTTCTGTTGTCTTCTTTTTGTTCTCAAACAACAAGGCCGTGCAGTCTTGCTCACAAATCTTAGCTCCTATTGCTGTAACAAGAAATGGGGCGACCCTCTTTGCTTGCCAAGCTTCCGCGTCGGCGACGATTTCAGCTGAAGCGAATACAAAGTGGATCGTGGCGATGGAACCACCGCGCGCTGAGAGATGTTCGACGAGATCAGATGTTGTTGATTACTATGTCGAAACCTTAGCTAAGGTTTTAGGCAGGTGATTTGCAGTCTCCTGTATATATATTTATTTGAAGTTGTTTAGTGAACATGCGTGTGCTTCATTACTGATTAATGACAAGAGGGGATTTTTGTAGGTTGAGTAATCTGTTAGTTTTAGTGGTAATAGCCTTGTATTATCATATTTCTTTAATTTTTAATTTTTTAATTGGTGCTTGTAAAGGAAGGAGATAGTTGTTAACTTTAGCTCTATTTACTATTTTTGTCCTCTGAATTTTGGGTTGGAGGTGTCTTCTTTGTTAATTATGAATAAGTGCAGATTCCTTCATATGTTCAAGAAAGTTTGATGTAAAAAGAAAGTTTTACCATAATCTGATTGGCTTTGAAAATGAATAATGGCGATCATAAGTTGAAAAAGTTGTTTTGTTATGGTCAAGTTATATGTACTCAACTTGTATTATGTGGACAGTTAGGTTCTGAGGACCACACTTACGGTGTTGTCACTTGTTGATACTTAAAGATCCTCAGTGCATGTTACAAACCGTCCGTAAAATCTCAGGAAGTTCTTGCAGATATTTCTGCTGTACTTTTCTTCATTTCTTATTTTGATTTTTTTCTCCTATTCTATGCTCGTCTAAGTTGTTTAGCATATGAGAACCTCTGTCTCTTGGAGGAGATTAGTGGTTAAGTCTTTGAGGTAATTACTAGTTTTTCTCATAACACATGCTAAGAATTAAGATTAATGTCCTAACAAGATTCTTACAGATGCTATACAAACTACAAATGCTACCAAAAATGTTTCTTATTTATATATCCTTTTAAATTTCACCATGAATGGTATTTGATAAGGCACTGAGATAAGGGATGCATGGCCTTGTTGAAGGCATTTTCTATTTGTCATCTAGTAGCTGTTTTTTTTGTTCATAAAGTAATTTAACATTTTCTTTGCATAATGTGCAGTGAAAAGGAAGCCCAAATGTGCATCTATCATGCCTCCTGGCAGATTCAATTTGGTTTTTCTTGTGACATTGATGAGGAAGCTTCCCATCAGCTTGCTTGTAAGTTCTCCTTTCCACATTCATTTTTAATTAAATCAGATCAGTAAGTAATGCACATATTGTAATAACCCTTCTGTTATTGCTTGCCAAGAAAATTACCAGTTACAACACACATTGGTTGCTTGAGAATTACTCCTGCTATTGAGTTGGATAGTAAGTCATTAGATAAACATGGTTGGACTATTTAGTTTATCTCTGCATTTATTATACGTAATCGGCATTTGCATGTAGCTGAAATCCTACTCATCTGGAATCGAAGTTGGAGAAAGTTTAGTTACATTCTACAAAACATGTATTTTTATGCTTGGAATAAGTTTATTTTGGACACATTTTGTAGCAGCTCCCCGCAACTCATGTGTCCAGCATGGGTCAAAAACAAATATCCTATATTCCAAATTGCTGGAAATGTGTCAATAGCTACATTTGAACATGCAACTTATCCAAACATAACTTTCATAACTGCAGGTTTGCCAGGAGTTTTGTCAGTCAACCCTGATGAGAATTCAGAATGTAGCAACAAGTACTATGGCAATTCAAACCCTTATCTAGGTAAACACTCAATTTCTGATGGACACAGGTCCAAATTTACTTCTGCTGGTGAGCATTCTGAGTATTGGATTGTGCGAATGGAGAAACCTGGCATTGAAGTTGTTACAAGAGCACAGATGGTGGATTATTATGCCCATACACTTGCAAAAGTCATGGGGAAGTAAGAGCTGCACCTTTACAGAATCAGTTGTTTCCTGTTAATATTTTGTTTCTAAAAGGGCTTCTGGAAACTTTATAGTGAGAAGGATGCAGAGGTGTCCATATACCATATTTCATGGGAAAATGATTTTGGGTTCTGTTGTCAGATAGATGAGGATTGTGCACAAGAATTGGCTGGTATAGTTTGAAGTTTATTGGAAATGTGAATTAGTAAAAAAGATTCTTTTATCGTAGGAAACTAATTTGGTAACCACATTTCTGCAGATGTCCCTGGTGTCTTGTCAGTTTCTCCAGATGTGAATTTTGACTCGGCCATCAAAGATTACAAAGGTATTCTTATATGAAAATGAACAGTAATTATCTTAATTATAAGATTGATTATAATCTTTAAAATTTGTCCTCACGCCACTCTCAGTCCTATTATTTATATGCCTTTATTATTTCATTCAGAATTATATTCATAAAATGAGTAACTGTAGCTTTTGTATTTGTATTCAGCCCAGATGTCTGTTATATGTGACTGATAGATGCTGACATTTATCAATAGTTGACTTAGTAGTAACAGTGCATATGAGGCTATTTGCTTTCTCTTGGAAAATGAGAAAAGCTTTCTTGATTTCTTAGTTGTCATTTCTTTAATGCTTAGTTTGTAGTTCACAATTTCCTTGTGACTGTTTATATTAGAAGTGTTTATAGCCTTTCAGAAATCACTAGTACCTCTTTGTTTGTAGCATATCGTTGTAATCGCCATGATTGAGATCATCTGGTCTTTCCTATGTCATCTCACTCTACTTCTTTTTCTGCCTTCAAAATTCTCACTTGATGATTGACTGTACCATTCTGGATAGTTTGGGAAGCTTATTTATGTGTTTAATTTTACAGAACCAACTAAAGGCTTCTTAGAGGGGATTGGTAGCAGAAGCTACTATTCCTACCTTGTTTTTAATTAGTTTTTCCAATATTTTGGCTTTTCGTTTTACAATTTTTTGGCATGGAGGCTCTAGAGAAACATATTAACTTTGTTGATTATCTATGAGCATCTTGTGGTTAGCCATCTAAAGATTGTTGCATGTCTATAGATTACTAGGACCTTTTACCAGTTTTCCTGGTGATTGGGCTTTATTGCAGTTGGGTTGAAAGTTGGGAATAGTCCACATATATAAATATACATACATACACACATATATATATATATATATATATATATATATATATAGGGTGGGGATAGGGGCACCCCACTCTTAGGGGCACCTTAGGGCACCCCCTTTTAAAAATATGCGTAAAAATTTAAAATTTAATCTCCACCGTTGGATATGAAAAATTATGATTTACAAAGATAGTGACAAAATTTTAACTTAATCGGATCATAAATTGATCTCCGTCAAATCTATTAATCAAAATGGCATAAAAAGGAAAAAGAACATCTTCCTCAAATTTTATTATTTATATCATTTGATCAAACGCATGATGGAAATTGATTTGTATTCCGATTGAGTTGAAATTTTGTCAGTATATTTTTTACTAATAATTTTTCATATCTAACGGTGGAGATTAAATTTGGAACTTTAGATTGAAAAGGGTGCCCCTAAGGATGGGGTGCCTCTATCCCCATATATATATATATATATAATATACGTATACATATATGTATGTATATGTATATGTATGTATATATATATATATATATATATATATGTATGTATATGTGTGTGTGTGTGTGTATTAGATTAGATTAGATTAGATATTGTGAGCCTTTGACTAGTTTTTTATAGTTTTTATGTTTATGATTTTCAGCTGCATGCGATAGTTCATATGATATAAAATATAGTCATTGGATTGACATAATGTTGGCTATATCATATATGTCTAGTTATACCATTTAGCATAAATTTAATTAAAAGCTTGCATGAAATCTTTATCCAAAGAAAGCACATTTTTGGAATTTAGTTATCCCTTTTTTCTTAGTGTCATCCTCTTCTTTGCCCTACTCTCCTGCAACTAACATCATTAGTCAAGAATTATTTTTAGACAAAAGAAGTTTGAGGTAAAAACCTAAAGTGGCTAGCAAGGAGACATCAATCCTTCTAGATTGTTGATTAAACTACTATGATGCCCTTGTCATGAGCTTGTTGTGTTTTTATAATGTGGAGTTTTATTTACTATAACTGGAACGTCAAAATTGCCTATAAAAAGCCAATGGCGAATGTTGTGCAACATGCCAATGGCTTTGATCTTCGAGATCACAGCATATTGGAAGTTGGGGTGAGGTGGTCATAACCTAGCCATCCATTAAAGGAGTCCGACAAGATAAACAACCTTGAAAGTTCCTATATACATATCAGACATCGGACGTCTTCCCTGAAAAACCATTGAATTAGCCAGTAACTGCTACATCGCGGACAATGAAGCGTCCATCGGAATTGGAGCTAACTACAATAGCAGTGGTGGAGGAATCTTGGGAAGGTGAAGTAGATACGGGTAAAATGAGAATTTGAAGTAACTATTATCAATTAAAACATATTTATAATGCTAATTTTTATGAACAATGGGTATTTTATAATGATTAGTCATATTTGAGTGGTTCTTTTTGGTGATTTGAAAGTGAATGGTCTTTTTATCTAAAGGTGGAACTTGAGTGGTTTTACTACAAACAACCCTTAATTTATAGGCCATTCTCATAAAATGATTGGTGTGCATCAAAGGTAAGTCTTACCTGGTTCAATATGCAGATGATAAAATGGTACAAAGTTTGTGTGGTTCTTCTGAAGCAAGTCAAACACCTGAGATAAAAACCAAGAGGCTGTTTGTGACTGGTATGCCATCTTCCTCTAATATTGTTTTGTTAGATGCTCCACATTGTTTAAACTAGACATGCCTTTCTTATAATTAAGTTGCTGCTCAATGATCATTACGTAGTTTATAGGATTCTTCTTTCTTTATATTCTTTCTTCTTGGAAATGGAAGTTTCATTTTTATTACTACATACAGCATCTTCTTGGCATTTAATATTATGAATAGTGTTCCATAAGAGACTGTGATCTCTCATTATTCTGTATAGTAATCTAAAATTGAAATTTAGCTTCATGACCTAGACTAAAAACATTGGAAAATCAGTGTCCTGCTTTGATTAGGACTTAAAGATTTAGCTATGAATTCTTTTCGCTATTCAGATAAAAGCTTAATATGATTTGACTCACTTTGAAGTTTAAATGACTTTGCTAGATTTTTTTTTACTGTCATTAAAATTGTATCCTTGCCCCCTGCTTATTCTTCTATAAGAGCCATAATATTTTGGGTTTCTTCCACCTGGAATGTGGCACACATTGTGAATCTTAAGTACCTCAGACAATTCATTGGCTGAATAATCATCTCACTTCTTTGGAATTTAGTGAACAACCATGTCTAGTAAAGTTGCGTCTTCAAAGGATTCCTTGCTGTGTGAGGATGTGTTAGCTTGTATTTTAAGATGGTTGTTTTGGACAGTATGAACTTGTATTATACTAATCGGTGATACTTCTCCCAGCTCTTGGAATGACTGTCTGCATTCTTGTTCTCTACCATAGGAAGGGCCAAGAAGATGGACAACAGGGACTTTGTAAAGTTAGATAACAAGTTTCTCAAGAATGCTCTCCCAAAAAAAAAAATTTCTGAAGAATGACGTTTTGTGACAGTATGATAATTTCAGGGGTTTCTTTTCTGAACTTGGAGAGATTATTCTAATTGAAATTTCTACTCTTGTTTTATACAAGTGTGTTGATACTGTTGCTGTCAAGAAAGGGGTCTATTTGGCTGTCAACTATTTGGCAGTTACCTCAAACCTCTAAGTTCCTAGGAATGACCTGGTGACATCTGCAATCGTTGTTTTTCTTCTGTGTCAAGGTTATCTAATTGATATCAAGAACATCCTGAGCAATTGGTCCTAGGTTAGCATTTTGGGTTGTTAGTAGGATAATTTGCATAACTGTTTGCAAGCAATATTAAGAAATGGTAAAAATGCAAAATACCCAAATCTGTTTGATCAGTTAAAAATGGAAGGCATCTAACATCCAACCCTTTGGTGAGATATTCATCACTGCAAACTGTTTACTCTGCTTCCATGCAGAAAGTAAGATGTAGTTGCTGGTACATGACAAAGATTGAAGTTAGAGAACATGAAGCTTTGTATAGGAACTGTCTATATAAGCCCCACAATTTGTTGAAGTACACGACCATTTTGGCTTAGATATCTCTTTTTTCCCATCTGATGAGGAAATTTGCACTGACAAGAAATTTAAATTGGCAGGACTTTCCTTCTACACCTCAGAGAAGACTTTGCGTGCAGCATTTGAACCATTCGGTGAACTGATTGAAGGTAAGACAGCTCCTATATGTTATCATAGGTTATTTTGGGCAAAGCTTAATGCGCTTGTTCTCCGACAGTTAAAATTATAATGGATAAAATATCAAAAAGATCGAAGGGTTATGCTTTCATTGAGTATACAACTGAGGAAGCTGGTGGTGCTGCATTGAAAGAAATGAATGGAAAGGTACGTAGCTATCTTTTCTTTAAAAATTAAAAACAGCTAAACAGTATTGTTAAATGGTATTTTTTGTCATAGCTTTGAGTTAAGAATGATCAACTATGCTGCCCAAAATCCCCTGCAGATAATAAATGGGTGGATGATTGTTGTTGATGTTGCAAGGACAAATCCACCAAATTATGGAAGGGGGAGGATGCAAGCACCAAGTTCATCAGCTTCTTAGGTGAAGCGTGAAGCCATGGAGGAATGTTAAATTGCCTGGTCCAATTTGTAAATTTGTGAGTTCCCTTGATGAGGGAACTGAGGGTTTTCCTATGAATCTCATTTGTAATGATCATTTCTGTATTAAGAATTTATATTTAATGAAACACTATCTGATCATAATAGAATTTGATTGAGGGGGTTATTTGGGATGCTTAAATAAAATGCTTTTAGTGAAAATGAGCTTATGGTGAGGTGCTTTTGGAAAACAAGTTTTTTTTTTAAAGCTTAAAGAATAAAAAGTTATACATATAATGATTTATAATATGTAATTTATTTATATTTTAAAATTTTAAAGAAAATTTTGAGGTACTGTAGAAGGTTGTTGGGAAAATGAAAGTTTGAAGTAGGTGGAATTAAGTTGGCCTAAGCTGAAGGAGGTGGAATAAGTTGGTATCAGAAAGACAGCAGTACGTGCTAGACATAACAAAAGGTCTTTTGGGTATACATAAAGAGTATATGAGGATTGAAAGAGTAACAACAGTCTCGCATTTGGTTTTTCCATTTTCAGAATTTGTAGAAAGTGTAACAACAGTCTCTCATTGGTTTTTTTCATTTTCAAAATTTGTTAGTAAGAGTAACAACAGTCTATCATTTGGTTTTCTTTCATTTTCCAAATTTTAACAAGATACTAAACATTGTATGTAAATTTCAAACCAAAAACAAGGTTAAAGTTTTCGGGGTGCCAAGTGATCTAAGAGATGCATGATTAGAAGCATAGTAGTTTGATTGTAACGAAACTTAGAAGGAAGTTTAGATGTGCCCAAGGCATGTTTGATGGTTGTATATTGCATGCAAAATTTTTCTAAATAGGAAAACTACATGACATGAAAGAATTAAATTTAAGTGACGCTCGTCTCATTCTAATAGCCTCCATTCAGAGGTTTGTTTATATAAATTAATCAAATGAAACAACCAATAGATAAATCCATATGTTGAATACTTTAAGGCGGAAGCAAGTATTAAGTATTAATCACCAAAAAAAGAAAAGTAAGTTCAAAAACAAGTAAACAAGACAAAAAGGCTACGTTTGGAAGGACTTATTTAAAGTGCTTACACCTTAGAAGCTACCTAACCGCTTAGAAGTGTAGTGGCTGATTAAATAACTATGACACATACGTTTATCAGTTAAACTGAGACCAGATAGAGCTCAGACACAACATCTTCAACGTAAAAATTGGAAGGATATGGCTGAATACTTGCGTTCAAGGTAAACATTGCAAGGATATGGCTGAATACATGCGTTCAAGGTGTTTACATAACGAATTCATAAGAAGATAATGTCAAAGAGAACTCAGTTTATTTATGCGGCGCACACCTTGTCTTAATGTCACAAATTTAAGAATTACAGTATTACATGAAAGTGGGGCGCCAGATCAAATCATGACAGCAAAGGTATTTATTACCAACAGAGCATGTATTCACAACTCATTAACATATGCTCTGTGAACATAAAATGAAGATAAATATTTATGCCAGAGATACAATCAGTTTTAACGAACCTGTCAATACACCAGAGTCATATATAGCATATTACATAAGGCTAGCATAACGATCATGTCTAGTCGTAGAGTCTTTGATCGCACTTGAGATTACTCTGTATTGGAAATCATATAATGCTTATGAAATCAATATTCATTGTTTATTTGATTAAATAGGCCACATCTAATCCAAAATTTTCTTCTAGGCCACCTTTTCAATATTTGAGGTCATTTTTTGTATGTAAAGACCGAAATATCTTCCTCAGATCTTCTAAAATTTTGGCTTCTCTATCTCTAAAACTCACTCTCCCTGCTCGTCTTCCCTCACGCTTACGAACTTCTTTCTCGTCCTCCCCCGTTGCAAAATTCTTAAACCGCTGCAAATTTCATCTAATTGTTATAATAAATTCACTCGCATCGGCGTAACCGGCTATCCTATCTTACAATTCTGCACTACTGCATTGATCTCGTCGGCTCAAGCAAAATTCGTTCTTATCGTCTCTCTTTTGGAAAGAAACAATAAACTTCATGAGATACACTGACATGACTATAAATTTTTCTAACTTATGTGTCAATCACATTATTGTTTGGTTGTTGTTTCATCTATATCAACAAGGTCGCACACATCAAATAGATACTACACAAGGTTCGCCCCATGGTCACACATGGGTCACACAAATTGGCCACAAGCGTTGCAATGGATGCGCACATTGTGTATCTCCGTGTATAGTTCCTTCTCTTCGTGTGCAACTATATGCGATCATAGTTTGCCCATTTGTCAGCATCAAATATAGTGTTTGAATGGTAACAATAAATGTGTTATTTTATTCTCAATTTAGATTACATGAAAGGTGATATTCGAAAGTGGAAACGGCAATTGAAAAGACATCTTTATCTGAGCCAACTATATGACAAGAGAAGATGGATGTTAACCCAGTCTAAAGAAGGATGGGACGTCCCAAATTATTTACCATTGAAGATTAACCGATCAGTAGAACACGAACAGTGTGAAATCGAGAATATGGATGGAATGGTTGGCGAGAAGAATCCTCTCCCAGATGAGTGCCTATTGGATCAAAGTTTCCTATATAGTTTATACTTAATACTCTCTTCAAGGATTGAAGGTTAAGCATCACGAGGATAATCTAAAACTTCTCAAAATTGAATTAGGAAGAATTGAATTTTGCATTATTGATAAAGATTCTATCACAAGGGTTGTAATCGAAACTTTGTCGACAATGAAAACTTCAAGTTTGCCTTGAAAGAGAAACCTTCGGAATATCAACACAAGAGCGAGGGTAAAATGAGTTATGGAAAACAGCCCACTATTCTGTAAATAGTCACTGATCAGTTAGTAGTTAGTCGATCAGAAAGTTATTGACTAGTGAACGAATATTAATTGTATCCTGCACCGAAGTGTTAGCATAATATAATTTAAATATAAACTAATTAGAAATACTAACAATGCAAACTAGTTAGCACACAGATAATTTTTACGTGGTTCGGCACCACAGTACCTACATCCATTTCTCTTGATACCGTAAATGAAATCCACTAATGTTGAAGCAACGTACAAACAACCGAGACTTGATGTTTCGCAAAACACATCCCCCTCATACGAGCCTTCTCGCAAAAACAACTCTAACCAGCCTTCTAGGCTTCACAAAGTTCCTCCAGCTATAACTGTGCACGCTTTCGCAAAGGCCTAGCATAAATTAGCTAACCTACACCTATGCTAGCAACCCTAAACTCACAAGCTCTCCTAAAATCTTTCTGTCTCAAGGTTATAATGTGATCAAGGGTTTAAGCTCAAGTGATCTCCCTAATAATGATATCAAATAACTCAATAATAAAGCTCAAGGAATCTCACACAAAAGAAATAAAAAGAAGTAACACTCAAGAAAGAGCTTAGTTTAGTGTTATTCTCTCTGAACTTGCAGCAAGTAGAATGGCTTATTTGATTACTCTATAAATGTTATTGTTCTTGCTATCCTCAATGTTGCAGCTATATAGGGATGCCTCCTCCTTAACTACAGGGTTAGATTTGCTGCAATGAATGGCTCTTCCAACGGCTAGTAAGAATGTATGGCCAAGTTAAAAGAAAATAGCAAGTAGATGTGTTCTTGCTGTTGTTTCTTCCTATTTGAAATTTTTTTTGATTTATTTCCTTGGCTGGTCATTGGTTGCTATGGTGGATGTCTTGTCCTATGCCTCAGGAACACGTCTTCAAAATCTGAATTGAATCGGATGTCATATGATGTTTCAAAATAATTTAATGGCTTAAATACTTTTTAGGGTTTCTGATGTTCTGTCATCTGAATATTGTAGCAAATTTTTTCTAGCAACCAATACAATTTCTTTCCATAGAATTAATTTTCAGAATATCCTCCTCAATCTGCATATAAGGATCATATGAAAATTCCAATGATGATTGAGATATAAACATTTGAGCTTGATTAGTCTATATTGAAAAACTTTCCATCTTCCAATATTCTCTCCATCAAATCTAAAACAAATATTTTGAAAGTCTTCTTCATTGACTTAGTGTCTTCTGATGATGTTTGCAATTGGTTGGCATGTCTATGAACCCAGAAAATAGGTTTGGCACAAATAAATGTCCAGTTAAGTCCATTAGCTGGCCTAGTATGTCCAACCACTTTGCCGATTATTCTAGACTTTGTTTGCGAATGTATCTGCCTCATATTTAGATTGTAGATAACTCTTTGATTCAGCTTCCATTAGCAAAAATCGGATTTCCAAAATATAACTTGAGTTGAGAGATATTGTATTTGCACGCCACTATTCAAAAAAGGTTCACTCGAGTGTATCCAGAATTGATGGGTGCAAAATAATGATATTCTCCGATTTTTGTAAAGTTCGTTTCTTCATAGAATTAAATGATTTTTGGACTGAACTTCAATATTTTTCTTTTGCATAGAAAAAATCAGAACTCCGAATAGTGCTAACTTGAGAGATATAGCTTTTGTCGTTTACTGTTTTGAAGTGCTGTCTAAGTGATCCAGTAATGTTGAGAAGTGCAGCAAACTTCATGAGATATTTCCGTCTTCGATACCTAATGAAATGTTATGCTTTTTTTCTCCATTTGCTCTCTGTCATGTCATCTTTCAAATACAATTAAAAAATCTCTATTTGGTGCTATGAGTAGAAAGATAGGCTCTTGTAAACTTGACATATCGACTAGATCTCAATATTTAGCCAAATTCTTCATGATCTTCTATCCAGCTTCATATACTATTCAAATCCAATATAGATATGTTCAAAACTTAGTAATGATTCTCAAATATGTGTTATTATCAAAATATTTGAAATTTTTAATATGCCTAATTCAGTGTTGAGAAGTTTCGGATTATTCTCATGATGCTTAAACTCAATTTCTAAAGAAAGTATTGAACTGCTTAGGTAACTCTGACTCAATAAAAACTCGTTAAGAAGAGGGTGCCCTTCACCAGCAGGTCTATCCGTCTACTATTTGGCACAATATGTATGTATTTTACTGATTAGTTAACGTTCAAGTATAAATGATTTGGGGTGTTCTCTTATTCTCAAAATTGAATTAGCAATTTGAAGTTTTCACATTGATGAAGATTTTTCAGTTCTAATTTCTATTTATGAAAATTTCTGTAAAAGTGTGTAAGTATGGTTACTATTTCTATCTATTATAAACAAATAATAGAAATGATATGGCTTTAAAACTTTTTCTTACATTTTAAGGCTTATCCGGCAAATAGTTGTGATCATTGTTACTGCCCTAATTGTTGAATATTATAGTTTGAAAATGCATTTTGACATGTGCGACAATATATGTACAACCTTTGTGTAACTTTATATGACAAATTCTTGTCCCCTATGCGATAATATAAATTTTGATATATTTTATAAAATTTGATTTGAAATTATAAATGTCGATATATATTGTGTACTAAATGCTTCTACTGATTGTATGTTGATTACAAGTGCTATTCCTATGAGTTGGCATTTGCGATCTTGTGCGATCCTATCTTATCCCCTATGCGACTATGTAGTCTTCATATGCTCAACCTTCAATCATTCTTTGTCACTTACCTAAAAGACCCCATTCAAATCTCGTCAAACCTAGTTCTAGTAGAATATTAACCTTTGTGAACAACAAATAGTCATATATTTATAAATAGTTAGAAAGAGGCACGTGAAGCTGAAGAGCTATAGAAAATTATTGTATTTAGATAAAAATGGCAAATAACTATACTTTAGAATCCACCATTAATTCATTTAACTTAATTTTACATTTAAGTAATAACATCTGATGATGATTGTAAAGATTTTATACATAACATCTTAATCCAGTTCTACTGTAGATTATTAATTATAATTTTAATCTTGGTCCAGTCTAAGATTACCTTTTTTTAGTTTTATTGTAACTCCTTATTTAGAAATGACTACAGATGAATTAGGTTTTGTGAAATTAATAATGTTGCATTCATTTTAGGCCAGCAAATTTTAGTTACAATTATTATTCTGTGATACATAACATCATAGTCTTATTGATCATCGCGGACACAATTAATAACATAGTTTAATTATCAAATTTAATGCTGATCATGCATACAAATTTAACACCCAAATATTCTTTCATATAAGAATTAACAACTCATAGTCAAACCGACAATCTATATATAAAAATGTATAAGAATAAATCAAATTTATAAGGAGTTCATCCTTAATTCCAGTTAGAGATTTTAGCTAACCATATTGGGATCACACATAACTATTATTAAATACACATAAGTATAAGAAAAGAAAGCAAATCTAATGATATAGTAATGAGTCTGACGACTTCCTTTTTCTCTGAAGTAGCTTTATAATACAGCCAATCTGTTGTTGGTGGTGTTGGTAGTGTCAACTGTGCTTCGATCTGATTCTCCCCTCTGGTTTAGATACTCTCAGCTCTTATATATCTCTCCCCAACTCAAGTAGAATTTCACTTCAATTCCAAGACTTGAAAGATTCTCTGTTGAGAAATTCGCAGTAGAATCCTAAAATAAAGAGAATTTCTCCTCCCTCAACTTGTTCATGAGAAATAAACAACTTCGAAGAGGGTGAAAGCACTGAAGAAAATTGGCTCCATCAATCTTTCTTCCTTTCATCTCTTATTTGGCCCACTTGATGCTAATGGCCTAAGTAACAAAGATCACTTAATGCTAGTGGGCCACTAATAACAAAGTCTCTCTATTACTGTTTTCATTTCAAATGCATGCATCACTTCCTTATTTTCTTCAATTAATTTCTCTTTATCAAGCATTTAAAGAATAACAAAATTATTTAGCTTATTCGCATAAAATTAAATATATAAATTATGGCAGAAGGTATTGAAAAACTATAAAATCATGTGCTTATCACTAAGCATTTCAAAATCAATATGTATATCAATAATTATAATTTAATCTCATAATATCCCATCATAAAGTATTGACTCATTAGGCAAAAGCACAATAGCAACGTATCAAATTCATTCTTTAATCATAGATAAAACTCATAATCCTGATTGTTGGAAATCCAACTATTTGAGAACCATTAATAAGCTTTGCATATCACTACATTGAGCTCAAGTGATATTCAACTGGACAGAATTGCTAGTTGATTTTGCTAAGTGTTGAAACCTTATTAAGATACCTATTTTGCACGTGCATTTCTCTCTATTCAAAGTAAAAATTGAAGATTTGTTTATTTCAGTTGAAAGATGGTACTAGAAAGAGTAAATCAAGACAATAAGGATGAAATTTCATCATGTATTGAAAACATCAAAATTCTGTGAAGATTGCTTATCACTTTGCTAACTCTATGGGATCACTTGGACAACACATCTGGATCGCTCAACCAAAAGTTTGGAAAACTAATTTATTTTGTGGATAGCAGACATCCTAAAGTTGCTACACTAAAAATATCAGATCATTTCTTGAAGAAACAAATTCTACAAAAGTTGGAGAAGTTTGCTAGTTTGCACTTGCCATTTCTGTATCCATCCCAGTGCACCAATCCGACAGCGATCGACAAACTCGATATCTCCCAACTCAAATCATATTTTGGTGATCCAACTTTTTATACTAAAACTTACACAAATAGCTATCTAGTTTCCAAATCTGAGCCAAATATTCACTAACAAACTTTAAAAAAATCAGCAAAATGGCTGAACAGACTAAGTCAACTGATATACTGGATGGAGACATTTACTTGTGCCAAATTTATTTTCTTGGTTCTTTGACATACCAAACCAGTTGCAAGTTTCTTTAGAATATACTAGATCAATCAAAATATTTTCAAAATGTTTGTTTAAATATTTACTGATAGAATATTAGAGAATATCTAGCAAATCTACAAAGTTGGAAGTTTTCAGCATGCATATAACTTTAAATCAATCAAGTCAAATCTTTGTATATCAACCATATGTTTGAATCTCGATATGCTCTCTATTTGTAGATTAAAGAGGACATTTTGAAGATTACTTCTACGGTTAGACATTATATTGGTTATTAGAAAAAATCTACTACAAATTTTGGATGATAGAGCAGCAGAAACCCTATCGCACACTTTAAAGCATTGGATTACTTTGCAACCATTTCAGCTCAAATTCATTTCAATTTTTGATGAGCCATTTTAGAGATTTATTAAAATGTTATCCATATCAGCAAAGAACGGGTAAGTAAAGGAAAAATAATAATAATAAATATCAGAGAAGAAAAATATATTTGTTAGATTATGAAAAGATAGCCGTTTACTTTTGATCTCAACCTTGCATTGCTTTTATCCATTGCATCTTTCTTTGATCTGAGCATCCTTCATCCTGAGATCAAGGACTAGACGTATATATCTATATAACTTCGGTGAGAGAACAGTTATAAAAAAAACAACACATAGAATTTTTCCGAGCTTTGATCTTCCTACCCTATAAGGAGAACTACCTCAACCAAACGTATTTCAATGGAAACTTCTTCTCTTTATTTCTTTGATGTGTGATCTCTTGAGCCTTTCTATTTAGGGATTACAAAATATTGTAAGGAAGATCACTTGAGTTAAACCCTATGAAATACTTGTAATCTTGATAAAAGGTTGTAGGAAAACTTACGTATTCTCAGGTTGACTAGCCTAGGCGTCGGTTTGCGATTTGTGCTAAGCGTTTGCAAAGGCGCGTGCGGTTGTAACCGTAGGAAATTTGTGCAGGCTAGATGCTTGTATGAGTTGTCCTTACGAGGACTTGGCTTGAGGCGGAAGTGTTTGTAAAACATCCACTCTCGATATTTGTATGTTTGTTTGACGTTAGTGAATTTCATTTACCATGTCAAGTAAAAGAACGTAGGTACTACGGTGCAAAACTACGTAAAAATTTTTGATGTGCAATCTGGTTTGCATTTATTAACAGTTGTGCTTATCTTGTTTAAATTATATTATACTAACAACTTCGGTGCAGGTTGCTGTTAATGATTAGTTACTAGTCAGCAACGTCTCACTCGACTGACTGCTTACTTCTCAGTGACTGAACTCATACAATGAATTGTTTGGTTTTTAATTTGCTATTGAGTTGATATCTCGTAGATTTCTCAATTACTAATTCTAATTAATGTTCACATAATTTATCAATAAACAACATTTTCTTATAGTCAAAATTACTATTTATGCTATTATAACATTTATCATTTCTCAGGAAATTTGCATCACATACGATTATGTGTCATAGAGGGAATAAAACTGTATATGCATCAAATGTGATAAGATATGGCGGAAGATAAAGACAAATGTTGCATATGTCATAGTAACCTATGAAGAAGACCACACAGTAACGCCTTACCTAAAGTCTTTTGTGATCAACAGGTCCAAACTTTAGTTCCAACCCTAATATAAATCGAATATGATTATCACCTAATTTAAATATATAATAATTCAATCACAATTTTTATGCACATCCAATTCCATACTTAAAACAATCTAGTGCTAAGGAGCAATCAAACCCAAGATCTGGTTATAAGCATTTAATCGACATTCATCCGCTCATAATATTTGACTAATACTAGATTTAGCATGATAGATATGCTTATGGTCAATGAGATAATTAGGCTCGAATAAGCGTCACGTTCCAATGACAAACTCGGCGATTACCAATTCAAATATCATACGGTATAAAGTATTAATCAATTGTTCAAAAATAAGTTTCAAGGGCACGAAATAACCTTCAGAATTTACCTTAGTCTCGAGGCGCATCAGCTCATCAAATTTTAGCATGCCAGAGGGGAAAGCGACAAAAAATGATCACATAAGCAGGAGAGCTCACTAGGGGAAATGACAAAGTTAAAATGTCAACTATTGGCCAATTAACCATGATGGTCTAGCTAGTCGAGTGCTAAACGATAGTCATAAAAATTTAGGTAAGGAAAAGTATTATGATGACAAGGAGAGGGTTTGCTCCTACTTGGCCTTGTTAAATCGCTTGGTGAAGTAGTCTGGCAAAACTAGGGTTATTCTACTTCATGGCCGCAACTTGCTCACTCGTGTCCAACATCAACACTAGCAGTCAAAACTAGTATTATGATGAAGGCCAGAGGGTGAAGGTAAGACAGCCTGCAACCGCCGGAGAGGATTGTGCGCAAGAGTCATGGTGCGAGACGCGCAAAAGGATCTAGAACAAGGGAAAAAAACAAGTAAGATTAAAAAAAAGAAGAAGGATAAGAAGAATATGTCTTTTTGTTGGGCTTAGCCCAACCACTCCTATTGCAAGATCAAGGATATCATAATTACTAAAATAGACATAGAGATTCCTTCTAAAGCTGCACTTATCTTTTGTTAGCTATTTCAATTGTGTAGTTGAGTATTCTATTAGACTTCAGGGTTTTTTAGAATTCTTTTAGATAAATATTTTTTTTGAAAATAACTTATTTTAGAATTTTTTAAACTGAGTTTTATTTTTTTATTTAAAAATAATAAAAAATTTATATATAAAGATTTTATAACATACAACTCACCTATATGTTTCAAATCTTTAAAAAATTTCTTTTAGAATATGGTAGATTGATTATAAAAAATTGGAAGATGAAATTAAAATGTAAAAACGATGTAAAACGCACTAAACAACACATTCTATGTACTAGGGAGTAGTTAAAAAATATAGAAACATAGTTGTTAAACGCGGACCGGATAATCCGAATCAATTCGAAAACTATCAGTACGAGAGCAAAAGCAGCCCACTTCTATAATTTAACCGCTTTTGCAGTCGACTTAGTGTGATCCAAATCAACCTGAATGATTTTCGGATTGACCTATTGACCTGGAATCTATTAAAGAATGCGTGTATTTATAGTAACGATAAGTTTGAAACATCCATCCAAACAAATTGATTTGGTAAGATAAGAATTTCCAATGGTGATAGTGAAGATTCCATCTAAACATTTATCCAAACAACAAATGTTTCCAAAAATATTCATCGAAAGTTCAGATTTTAATTTAAAATTAAACAAAAACTAATAAAAGGATCACCAGTAGTGATGGTAAACATTTCATCGATCTTTGTCTTGATTAACCAAATCAACTATCATAATGAGAAGAAGTAAAAAAGGAAAAAGGATATAATAATTGCAGTGGATTGCTTCGTCGCAACGAGTTGATTTCGATCTCAACAAGATCGATAGTGATTATCGGGACTTGGGCAATTATCACTCACTGTAAGGCGTTCACATTTGATACATTTGTCTTTTAGGTCAAACTTACAGTACTCATGTTTGAGTTCACGGACATGAACACGAAAAAGCGGTGGTAAGAGATATCACTTCCTCGATCAACAGCCTCACCATGCGTTAGCTGTGAAAAGACATTATTCAATCTATAGATCACCAGACCTTCAGCCCATGATATGAAGAAAAAATGAAGAACTAGTGTCGCCTGCACTGGCGATTGCAGTGGTATAACTGAAGAAACATTACCAAATTGATTGATTGATCGATTGATGTATAATATTAAAATTTTTAATATATAATCTTTGAGAATTCTTGACGAGGTTATAGAGATGAAAGAACTAGGGTTAAAAGGAGAGTCGAATTAGAGAGAAGAATGAATTAGGATTGGATTGTTTGATAAAGAGAAGAGCGCCATATACTTGGTAGTCGCACAACTAATTGAGTCTGATTCACAAATATAGACAATGAGGATATTAGTAGTAATTAAACAATTAATAATTTAGTACCAAGTGTAAATATTTAGTGGGCTTCATAGAGACCCCAAGTAGAATACTCAACCTTGAAGTTTACTAGGCTAAGTTAAATAGATAGGACCTAGTTTCAATCAAGTTTCTTAATATTTTGCTGGGTCGACCTATTGAACGGTGCACGGTAAACTCGCGACACTCGGCGAGGTTTTCGGATTAAGAGTCGGTCCGAATGTGACAACATTGTATAGAAACTCTTGTTGGCTAAGCATACAACAATGTCGTTAGCTAAGATAATGAATTGCATTATTTCTTCACTTTATCTTCATTCATTATTTCATCTTGTTACACATACTTTTAGGCTTGTTCATCATCTATAACAATTATTACAAAAAATTAGTTAGGAGTTCCAACAACTTCTTTTAAGTGAATACTCTTTAAGTAATTTTCATTAATGAGTGCGATTGATTGATACTAGTTTTTATGCTTCTCTGATGAACATAATCTTCCTTATTTATTGCTATTTTTTATTACAAGCAGCACATATTCCTACACCAAATTCGAGCTAATATCTAAACAAACAAAGCTCAAACCTAGGAGTGGCAGTATATGATCTAATTAGAAAATTTAATACAAAACTAACTAATTTAATTCAGGTTATAGTTGGCAATTTTGATCATATAACTTCATGGATTGGGTTAGTGTTGACCAAATTTGAGAGGTTATTAAATATATCGATCCAAAACAGACCTCAGAATTCAAATTGCCACCGTAAAAGGAACAACCCTTTTTTCGGTTTTCTCTTATTGTATAATAAATTCTTTGCAATAAAAAAATTATAATAGTAATTTATAAATTATTATAATTATATTGTATTTATAATTAATCGTTTACTTTAATTCCTTAATAAAATAGTATAAGATGAAAATTTTAATAGTAGCGAAAGTATTAACTATGTAGGTGTTTCTTTAATAACAAATTTGAAATTTGATGAAAAATTTTTATCAAAAGTTTGTCTGCTATCTATGTTTATCAAAATATTTATTGAAAGTATTAATATATATTTATAATATCATAATTTCAGCTATCACTATATGTTTGCAAAAAATGAAAATCAAAATATAAATTTCTTGAAAACATTCAAATGACCCATGAAAATATTAACAAATATATATATTAATGGACAATTACTTGATCTATTTATTAAGAGCACCGTACAATATTCACTATAATTTATTTAATAATTTTAGTCTAGTTTAAAGATATAAAAATTAAATTAATAATTTTTAATTATTTAAATAAATTATTTGAATTTAATTCGTGTGTTAAATAAGTTAGTTTATAGTTGACAATTTTAATCCATATAAATATATAAATTAAATTAAAAATAAATAAATTTAACTAAATTAGTAAATATATAATTCAAAATTGGTACACTTATTCTAAATTACCACCCTATCAAAGCCTAACACTGTGTTTGGATTTGAAGTGAAAGAAAGTGATTGAGAGTAAGTGAACGAATTACTCCTAGTTGCTCTCGTTTGGCAATGAATTTATAAAATTAATGGAGAGTAAAATTTCTCCCTATTAATCTCCATTCGGGTCTAATCAGTTACCCCCAATGTGAGGTGTAATCGGGTGAAGAGAATTTTGGATAACCGTAGATGGTGTGAAATTCTTATATTACCCATATTATTTGATGAGAGATTTACGCACGAGTTAGAGTTTAATTTTAGTCGATCTCAGCTGCAGCAGCTCGATAATTGCTTTCGCTCAACTGAATTTCGCTCGTCGCGCTCTCCTCCGATCTTGCCGCATCCCTCGCCGTCTCGCCGCCACCGACAGAGGTACATTGTTAAACTTCGTTTCTTTTTTATTTTCACCGCTCCTTTCATCTGTTTCATTTGCTTCGTCGGTTTCAATTTCTTTTTCAATTTCGATTTGATTTCTCGAATTGTTTCTTCAATTTGGAGATACTACTTAATGTTGATTTCAATTTTCGTTGATTTTCACTGGATGCAGCTGCAGCAGTTCACATTCTTTATTCGTTTTCTTTTCCGCTGCTCATTTCATCTATTTTAGTTTGTTTCGTCGGTTTCAATTTTTTCTTCATCAGCATCGCCACATCTCCCCTGTTATGGTGGTTTCTGCTATTTGATTTCTTCTTGAGCTACTTCGCCAGCGCTGTCTCGATTGATTTTTTTCTCAATTACTGTTGATTTCTTTTTTATCTACTTCATTGGTATGTGAACTGGTTTCGATTCATAATCTTCTCTTTGTTGATTTGATTTTTTTGGTGCTTTCGTATTGTTTAATTAGTTCTAGGGACTTCTGTGCTTGGTTTTTTTTCCATTATTTAAAATGTTGCTGAGTGGAATTTGGAATTTCGTTATTCCTTCGTGGATCTAGGAAAACTTGTTGAATGAAACTTGGGTTTTATGCTCTGCTTTGGTCTTGTTTTGGGAAGAACTTGAAAACAGAAAATGTAAACGTTCAATCTTTTAGGTATTGCTGTAGCGAATTTGTGAATTTTCTTGCTTCTGTTAGAATGCTGTGGCTAAAGTGGGTGGACATAGCATATTGAGCACTATATTTCACTCTATAAAGCAAACCAGAATTCAGTAATTCAAAAAAAAGAGAAAATAACAAACTTTAGAAAAGAAAGAAGACTGATTGATGGATTGCTTACATGCAGCCATTGTTAATCCAGTTGTGTTTGTTCTTAGGATTTGCTTTGGGATGTTTAATGTTTGTGAGTAGATTTTTTAAAACTCTGTTAAATGTTTATGCGAAGTGGATAAATAATTTTGGGTAATAGATTGATTAGAGAGTTATAATGAGGATTTCTTTCTGTATACCTAGATTTATTTGTAGAATTTCTTGTAGCGTTTTCTGATTTTAGTGTATGATTTACAGGATGCAAACACATGCTTATATAAGTATCTTTAATTGACTAATTTATTTTGATCTTAGTGTATTGTGAGTTGAACTTATTATTCGTAACCATTATTGTACTTTTCATGAAGCTCACTGTATTAGTGATTAAGTTGTTAATGGATGATTCATTATTGGACATGTGTTGGATTTTGCATGTATCTAACTCACTGCTTGTGTATGTACTTCTCTTAGTACTATGCTAATTCCATCTAGTGTCATTTGTGTAAGAAGCAAAAGGTTCTAGCTATTAATCATGATTGTTTCATAGAACTAGCTATACATCCTTGAGCAAGGGATTCATACAAAGAATTAAGACATATGGCTTGTTTGTATTGAGCAATTCACTGGAGAAGTAAGACTTAAAGTGGAATAAATAAGCAAACAACTGCAATGTAGTTCTTAGGTTTTGAAGCGGATTACAAAAGAATATAGTGCTTTATTGCAATTTGTGCATAGTAAGAATGTATTCTTCTTCTTGCTTAAGGGGATTTGATGGTGGATTAGCATTTCCATTTTGTCAGGAAAAGCTTACTCGTTTCTATAGTAAATAAATTCTTTAGCTCTGTGATGAAGCCATAGTTTTTTAGATGCTAGTTTCAGCTGCCTAGTATATACAGATGTTGTATGTTTGAGTTTTTAGTATTTAAGTTTGCTATAGCATATAAGTGTGCTTTGTTGTTGGACAGATGCTTTGTTAGTATATAAATTTGCTTAATAGTTTATTCATAATCATATGGCAAGTCAAAAGGACACTTAAAACTCCACCTTGAAGTACAGCTTTTATAGCATTAGCCATGAGCTATTGGAGACTGATGGCATCATATGCTTTCTTCTTTTCTTTTAATACCCACCTTGAAGTACAGAGGTGGACTGTTTTTATAGCATTATTTAGGCTAGAGGATGGCATCAGATATATAGATGATGCATGTTCTTTTGGTTTTTACTTTCTTCTCCTTGTTTGCCCTTGAACTTCAGTAATTTTAAGGACTACATATTCTGTTTTAGAAGTGGATTTTAGGAAGCGTTTGCTTTGAGAAGCTGTCGTACATAGTATAAAGCATGCTGGAGGTTTTGATTTTTAATCAATAAATTTTTCCAGAATTGGATGCATATTTGTTTCTTAATTATGCTCTTTTTCATTGTCTATCACCTTGCAGGCACATCCATATTTTCAGCAAGTGCTAGCTGTCGAGAATAGCAGGATGCACACTTAACAACGAAGCCTCTCATAGAGTTTGAAAAGATTGTTATGTATACTCTGAATGATAATATTTGTTTATGTCAGTCAGAATCAAGTGTGCTCGTTTGCACTTGTATGCTTCAGATTGTAGAAATTGTTAACATATTGTACTCAGTAACATGTACTTATTTGATTATTGTCTATGAGTGATTCGGTTCAACACAGTTTTTCGCTTATGAAATTGACGTGTATTCTAGTAAACACTTGAGAAAGTAGTAGTGCATAGTTAAAAGAAACAAAGGTCATTGCCGTTTGATTTTTCATTTATGGAACTTATATAATATCTAGACCACTTTTTGTTTAAGTATTCAACATTTTGTTTCTGTCAAAAATGCCAAAACAGTCTACAAGAATTTATCTCGTAAAGGCGCTCAAACACAATTTTTTCTTGTATCATTATCAATTACTTGTTCAACAACATATTTATGAGTTCCTCAAATCCCTGCAGGCCAAAACAACACTAATTCCTAATCAAAATCGAACGTGGGTCTCTAAACCTTGTTCTCAACGTATGCAATGCTTCCCTTGCAGCAACAACAACAAAATAAAATCCTTGCTACTCCAAAAAAAAAGGTCAACAACAAAACAAAGATTATAACTTTAAACAGAAAACTTGGTTTCTTTAATTTGCTTTACATTCAGAGTTAGTGGAGATGGCTGGTGAGAAGGAAAAAAAGAACAGAAAGAAGAGGAGAGAAGAAATTGATGACTGATGTGGAAGAAATCACCATTAGAGAAACAATGGAGAGTTTTGAGAATTGGTTGTTTAACAAAAAAACATAAAAGAATATTTCAGTCTTTTTATAAAAATTACTCTTATTTACTCTTCTGTTACCAAATAAAAATAATATATACTTTTTATTAATCTTATTAATATATCCAAACAAGACAAGATAAATTATTACTCTTACTCTCGTCTCTACTCGAATAGTTTACTCTTATTTAATCTTACTCCTATTTATTTTTATTTATTACTCCTATATTCAAACACCGTGTAAGAGGGCGTTTGAAATTGCGTATGAAAAATAGCTTTTCTGAAATGGAGCTTTTAGATAGAAAAAGTAACTTTTGAGGATGGAGAGAAAATGAGCTTTTCTGGAAAGGTTATTGGTAGTGTTTTTAAATAAGGTGCTTTTCAAGTGAAAGAGATATAGAATTACTGAATTATTTTTTGGTGTTTTGTGTTAGTTATTGATGTATATATACTAAATTATTGATGCCATTTTGAATAAAATACTTATTTAAAAAATATTATATTCAATAAATTGACTTTGTATTGATTTTTTTAAAAAATAGAAATACTTAAATTAATTATTTTATATAAATATCTGTTTAAATTAAAATTATTATTATTTTGTAAAATAGTTTGTTAAATAATTATTTAAAATATTTATTAAATAATTGATAGTTAATAATTTATTAAATATTGAATAAGTTGTTAAATATTTAATAGTTTCTTCAATAATTTGTTAAAATTATTTTAGATAATATTTGTTCTCTTTACATAATTGCAAGAGTATGAATAAATAATCACACATTCGTTAAAAATGATTATACATTTGACATTCTCATAGCAATAGCATCGCGATATACATGCCAGTCTAAAATGTTTTCATCAGCATCTATTTCTACCGGCATAACATTAGACGTACTACACGATGCTTTTACGGGTGATGGGACAAAACTTTCATGTTCTGCTACTGAGAACGTCTCATCGGACGTACCGTGCTTTCTGATAAAGTTATGAGTTGCCATTATAGCAATGACAATATCTCGTTAAATATCAATGTGATATGGTGACATATCTTCTAAAACTTTAAATCGAGCTTTCCATACGCCAAAGGTACGTTCATAATACTTCTGTAGAAAGAGTGAAGTCGATTGAATTTTTCTCTTGGACCCTTTGGTTTTCGCAGTTGAGCTGTACCTGCACATCGAAAATCGCTGAGATGATATATTATGCCTTCACCTGTATACGATGCCATATAATCAGATTTGTGTGCATAACCAACATCCACCAGGTAATACTTGTTGCCTGAAGGATGAGGAAACTCATGCTCTAGGTTACATAATGCTTCATTGAAAACCTTTGTGTCGTGAGCACTTCCTTCCCATCCAGCCAATACAAAGGTAAAGCACATATTGAAATCAAAGACTGTAAGAACGTTCTGAGTAGCATATCCTTTACGGCCAATGTAAGGTATCTGTTCAGCAGTTGGCAGTGTAGCCTTGATATGAGTTCCGTCAATAGCTCCAATACAATCCTATAATAAAATATCCAATGTTCAAATCAGCAAAACTAAATTTCTCGTATTATAAAAAATATGCGCTACTATATGAAAAACTAATTGTTTACTTGAAACCACGGAAGATATTGTGTTTTCTAGTTTATGGTAGATGATCCCTTCATTATAGTAGCGACGTGGCCGTATTAACTGTTTTGATAATTGTAATATAGCTTTCAACACCTTATGAATATATCTAGAAATTGTTTCTCCCGAATGATTAAACATCTCCTGAAGTAATCTATTTGCAGATTCATGGGCACAAGTTAAAAAGAATATTGCAATGCTCTCATGACCGTTGTTGATCTTATTGGTTGGAAACCGTAGTCACGTGTCAAATATTGACATAATGTTCGAAAAATATCTTTCCTTATACGAAAATTTGAGTAGCAGCGACTCTCATTTCCCTCTAATATTTTCAAAATAAGTCGATGACCTATGCGCATGGATGTATGGCACGGATTTTTGATATTGCTGTGTACACATATAGCCGTAGCATGATAACTTGCTTGTATCATAAGTATTGTCCAGCTATTGTTGTGTTGGTTATTCACATCATTTTCAAAGACATCACATGAAGCTATAGAAACATTTATTGGATCATCAAAAAAAGGCATCCAAATATCCATCGAATCATCTGAACCACTCATTTCACTATACAAATATAAATATACCAATCAGTATTGATAAACCACTAAATAAGCATATGCATTACCGCAAAAACTTTATAACTTAACTAAACACTCATGTTAAATAATATTATTAAAACCACAACGTTGAATTCAACAATTCAAACATCAAACATCAATTCATTAAGGCGATAAAACAAAAACTTAGTACAATATCAACGAAACAAACATAAAGATTCTCCAAACTTAAATTAACAATTTAAATACCACCAGAAGTCGATGTTTTCCTCATATATTTTTTATAATTAAACTCTAACCACGCCAAACGATTTTCATCATTTGGTTGATCTAAAAAGCATAATGATTAGTTGGTTTGGTTAGAAGATTTGTGGAGTAGCTTCAGAATCTTATGTCTGGGTCGATTTCGTTTCCAATCATCTGATTGAGTATACACATGCACTTCTGATGATTGTTTGCTTGTCCTCCCTCTGCTCCCGTAGACGTTGTCCGGTTAGTTAAACTTATGACATCCACAAGTGTATCCAAACTCTCCTACAGTGACCGAGAGCATCATCACTACTATCACTGCCTTCTTGGTTAGGAGTGCCTTCAGCTGCGACATCTCTCCCAACTGAAGCTGCTGACTTTGCTCTGCGACTTGACGCAACACTATCCTCATATAGACGACCGTACCGATCACGGAATAAGGATAAATCCTTACCCTCAAACTTCTTCAACTTGTAGTCAGCCTATGGAAATAATAAAAGATCAGCTAAAAACTAATATTATAAAATATAAAAAACACAGTGTTTAAATAACAAGCAGCTAATGTACCTTAATCTTCGCGTCCCACCACTCATTATCAGCAATGATCGTATTGTGTTCAGCATCTCATCCCAAACCTGACACCCCGAAGACTAATTTTTTATACAATTTTCATTCAGTCTTCATATTATCCCAATGATTTTTTAATTGACTTTTGTCATACGTCTTTCTAAAATATTCATTAAATGTACGACGGATATTACCCCAACCTTCTACATTGAAGTGAGACATGGGCTTATTACCCTTTCAAATCTCTTCTTTAGCAAGTTTAATAAATTTTCTACAATAACTCTCAGACCAATGCGCAACTTCACTACGACGCTTCTTCTTTGGCGTAGACATCTATAATATATAATCAACAAAAAATCTTATGTTTTAAATATCGTAAGTAAGCTACCATAACAATAATTACAACAACTCTATTACTTAGTTATATTCTTATGTTATGAAGCACGCAAACTATACCATAGTTATGTGTATGCTACTTATCTACGTATAACATCTCATTTTAGGCTTAGCGAAAAATTTATTCCATCATCCAACTGCAAAACTATTATAAAAATTTTTCAAACAATAAATCACATATCCAAGAATTTTTCAAACTTGTAGTATAGAAGTTGCTACAAAAAATTTACACTAGCTTATGCATTTTATCTAGAGTGTAGTGTAAAAGTTTTTATACTAATTATACACTTCTAGTATAAAGTTAATACAAAAACTTTTTACTAATTTATATTATACTAGCATATACCTTTAGCATAAAGTGTAGGGTGAAAGTTTATACTAACTATATACCTGTAGTATGAAGTTTAGTGCAAAAACAGAAATCAAAAATTTTCAAACATATCCAAAAATATTGCTGAAAATAGCAATACATATTGCATCTGTTTTTACTAAAACAGAAAATAGGTAATTATGATTTTATTGCTAAAAATCGGATTTTATTGCTAAAACAAAAAAATTTGCCTATACAGAAAACAAAAATATTTTGAAAACATACCTAAGAACTTTGCTAATAACAGCAATAGATATTGAATCTGTTTTTGCTAACGAAGAATACCAAAATTTTAGATTTTATTACTAAAAATCAGATGTAATTATCTGATTTTATTCTAGCTATACACTTGTAATATAAAGTTTAGTACAAAAAAATGTGTACTGGCATACATTTGTAGTATAAATAAACATCAGTACAAATATATTATGCTAGCTTATACTTGTAAATTAAAATGTAGTAAAAGAATTTTATACTAGCATATACTTGTAGGTATAAAGTTTAGTATAAAAATTTTATACTACCAAATGCTTGCAGTATAAAAGTTGCTACAAAAAATTTACACTAGCTTATGCATTTTATCTAAAATGTAGAGTAAAAGTTTTATACTAGCTATGCACTTCTAGTATAAAGTTAATACAAAACTTTTTACTAGTTTATACTATACTAGCATATACCTGTAGCATAAAGTGTAGGATAAAAGCTTATACTAACTATACACCTGTAGTATGAAGTTTAGTGCAAAAATAGAAACTAAAAAAATTTACAAACATATCCAAAAATTTTGCTGAAAATAATAATACATATTGCATATGTTTTTGCTAAAACAGCTAACAGAAAATTGTGATTATATTTGCATCTGTGTTAATTCCACACAGATACTATATATTGCATCTGTGTTAATTCTAAACAGAAAAGTTGTTTAGAATTATGATGCTAGACATTCATCAACATACAATATCTACCTATATGAATGAGCTAGGTACCACCAACAGCTCTAAGTGCAGCCTAAAATTGAATACTTCCATCTTAAACTGCAAATTTTTTTCACTCCTAAACGTATTACAAGTGAGCAACATCAGAATGCTAGTGTAAAATTTTTCTTTTGTACCATGACAAAACTCCATAATTAATAATGACAAAACAATAAAGCTCAAAACACTAAACAAATTAGCTCAGAAAATTCGAAATAAAACTCCAGAATCAACAATGACAAAACAAATTTCAGTAGTTTACTAAAAAGAATACTAAACCAAAACTGTCCATTACGAACTCCAAATCAATACAAATCCAACAACTTATAACAAAAATCCAATTAAACAAATAACAAATCTGCTTTATTTCAAGAATAAAATAATGACACTGAAAATTAACCCAAAAGAAGCAGCTTCAATATAGAAAATTGACCAACAAACAAAATCTTTGCTCTATTTCAACTAATCGTCGAGAATTTTTGTCTACGTAATTACCAGAAGTCAAATACAACCAACACTACAGTTCGGATACAATCAATTTGCAGAAATTAAGAAAGAAATATGAAGATAGGAGTACAAACGTCGAAAATAATACTATAAAGAAAATCTTACCTCAGAAAAGCTAGTGATGTCGGCCTCTTCTTGCTGAAATGTATACACCGCAACAAATAGCACACAGCTTCGTATCCGAAATTCGGAAAAGAAAAATCGGAAGCTCCAATATTGCGGCAGCCGAAAAAGGTGAAGGATTGAATCGAAAGGCTAGAGTTCGAAAAGAAAATTGTCGAGAAGACAGACGATCAAGAGACGAAGAAAAGAGGAAGCTGCGTCACGAATGGAAGAGACGAGTGCAAATAGAGTTCCACGGCAATAATCTATGTTGGCAATTTTATAAATATGAGTTGAAGTTAAATAGAATTATAATTATATAGAGCAGCACGTTTTTTATGAGAAGTAAAATTTTGATATGTTGTGTTTCAACTAAACACTTAATTTATTGTGTAATGACGTTTCGGAAATTTTGGCACCAAAATCCAGGTAAACTGAAGCCGCGCATGCGAGTATTGCGCAGGTAATGAAGCCGCATGCCAGTACTTCGCAGGCCAAGGGCCTACGAAAGTAATTCCCACCTAGTTCGCACCGAAACAGGCGTCCCACACTCTCAAGTGGGTCCCAGTTGTTGGCGTGGAAGCCAAGTCTCCACCGCACTTCTATCATAATTAATAGTAACAGCGACGAGAGAATCAAAAACACAAGAATGTTTAAAATATCAAGCCACTCGCTTATTTTTATTTCGCAAGCGTGAGCCACTACGAATCGCTTTCGCTAGTGGACAGTCATTTGTTGCTGTACACCTTGATGCTTCTATATCCTCTACAAATCTAGTACAATTGTTTCTATATTTTCGGCACAAAATGTGCAAATGTACATGAGGTTAGCACCAATAATTACTGTTAGACTTATATGTTTTTGCTCTTTATATAGGGAAACACTGGTGTTAAAGTTCAATGGGTATAAATAACTCGTGTGTTGACATATATATTATGTTTGAGAGAGCTTAAAAAAATTTTTCACTCAAATATTTTATTTTTTAATAAAATTTTATTTATAACTTTCTTTTAAAAATTTCAAAAATATAAAAATTTCTTATTATTAATTTATTATTTGAGATAAAAAGTTTATTTAAAAAAATCTGTCTTAATAAATACTTTAAATATTTTTAAAAAATAATAATTTTGTGCGGGCAGCTGCCCGCCTGAATATAAATAAGTATTTTATATGAATGAAGGTCATGCACAATTGTGTAGCAGTAGAGCGCGTTTGGTTTAACTTTTCAAAAGCTATTTTTTAATTTTTTTTATTTTATATTTTTTAATATATATTTTATAAATATATAAAAAATTTATTTAAAAATTTAGAAAATATAAAAAAATTCTACGGAATGAGATCTTTTTATTACATATTTTTTATTATTTTTTTAGAAGTAAAAAATAGAGCTCGTTTCTCAAAAAAATAAAAATATTTTTATTTTAGAAAAATTTTATTTTATAAATATTTTCAAATACCGTCTAAAAAAAGAGTGACTATTCAAGACATTCTCACTATAACAATATAATGTAAAGACGCATAAAGCAGTAAATCAATGCTCGATTTTGCAAATAAAAAAGCATAATAAAAATCTTTCATTATTTATTTTAATTACGGAAATAGAATATATATCGTCAGAAATCCAATCCCTGCAGGATTAGCAAATTCTCTCACTTGCTTCTTTTCAAAAAATTATTAAAGAAAATAAAGCTACAAATTACAGCTTCGTGTAGAGAGAGTTTTGTGGAATCCTTTATAAAATTATTAGGTAAAACAGATAGAAAGCGAAGTAGCAGCCAGTCTCTAAACCTGCAAGAGAAGGATCGATTGATCGATTGATTTAATTGGTTGGTTGAATTGAAGAGATGATGATGAGTAGTAGAAGGAGGTCGATGAGTTGGGGACGAATCGGGAAGTCGGCCCAGTCTGTGGTGGCGCACGCTCTCCTTTTATGCTTCACGCTTCTGCTCTGTCTCAAGCTCGACAGAAGAGTTTTTTGCTCCTGGTGGTCAGTCCGTACATCTTCCTTCTTTGTTCTTTCGAAGAAAAAAAGTGAAATTTCGATTCTGTAATTTGATTTCATTTTCGTATGAGGTCGTTTGGAGCTTGAATTTGGTTGACTGTGCGTCTCTTATTTTCGAGTTGATTTTGGATTTTGTGACCTGATACTGTCAAGCTTTAATTCATCTTAGCTGCGTAATTAGTTTCGAGCTTTTCAGGATTTTTTATTGGGAAAGCTTTTTGTTGAGGGGGTTGTTTGGGAACTTACATTTAGTTTGACTAAACATTTTGGTTCATGTTGGTTTGAAGTTTTTGGAGCTGATTATGTGTGTTTACTATTTAGTGCTTGCATTCTAACGGACAGCGGAATTAATTACTTCCAGTCTTCATTTGTTGAGGTGAAATTTGTATTATGCTTCTCTCCTGATTTTGGGAATTAATATTCATATTTTGGTACTTTGAAAGTTTCTGTTTGTTTGGTTTCTCTTTCTAGCTTGAATTAGTTGGCCAGGCAACCTTTTGGTTTCCTGCTGGTTGGGATTTTGTGAGCTGATCTGATTGACTGAGAATTACTTTTTCACTGGTTTTGTCAAAGAGCTGTTAGTTTGTTGGAAGTGCATTTCTTTCCATTCGTGCAGACTGGGTAAAATTTTGAACTGCGAAATAATGCTAGTTGAGCAATTTCTGCCATCTGGTGATTAAGCTTGATTTCGTACGTGTATTGTTTTCTAAGGGCAAGCAAACATTCATTTCTTTCCTTCCATTTCTCTTTTATAAGGTTAAAGGACAATTTAGACATATAAAAATTATATCTTGTGAGCAATTGAGAAAATGGAGGTCTTTGTTCTGAATCTTACTGTGTTTTATCAGATGAAAAATGTTATTTCATCTATGTATATCATAATTCTACTGTGCTATTTGCTTCCTGTTACTTAAAATTATTAAGGTGCCTGTAGCATGTGATTTGAAGGGAGTATCTCTTTATGGCTTTCTGCCTCATTAAACTTTTTCAGAGTTACTCAGGGTATTAAGGTGCCTGTAGCATGTGATTTGAAGGGAGTATCTCTTTGATGGCTTTCTGCCTCATTAAACTTTTTCAGAGTTACTCAGGGAGAATAAAATTATAAAATTGGAAGTAGCTAAGTGAGTGAGAACTTTCAAATTCTCTCAAATCCCACCTAAGTTCTGCTTCATTTGATTCTCAGTAGGCACTAGTTTTTCCCTTATTTGTGTACTCCTCTCAGACTGTCTGTTTATTTAGGTGTTGAAATATTTGTCTATAACTTTGTAATTCACTCATAGGCAAACTGCATTGCGAATTGTCATGAAACAAGTTCAGGGAGGATTTCCTTCATTGTGTCCTAGTAAAATTTTCCAACAACTGTGCGCAACATTTTAGAAAGTGCACTTTTCAGATGAGGTGCTAGAAAATTGTTACTGCATTTTAAAAAGTTGTGGCATTGGTTCTTACAATTTTCTTTTCACATTTATGTTGCAGGGTGACATTTGTTCCCCTGTGGTTATTTCATGCTGTGGTTTCTCGTGGGAGGTTTTCTTTACCGGCTCCATCTGCCCCTCATGATCGACATGTAAGCTTGATTATCTGCGCTATCTTGTGATTGGTTTCCTATAAGTCACTGCAAACTTATTGTACACTTTAAATTGAGCAGTGGGCACCTTGTCATACTGTTGTGGCGACTCCGTTACTCATCTCCTTTGAGCTACTACTTTGTATATACCTTCAGAGCATCAACGGTAAGCATGTTGGGTTATTTGGTTGGGTAATCCAAATCAAGCGTGTTCTCTTACTTGATTTGCTATCGTTTTCCTGTTGACCTAGCATTCTCATAACTCAAAGGATAGCGAATGATCGATTCACCATTGAGAGCATTAACCCAAAAAGGAGGAATATTGTGGTCTTATAATATAACAGCAGCAGATCAAACAAAAGAAAGAGGAATAGAATAACATTCATATCTTCATGCTAACTGAAGAATTTTTTTCTCAGGAAATGCAGTAAGTAGGATTTTGAGTAACAACTCACTCTTGAACTGATTTGAGGATTGAAGTAATTTTTTGGAGGTGATCCTTTGGTTGATTTGATCCAGGGTATTTCAAAGTCACTGATTTATGGGACCGGAGACGCTTTCTTAGTGAAGGCACTGCTCTTGTTTCAAAATCAACTCTTCTGAACCATTAACAATGAGTGTGAAGGTTTCTGGTCCAACCAATTCAAACAATATTTAATATTAAGATTTGCGTGAAAGACAGTTAAGCAATTTATTGGGTAATAATTATTAATGCCTAAGAGGTCTTTATCTAGATTTTTGATAACAATTTTGATTTGACTGGAGGGTCAGGATTTGGGGATGGCACTAGAACCTTAACAATGAGTGTGTGGTTTTGAACAGTTCAATCAAAACCAGATTGAAATGACTAGTCAAGAACTTCAGAGTGGTTTTGAATGTTCAAAACCAGTTAAACCAAGAGTGGTTTGCTGTTTGAAACCTCTTAATACAGTTTCATCAATTTTAAGCTCCACAATAGACGTCTACTTAGTGGGATGAGACTTAATTGCTGTTGTTGTTTGTCCTGTAATTTCATAGAAATATTACAAAGGAGGTGGATATGACATGGATAAATGGAGAAGACTGGTTTTCTTTAAACATCATAATGTTGTTAATGCAGAAATTTGCATTGTAATTTCATAGATGGTGATTCCTCTGCACTTCATTCACCAGGTTTGGTGGTTCTTTTGCAGCTTATGCTCGCCCTGCTGTAAATTTGAAGATTGTTTTTCTCCCCCTTTTGGCCTTTGAAATTATTGTTCTAATTGACAATTTCAGGTATATGTTCATTGCTTGTTACTAATACAGTCATCATCTTTTTCCTCACTAGTCACTTTCCATGTATGTCCATATAGTGTTCTCTAGTACACATGCAATGATATACACAATTGAATTGCAAAATTTGCCTTCTGATATCTTCTTAATATTACCTATTCATTTTATCTTTCATTTTTTTGGAAAGGCATAGTCTTTAAAGACATTATCTCTAGTTACTTCATATACCTAGATTATATTGGCAAATAGCTCATACTTGTACTTGAGTATCACTCAATCTAAAGTCTATACTGGTTAAATGATGTCATCATTTTCCAGAAAACTTTCAAATATAATAAACTGAAGCAAAGTCTTTTGCTGTCTGAGAAATAGGGCTTTGAGACTTAGAAACTGTTTGCTTAACAAGGGTCAAGTGCAAATTTGGTCTGGTATTGGATCCCAACTTGCACAATAGTCCCTAAACTGAACGCAAGTGCAATTTGGTCCCTGAACTAAAGTAAATGTTAGCAAACTAGTTCTTTGATAAATATCAAAAGAAGTTTCTTTAGAGTAACTAGAGATCTTAATATGACAAACTAGTTGATCCTAAGCTTTTAGTAATCATTACTGTAGTGATGTGATGCCTTCAACCATATTTGTTATAGCATTGATGAAATGATATGTGTAGAAGAGAAAAGGCTGGCAATTCCTTTCCCACAATGGTTGGGATCTTTTCATTAATAAGCATTAGGTTGGCTATATATTGGGGATGAAAATCTAGTTTCGACTAAGGGCACTTATCAACAGTATATAAAATGTGTGAGGCTCTTTTTCTTTTGTCACTTTGAGAAATGGAAAGATATTGTTGTGCTGGACCATAGAGAGTTTATATGGATCTCACGACATGATGTCAACTGCTTTGCTGTTAGGATGATGAAGATGTACTTGCTTTGCATCTTTTATTATGAAGTTCTCAAAAATTTTGGCCCTCCTTGTAGATAGTAGGAAGCTTACCTGGTCTAATAGTTTTTTGTTTGCTTTACCATATTGGAAAGAAAATTCCTTATGATATGAATTAATCCCCTATTCTATCATGAGGAATTTTATCTCCTTAAAAAGACCTAGAAGATATGCTCTCTTTTAGATTTACCTGATATTTGAATGACAGCTTAGGGGCTGTTTGGCTTTCTGTTCTGGATAAGTAACTTATCAACTTTTCATTTCACGTTTTTCAATAAACTTTTTACGATAGTCTATACAATTTATTTAAAAATTTAGAAAGTATAGAAAAATTCTACGTATAGGATCTTCTTATTGCTTATTTTTATTATTATTTTTTTAGGTTAAAATAGTAGAGCTCGTTTATCGAAATAGACAAAAATATTCTTCATTTCAGAAAAGTTCTTTTCATAAGCACTCCCATACAGCCCCTATTATAGTGCTGTTACAAAGAATTTGGCTTATTTAGTCATGAATGCCATTTCCTAGTGATAATCTAATGATTTCCTAATTGTTTCCCATATTCAGAATGTGTCGGGCTTTGATGCCTGGGGATGACGAAAGCATGAGTGACGAAGCTATTTGGGAGACCCTCCCTGTAAGTTCTCTGCCTTTATTACTCTCAAGCAGCTTAAGTAGTCTTTGTGGTTCTTATGTACTGATTTTCTGCTTTTCGTCTTTCTCTAATATTCATTCACGTGATTCTTTCTTTCTTTTTATTACATTGGTCTGACTCAATAACTGCTGATATTATACCTGCTTTTCTATCTCTATTTTGCAGCATTTCTGGGTTGCAATATCCATGGTTTTCCTTGTAGCTGCTACGTCATTTACGCTACTTAAGCTGTGTGGTAGTTATCTTTGCCTTTTACCAGTTTTGCACATATGAGTTCTTGAGGACTTCCTATCAGTTGTCTTTAATTTATTATTAATTTAATTTAATTTAATTTGTTTCGTTTTATTTTTCTTCGTTTGTGTGTGTGGTTTCTTGTATTAAAGTTGTCCAAGTAGTTTTGGGCATCCTTTTAGTTTATAACTCAACTCGTTCTAGAATTTGAACATCTAAGCATTACTGACAACCAAAATTTTATATCTAGCAATAAATTTGGTGAGTGGAGGTCGCCTATGTGGAAAACGGGAACTATTGATAAGCAATAAGACCAGCAACAAAACTAAGGATGAATACGTATCTAGAGGTAGATCGTTGTGAGTAATCAAATTAAAGATCATGTTTTGCTAGGTAGGACACCCACTCTAAAATCTTGTTAAATTTGTGTAACTATGGCTTTAAGTGGGTCGCAATGATTTCAAAAATCCATATTCTGACATCACCTGCTAGGTTAAGGCTTTTTGTTTCTGTTTTGACTTGGATTTGCTTCAGTAAGTGACAATCGGCCTATTGATTGCATTACATTTTGTAGCTAGAACTCTCCTAACTCTTATCATGTTCATGCAATAGCTGAGTAGGCATTCAAGAATTTGGACAAACCACTGTCATCCCTGATGTGGGGCTTCCATACTGTTTGGGATTATTCTCCTGGAACAGGAAGAGATGGTTGGGGACTAAGTGGGTCTTTGTACTAATTCTCTTTGAAGCAGTTGTTACAAATAGTTAAAGTTATTTGCATGTAGTACTATTTCAAGTACCGTGCACTGTTCTCAATTTGACTCTAGGGGAAGTCTACCTGTGGGATGTGTGCTATTTTGCCATAGTATAGTTTGTGCAAGTCATTCTCTTGGAACATGGTAGTATAAGCATCATTGGTATAAAGTTTAATCAAGGGAGGTAGCAATACTTTTAAGAAAATATTACACTTAGGTTACTTATTCATAAATTTATTCCTTTTCCTTATAAGTCATCATATATCACAGGTGATGTAGCTGCCTTGGGCTGGTGGGACTTGTTCATTAATTTTGGGTATATCATGTAGCTCTTGTTCCCTTAAGACTTGCTCAACTAAGCATATTTCATTTATATCTAATTGATTCTCTGATATATCCAGAATCGCAGAGTGCTTCGCTTTTCTAGTTTGTACAAAATGGTCTAATCCTATGATTCATAGACAGTCTCTTCAAGAAGAAGCAAGTTCATCTTCGTCTATCCTTCGATATCGTGATTGGAGTAGTGGTTTACTCCTTTCATCAATGGAGGATCGTGAGCAAGATGGATTTTGTGGCCTGCAGGACATAGGAGGCCACATTATGAAGGTTCCTGTACTGGTTTTCCAGGTCTTGCTTTGCATGCGGTTAGAGGTTTGTATATGTTGCATTCTTAGATACTCTAGTTATGCATAATTGGCAGAGCACAGAGAACGGCAGCAATTTACATAGAGTCTTGTGGGGTGTCTTTAGAAGTGGAACTTAGAAATCAAATTGGTGCTTAGGATGACACTAACTAGATTACACACCTTAACTTCTGTTGACATTTTTCTTACTAAAAGTCTGCTGGTTACTAGAATTATTGTCTACTATTTGATCTCCTTATATTGAAGGGATTGTATGATATATGTAGGGCGGGCAGGGCAAAATTAGATTATTGATGAAAACCTGGGACCAAAGATTTTTAATCAAATATTGCGGCACTAGAAATCAGGAATGTCACAACAAATTTCTACTTATTTGTGGTAGTTGTCCAAGATTGCATGAGATTACAAAAGCTGATTGACAAAACGTCTTCAAGCTATGCTCAATATAGGTTTTAATTTAATTGAGTACCTTTCTGATATAAACTGGTCAGAGATTATCAGAATTTGGGTTTTTCCATTCAAATCTTGAAATTTTTTTTTTTTTTTTTTGTTTTTGTTTAAAGAACTTCGCGCCTATGGTAAATTTAATAATGTGCTGTAGTCTGACAATGCCTATGTGTTACAGGAAACTCCTTCAAGTGCTCGATACATTCCAAACTTTGCCCTTTTCGCTCCATTATTTATTTTGCAAGGTGCTGGACTCTTATATGCTATTGTGAGATTGGTTGAAAAACTATATGTCTTGCTAAGCAATGGGCCTTTCACTGGGTCGTATCTTACATTTTCTTCAAGAGCATATGATTGCTTTGCATTCCTTCATCATGGTTCAAGGTAGCATTTCGCAATTTATTTGCTTACTGCCTGCGGGTATTTATTCTTAAAGCATAACAATTTACTCGTGCTTGCCGTTGTATTTCTTGTACAGGCTACTTGGTTGGTGGTCCATTGATGAAGGCAGCAAAGAGGAGCAAGCTCGGCTTTACTATAATGGAACTGTTGGGTATGATCCTTGGATATATAATCTTGCAATCATTTCTCCAAGATAACCTGAAAACCATCCGAAACAGATAATAACTTATCAATGGTAACTTTAGAAACTTAGATATGGTTGAAGTATATAGCTTGAAGGCTACGATAAGTGTATGTGATATGGTGTGATCCTTGGATATATAATCTTTATGCTTTTGTGCATCTGAAATTCCTTGTGTTTGGTACTATGAAAAGTTGGACAATTCTGCTACGCAAGTAGCAAATCCATTTTGCATGATATTGCTGGTAGTGATGAGCTGCAGTCGAGTAACGGTTATTTTGGGAAATGTGGTTTTTCAATGAATTAACTTCCTAAAGTTCCATGGTCATTCTATGTTGCAACGTTTAGGCATTTCGGCGAGTATTGCTTATCATAAACCATCCCTTGAAATTAACAGGTGGGTTGAATGAAGTTAGCAACATTTTCCTAAGTATCTGTATGATGATTACAGGTATAATACATTTTGTGGTTACCCACCTGAGGTGGTGAAGAAAATGCCAAAGAAGGACCTTGCTGAAGAGGTAGAGTACCCAGAATTAATGTTTTCTACTCTTTGAGTTTTCTTTTGGAATTCCGACTCGAGACAGGAACTAACTTCTAATGTCTACGATCCCCTTTTCACCAAATTTAAACCAGGTTTGGAGACTACAAGCAGCTCTGGGTGAACAAGCCGAGATAACAAAATATAGTCAACAAGAGTATGAACGACTTCAAAATGTATGTCCCAACCTTCCAATACTTGCACACATTTTTTGGCATTCTTGCCTACACCTTTCTATTTATTTAACCTTGTTTCTTCTTTCATCAATAGAAGCTTGTGAAGAGTTAAAGAATTATCTAGTGTTCATTTATGTGCTGTGTACTTTCTAAACTGCGTAACATTTAAGGTTATCCTGCCATGTTTTAGGACTTCTTTTAGTAGTATTTTTGGATGTTTGCTACTTCATTTTAGTTTTTATCGAAAAATGATGAAAAAATAGTTATAATTATTGAAAGCAAACACACAACGAATAAATATAAGACGGTTAGATTTTCTTCTTCCCTGGCCTTAGTAAGAACAAGTAGAAAGTATGTCCATTGAACTTTTAATAAGCCAGGATTCAACTACTCCGTAGTATCTATAAGTTGTGATGTACAAGCAATTTAAAACTGTCATAGCTTGTAAACAATTATGAAGGTTGTGTTATAAGTCCTAGTTCCCCAACCATACACAGTGCTACCTATCCAACTAGGATGGTATGTGTAAACCTTCTTTGTGCCTTGTATTTTCCAAATGTACACCGTCCTTATCCTCAGGAAGCAGGATTTGAAATTTAAGCTTTCTTGTACACTGTCAATGCTTCACATTCAATGCAGAAATTCAATCAGGTTGCTATATTTCTTACTTCAATGTTTCTAGCTTAGTTGATTTTGGGTGCTTTTCAGGAAAAGGTCCTGTGCAGAATATGCTTTGAGGGAGAAATATGCATGGTCCTCCTTCCTTGTAGGCACCGGACTCTCTGCAAGTATGTCCATAGCATTGCAATTTATCATTCATATTTATTCAGTTTTTGTATATAACATTTTTTATCTGGTTTATGTACTCTTTTTCACACTTTCTTTTAACACATAGGCCGTGTGCAGAGAAGTGCAAGAAATGCCCCATTTGTCGTGTTTCCATCGAGGAACGCATGGCTGTATATGATGTATAGAATAGACTAACATTATTAGATCCAAACCACAAAGATGTAGATTTTAACATAGCATCGTGTGTCTTGTGCTTGTCTTGTGTGTGCAGAGGGTGTGTTTTTGTTTCTGCATGCATAACCATGCAATTGCAATGCTTCCCTGTAAGTATGGGAAAATTGTAAAAGTATCAGTTCATACAAACATGCGCAGTCACATGTCTGGACATATGAGATTGACAATTGACAGCAGCAATTCATTAATGCATCAATTCTGGCTGACGTCTTTGGAGCTGACAAAAGGAATTTAGTTGTATGATATGTAGAATGAAAAGCTGTTTGTTGTTCTTGTAACGGTAAGATCAGTCTTATTAGTGATTGTTGTTGCGGCATTGTTAATTAAATACAATTCTCGAGTTGTTTCAGGGTTTGTCGTTGTGTTTGATTTTCCTTAGTTGCTGATTTCCTTGATGAATAGAGCTTAATTTTTTTTCATGCTGTGATAAAGGTGAAAATCATGTATAAATTGTTAACGTAGTCTGAATAAGGTTGGAATATAGGGTGCAGGTCTGGTTTGGATTGAGTCGTATTATTATTGAGTCAAAACTGTTCAATTTAATGCATTTATATATTTATATAAATTAAAATTATAAATTCTAAATCGGATTTATTATAAATTAATTTATTTAATAATTTGAACTATTAAATTAAAATTATGGAAATAGATTTTTAATAATAATATGTGAAAGTTAATATTTTTTATTTTAGAGATTTTATATATCTAAATAATAAAAATATTAATTTTGTTAAAATGTATAAAAATACCTAAAATTAATTAAAATTGATAATTTAATCAAAGAATATATAACATAAATTAAAAATTAGTATTATTATTTTAAATATTTTTAGTTATTAATAATATATGTTATATAAATAATTATATAGATAAGAGAGTTAATTTTAGATCAATTTGAACTCATTTATTTTATTAGATCAGCTTCCGATTAATAAAAAATTGATTTAAATTAAAATTAAATCTAAATTCAACTGAAATATGTTTGTTTTGAATTAAATTTGTGGATAGGATTATATATTTTAACCACCGAACCTCTACAAGTGAATAAAGGTGAAGGATAAACGGAAGGAGCGAATGTTAACATGAATTACGGGCTTCACTTGGACGATAAATCGTCATCAAGGGTTCTCTTTTCGAGTACACAATAAGTACTGTACATTACAAAAGTTGTCCGACTCCCATTAAAGAATCATTCCATCTACGAGCTCTTGTGTGTACACAAGTCCATTTTCAGAGAGAACATTGTTACGTGTCATGGAACATGATTATAAATTTGTGCGTCGTTAGTTGTGGTTGTTTTAAAGTTAAAAATTGATTAATTTACGTTAAATCCAAACAATCTCTAATATTGTGAAACGACAATTATTTTATAAATCATGATTATTTGACTCAGAACAAAAATTATTTCTAATCCAAAATCTACGCACTAAGAGATGTTAGTGCAGTCCAATGGGTGTCCATTCAACTCAACTGGAGTTGCGCGTGAAGCGAAGTTTTCTTCACGGCAACTTGCTTCACCCGTCTTCAAATTTCGAGTAACGAGTTCTAATGTAAAAACGAGAGGAGAAGTTATGAAACCACCATTTAAATCTTCATCGAAGAAGAAACAAACTATAGTATTTTAAGTTTCGACGTTAGTGCAAGAAATATAATTCTAATATGCTTTCAAAATTTTAAAACAATTAACTTACATGAAATAATCAATATAAATTGATGAATTAATACCAGCCGTCAATATTTTCAATAATTACTTTTTCGATAAATAGTTTCAGTAATTACTTTGATTATATATTTAATTATATCAATCATGATTATATTAGAAAATAGAAAGAAATTATGAATTTAATGTCTAAACAACAAATGCATTTAATGCTAATAACATGAGAAGTACTATAATAATCAATCATAATAATAAAATGAAAAGTACAATATTCTGAATATAAAATGGAAATTATAATTAATCATACAAGCAGGTGTTGATACATTTGATTAAACTCTAACACTCTTCTACCAACTAGGCCTCTAAAACTTACAGTTAGCAAAAGAAATTCTCATTTCAAAGATATCTAAAATTTCATATTTCTGTACATCTTTTAATTGTAGAACAACATTAGCTTTCAAAGAACAATGAAGAATGTAATGGTAAAATTGTCAAAAGTCAGAAGAAAGACTAACAAAATCACTTTTTCCTCATAAAACAGATATGCTAAACAACGAGCAAGTTACTAAGACGTACTTCATTCTAGTTGGAGAGAGTATTTCTGATGCAAAGGAGAACTCGAGCTTCTTGCAACAGGAGTACTGGAAGTTGTAGCATTAGTGTTCAAGCTGGAGGCAAATGTCGAACCTGAACCTGAAGCAGAAGCGGAGTTCGATGGGGTATTTACACTAGAACTAGATTCACTTGTGTAGTAGCTCGAAGAGCCTCGAGGACCTTGTGATCTTCTTCTGTACCGGGAGCCAGGGACGCCAGGCCTTATAGGTTCTTCCAGGAAGCTTGGCTTCTTAGACAAACTAACAACCACTCTTCGCATGTCAGGTCGTGTTTTTGGGTCGGATTGTGTGCAGAGCAGACCAATGTGGATACACATTGCTACTTGCTCGGTATCCATAGTGGATGCAAGTGTTGGATCCATTACATCCAAGCTCCGACCTTTCTTGTGAAGCTTCCATGCCTGGTAAATTGTTGCAAACAAATCTAGTAAGACAGTTCAACCATAACATAAAGGTGTTATCAGAACTGATGCGCAATGGTATTGTATGGAAATTAAAGGCTAACTGATCTAGAGTTCTTCAGATTGTTGATGAAAAATAATATGAAGGTTTAGTTTAGCTATCAGATAACTTCAAGTACTGACAAAAAAGAATGCGAAGTTGCTGAACAAGCTCGCATAGCAAAGATACTGCAAAGATGCATCATTGTGATAGATGGAGAAACACTAGCAATAACATCAGTAAAACGAATTCAAGCATATGCATCAACTTGGTGTCTACGTAATGACAATTCATAGAAACATTGAATTCCAACTGGAATAGTGCAAAACTTAACAAATTGCTTAGAGTAGAAAGTCCCCAATAGAACTTCTGCTTGAAACCAAGGTAGCAGACAACCTAAAACAGAACACCTTTTTTCTTCTTTGAAAATCTAGAAACAAGTAACAGTCTCCCGTTAGTCCTATACCCAAAAATTTCAAAGTGAAATTTATGTATCTCAATATAGAAAAGCATATGATTTGTCAGCATTGACGGCTGAGCACATACTGAAGAGATAACACATAATTAATTTGCAGAAGTAATAAATGGATTTTCAATTATCAGAAACTCAAAATCACAAAACCAGTCAAAGCATCCACATCCTCAACAAATTTCTCTAGTGTACAACGGATACAATAAACTCCTACGATCTAACAGTACAAATGAAGGACGTAAAGGAGGAGGACACACAAGAATAGAGTCAAATTCATTCCACATAACTAATAAAACTGATATCGGGAAAGTAAAGGGAAAAAGTAAACGCCATCCAATCTCCAAAAAACTTCTCTAATGAGCCTTCTATTCCTGTCTTCAGTTTGTATTTATCACTTGGTCTCCCAATAAAAATATGAGAATGTTTTACCTTACGGTGTCGTTCTTCAACTCAAAAGAGGAAAAGTCAGCCACAAAAGAAAATTTTAATTATAAAGAAGCCACAAGCAAGAAAAAAAAGAGTCTTACCTTAAGATAAATTTACTTTTTTAAAATAAAATTAAAAATTAAAACTTTTTAATAAAAAATAAAATTTTATATTTACTTTATATAAACTGAATTTAAAATTGAATTTTATAAATAAATTTATTAATTAAAATATTTATTTTAAATATTTTATTTAAATAAAAAAATTGAATTTGATGGATTGATAAATAAAGCCCAATCGAATTAAGAAAAAGCAAACGAAGAAAGAAAGACAAAGAAAAGAAAGAAAACAAACTATATGGGTAGCTTTCACATCATACTTTTATATGCTTATTGGAGTACATTTTCTTTTGCTTGACAATTGACAAGGACAAAATGGAAGATAAAACTATCTAGCTTATGACCAGTGCCAGCTTTTGACAAGTGCCATGATCCATACCAGTTAATAAGTATCAACCAAATCACTTTATAAACATCAACAGAACAGACATGATGATGATAATAACAATCATAACAATAGTAACTATTGAACATATGCAAAGTTTCTTTTTGTTGCTCAGACAAAAGCATATGCATTTTCACGTACTCTTTTGACTAATTGCAACAAATCAAGATAAAAAACCTAGAGAAACAAAAGCAAAAAAGAATTCAACAAAATGCAAGAATAGTAAAAGACGTACCCACTCAAGTAAGTTGCTTGCATTAGGCATGGGCACGAAATCCGAGTTCTTTCTTCCTGATACAAGCTCAAGCACCACTACACCAAAGCTAAAAACATCAGCTTTTGTTGATAAATTTCCATGCATGAGGTATTCTGGCGCCATATACCCATTTGTCCCGGCAACACGGGTGTTGACTTGTGTGACGTCCTCAGGAAATAACCGGGCCATGCCAAAGTCGGCTATCTTAGGAACCCACCGATCGTCTAGCAGAATGTTACTAGCCTTGATGTCTCGGTGAATGATCGGAGTGTGTGCATCCTCATGCAGGTATAATAGACCACGTGCCACCCCAAGCATTATGTCATATCGACGTTGCCAGTTGAGCTCTTGACGCTGCTGCTGCTCCTCCGATCCTTCTGCTGCTTATCAAGGATGCATGCAAACAATCAAGATACTATTCAATTGTTCTTGCTTTATCTAAAATATAGCATCATATAATTGCTAATTAGAAACAAGTTCAATACTCCTGCTTTCAAACTAATCTTTATAGCTATAAGTAGCGTTTCATCTATACATAAAAAAATGGCTTCACAGTTCAACACAAAATTGAAAAAAGCAATAAGATAAATGTGTTAAAAACTTGATCAGGGCTAATGATGTTAATGGACTGGAGAGAAGAAGTCAAGGTGGTGCACATGAGAAATTTCAAATGGACTTCCTGTCACGTGTAGACAAAACAAATTAATGACGCGTTTGCCAAGTTATACCAACCACTGATATTTCATTTCTGAGTTAGAATATTTAACTGATTATTAAAAACAGTCTTTTCAACCTGCAGAGGTTCATGAAGCAAGACTGCTACAGAAAATTTCTTTTCTTTCTTTTTATTTCAAATTTAGACATATAAGACACTTTAATTACAATCAAATTTTACTTTTTTATTTAAATTTTAAATTTACCACTTTACATATTTTAATTTCTACTACAATTTTATTTTTATTTTAACCGAACTCTAATCCCAACAAAAGTTTATTTCAAAATTTATTTATATGTTTTATCACTATAAATTTTACATTTATTGAACTTTATTTCTACGTATTTATTTCAGCAAAATTATGAAAGTGATTAAAACATGTCCACACTTTCATTTATTTGACGGTTATAATTAAATCCAAAGGTTATTACTTGCAAGTATTGACATTTTTAGTTATCCTAAAAACAATCAAAATCTTACTATTCATTCCCAGTTCAGGGCATGTTTCAACTAACATTTATTACACTTTTTTCAGCTAAAATTTGAATTTAACAATTCACGTATTTTAATTATTATTACAAATTTTATTTTCACTTCCACGTACAATTCAACCTTCATCAAAATTTAATTCAAATTATATTTTATGTGCTTCAATTATCATTTTACATACTATTTCTACCGAATTTAATTGCTCATCGAATTTCACTTTTTGGTGTATTTTAATTGATAGGAAGTGAATTTCATAAAATTAAATTAAATTAGAATTGAGTTCACTAAAAAGATAAATTAGAAATGAGTTTGGTGACAAAGAAACATACAAAGTAAATTCAAATTCCAAAAAATCTATCGAAAAAAGTGAATTCTGAGAAATTAAAATATACCTTTTACCAAACTCATTTTGATGTGATTAGAACACACCCTTAATAAAATCCATTATTCAATTCCAAACATCGTACAATCAAAGTGCCTTTTTATCCTTACAACTCATTTTCTTTTACTAAAAATTCATTTCCGCTCACTTTCAATTATACAACAAAACACAATAAATAACTTCCGGTTCACCTCTTTTGACAAAGAACACAAACTTAAATCCATTTCTAATAACACCATTCGCAATAACTCATTTTCAGTAACTCATATTTTAACAATTCACTTCTAGAACACACTCTTAAAAACTATACCTGAAATTTTACCCACTAAATAATAAACTGGTTTATATGGATATAAATACTTGATTCGTGCACAAACTTATATTTTAGATAGAACTTCTGAGGCATCTCAATCATTTCAGGCGGGAAGATTTTAAACTGCCAATAACTACTCTGACTAACTTTGAGCGATATGGGCCTATGTTCTCAAATTATTCTTAGAAAATCACAATAATAGAGGAGGAGGGATTATTGAGGGAGAGCTTACATGCGAAGAGGAGTTTGTCAAGGCTTTCGTTCGGAACATATTCGTAAACGAGCATAAGATCGTTGTCGTGAGCACAATAGCCATGCAAATTGACGACGTTCTTGTGTTGAACGCGAGAGAGGAGCATCGCCTCATTAGCAAATTCCCTCCCGCCTTGTCTTGAACCACGACCCAATCGCTTCACTGCAACCTCCCTACCGTCTCCAAGTTTTCCCTATCAATCAAATAAGAAAAGCAGAAGATAATGAAGATATAAAGAAAAATCAATAAATGGAGTTACAACATTTAATGGCACAATTGTTTTCAAAAAGAAGGTTTTAATGATTATGCTAACTTTCAAACTTTCCAGGAACAAGATAAAATTTACTGCAATTGCTCCAACAATTTGACTAAATTTGGTGGATTTTCACAAACGTTTTTAAAATTATGTTGTTCTTTTTTGAACTTATAGAAATGAGAAGGGATTTAGGAGATGTTTGAGTGTCTTAAAAAATAGAATTTTTCTAAGATAAAGATTATTCTGAAAATTTTCACAAAAGTAATAATAAAATTTTACAACGTAAAATATTCTGTACATTTTAAAATTTTTTTTAAAAGTTTGTAAATATTATAAAAATTTTATAAATAATATAAAATGAAAACTTGAAAGAAAAAATTGTTGAAACACAATGCGAAAAGTGCCTTATTGCAATTATAAACACAACACATAAAAGTTGGTATAATTTTGCATTGCAATATTTGAAGCCAACAGAGTAGCAAGCAGATGACAACTTTCGGAATTCTTTTTTAACAATTATTCTTTAGATGTATCAGGGACTCGAACCATATATCTCTCCTTCCACAATTTTGTTTCAGTGATTTGTTATGCTGAACTTCCTTAGAAATTATCAAGAATTAATTCCAAAATAGGCAATCTTGATTCAAAAGAATTCCCCAAATCTATGCAATTCTGCAACAATTTCAGTGTCAAACATGATAGAGGTTGCAACAAAACCGGCAACATTTTCATCCAAGTATAGAAACAATCTAGAGTTAATTTACACCTAACAAGCTAATAATTGAACAGAGAGGACTACTCTTGGGTTAATCGTTTCTTTGTTAATCAACGGTGGTTGGTAGATTGAACGAATACCTTGAAGACAGGTCCGAATCCTCCCTCGCCGAGCTTGTGCTTCGGATTGAAGTTTTTGGTAGCCGCCACAAGAACTTCGTAGGAGAAAACCTTCTGCTCTTTCGCCGCAATCGCTTCTAGATCTTCTTCTTTCTTCCCTCCTACATGCCCATCACACAAAAACTCAAATCAATATCCAAATTCTCTACCAAGGCAAACAAACACAAAACAATATTAAAAAGCGAAAAAAGAATAAAACAAAGACCTCGATCGTTTCGGCCGGTGAAGGGCCTGAGTATATTCTCCAGAAGCTTCGACGGTTTCATCATGACAAGAACAACAACCACTACTAAATTTGTTTGATAAATCCACCAAACCAGCTAAATAGGTTCCAATTGCTTCTTCTTTTGCTTGGAAACTTGTCTCGCTTTCTTTCTTATGCTTAGGAAACTTTTCTCGCTTTCTTTCTTTATTAGTGAAAATTTCCTTTTAGTGATGGGAAAGAAGAGAAGGAGAAGAACGCGCGTTGACCGAAGCAGAGAGGTAGAGCGTCAGCAGAAGTATATAGTGAAGAAGAAGACGGTCACGGCTCGTTTGCTTGCAATAACTAATTTTCGGGGTAGTGAACGGTTAATAATTTCGTTGCTATTTGTGCTTCTGTTTGAAAGTAAAATTTCAAATAATCTTTATATTTATCACAGTAAAAATATAAATTATTTTATTATATTACAAATTATAAATTAGTAATAAATATCTATAAATATTAAAAATACTTTATTGATACTTTCATTATTAGTTTAACAATAATTATTTATTAATTATATATGTTTCAATTCTATAACAATGTTATATAATTTTGTTAATTCAATTCCTTATAACAAATATGCACACATACAATGATCACAAATATATTTAACTAACACAATTATAATACTATATTATAATTTTGTTATAAATATAGACAGATCAGCAATAATAATATCCCTAGATAGTTAATAGAGAACTTGCACTATAATTCAACCATCTAACATCATATGTATAATGCAAATAAATTTGTACATAACCAACTACTAATGGCATGGTTAGCATCTATATGATCAGCCATCCAACGCATTCTCGTGAAGTCATTTTATTAGGAATCGACGTGCCTTCCGTTCATCCAATTGTAAGGGTGTTAAAAGCGTACCCAATCTGTTCCTCCAAATAATCAATCATTGACAATGCTTGGAGTTGGAGGGAATTGAAAAGATATTTTACTGCAATCTCCCTAAGGTCTTTTATAGCGTAGCTATCTCATTGATCCTACCCTGTCAACTAATTCCTTCCGGAATTTACTGTCATCATTAACACGACCACGTTCGAACTGTATTAGAAGGGAGTTCGACACAACATTAGAACGTGGTTAAAATTACTTTAGTAAGATCTCTCTCAATATCTTTATCTAAAATAACTATTTGAAGTTTATTATTCCAATCAGCACCAAATTAAGCTAGTATAAACTTAATAAGAAGATATCTCTTCCTTAAAAACAGTTGTCAATATCTGTTACCGTGGAATCAGTGATTGAATTTTCGTTGGCGTACTTTGCAGCAACCACGAATGTGGTTTTCTGAAACCCTTGGCAACTTATTTTTCCTTCCCTCTGCAGTACTCCAGAAGAAATTCAATTAGTTTCTCATCCCGCTTTGATGTCCACCGCTTGTTGGAATTCCCTTCTACGGAGGTCGGTAGAAACTTGTACCTTCTCCCGGCATCAGGAGATGCCGATATCTACTAGGTCCTAAAATAATTAAGGAGTAACAACATATCAGTGATACGAACAATGTTGAAAAGTACGAAACTATCAATAGTTTTCTTATAGCGAAAATCATACGATCCAACAAGCCACCATTTCGGAAAACTAATAAGATAACCAAATATTTTTATAATGTGACAAATTTAAAATTTCCCTCAAAATTAATTGGCAGTGAAAAAGGTGATGCAAAATTTTTATAAATATTATTTCAGAATTATTAATAAGCAATATGAGACAATTTTTTTTAACACCTATTCTCTAGTGGAGCGTTTTTATTTTTTATTTTTTTCATAATTAAACTGATGTGGAATACTTTTTCTACAGTAAAGTTGAATGAAGCAGCCTACTTACTCTGTAATGAATTTGAATGAAATGAACTATCTGTCCTAAATGAAGTAGACTATTTGCTATAAAATATAATGAACAACTATTTTTAAATAAAAAATACTACATATTCTGAAATAAAACGGACTATTTTGTCATATAATAAAATGAACTATGAAAGTTCTAAATAATATGGATAACAAAATTAGCTTAACCATGGGTCGGTTCGGCTCAGCTCACTATAATACTATGTGATGAATTTAGGATCTCAAAATTAATTGACAGTAAGAAAAATGAGTCAAAAATTTTTATGAATATTATTTCAGGACTATTAATAACCAATATAAAATTAAATCTTTTTTAACACATAACATATTAAAATTCTTATAAATATATGTTCTCGTCTACATAAACATATTTTCATTTTCAGCACACATTGGAAAAAGAGTAATTAAGAATTAACATAAATACATTGTAAGAGCATGTTCTTTGATCAATTAAAGACATCCTAAAAAGCTCCAGTATAGTCATTCCACATATTCATATTCCTTTATATCCTTCAAGATATTTTTAACACCTAGTATATAATTCTCTAATAATGCACAACAAGCCAACACAACATTGACATACACTAAAAAAGTATGATACGAATACTAGTGAATCAAAATGATCTTTCAGTAATGCAAAATCTCTCTCTATTGTCCGTTTCAATAAAAAGGGTCGATATTTGAACTATTCCTTTAGGTTTTCTAGTTTGCATCTAATAATTTCTTCGAATTGTAGCACACTCCTTAATGTGGGGAAAGAAAAGCTGGCATGGTTATTTACCATCCATCCATCGAAAAGGTAAAATTTTTCTCTACTCAAGAAAGCAAAATAGTAGTATACTTTAACTCGCTTATGCATGTCAATTAGTATTCAAGTGAAGTGTATGAAGTTGTCACCTTACAAGACATGTAATTGACTCGAAAAAGGTCAATATAATACATCTTTCTTATAGCAACATCATTAGCTGATCCTTCCCAACTAGTTAACATATATGTGAGCCTCACATTAGGGGTGCAACACTATCAGACATTTTGGTTGACAATCTTTTGGCCTTGAAAGCGTGTTGTCAATATAGCAGAGCCTCTCGCAATTATATATACTGTTTCCGCCAAGCTACTCTTTCCACCGTGACATGTACTGCACGCTTAGTAAATCATTATCACACATCTATTTAGGCAAGGTTCAAAAAGCAGATACATCCATTCTAACATTTGCAATGCAATTATTTGCTCATCTAGTTCTCAATAAATGTGTTGTCCTATGCAAACGTACAAAGAAGCATGGCTCTCGAGGAATGTTAGAATGTCTTGCTATTAATTCTTGGATGTGATAATGACACACAACTACATATGCAGCACCACTAGCTGCTAACATCCGTATCGACTATAAGGAACTTTGACAATAAGAATTTTGGTAATAATCACTATAAGGAACTTCTGAATGTCCTTTGCAATCCATTGTGAAGAAAAATTAATGGACAACATACTTAAATCAATGTACCAGAATGACAATTAAGAATGCCAGGTAGGTAACAACACTATTGGGAATCTCAAATATTTAGATGATATATTTGAGAATCATTACTAAACTTTGGACAAGTTATATGGAGCCAGACAAAACTTGAATAAGATTTACTAAATGTTGAAGCTCACTTTGTATACGCATATCTTTCAACTCAGCTCACTAAATGAAGATTCTTTTATTGTAGTTGAAAGATAGTATGATAAGGGGTAAAACAAAACAAATAGGATGAAATTCTATTAGCTATTAAAGACAGAAAAATTTCATAAAATTAGCTGCTAGCATAGAAAACTCCCATGGATCAGCTCGCAAGTGTCTCTGGTCAGTATCTTGCAAAGATGATATCTTTTAAGGAAAGCTTTTTGGAGATCTGGTTTTTTTCTGTAGAGAATCTTGAAGATGTTACAGTAATGCATTCCATAAGGAAATGAATGTTATCAAATCGAAATATTAGCTATTTGCTCTTAACATTTCTGGATCCATTCGAGTGAACCGATCAGGACAATGTTTATGTGAACTAGATATCTCCCAACTCAAGTCATATTTTGGAAATTCGATCAATTTTAGAAAAGCTAGCATTACGAGCTATATAGAGTCAAGACTTGAGCAAACCATATTCACTAACAAAGATTAAAGAAATTAGCATGGTGGCTGGATAGACCTAGTTATCAAATGGACATAACAATGACATATACTTGTGTTCGAGCTAGTTACTTATCTGATAGTGTTAACTAGTTGCAAGTGCTTTCAAAAAATGTTAGACTAATCAAGAACATATTCAGAACAATTGTTTGAAGATTTTAGGTGGAGAATATTGAAAAATATATAGCAACAAGGATAGAAAGAATCCAACATGTAGACAACTCTTAACTGAACAAACTCAAACCATCATATCTTGACCATCCTTTTGAATTTTATCTGATCTCTATATGCAAATTAAAATAGACATCCTGAAGATTATTTTTATGCAAAGAGATCATAATGGTTTCTAGAAAATATCTTACACAAAATTTGAATAACATAGTAGCTGAAACACGATGAACATTTGAAGCCGTAAGATGTGTTTGCAACTTCATTAGATGTTGGATTTCTTACTTTATGAGACCCTAAGGAAATCTTCTAGATCAGCAGTTAGTGGCCATCATAGATAGAAATTACAAAAAATTCAGAGAAAGAAAGTATACAGTAAGAAATCTATAAAGTAGCCATTTTGTTTTCATCTTTACCTTGCACTCTTCCTAACCGTTGGAAGCTTGATCTATTATTGCAAATCTAGTCCGAAGATTAATGAGGTGACTTAAATATACAGTTGCAGCATTGAGATAATAAGATACGATAGTCAATATTGAGCAAAATAGAGTTTTGAATCATTGCTGCTCGAGAAAGAGAATATTTCAAAACCGTGAGCCTTACAATGAGCATTTCGTTCTCTTTTGTTCTAATTGATTTCCTTGAGCTTTCTCATTGTGAGTTTAGACATTATTGTAAAGGAGATCACTTGTACTAACCTGTTACTTATTGTAATATTGGAAGAAGACTGTAGGAGAATTTGAGAATTCTTAGGTGATCTAGTCTACTTAAAGGTTAGCAGGTTTATGCTAGGCCTTTGCGAAGATGTGCACACCGTAGCCAGAGGGACTTTACAAAATCTCGGAGGATTTGTTGAGTTGTCCTTGCGAGGATACTCGGCTTGAGACAAAGTCTTTTCATGAAACATAAAGTCTCGGTGATTCTGCGTTGATTTTAAAGTTAGTAGATTACACTTGCGGTGTCAAGTGATATTGACGTAGACACTATCGTGCCGAACCACGTACAAGTTCTTGGTGTGCTATCTACTTGAATCTCGTAACAAGTGTGTTTATTTTGTCTAATTTTTCCTGGGCCAACGACATCGATGCAGGTTGCTATTTACATTCAATTACTCACCAGTAATGTTATACTTGATTAATTGCTAACTGGTCAACAACTGAATTCAGAACAAAATTATTAAGTATTTATTTTGTCATAATTGTATCAAGACAATCCTCTACTAGATAAGAATTAATGGTTTTAGAGAAAAAGATCTCTATAACAAGAGTGGACGTTGTTGTAACCGAACTAAAATCGTCAAACCCGCCACCATTGTTGGATAGATTGAGCTATGACTATTAGACAACCAAAATGACTATCTCCATCCAAATGCAAGATGTCACATTATGGACAATAATCAAGAATCAACCGATACTACCAACCAAGATGAATGCAAATGCAGTTTCTCGCGGCCTAGCTAGTTTTTTAATTTATGGATGTTGAAGCGAAGAACATCTCCATGAATGCTCGTGCAATGAACTTACTTATTGTATTTTTAAAGCCTACTAAATTTAGCCTTATTTGTTAATGTACCACAACTAAGACGATAAGTTGGACGACTATAAAAATCTCAAAAATGTGACCAATTAACTTTTCATATGCACGACTATAAAACCTCAAAATGAGAAAGTGAGAATATATGCTCAAATGTGTACTTATTTTACTAACATCATTTACCCTTTGCGAAATCTTGGTAAGCAAATTTAGGAACGAAGACGTAAAGTGAACGATTATACATGCTGTACTTTCTACGCATAGCTCCAAAGTGCATGCCACCGAAGAGAACCATGATTTTCCATTATGTGATTGGATTAATTTATTAGCTAACTCATGGCAAAGGAGCTCTTCTTCCACAATTGATGATGAAGATGGCATTGCTATGTTGACTAAAAATTTAAGAATGACTTAAGAAAAATAAGTAAAAATGTAAGCAAAAAAGAAAGGATTACAAAGCCAATGATGACCGAGAGAGGATCTACAAGCATTGCAAAAAACTAGCCATCATGAATACCTCTATTTAGAAAAAACCAAGAAAAAAGTATAGCAAGAGCAAATAGATCATCGACGTATCGAGTAATGATGACTCATCTTCTTTAAGTGAATACGAGGATGAAATCAAGGCTGCAAACATGTATGATTTCAACTACATGAGTGTGAAATTGTAAGATAAATTTAAAAGGCTGAAAAAGATGTACAACTCACTTAAAAGGGGCATACATGAGTGTAAAAAGGCAATTGAACGATTAACCGAAGAAATCAACTCATTGCTAAATTTTGTAAACTAACCGAAATTCTATGATTATGATTCTATTAAATTTGAAAATATTAAGCTCAATGCATCCTATGATGATGTGCTTTTTATTCAAATTGAAAAAAAACTTATGTTTGAGAATTAGAAGAAAAAATCGAGAAGCTAAAGATAACAAATGAGATATATGACTTCCATGCTTCATTACCAAGTTTATAAAATGTAAAGAAAGACTTGATATTATGCTTAGATCTCATAAAGCAATCTTTGGAAAGGAATTGTTGGAAATACAAGGATAATTTTGATGATAACAAAGAATTAAGAACTATGATTTATATAAGACTAATAATCTGAAAACAAGTCTGCAGGATTAGACAAACAAAGATCATTTAATTTACAAAGAGACAAAAAATGTACCATCATACAAAGAAATCATTATGCTACTACATACTAGACAGAGGACAAAGACACGGACAAAGGATGCCACAAACCACATCACGGCCACCGCTCGATCGCTTGAAGCGGGACAGAACAAAGATACGGGGCAGAGTATATGCCACAAATAAATAATGTACCAACTTATGTCACTATCAAGGCAGACAGAGAACAACATACGGGATGAGGGATGCAATACCACATTACGATCGCAACATGTTTGCTATCAAGCATATGCATTCTCTGCTTTGGGACAGACCCATATGTTCAACGGCAACGGTTTCCTTACCTTCAAAAATCACCGCACTCAAACGGATCAAGGACTTCAAACAAGACTTACAAGAGCTAGAATTATCTTCACTTTCACACAAAAGGGAAGCTCAATAATCAAGGAAAGAAAGCAAATAAAGTCCTTGATCACCAAGCGGTCAACTCAGATCAGATTTATTATGGACATACCATATCAACTCATCACCACCGAGATTCAAATGTAAGCTTAGCTGAATTAAGCACTCAACCGCTGGCGAAGAAATTCAAATCTCTTCAACGATTCAATGCAACAAAGACTTGCACAAACACACCAAGAACCACTGACAATACCATTCCTTCTCTCGACGTGAAGAACCGAAGCGCCAACAAAGAACGCGTTCAACAACGGCTCTCGACAGAAAGATGTTCTATAAAAAGGGAGTCACAGCAACGAGGAAACGTGGTGGAGAAATAAAAAAAAACAGGGAGAGAACAAAAAAAAAACAGAAGTAGAGAGAATCCAAGAAAAAACAGAGACATACAAGAACTCTATCACTCTACACAAAAACTTCCACTGCCGGTCACGAACTTGACTACTCCACACAAACAAATCTTGCTGAAAATCATACTAAAGAAATCTCTCAGCAATCTCTCCGATCATCTCATCTGAATCACTGCTTAAACACTCAACATTCATGAGATAGATCCTGCACTCAATACTTGTTTATTTTCTTGTAACTTGTCACTGACAGTTTAAAGGTGGTGTTGTAGGCACCGGTAAAGGAAGCTCAGATAGAGCTTGGTGTAAGCTCTTAGACCTTGTAATAGTGCTAGCAAATCAGCCAGGGGGACAGGAGTGTCTAGGAGGCTGGTAGGGGTTGTCTTGGCGAAGAAATCCGGTAGAGTATGTGTGCTTGGCGAAGCACTTCGCTCTAGGTGTATTTGTAGCTTATTAAAGGTCTAGTGAAGCTTTGGCTCTGGTGATAGAGCGACCGTAGATGTAGGCAAAGGGATTTTGCCGAACCACGTTAAATACCCTAAGCACTACTCTTTATCACTTCACAAGAAACACACTAACTCTTACGCTCACAGTTACAAAGATTGACACACCATTTGTCGGCTCTCTGCCAAGAGGGATTACAAACTTAACGAAAATTCTTAAAGACTAACTCAATTCACCCCTCCCCTCTTGAATTGATCTTGCAGGAATATCTAACAGGAATGAATCGTTCTGACTCTAACAACAAAATCGAGCACCTTAAGAACGTGCAAATTATACTTACTTTCTCAACACCCCTTATTACTTGTTTCAATTTAATAGAAAGGTTTATTTATCAAATCTTACTGGTACAAAATAAATCAAAAGAAAGTGATATGAATTTAGGTCCTAAGGAAAACATCCGACCAGCAATTGAAGAAATTTGGGTACCGAAGATGTACACAATCTTTTACAGAATACATGGTGGCCAGAAAATAGAAAGCCCAAATGGTATCTTAATAGTGGTTGTTCAAAGCATATGATAGAAGACATTATCACCTCAGTCATCTAAAGGCATCTTGTAGAATATCAAATGTTTGGTAACTGGTATAGGTATGATCGGTGATGTATTTTCTTTGTGCATTTAAAGTGTGTTGTTTGTACAAGGATTGAAGCATAACCTCTTGATCATAAATCAACTATGCGATGTTGGCATGAACATGACTTTCAAAAAACATTTCAACTAGGGGATCCGTCAAGGAAATAATCTAAGGACGAAGAAAAGGTAATGTGTATGTTATTTATTTTAAGAATTTTGATAACTAAAATCTTTTCCTTGTAGCTAGCGAGCAGTAAACCAGTCAACTGTGCTATATGGGACTCAAACATTGCAACATTAAAACTATTGCAAAGCTCTCCTTCAAGCAACTTGTCTCGGGTCTATTTAATATATCGTGCCGAAAAGAAAGGTCCTCATTCAAACCGAAGCGAGATGTAATCACCAATAAACCACTTCAATTGCTTCACATAGATTTCTTAGTACCTACTCAAACCATAAGCATTGGAGGAAAGTAATATTATCTTGTCATTGCTTATGACTACAAGGTATTTTTGAGTGTTCTCTTAGCCTTCAAGAATCAAGTACTGAAGTTATTCTCTTTTTTCTTAAAGAAAATTCATAACAAACTTGATTGAAACATTGTTACTATTAGGAATGACCCCGTTAAAGAGTTTCAAAACCAACGTGTTAATGACTTTTTTTATGCAAATTATTTGAGCCATAACTTCTTGGTACCTAGAACTACTCAACAAAAGTGTGCCATTGAAAGAAAGAATGAGTGTTAGCTTGATAATCACGAGGACTATGTTGTGTTCTCAAATTTTGTCAAAATATTTCTGGACCAAAGCAATGAATACCGCTCGTTAAAATCATTAACCGTGCTTTTATAAGACCTTTGCTTAAAAAACTTCTTATGGATTGCTAAAGAGTAACAAGCCTAATATTGTTTACCTTAAGTCTTTTGATTGTAAATGTTTCATCTTGATCAACGGTAAAGAGAATGTTAATAAGTTTGATCTTAAGAGCGAAGAAGTTATATTTATTGGCTACTCAAATCCTTCCAAAGCATTTAGAGTTTTCAATGAGTTTATGTGTAGAGACATATGTTCTTGTTATGTTTGATAAAACTAACTCTATGCTAATATAGATAAAAAATTCTTAATCTTTCTCGGCATGAAGGGCTGAGTGAGCCTGAACAAAGGACGGTTTAACTTGGTGGGTTAAACTAGGATTAATACTATAGAAGTCCGGAATAGTGCCTAAGCAAAAAAGGGTAACTAATTTGGAGGTGGGTAAACAGCTCGCATTGGATTAGACTAAACTGGATCCTAACTTGGTGAGTTTAATAATCCGTACTTTTTAATATTCCATATTAGCTGAATGTTGTAATGGGGATGTGCTTATATGCTGGAGATACTAATCTCTAAGTAGTTGGACATGATTTTATCTTAAAAATTCGATCTTTAGAAAATATTTAGAACAAGTATAAATTTAGAACAGTATTATAGATGTATATATATGTGTAAGTAAAGAATAACTAAATGAAATTCAGATAAAGAAAAATATGTACGTGAGGAAGTTGTCAAAAAATACACATAAAATTGCTAGAAAAATAAGCTCGCGCAGGGGCGCACAGATCGCACAAGTTGCAAAAATCACACAACTTCAATTAAAAATAAATTTTGTGTAATCTTTCAAAGTATGTTGTCCAATAAGGATAGTAGGTTCTCATTTAATAAACTTTAATTCAAGTCCTATTGAGAGAATTTATTTTATAATTTTTTTTTAAAAAAATATTCTAAATGTGACCAAGTGTGACTCGTGTTGTTGGACCCAAATACGATCCGAGTTCAAGTGCAACCTTAGTAGATCCAAATGCAACCTTGTGATGGTCGTATTAGGTGGCACTTAGGTCATAGTATGTTGCACTTAGATCACACATTGGCCTAATACCGTTGCAAAGCATAGAATGCACTAGGTTGCACTCGGTTAGCACCATCATCTAATACGATCACACTCGTACTTAGGTCGTGTTTGTGTCCAACAGCAAGGTCACATTTGGTCATCATTTAGAATAAATTTTTTTGAAGAAACCTTACATACATTCTCTAGTAGGGATTTGTAAGTAAGAGACCACTATGTTCATCAATCAAATTATATTATATATTTGAATATTTTATAAAATTTATTATTAATTAAAGTTGTGTGACCAATCGCAACCTTGTGTAATCTGTGAACACTTTGAGAAAGTATTTTCTTAAACTTTTCTATTATTTTATTATGAAATTTTTCTAGTACATTTTTACTATATATGATCTCTATATATTAATATTTATTTATATATATAGATAGACATTTATAGCATTTTTATAAATCAATAGTAATACTCATTAGAAATATTTTACAAATGAATGATAAAGTACCTATAAAATTAAATAAAATAAGTTTTAAATTTTAGAGATAGTTCATCTTAATACTAAAAGCTGCAGGAAGGATACTTTGGTGTGTTCTCACCCACAGATGATTCATAAATTTTGAATACAATGTCCTAAAAAAAAAATTTGAGTTGAATAAACCTATTTAGTGTGTGTTTACCAACACCAAAAATTCCACTTTTCTTAAGCTCATTTTTAACATAAAATACATACAAAAATTAAAATAATTTATTTTTATTAATAATTTTTTTAAAAAAATTCTATTTTAAAACTTACTATAAATATATAATTAATATAAAATTTTATTTTTTATTAAATATTTTTAATTTTTAATTTTATTTTTTAAATTTACCTCATAAAAACTCTACTTTATCTAAAAATTCGACTTTATCCCACAATGTAAACACGCACTTAATCAAATAACTCAAATACCGATGCTTCGTGTTTACTCGGTGGACCACCCTAGATTTCGATTCGAATTGATATTCTAGTTCTCCTCGTTGTGATCACGTGTTTCAATGAATTTTGGTCCCACTAATCAAGCGTCAACCTTCTTGCCTCAGCAATCTCTTGTAAGCCATGACGTCATGCACTAGTTCAAATAACCGAAGCAAACGGCAAGCAAGAGTATCTTTCCGTTTGTTATTTAATGGTTCAATGGAGATTGATTAACAATATGTTTTTTAAAGAATGGATTAATATTTTTATTCAAAAATTATATATATAATAAATTTATGATATATATTTTATTTATGTTTTTGAAAATTTTACAAACTTCTACAGTAATATGTAAGACCTTTTTTGGAAGTTAAAAAATTAAAAAGGTAGAATAGAGTTTTATAAGTAATGTTAAATAAATTCTAACAAATATTTTTGGTTCGAGTAAATAAATAAATACACGGTTTCAGAGAGGTATTACATTTCAACATATAAAGAAAGGAAAGATATCAAACATGATAATGTTTGTATTCTAAAAATGATGTTAAAATTAGTATTTACATGCATGTACATATGCCTTGGTTTAAATGGGAGGGGTTAACATGGCTTCTACATCTCGTAGAAAGATCGTTCACTAGCTGTATAGGATAGGCAACTGCTTGTTTTGAAGCAAGCAACCTGGAAGCTAGGCTCCCCGCTGACGTAGGCATAATTGGTCACATGTATCCACCAAACTTCATATTTTCGTAAGTGTGAACAACTCAAATGATCTAATTTCGTTCAGTGATACATTATGAAAAGGGGCCCAGAAAAAGAAACTGGCCGGTAAAATACGAAGCAAACTTAACTGAAACATAAGATTAATCAAGAAAGATTTAAAAAATTTTGCTATAAGGCGGAAAAGTCCACAATCTAAATTAAGAAAATTATTATACCTATTCTTTTAGATACATTAAAGATACTTCAAATTCTGTTGTAACTATTTTTTATCATAATCAAGAACGAGAAAAACAGATTAACATAAATTTATATTGAAATTTGCATATAAAACAAAGTTTTGAATTTTTATAGTCAATTAGTTTTATATTACAACATAAATTTGTATATAGTAGGAGAGCTTGTTATGCTCATTGTATAGTGTAGCATTTATGTGCTGCTCAGTTCAATGATTTTGTTATATAGTTCCGATTTTAGTCTTCGCATATTATTCGGCACTGCTTTATTCTGATTTTTTATACCACATCGTTCAACCTTTTTCTTCTATTGTATGACTATTTTTTTTTCATAATTTTAATCATACTATATTAATTTATACTTATTCCGTAAAATAATAATGGGAAGTCTTAAAGAGTAGTCTCATATAGATTAATAATATAACTTCGTAATATTACATAATAACTTGTATCCGCCAAACTTTTGTGGAGAGTGTTCAATGAAAGTGTTAAAGAGTAGTCTTTTAATTGCTCACGTGTATCCACCAAACTGCATACTTTTTTCTTATACTTTTCTTTTTATGCCCATTTAGTCTTAAGATGCAAATCCAATTCTCTAAAACAACTTTGACTTTGAAGAGTAGAACTTGGAAACACGCTAGTAGCGGTATTAGAAATAACAAGAGTATTTATCATATAAAGCTATCAAATAAACACATGTATCGACCAAGAAAGCAAACTGGTCATAACTAATCCGAATAGTGGCCACCAAGTCAAACTGCTTGCTATACGGTTAATGACGACTAACAAGCACAAAAGTCGTTGTTACAGCATATAGCGACCAACGATGGGCAGTCACTATTGTACAACATAATAGCGACTAACCAAGTGTTGATCACTATTGCTTTAGTGACCAATAAACTATATGTCGCTAAAAAGGTAATACAGGGTGGGCACAAATTACCAACTTATAGTGACCAAGGTGCGTTAGTTGATAATACAAGAGCGACCAACACAGTATGGGTCGCTAAAGAAGTAGCGACCAATACGGTGTGGGTGGCAATTACGATCAAGGTGTGTTAGCTGCTAATACAATAGCAACAAACACAAAGTGGGTTGCTATTGCAATAACAATGGACATAGTGTGGTCACTATTGCAATAGCAGCCCACTAGTGTTGGTCGCTAAAATCAAAAAGTTTTATTTTTAATATTTAAATATAAAATAATACATAATAAATATTTTATATGTAAATGTACATAATAGACATATTGAACAACCAAATAATTATAAATATTCACTATTATAAGCAAATTACAAATAATTTACATTGATTAAATATCAATAATATTTAAATACAAAAATATAGTCATTTTGATAATACAATTATCAGAAATGATCGTCAATGCCGACTTCATACAAGACATAGTAATCAACGTCCATTTTATGCAATCACCAACATCGTTTATGTATCTAAATTAAAAGAGAAGAAAAGGTTTACTAATAAATCACAATATATAGCAACCTTCATAATCATATATTAAAGAAGTTAAAAAATGCATTATCGCATCTAGTTTACTCGTACTATCTTTAAACGTATTTTTGTTTCTTTGTACACATTACTCTCACCAAGAAGATCGTGTCGTGTAGATTCCGAATTATTTTACAATTTTTTTGAATTTTGATCTCTTAAGGTGTTATAAAGTTAAGTCTTTTATATAAAACTTTAAAATTTTAAAAATACTTTTATTTCACTCATCCTAAATCCAAATGCAATGTGGTTTTTTCCTACACGTCATTCTGGCCGAGACAATCATGCATGTATAGGTTTCGAGTTATTCCACTGTATTCTCGAGTTTTAAACCCTTAAGTTGCAATAAAGTTAAGCCTTTTATATGAAAACTTTAAGGATCTAAAATTACTTCTAATTCACTTCCTATGTCCAAACGCAATGATGCTTCTTCTTACACGTCATTCTCACCGAGACAGTCTTATACGCATAGTTTTGAGCTCTTAAGTTGCTTTAAAGGTAATCCCTTTTACATAAAAATTTAAAAAATCTAAAAATGCTTCTAATTCAGTCATCCTATATTCAAATGCAATGCGTTTCTCTAAACATGTCACTCTTGTAGAGACAGTCATGTACGTATATGTTTCGAGTCATTTCACCATTTTTTGAGTTTTGAACCCTTAATTATTATGGACTTAGTTCTATATAAATTTTAAGAATCTAAAAATGCTCCTAATTCACTAATCTTGGATCAAAACGCGATACCCTTTTTTTCTGCACATCACTTTGCCGAAATGGTTGTGTATGTATAGGTTTCAAATTATTTCACTATTTTTTATGAATTTTGACCCCTTAAAGTGTAATAAAGTTAAGTCTTTCTAGAAACTTTTAAAAATAAAAAAATCTTCTAATTCACTCCTCCTATATCCAAAAGCAATCCTTTTTTTCCTATACGTCACTCCTGCCGAGACAATCGTGTCGGTATAGCTTTCAAGTCATCAACCATTTTTTGGATTTTGAGCCCTTAAGTTTCTATAAAGATAAATCTTTTTATATAGAAGTTTTAATAATCTAAAAATGCTTCTAGTTCACTCGTCGTACATCCAAATGGAATGCCAGTTCTTCTTAACGTCACTCTCGCCGAGACAATCATGTAAATATAGATTTTAAGTCATTTCACCGTTTCTCTTGACTTTTGAGCCCTACAATTACTATAAAGCTAATCTTTCTTATATAAAAACTTTAATAATGTAAAAATGTTTCTAATTCACTCATCGAATGTCTAACCGCAATGCGTTTTCTTCATAGACAGTCGTGTACGTATAGATTTCAAGGCATTTCATCTGTTTTGTGAGTTTTGACTCCTTAAATTGTTATAAAGCTAAATATTTTATATAAAATTTAAGAATCTAAAACTGCTTCTAATTCAATCATTCTCGATCTCAATGCAATGTCGTTTCTTCCTATACGTCACTCTCGCCGAAACGGTTGTGTACGCACAGATTTTATATCATTTCACTGATTTTTTTAAAATTTGCCCCCATTGATTTGTAAAAAAGCTAAATTTTGTATATAAAATTTTATGCATTTAGAAATGCTTTTACTCATTCTATACTGTAAGCCATTTTTTCCTGCATGTCACTTGTACGCATAGGTTTGGATCATTTACCGCTTTACATTTGTTGCATTAAGGCGTTATGATGCTAAGTTTTTTATGTAAAATTTAGAGAATATAAAAACGCTTCTACTTCACTAATCCAAAATCCAAATGCAATGCCGTTTCTTATTACACGTCATCCTCACCGAGACAATCATGCATGTATAGGTTTTGAATCATTTTACTTTTTTTTTTCCTTTGAGTTTTGAGTCCTTAAATTGCTATAAAGCTAACCCTTTTTATATAAAAATTTTGAGATTCTAAAAATGCATTTAGTTCACTCATTCTACATCCAAACACAATTCCGCTTCTTTCTACATGTCACTTTTTTTGAGACGATTGTGTCGTTTATGTTTAGAGCATTTCACCTTTTTTGTAGTTACAACCCATTAAAGCTAAGCGTTGTTTGGTAGTGTCTTTTGGGTGCGTTTCATTTCCAAAACGCACTACACAATAAGAAATGTGTTTAGCATCTCACATTTCATTCTCGGGATGCTGATTTTTCACCCACTTAACAAAACTGCTACTTGATTTAATTTAAATGACTATTTTGCTCTTGTCCAATATTTATGTAAATGCTGCTATATATAAGTTGTTACTTAGCCCGAACGCATAGATACTCATTTTCTAGATCTAAATCGTGGCGATGTACTAGTCCTTTTCAGCTAGGGGTCCTCTGATGTTTCCACAACGGTATGTCCAATTGGCAGTGAATCGAGTCAGTGCTCACTCTCTCTCATGCTAAGTCTACAGAGCTATTGCACTAATTATTTCTTTTCTCTAGATTTGATCTCTTGATTTGTGTTTCTTTCTAATTATGAAAAACCTCATAGTTTCAAGCACTAACATGTTTTTTTTCTCTTTTTTTGGAATTTTTCTGTTTACTTTTTTTCTCTTGTTTAGTTTTTTTTAAGCAGTAAAGTTTGTGTTAAAGCAATCTTTCAAACTCAAAATGTCAGGAAGGTTATTTTCCTTTTTTGGTGACTTTTATTTATTTTATTTATTATATATTTGTTGTTTTGTTCTTTCTCGTTAGCATTGCTAAGATTTTAGAAATTTGTGGCACGAATGTTTTCAGCACTTTTACATATTTTACTACTGTTTGAAACTGCAATGTCGACATATTTGCTTTTGATTATTTTAGTAGTGCGGTATTCGATTGTTGTTTATAGATAAATAGCAATATTGATATTATTTGTTACATGCTGATTTTATATTTTTGTTTTTGTTGTTGGATTATTTACTGAGTTCATTAATTTGTTTTGTTTGAAGGTAGTTTTAGAGATTTTTCTAGAGCACCTTCTTATGCAAAGAAGTGGGAAAAGTGGATAACGTAGTCCTTGTTTGGGTCGTTTTGTTTTTTGGGTTTGTTTTTATCATTTTGTTTCTTCCTTTAGTGATTGGAATGGATATTGAAAGTAGTTGAATAGTAAAGGCATATCTTTAGGATCGGTATAGTGAAAAATTGTATATTAGAAACATCATGAGAAGCTAAGTTCTAAAGAATGAATGACAGTAAGATGGGTTCTTTCTTGTTACGAAATTTCAGTAATTTTGAAGTCCAAATTTCAAGTGGAAGCAATATTATTATTATTATTATTATGGTCCCCTTTTTTAGTCTTTGAATAGATATTGATAGTAGTTTTAAGAGATGGAGATCATATTTTTAGAAACTAGTGTCGTAATCATGATGGTTGCCTTGTAAGTGAGAAAATGGAAAATTTGTACCTTTGATTTCATTTTTGTATGATAAATATTTTTTTGTTGGTTTATCGCATCAATGAGAGATCGATCTCAAGTATAGAAGCATTCTGATTATGACATATGCTAGTAGATGCATGTCGATCTTGTATGCCTTACTGCTGCTGTTTGTAGCATGTACTTGCTTTTATCGTATTGCTTCACTTTTTAGCATCTCTAAATGTTGGAATTGATGGCATTTCTTGTGCAATAAGCCAGCTTGTAGTGTTGAAGTATGTTTATTTGAAGCGATTGTTGACTAATTTATTATTTGTCTGTTTTGGGATAACCAATAACATGGTAAGGAAGTCTATTGGATCGGTGTACACGTTGATCTCTCAAAAGTTGAACATAGCCCTTAAGGAAGCATAACAATAAGAACTACCAGGTGGCTATGCTCTTACCAAACTTTTTATGTTTTGTTTGTCATTCATGTATCTGGTTGTTTACTCTGAGATTCTGATTGATATGCTTGCAGCTTTGATTGATATGGTCATGGTTATAGATTGCATGGTTATATCTTATATGATAAATATGTTAGTAGGATGTGAATAGACCTCTTACCCTAGACCCTTAGTGTATAGCTTAGTGATAATAAATTTGAGAGATGCCAGAGTAACACTATGCTTATCTTATAGTTCTTTATTGAATGGTTTTGTATTAGTGATTTAAGTGTTTGGTAGTGCATTTTGGATTTACTGTGACGATCTGAGTGTTTGTTGGTATGGATGTGAATCGACCCTTGCCCTATAGCTTTGGCGTGTAGTTAGTGATGATACATCAAAAAGCTACCGGATTGATACTGCACTTTTGTTATGCCTCTAGATTGTTGTCATGTAGGTCAATGATGATAAATCGGAAAAATAAGAGCTTATGATTGAATCTAATTACACTATTATTAGATGCTTTCGTCAAAGAGGAGCGTTATAACAAAAAGGTTGTGCATTGGTCAAAGAGTTACACTAGAAAGTTTGTTGAACTTTGCACAAGAAATAAGGAAGGGTAATAAGCCGAGATAATATTTCAATATAAAGGGTTGGTCTAATATTCGTCCTACATTTAGTGAATACTTTAAGGAGAAAAAAGACCACAATAAGAAGGAAAATCATTAACGTACTATAAAATCTAACTATGGGCTTTATAAGAAGTTAGCATTCGGTTAGTCACATTTTGGGATAGGATGTCGCAATCAACACTACAAGAAAATAGGTCATTAATGATCAACTAATTAGCGACTGAAGAACAACGGTCGCTAATGAACTTAAATAGCGACCAACATAATAAGAGTCGCTCATATAAACATAATAGTGACTGACACTACAGGTGGTCGCAAATATTTACATCAGCGATTGTTATGAGTCCTCGGTCGCTTCTAATTCTAGCATTAACTATTAGAGTATTCACGACCACTTTTCATTGGTCGCTACTAAGCCATACTAGTGACCGCTACTAAACTGGTCGCTGTTATACAGCAAACAGCGAGCAGGAGAGGCACCTAGTCGCTATTGTTTCTAAAGCAATAGCGATTGATTTTGATCAGATGCAATTACTTATAGCAACATCGACTATTTTTTTAGCTAGTGCCGAATTCTATAGGACAACAGTGACCGTCTAATGTTGCCGTCGCTATTGATTTGTAATAGCGACTCTCAGACCTTTGATAGTCGCTGTTGACACAAAAAATAATAAATTAAAATTAATTTATTATTATTTATTTAACTGTTGAAAGTGATTTATATTTTTCGTACATCATAATGACAAGAGTTTAGATCATTTGGATGATAAAAAATTGATAAACGTATATGATTTAATACTTTTAGCATAAAACGGAGCAATAGGTTATATCCAAACTTGATAACTTTGTATGAACAAAAATATTATAGTGTATAATGTATTCAATGGTATAGATCTTCATTTTATTCTTACAATTATGTGCATTGAGTAAATGAACAACCAACGATAAGACAAGTTAGTTTATGAAAATAATAATTATACTCTTCCATTATATTATTAAGCAAACAATCTAATTTTATATTTCAGATATATTATCTAAACTATTGGATATATTAAATACTATTGTTCACAAAAAAGTTTATTTTATTTGGACAAAAGTTAATACTCTGATTTTAACCGTATAAATTATTAAATCATATACGTACATAAATTATTGATTGTGATGGAGTAAAAAGTATCAATTCAATAATTTAAAATTTTGTGAACAAAATATATGAAAAATATAAATCATTTCTAGTGATTTATATTTGTTAAACAACTTTTTTTAATTAATTTAAAACTTTTAATTTTTTGAGTAATAGGGACTATAGTTTAAGTTGATCTCCGATGTTATGACAGTAGAGACGGTCACTAATTAGGTGGCAATCGATTTCATGTTAGTCCCTATTAACTTATAAAATAATAAAATTAATAGAATTAGTAAATATTTATTTAATATAATCTATGCTTTTGGATTTGATTTAAGTTTTTATATATCATATTAGCCAAATTTTAATTTTAGTTGGATGATATTTTGTATTTTATAATAATAAATTATTAATAGACGTATATGATTTAACAAATTGTAAGATTAAATTATAACGCTAAAATAACATTCAAATATGGTAAAATTTTATTTAAATAGTAATATTATCATATATATAGAATATGTGACGGTTTAAATGTTAACTAATTTAAATTTTTTATTTTTTTAAAGTATTGGTGACCAACTTCAAGTTTAGTCCCTAATACCAAGCTAACAAAGTTTTTATTAGTTTGGTCTGCCTGCTAGCTCCCCACTTCTGAAAAAAAATTTCAGTTTTCCTTACCCCTCTCTACCTAACGATTTTCGCAGCCGCACTCCCACTCCCGACCCACGTCGGTCTGATCTGCCGGATATCGCCGAATTTGCTACCGCTCCTATCGGTTCCGATTGCATTTGGCTCCGCTGCCGCCGCCGCACGCCGAATTGAGCCCATCTCACTGTGTTGTTGCACACTGCCGCTCGCTCCCACCTACTGCTGCCGCCTCCAACCGCCGTCTGCTGCTCGCTGCCGCCTCTTGCTGTGCTCCAACGCCACTGCCGCCGATTTTAGGTAATTTTATTATATATGATTTTAAAATTATATATTTAACTAAAATTAGTTTTTAAAGTTATGATAATTAATTATAAATAAATTTCAAATATTATAACTAATATTAATGTTTAAGTTCATGGAATTCATCGAAGACCCATAAATCATAGTTTTCATCTGGTCCTGTAAGGTCGTTTTTTCTGGAACTAGCAAAATAAATTCTGAGTAATCTTGTACGAAATTTATTTGTAAAAAATTAATTTTGTTAATAGGAGTTAATATTTATTTTGTTGTATATATGTTAATGTATTACGAATAAAATTAATTTTGAAATGACTAAATCAACTAATTAAGTAGTTTTATGTATATATCTTGTTGTATGAATGGATAATGGTTGGATGAAAATTAAAAATAGAGTGAGCAAATACTATATTGGTGGAGTTCAACAATTTATAAAGTCTGCTCGTGAGCATGTACAAAATATGGAAAGAATATGCCGTGTAGATTCGTTTAAATGTATATTGACAAATTTGAGAAGTGGTTGAAATGCACCTAATAACAAAGGGTATTATGGTGACTATACCACATGGCTGGATCACGGAAAGAAGTTTTCAGAGACTAGCAATGAATTAGTAGAGGATTAAAAGAAACTCGTATTGCAGATATCGACAGTGATGATGATGATGAACTATTTGAAATGCTGAAGGATATTAATAGCAGTTTGTTTGTTGATGTCAGGATCGGAGAACATACACTCATAACAGCTGATAATGATGAACATCTTGATAGGTTCAATACCTTGTTTAGAGATGTTCAAAAATCGCTGTTTAGGGGTAGTAATAGGCCTTCATTTCTATCATTCATCGTGAGGTTGTTTAACACGAAAGTGCGTAACCAAGCAACGAATAAGATGATTGATGATATCCTCAAAATATTTTGTGATATGATGCCTAAAGCCCACTCAATCGCGTCATCATATTGTGAAACTAAAAAACTATTGCGTGGTTTTGGATTAGGATAGGAACCGATCCATGCATGCAAGTACAACTTTTCTTCTGAATATTTGTAAGGTCAATGACATTTGTAATGCGAGTGTGGATGATGTTTTGTGTAATGCGAATGTTTGACTACTAATATCTATGTACAAGTTCATTAATGAGAATATGTGGTGAGAAAATATGTTGTAGCTTTACCATTTTTTCTTTCAATCTGGAATTGAAATCAATGTAGCTTGTCCATTTGTTCGTTTAAATTTGTAGATACATACTCGTGGTGTGTTCTTCTCTCGAAAACTGAATTTGACTTTTTATCTATTGAAACACTAGTAATATGTGTGCAAGAGTTGGAGAAGACGAACTCAAATTTCTATTCAATTTTCCATAGTCACTTGAATATGGACCAGTAACTTGCCTTAGATTATACCAAATTAACCCTTGACCTAGTGAAATTAACAACTCATGCTCCTTAATAATCTCATTTTGGTTAGGTACGAAAATAGATATATGCTTGTATGTGAAAAATGCTCATCCCGAAGTGATTGACCAATCATTTTAGCATAAGATGTGAGAGATCTAATCATACTATCTTGAAACTCGAGAAATGGGTTGTCTTAGGCTGCAAGAATTGAAAGAAGAAGAACACCGACTAATATCAGAGGATATAATGAGGAATTGCAAGAAGAAGTAAGCCGAAGGAGATCTTGAGAAAGAGAAGGGTCGGAACTATAGTCACGAGAAAGAAAAAGAAGATAAAAAAAGAAGCTATAGGGATCTATTAAGATGCTACCAAAGTACGTTGTTGCCTCACGTAACGTTTTTTGGCGGTTTTGTTTTCAATCGAAGTCGTCAGATTAAGCGAATCGACAACTATGGTGGAAAGTGTGAGGTTCTCCAAAGGATGATTTTACTCTTATCCTCGTCCATATATGTATATAAATATTTATATGTATACACGTATATTCTAGTCTCACCATTAGATATAAAAAATTATTATAAAATTTAATAATATTTATTTATTATACAATTAAGGATGTTTTGGTTATTATTATTGCATTCACTTATAGGCACTAGTTTAACTAAACATATTTTTAGCTTTAAGTTCCAAACAGCTCTATACATTAAAAATTTACACGAACATAGTTCAACTTGAAACCGCTTCTTCATTCAGCAAACAACAACCGTTTAAAACCACATACTTCAAGCTTAACCAAATAGAGCCTTTGTTATATTAATGCTAGTAAAGTTATTATTACCTCTGATGAGTTTCGATATTTTAAACCAAAATCTCTCATATTTGAATGAAAACACTTGACATAGTCTAAAATATGTCAAATTTATAATTTCATTAAGACACGAAAGAAACTTAAAATTTGATCATTATGATTTCCTTGTACATAATCTCATTATATTGTATGAACTTATGTGTTGCGATTCAACTACAAAATTAGGAAGGATTAGAGAGCAAAGAGAAGATGATTAAGAAAAGTAGGAAGAATTAGAGAGGAAAGATAAGAAGATAGAAGAGGAAAATTAGAGAAAAATAGGAAAAATAGAGAAGATGATACTTGTTGATGCTTTTTACTATGTGATTGCACTTATTTATAGGGTCAATATTTTAACTTATCCCAAAGTCTAGAATAATACTCTAAATAAGAATTCCTACTTAACAAGGTAGCTTGACTTAAATTTACTTTTATAGATATTTCTAACCAATTGGACTCTTATATTGTATCGCAAGACTTCATTCCCTGAAAATCAACTCTATCCTTAAGGTTGAAAAAGCTTATGCTTTATCAAAATAAGTATTTGGAGAATAGCAGCAAATATGACAAGATGATCAAAATAAAGAAATTCCTTTTCTATGTAGTACACTAAAAGTATGTAGCATTGCTAATAGCAGAAAATAACCTATTAAACTAATCAATTTAAATAAAGTCGATATTCTCCACCTTAACCAATGACTCCTTAATGCAAATTTTAGCAAGTTGCAGTGGTAGATTAGTATTGGATTCATATAAGATGTTAATACAAGGATTTGTAATTCGCTCCTTCTATATAGTAGCCCGTGATGGATTTTGAAAAATAAGCTGTTATCTGTGCAGTTGAGCATAGGGTTATAGTTGAGGTATTTTTGGATGATGTAAAAGAGTGAGTTTAAATTAATTAGGATGCTATTCTCGCCGGTTCTACTTACAAATCATTTTCTAAAGTTTGTGATACTGTAAAACACTCTTTTATATCTATATTTATTTTGTTAAGTACAAGTTTAATAACCGCTCATACTGATCAAGACGTTAAGGTTGAGGTGCAGCACAAGGTTGTTGCTGCTGGCTTTCGTATTTTTGCTGAAAAAATTTGTACACATGGTTGAAAATATTGCTATTGGTACTACTCATATTACTAGTAAAGATCATAATAGATAAATATTGAGGATATTGCTTAAGTTGATGATAGTTTTATTAACAATAATTGTAATAATGATGTTATTGTAGATAGTAATTATATTGCTGATCCTGTTGTTAATAAAAGTTAACAATAAGGTAGTATTGCTAAAAATTTTATTTATACTATATTATTGCTAGTATAATAAACATATCACAGTGGTCAGTAATAACGAGAGTACAGATTAACTGCTCGAATATTAGTTGTTATGAATAAGTATAAAATTATGAGAATTAAAGAGAATTAATAAAATAAAAGAAGATCAGGAAGAAGTAGAGAGGAAAGAGCAATGACAAAAGAGAAAAACGTAGAAGAAAAAGTAATTTAATATTCCTTAATGCTTCTACTATGTGATTCTATTCCTTAACGCTTTCTAACTCTGCCAAAAGTTTTAAATCTGTTACTACACTCTCTAAAATAAGAATTTCTGCTTAATTATATAATGGGACTTGTATGAAACTATCCATCATAAGAGTACGGCCCTCACGCCATTTTATAAAAAGTATATACCATTCATATATACAATATTCTATGTTAACTCAAAATTAATATGATAAAAATCAACTTTGATTTTTTGTGAAGTGATATTTCTTAAATATGTCTTGTCTAAGAATAAAACAAGAATAAGGATGATCAACCAAAAAAAAAAAAAAATTTTCAGTCGGTAATTTCAGTTTAACGATTAAATCACTTAGTTGGTAATTTTATTTTACCTACTGAAGTTCTCAATCGATAATTTTAATTTGCCTACTAAAATATATTTAGTAGGTAATTTCAACTTGCCTACTAAAATTCTCATTAGATAATTTTAATTTATCCACTAAACTTTTCAATCGATAATTTTAATTTATCTACTAAATTTTTTGTTTTTAAATTTGTACTAAATTCATAATAAATTCATATATATTCATCAAACTAATATATAATATTTTCAAATTTACAGTTACATATCCAGTAAAGCCATCATCATATATTGAAATGACTCCACTTGCTAATATACTAATTCACCAACCGTAAAGTTTTTTCTCATTGTTAAGTACTCTGAACAGGTTCTTTGTTCGGTCAACTTACAGACACGTTCAAATGCCTAACGAATTTTTCATCTTTCTAGCAATAATCACATTCATAGAATCCAAACAAGTAGCGTATCCCCAACAAGCAAGCAGCGTGTTCTAGAATCATCTTCTCCTAATTGCTTCACAAGTACATTGTAGGCTTTGCTCAGTTTCTCTCATGCTGCAGAGAAATACAAACAATCAACTAGATTAAGTGAAAAGTGATTTAATAGTAGCAACTATTTCATATTGTTTGCTTGAGTAAATCAAATATATTCTAATAGTTGTGCCTCTAGGATTATGAGTGATCGAAATTAGACCCAGACTTAGACATAATAATTCTAAACTTGAATAGACTATTCAAAATAGCTCAAGGAATAAATTAAAGTATGCAGAAAGGGGGAAATGTGAAGTGCAGACATTACATAAATACCTCATACTGTTTTTAATGTTCTTTGCCTTGTGGTGTAATCTAAGGTACTAAGAGTCTCTTCAAGGCAATGTAACGAAGGTGAAACGATAGCTATTATACAAGTTTTTGTTCTCCCACCAAAGGAATCACAAAGCAGCCTGGTCCGCTTGCTGCCCTGCATAAAGAAAATAATAATTTCGATCCAACTAATGACATTAATAACTATAAACAAGATGTTACGAGTTTGCTTCATAGTATTCACTACGAACCTATAAGGAACATGTCCAAGATTTTTAATAGAGCAGTAATAACACGCCCTAGAGTCAGTAAACTCTTATTGATCTCACCAGCTTCTCTTGCACGGCTCTCGTAAAAATAAGCACCACTAGTTAGTACAAATACAATGCAAACTAAGGTTTTAAAACCTGGCAAAACAAATGATGGAAAAACACATTTTCAAAATCAGGCTAACAATAGTGGCGTATATTCTAGGAACAGGTCCACAAAGAACTAAAGCTGCCAAGAAGGGAGGTGCTGTATAACATACATCTCAAGCTCCAAAACGAGAAATATTTTCAGTACCTGAAAGATCAAATAATAACACCTTTGATGGAAGTGGGAATTTGAGCTTATGACAGCATCACCATCAAAATCTTGTTGTCTAGGTTAGAGAGAGGACCCCATGTTTCATAAAAATCAATAATCGGCAACGTATAGATTCACACAATGGAGCAACAATTCATCGAGAAGGATGGGAAAACCTTAGCAGGGCGAAGGAAGAGATTGCAGCTGCTCGGCGTGGCCGGAAGAAAGAGAAGCGGTCCGGCGAAACTTGAGGTTTGTTGGTTCTTAGTTTACGAATTTAGAATTTTATTACTAGAAAAAATTAGAAAATTTCTTTGGAGGAGAATTCTTCTTCAAAACACTTTTTCGTTTTTCTCACTTTACGCAAAACAATATGTTACAAGCATTCTCATATAAGCATTACAACCTAAGCAATACATTAACTAAAACACTAAACAAAATGAACCTTACAACCATTATTAACTTTTTAACTCCACTCACTAATTTTTCTAAGTAACTTATGTGTCCACTACTACCATTACGTTATACCCACCTTTCTTCAATGTTTTGAGAAACTTTGAAATGAATGCATATGTTTATATTTGGAATTCCAACATGTATCCTCAAATAAAAAGCGTTTTTCATACTGAGCATTTTTCTTAGCCTTGTAAAATATTCAATTAGCAATGGCTTTATAAAAATATCTATTACTTGCTTTATAGTATAACAATACTCTAACTGCACAATATTCTGCTTTATATAGTTTCTTAGGAAGTGGAATCAAGTATCCATATGTTTGCTCCTTCCATGATATACTATATTCTTTATAATTTACATAGCTGATTGATTATCAACCAATATTCTTATTGGTTTCTCTTGTGGATGATTTAGCTGTTTTAATATATTCCTCAATCAAATTACTTCACACACTGTAGATGTTGGTGCCACATATTCTGCTTCAAATGAAGATAAAGCCATAACTTTTTTGATGTCCATGGACATGTAGTTGATCGAAAATAATAAACATATTCTGTGTTATTTTTTCTCTCATCTTGGTCAGCACTCCAATCACTATCTGAATAATTCACTACTTCTTCAGGTTCACCATAATTAGGATAGATAAAAATTGGGTGAGCTTTTGATATACCTTAAAATTCCATTTACAGCTAGCCAATGAGATTTTTTTGGTGTCTCTATATAGCAACTCATAAGTCCGACTGCATAAACAATATCTACCATTGTGATCGTTAAATATCTCAAACCATCAATAAGACTTTTGAAAAGAGTTGAGTCAACTAAATCTCCATTCCTTTCTTATGATAGCTTTGTTCCTATGGCAATTGAATTATTCACTGGATTATAATTGTTCATCTCAAATTTTTTCAAGATCTCCTTCGTGTACTTCTTTTGAGATATAAATATTCAATGTTATTGTTTCTTCACTTCGATGCCAAGAAAATAGAACATTAAACCAGTATCCGTCATTTTCAATTCCTTAAACATCATCACTTTGATTCTCCAAGCATCTCAAGACTATCTATGTATAACAAATCATCAACACAAAAACAAATTATTAGAAACTCGCCTTTATGGTTCCTCCTCACATAGATGGCATGCTCATAAAGATATTTGGTGAAGCAATTAATGAAGATAACTACCAGTTCGAGCATTTCGCACTCGTGGTGCATGCTTCAATCCGAGCAAAGCTTTCTTTAATCGATATACTTTGTCTTTTTGTGATTTCACTTGCAGACCTTCTAATTGCTGTATGTATACCTCTTCCTCATAACATCATTGAGGAATACTGACTTGACATCTAGATGATGTATCTTCTATCTATGATTGAAAGAGAAATTAATAGCTTCACCTTATCAAGTCGATCAATAGGTGCAAAAACTTCTACATAATCGAGGCTATATTTTTGTTTTTAACGTTTCGCTACAAGTCTAGCCTTATACGGATCAACATCACCATCAGTATTGCACTTAATCTTTTATACCCACTTGACAAATATTGATTTGTGATTTTGTGGAAGTGTTGTCAACTTTCATATGTCATTCTTCTCTATAGCTTGCATCTTCTCTTCCTTTGCTAATCGCCAACAGTTCTCTTTTAGAGCTTTTTGGAATGTGAAAGGTTCATAATCAGCATATAGACATAAAAGATTAGATTCACCGTCTTGATCTGTCTACTCACAGATCTCCCTGAGACTTCTCATTTTGATAGGACTCCGTTGCGTAGAACATTCACTACTCATACTTTCTCCAAAACATGGAGAATATCTAATAAGAGAGAGTGTAGTATGTTGAGAGATAGTGGTGTTGTTAGTGGTGGTATCTTATGTAGGCACTCATTAGATTGATCCACCACTGGGTGCTCTTTGGAAGTCACTTTAATCCACTTTCAAGCATCTTTTTCGTTAAACATGTCGTTACTAATCACTAAATTTTTTATTAGTGGATTGTAGAGCTTATATGTTTTTGATTTCTCATTATATCCGATGAAGATTCATTTTTCATCACTATTATCAAGCTTCTTTCTTATGTCTTTAGGTACTTGGGCATATGCAATATACTCAAAAATTCGTAACTATGTGACACTTGCCTTGTATCCGCTCCACGCTTTTTAGGTGTCTTATTTTTTATCATCTTTGTAGGACATCGATTAAGCAAATAAGCTGTGCATCTCATGACTTCTTCCCAGAATTGTTTAGGCAATTTTTTTTCTTGAGCATGGTTCTTATTATGTTGATAATGGTTCTATTCTTTTTTTTTTTTTTTTTTTTTTGCGATTTCGTTTTGTTATGATGTGTAGGCAGTAGTCAATTTTCTTTTTTATACCTTATTCTCTACAATATTCTTATATTTTAGATGTACTTATCATCTCTGTCAGATCGGAGAATTTTTATCTTGTAGCCACTCTCTGCTTCAATAACAGTTTTTAAATGCTTGAAACTAATAAAGACAGCGACTTCTCTTTAAGAAAATATACCTACAACTTTTTATTTAATCATCAATGAAATATTTTTTATCTCCAAAAGAGAGAGGATCAAATGGCCCACAGATGTTGGTATGAACAAGTTGCAATAGTACCACTGCTCTCCATATTTTTCACTAAGGAAAGAAAGTCATAATTGCTTGCTAATTATACATTCTTTGCATATATGATTTGGTGGTTTAATTGTTGGTAGTCCTCGAGCCATACCAGTTATAGATAATATCTTCAGACCATTAAAGTTCAAATGGCCAAAACGATGATACCATCTTCATAATTCATTCTATACGAGTCCTTCAAAATATTTATCAACTCGTATTTAAATTCATGGAAAACATACGGTTCATTATCATTTTAACAAAAGCTATATGGCCTCTATTTGGATTTTTTAATCAAAGATGGTTGTTTTTCATATGAACTTTGTATCCCATTCAACGTAATTTGGCGATGCTAACATATTACCTTTCATATTAGAAATATAGTAAACATCGAAAATATACTCGGACTTTCCATCATTTTGGTAGATTTTGATCTTATCTTTGCCTTCAATTAGGAGTTTTTGAAATTCTTTCAAGCTCACACTTCCATGAATACCTTCTATGAGTTTAATGAGAAGTTCATTCTTTCCACACATATGGGTACTAGCATCCCAAATATCATGCATCATTGTGAAAATCTGAATCATCATTAGAAAGAAAAAGAGTAGAGGTATTATCCACATTATTTGTTGCCTTGGCAAGATTTGTAAGATATTTATTTTTGTGCTAGTACTCCAACGCATAATGTTCAAATTTATAACAGTTATAATATTGGACATATTTATTATTTTCACATCCAGATATGGATCTTCTCCTATTGCTTCGTTTGCCACCTCTAAAGTTTGAATCTTTCGCTTGATTTTGAACAATTTGTTGTTGGAAACCACGTCCCCTACATCGACCATGACCACAGCTTTTACTATTTGAGCCCAATCATTTAGAGTCACTTTTGACTCTAATGCTTGTTCCACAAATATGAAAATAGTCTTCTTTAGCATTTGTTATTCATGAACTTGGGAGTCCTACGAGCTCTTTTATTGAAATCTCCTCTAAATTTTTTGACTTTTCAATTACCGTCTCCACGTGCAAGAACTTTTATATGAGTGATCGTAGCAACATCTCCATCACTTGAATTTTTTCAGTATTTCTCCATTTCTTCTTATTTTATTCACAATAAATATTAATCGTGAATAATGATGGAAAATCTTTTCTTCATCTTTCATTTGAGCAGATTCAAATTCGCCGCTCAAAATTTAAAAACGAATTTGCTGCACCTTTTCGACTCTTTTGTAGATTATAATAAAATTTTTTCATGCTTCCTTACATGTTGTTACTTCGGTAACCTTCTCAAAGGTAGACTCGGTTAACCGTTGATAGAATAGAAAACGAATCTAACTATCCTTCTTCTTTCCTCTCTAAGAACATTCTTCTCTTTATTTGTACAGACGACTTCTTCTCCGATGTGGGTTCCGTAAACTTATCACTAACAAACTCCTACAAATCTGTAGAGGCAAATAAAGTTCTCATTTTAGTTTTCCAAAATCATAGTTATTTTTCGATAATTTTGAAACTTGATAATTAACAACATTGTTAGTGAAAGCCATTAAAAACCTTAATCGGCTTGGCTCTGTTACCACTTGTTAGTTCTAATATTACGAACTTATAATTTATCAGTAAAAAAGTTAGAAGCTTTCTTTCGAAGAGTATTCTTTTTTAAAACACTTTTTTTGTTTTATCACTTTATGCAAAACAACATGCTATAAGCATTCTTATATAGGCATTACGACCCAAGCATTATATTAACTAAAGTATTAAAACAAATGAAACATACAACCACTACTAACCTTTTTGACTTCACCCACTAATTTTATTAAGTAACTTATGTACTCACTACTACTTATTCGCTTTCTTTCTTCAATACTTTAAGAAACTTCCAAATGAATGCATATGTTTTGATTTGGAATTCCAATAAGGTATACCTCTAAGTCGTAGGCGTCGGGGAAGGAAGAAGGCAAAAAGAACACTATGGCAAAGACCAGAGAGGATAAGAACGAAGGTAGAGGGTAAAGGTGAAATGTCCTAAGAGGAGATCGTAGGTTGTGGGTGGTAGGCATTAGGGAAGAAAGAAGGAAAAGAAAAAAAGAGATAAGAAAAGAAGGAAATAGGGAAGAAAGAGTTTAACTAGGTAAGAGATCAGTATGAGAAGCGGCATCAATAGGGAGGACAATTACTGAAGAAAGAGGAGGGAAAGACTGGCGATAAGGAAGACAAACACGCGAAGAGAACAAAGTGAAATCCGGCACCTAAATTTTAAGTCTAATAGCACAATTTACCGACTGAGCTTAAATTTTAGTCGATAAATTACCGACTAAATACTATATAGTTGGTAAATCTACCGAGTAAGACAGCTTCAGTCGTTAATTTATTGATTTAAATAAATTCAGTCAGTAATTAGATACTAAAATAATATTATCTGATAATTTACCGACTAACTACTATAGTGGTTGATAAGTTTACCGACCAAAAATTAGTTCAATCGATAAATTTACCTACTAAAATTGTATTTGTTGTTGGTAATTGATATGGATTATCAACTGAAACATAATTTCAGTCAATAAAGTACCTAATTTACCGACTGGCTGTTATTCAGTCGGTAACTTCAAATTATTACCGACTATATAATATTTAGTCAGCATTTGAAAGTTTTACCGACTATTATTTCAGTTTGTATTTTGTGAGTCGGTGAAGATTATTTTTGTAGTAATGTCTGGTAGCCCATTATGGCTTGAAAAATAAGCTGTTGTACTTGTGGTTGAACACATTGTTATTTTTGGATGCTATAATAGAGTGAGTTTGAATTCAGTAGGATGCTACAGTTGCTATTTCGCTGGTTCTACTTGTAGATCAATTTCTAAAGTTTTGTAATACCGGTAAAATATTCTTTTATATCTATACCTATTTTGTTAAGTGCAAGTTTAGTAATCGCTCATACTAATCAAGACGTTTAGGTTGAGGTGCAGCACAAGGCTGATGCTGCTAGCCTCGTATTCTTGCTGAATAAAAAGTTGTACATACGGTTGCAAAATTACCAAAAAAGCTAAATAAGATCATGAAAGCTAAATGTTGCAGATACTGGTTATGTTGATGGTAGTTTTATTAACAATGATTGTAATGATAAAACTGTTCTACATAGTACTCGTCTTGCTGATCATATTGTTACTAGAAGTTAACAATACCTCTTGCTGCCAATAAAATTATTGATACTATATTATTGCTATTATAATAAACAATATCATAGCTGTCAGCAATAAAGAAGTATAAATTGACTGCTCGAATACTAGTTGTTACGATTTAAACAGAAGATTAAGAGAATTAAAGAGTGATACAACAAAAGAATTCAGGAAGGAGTAGAGACGAAAGGGCAAAGATAAAAAAGAAAAACGTTGAAGAAAAATAATTTTAAGATTCTAATATTCCTTAATGCTTACTACTATGTGATTGTATTCCTTAATTTCTAACTCTGCCAAGAGTTTTAGATCTGTTACTATCCTCTCCAAAATAAGAATTTGTACTTAATTAGATAATGGGACTTGTATTGAACTAATATAGATTTTATAACTACTAAAACTCTTTATCCACCATAATAGTACGGCCTGCACGCCATTTTATCAAAAATTTTATCCCATTCGTACAACATTTTACGTCTATGTGAAATCAAAAATTAATATAAATAAAAAGATTTTTGATCTTTTGTGAAGTGAGATTTTATAAATATGTCTTATTCTTATATAAGAATTAATAATATGAAGGATGACCAAAAAACGAAATTAAGAACAGTTTTGTGGGTTGTTACAGCGAGGACATGCGTCGTGATCGCCAATGCGATCGGCTGTTGATCGAACTGATTTGAAGGAGAACTACTAACCTGCAGCACATTCTACGCTCGCTCAAACACCAGACAACCCAAAGAACCAATCCCATCAAGGAATAAGATTGTTTACCGGAAAGGGAACTTAAAAAGTGTTGAAATCTGATGATCAAGAAGAAGGAATTAACCGGTCGGCGTCGTTGCTGCTGCCCGGCATTGACTCGACATCGCAGACGATAGAAGAGCAACTGGCAACTAAACCAGTTTCTATCAATGTCTTAGGCAATGCAGCTTGCTGGGAATCAAAGAAACTATGGGGTCTCTCTTGGGCTTCTATAATCATCACAGTGTTCAATTTCATACTCAGCTTAGTAACACAAATGTTCATCGGGCATATCGGTGAACTTGACCTTGCCGGTGCTTCAGTTGCCAATGTTGGCCTGCAAGGTCTCGCTTACGGTATCATAGTACAAAAGCCATATTGTTAATCTTCTTCTCTATTGTTTCCATTTTTTCTGAATAGAAAAGTTCAATTTGTTTCTGATATGTTTGGTCATCAGTTTGGCATGGCGAGCGCAGTGCAGACAGTGAGTGGTCAGGCATACGGCGCCAAACGGTATGCTGCAATGACCATCGCCTGCCAACGAGCTCTTCTTCTTCAGATCGTCACCGCAATCCCTATTGCCTGCTTATACTGGTACTCAGCTCCATTGCTACGTGCTATTGGTATCTCTACAACCATCGCAAATGCAGGACAGGTCTATGTCCATGGCCTTCTACCGCAACTGGTTGCATTTGCATTGTACTTGGCAATGCAACGGTTCCTTCAAGCGCAGAACGTTGTCAACCCAATGGCGTACATTTCCATTACAGTGTTCGCCGTCCACATTTTGATTTCATGGGCTGTGGTGTATAAACTTCAGTTTTGCATGATTGGGGCGGCGCTGGCATTAAGTTTCTCTTGGTGGTTGCTTGCTGGTTCTACTTGGCTTTACGTTGTTCTCAGCCCTGCTTGCAAGAGTACTTGGCTAGGGTTGTCAAAAAAAGCTTTCAACAATCTTTGGCCTTACTTCAGACTCACCATTGCCTCTGCAATCATGCTCTGGTATATAAGTATTCACTAGAAAATCTTTGCTATTTCAATTTGAATAGTCTCTATTCTTGAGATTTTTCTCCTACGTGCAGCTTGGAGATTTGGTACAATCAAGGTGTCGTTCTCATTTCAGGCCTGCTTCTAGAAATTTCACTTGATTCTATTTCCATTTGGTATTGTATTATCACTAGACATTTTTTTATCCATGCAAATCAAATTGATCACTAAATCTTCTTATTAAGATATGTTGTCTTTTGTAATTAATCAGTGCCAACTATTTAAATTGGGACATGATGATCATGTTAGGAATCAGCGATGCAGTTAGGTCAGTAACAAGTACTTCTTATATATTAGCATAAGCTTTTAGATCGAGCGGTTACTTCATGTACTTTTGTTAATAACGAGTATGTCTAACTGATGGCTGCAATGTTCGGATCAGCAATGAGCTCGGCGCAGGTCATCCAAGAGTTGCAAGACTAGCTGTGATTGTTGTTGTGACAATTTGTGTAGCTATCAGTGCGGTCCTTAGTGCCATTCTTCTCCTATTCAAAACACCTTTGATCAGGCTCCATACAAGCAACGAGACAGTGTTCGAGGCTGCTTCTCAACTACTTGCAATGTCCATCTTCCTTAACGAAATCCGACCCATTCTATCAGGTACTGTAAGCTATAAGCTAATGTTATAAGCTTTACCAATTTTTTATTATAGGGAGTAATAATGATTTGGGTGTTGCAGGCGTGGCAATTGGGAGCGGATGGCAAGCAATAGTTGCATATGTAAATGTTGGTGCTTACTACTTAGTAGGCCTTCCCATTGCTTGTGTTCTAGGCTTCAAAACTAGTCTTGGAGCAATAGTGAGTTAATTCTTTGATACAAAAACCAGTTTTGAGTCTCATGAATATTGTTTGACTCTTTTCTGGCGTAATTCGTTCCCTTTTTTTTTTTTTGTTATTGCTGTTGGCTCTTGCGTCATGCATTGATTGTTCATGAAGTTATATCAATCGGGGCGTGTGTACGCTTTCATCTATTGTTCTTCCAGTTTCAGTGACAAAGGTTTGCATGCATGTAATCCATTGCTTTAATTTTATTAAATTATATATAATATTATATATAATTAGATTAATATAAAAAATTAATCTAAAAATTATATTAATAAAATTAATTAAAATTATATTAATAAAATTAATTAAAATTATATTAATAAAATTAGTTTAAAATTATATTAATAAAAGTTAAATTAATATAAATAAAAAAATAATTGAGTATTTTATAAAAAATTTAGTTTTATTATTCATTTATTTATTTAGTCAAATATAGTTAGTTTGTTATTCTTAATATATATCCAAACATCGATTAAATAACTATTACTTTTTATTTATTTTTTTAATATTTTTTTTATTCGTTTTTTTACTTTTATTTTTTACCCATATATTCAGACCCTTAACCCTTCATTCTAAACACCAATCAGCACCGAAAACGTTTTCCACCTTCTTCGGCGCGCGCGCGCGCTCTCTCTCTCTCTCTCTCTCTACAAAGTAGCCTGCTTATTCCTAACTGATCCTTTTGTGAGAGTTAGCTAGCTAAAGCTGTTTTTTCTTGTGTTTTCTTAGCTTTATATACACACACACGCTTACGAGGAGATTGGGGACGAGCTCCAGCGAAGTCCCTTTCTAGAATATAAAAGCTCTGCTCCTTACAAACAAGCTTAGTATATGTAATATTAGAAGCATTTATACAGTCAAGTGTATTAGAATGATAGTCAGATATTTGTTATGGTGCCAAAATATCATGTGATTAAATCCCTTTTATTTTCAGTAATTCTCTTCTTCTCTTTAATTTCTATTTATATATAAAATTTTGAAGTAAATTTTATTAGTTTTTCCTCCTATTTCTTTAGTTGTCTTAGAATGATCTTAGAATAAATAAAGATCGTCTTCATATTAACTTTTCCCTACTAAAAGATTCGACTTTTAACTAATATATTTTGTTAAAGATAAAAATTAGTCAGTTTATAATTCTTCATTAAGTTATATTAAAGTCTTAGTTAAAAGTATAATATTAAAATTTATCAAGTATTTGTATTCTGTGGTCCTTAATATTTACTTGCTGCTATAAAATTTAAAATAATCTTTTTTTGTACAAAATTTGTTAGACGTTAGTAGCGGCACTATGTTTAACATACATTGTAGCCCAAATACAAGTAAAGAAAATAAGCCATACTCATTTACTAAATAAGTTATAGTTTCATGATAAAAGATATGTCTAACATTTATGTTACCATAACACAGATAGTTTTACATATACTATCTTTTTGTTTTTTGTAAAATTTTCAAATACAAAGTCACTCCAATAAAATTTCCGGCTCCGCCTTATTCTGTACATGTTATTGTCTTCTGTGTTTTTGTTTTCTCTAGGTAATTAAAGCTAAGAAAACCAGACATATCTTTAGTCTGTGGTAGTTGTGACATTCTTCAAAAGAAGGATATCATCATGTGAAGGGCAAAGATTTTGATACTAGCAGGCAAGTGACCTTCTCCAAAAGAAGCACTACTACAATAATCTTCTCCCACTAAAACATACCAACTAAAAAAATATAATCGGCAAAACTATCAGTATCGATCAAAAATAATTTAGTCGATAAAATTTTTGCATTTACCATTGAATAAATTATCGATCGTTAAATCACTTGTTTACCGACTAAAATATAATGTAATCAATAATCCATATCAATTACCGACTGTTTAATCTTTAATCGACAATTCACTGATTGAGAATTTAGTAAAATTGTATTATTGGATCTCAAACTAGCTAAAGCTTTATTTTTTATTATTTCTTCATTTTTTATCTCTTTCTTTTTTTTTTCTTCTTTCTTCCCCGATGCCTACTACCCACCTTCCACCATTTCTTCCTAGGACACGCCCGTCACCTCCAATGCCGAGCATTTCTTTAGTCTTTATTTTTGTCCTCTCCAGTATTCACCGTCGTGTTTTTCTTTTCTTCCTCAAAGAATGGACTATCCTCTCCGGTCTTCATAAGGAATGGACTGTCTAAGAAGGCCAAGGAGCTTGCAATCCTCAAAGATGTAGAAGTCGGCCTCATGGTGTTCTCTAGTACTGAAGGTACTAAGGCTTCAATTGCAAGCACCAGGTGAGAGAGAATTAAAGTACCACTCTTTTTATGACTTTGTTGAGCTAATTAACTAAAGGGTGTTCTAGGTACAATCAAGCTCATGCTGTTCAGAAGAAGTAATATTTACTAACTATATATATTGCTGGTATTGTATGAGATTATAATATTGTTGTTACAAAAAAAAAAACAAAACAAAAAACAAAATAAGGTTGGAAAACCGAACTTAGTCATTGTAGTACTATCGCGAATGTTAATTTAGGTGCCTGTAGTTTCTATCGGGAAACAAATATCCGTCAGATGTAATTAAATAGAAGTGATTAAGCGGTGGGACTGATACGGGTCGGATTAATGCAAGATTTTGACATGGATCTACCTACAATTGACCAGATCTAGACCAAAATCTATACTCTAAATATAGAGGTTCAACAGATTCAAACTTAGATCTGTAACGGATTCTAAAATGACGCTCGCAAATGAATGTATAATAAAAATGCAAAACACCTGTGTTTTTCATACGATTTTATATCATGCAAAGCATATATAAGAAAATTGGATCCTTTTTAGTCTGTGCGCCCCTATAAGTAGATTTCATATCAAAAGGCTCAATGCCTTCAATCAAGTACAAACCATAACTCAAATTTCAAAATACAAAATTACAAAAAGTAGGTATAGAGTATGTCATCTGAATGTGTTGAGTTGTTTGATATGCATTTATCCAATTCAAATTTTCAACTCTAAGAAAGATGGTCAAAACATATTTAAGTACCATAAAAACCTATATACGAGTTGTTTATATTTTAGATCATATCAGAAATATTGATTTGAATTAAGATGCATATGGCATCAATTTAAGTGAATAGCAATGGAGTCCCTTGATTTAGTTACCAGACTATGATTGCTTAGTTACAACACTTTTCTTGATGGTTCTAAGTGACGATTTCCTCTTATTTATATAGCCTTCCTATTTTGTTAACGGATATTAGAGGTTATTTTAAATCGAACAGTGGAGAATACTTCTTTGCAACATTCTTTTGAATATATTTACAAAATATCTCCACCTATTGAAATAGTTGGCATGCAAATTTAGCTTCCTAACTATGAAATAAATTTCTACAGAATAGTATTAGGCTACAATATTGGGTGATGTTGTGCCTAGATTAAATTAGCTTCCTAACTATAACTATTTATTAAGCTAATTAGGGTTTTGGTGTGGATGTCCAGTGTGTAGGCAATAGTAAGAACCCCTGTATGCTCTTGACAATTTTTTCATACTATCTATAATAGAGTGTGTTTCTCTCCAAATAAGAGTGTTTGTTGTTCTCTAAGAGGAGTGAAAGGTGTAACTACTTATTAGTAGTGGAATTTCTTCTTATCATCTATGGATTTTTCTCTCATATTGTTGAGAGTTTTTATAACACAATTGATTATTTTCTTCATTACTTGTTATATCTCCATCACAAGATCCTTACAATTTTGAGCATCCATTATATTTATCAATCGCGGCTCTATTTCCAAATTAGATATTGAGTTACTTCGCTCACATCAGTGAGTACCTCAATACCTTCTTAATCTCATCTCAATCAGTAACACAAAAAGTGCTTTCTTGACTCACACTAGCATAATTATGGAGAATTTTGATATGGTTTAACCATTCTTCATAGAAAAATTCTTAGTTATCAAAGTTTGTGAAGCTACCTTATCATGAGCCCTTTATCTATATGGAACTCCCTCGACGAATTACATGCTTTGTTGTAGGTGGCTGTATTAGCAAACTTGGATAAAAATTGTACCAATTACATACAGTATCTTACAATATAATAATGCTTTAATATAATACCACAATAGGTCCATACAGTATAAGATTTTTGCTATTGTTTAACTTAAACCTCCAAAATGTTTATATTAGTTTCTATACTATGCAAAATTGTGTTCGAATTGCTCCTTTCGATTAGCGGCGTCGGTAAGCTAATCGTACATTTATTAAATTTTAATTTCTTATCGTATTGTATACTGATTTGACCAAAATGTTTTCCCTATAGTAAAAATGGTAAAAAAGACTTAACATTTTAGCTTTTTTTCTCCTCTTTCCTTTCCCATCTCTTGATTTCTAGCAGAGTGACTTCAAAAAAAATCTACATCAAAATTGTAATTTTGAAATTGACAAATTATTAAATAATAAATTGAAAATCATGTGAAGCAAATCATAAAAGTAGGAAAAAATTTTCACAAGATTAAGTTGATGAAATTCTAGGTTGGTAATTTTCATACTATTACGAGCTTGCGAGTTATCTAATCAACTCGAAGAGAAAATTACCATTATAAAGCTCAAATCTGTACTTCTTTAAAGTTGGACATCAACAATTTGTTAGATTTTTTTAATTCTATGTAACAATCAACTCATAAAGATTATAATTTTCGGTCTAAATACTCAATATTTTTTTAAAGAAACTTAAATAAGAAAAACCATACCTTGATCCGTAGCATTCTTGTTTAGATCAATTGTTTGCATTTTGAAAACTTAGTTCTTTTCTATTAATCTCCTCTTAATTTGGAAAAGCAAACTTTATATAATGAAAAACTTTAAAATCTAGAATGCATACATAGAGGAGTAGGATATAATTTAAAAGGAATGCATTTATTATATACACTATACATCATAACGGGTAGTATATGCAACTAACTAACCAATTAAATAGTAGCAGACAATTTATTAAACTAATCAATCTTAATACATGGGGCACATTTAATATTCTCCCACGTGGCCTATTTTTTATAATTGAATTTCATGGTTTAATAAAACATACACATAATTATAAAAGGTAAATCTTTCGCTTATCATTTTGCATCATAATATCAATATTAGTTAAAGAATAATATGTGTCATAGTGGTTCTACATAATTAAGTCAAAATAGTTCATTTCTTACACCACAAAATTATTCTTAAAGTTACACGACTGATAAATGAAAAAATTCAGAATGGTCAACATAATATCTATGTAAACAATAAAATCTTTTACTGATCAGATGATCTATTCATATATATATACCAATAAAAAAAATATGATATACATAATAAAAACAATACACAAACGAGTTCAAGTCAAATACATAAACATTAAAAAGTTTCAATACATATGCATCCTTTTGACATGATCGATAATGCCTTTAGGGCCAACCATTTAGTTAATAGATTCATAATCATAAAATTGGAACTAGCATGTTCAGTTGACATTTTTTTGTTTCTGAAATTATTCATTAATGGCAAGATATTTTAATTTCATATATTTAGCATCACTAGAATTCCCGATAAGAAGACTACTGTAAAATTATCACAATAAAAATTCACCCGTTTGGCAATATGACAAAGTAAGGTTGAGAAATAAAATTCTGCACCTAATTAGTGTTAATTATTGCCTTAAGGTATGCCACAAATTTAGTTTGTATAGTAAAAATAGTAATGACATAATACTCCGCATTTTTTATGATATTGCTGATCTAACAAAAAAGAACATATATTCGAATGTGGACTTTCTAATATCAACATATCCAGGGAAGTCTAAATTTCCACAACTTTCAAAATATCAGATCTTCTGTAAGGGCATATTTCGCAGCACTTATCACTACTTATCAAAATTTTATTTCAACTTCTCGTTCCTTAATAAACCCTCTATAATATTTTAAATAATTTTTAAAAAGTTCAAATAATAAATGATTTGTACATCATAAAATCTTTATTTGTATAATTCAGGGAAAAAAGTCAAATTTATTTTTTCAAAAAATTCTAAAAGAAGCTAATTTTAACGAAAGTTCCCTACTTTCAGCACTCCCAAATGTCCTTTAAAAGAGCATATGATCTTTCTTTCATTGCAAATATCTTAATACCTTCTTTCCAACTTTATAATATCATTACATAAATTATTTTGATATCGGCCTAACTTTTCCAAAAGCCAAACTGATGTTAGATTTAGTGCAAGTCTGAGTACACATTAACATATGCGTAATGAATTTCATTCATTTGTTTGCATTTTAGTTCATTTCTTGAACATTGCATAAGACTGATTAGAAAAATATCATTGAGCAATTTTTATTCTAAATCTCTCAACACTTAGTAATATATGTTTTTTGGGACACCCCTTCAATTTTTGTGATCAAGCACATAAGTTGCATTATCTATACCTTTCATTTCAAAATTATTACAAAAATTTTTTTATTCTCATAAAATAGATTAAGATCATTTGTTGCATATAAGATATTATCAACTTACATGTTAGAAATATAAACTCGCCCCAACAAATCTTTAGATATATGCACCAATAAATAGTAGTTTATTTAAATGCAAATGAGGCGATAATATCATTAACATGCCATTGTCGGGAAGCTAGTTTAAAGCTATACATTGATTTCTCAGTTTAACACGCCTTATTTATCCAAAACATTTTTCTGTTTGAGACATATATACTTTTTTATCTAAATTTTCATTCAAAAAAATAGTTTTCACAACCACTTAATGCAGCTCTAAATTATTATGAGTACCAAAATCATAATGATTCTCAATGAGTCCTTTCTCGAAAACAGAAAAAAAAATGTTTCATTATAATCGATACTATTATTTGAGTGAAATCTTTAATAATAAGTCTAGTATTATATCGTTTGATGTTTTTATTTGGGCCGAATTTGGTCTTAATTAACACCCAATGCATATATGTTTTTTGGCAATTCAACAAGTTTTCAAACTTCGTTATGCTCCATAGTCGGCTCATCTTTCATAACATTTATCCATTTAGAACAATCAGAACTTTCACTAGCCTATCAAAATAAAATTGGATCGTCATCAATGCCTAAGGTCGAAATGTAATTCTTATAAATAAACCATATAATCATTTGAAATAGTGAGTTGTCTTTGTGTTTAAGACCTTGTTAATGCTATTTTTTATGACTCATTTACAAGCTTCATCAACATTAATATCATCCTACACTTTTTCATTCAGTTCATTCAGCTGTGCTGCAGCTGTATGAATTATAGCTATGTGAACAACAAATTTATAAGAGTTGAGAATAAAAGAAAATGCACCCTAATTTCTTGAAATTTCACTTTACATGGCACTTCAATTCCACCTACTTCACCAATTTAAATGAACATAACATTTTCACTTTCAACAATTTGTGTACTATGATGTGAAACTAAAATTTGTGACATTTTGATTGTTTCTGGAAAACCAATAAAAAAAAACATTGATTGTTCTTGAATCTAAGTTCCTTTTATATAAATTCTTACTCCTACTGGACAACTCCAAACGTATGCATGCCTTAGATTAGATTTCCTTTCTATCCATAATTCAAAAAAGTCTTTAGAACTACCTTACTAGAAACCTTATTAAGTAAATATATGGTAGTTTTTCAAACATGCATCTATAATGATTTGGGTAAGGCTAAATTATTTAACGTACTTCCAAGCATATCCATTGCAATACGAGTACGCCTTTATACTACACTATTTTGTTGAATTCTACCTAGCATCGTGTATAAGCATATATACTATATCTTTTATTTAATTTAGCAAATGGATCTTAACATTGTCTTTTTTCATCATATTTTTTGTAACATTTACCACACTAATTAGATCTAATAATTATTCACCTTTCTAAGTAACTGTTTTTCAACTTCAGTAATAAGTACCTCTAATCTAACGTAACAGATAGACATACCTCTAACATGAAATATTATTAATAAAGGTTATAATCATTTTTGTCTACTAAAAGATATCAAAAGGTTATAAATATCAGTGTATAATTTGAAGAAGCTGTGTGCAATTTGTGCTCCTTTCCTTGAATGGTTAGTTTATTTTCTTTAATATAATCCACCCATTTATCAAAATTTATAAAATTCAAGTTTTCAAGGATTCTCATTTTTTAAATCTTTCTAATTTTGATTTGAATATATAATCCAAACATTTATACTATAGGTAAGCTGTATATTCATTCACAAATCACATTTAGTGCCAGTATTATGATTCAAAGTTAAAAGAATTTCAGGAAAAAATTTATCAAACTTTAATTTGTATAACCCCACACAAGATACTAGAAGTAATAATATGATTTTGTTTAAGTAAACTAAAATATTCATTTCCAAATTTATAAGAGTATCCAAACATGTCAAGTTTCGACAAATAATTTAAATTGCTAAAATAAAATGTACATAAAGTGATTAAAATAAATTCAATTGATGTCAGGTTGCTAAAATTAAAATGATAAGTTACTATCCCTTCTCCAGAACATTTGACTCGATTCTCCATTATTAGAAATCTTAAATATTTTGATTATAACACATATTTGATAATTATTGTTAAGCTTTGTACAAATATATATATTGAACTCAAATAGCATATGAAATTGGACAGAACACAAACAACTTTTCGCTAAGTGTTGGAAGGCTTAATGGGTTGCCTATTCTGCACACACAAATCTTTCAAATCAGACCACCAAATGGAGATTTCTTTATTGCAAGTAAAAAACATATAATAAGGAGTGAATCAATAGAAGGGGATGGGATTTTATCATGTATCGAACACAAAAGATTTTGTACAGGATGATCACACTACTAAACTCCAATGGATCATCTATACAGCGCCTTTGAACAACACATGGCAAATATGTTATCTTCCATCTTAGGTAAGATTTTAGAGATTTGTTTTTTTCCATGAATACCGAACATCTTAAACTTGTTACAATCAAAACCTTAGAGCATTTATAAAGAAACAAATTCTACAAAAATAAAAAAAGTTCGCTATTTGCCCCTACCAATTCTGAATGCACCCGAATGAAGTAATCTGGATAGCAAATTACAAACATAATATCTTTCAACTCAAGTTATATGTTGTAGATTCAAATTTTGCTACTGCATACTAACTTGAAGGTCTATCTAGAGTCTGAAACTAAGCCAAACATATCCACTAACGAAGCCTAAAAATTTTGTGAAGTGGCCGAACAAAGCAAGTCAGTTGATGGACTGAACCGTGACATCTACCTGTGTCAAATTTGTTTCCTGTGTTCCTAGGCATGCGAACCAATTGCAATTGCCTTCAAAAGATATTAGATTATTCAAGAATATTTTCAAATATTTCTTTCAAGAATTTATGGGGAGTACATTAGAGAAAACCTAGCAAATCTACAAATATGGATTGAAGCCAGCATGATGACAACTTTACACTGACCAAGTTCAAACCCTTATATCTTAGCCATCTGGTTGAATTTTGATTTGATATCTCTTTGTAGATTATAAAGGACATCTTCATGATTAATTTTATGAAAAGAAATTATATTAGTTACTAAAAAAAATTCTGTCATAAAATTCGAATAACATGGCGTTAGCAATAGAAATCTTAATTAGAGCACACTTTGAACAGTTAGATGAATTTGCAATTTCAATTCAGATCCTATCTACTTCAAATTTTGATGAGCCATGAGCAGCTTTTATCCTGAGATCAAGGAGTAGACAACTCTAGATACTTGCTGTGAAGAAAGCATATCTTATAGAGCACTTCAAAGGGTTTTCACTTTGCTACATAGAAGGAGATCTACTTCAACAAAGAGTCTTTTATTAAGTTTTGCTATCTTTATTTCATTTGTGTGAAATTCATTGTGCCTATCATTGTGAGATTAGATATTGGTGTGAGGAGGATCAGTTGAGCTAATAAACTCCATGATATATTTATAACCTTGTGAGAAGGCTATGGGGAACTTATAAGTTCTCGAATTGGGTAACTTAGGTGTACAATAGTGGTTTGTGCTATATCTTTACGAAGGCTTACACGATTCAGTCGGACAAACTTTATAAAGTTAGAAGGATGTGATGAGTTGTACTTACAAGAAGATTCGGATTGAGGTGAAAATTTTTTGCGGAACATTAAGCTTCGGTGATTGTACGTTGTTTTAACTTTAGTGAATTCAGTTGAGGTATCAAGTGACTTTGATGTAAATACTGCAGTGCCAAACTACGTAAAAACATTTTGTATGCTATTTGGTTTGCATCTCATAATATTTGTTTTTTTTTTCTTGTTTAATTATTTTTGTGCTAATATCTTCAGTGCAGGTTACTGTTTAATTCAGTTACTCATCAACAACTTTTTAATCGACTGACTGCTTACTATCTAATGATTGAATTCTAAATAATGAAGTGTTTACCTCTTAATCTTCTCTTAATTCTGAAAGAAAAATTTTCGGTGATGAAAATTTTCAAATCAAAATGAGTAGATAAAGGACCAAGTTCCATTTAAATAGAATGCATAGGTCACCGACCTTCCATCATAACGGCTAGTATATATGATTTCTAAACCAATAGGTTTTTAGCAAATACTAAGTATATTATAGCAATCACATGTTAACACATATCCCACATCCAACACAATTTATTAAACTAATCACTTCAACATCATGTTCAAAGTTGGTAATATTTTGCTGTAATATTATAACATTCAAGGCCCTGCGACCTCGTCGATCCTGCAGCGCGCTACTCTTGGTAAGGAGTTGGGCTTGATCTAATTACTGATTATAAGTTTCTTGATAGTCTTCTTAGATAAGTTTCTTGATTGATTCCTCGACTTTTGCGATTGAATTGTTAGCTGAAAATACACCAAAACACCGAATATATTGCTTGAAAATTTTGTTAGTTAAGATGTAATTGGATTGCAGAGATCAAGAAGATCTTGCAGGCAAAGTACAAACAGCTTCAGATTCTCAAAGAATCAAAATCTACAGTAATTAAATTAAACTGTTGAGTGTCATCAACTAGCTAGCTTATATGTGCATGTTATATATGTCAATCACCTAAACATAACTTTGCAATCATCAGTTATCAGTCTTGTTTTCAATCCTAGTTGTCTACATTGTGCCAACAAGCAATGAATTATTATATTATCTTTTATAAAAATTATTTTTGTATTTAAAAAGTCATTATATTTTGTATACTCTGATGGATGTTGTAAAATTTTGTATTCTTACTATATTAATTAGGTTACGTTTTTTAAAGCCGCATTCATTTTTTAAAGTTGATTTCTAACATTCTCGTTATGATTTACAATTACCTCTATAGTCCATATACGCTCAGGTGTTATTTTTATTTTTACTTATTATATTATATTTTTTATAAAACCATTTATAAACAGAATTATATTTTGGTTATCAAATAAGTCGATTTGAAATTAACCAAATTAATAAATGAATTCACTTAGGGTTAAAATTTTTTATTTTTGAAATATATAAATCAAGTTAAAATTGAGCGATTTTATTAGGCTTACTAAATAAATTGATCTGATTATAGCCCATATTGTTACTCCTATTTTAAATATGAAATTTTAATTCCTTCCAAATACGTTTCCCTCTGATTCCTACTCAAATAGAACCTCCTCCTTCGTCAACATTAGACTACAAATGAAAGAATTATTCAAGTAATGACAGGTTTTATCACTTACTACCTTAATATACTGTATTAAGCTACGTTAATGTACAGAGTCCATTTCGTTAATATTCTAAAATAGAAAAAGTAACAACTTAAATAGCAGGGATCGGACCTTTCAATGCAATTATAGATGAGGCTAACCTTTTCTACAATTGGGATATAAATTCATATGTTTCTCAGTACAACCTTATGGCAAATTGCTATTTCAATATCTATATGGCATCCTTATGGATGTTTATTTAAAGGGCCAAATCCTTCAGCATATAGAGTTCTAACATTTTTTTTGTCAGTATGCAAGCAGTAATCAATCGTTACAAGAAGACAAAAGAGGACAATTACCAAGTGCTAAATGCAGAAAGAGAGGCAAAGGTATGATTCATCCACCCATTCAGAAAATATCTTGCCCAAAACTCTTAGATGCATGACGGCATCAACAAGGCGACGGCATCAACAAGGCCTGCTAAACAATATAAATAGCATGACCAAAGAGAGAGACTCTCCCACGAGAAAATTTTCCAACTATTACATGAGTAGGCCAATTTATGAATCAGTAATTTGACTACCAACTTACTTCAACTTTGAAACAATGCTAATAGTAAAGAGTAGAAAGCTGTTAACAGTTCTCAGTTTCCATAGAGATTACCTACAGTTGGCCTCAACAAGTTCAAAGCTAGAACTAATAAGGTCAAAGGAGAAGCCCACTTGAACAGAATAACAACATTAAGCTTGTTCACTCATAAAATCCATAGCGAGGCTGGCACACATTGAATATCTCTTGTACACAAGAAAGTTATCTGTGTTTAGACCAAATAGTTGCTTTATAATACTTTATACAGAGCAAGTTTCACTTTGCTTACCTGAGTTTTACTTGATGCGAATTCACCCACCGGACTTCTGAAATTCAGTACTTTCCCCCCTAAAGTCTGTTCCCTTATCACTTCAACCACATCAGCAAGGCATTTTCGTGAAGCCATGCCAGTGTAGCTATAAAAATATTTTGCGAAGATTAAGATGACAAGAAACCAAGCAAAGGAGGATAAATTGTACAAAAGGTAGGTTTAAATGGCTATAGTTCTGTAATTTGAATTGGTCAAGTGCCATGAATCAAGGTAAAGTAAAATATGCACTCTTAATTTGAATCAAGATGTTAAAAAGAAATAGAATCAGCAAGATGACAAGAAATTTCATTCGCTCTTACATAAATATATTGATCTAATATACACCAGAACTTCATCCTAAAACTTTCAAGTTTAATAAGATTGTAAATCACATAACTAATCTTTCAGGTGATATTATCCAATTGATCAAACCTCCCATGCAAGATGGATAGAAGATGTGTATCTAGCATTGCATGAAGAGAATAAGTTTAGGGTGCCTCATGCATTAGACACTTCCATACAATAAATGTTTAACTCAACGACGAACATAGGAGAGAATGTTCCAAATGGCAATAGGTAACAAAAAAATTGAAAGATATTCCAAGGTTAACCAGGGGGTAGGCTCGTACCCTGTTCAAGATGAATAAGGTTTGTTAAAAGTACCAGATGTTATAGCATACCAATATCATATAGAAAATTGTATCTTCCAAGGGTAAAAGTAGCCATGCATAATCTTACAAAAGCAAATGCTAAATAAAAGAAGTTACCCTGTATAGTTCGAAAAATTTTATGCTAACTTTTGCTATTAAGATGATGATGTAAAAGTCTCCATAAAGATAATCCAAAACTCTATCAAGTTGAGATAAACAAGCGTTGACTTCAAACTCATCCAACGCCCTACCAAAATAGAGCCAGTGCAACCATTTGAATACTTACAGAAGCCAACATATACTCATGTAGGATTCCACCAATGACACTCAGTTGACCACATTCCTAGTAAATTTTGAACAGATGTGCAATCTGCGTCAAAGAAGATGCACATATTGGTATTGGTATCCATATAATAACTTCTATTGATGCTTGTAAAGTACCTCACAGACTAGAAGAGGAATGTAGAGTAAAAATGCTCGCTCATGAATAGGAAGTCGTCCACATACAATATCCTGTAGATCTTACCCTTCCCCACACCCCACAAAGAAAAGTAGAAATAAAAATAATAAAAAAGTAAAGAAAATCCAAACCCTCCACCCAAATGCATATCAAAATCCATGAGATCAAAACATATCATTAAGGAGATCTAAAGGGAAAAAATGATTAAGAAACTACAGCGTCAACTAAGGAACCATAAAAATGAGTTTAAGTTAACTAAACTCTCAAGTTTCATGCAGCTTGACTTTGTAAACCATGATTACCATCCTCAATTCCCTAGACGTCTTCCTAAAACCTGACAACATAGGAGGTCATTCTTTGTCATCCATTTTTCATCTATCGAGTAGTATGCTAGATTTTATGGAAAAGCAAACCTGAAAGACAAAAAATGGGAAAAGATTTGACCAAAAAATCCAGCAAGTGTTAGATTCTGCATTCCATAGGAATGCCATCATTCACAATAAGAAGCATCAGAATCCTTTCTCTGGCTCATGCTAGTAAAGCTGTAAAGCTTCTATTGACTCAACCAGTAATGATTCTCTAAATGTTAGTGAGAGATGGCAAGGTCAGGCTAACATACAAAACTGAGGGAATGCTACTAAAGTTCCTTTTACTTATTTATTTATTTTGGCACTCTCTTCTATGAGCATGGCACATTGTGCTTCAGTCAAAGTGACCACTGTGTTGCACAAAAGTTGGATACTCAAGAGTGTTCGTAACATCCCCTAATTAAGTGTATACTTCTCTTCCCTTAATAAAGTCAAATGCATTGACAACCTATATAGTACGAGAAGTGTCTTTAGTCTAGGTCATTGTGTACTTTACCCCATGAATAGGCTATTGTGTACGAAGATGCTTCTTGTACAATCTTAATCAGATAAAAGACTTCCAACTAGCCACTTCTCAAACAAAACCACATCAATTTGGAAAATAATGACAAATAACTCTCATGGGAATAAAATATCCTTAGAAATAGTTAACAATTCAACAACTTATCAACTTTTCCATTTTGCAGATACCTGTTGAGTAGTTTATGAGGATTCATTAATAAAAAAAAACCAGAATTACTTTTCTAATGCATGGTGCACATAAGACTGTTTTCAGAAGGAAATATACGCTCTGTTTCACTCTGCAAGATGGAGTACAGTTCTAATCAGGGATATAATCAGACAGCTTATGATCACCTATGTACATGCCTGAGTCCTACATACCTTACAATACAGAGGGTATAATTTTTGGACCTTCTAAGAATGCTACCTGTGAAACAGAAGTATGCAGGAGCAACTATGGAAGAGACAATAACTTTTCTGCAAGAATTTCATCTAGATAGCCACTATAGAGAAGCTCTATGTCAGAAATTATAAGTAGATCAATTTTTTCAATTCCAGGTATAAAAAATGAAATAAGCAAAGTCGCTGACCGACCTTGTGAAACTTGCAGACAGACAAAAAGTTGTACCACTGTTCAAACATATAAGAGTATCCTTTCTGAACATATTAATGATACAATGTCCTTATTGGCATGAGATGAAATAATATATATGTTTTCCCCTATGTACCAGTTTTGGCAGCAGGAAGCAGCAAGTCTGAGGCAACAACTGCAAGATTTGCAAAAGCAATATCTGTACCACTTTCAGAACCTGTCGCATATGATAGACATATTAGTATGTATAAGCTGACAAATCTTGATCTAAAACTATTCAAATAAATTAACGGCTATTTTATAAGACAAGTTTCCCCTATGCTTTTTTCTAAGATACAAGTCAAGTTATTCTGCATTTTCTCTTCCAGAAAGCGAAGCTTTTGTTATTGTTTTGAACACTACGGTAGCTCTTCCATTAGCTACTTCTAAATGAACTGCCATCCTGATTCACGGGTATAAAGGAATGTTACATTTATTAGGTGATCAATGCAATCAACTCCTAGACATAGTAACAATGAAGAACCTCAATAGGTAAATATTATTTAAAGCCACATATTTTCTCACAGAAAAACTGAAACAATCGTAATCAGATTCTTGCTTTCCTTTTCAACTTTGTCCAAATAATATTTCCTTCCTCTAAAAACATGATGCTACAACAAAACATCCAGTGCTTATATATCATTCTTTCCAGGATACTTACAGGACGGAACCTCGCTGGACTGTTGGAGACCTACAGCTTCTAGAGAAGCGACTAGAGATGAGTCTAAAAACAGTCAAAATGAAGAAGGTAGCAACAACAACTTGCCCAAGGGAATGACAAACAATCTAGTATACGTCTTCTGAGCAATAGTAGTAATGCATTCTATTTCTCTTGCAGGACAAGATCTTAATTGATGAAATTAAGGAATTAAAGAAGAAAGGTATCTGCAATCATTTTCATTATGCTTTAAAGTAACCCATGCAGTATATGTTTTTTAAACACGTAAATGCAGGGGAAACAACTTCATGAACAATATGTCAAACATTACAAGAAGGTAGAGATTGCTTTGTTGTAGACTTGGATGCATCACGATATAAACAGGCAAGACAGAAGGTATCAATGAATCAGTACTATCTAAGCTTGCCTGATACAGAGTTGCTTTTCTAGGTTTCTGCAATAAAAGGACTAAATGAGGAAGCTACCAAAGGTGCTTTATGATCACAGAGAATTTACATGTCCAACCAATTCTACTCACAGCAATGGATAGAAGAAGCACAAACAGGAGCCTCAAATCTCAAGTAAATCATTACCACAGGCAAATATGAAAGGGTATTCCCGTAAAAATTCTATCTTTGCAGCAAACTTCAGCTGCACTAAGTAGATTGGGAGTCAGAATTGTGCTCTTAGTCAAAGATCCATGACTCTGACACGTTTGAAGACAACTAGATCAATGTCTGGCATACATACGCGCAAACCTCTATGATCTGAATTAGGTCTATCTATGAGCTCAAAACATCTCTGCTTGGCCAAGTTTGCAAGATCTAATTTGAAAAAGCAAGCATGAAGTCATTGAAGGTCAGTGAGGTCCAGTTGAGACAGAAAAAGTGGTTGATAAGGCAACAACATTTTATGTGACTGATTATTGTCAGGCAATTTTTTAATAGTGCATGGCCCCTACTATGCTGAAACAAAGTTCCTTCTACCACTACTTCCATATATTTGATCATCAGTGAGTATGACATTGGCTGTTGAAACAATGAATCATTTAAGTGATTTTAAGAAGATAACCATCAGATTATTCCCAGAAGGCGGAAGAAAAATTCAACAAAATAAGTGCTAAGAATGTCAAATCAAGGAGAGTACCTCTGCAAGCATTTGGGACAACGAAAATGATCTACGAGAAAAAGCTCTAATGTTTTGCACTATCTAATGCTATTTAAGATAGCTACGCTTGCACTCTCTAATCAGAAAATAGCCTCACATTCTAAAACCTAAGAGGTGAGAGTTTGTCCAGAAAAAGCAGCTGCGCACAGAGTACAATGCAAAATCCATATATGAATTTTTCCGAACCAATAGAAGGTACATATTTTCAGTTGCGCACAGAAAAAGCAGTTTGTCTAACTGCTTCCAAAACAACCATAAAGAATGTTGGTTTCACAATATATCTTATTCTACTGTTATCTACAGATGGTTGGACCCATTTTTGTCTGAAGATCATCTTAAGATCAGCCAGACAACAATGCCCAAACTGAGATTCATAGGTCAAGAATGTAAATAGCTTTGACAATGCATTCTACCCAGGATTAGGATAAGCAATCCATTAACTTCAGCAATTAGATGAAGTAGTAACCCTTGGCAGCAAGTTTTAAACATGTGATACTAAGCTTCAAAGACAACCTGTGCTCATTTTAGGCTGGAGATAGTGTAGGACGAGGAAAGATGGTTAAAGGCAAAAAATTTGCATGCACAATTGAAACTGTTCTTTTGCAGTTTCTTGTGCAAATGAACTTGGAAATTTAATATAGAAACAGCAAATTCCAAATCTAATGCAGACAACACATTACTTCTACCAAGATCTGAAGCCACTAAGTGAACTCCTAAAAGAAAAGGCATTGCAAGACATAAGCCTAAGAGAAACATGTAAAGCTGTAAGGCGTGCCAGAATCTATGAATAGGCAGATTTGTCTGGAAGCAACTTCAATCAAGGCAATGTTGACAATAACAGTTCCACTAGCAACAAAACCACAGTTCCATTAGTACAAAAGCTACAGAAATCATGTGTACATTCTCGTCCTGATCAGACCACTTTAGCTTCACTTGGAGCTATATGATTTAGACATGGTAAGGGGAATTACAGGTTCTTTTTAAAAGCTCTCTACACTAACACAACCTAACCATTTGCAAACGAAAACCTAAATTGGTCATTAAGCTCAAATAAAGATGTTGTAATATGATACACCGTAGGCGTGCATCGGACAAGGTGGAGATAAACACCGGTAGTCTGGTGAAGGCTCTACAATTCTGAACTAATTCTCTCTTAAAATGGAGAGATTAAATGGTTATATATAGTAGTCCTAAACTTTCGCATATCAACTATCCATAAATATCACCTTTACCCAACTACTCCCATTTCTATGTTAACTACTATCTCCCATCTAGTTTTCATTATTACCATAACTAGTAATTGTACCACCTATTTAGCAGGATAAAAACAATAACTCCTCAAGTAAACTTTAAAAAATCATAAATAAGTAAAAGTGCTATACCATCATAACTTTAGAAGTTCCACAGTTGTTGCCTCAAACTCGCTACCTCCTCCTACTGAAACTGCCCAATATATAGTGCAGTATTAATTAGAAAATGCAAATAAATAAGTGCCCATTGATCCAATCCTAGTAATCCTAGTGTAAAGAGACGCACAAAAGTAAGTCACCTTCATTAAGCATCAGAAACATACTCCCACACTAACATAACTGACACAAAAAAAATGGACCTGTTTAGGTGGAAGGTACTACAACACTACAGCAATCCAAATAATTTTGTAAATTATGTTAACCATAAGTTTATCAGTTTACATGCAGAAGGAGTTACGGAAATGAGCCATAAAAGTTCAGTTAGAAGTGGACGCAAAATAGGTCTCTTAGCAATCAAAAGCATAATTTATCTTTTCTCATAAATTTAAAAAGTTGAAGAACAATTGATTCAGTCAATATAATCTAAAACTAATTGTACGACCAATAAAGTTGAACATTACTGACTGCCTAGAATACCACAACATGTTCATTCATGTAGGAAACAACAAAATCTTTATCGTCATATTCCTAACCCTCTCACTATATTGAATAACACAGTTATTCTTTAATCAAGTCATACAAATAACAACTGCTGAAGGGCAAATTTGAGGCTTCTAACATGACGGATACTCTGAAAGTATAGTTAAAGGTTTTTGATCTGGTTATACTAAGTCCAGCTAATAGCATTGCATCTTTAGATCTACCCGTTCACAAAGTCATCCGCCACCTATTTATCATCATGAACGAACACTAGCTACGAGAAAGAGAGAAGGAACCCTCAAGAGGTGTTTCCAACACAAACATGTAGTATTGTTCTTGTTAACTACAGATTTTCAGTCACATTCTTATATGTAGTAACTATCGAGGGAGCCCGTTGCTCAAATTTGGAAGTTCAAAGTTACAGCACCTAGTACACAGTTTAAGAGGCTCTGAAAGCAAAAGTCACATCTTCTGCATTACATTTTGATACATAATACTCAGTTAGATATTTTTACCAATAACTGAAGCAAAATTATGCTTTTCCCAAAAAGAGATCAATAGCTAAAAGTAAAAAAATAAGAAAGGAAAACGAAAAGGGACCTTGTAAGACATTTCAACGAAAGAATCTAAAGCCAGAAATGAAATGATTAAAACAAATATCGGTAACAATAATTTGCTAAAACTGTGAAGAAAATTGGACCTAATAACTAAATACTCCAAAACCGATACTGATAAAGAAATGAAACAAAATCCTCATAGCACATTCATAATATTTCATGCAATCGACAATCTTGAAGAACGCTAAATTTAACCGACCAATTTCCCATTCAAATCACTCCCGAGAGATGAACTTCATCTTACAACTTCACTTCCCATTAACCCAAAATCGCACAAAACAAACAAACAAAAACCCACAATCCTGACTGCTACAAAAACCTGATCTAAAACCCCACAACTAAGACGAATTTCAAGCCAAAAAAAATAATAAAAAGAATCAAATCATCAACTAGAGATGGCAGCAAATTTGAGATAGTAGAGTGAACCGAAAAAACAAGGAAAGAAATTGGAGATCATTTGCTAAAACTCTGCAGAGAATTGCACCTAATAACTACAAACTCCAAAAATCCAATACTGTTAAAGAAAACAAGCAAAATCCTCATAGCACATTCATAATATTTCATGCAATCAACAACCTTGAAGAACCCTAAATCTCACGGACCAATTTCTCATCCAAATCACTCCCGAGAGATGAACTTCATCTACGAAATTCACTTCACATTAACCCAAAATCTCATAAAAAAACAAAAAGAAAAGCACAAGCGTGACTGCTACAAAATCCTGATCCGAAAACTCACAACTAAGACAATTTTCAAACAAAATAATAATGATAACAAATTTCATAAAAGAATCAGAATCTTCACCTGGAAACGGCAGCAAACTAGCGATCAATAAGTGAAACTGAAAAACAAGGAAAGAATTTGGAGATCAACTATCCTTGTTGGTGGTGGCGTTAATTTTGTGGAGAACGAATTGGTTATAACATAGTTGGTGAAGAAGAAGAAAGAAAGACTACTGGATCTATGCGATCACGTTCAAATTTCTTATAATTTATTAATTAATTTAAATAACGTTTTAATCTCGGCTCACCAATGTAAAGAAGCCATTTGTTTTACAAACAAAACCATCGCGCTCTTTATTACACTGATCCTCTCTCTATCACAAACAGGAAACAAAATTAAAATAAAAAATCTAATTTGTCAACGTAACCAATTCAATCGCGCATTACTATTTGGATTAAACAAACCTTATTGTTTCTGGCTGCTTTTCGACCACGTAGTGTCGCTCTATGCTAAATAGCCAAAATACCGAACAGAACATGAGATCAATGAGAACAATGAGTAAGCAATGGTATATGGGGATCCACCAGCACGTGACAGCGGGGTCAAGTCACATGACACATATATAATTTCTGATCATGGGAACAAAGTAAACGACGCACTATAACAGCTATTCTAAAAGGTTGCCACTTGCTTGCTGCTTTTTTGGCAGACCCAAGACTCCTGACCAGATTTCTACATTTTGATAATAATCTTCTCTCATCGATACATGAACCAAGACAAGCCGTGCTTCTGACAAATGGCACATAACGAGGGCACCTAAATGTGCCACCTGTCATCATAAGGGCAACTTGAGTTTAGGAGACATTTACTAAGTGCAAGTTGCACAGATGGGATTTGTTTTTCCGTAGTGCTAGTGTTGTTTATTAACTGCAAGTTGGGATTTTTGCTTGATTGTTTAAAAGTTCTGTCTGCCATTAACAACAACCAAGAAGAAATTGACAGCGAACATCTAGATCCACTGTTTATAAAAGTTGTGGACACATCATTAGTGTGATCTCCATGGTACGATCTCTTTTTGCATTTCTATAAGTTGGTTGAAATGAAATGATCCGACAGATCATTGGACTTGCGAGCTATAACATCAGGCTTTACGAAAAAAGAAACCGAGAAGCTTATATAAATTATGCATTAGGGCAAGAGTATTTTTATTGAAATACAGAGTAGTTTGAATTAGAGCGTATTTTTAAAAATAAGTTTGTATTGTTCAAAAATAAGTTATTATAAGTAATATTATTGAAAAGATTTAATTTTTGTAAATTCTATGTAGAAAGAGATAAACTGAAATTGATTTATTGACTAAATTTGTATAATTGAAAGTGAATTAAAATAATTTTATTGAAAAAGGGTGAGTTGTAAAAATGTAAAAAGAATTACTTTTAGTAAGAGAAGAACTATAAGGGCATATTTTATTTACATGAATTTAACTTTCTCTCTCTAAATTTTGAATGTCAAATACTTCGCATGTTTCAGTTACCAATTCAAAGCACTCTGACATTGAAAAAAAATGATAAAAATTCAAATCTGAATAAAAGACTCATATGTAAATAATTTTTTTAAAAAAAACTACGGACCAAATCTCAAAAAGTTAGAAAGTCAAAAAAATTTATCGAAAACTTTACACACTGTCGGTCGAAATATATCATCATTATGGATTCTTGACACGTCAATCTTGTGACTTCACTAACATTTATATCCTTTTTCTTAATCTATTCACAATTATCAAAAAAATTAATCAATCAAATTCCATTCAAAAAGAAAAAGCAAAAGAAATCATTTGAAGATAGGAGAACGTCCGAGGAAGGATTGTACCAGATCGATGGTGAGAAAGGCATGCTTAGGCACGAGGAAGGCAAATATGCATGGGTAGAGTCTGAACACTAGTCGTGAATTCAATTCGTCTAGAGGAACTAAAGATAGGAAAATATTAGAGGAAGAAGGTACGCAGATCGGCGATAGAGAAGGAGACAAGCGCAAGCATGGCCATAGAAGAAGGAGCAGAAGAAGAAAGAAAGAAGAAGCAGCAACAGCCTAGCTCAATGAGTACAAGAGAAAAATTATGAAACAAAATTAGTCAATAATAAAGATTGATAAAGTCGAAACAAAAATCCATATTATATAAATAGTTAAATAATATATAAATTAGGTCGATAATGTGTAAATTAAATCTATAAGCAAAATAGAAATTGAGAATGAGTGTAGAAAACGTGGAAAATTACTAATAAAATAAGGAAAATATAATATGGGAGTAGCATTGCATGTTTTTTTCATTTGCTAGGAAAGAATTAATCAAATAGAAAGAGCCTAAAATTTGAAACAATGTTCACGGGTTTTTCATATTAGTTAAAGGTAGGTAAAAGGCCTAAATTTGGCTCCAAAGGGTCGAAGTCGCAAAATTTTAGTATGCTAAATACAAATTTGCCCCCAGAAGTTCGATCTCGTAAAGATTAGCTGCTTTTACGAGAGCCGTTAGATTTTCATTCAAATTGCTGACACCTTGGCACCACATGCATAATGGTTGTAGTGTCTCTATTCTGAATGTATTTACTACATACTCAATAAGGAGAAATACGTTAGAAATTTAACTTAAAATTTCACCTTAGTTTAAATTTTGCTGGTAATGTTTAAATATTTTTGTTTTAGCCCCTATTGTTAAGGTTTTCATTATATTCAATATAACATCTGCTTACAATCTAAAACACACACACTTCATATATGAAGGAATAGGGGCACTTTAGTTTTTATGCACACTCCAGTGCGCTTCACTGATATTTGTGGCTATAGAGACCAAGGTTATCAAAATTCCAATCTAAATCTTAAAATCTTACGATTTTACTTCATCTAAACGATCTCGATCTCAAGTAAAATCCCACCTAAATCCCGATTTAAATCTTAAAATCGGTACGATCACGATCTTATACGATTTTACTTTTGAAAATTTTTTTGTAATTAACTATATTTGAAAGAGTTTTTTTATAAAACTTTAAAGAGTTTTTTATAAAAATTTTGAAGGTTTTCTAAAAAATTATAATTTTGAGAAATTTTCTATAAAATATAGAGTAATTTTTTATAAAATGTAAAAGAATTTTAAAATTTTTTAAATTTACTAAATTTTTTTTAGAAAAAAATACTAGTAAAACTTTTATAAAAGATTTTTAATGGTATTGAAAAAAAATTTTATAAAATTTATCGGTAATGTAAAATATTATGATCTTACTTTAAGATCCCAATTTTACGATCATACTTAAGCGAAACGATCATACCTAAGATACCGATTTGACAACCTTGATGGAGACTTCTAGGTCCAATCTTTACTATTGAATATGAAAAACTATGAGTCGATAACATGCTGACAAAATTTATCTCAATCGGATTATGAACCAACCTCCATTCGGCCACTTGATCATAATGACACAAATAGTAAAACTTGACAAAAAATATATTTTTTCTTTCTGAGTCATCTTGATCAAGTGGCATGATGGAGATTGATTTCTGATTGAGATAAAATTTTATCAGCATATTTTATCAATTTATAATTCTTCATATCCAATAATAGATATTGAATTTGGAAATCTTCTCGACTACAAAGGCTGTGGAGTGCGTTGCAATGTGCATAAAGACTAGAATGCTACTATCTCTCCCATATATATATATATGGAGGGGATAAGGGACTCCCTCTTTGGTTTATGACCAGTGTGATCTATAAATTCAATCTCCACCGTTGGATATGAAGAATTATGAATTAGAAACCTACCTATTAAATTTTAGCTTAATCGGATTACGAATTCACCTCTATCCGGTCTTTGATCAAAATGACAAAAATGATACAACATATATATTTTAAAGTTTTCTTACTTTCTGTCATTTTAATCAAGTGACCGGATGGAGGTGAATTAATGTTCTGATTGAGCTGAAATTTATGAATAGATTTCTAACTCATTGTTTTCATATCCAGTAGTAGAGATTAGATTTGGAGGTCACGCCGATCATGAACCGAAGAGAGAGTGCTCGGTAGTGCCCCTAAGAAAGGAGTATCCCTATCCCTCCCAATATATACTTTTTTATGATATGCTATTTATACAAAATCATTTCTACATTTTACATTTCAAATTATATTTAGAAGTAATCTTTTGTACGAATAGGAAATTATAATTCAATACCATATATACAAATATTTTGTGATATATTTAACAAAAATTTAATATAGAGATAAAAATTCTATGTAAAATTTAGAATGCAACCAAAAACTATATAAACTTTAAAAATCAAAACAAAATTAAAGTAAATGCTTGACCATAATAAAATGATTTAGGACACGTTTGGGATTACTGAAGAAAAGTAGCATTTGGAGAATAAAGAGCTTTTTTTATAAACGAATATTTAGCGAAAAAGAACTTGAAAAAATTACACATATAGTTATTATATAGCATATAATTTAAAAATGGTCTTTTGAGTTTTTAAAAAGTCTTTATAATATTATGGTGGGCTTTTTAAATGAAGTATAGAGAAGCACTTTGAAAAAGGACCTCAAAAGCTTTCCAAAACATAATGCAAACCGTCACTAGAATCTATAAATGGCAGACCCAATTTGAGTGTTGACTCAAAAACCTTTTGGATCGTGGTTGATCCGACGGGTAAACAAGTCAGTCCACTTATCTGTCAATTTAAATAGGGCAAAATTTATTGCAGTTGGATTGGACTATTTTAATTGTAGGACCATTGCTGCTAGACTGGATATATAACCGCTGTTTGATTGATCGCTATTGTTGCTGTTGATGGTAGGCTTCTACTAGTTTGTTGCTATTGGATCGATCTTATTGGTGGGTTGTTGGGTTGCAATTCCTCTTGTTTTATAGTTTTTGTCCTCTGGTGTGTTCACATGTGAGCACTTAGATTATTTTTCCTCTATGATTTATTTCTTTCTCTCATTCTCTTTTACTGCTCCAAAGAATTTCTAAGAATTTAAATATTACTAATTTTTCTTATCAGTCACCAAACACTTTTCTTCTAACTCCACATTGATTTGTACTTATGCGTTCTCCGGCGGATCACGTCTCCAACCTCCTTCCATCTTAGCCTCTCTAAGCAGATCGGTATGATCTTATCCTCCAACCTTCTTTTGTTCGAATGATGCTAGCCTTAGTGTTGTTACGCATGTTCGGATATACGTAAAGGTAGGGAGTGAAGGTAAGATGAAGTATTTTTTTACCGCTACCCACGTTTGGTAATACTTTATTAAAAATTAAGAAAGAGAACAGTTCTCCATTATTCTCACTATTTTATACTTAAAACACGTACTCGTCGATTCGCCTGGTACACATAAGAAGAGAAATTTGTTTTCACTTTTGTCCTCGTCTGCTACCCTACCTAATCTAATTTCGTGTCTCCTTCTCTTGAGCAGTCGAACTCACCTAACTTTTTCGTGCCATTTTTTTTCCCTATTGATGGCTGCCTCTCCTTCATCCTGTCTTCTTCTCGCTCTTCTTTACTGGTTTGATCTCTCTCTCTTTCTCTCTCTCTCTCTCATTCTCTATTTCATCTTCTTTGGCCAAATCGGATTTTATTTTTTAATTTTTCAAATTTTGGTTGTTCTTTTTTTAATATATTGATTGGTATTTTAATTTCTAAATTTTTGTTGGAATTTTGTTGTTGATGGTGGTGTTATTTAAGATTTGTTTCTAAGAAGAAAATAGAAGCAGATCTGAGAATGGCTTTTTATTATTTATTTACTTTTTTCTATTTGGTTGTTTCGGTACCCTTTTTTTGTTGTTTTTGTTTTTGTGTTACTTGATAGCATCTTACTTACCTAGACCAATTGGTGCTTTACATGATGAAACGAAGTTCTTGTTTACTGGCTTTCTATCATGATTTTGGTTCTACATTGCTAGTACGCTTGCATTGATTACTTTAGTTTCTTTACTTGTTTTGTTTGCATGCACGCATGCTCTGTTTTGATTGCTTTACAGGCTTGCGTGCTATAGTTGTGGTTTTGACTTTTGATTTTTTTTTTGCCTAAAGAATTCTTTTACGGATTGGTTCTTTTCTGTTGTGCAGATTTGTTCATATTCAAATGGGTAATAAGCATAAACTATTGCATTTGTATCTTTTGACTATGATATATTATTTATGATGTTACTTATTGGTTTTTGTTACAAAACTAATGTAAGAGAAAAGCTAATTGAATTTATTCGAACATTACTGAAGAAATAGAAAGGATTAGATTGGAGTATTTGGTTCTCTAGCTAATAATGCTAGATGTCGTAGCGTTTATCAAATGAGTCTGTCGACATTTGCTAAATAGTGTGACATTTTAGTGACTAATGGCAAGTTTCGACCTACACCACGAGCTACTATCAAAGAACAAGTTATTAATTTTATTTGTATTGTTGGATAAAGCTAAAAATCGTTTAGCATAATGTATCTTCCAGCGATCTGGAGAAAGTATTTGTCCTCAGTTTCACAATTTTTTAAGAGCTACCATAGAAATAAAAGGAAGGTTCTTGCAACAGCGTAATAGTCACGAGTTCTGCTAAAATCTACAATACCCATAGATATTATCCATATTTCAAGATGAAAATAATTTTTCTCTAATTATTTACAATAAATTTATTTTACATAACTTACTAAATAATAAATTATAATGTTAGGATTATATTCGTGTAACTAATGGAACGTATACTCGAGCTAATATTTCTCACACAATTGCTCTTAACTATCGCGATAAAAAGATACCTCACACAAAATATACTGGTTGTATGTACTTATGATCTCAAATTCATATATTTTTTAGTTGGTTGGGATGGATCAACATTTGATTCTAAAATTATAAAGGATGCGTTAATAAAGCTATGTCCATTAAGAGTAAGGTAGTAATGAATTAACTAAGTACTTATGTAAATTCAACTTTCTAATAACATATGATTGACACTTAGATTTTTAAAAAAAATCTATCTTGTTGATACTAGTTTTATGAGGAGTGGACTAATTATCCCTTATAGAAGGGTTTGGTACCACTTATGAGAGTATACATCAAATTCATTGAAAAATTATCAAGAATTGTTCAACTTTCGACATGCATCATTGCGAAATATAATTGAAAGAGCATTTCAGCATCCTTAAAAAATGCTTTCCTATTATAAACAAGCTCAGACGAACCTTCTTTTGTGTTGAAAGCTATACAAATTACATGCATAACTAGTTAATGAGTGAAGATGTGGATGGTGATATTATTAGAGAAGAAAATATAGAACTTGCTAACCAACATAATGAAGTCAACAGCTACGACGATAGTGATTGTGGTGAAGATACAGAACGAGGAGAGTCAATTAAAGATGCAATTGTACTTGATATGTGAAAGGATTACAGTGTATAATCTTATACATTTATTTTTATTTTTTTTGTTGGCTATTGTTGTTGTAATGAACTTCTATGTTATATTAGTAGTGTGTTGAATTGATAAGTTAATCTGATTCCTTGTTTGTGTTGTTTTTATCATATTCAAGATTTTAACATGTCACAAAAGCAAAAAGTATGTGCAAGGAGTACTCCCGTTCTATGAACTTTTGTTATGGATGACGCTATATCGATGCCCTTTTTCATCAACATAACATTGGAAACCATGTCAATGGAAACTTCACGACATACATTTATGATAATATACTTAAATACTTTCCTGATAAACCACTAAATAAGGATAAAATCCACAATCGCATTAAGTATATGAAGAAAGAATTTGCTCTCGTTTGAAACTTATTATAAATGTGGCTTAAGTGGGTTTGCTTGGAACAATATCACTCGTAAATTTGAGGCTGAGCTTGATGTGTAGGAACAACTAATTCAAGTACATTTATTCTTTTTTAATTTTTTATTATTGATCTTACAAAGATGATTTTTTAATTAAAATTTTCAACGAACTCCTGAAGTTGTTGAGTATAGAAAAAATCATTTCTACTCCCTTTTGACAAGTCCGCATACTTTGTGGGAGTGATATAGTTACAAGTGTTATAGCTTCAACTTCGACTGAGATAAGAGATGATTTGGGAGGGGCGACAACTGCAGACACCATTGAAGTAATTTATAAGTGTTGATTTAGAGGGTTCTAATATTAATGATCAGGCAACTCCTAAGCACTAGACCTTCAAGTGCACAAACTGATGGACAATCATAAATGTTAGGACATCCTTATAAGAGATTAAAAGAAAAAGTCAAAAAGGATGCTAGTCTAGAGTTTATGAAAGAAGCAATGTGAGAAATTATTGCAGCTATAAAGGATTTTGCACATGACATGCCTAGTCGTAAGGATCACCTTCCGATTAAAGAGTTTGAGATTGTGACTCTGTTAGATGAATTTGAGGATGACGATCATCTTCATAAAGAATGCTATATTTTCTTATGGACAATCCCAATAAGTTAAAAATATTACTTAATTATCCATATGGACGACATCATAATCTTCTTATAAAGATGATGTTAAGTGCATACTAGGTAAGAGCATCGCGTTATTATCTTCAGTTTGTTTGTGCTTACACCTTATATGTTAATATCTGTCAAATATTTCAGAGACAAGATGGAGTTACTAGATTGAAATTTTGGATGGAGAGTGTAGACCATGTTACCTTATTTTGTTATAGAGATGATTTTGGAGCTCTAAAGAAACTTGACAACTCGTATATTATTTTGTTTGAAAATGAGTTGTAATTGTGTTTCTAAGTTGTATTATATTATTTTGAAGATTGTACTATGTACAATTAACTATCAATAACTACCGGTATCTAACATTAGATCACTGGAAAGTACGTTTTTCTAATATAATACTTACCGTAAGAGTGTAACTTATGAATGTTGTTTTTTCCCCCTTGATGGACAATGTCATTTTGCATTACAAAGAATGAGTTAGAAGTTGTGAAGACCTTATGCAAATTTTACCCATTCCATTTCATTAAACTATTAGATAAAAAAATAAGATGAAAAATTCAACAGTTAGATGAACTTATGAAGTCTGCACTACAAAAACTATTATAAAAATTTAATCTAAAACTACATTAATAAAATTTATATTAATCTAAACTTAAATTAGTATAAATGAAAAAAATGTTTTAGTCTTTTAGTAGAGTTTTCAATCATTACTTATATATTTATTCTTTCATCCAAACACGATTAGATTTATACCCTTACTAATATATCCAAACATAGTAAAGATAAATGATTATTCTTTTCTATCCATCATTCTATTATTCTTTTTATCCTTCTTCTTACTCAAATTCATTACCAATGTATCAAAACAGATCCTGAAGAGTCTATGAAATGAACTCAAACCTACACATCACTACAATCCACTTCCAATATGCTGCCTTTACTTCATTCAAGCATCAAATTGCTGCCGTACTTATTTTCTCTAGCTGGGATTGCTGTCTTGATTAACATGTTGATTGAATTACCCCACTGTCTGCTGCTTTTGCATATTTCATCATAGAATTTTTTCGTCACCATGCTGAATAAAACGATTTAATTTTGATTATTATTATTATTATTGATAGTGATTTTAATGCTAGTGAATGGTTGATTTGGTATTTATTGTCAGTGAATTCTTTCTTCTTCTCCGTGGTTTGATGCTTGTATTATATTGTTCGTTATTGCTACTATTATTGGTGTTGTTATTGCTGCTACTTTTAGTATTGTTGCTGCTGTCTTTATGTTGTTGATAGAACTTGCCATTTATTGTTATTATTGCTAATTTATTGCTGGTATCACTACTGTTTTTTCCCAAATTATTGTATCGGTCTAGATCAATTCAGATTGACAGCAGATCTAGTTCATAAAATGTTGCCTTAATAATTGCTTTAAAGTTTCAATAAAACACTCCTTTTTGCAAAACTCGAAAGCAGTGGGTGGACAGAACTATTTGCCTTTGGTTGTCGATCAGAATTGGTTTAGATTTGAGTTAAAACATTTTGGGTTACCGTAACAATTCATTCCGAATCTGCAAACTATGTTGGAATCAATCCTAATAGAGAAAAAAGTAAAGCCTTGGCCAAAGCGAAAATTCTTTCGTTACTATACTGAATTGAATTAGTTGCTGATCCTATCGTTCTAATCATTTAATCATTAACAAGAAAGGAGCGACGTGGAAGCATGGTAGCCATGTAATCATCTATTTGTTTAAGTTTTATTTCTTTTATTATTTAATCGAAAACCCTACAATGATTATACAAGCAAAATCACCTCTCCTTAACGTAACAGCATAACACCAAGACTCCTCCCTCCCGTTCGTCTCGATTGTAGGTATTAATGCTATCCGACGTATCCGTTCTCGCTTGGCAGACACGATCAAATAATACAACAGTGGTATTAAAGGTAACAGGACGAAAACAATTTTAACGATCATGTTTTGAAAAATTTCAGTCCGATCGATCAGTTTAATTTAAATTTATTTTGTTAATACTTTAAAATGTTTGAATAAGGACTATATTTTTGAAACTAATAAATGCGATGTTGGATGTTATTAAGTGCCAATTAGAAACTTCGTTATTCTGTTTGGTGTTTGCAGTGAAGGATTGAATCTAAGAAAGACGCCATCGTTTTCGTCTGCTGTTAATTAACTTAATACTTCTACGTGTCGAGTCTTCGTGGAATATGTTGGATTTAATTAAAATAAAAAATAATTAGGAGCAGCTGTTAGGCATGATTGGAGATCTATCGACTATTCGTCTATTACCTTCAATTCCGTTTATTTATGTTACTTCTTTCACTAATAATACTAGTTCACTGTTATAAATACTTCGCTTTGCCGCAGTAGCGACATATCAATCTCTCCTTTTTCTTCTAATCAATACGAGAGCGATCGAGCGAGAGAGGTTGAGATCTGCGGATGGCGGTGGAAGTTGTCGACCGTTTCAGGTGAGAATTTCGAATTTGTCGTAGCCCATTTTCTCTTAATTCGATTTGATCCGAATGCAATTTTGATTTACAGTATTAGCGTATGGAATTAGGTGTTTAGGTTCCTTTCAGTTTTTTTAACTTCTTATGAATGCTGCTGTTGTACGCTCTAGCATTATACCCAATATTTAGAGTTACACTCTAGAAAATTATTTAAAACGAGTTTTGATGATCATGTTGTTTTGTCCTTCACGAGAATGAGTTCACCAGATGTTTTAAAATTTGATCAACTAATGGAAATATCGTTTACTCTTTTTTGGAAATTCAGTTGATTTAGTTTTTCTTTTAGAAAATATTTTCGTTAATGTTTTACCGGTTTAGAATGTAAACATTAGTTTGTTTTTATCCTTCCCTGTAAAACGATCCTTTTTTACGCACAATTCGTTTGTTGAAAGCGATGGATACTTTGTTTCTTCTTACTTGTTACATAAGTTCGTTTCTTCTTACTTGTTACATAAGTTTATAAATTCCTAGGTTTGGCAATAAAATGACACTTGTTAGGCAATGTCTAATCAGCTACATTGCTTCCTTCATGCTGTTGCATGTCGTGAATCATATCCTAACTTCAAATTCCTTAGAACATGTATATATTGGAATTTATATAAGCTGATCTGTTAAACATAAAAAGGCAGAAGATACTGATTAAGTTTTACCGTTCTGTATTTATTGTGACTACATAAACACCTCAAGTAAAATGAGACCTCAGAATGACTTTATAAGGCAGTAGTACTTTAGAATACCTGTTTATAGTTATTGTTACTAAATATAAGCACCTTAACTGAAACAAAGTCTCTGCTGCTTCTTTCCAATATTGGAATTTGTGTACGCTAGTTGGTTTGGAAGAGTTCTAGGGAAGTGTAATAAAATGTCTAGATGCACTGTGGTGAGATGGCATATGATAAGCACCTGACTGATTGGTCAAAGCTTGCAGTTATCGTATTAACAACAACAACAACCACAACCATAGAAGAACAACAACAATCAAGTCTAATTTCACTAGGTGGGTTTGGCTGCATGGATTTTCCATGCCAGTATGCTTTTTTTTTGGGGTCTGTTATTGGTCTTTGTATGCCTCCTTTTAACCCTCTTAACACATTGAGCTTCTTCTTTCTAGCTAGCGCATTACAAGTCTTCTCACTACCTCAAGTGAGCTTCCCTCAATTTTTTCTCAATCGGCACCGTTCGTCTTCTTTTCTATTACTTCATTTTGAATTCTGCCTGTAATTGTATATCCCCATATTGATCAAAACATCCCTTCTTCTGCATGCATAGCTTCTGAAGATGGTGAAGCTTTAGTGTTAAACACTCAGTTCCGTAAAACTAATATGAAAAATTGCAAACTTGTTAGTTGACTAACCAGAAAGTTTGCTAGATAATTGTTTTGAGAAAAGGAATACTGAGGAGCTTAAACCTAGACGTGTTCTCTTCATTGGTATATCATCAGTCCTTAGTGAAACTCTCCTATTATTAGCTTTGAATGTGCTGCTAATACATGTCCTGTATTATATAGGCTACTAAATTCTAAAATTTTGTTTGTATTTGTGGCCAACACTTGGATCCTTGTCTTTGATATTCAACCCTGTTCTTTACCTTCTAATTTGAAACTGGATTGATACTTTAAAAATAGGAGTGCTACCTATTGTAAATTGTAATATGTGTTTGGGATATTGATTAAGAATTCAATCTTTGATATGTACCCATACCCGAAAAGTGTTCTACAAGTCCAAAGATATTCTCAGTTTCTTTACAAATCTGACACACTTCTCACTGGGAACGGAGAGTACCTTGGTCATGATATGAGAAGAAAAACGAGACTTCCGTGTTTCTAAAAGGCCAAGTCTGTGATGTCAATTGATATTGAGAAGTTGCTCCTATCGTTAAAGGATGTAAAAGCATGACCGACAAAATCATTTAAAAGTTGGATTTTAGCACTCTAATTTTCCAAATCTCTAATTGTTTTAGATGCTATAGTGCAACAACAGTTGATGCAAAGTGAGATTGTCAAGTTCCTATTGCTTGTGACCTTTTTTAAGGAGTGAAACAAGTCTAATCCATAATGATGACTACGTAATTCTAGTAAAGGAATTAAATTTGTTTTTACTGAAGATAGTAATAGGACCTTGATGAACGATTGACACTACCTGTTTCAAATCACTTCAAGCCTACCAAAGCAAATATGGGATGATAATTCAACACCTAACCAAGTCACTAAAATAAACTACCAAACTAAATTTGAATAGAAAACTAGTCCTTCTAGTTAGGAAACATGCCCAAATTCGAATTCCGATCTTTGTACATGAAATAATTTTATCAATGAGTACTCGTGTGCCTTCAAAACTCCTTCCAAATTGAAAGTTATAATTGTTCAAAGTTAGAGTGCACTATCCAATTGAAATATGAACTAAATCTTGAATCCATGTTTCATTCGGGTAGTTCTGCAGTCTATCTTTTTATCTTGTCGTTTTGATCCGCACAAAAAACTTGTTCTTGAGTTTGATGGTTACAATTAGACTTTTCCATGCCAATTGTTTAAGTGCTTTGAATGTAGCATGATCTTTATTGGACAACAAGAGGCTTGTGCTCTATACCCTTTTGGTGTATTGCAAGAATATCATGAGCAAGAAACTGAAAAAGCTTTGATGTTCTTAAACTCCATGACCCTTGTCCGAAATTTGTTGTTGTGATGTAGCTTTGTTGTAGACTTAATTTCTTCTCGACTATGGTTGTCCTAGGTGCGATGACAACTGTCTTTATCATCCTTCTCAATTTCTTCCCTTACCTCTATTATTTACGAATTTGATGATTGAGATAATGCGCTTTGAGAATTTGCAATCTCACTATTGTGGCGTGATGCATGTTGTGTTTATAAAAGTCTTATTGTTGAATTAAAGTACTGTTCTACTCTATTTGTTAGTGTGGAGTTTCTTGTCGCACTTATTCACAATATCAGTAGGTGGCATAGTGGGCAAGATTTTCATTGGTATTGACCTTGCTAACTTTTTTTTCCCTTTCTTTTTTAGCTTTTGAACTTAGCCAAAACAGATCTTGGTATTTTCAGCAAAAATTTCTGAAATGATCAAAATTTGCATCTTAAGCTCTTCACATTATATTAAAGGATGGATTTCCAACCAATATTTAACTTCATTGTAAGTCTCAAAGAGTTGATTTTGGTGTTGTATTACTCAATGACCACAACTACCAAAAAGCCCTTTCAGTGAAATAATCATCAAAGCAACGGATCTTATGGTAATATGGAACACTAAAAAATTAGAAGTATTTCTGGTCGTCATTTCCATTGTTATCTCAATTGCTGCCGTGAGCCTTCACAATGTATGACTAAGGTTTTGTCAAAATGCTACTCTTGTTCACGGTAGGAGATGGAACCTGGCATTTGATACCAGATCACACAACATGCATATCAAAAGTTTTGCTCATGATTAAGGTAGGATGATAAACCTCTTTCAAGGTGGTACATGCCAATCTGCGTTGTAGTTCATTGTAAAGTCCGAAACATCATTTGTGATAATAATAAGGCTATAATGAGCTAATGGCTGTTTATATATCTTCAAATAGACGTGAACCTTCCAAGAACAGAGTTAAACTCAAAATACAACTACCGAAATAATGTAGAATATGTAAGCAAATGAACTTATAACAAACTGAAACTATCAGAGTAGACCTGAATAGAAAAATCCATCTTGACTATTGTTTTGGCAAGATCTTTATGGTGAGTAGTTGGGATTTTCTAAATCCTTACATGTTGAAAATTCTGGCCATCCGAGTTAAACGTAGTCCAATCTGAACCAAAGGGGGATTTGGATCTATCGTCCTACATGGTAGTCATGTGGCCTGACTTTTGATTATGCCATTAGTGAATGCATTGAGTACCTCTTGGCTGCCTGTAGTCATGCTTTAATTTGGCAACGTGCCTGTCGATGCTGTCATATTAAAACCTTGAAAATTACTTTGTTTATTGGAATCATTATAAGCTGAGATTTGATGGCATATGGTAGTTGCAGAAGTTGAAAGTTGCTCACAATGATTTTGTCAAATTGCTGTAGTTCTTTCTTAAATGTCATTATACTAGTGATCATTATTTCTCCTACTCCAATTCTTATACTACTACATGATGGAATATGCAACAATTATGGTTGGGTCCTGCTTATCTTACTTCATATATACATACATTCTTAAATAGTTTCTCTGCAGTTTTGCTAGGTGGAGGCAGCGAGCTTGAGGCAATGACTGCATAGCTTGCAAAAAGTAGTGATGGTATGATTTCTATTAACCTAAAATTACAGAAAGGCCTAAGAAATTGTTCCATTTTTGGTTAAAAATTTGTAAAGTTATGATTTTCATTTTGGGATATTTAAGAAACCAAAAGATAACAAGTGAACTGATACAAGAATGTCTGCAGACATTGAATTCGAAGTATGGTTTACAGTGATTCCGGGGTTAGTTTGTCGCTTGTGATTTGTCTAAGTAGTCTTTTCTTTGAAGTCTTTATATAATTTTGTGTCTTTACGATATTTACATGCAGTAGGGAACTGATTTATTTTGGCAATCATAAAGCTATAATGTAGAAATAGCACTTGTGTTGATCATATATCACAGTTGCACTTAGTGGTGTAAATATGGCAGTCCGGGTGTGTTGAGTTGATTGGCCCCACAAGACCCAATTTTTTTAGCAAAGCAGCTAAGAGAAGAATTATTTAAGCAGCTAAACACGAGAAGAATTATTATCTAAGGTCTTAATGTAATATTTATGCATTTTGGCTTGGTGCAGGAATATCATCATATAAGAACAAGTCATAAAAAATCTTATGTCAAGTTATAATTATAGGTTTTATGTTGCATCCCTTTAGCATCATGTTCCCAATCTCTTAAACAAGTTAGAATCTCCCTTGTATCACCTGGCAATGGTCAGATTTCTGATCGTTGCAGCATCCTGTAGCGACAAGCTGCACCCAAGTCATTCTCAGTCCAGGCCAGGCCGGATGGCCCACTGGTGCAGAAATTAAGACCTTCCGCAGTCTGTTACTATTCACTGACTGAGGCAGGCTAGACACAGTGTGAAAACCAGGCCACAGAAAGCCGTCCCGTTTAGCCTGGCCCGAATTTACACCTGTGGTTGCACTGCTTATGTTGTTTCCATTGTTATAGATTGATGGGTCGGTCTTAACTAATAACTAAAATCTGAAAGTTAACTTAAAATCTCCACAGTTTTCGGTTGGCTGATGTGCTTATAAACTTCCCACCTCTCTTTGTGCCTGTTCAACATATTTGTATTTGAATAAAAATATGAATCAAATGAGTTTCTTCATTCCCTAAACAATTACTTGCACATTTAGCCTTTCATTTCTAATTTTGTTTGTGGACTTCTTAAAACTGAAGTTAACTGGTTGAGGTGATCGATAGAGTTTTGCTTGGAATATGATGATCCAAAGAGAAGTACGACAAAGTCTTCGTTCTGAATCAATAGAGGCACCTTTCTTGTTCTTTCCTCATTTGGTCATGGTATTGAAGTTTTTGTGGATACAGACATAGATAAGCAATTTATTCCTCGTCTTCCAAATCCCTCTTTTTTATAGGCATTCCATAAAAGCTTTGTTGCAAGATTAGAATAAGCATCTTCAAAGTAGTGGGGTTGCCAAGCAACAATCCCATTTCGGTTCTTAAGACCCGGTCATCGAATCATGCATCGACGGCGAGATTGAAGGTACTCAATCGAGTAATACCATTTTGGAGTCAGCAACAAGGAAATTAAGCTTTTGATTCAGAAACTAAAGCTGAGAGAAAGCGGATGCTCTCTGTATTAGTAAATAGCTAGAAGGATTATTCTCATGCTTAATCTGAGGTGCTGGCTGTCTTTTAGTTGTATGACAAAATTAAAAGAGCGATCTGCAGTCAAGAGACTTGTAGAATGATTCTAGAGATAAGTTCCCCTTTGAATTGTAGTTGGAGGACAGGAACCATGGTCTTCCAGAACTGAAATTTTAAAGCGAACTTTTCAAACATAAGAAAATGGAGTTAGACTCCATACAGTTCTAATTCACTTTAATTCCTTGTTTTGAAACTCCATTTTGCTTGGAGCCTGGCGACGTGAGTCCCAAACAAATATTAAACTACCCAGTGGTTTAGTGGTGATAGAAGAGCTTCTTGAATTGGGTAAACTATAGATAAATTCTCTGCTGGACGGCTGTCATTAGTCTGGTCTAAAATGAACGGAGTCTACCTTTCAGGCTCCAAGCTGGGGTAACCAGTGTTCTAAAATGTGTTTGCATGACCTTCTTATTCAAGTGGCTAAGCATGTACCACACCTTAGTGCAGACTACCAGATGCTGACTTAGAGTCTTAGACAGACTGCATGTTATTGGCCCATATGTATACCAGGTTGGGCTAGGGGCTTACATTGCATTGTGCTGCATTCAGGCTGGCCTAGGCAGGCCTTGCAATGTACAACTAAAAGTTATATTGATAGTTTTTTGTTTTCCAGGTTTTCAAGTATCTGGGTTGAGATCTTTTTAAAGCTCAGTCATCATCTATAGACGTCAGAGTGTGCAGATTGTGGTGGTGCGAACACTTCAATTCATACTTTGACTAGAGATTAGCCTAATAGATATTAGCTTCATATAAGAGTTAAAAGAAATTGCACCTTCCCTGTCTGGGCTTAGCACATTGATCTCAAATAATCAAAATTCTAGTCCACATGTATTTACATGATAATACATAAAAAATTGTAATGTTTAAACAGAAATTTGTGTAATTAAATCTCTAATGTCATTTTCTAGATGCCTTAGGTTAGGTACCTTCATAACACCTATGTTGGGTTTAATGATCAGTAAGTGCATGCTCATACCGCATTCCGTTCTTTTAGAATGTTGGGTTTAATGATCTCAATCCTCATTAAGCAAGACGCAAACAGATCAAGACGAGGTAGACTTGGTAGATAGTTGAGATAACAAAAATGCTATATAGACAAATTCTCAATTTATCCACTTTCCTTTGTATTTGAATATAATATTAATATTTTACTCTTATTTTCAGAATTATGTAACCATTTGAATTAAGGGCCTATTAGGAAGGTACGGTATTTGAACCTTATACCATGGTCTTTGAGCTATTACAATTGTATTGTAAAAACCATTGTTTAATAACAACAAATCTAGTGTTTGGTGATGCTTACTTATGGTCCAATGACTCCCTAGTATTCCCAAGTATTACAAAACCATGTCTCTTTTCTATTCATTAGGTATTTAATATGGCATTAATCAAAGCTCTACCAACTCAACTTAGCAGTTCTACAATGCACCCAAAATTTGAATATAGCATTAAGCATAAATTGAAAACTATTGAGGTAGCTTAAAACATGCATTACTAAACACTCTTATGAAGCTCAAAACTATTTCCTTTTGACATACCATGGTATGGAAATTGTTTTTCCTTGGTATTACAACACCATTGTTAAAGTTCACCTAGATGCCAAACTTTCACCAAACATTTCTTTCAACCTACCCATTTGAATTTGGTTACAAGCAGCAATAATACTTGAAGTTTATAATGCCCAGATGGTAAAAGTATTTTAGTGATTCCCATTTCTCAATGATAGAGTTTGTGTATTTCCTATGAAGTCATTTGCTTCTCGGTTCCCATAGATTTGATATGAGCTTAATATACCGTAACATTAAACCACATCTTTAATTTGAAGAAATCTGAAAATGACATGATTAGTACTCTAGATTGAGATAGGATATTCCCAGCAGCAAATTATTTTCAATGGAGTTGATGGCTGCTGTCAAGTCAAGAATGTCATATCAATGTCTATTTATTCCTTAAAGTACTTAGCCTAATTTGGGGTCTTCACTGGCCTCATCTGCATGCTGCTGTGGAGAGCTCAGTTCAAGCTTCAGTCGCACATTCAAATTGTCTGTGATTCTCAAGCCTAATGGTAGAGTCGGTCCGTGAGTAACTTCTTCATTTAGTCCTCTTGATCCATAAACCTGGAACAGAAATTTCAATGTCAATTGGTTGCTTTGTGTTTTCTTGAAATTTCTCTCTAGAAGTTTTGAGGTGTCTATCAGCCTTTTTAGTTTGACAGCAATGCTATCAATGTGTGTACCTTCTTGTGAAGTTTCACATTTTCTTCGAGGATTATCTTTTCCTGCAGACAAATCACTAATTCAGTAATGATATTCATCAACGTAAGGTCTACTTCATTCTCACAAGCATACCTTCCTTCTTAAATCCTCGATTTCATCTACAAAAATTTGCTCCTGTGTAGGTGAGGCAAAATTTGAAAAATGAGTTTCATACTTCATATGAAGATTGGTTGATTAAGTTTGACAAAAAAGCAGTAGTTTGAAGACCTTTCTCGTTCTAACTGCTCGAAAACTCGTCGCTAGTTGGTTCTCTAGCATCTGCAGATCATTAACAGAGAGACCAGAAAGATTCTCTCCTGTCAGCTTCCTGGAACCATGAATTTGAAAGTTGAGATTATGCAATTTTATCTTGTAAAAAGTTACGCAATGCATGTGTGGGATTGCTTTCTACATGTGCAATGCTGTTTTCCTAAAAGAAGCGAACTTCACTAGAACCACCATAAACATGCAGAACAAAGTACTTTTTCTTATATTTTGTATCATCTCATAATGTTTTGAGCTCTTTTCATATTCATGAGTTATTGAAATGATGAATTCCTTGATCAATCTAGGCTCTTACTATGTAGCTTGGCATTTATCTATCATTGTAACTTGTTTCGAAGTGTCTTATATTATTTTGTTACCCCTTGGGAGACATGTTAATGTGTTTAAACTACACTAATTTCCTGTGCAAAGACAAACTAACTTTCACCTTCGTGTAACTAACTTGTTGCATGCTTAATGGATCATATTGTGTACTATCAAAGATGCCTGCATCCACTAAATTGTTCCTAATTATGTGTCTGACAGGTATTGGTTTGTACCGGTGATCTTCTTGCAAGTTATGCAATTGGTGCCTCAGACTTGCTGCTTCCTTCTGCCAAAACTAGTGTATATAACATACCAGATTCAATATGTTAGCATGGTGCTAGAGAATAAGTATCCAATAGATTTTAGTCTAATTGAAAATTTGAATATGAAGGCATGTGATAGTCACAAAATGCTTGATTAGCTATAGACAATACACACTAGAAAAGCAGTAGTAGGCAGATACTGGTAGGTAAACTATTCCTTACACAACCTCAATGCAATAGCTAGAATAATTTGCCTATAGTCATTGGTTTCTTCCATAACACAGAACTTTTTTGTCGATTGTCTCCATCAGTCCTTGCAATATTCAATTCTCACTGGTGTTCTTGCAAACACAAGTTCAGTATTTATTTATTTTTTTATTTATACATGTGAAGTGAAGCATTTTACATGCACCTGCATTGTGCTATAGATAACGTGCAGAACCTCAAGCAGATGTGTTGCTATCACTGGATCTAATGCCTAGTATTCAGAAAAGAGTTGCACTCAATAACCATGATAAACTGATTTAAGGCCTTTTTTTTCAGCTTCAATTTGCAAAGTGGTGATCACAAGGTAAGATTTAAGGCCCTTTATTTAACTTAATACTTTTGAAAACCTTTTTACTAGAAGCATTATGTTGAAACGTATTTCATAAATGTTAAATAAATTTTATTGCTTGTCATCACATATTTACAAATTAGTCTGTCATGTAATGAGTTAATTTCTATCTACAAGCAATATATGACTCAAGTGTAGCTGTTTCCTTCACTCTTTTTTCGATGCTGGTCTATGTTCCACTTTAGTCATGCTATTGTTAATGGCCTGGTAAGACTTAATAAGTTTGATTAGTCACTGACAGTTGGATTAAACATACCTGGGCTTCTGAATTTGCATTTGGCTCTTCGGAATGCCCCTCTTTTGTTTTGTTGTATCTGTCGATCACTGAGTTTATACTGAAATAGAACTTAATGTCAAGATTTAGATGGTGGGAGGGTTTCATAATGCAAGAGTGATGGTTTGCATAATGGATGTAGCATTATGCATTTTGCTCTACTAAAGGATATAATCACTATACCAGTTCACACACAAACACACACACACAAATGGAATAGCTGTATGAAATTCTGGAAGTTTTCATGATTTTGGTTGTTGAGATAATCTGCTTTTCGTTTGACATCTCTTTACTTATTTGTCTACTCTCAATGATTTTGTTTGGATTCTGAATGAATCCTCTCATGTAAAGCCTCAAGGGGTGATAACATCTTATAGTTTGAATTGGCTCCAAATGTTACTTGGAATTTACATAATTTAGTATCTTCTTGTATCAATTCTTTGCATCACCCTCACTTTGTTGAGTATAGGCATTTCTCTATTAATTTTGGTACCTAAATGTCATAACAATACTTCAAATGTGACTGCTTGGTGCTGTATAGCCAGGGGAAATATGTTCTTTGGCATGTGCAACCGCTGAAGGTTGGCCATTATTTGACAATTTCTTTTAGAAGTTTTTTCGTACCAGATTTCCACTTACATGTTTACATGTTTTCTGGCTTACTTTTGAGGGCTCTTTATCTATCAAGATTTTTTAACTCTTTAAAATAGATGTAACTTGTCTGGTGTGCAGACTGCTGCAAGACAATTAAAGTAGTGAAGAGCAAGTTATCTTTGATAATAGCATATCAGGAATTAAAAAGAAAAAAAAAGAGTTATGACATCTTCTAGTTTGTGCACAGGACTCTCCGATTTTATCCTCTTTGTTTTCGTCATTGAATCAGTGTGTGCTTTATATTTTTCTTATGCATCTACTAATATCAAATTTCTACCATTGATCTGATAGGATCAGCTAGTTGATTATCAGTTGTAGTTTCAGTCTTTTTGTGAGAGAAAAAAGCAAAACCATGTAGTCGATCTCGATTAGACCTTGCTACATTCTTCCTAAGAAATTGTGACTCCATCAGCAAGCAGGAATATATGGTTTGCTAGATTCTTCTCTTACCTTTTGCATTAAGATAACTATATGCGCATAAAAAATTCATTTGAATATGACAAATTTACACATTTCGGCTGATGTCTGCACTCACATTGCAGGCCTACTTGGCTTTGATGGCATGCCAGTTGGGTCTGCCCGGTGAAGAAGTTGGCAACAAAAGCAACTCAATTCAAGGCCACCTACAATCATAAATTTGTTCCCTAATGGCTCTCTCAAACATAGGTTGTTCCCTGCCTTCCCTCACTTTCCTCTTATGTTATTGTTAATGGTCAAGAATGATGTATCTTTGTTGCAAATTTCTTCTGTACATCTTCATGCCTCTCTTCTTCAGTCAGCCAGATTGGTGATCAACCTTGGCTGGTGATAATTTAGATTAGGGTCGAAGTCTGGGAGATCAACATGACTATATAAATTATAGTTAAATGGAGTAAAGGCAAGATTATGGTACTCGAACATCAGCTAAGCTCCTATCAAGAGTTCAGAACATCAGATACTGCATCTGATGTAACTGATTTACTAGGTAGATCATAGAAAGGTAAGTTTGATATTATCCCTAGAGTTGAAGTGACTTTTAACTGCTTTTAAGTGCATGGTATGATGATTTCTCAGATGTCAACCTAGTTTAGAATTAAAAAACAAATTAGAAAATCAGAAGTTTTAAGGTATGCAATTGCAAGGTGTAGATAAAATGATCAGCAATACACTAAATGCTTTTCTTTGGTAACCTTACTGTTTAAGCAAAATGTTGTGAAACCATGTTTGGGGGAGTCAAATTCTAGTTGCTCTCTCCCAAAATAAGGAGCTTTTCTGGTATATCTTGAATCTTTCAGTAATAGAATTTGAATCAATAATGAAACAATGTCCTAATTAATTGTTATGTATCCTTTCCCTTTTGCCCCCTTTTTTCATTGAATTGAAAGTAAGATGATTGAATGGCATGAATTCGAGGAGGGATTTCTAGATGAAAACGCATGCATGTCACCTTGTGTTTGTGAATTCGTAGGGCCTGCCGGTGCTTGAGAAGACAATTACACCGACTTCAGCATCACAGAGGATGGCAAGCTCATTGGCCTTCTTGAACAAACCCTTCCTCCTTTTGGAGAAGGTAACTTGTCTCCTTGTTGCGTTGTCTATCCTTTTAATTGCAATCTTTCCCCTCCCCATCAGTGTGTGCTCAAGATGCAATCTGACCAGAGAAGTCTGGATTGCCGACCAACTAATACTACTAAATTTGACGATGATTCCTGATAAGAAGAAACAAATGTTTAGGAAGACCAAATTAGGAAAGTATTTGATAGAAATACGCGATCAATACAATCGATTTATGGAAAAAGGAATTCAGAGGAGAGGAGATCTGCGAATGAACTGGTGAATGCCTTATCTGGGTATAGGCCTTCTGGTTTTTGGGGCTTTGAGTTACTGCTGCTATATATTAATATTAAAACAATGTCATGACAATAAGGCAAGCGTTGGTGGTTGGCTACTTGGCTTTTTCCTTGTTCTAGATTTTAGTAGCTGTCTATCTGTGTTTCGCTTGCAGCATGTAGTTCTTGGTTTCCTTAAATGCTTGGGGATTAAACCTATGAACTGTTACATATAAAGAAAAAGGTGGGCCCCGCTTTTCTCTCAAAAGGTTAAACCGAGCAATCAGTTGAAGGTGAAAATTTCCTATGTTCACTGCGAGTTACATTCAAGTTCATCTTTACTCAACTTTCACGACATAATTTATTAATTAATTTGAAAATAGATAGCATTGCTCATATGGACTGAAAATTAAAAGCTGAAGTCAAATATGATCAAGAGTCAGGTATTCATTTTCCTTCCGTTAGATTCAACTCGAGGGTTTTATCGCATCAGCACATTTAGCGAACCATCTGTTGTTGTACTTTAGCAGAGCTTCCAATTATTTAGTTACTCCAACTAAGGGCGCGTTATTTGCGAAGAAGCGATGGGGAGATGAACTTCTGAAAATTAAGTTATTAGATTTGAGTTCAGTTCTGAGTTGGGTTCAGCTCGATATTATGTTTGATCATTTCTACAAATAAGAAACTAAAAGTACTTTTTATTTATTTTTTAAATTATTAATTTATTAATAACTATATATCAATATTAGAAAGTCAACAAATATGCATTATTGAATCCATTTTGCATTATCTCTCTCCACAACAACATTTATGTAAATTAATCAACAAATACGTGGTATAGGTAACCTACAAATATAATACAAATTCACTTCTCCAATAGCAATAATATTATATAAATCAAATGCATACATTTCACTTACTCACAAATAAAATTGTATGTTACTATTTTTATTACAAATATAGACAGACCAACAACAATAACAAAACCAGTTAATAGAGAACATGAATTATATTTAATCACTTGACATCATATGGACAAATCTCAGGAAAATCTTACTAAGAAAGCACACCTCACAAGCCATCATTTGAGAAAACTAATCAAATAGCCAAATATTTCATAGCATTGAAATTCTTACAAATATTTATTATCAAGTACATAAAACCGTTTCCAATTCAAGCAGATAAGCAAAATGAAAAACATCATACATTAAAAGAGCAAGTTCATCGAGCAAGTAAAGATAATCTTAAAATGTTGCTATATAATTATTCAACGTATCGTTGCAATCTTGTCTCTCAACTTTTGCCATTCGCTGTTTGAGGATGAAGTTTCTTACGGAATACCTCCTTCGAAGGCGATTTCTTCTTTTGTTCCAAGCCCTTTCTGTCAGAAGGTAATTAGCAACACCAAAGTCCATGTCTGATCTATTAGGAACAAAATTTATTTCCATGCTATAGATTATAAGCATGTAGTTGCATGTTGCGACTTCTCAAAACTGCAATCTGAACCATGGGGAGTGAATCTCTCATATAATATTTATATTGATAGATATGGTAAGTTGCTTGAAGATGTCAAGAAGCCTTTATACGAGGGATGTACAACCTCAAAATTATCGTTCCTCGTAAAACTGCTTCATGTTAAGGTGCTTAATCGTTGGAGCAACAAAGGTTTTAAATATGCTGCTTGATTTTTTAATGATGTTTTTCTGAAAAGGCATTTACTTCCTTCGCTTTACTACTAGTCTGAAGGTTCTTAAGGACTTAGACTTGGGATGGGAATCTATTATTGTATGCGAGAATGATTGTGTTCTCTTTAGAAAGGAATTGATAAAAAAAAGAGTAGAATGTAATGCATCAAAGTGGAAGGTTAATGATGGCACCAATAAGATGGTTCCTAAAAATGCTTTTCGTCATTTTCATTAGTACCCAAATTGCGATGATTTTATATGTCAAGAAAGATAGCCCTAGATATGAGATGACATAAAAAGAAACGTGCTGTTAGATATTCCTGCAAGATTAACTCAAGAGGGGAGGGGTGAATTGAGTTAGTCTATAAGAATTTTTTTTATCAAATTTGTTATCCTACTGGCAGCGAGCTTACAGCCGGCTGTGTCAATGCTGTAACCTGCAGACAGAGAGAGTTAGAGTGTTTACTGACATAAGTGACAAAAAGTAGTGCTCAGGGTATTTAACGTGGTTCGGCAAAACTCTTTTGCCTACATCCATGGTCGCTCTATCACCAGAGCCAAAGCTTTACTAGACCTTTAATAAGCTACAAATACACCTAGAGCAAAGTGCTTCGCCAAGCACATTTACTCTACCGGGTTTCTTCGCCAAGACAACCCCTAACAGCCTACTGGACACACCTGTCCCCCTGGCTGATTTGCTAGCTCTATTACAAGGTCTAAGAGCTTACACCAAGCTCTACCTGAGCTTCCTTTACCGGTGCCTGCAGCACCACCTTTACACCGTCAGTAAGAAGTTATAAGAAAATAAACAAAGATTGAGCGCAGGATCTATCTCATGAATGTTAAGTGTTTATGATGTGATTCAGATGAGATGATCGGAGAGGTTGCTGAGAGAGATTTCTTCAGTATGATTTGCAGCAAGATTTGTTTGTGTGGAGTAGTCGAGTTCGTGACTAGCAGTAGGATATTTTTGTGTAGAATGGTACAGTTCTTGTATATCTCTATTTTTGTTTGGGTTCTTTCTACTTCTATTTTCTTTATGTTCTCTCCCTATTTTTCTCTCTTTCTTCACGTTGTTTCTTCGTTGCTGTGACTCCCTTCTTATAGAGTTTCTTTCCTGTGCAGGAGCCGTTAAGGAACGTTGCCGTTGGCGCTCGGTTCTTCACGTCATAGAGGAAGTGGTGTTGTCCAGTGGTCTTTCAGCTGTGTTTGTGTAAAGTCTCCATAGCATTAAATGCGTTGAAGAGGTTTGAATTTGCTGCCAACGGTTGAAAGCTTAATTCAGCTAAGCTTCTGTCTGAGACTCGGTGAGCTGATGAGTTGATATGCCATGTCCATAATAAATGCAATGCAGGTTGACTGCTTGACTTGATCAAAGATTTTGACTGCTTTCTTCCCTTGATTATTGAGCTTTGCTTTTATATGAAATTGAGGATGATTTTAGCTCTTGTAAATCTTCTATTTGAAATGTTTCAGTCCGTTGTGAGTGCAGGTGATTTTTGAAGCAAGGGAAATTTTGCTGCCGTTGAACACAAGGGTCTGTTTCGAAACAGAGAAGTCTTCTTATGCTTCAGTAGTCGAACAGCTGACTGTAATGTGGCTGTGGCATCCTCTGTCCCGTATGCTGTCCTCTGTCCCGCTTCGAGCAGTCGAGCAGCTAACTGTGATGTGGCTGTGGCATCCTCTGTCCCATATGCTGTCCTCTGTCCAGTATGTAGTAGCTCAGCAGTTGGTTGTATGATGGCTGTTCTTGTCTGCTGTAAATTAAATGATCTTTGTTTGTCTAATTCTGCAGAATTTGTTTTCAGATTATTAGTCTTATATAAATCATAGTTCTTAATTCTTTGTTATCATCAAAATTATCCTTGTAATTCCAACATGTGCAAATAATCCTGATATTCTGAGACATCCTGCAAATGCTGCGGGTTTGAATGATTTTGATGTGGAGTATCCTTAGTTTGCTCATGATGCTCGAAACTTGCGTATTGGCTTGACAACTGATAGTTTCAATTATTTTAAGGATATGAGCAATGCTTATAGCTGTTGGTCAGTTATCTTATTACCATATAATATACCTGTATGGATGTGCCTGAAGGAGCCATATTTTATAATGTCACTTTTAATTCCTGAAAAGAAGGCACTAGTAGAGATGTTGATGTATATCTTTAACCACTGATCGAAGAGTTGAAGAAATTATGGGAGAATGAAGTTCCAACATGTGATACCATCTTTAACATTATATTCCAATTGCATGCAGCTATTCTATGGATTGTAAACGATTTTTCTACATATAGAGTTTTATTCGGATGGAGCACAAAAGGCTATTTGGCATGCTCTATTTGTAAGAAATACCCATATTCGATAATTTAGAGACAAAATTAGTTATGTCGGCCATCGTCACTATTTGCCGAGGATTCATCCATATAGAAGGAGTAAGAAATTCAATGTAAAGTAAGAACCAGTAACACTACCTCGTATGTTGTCACTTGATGAATTGTTAAGCAGATAGAGATTTGCAAAACATGAAGTTTGGAAAACCTCCATGTGGTAAGAAGAGGAAACGCATTCCTGAAGAGCTTAATTGGACAAAATAAATATTTTTTTTGAACTATCGTATTGGAAAGATATCACAACTCGACACAATTTTGATATCATACATATCGAGAAAAATATTTGTAATAAGATTTTGGAAACTTTATTGATTGTAGATAAAAAGACGAAGGAAAACTTTAAGACTTGTTGGGACTTTAAAAATTAGGGTATACGACGTGAGCTGCATACATAGAAGTTAGATACTAATAAGTGGGAGAAACCGATTGTGGCGTTCATATTATCACCTCAGGAAAGAAAAAAATTTTGTGAGTTTCTTAAATCTGTAAGATTTTCTAATGGATATACTAAAAATATTTCTAGGTGTGTAAATATGGTAGACTAAAAAATCTCAAGGGTGAAGAGTTATATAATCATGTTCTGTTGCAGTGCTTACTTCCCATTGGTTTGCATGGGTATTTCAAACAAAGAGGTGCTGTAAGTAACCAGTGAATTGGAAAGTAATTTTAGGGAATTATGTGCAAAGACTTTAAGATTAGATGTATTGAAAGAGTTATAACAGAAGATTGTGATTATTCTTTGCAAGTACGAAATGATATTTTTTTGGGTATTTTTTTGATATCATGATACATTTAGTTGTGCACTTATCAGGAGAAATCACCAACGAGGGTCTGTTCATTATAAATGGATATATCTTATAGAGAAGTGAAATTTTATTATGGGAATCTCAAAATTCTTGTTTAATTTCTCTATTGGAATCATATAGTTTTTCTTTATTTCATCCATACATACAAGGCTCTTGGTATGCTTAAAGTTATTATTCATAATAGATCACGTATAGAAGGTTCTCTAGCAGAACCTTATATAGTGAATGAGTGCATAAGTTTTCCCTCTAGATACTTGTGAGGGTTGGAGAATAGATTCAATTGACAAGAACGATATAAGGATGGAGAGCAATAGGTTGATACTACATTATTTGTATTTTCTTAGAAGGTCTGACCATTGAGTAAGGCAAACCAAATTATCCTCACAGGAGAGGAGTACAGTTTATCACATTTGTTTGGTTTAAATAATTACGACGAAGACGTTCCATATCTTATGTAAGTATTTAAGATCTTGAAAATACAATATTCTTTGGCGCTTACTAATCATAACTTATAATTACAGTGAGTAAGAAGAGCTTCTAAAAATGGAGAGTCCATTTAATTAAAAAACAAGACAAATAGATGTGTTTCCTACGTGATTCAAAATGAAGTATGAAATACTATACAGTAATTAGTTTATCGTTAGATTTTATTTATGGCCATTACTTTTTAATGAATAATTATTCCTTTTCTTTTATAGATAAGATATCTCCATGTCACTATGTAAGAAATCATATATGATATGTATTCGCTAGTCTTTGGTTTAGATAAACGTGCAATTAGGTATTCTGCATGCATTGTCAATTCGGTGAAATTTCTAACAAACAAACATGAGTGTCATTTGTTCACTCAAAATAGTGGTATTTGTGTGCAAGGTGATTATAAAGATCAAGTTTTAAATTTCTTTGTTATTTTGAATGAAATCTTGAGTTTTGCATATCCCAAAGACCGTCAAATCTTGCTATTCAAATGTGAACGGTTTGATTTAGAACACATAAAACCCATCAGATTGATTATGACTTTACTAGTATCCAAATTACAAAGAGATGATATCAAAATGACTCGTTCGTATTTCCTATGAATGTGACTCAAGTGTTTTATGTTCTTGATACGAAGCTAGATAACGACTAGGTTGTTGTACAACAATCACAATATCGATATTTATATTATCACTCGTTATTTGGTTATTTGGAGGAAGCAGAGATTAAGAAAACACAAATCTTGGTGATTATGCGATCATCGTCAAGAATGATGCCTATCAAGAAGTGAAATGTTCGAGCGTAAGAAATGGAGATTATAATATAGAGATAGATCATCTAAATAACATAGTTGAACTTGATAATGAAGTGATTGAAGTTTTGGATGACTAAGAAGTCATTCACCCTATTGACGATCAAAATGAAAATGAGAGCTCGGACGATATAACCATCGTGATGATGATTGCAATTGAATTATAAGTCACATGTGTGATTAAACCAACCTTATACAATTTTTTTTCTTCAATTTAAATTTGAAGTTCTAAGTTTTTTCTTTATGTATACGGAACTTTGTATACAGGTGTTCCTTTTTTTAATATTTATCTTTATGGCGCTGGCAACATCTAACAATAGACGACTTTCATTACAATCAACCCTGAATATCGTTGATTTGGAAACTCAATATCCTAATAATGGCTCTAGTAGCAGTAAGTTATTTTTTTAAAATTAATTTCGTCATTTACTAATTATTACATCTCATAGTAGTCCTCTAAGTAAGGTTTGTTATCACACAAACATAACGTCAGCGTGCGGGCCATAGATGTAGTGATCTGAAAATGTATATATTGAGAAATAAGAAAAAGTCAAGGTTGATATTCCAAATGGCGTATGGAGACCAGTAGGTGAACATGCAAGTTGGTTCAAAAGAGAGATTGCATATCTGATTCGAACTTATGCTCCCATAAATAATACTAAATGTTGGAGTAAGATTGACAACTCTATTAAGAATGAGATTTATTTCATAATGGTTGTAAGTATCATAAAGTTGGCATAATCTACATTATTAAGGGTTTGACATTTGTTATAAATTTTTTTATTAGCGCAGGATAAGTTTGAGTTAGATTTGTCTGATACTAGGACTTGACATGTTTACATAATACTAGATTCCAACGACATAAAGATTAGTATCATAAAGATTCCAACGACATGTTTACTAATTATGAGTGTCATGACTGCAAAGGAGTGTTGGTGGTGGAGACAACGCTTGAGCAAACCCTGTTAGGACTTCTCCTATACAGCAGTCCGACGTGAAAAATGGATCTGACTTCGCGATCAATTTGATTCACCAGAATGGATTGTAAAATTCATTTATTTAAGTTTGTACTTAGTTTTTGTATCTCATTGGTGGATAATACCCTTATAGTTTGTTATATGCAAAGCAAATCAGAAATAGCAAAAGCTGCTCGTGCAAAGAATAGCAGTGAGCATACAACAAGCTTACACACTTTTGTATCTATATAGCGAGAGAAGGTATTTTTCTTATAGTTTTGTAATTAACTGCTTTATTTGGTTTTAATATAACAAAGACAATAGGACTCTAATTAATTAACTTGTATTGATTCTCTTAACAATTTTGTAGAATGCCAATTATATTAATTTGTATAAGGAGACGCATATTTTAAATGCAAAAGAAAAAAAGAGCAGCTAGGTGTCGGAGGAGTCGCAATCGAATTATGTAAGTTATATCCATTCTACTCAAATTTTTAGCAATTAACCTTAAGAGTTAAGGTTTATAATATGTTATGATATTTTGTCTTAAATGAAATACAGAATCAAATATTAGATATGCAGATCAAGTTCCGTAGGAGGAGGACGCCGTCGATGATGAAGAGATATGCCGATAGGTGCTTGGGAAAGCACGTGGGTATATTTGTGCATGTGGGTGTGGACCTAAGTCGCACCCGTTTTGCTAGTTCCTCTACCCAAACATATGAGAATTCGGTTTTGAAAGATCAGGTTGTAACCCTAGAGGAAAAAAATGAAAGACAATAGGGTCAACTTGAGAAGCAATAATCTCAGCTTTAGAAGCAATAAAATGAACTGCTTGACACTAATCAACGCCTCCGTAAAAATGAAGAAAAAATATCATTTCTCATGAAGATGTTAGGAAAGCTTCAGAATGCTACTAGATCACCTATATAGTAAGTTGATTATGTGTTTCTTATTATTTATTAATTTTACTTTATTTCAGCTAGGGAAGAGATATATTTATTGCTTAGCTAAAATTTTCGTTTGGCCTGATTTTTGTCATTAATTTTTTTTAACATATATATGTTTGATCGAGTAGCATTAATGTTTGATCTAGTAAGTGTAGTTGCATTACATGTAGATGCGTAGGTAGTCTTATATAAATTTGTAATAGTGCTATCTCTGTCATACTGATGGCAGTGACATGAAGAGAGCTAGCTAGGTACTTGTGTGTAAGCCTAAGTAGGGTTTTGTTTATTATAACAAAGATCATTTGTATGTTCTTTCTTATTAAAGAAATATTATTAGTACTTTTCAAGAGTGAAATATATATATGATGTTTGAGCTAATTTAATTAGCTAATAGGTTTATATATAGAAAGAACCATCATGTGAAATGGTTTTTTGTAGACTTTCACTATATGCATCTACTTGTTATTAATGTATCATCTGTATATATGCTGCTACTAGCTTTGTGAATCCAGTCCAGGGGGAAGTCGGCTCTGTCAATATCGCTACCAACTTATTATTTATCAATTAGCTCTGTAAGAATATTATGATTTCAAAACATATATATTTTTTGCTCAGTATGTCAGGTGTGTAAATTATTTTCTTTGTTTATTGTAACGATGGTGTTTCAGATAACTAGTTACGGTGCTTCGTTGTAAGTGAGACCAAGCTTTCTTTCTTTGTTCATCTTCAATTAATTATGAGCTAATGTATGAACGCAATCGCAAAACCGAACTGTAATTAGTTTAACCATTTTAGGAATACAAATACTTAGTTTTTCTTTTCATCTATTTATGTGTTGAATTTTTTGTGGCGAATGGATCTTGTTGCGTATACACTCTAGTGTCGTTAAGTGTTGGATGATATGATTGGCATATATGATTACTGTTATAGAATTAAAAATAGCAATCTGGCGCTATATTTATATTAATTGCGGATTAGCAATCAGTCGACACTTACCGACTGAACAGTTAAGTGGCAAACACCGATGTTCGTTAGTTGGTAATTATCGACCAACTAAACAGTTAGTCGGTATTTACCGACTATAGAAGCAGTCGGTATTTACTGACCGTAGGTTCCATCGGTTTTTACCTACTATATTGTTATTCGGTAACCTTTCCGACGAACGAATTAGTCTGCAAATTACATCCATCTTTATTAGTCGGTAATTTACTATGCAACGCCGGCTAACTGTTACAGTCAGTTGGTAACTGATTTATCGATGATATTTTGCCGACGGTTTACAAACTACCAATATTTCAGTTGGTTGCTGACTGATATTGTCAATCGGTGAAGCTGTTAATTGTAAAGTTATTGCACGTTTATAAATTCGCATAAAGTGAAAGATGCTTCATCATCTGGCTAACTGTTAAACCGTTGCGCATATCCTTTAAAGTCCACAAATCATTACATTTCTATCCTAATTTCTACAGTAGAATTTAATCCGTGCTAGCATGTGCGACCGTGTGCGTTTGGTACTCGGCCCGTGCTATATATCATCTTCCCTAGGTCGTACGCAACTATGTTCAACCTTAATATTTGCCGATATGTACTTTTACAGGCACCTGAATGACTCTGCTCTAACGTGTGCCTACGCACTTCCACATGACATTAACCGACATAGTATCTCCCAACACTATGTGTGACTTTGTGCGACTTTAATTTAACATTGCGTCTCTATACGAATTAGGCATTTGGAATGGACAGTTAATATAATGGCACGGTTAATGAAATGGTTGCTTATGGTCACAATTCTCATAATGAAATAAGAAATTACACATAGTAATGATAACACACTCGTTTATAACTCTACTAATAATTCAAAATTTGGCTAAATTTTTCATAGCTATTATCTTATCTTATTATGGTATCAGTGAAGTGATATTGGCCGTATATAGTAAGATTATGTGCTACCGATTGGTGCGAAAATGTGTACGTTTTAGTGTGACACGTGCAGCATTATTCAACCTGTGCTATGCAACTCAATCTGATCGTTGGTATGTTATTATGCTAAACAAAATTGGTATTGTGTGTTTGAAGATACCTTCTTAATTGAAACAGTCATAATTTTGTCTTGATTTGTGATAATAGATAATGATGCAAGCTAGGTATCAAAAAAATAATGAAAAGATTCTTCTGTCACATCCAAAAGCAAAGCACAACCAAACTGTTTTTCAAAAATATTTCAAAAATACACTTCACCATTTGTCACCATCCAAAAAATCTCTATTGGAAGTAAAAAGTTTAAAAGTTAAAGTCTTGAGTTTCTAACTAGTAGACTATAAGTGGAGTTTTCTAGTTTAATGAACAATTGAAATAGATGAACTTTTTGTAACTCCAAAGCTTGTGAGGGGAAACGTAGTTTCGTGCATTTAAAACATGCCCTCAACCTCTTCCATTTCTGTCTAATGTCTCCCCTATTACTTTATCTATTCTATTCTCTTTATCTTTCCTTTCTCATTCTCCTTCCTTTTTTTCTTCTTTTCTTTCTTAGCCGCGTATAATCCTTCCCGCCCATTACGTCCACTTTGTTGTTGCCCTTCTATCTTGTTCTCGTTCTCCTCTCGCTCTACTGCTAAAGCCATTACCCATCATGCACAAGATGTCCGGCCGCGGCCATGCAGTGGAGAAGCCCTAACTTCACAAGACCTTCCCGCTGGCTCTTCCGTTATGAGATACAGAAAACCATCTCCTTATCTCGTTTAAACTTTCCCCTTTATCAATTAGTCGAATTTTTGCTGCAAGGATGATATTGATCATTAGGCTACTATGAAATCGCTTAATTCCAGCCACGAGCATTCACTTTCTCTCTAGTCATCCATATGGTTGAGTAGATTAGTGTTGCTATCTTATTGTGTGCTTTGGAGTCGCCCTTTAGCTTGAACCCTAAATAGCCAAAAGTACGATGAGCCAGTAGGCTCCTTGAAAGGAGATGAGTATTGATGTTTATTTTATGCTCTCTAAACTTATCTATGAGCCTCTAAATAACCCACTTCATATTAGGCATCTCTTGGGTAAAAATCAACAAGTTCGTCTTTGCATCGTGAGGCCAATTAGGATTCCGATCGTCTACTTTAATTTGGTAAGCCTTCATAACTCGTTAGCACTAACATTAGTCGAGTATTTGATTTGAATACTATTGGTTGAGGATTGGTTTGGTTTCGCTAATTGCTAGTAAAGTGGTTATGGTTTATTCGGCTTTTAGGTTTGCGAAGTCGGAACTACTATTGTTCCTTGGTGATAACTTTTGTATTTAGGTGATTGCTTGGTCCCTAGGTGAAGGTTATAATGTCTTTCTTTTTTTTAACTATATCGCTAGGATTCGGGCACTAATAACATCTATATTAAAAATTTTAGCATACCTTATATCTTTTCGCATACTACGCTTGATCATTTATCTTAAATATTGTTCGTATAGCGCATGCTTACATAACATCATACTAGTCACGAACCTAGGTGGTATGATTATGGAATGTATTTTTGCTACATATATCACCGCTTAAATTTCAAACATGCATGAATATGATTATAATGAGTACCATTGACGGCCTTGGCCCTAGTATATTCACATTGAAGACCTAATTTATCGCATCTACTTATTAAAAACTGCATAGAGAGGGACAATTCATGACTTAGCAAGTTTTGAAAAGACTTGTTGTATTACGGATGAATGCATCCGAGATGATATTGTTTGTAAGAGGATTTGAAGTTATACTAAGCACTAAGTTATGATGGTAGTGCTTGTCATTGAGTCATATCATATATCCGTACAGAGCTAAGATAGTATTGCTTATTAGTGTGTCCCTGGACATACTCGGCGTCGAGATAAGATGGTATTACTTATCAGTAGATCTTAGCGCATTGTGGGCACCCACTATGATGGTATTGCTTGCCAATGGATTACAAGATATATTAGGCATCAAGCTTAATGATATTGCTTGTCGGTGAGTTTTAGAACATACTACGCACCTAGCCTTAATGGTCTTGATTACTAGTGGGTCTTAGGACATACCGAGCACTCACTAAGATGATAGTGACTGCTAATGGATTATAGGCATACTGAGAAGCAAGTATAATTGCGATACTTAATCCTTACCCTTGGATACTTTATGTGTATTCTTTGCGTGTTGTAGATACCAACGTGATGGAAGTTAAAGATGTGGTCTTACACGATCCTACACTAAGTGACTCCCTAGTGTGCAATATCAGTCGGTAAAGGCCTTACTTTTAGTAGTGTGCATTGTATAGATTATTATGTACGCATATTTATGTGTGATATATATGGGCGGGATAGCAATGCAACGGGTGCTATACGCTACGCTGTTGTTCTTAAATTCAGATAATCCTTTTTTTTTCCAAAATGTGACTGTACATATTCACGCATCTAATTTTTGTAACTTCTGATAAAACTTTACAATTTATGTCATTTTTGAGCAGATGCATTATTGTAGATGCTTAAATTGCAGGGTCACACACGATTGCAAAAGGATAGTGGCCTATTTAATTTTTGAATTTTGCTCAAAAGATGGTGTCGTATGGTCACACTAGGTGCAATATATTAGACCCGAGTGCGACATAGTGCGACCAAGTGCCACTAAGGTCGACATCATTTCCATCTAATGTAGTCTTAATTTCGACTTCTTTTTGGACTTATTTTTGACTTTATATCAATATCATTTCGACCTAATGTTGACTTCCTAATTCAACCTAATATTTATAATCAATATTAAAGTGGTACTTTTGTGAAATTATTCTGGATTTAAGTGAATCCCACTATTTTCGATCATAGTGTTGCGGTAAGTGATATGTTTAGCATGATTTAGTCTTTCTTGCGGCTCTGTAACGTTTAGATACGTGTATTATTACCTTTATATCTCTCAGTTGGATCTATTTATTTATTTTGGTTTAAAAATTATTGCATCGGGTAGCTGCCGTATAGGTTTTGTTAAATCTTTGCAATCATTACTATCGGCGATGTTGATATATTATATGGTCATTTTATTGTTGTTGATTAATATAAGTTTTTCTCTTTGGTTTTTCTAGAAAGATTTTAATGAATTTTTGAAAATTTTGGCAGGTATTGTTCATGTCAGTTTTGGATTAAACTTACTATGCCGTGTTGAATTAATCTGAATTTGATTTAGGCCGGTGCCGGTTTGGGTCGCGCCAATTCACAACCATTTGCCCTCCTAGCAAATCATGTGGTTTCCTGTCCTGGTCAAGAAGAAATGTTCTCGTATTTTACAAAAACACGCGTCGGTGATCGCCATGCGGGTGGCTGTTAAACTCTTTTTATAATCATTTTCCTGCTGCATGATTCGCCCAATATACGCTATCTCAAACACAAAACAAAACAAACAACCTATGAAACTAACTTGCAGGCTTAATGCAAGAATAGAAATATAAGTACAAAGAGCGCAAGTGTTGCAAGCTAAAGAGGTGTTGGCTTTTATCCAGTTTTAGGGGTTACAGTAGAAAGGGATAGGGATGCTAGTCTTCTTCATTAATATTGGTCCTGGAGGCATTTCTCTTTCTTTTAAAATCAGTTATTATGTAATAACAAAAGATTAGCAGCTCTACCAAAAGCTCATCATTCCACCCACCAACCAGCACAAACTTCTTCTTCTTCCATCAGATCTCTCTTTCTCTTCTTCATCTCAGCTAGCTAGCTAGCCCTTATTCTCACTCTATGTAAGCTATACGCGTTAATTCTTAAATTATGTCTTCGATTAGTAACTAGGTAATACCTACTTTTGCTGTAGTAACATGAGTCGATCTATACAAGTAGAGTTGTTTTTGTGTTTCTATGTTCCTGTATTATATGAAATTAACTGATCTAGCTATAACAGATTGTGAAAGGAAGATAGATCATGGGGAGAGGAAAGATTGTGATCAAGAAGATCGATAACTCGACGAGCAGGCAGGTGACTTTCTCGAAACGAAGGAGTGGACTCTTCAAGAAGGCTAGGGAGCTTGCTATCCTCTGTGACGCCGAGGTCGGCCTCATCGTCTTCTCCAGCAGCGGCAGGCTCTATGACTTTGGAAGTACCAGGTAGCTAGCTTGCTAGTTACATAAAATATAATAATAGTTAAGTTGTTCTTGTTAGTGAAAGTGAGTCATGCAGTCTAGTGATCATGTGTTATGTCTTTTATATTACCCAGCTAGCCTTCTCGAGGAAAACCTAGGAAATCTATTAAAAAATACATAAAATGAACCTTGAGGTTGTAGATCTAGTGAGTGATTCATGTGTCGTCCATAGTAATTCTTCGATTTCATTACTTATCTGTGCCTAGGGTATATATGTCAGATAAGCAAAACAACACAAAGAAGATCAATCCTAGATGGGAATATGAGGAAAACAAAAAGATCAAAGTATATTTTTCAGGAAGTTTCCACTTTTTGAACCAGTTGTTTGGAAATTTTACGGCATTGCCTTCTTAGAATTCACCTAGCTGTTTGTTGCTTCTGGATCTCGAAATTTGTCTGATATGCTTCTTTGAGGTATTGAGCACTTAGTATTTTAGGACTTCTTGGTTGCTACACATGGTCATCAAGTGCAATACCATGAGACGCTAAATTAATCATCTTGTATATTTAAGACAATTACCATATAATTTTTTATACACGCGACCGATGCTAACTACTAATCCTGACATGTAGAGAAATTATATAAATACATGTAACAACCTATCCAACTCCATTTGGTTCTTCAGCCTACCCAATGCAATAAGAGCAAGGCTATACCGTACAATCCCTGAACATTAATTTAGGTAACACACATGACTCAATTTTAAACTATAAACTGGTTTTCCAATACGAATCAATTGTATTATTTAGGTAATATTTAGCGGGTATACCCTAGACAAAAATCATACGATAGAAGTATTGCAGAAGTCAAATATGAACGACTTTCATCGATCGCTTATATCTTCCTAAGTTATTTTTTAAGACACTTTGGTTATTAGGATTTTTTTGTTGGAACAACCCTTCGCTTTTCCACTTTGTGTTTGTAACCTTACGTTTTAAAATAAAAATTTCTAACTGTTTTTTTTAATAAAAATAACCAAAGTATCCTTAGTAATGTTTTCTTATAGCCTATGTGTATTCCTGTTTAAACTAAAAAGCAACCTCGTTCAAATTAAAAATCAAATCAAAATTATTGTCGCGCTCAACATATATATTCCATGCGGGTCCTCGCTTCTGTTCGTCCTCAAGCGAAATTTCCCTCCTTTCCGTCAGCCCTCTTGATAGTGGTTTCAAATAGAGGAAAATCTTATTCTGCTAGCTTCAGTGAATTTTTCAAATATTTTCCTTCATACCTTTAAAGATTTTTTATTGACTAAATCTTGCTTGGTAGAGTCTGAACGGATTTCATGCTTCTAATCAGTGAATTTTTTGTTTTAATATCTTTCCAACTTCTATCAGAATCGAGCTCAAAAGCTGTTTCAAATCTTCCTATAGAAATTATGTTGCTCAAAAAAAAAGTTCAGAAAATAACATGTTGTTCGCTGGACCACTTATAACAAAGATATGCCACTTCACAAAAACTTACGGCTTTTCGACCAAATTATGAACATATTTTACAACCTTATGATCAAATTGTGGCCGTTTTACAATCACTTTATGATCAAATTATGACTACTTTAGAACCTTACGATCATTTCATGGCCAAAATACTATTACATTACAATCTTACGACCACTTTACGCGTAAATTATGAGCATTTTACGATCAAGCAATAAAAAATCTCAAAATTTAAGATAGATGCTTTAATTGTATAATTGTGTAATCTTTTAAAGATTTGTAATAGTGTAATTCGGTTAGGATATTAATCTCTCATTAGTAGATATAGGTTCAAATCTCCTTAAAAAAATTAATTAATACTTTTAATTTAATTAAAAATCCACTTTAAGATTTTACGATCATGTTATGTCCTCACAACCACATTACGATCAAATCACGATTCAATTACGACCTCATTAGGAAGGGCCAATGTGGTTGTAATGCGGTCATGATGACTAGATCACAATATGGTTGCATTAATGTCATGAGGTTGTAACAGAGTTATAATTGGGTCGCATTGTGGTTAGGAATGACAATATATGATCCGACTCATGAACCCAATTCAAAATCAATTTATTGAAATTGGGTTAGTATTTGATGTTAGATGGATTCGGATTAGTTTTAGGTTAATTCGAAATCTACCTAATAAATTAAATGGATTGGAGTTAGATTTGGATTGACTCAAAATCGTCTCATCTAATCCGTTTAGAATAACGTTATTAAATTTTAGTTTAATTTATATATATGTTTATTTAATTTATTATATTTTGATTACATTTTTACTTAATTTATTTTTGTAAAGTTATTCTTTTTTATTTTGGATATTAACTACCTAACATTGTTTACATATTATTACTAAAATTAAGTTTTGTGATTCTTGTTTAATAATTTTGGTTAAATGACTCGAGCTAAATTTGATCTAATTATTAAATTGGTTGGGTTAGAATTGATGGACCATATAAGTATGGATCAAATGATTTTGATTTTAATCCGATTATTAAATTAATCGATCCGAATCTAACCTATTAACTCATATTGGCACTCCTAAATGTGTTTGTGAGGTTGTAATATGATCCTAAGATTGTAAGTAGATTTGCATTTAAATATAAAAAAAATGCTAACATAAATTTTTTTGTAGAAACTTGAACTCAGATATTTAAATAAGAGATTAGTATCCTAAACATTTAAACTACTACAGATGTTTGAAATATTCCACAATTACAGTAAATTAAAGCATATACTTTAAGATTTGAAGATTTGATCGGTTGTTCATAAGGTGATCGTAATTTGGTCGTAAGGTTGCAAATTCAGTTATAATTTAGTTGTGTAGTGGTCTTAATTTTGTAATGAAATAATCATAAGATCATAAAGTGGTCATAATTTAGTCTTAATTTGGTCATAACGTGATTGTAAAAATGTCGTAATATGATTGCAAGGTTATAAAGTGGCCGTATGATCGTAAAGTCGTAACTTTGTCCTAAATTGCTATATCTTTGTTATAAGTGGTTCACATTATAGTTTTTGCTGGCAGATTCGAAGCCATTTTTTTAGTACATTTTCAATGAAATTCGGAATGATATTTAGAATGAAATTCATTGACATAGAAACATGAAATCTATCAAGAAATCAATACGAATCACGTAAGATCTAATTATGAAGAAAATCATATGAAAAGTTCACTAAAGCTAGCTACAAGCAAGATTTTCTCCATGTTTAAATGAGATCCAGAGGGCTGACGGAAAAGAGGTGGATTTCGTCAGAGGGTCGATGGGAGAAAGAGCCCCAGAGAATATTTTTAGCGCGAAAGAGTTTTTAGTGGGCTGCTTTTTAATTTGAATGGGTTTGCTTAATTTTAATTACACACACAAAGTATATAAGAATCACTTGCATTGAAAAAGTCACGAAAAATCCTCGAGCATATTCATAGTAGATAGGAATGGCAAATAGGCAGGTAAACGATGCTTAAACAAATGATTGTTGTGTTATCACATGATTGGCTGTTTTTGTACTTATTTCGAATGAAGTACCAATCATAACATACGGCATTAATTATATTTTTGGAACACACTGGTTAGAACCGTGAAGCACACACTGTTCATTTGTGGGAATGAACTTAGCCAAGGAACAAGAGCATGTACTACTTAGGCAAGCACAACTTAGGCAAGGATCAATAGCAAACCTACTCTATTCATCATCGTCGACGGAATATCTTTAAGGAGAAAATAATTGACATATCTTGGCCATTTCATTCAACATCCAGAGGTTTAAGATAATTTCTATATTTTGTCAGCATGCCATCAGTGATTGATCGTTACAAGAAGATGAAGGAGGAAAGTTACAAAGAATTAGCTGCGGAACGAGAGGCCAAGGTACGTTTCATTCACCCGCTCACGGAAGCACTGCATAAAGATTAAAGAGACTCTTTTAAGAATGATACCATCAAGAAGGAAAGAACCATTAGATGCTTAAGGCTTATCTACCAAAAAGAGAATCTCTGATCGACAATAATATCAAACAATTTCAGGAATTAAAATTACTAAAGTAGAGTAACGGTTAACCACAGAGGACAACCTTCTAATACTGTAGGAGCTGTTGAGAATAGGACAGCGAACTACAAATTCTGGCTTGGCTAAGTACATTATAAGGAAAAGACATAGATTTCAATTCATTAGTTGAATTTAAAGAAAAAGCCTTAAGGCTTAGGGTTCACCAGAGAGGTCAAAGAACTAGCAGAAAATTGTGTATCGGGTTCTTATGCATTAGTTGCACCCAATCAGTTTGCCAAGCTAGTATCAACCTGCAGATTCTGAGCAGCTAGAGCCACCAACACTGTTGCTCACAACCAGCTCTCTTTATTCAGCAATGTCAATAAGTTCAATAGAAATACTAAAACAAATGTGGAATATCATAATACAGTCATAAACCAGAAATTAGTTGAGATTGCTAGACTATAAATAGATATCCACAGAGTAATCTATGGATTGCATTTTTTGTGGCAATCCTACAGACAAGTTGCGAATATGTTTACAAAATTTATGGTTCTAAATTGATCATTAAAGAGTTTTAACAGGAAATGCATTATGAAATTGATTTCTGCTTTAACTATTTAACGTATTTAATAGCATATTTGATTATAATAAGTTTGGCAGTAAGAGTCCAGTGTAATGGGGTTGCAATTTGAACATCCAGAAATTCAATTTAAAAATTTTACCGATCTTTAATATCATACATTTTTCCCTAGCTTTAAATTATACAGGAAGGCTTTGCATTTGGCTGATCCTATTAGATGATCTAAGGAAAATTGATTATCTTGATGGTAGTACCGCATAGAAAGCTTTTGTCCAAAAAGATATAAGTTTGTTGTAACAACGGAAGTAGTAACATAATAAAGTAAAAAAGCAAAATAATTTAATTAAGTCTTGTGTGTGAATACCTTTATTGACAATATAAGAATTCATCTTAGTAACTCGCCAAGCTCTCATCAGCTCGAGATCATCAAGAGACCAACTAGTGTCCGAGCAAGCACCACTGGTATGCCACTGCTGGTGTTGAATGCATTGGTATAACGCACATACCTCTAATGAGGCAATTAGTGGAAATGGATACCAACAGGAAATACTCTCAATCAACGTTGTCCAGATGCAAGCTACACAGACAACTTTTAAATGGCTAAAACTAAAGTAATTAAATTTAAGAGAGATTTACAGATGCATCTTCACAGATGGTGAGCATGACTGACTATGATACAATTTCGTTATGAAACCAAATGAAAGAGAATATTTGACATTTTTTCGAAGTAACGACCAGAGGACCACCCAAATGATTGAAAACAAGAAAATGATCTCTCTAGTGTCTAATACAAGAGTACTGCCATCTCAAAAGTATGACTGAAAGAATACAGCGAAATACCTCCGATGAGACAGTACTTGGTGGAAATGACACTAAATGAAAAACCCTTAATCCGCATTCTCCTAAAGGCATGCTAGAGAACTTTTAAATGGCATTGACTTAAGTAATTATAAAAAATATATTCCAGATGCATGTTCACATATGTTGAGTAAAACTAATTTGGATTAAAACCAATGCAAGTGAATCGCTGATACCTTTTCAAAGTAATAACTTAGGACATGGTAAATGATTGAAAAAGGAAACGCTTACGTGCATGTTCGTCAAAGATTGTTCATGAGAAATATGAAATAATCTACTGATATTTGATATAGTTGCTAGCATATGCAAAGTGGCTGAAACAGGTATGTTTTCTACTTGACCAGTTTTGGCAGCAGGAAGCAGTGAGTCTGAGGCAACAACTGCACCACTTACAAGAAGGTTACCGGTACCAATTCCACAACCTATTGAACACAATACAACACAAAGATTAAGAATATATAGTATGACTACAATATTCACGATAGCTATCAGTAGTTAGTTTAAAACGTACTGATTGAAAAGAATGACTCCATGCCAAGTTTTTTGCTTCTATAAGAATTTTCAGAACAATAACAAAACAATGCAAACTTACAAAAAGAAATGTTTTTACACCATCTACAACCATAACTATTAAGCTAATACCCAAGCAAGCCTACCTGTTTTCTGGTATTAGCACTAGTAAATACCGCTTCAACTAATCATTAGTGGTTAAATTGCTATCCCTACTTATGTGAAGTTGACACACAGTTACTAAGAATGTCATATTAATCTTGAAAATTTACAAGAGTTAATCAACAGTCGCTCACAGAGTCAGTTAAAAAGGAGTACATATCTTTCGCAGAGAAGTTGCATATATTAGGAACAATTTTCTAGTTAATGTTTTCACTGATTAATTAGCATCCATATATAATGTTGCTGCAAGATGATCATCTTTCACATTCATATTTCCAGGGTATTAACAGGACAAAGCCTCTCTAACCTTTCCGTTGGAGAATTACAGAATCTAGAGAATCGACTAGAAGTGAGCCTCAGTGCAATCAGAATTAAGAAGGTTTTTACACTATTTTTCAAAATAAAAATAAACAAGCTAGGGTTTTCTGAACAATAATGTTGATTGAGTTTCTTATTCCTGCAGGACCAGATCCTAACGAACGAAATTGAGGAACTAAAAAAGAAGGTACCCGTTTTTAAATTTACTAAGTTCTGAGATGATGCATATGTGACTCTAAATGATTCAGCTGCAGGAAAAAATGCTCCATGAACAAAATGTGGAGCTTTACAAGAAGGTAAAGAAACCCTTTTTCAAAAGCTCAAATATGTTTCGAAATTCAGAGGAGATTAAATTAACAAAGAGGCACGAAAAATCACCTTTCATGTTTGCTTATTTAGAAGTCACTTTTCAGGTATATCCAGTGAGAGGACAAAATGACGAAGCTAATGAACGTACACTAATTCCGTTAGGCTTCACAATCATGGAGAACTTACATACCCAACCACTTCAAATAAGCAACCCAGAACAGCAAATAGATGATGCACAACCACGAAGCTCAAGTCTCAGGTAATTTAACCTTGTTAGGTATGAGTACGCATATCTTTTATTCAGAGCTTAATCATGAGAGCTTGAACATTACAGCAGACTTCAACTTCATTAAGTGGAGTGGCTTTCAGAAGTGTGTTTGGACTCAGACAAAGGTCCATGACATTGAGATTTGATGTGAAGATAGTAACCAGTGTAAATTTCTTATCTGTTTGCGAATGCTGATGTTCGGTCTTATTTATGAATGAATTATATCATGTCCATTTGCCCAAGTCTCTTTAATGTAAACCAACAAAAAACAGACAGTTACGGTACTAAAGGTATTATACACGTGCATGGAGCTAAATGAAGTATCATGTTCTGTTTGGGAAGATTGAAACCCCTCACGCTTTTAATAGAATGACTTGGTGATCTGCCTTGCAATGATTCCATCTACAATATATTTAACCATTCAAATCATAGTTGTAAAAATCGGACTGAATATTGAACCAGAAAACTGTCCGAAAATCAGTAGGTCACGAATTAATCCGTCGGGTCAATGGGTTGAACCGTTACATCAAAAATACTAAAGCATTGACGGTAGTGGGAACGCTTATTATTTCAAAAGAAAACATAATAATTTTTTTTTTATTAGAAAGCATAAAAGAAAAAATAAATTAACAAAAAAGATATAGAAAAACAAAAAAATATTTTAAATAATAAATTTCAAAAAAAATTTTTTGTTTTAAAATAATTTTGTTATTTTTCTTACAATTTAACAAAATTAGTAATATAAAAACTTAAAAAATCACTAATACTAAATATTTATAAATAAACTATAACAAATTTATTTTTTTGTATTATCATATCCAAATATAAAATCTAAACTATATATTATATTTCAATATAAGACTACTAATAATTATTTTTGTATCAATATATCACAAAATTAAATTTTTTAAAATTTAATTTAATCCGGTTTGACCTAGACGAGCGGGTTGACCAGATCGAAGCGGGTCAGTACGAATCGAAGCGGATCAGAATGGATCAATTACATAAACAGTTTTATTATAAATTCGGACCGGTTTACGTTCCGGATATATCCGGGCCGGCCGGTCTGAATTTTATGACTATGGTTCAAATGTAATTAAGTTCTAAAATGTCGACATGTGATGATGTGAATGTTGCGGCAGACTCAGAAAAGCTGATAACCGTAACAATGAATTTCCAGTGTACAGCTGAATTCAGCCTTTATAACCTTGAGATTATGCAAGATAATCCCACAATTTCTTATTCAATACCACATGGCTTCACTTCTGCTCAATTTTGCATGAACCTCCATAACAGGCTAACCTGAGTCACTAAAAGCTGGCTTACCAACACGCTAATGTTAGAAAACTGAAGAAAGGACGTCATATGAGGCTGCTTATTTAAAGTCTAACTCTCAGATGGAATCAAATCAAAGATGGTCTTAAAAGATGTGAAAGTGGCTAGATAGAAGAAACTCACAGACTAATGTGGTCAGAACTCACAATCACAGTCATGAATGACACTACAGCAATAGAGACGTTCTGGTTTTGAAAAAGCTGCAAGTATGGTATTACTGCTATTAAAAGTTTATTTTAATAGTTTTTAATTAATTTTTATAATATTTAAATTTTTTACAATTTAAAAAATAAAGATCAATACTATGTTATAAAATTGTATATGTATAATTTTTCAAATAAAAAATTTAATCTATTTCAAACAATATTAGAGTAATTTTTTAAAAGTTTTTTATTTTAAATATTTTTAAATATCCTTAAAAAACTGCTAGGAAGAACTGTAACATAGATGTTGTCTCACCCTCAAAAGTTGTGCCCACAGTTTGTGCTACAAAAGCATCAAAACAAATGAGAGGAATATGAATTTCTCAAACAACCATATGTACATGCAATGGCTGTTATAACCCCTAATAAAACATGCAATGGCTGTTATAACCCCTAATAAACGACAAGTGAAAGTTGGAGATTAACCAAACATTTCACCTAATACCGATCACTAAGGCTATATTTCATGGTACTTATTTAAATCGAAAATAAATAATTTATAGTAACAGAAGTGGAAGTAATTTTAAATAAACGGAATTGATTTATAGAGGAAAGAACACGCTTATATATAGAGACAATTGTGGGAGTTATCTATTTACTTCGTATTTCGTTTTATGTTGATAATAGGCACGTGATCGGATGCATTTTGTAGATCTAGCGGGTCCTTATTTTAGACATATTTATCAGGCTATTAAATTTATTTTTTGAAAATGTATTTGTAAAAAGTAAATTCAAAATTAAAAGTAAATTTGATAGAAAATAAATTTTTTATATATTTTATATTTAAAATGAGTTTGAAAGTAAAATTTTTAATTTAGAAATTAAAATTTGAAAAATAAACTTTTGACAAAAAAAGTTTAATATAAATTTAATATTTATTTAATTTAAAATGAGTTAAAAATAAATTTGAAAATATAAAAAATAAATTTAGAGTATTGATAAGTCTTCTGTTGAAATGTATCATATTCAAATGACAATTTTGAGCAATAATTTGTCATCATGCGTTTCACAGGGAATAAAACTTATCGAGTGACAAAAATTATTTTTGACTCGAGAAGTTGATTAGAGTACTATCAAACTTGTGGGATCTCTTAAAGATTCATGTCCTCCGTACGAATCAGCTAGGACATAATTATAGAAGAGCGCTAGAAGGTACCATTAGTGGCCCTTTTCCTTTGGTAAGTTTGATTGTTTGAGATTTTATCAAGATTTAATCCATTGTTAAAAAGAAATTAGAAAAATAGGAACAGCCGTAGGGGTGATAAATTTCAACCCGATCCGAAAATTCGACCCGAAATCGATCTAAAAAAGTGAGATTTCTGGTCAAGCCTTAGTCGAATTTGGATCGATCCGAAAATGATCTAAAAAATTTAAACGAGTTCGGGTCGAATTCGGATTGATTAAAAAGTGATCTGTTTAATCCGTATAATTATTTATATAGTATATATTACTTCATAATTAAAAAATAAATAGTAAAAATTTTGAATTTAATTTGTATATATATATTTTTAATTTATCTTAATCTTAACTAATTTTTATTTAATTTATAAATTTTGTCAAAATTAATATTTTTCTTTTTAAATATATCATAATTAATAATTTTTATATAATATTATTAAAAATTAATATTTATAATTTTTATTTAATAATTTAATTATTAAATGAGTCGACTCGAGTTTGATCCGATTATAAATAGATTAAGGTTGACAATTTTGATCTATATAAATAAATAAATCGAGTTAAAATTGAATAATTTTGATCCGATTATTATATGAGTCGACTCGGAATGAACCTATATTACCACCCAAAACAGCCGCGCATGAAAATACCGAGGATCTCCTTAGAATAATTAGATTTCAGATATTTAAATAACCATTGCTACAGATTAATATATATTTTTTGCTAACTCAGCATGTCGTACTGATGTTCGTCTTAAATATTTTTTACAAGACTGCTCTGTTGAGAAGTCAACTCTATACTACTGTTCAAGCTACATAGCTCGTCAGCCAAAGAAACATGAATCCCAAGAAACCAGGATTAGTATTCAAATGAAACGAAGATAATTCATAGTGCTTGTATGAAAACTCTGTGTGGATCTGCAGCTTATAAGAAAGCGAAGTTGTAACCGGAACTTTGGAAGAAAGGCTGCTGCTCAGACTATATTGGTAGTACAAACCAGACAAAGAAAAGGAACAGCTGCACATGAGAATAAAGATCTCTTTTTGAGTTTCTGCTACTTCGACAAGCACAACTACAAGATTAAATTATCACATCATCAGATATTCAAATTTGTTCCAATTGTCCCTAAGCGTTCGTTTGGCATAGCATTTAGCTTCATTTCAAATACTCTTTTTTATTTCATATTTTTTGATTAAATTTTTTATAATATTTTATAAAATTTATTCAAAATTTTAGAAAGTAAAAAAATTTATATTATAAGATATTATTATTACATTTTTTGATAATTTTTAACTAAAGAAAAATAGAATTTACTTTTTAAAAGTTTTCAAATTATTTTCTATGATAGAAAAATTTATTTCATAAACAATCACAAATATTTCATAAGACTTTTTGGCTTTCTATAGCTTTGTTAGTCATTGTTGTGATTCCACGGAGAATCGCAAGCTATTAGCTAAAAAATAGAAAAAAAAAAAAAAGTTAACTAATTCTAATAGAACAAGTTAAGAAATAAGAATAACTCTCATGTCTTCGCCCTTTCTACTCAACAAGCTTATAATTATCTGTTTGAATTACAAGGAACAGCTCCTAGCAGTAGGAGCAGCAAATATTTATTCAGTGATCTTTAGGAATCATGGCATGCAAGGAACTTGACCGTCGAAGACTTTTGAGGCATCCAACAATTGTTCCTAAAACGTAGAGAAATACTAGATCATTGTCAGATCAGATGGAGTGTCATATGGAAAGTAATTGGAGTTTCGTTTACGTGAAATGTCAGCTCTAGCTTTGGTAAGGATGGATGTCTGATTAGTATTATGTGCACTGGGTGTCATTATGAGTTCAAGTGCTCGTTCATTAGTATTCTCAGTTTCTTCATTACTGTTAGCTGTAACATTCTCCCTTGCTTGAAAATCGACTTCGTCCTCAATGGAGAACCTTCGGAACACAATTGTCCAATCTTCCCATGTGATATACTTAGTAGGCAGATCTTCCTAAGCAATTAGCGCCTCTCTATGGCTAGAGTTGCCTACAAGAATGTTGCGATAACCCAGTACACGATTTGGTTTGAAGTGTAGATAGCCATCCTCAGACAACCTAGACAGCTGATCGGTAACGAGGGGAAGCATAAAACGATTGACCTTTAGTTGGGAAACATATACAACCGAATGGATTTTGGACTCAGTAGGAAGATTCAAATGATACGCCACTTGTCTCACCCTCCAATACTTGGAAAGTACCATAGAACCTATATTGCAGCTTATGATGATGAAGATCAGAGAGTGAGGCTTGCCTATACGACTGCAATTTAAGAAAAATGGAGTCTCCTGGCTGAAACATTGTGTCTCGGTAGTGCCGATCAACTGTCTATTTCATTTGATTTTGTGCTTTCTAGAGGTGAAGCTTGACGTCACGAAGGATCACATCACGTTCGCGCAACTGAGAGTCGATACTGTTAGTCTTAGCAAGTCTTGCTGACAAAGCAACTAAGGATGGTGAGGAATGACCATAAACAGCCTCAAATAGAGATATCCAGTTGCAGAATTGACGCTAGTATTATAAGAGTATTCTCTTCGGTGTAACCAACGGATCCATTGTCGTGGGTGTTCGCCTACAAAACATTGCAAGATTCAAAGCCTCGGTTGAGGACCTTTCTCTGGCCATCGGATTGCGGATGGTAGGAGGAGCTCATATGGAGCGTGGTGCCTTGCAATCTATGAAGTTCCTTCCAGAAGGAGCTAAGAAATACCGCATCTCGATCCCTTCCAATCATTTCTGGTCTATCGTGAAACAATTTCGCGTGCGTAGATCTCTACAATAGAAGATGTTGTATAGGGGCGTCGTAAAGGAAAAAAACATCGGTACTTTGGCAAACGATCAACGATGACTAAAATGACTTCCTTGCCTTTAGAGAGTAGTAAGACTTCAATGAAATCCATCGACAAATCCGTCCAAATAGCGTTTGGAATTGGTAAGGGTTGATGAAGCCTAGCTGGATGAAGGGAGGAGGTTTTTGCCCTAACGCATGTGTCACAAGCAGCGATGTGTAGTTGAACATCTTTATACATCCCTAGCTAGTAAAACATGTTAGAAATACGCTTATAAGTTCGAAATCTACCTCTATGTCCACCCTGCGCAGAATTGTGGGTTTCGAACAAAAGTTATTGCCTAAGAGAAGAGGTAGTTGGAAACTAGATACGATGCTTCCATAGGAGGAGGCCATTGCTCATTGTTAATGCCAAAGTGTCATCGGAACGGAACCGTTGAATAAGAGATTGAGTGTATGGGTCTAAAGCTTGAGCTCACCTAAGATCATCCCGGAAAAGATGATTGAATTGTGGTAAAATCAGCGAGTGGTGTGATGAGGTACCAGGATAGGCATCGGTGACAACATTCTCCTTCTCAGATCAATATTTAATTGCATAGTTATATCCCAATAATTTTATTAGCGACTTGTGCTGGTGCCGGAGTGACAAGTCGTTGCTCCAAAAGATACTTTAGGCTCAGATGATTAGTTCTGATTAGGAAACGACGTCCTAGAAGTTAAGGTTGCCAGTGTTGCACCGCAGAACTAATGCCATAAGTTCTTTCTCAAAAGTGGATCGGATAAGTGTCGCACCTGCTTCGTTGAGGTAGGCAATTGGCTGTTTGCCTTGTGATAAAATTAGGCCTAATCCATAGCCGGATGCATCAGTCTCGATGGTGTAAGGTGCTCGAAATCAGGACAAGCTAGCACTAGGGTAGATGTCATGGCAATTTTGAGTGTCTGAAAGGCCTGGGTTGCATCTGTCGATCAGGAGAAGGATTTCTTTTTAAAAAGAGCTGTTAAGGTAGGGGCCAACTTGTCATAGTCCTTGACGAATCGACGGTAATAGCCGGTCAATCGTAAGAATCCTTGCAAGGAAGTGATAGACGTGAAGCCATGGCTTAGGAGTTTGCTCCATGGAGACCTTCTATTCGTAAAGCTTAGCCAACATATAAGCGGATTGTAGGTCTTGAGGCCTTTGTGCTATTACCTCTAAGGCTAACTTTTGTTGTAGCCCACTGTAAGATCGTTCGACGAGTCTTACTCAGTTGTGAAAGGCATGCGAGTCCGGAGGTCCTCAAACACCTTATGGTAATCCAATTTGCGAGAGTCGTTGCAGAGCAAAAGTCGGATCACCGAATGCGATTGGCCCAAACTGACATAGAATTGGATCTGATAGCTCGTCCCAAGAATGTTGTGGTCGGTCTATTTCAAAAGTTTTGGTACCACTGATTAGCTTCCCCAGTGAAGTACATAGCCACGAGGGCAATCCGCTCTTGAGGTGCAATGCGATGGTAGCAAAAATATTTCTCGGTTGAGTATAATCATTCTTGCGGTTCAGTGTTGTCGAAGAGAGGAAGCTTATATTTGTCGCATGGTAGTGATTGTGATAGCATGTCATGCGTCCTAAAGGTGTGGTTGATGTCCAAACTGGGACGGGATATGATGCCCTGAAGAAGAAAAAGTACCAATCTAAGAGTGTGGCATATCGAAGAAGAAAATGACTTATTGGTGGGACCGAATGCAAGAGGGTGGAATAGTTTGAAATTAGGGAGGTAATGTGGATTAGAAAAGTTTGCCGTGGAAGAAGACCGTACAAGGCTAACACTTGGCAGAGGGGCAAGGAGGGGACTGTTTGAGGTGGCAGGTGGAGAAGTTGTGGAAAGTAAAGTGGTGGGATAAGGATTTAAAAATTGTAGGTGGTGGTGACTAGATAGTGACATTTGTGGAAAGAATGGCGTATGGCTGTTTTGTGTCTGGAAAGGAAGGAGAATAAATGAAGAATTATGTAAAGGAGGTGTTGCGGTGGACAGAGAGAGAGAAGGGATAGGGCAAATGTTCATTGTAGCGATCTCCGGCGATTCTACTAATTCTATTTGTCTTTGTAATGAGGTAGACTTAGATCGCCGCAAGTTTGCATGAGTTCTTTGTTTGTTTTTCCTGTTTTGTCTTGTTTTTCAACTATAAGCGCTAAGCTGGTAATGATTTGAGTAAATTGCAATTGCTCTTATTCTGCAGGCTCTTTTTCTATGTAGAGAAGAGAATGAAAGAGGTTGATGGAAATTTGTGCCCAGTCCTGATGATGTCTTTGCCGAAGAATTTGATTCTTTGGTTGTTGGAGCCACCGCCGTTGTCCGAAGATCGTTGGTCATGATACCACTTGTTGCTGTTCCATAGTGAATCGCTAGCTATTAGCTAAGAAATAGACAAACAAAAAGAAAAAGTTAACTAATTCTAATGGAACAAGTTAAGAAAATAAGAATAACTCTCATGTCTTCCCCATTTCTGCTCAACGAGCTTACAATTATATATTTGAATTATAAGAAACATCTCCCAGCACTAGGAGCAGTAAATATTTATTTAGAGACCTTGAGGAATCATGGCATGTAAGGAACTTGATCATCAGAGTCAGCCAAGTTGGGAAGTAGCTTGGTAAACCTTCATTCATTTCAGATTAAGAGACAAAAAATGGCAGAATTATAAGACAATGGTCTGGTATAAACTATTGATGGAACACCAACAAGATTAAGATATCTCCTAAAACTTTCTATCTTGTATTGTAAAGCGTAAACACCTGATCTTGATTGACCCAGCTCAGACAACCTTACCAAAACTTGACCAACCAGCAAAATGGAATGGATAGAACTTGTTAAAAAGATCAAATCTACAACTATCCAGCCTGGTTTTTATAATTAGGCGAATTTTCACCAGGACTTGCCGACTATAGGTAACCAAGTCAACGCCATGCGCCTTTGATAAGCATGATAATCAAGCTTTCAAGAACTATCACTTGGCCCAGAACTGTTTGATTGGCTAATAAGTTCCATAGGGTAAAACAACTGCTACCTTCCCACTTGAACTTACAGATTATTCGTCACTCGGTTTCCTAATCCAAAGCTGTTGGGGGAATAATCTTTCAAGTTCTTTGTCCTTAATCAAAAAACCATGTTGACCATGCACCCCTTTAATTTAAACTGCATGGTTTTTTATATAAGAAAAAGCATACGATTTACAATTTTACAAGTAAGTTATTGTCCCAAGATTGCCACCTTCTTCTGTCAAAACAAAAAAGAGAAAAAGTATGGACAATCTTAAAATTTGGATAATTCATTATAAATAATAAACTATAGTTCCATACTAATACCTAGTTATTAAATGTCAGGTATTGAATACTGTACATAATAGAATATAGATCTATAAAATGCTTAGTTTGCAAACATATATATTCTCATAATCATAACATATGGAGTACTGATTTACAACTCACAAATAGCCAACAAAACTACTCTAAAGCTTTCTTCATGACCATACATGAGTTATAACTAGAGACTAGAGAATGAAATTTGTTGAAAATACGTTAGTGTGCACGAACAAAAAATAGCACAGCGAAATATTTAGCACACACTAGGATCTTGCAATTCAAGTTGAGGCTGTTAAAGATAAATAAGGCAATCACACAAACACAAAAATATACGTGGAGAAAAATTCGAAAAATTCCACGGTAGTGTAGTCACACCAAAAGAACTATCACTATACGATGAGATTACAATGCAGCCATACAATTTTGTTTTCTTACTTGCAATCAACTTACATTCTCCTTGCAAATTCCACACATTTGGGACATATATATAGAACGCAAGAAAAATTCTTTGATAGCTAGTCTACTAAATAACTAACTTTCCAAAACAACTCTTTGGCATTGGTTCTTTGGAATAACTTCCTATGGTATTTAGAGTGAATCTAGACATAACTACCATAGCAGCTATGTTGGACTAAATGGTGGACTACCAGTAGCTACTTATGGACTGCTTGATTAGAAGCTCATCAAAGTATTTTTATATCCAACAAATCTCCCACTTAAAGATACTTTGCCATGTATTTATAAGAAAGTAAGAAGTTGATAAGAAAGTACCCGCATCGGAGGTACTGAAAATAGATAAAGGCAGAGCGGAATAAGGGCTAGTGTACTTACTAGTTGATTTGTGAAGTTTATCATGCCTTAGTCAATTTTTCTCCAACTCCATTGTTTTTTTGAGATGTTTTCTTAGTATACCTGTGATCACTACCACTGCTGTTCCTTCTATTATCCATTGTGATCCCATACAAAGTTCTGCAAAATTCAAATTTGTCAAAAAAAACTGCCTTCGTTAAGGCATCCACGGGATTCTCCTTGGTAGGAATCTTAAGTAAGTTAATATTCCCACTGAAAATCACATCATGAATTAAGTGATATTGCACTTCAATGTGTTTTGTTTTGAAATAAAATGCTGGATTTCTTGCAAGATGTAGAGCACTTTGGCTATCACAAAATAGAAGCAATGACTCTTGTTTGTGCCCGAATTTCTCAAGCAATCTCTTCATCCATATGCCTTCTTTGCATGCTTGTGTTGCTGCCATATACTCTGCTTCTATTGTTGAAAGAGGTACAACAGATTACAGTGTTGAACACCAACTAACAGCACCACCTATAAGGATGAACACATAACCAGAAGTGGATTTCCTCCTATCAAGATCACCCGCATAATTCGAGTCCACAAAATCTTTGACAATACATTCAAACCCTTTGTAACACAATGCAGCATCTAGAGTACCATTAATATACCCAAGTACTCTCTTGACAATCATCTAGTGCTCATTGCTTGGATTTGTCATGTATCTACTCACTACTCCCACTGTTTGGGCAATGTCTGACCGAGTGCATACCATAGCATACATAAGGCTTTCCACTGCAAATGCATATGGTATCCAAGACATCTCTATTTTCTCTTTGTTTTGATTAGGACATCACAAAGAAGATAACTTGAGACTAATAAAAATAAGGGTAGACACTGACTTACTTATTTGCATGCCAAATCGCTGCAATACCTTCCTCAGGTAGCCAGCTTGAGATAGTCAGATTTCTCTATTATCTCTGTCTCGCCATATCTGCATTCCAATAATCTTGTTTGTCGGACCCAAGTCCTTTATATCAAATTAACTAGCCAGTTGAGCCTTCAATTGTTGGATACGTTCCATGCTTTGGCTCGCCACAAACATATCATCTACATACAGCAGCAGGATGACATACTCACCTCCCTCAAACTGCTTGATGTAAGCGCAAAAGTTCGAAACTAGCTTGCTGTATCCGAAGCTTTGGTGCCTACTTAAGCCCATAAAGAGATTTGACTAAACGACAAACCAAGTTCTCTTTGCATACCTTGGCAAAGTCTTCTGGTTGGATCATGTATATTTTCTCTTCCAACTCACCGTGCAAGAATGCCGTCTTCACGTCGAGTTGTTTAAGGTGGAGATCCGATGATGCTCACAATGCCAAGATCACACGAATTGTTGCCAAACGAACCACCGGAGAGAAGATTTCATCAAAGTTGTCTCCTTCTTTTTGTGCATATCCTTTTTGTTGGAACTCCAAAATTGATTTTGATGATAACAATAATTAAGAATTATAGTTTATGGATTATGGTAAACTAATGATTGGAATCAAGTTCTGCAGAAATTTATAAAACAGGTCTATCCCACATTCAGCAGACAAGAAGCCAGCTTCTTAGCTACTGATTGTATAAAATTGCTGCTTTATGGATTAGCCACATTCAACAGAGGATCCTTCAGCCACTGAATAGCCAGCTGTCTAATTGCTGCTATATGGATAAAACAGAAAATCGCAAACAGAGCATCTCGAATAGAGAAGAGCAAAAAAACAGAGTATCGCCAACAGAGATGAACAGAAAACAGAAGACTCAATAACCGGCTATTTCGCTGCTGCTCGCTGGACAGAGAAGAATCAGAAAATCGTAATAATCATTCACTCTTCAGAAGTAATTTCAAACATGATGCCGATTCCATTTGAACTTCAACTTTTCATCAGAGACAGGCCAACATGCACACTATAAGATTGACTGAATAACACATCAAATGATGATCAATATAAATTTGAAAAAATCGTGGAATGATAGATGAAAATTCAGTAAAAGCAGAATCGGACATTGATGGAACAACTTTTCAGATGTAATTCAATCAAGAATTCGTCATCCATTTGAAGAAAAATCTTGAAGACTTATTGAGGAACATATCAGCTACAAGTTCATATCAAGAATCATGAAAAATCACAACAAGAGAAGACAAAGAACATAGTGCAAAGTATCATCAGAATCATGTCTTGCTGATAATGTAAAAATGCTTCAACATGCAGATTTCGATTTTCCTCCAGAAAAAATCACGAATTTAATTACAAGGTGATATCATTTAACAAATCTATTATCTTGTTACTATCATAGAATTGAGCTATATTGAGCCACCACATTGTTGAAGAACAAGTTCAAGTATAGAGATTGATAGACGGCAATGAAAACCCACTGAACACGGTAGAAAATCTTCTGGACTCACAACGCACTGGAGCAATTCAAATAGAAGATCTACAACGAGCAAAAATCATCTTGTTTTTCATAGAAAGGGAAAACTCTATAATGAAGGGAAGAAAGCACATCATACAAGTCAAGATCTCTAATCAAATCGAGCAGTCAACCAGCAATGCATTAAATATGGACAAGCCAAATCAACTCATCTATTTTCAGACAGAAGTTTAGCTATATTAAGCTCTTAACTGCTGGCGGCAAATTCAAATTTCTACAATGCATTTAATGCCATAGAGACATTGCACAAAGACAACAGAAGGAGATCAAAGAAGCGATTGATTAACCGCTGGATAAAACTACTCTCTCTCTGACGTGAAGAACCACCAATGAAAAGGAGCGCCAACAGCAATGTTCTTCAACGGTACCTGCACAGAGAAGAAACACTATAAGAAGAGAGTCACAGCAACAAAGAAAGTGCAGAGAGAGAACACAAGCAAAAACTGAGAAATACAAGAACTCAACTCTACTCAAGCAACTAAAAATCTTACTGCTAATCACACTGAAGAAATCTCTCTGATCATCTCATCTAAAATACTTAACGAACACAACATTCATGAGATAGATCCTGTGCTCAATTTCTGTTTATTTTTCTTGTAACCTTTTACTGACATTATGAAGGTGGTGCTGCGGGCACCGGTAAAGGAAGCTCAGGTGGAGCTTGGTGCAAGCTCTTAGACCTTGTAATAGAGCTAGCAAATCAGCTAGGGGGACAGGCGTGTCCAGTAGGCTGTTAGGGGTTGTCTTGGCGAAGAAACCCGGTAGAGTAAGTGTGCTTGGTGAAGCACTTTGCTCTAGGTGTATTTGTAGCTTATTAAAAGTTTAGTGAAGTTTTGGCTCTGGTGATAAAGCGACCGTGGATGTACGCAAAGGGGTTTTGCCGAACCACGTTAAATATCCTGAGCACTACCCTTTTTACTTATGTCAGTAAACACTCTAACTCTCTCTGTCTGCAGGTTACAGAATTGACACAACCGGCTGTAAGCTTGCTGCCAGTAGGATAACTAAACTTGACGAAAATTTTTATTGACTAACTCAATTCACCCCTCCCCTCTTGAGTTAATCTTACAGGAAAACCTAACACTTTTACAACCAATCGGGCACGAAATCGTTCTACTTGATCATTGCTGCCACGTTTAATCTTATAGACCTATTTATTACCAATAGCTTTGCGTCCTTGAGGAAGTGGAACTAATTTCCAAGTCCCATTCTCATGTAGTGCCTCAATTTCTTCTTGCATAGCTTCTATCCAACGGGTAGCATCTGGACTATCCAATGTTTTTTTAAGAGTTCTTGGTTCTCCTTCTTCAGCAAAAAGACTATATGTAAAGTTAGGCATAAGCTCCAAATAATAATCCGCATACCTCTAAGGTGCTTTTCGTTTACGAGTTGAACGCCTAAGGGTTGAATTCATAGGAAGTTCTTTCTCATGCTTATCCCTTAGTTCATGCACAGAATTTAAGTCTTCTTACTCATCTTCTACCTCCTCCGGATTAACCATAGTCTTATCCCGAAGCAAATTTTGCTTTCCAATGGCATATCTAGTGGCATCATCACCTTCTGATGTCCTTTGTAACTAGTCTTCTACAAAGATCATATCCCTGCTGAGAAAAACCTTACGGGCAGTGGGATCCCATAAGCGATACCCCATAATATCTTCAACATACCCCAAAAATATGCACTTTCTAAACTTAGGATCCAACTTAGATCTCTTCTGTGATTTATACATCACAAATACTGGATAACCAAAAACATAAAGGCAAGAACAATCAACAACATTACCAGTCCACAATTCTATTGACACTTTCAACCCAATAGCAGTTGAATGGATGCGGTTTAATACATAACAAGCCGTCTTTGCTGCATCTGACCAAGAAAAGTTAGGCAAAACAACCACTTTAAACATAGCCCTTACCCGCTCAAGTAATGTCTTATTGAACCACTCCGCAACTCTATCTTGCTGTGGAGCATAAGATATAGTGGACTACCGTTTGATCCCTTGTTCGCCTAAGAAAATAAAAAATTTATCACTGTTGTATTCTCCTCCGTTGTCTGATCGTAAGCAGTTGCTCCTGTTGCTAGAATCAAGTTTGACCCGAGCTTTAAAGTACTTGAACACACTAAAGACCTCTGACTTTCTTCGGATTAGATACACCCAGCTTCGTCGAGAAAGTTATCAATAAATGTTACCAAATATTTGGCGCTCCCAAGTGAAAGCTGTGGTGACTCCCACACATTCGAGTGACACACTCCTCACAAAACGACAACTTAACATCGGATAGCCCTAGCAAGAGCATCCGATCACAGAGAATTTTAAAGCCATACTTTAAAATGTGACCCAACTTCAAGTGCCACATTCGAGTTACCTTCTCTAAACTAGTGCCGGATGCCATACTCATATCTTGGTATAAGTTGAAACCAATATTTTCTCCTTCCAAGATTTTCTGTCCATCCTGGATGACCTTCCTAATGCCATCCTCTATTCGAGTCTTACAACCAAGGTCATTAAACTGTCCAAGAGATATCAAATTTTTAGTGAGGCCAAGTACATAGCGTACCTTACTGATGAGGCGAATCCTTCCATCTTCTCCCTTGAGCATGATGGAACCAACTCCAATGACCTTCAAGACTTGACATTTTCCATCCGCACGTTTCCTCCAGAAATGACTTCATACTCATAGAACCAATCCTTTCTAGATATCATGTGCCAAGATGCTTTTGAATCTAAAATCTAGACATTAGAAAATTTGGCCTCGTTTTCGATAACAATTGCTATTTCGCCAACTAAAGCCTCACCCTCATCCGAGTTATATGCCACACATGCTTGAGACTTAGAGGCTTCTGTACTTCCTCCTTTGGCCAACGACTTGTACTCACGCTTGTAGTGACCAAACTTTTCACAACCAAAACACTTTACTTGCCGCTTGTTCCTCTTTTGCTGCCCCGTGCCACTATTTCCAAAATTTCGCTTTCTTTTTTTATCTTGTGCCAACAAAAAAACCTCTGATTGCTGTCCACCAGGCACAATATTAAGCTTGTCCTTTTAACGACTTTCTTCTTCAAAAATAGCTACAACAACATCTTCATAAGTAAGTGATTTCAAGTTGCTGTTATCTGTTTGATTTATGACAACTTGATCATAAAACTTGGAATACTTTGGAGTAGAATTAAGGCATGCTTATCTGTATCTATCTTCTTCTCTAGTGCTGTTAATTGAGAGAAAAGAGACTTCATTGCATTAAGATGATCAGCCATAGAAGAGGTTTCAGTCATGTGAAGAAAATATAAATTTCGCATAAAAAATATAACATGTTGCCTTGACTTTTTGGCATAAACTTTCTCATGCTTTTCCAAACCTCTTTTGCAGTCTTTAGTTCTGAGACACTAACAAACACATGATCAGTAAGAGAAAGATGAAGATTTGTCATAGCATATCTTTCCATATTTTGTCATCTATCGTTCGTCATATCGTCGGGACGATCCTACAGAGTGGCAAAATAATTTTCTTTGGCTAAAATTGCCAAAATCTTCATCCTCCATAGTGGATAGTTGCTCCCATTGAAATTTTCAATCTCAAACTTATTTGCCATCAAAAAAATCGTAAACTCTGATACCATTTGTTAGAAATACGGTAGTGTGCACAAACAAAAAATAGCACAGTAGAATATTTAGCACACACTAGGATCTTAAAATTCAAATTGAGATTGTTAAAGATGAATAAAACAATCATACAAACACAAAGATATACGTGAGAAAAAATAAGAAAAACTCCACGGTGGTGTGGTCACACCAGAAAAAATATTATTATGCGATGAGATTACAATGTAGGCTTACAACTTTATTTCCTTGCTTGCATTCAACTTGCATTCTCCTTGCAAATTCTACACATTTGGGACATATATATAGAATGTAAGAAAATTCTTTGGTAACTAGTCCACTAAATAACTAACTCTCCGAAGCAACTTTTTGGCGTTGGTTTCTTGGCATAACTTTCTATGGTAGTTAGAGTGAATCTGGACATAACTATCGTATCAGATATATTAGACTAAATGATGGACTACCAGTAGCTACTTGTGAACTGATTGATTAGAAGCTCATCAGAATGTCTTTATATCCAACAAAATCAATAAAAAAAATCAAAATTATGTAAATATTTCATTCTATTAGCATCCAAGAAAACGTGTGTAGCTCATTGAAATCACGAATTTGTTAAAACTTTAGATTGGCAGAGTAATGAAAAAGGCGCCTAAAATGTTCACAAAGATTGGCCATAAATAAAGATCTAAGTATCGATATTTTCAAAATTTTACCTACTAAAGAACTTAAACACATGTGGAGACGATTTTTGCATAGACCAACACTTTGATTTATAATATTTGAATTACCTAGTATGTCCATATAGAATAAATATCAGCATTAACAAATACACACGAATATTGATAATATTACCATCTAAAATTATAAGGTAACCTATAAATAGTAACATTACAGGAAGTCTACAATAAAGATGTAGATGCATTTGCATGAGAAACCTTCTTAACATAATAACTCAAAATTCAACGAACTATGATTGAGTTTAATTAATGTAGAAGATTGATGCAATGGGCCAGCAAACAACTGAGATAGAGCTTAAAGAGGAGATAGCCAACTTAGAATTGAGGAATGAACCAATAAGACCAGTTGGCCAAAAAAGATGGCCGGCGACGAGCTGTGGATCATGTGTCGGGTGTCGGGAGTAAGTGCAAGGGAGGAGGTGACTGGAGCCACACCTGGGAAGGCTGGTAGTTGAGTGCTGCCTAGCTAGTCCGTCTTTATTCGGATCCACTAGTACTTAAAGCTACTAATCTAAGCCTATTTTAACTTAGAGGTTCATAATCTCCCCATCACCAACCATTGTTGGCAGACTCGGACCGACCCGTCCGGATCGACCCGAAAACCGTCGACCCGGACGGTAAACCGGTCCGGGTCTGCAAAAAATCGTTTTTTTTAATTAATTAAAAAAATATTTAAAAATTAATTAAAAAATTTTTAATTGATAATATATTTAATACAAAAATAATTATTAATAATTCTATTTTGAAAAATAATATGTAGTTTAAATTTTGTATTTGAATGTGATAATACAAAAATATAATTGCTTATATCTTATTTATAAATATCAATTATTAGTGATTTTTAAATTTTTATATTGTAAAATATTTAGAATTAAATATGTATACCTAAAAAATTTTGTTATATCTCTTTTATGATTTCTCTATTTATGATTTTATTTTTTTCTAATCTCCTAATTTATTTAAATATTTATTATTATAAATTTTAGTTGTTATTATTGTTATTGGTGGTGGCAATATTTCAATTTTCGCTGTGATTATTATTGCTGTTGTTGTTGATAGTAATGTTATAATAAAAATATTTTAATTTTTTGTTATGATTACTATTGCTATTATTATTAGTAGTATCATTAGCAATAAATTTTTTACTGTAATTATTATTATTATTAATTAAAAATACTTTAATATTATTGACCCGACAGTTCGACCGGTTGACCCGACGGTTTGACCCAAGAACCGTGACCCGGACAATTTTTCGGTTCAATGTCCGATCCGATTCTTACAACTATGTCACCAACACGCTAGGTGGCTTCATTTACCAAGTTCTTATATTAATTTTAGGATTGGATATCTATAAAAATGATTGATAACTTATTTGTAGTTAGCACTTTTCACATATAATTTCGTCACTCAATTATATGGGATTATTTAGAGAGAGGCATAAAAGTGTGTTTTAATTGTAATGAACTCATTTTTTTTTGGACAAATTTCAAATTCAAACTCATTTTCTGTATTTCAATTTACCTCAAACTTAAAAGCTCATCTCTAGCTAACCCATTTTTAAGTTGGACACTATCATAAGCCGCTAATCTATTAAACCGAGCTAGTTCACGTGACTAATCCGTCTTTCAGTCTTCGTGGAGGTTAGATCTTTTCTTATAAAAATGGATTAGAAAATATATTTAATAAGATGGTCATATCTTATTTTGAATATGTGGCATATTTAGATATTTTGGAATGGTTTTGAAAATGAGATTTTTTAAAACGAACAGTATTTTGAAGATTTTTAGAAAATAGCTCTATATTTTACTCAAAAAATAATAAAAATAAATAAGAGCAAAATTTTAGAATATAGAATTTTTCTATACATTTCAAATTTTTTTAAAAACTATAAAATATTATAAAAAATTTACTATAAATTATTTTAAAAATTAAAATTAAAAGAATTAAAAATACTTCCAAACACTACCACGAATGGAGCTGGTTACTCAAATAGGTCAAGGGTTCAATTTCTAATTTATCTAGAACTAATGCTAAAGTACACTTTTATTCACCGCAAGACAAGATTAATTTTAGTTTTTCAATGGTCTTATTTTATTTTTAGGGGGTGTTTGGCTTTGCTTTCCCCAACCTAACTTTTCAATTCTTCATTTCACGTTTTTCAATACATATTTTATAAATATATAAAAAATTTATTTAAAAATTTAGAAAGTGTAGAAAAATTCTACTGAGTGAGATCTTTTATCAGCATATTTTTATTATTTTTTTAGAAGTAAAAAAAATAAAGCTTATTTTTTAAAAAGGACAAAAATACCCTTCATTTCACAAAAGTTCTATTTCATAAGCAATCCCAAACGCCCCCTTAGTGAGTGGGCGGGCGACTCAGTCTTGTTACCAGACTTTTCCCTTTATTCCCTTTTTTAAACCCAATGTTGTTGCCAGACTCTCTTCCTCTTCTTCTTCAACTCATCACCACCGGCGAGGGCATATTCGTCAACTAAATCTGTTGTTTCTCACTAATCGACCTCACCATGACCGGGTGTGTACTCTGTCTCTCTACTGGTTTTTGTTTGCTTGATTGATTGTTTCAAGTGCGATACGATACTGTGGCGAAAGATGTAGATTTTCGGTTGGGTTTTGAATCTGGGGATTGGTTGAACTAGATTAAGAAGCAATGGTCACTTGGAAAATTTGATTCTTGATTGAAGAACTCGGATTCCTGCTTGTTGACCTTTGTGCTTCGCAGCGTGGACTTTTCGTCCCTGCTTATGCTTTAGCTCTATTTACTGTCAAGAGTCTTTTTTTTTTAATAATAAAAACCGTGATTCTTGTAGCTTTGATAGAAAAATGTCATAAGGGCCTCTTGCTGATGGGTGTAAACGCGATCTAGGAAGTGAACTTTTTTTTGATTGTTAAAAGGGTAGAAAGTTCTGGATGTTGAATGTGGAGGTAATATCTCCAGTCACTTCATGTTTAGAAAGAACAAAAGCATCTATCTTTGATTTTAGATTGGTACCCTAACTTGTTCTGTGTAGTGAATACACTTAAGTGAGAACTCTGTAAGACTCAATCTTTTTTACATGATCTGTATGGACATAATCTGTTAGGAAAGGTCGTTACGTGGATTATATCCAACAGTTGGTGAACAGAATTACAAAAGGACATTATAGGAGAAAACGTACTGCAACAGAGAAAGTACAGTTGAGTATGAAGATAACAATGGTTAATCATGGATATAACTAATATAAAGTGAGTTATGGTTGAGTTATAAAGAGAGTTTGGAAGGGAGTTTTAACCAACTTAAAGGTATGAGTTTCACCTTTGTGGTATTGAGCACCTAGACAACCATGGTAAAGCAAGGCAGGTGGAATGAAGAGGTTGAAAGATCTTCTGTTTTGAATGGACTAAAGGTCACGTCTGCAATTTTTCTGATTGAAGACTAAGCGGAAGGCTAACAGCAAGAGGATATTGAGATAGAAAAGCTTTCAACCATTGTTATTGTGGCAACTCTTGCACAACACTTATGTTGTTCTTATTGTTGTCGTTACAACTTGTTGAGATCTTCCAAAGGGCATTTGTAATCCTCTTAGATCTTTCTAATGAAAGATACTTTCTCACAAAATATCAAAGATATTTTTTACCTATGTTATATCCATTTGCCACATAATATATTTCTATAAGATATTTTCTCCAAATGTTTTCTATACTTTTCTTGTATTTGTGGCTTTTGATGTGGATCCATTCTTTTCTTCTAGGGCCTTAATTCGTGGCCCAAATTAAGTTTAGTTTCCAGCATTTATCCCCCTTAAGCATGAATTGTATCATTAATCCAAGCTTGACCTTTTACCGATAAAAAGCCTCGTACAAAGCTTTGGTGCAGATGTCAGTGACTTGATCTTTACTGTTGTGTAAATAACCCAATACTTGATGCAATCTTGAATAACATGGAGCCTTTTGTGTTAATGTGCTTACCCTAATAGTGTCTTGGATGATCTAATTGTGGACTAGTTGTCTATATGAACCTTTGTGGCTTGTTGTGGCATCTTGAGCTCCTAGTGTATTTTGTGAAGCTATATAGCATGACATGTACATGAGGTCATCGCTACATATTCTGACTCACATGTAGAGAGTGCCACTAATATTTGCTTTTAAATGATCATGGAGCTTATCTATGTAAGGAGTGAGATAGAGTTGCCAACATCTTCAGCAAAGCTTTAAAAGGAGGTTTTTATAGCAAAGGACCACATTTGGATTGATTCCTCTAATTTAGAAGTGAGAATATTGGAAACTAAATTTGTTTTGAGGCTTACACTGAAACCCAAATAATTGAATTTAACTGTGCCATGTGGACTAAGGCACAAATATATTTGAAGATAATTGAAGAAAATATCTTATAAATGAAACTAGAAAACATATTATGCAGCATAAGGATATAATTTATGTAAAGCTATTTTAGAGATTTTGTGTGAAATTCTTTTGTAATTAGGAAGATCAAAAAATCTTATAAATGCCCCTTCATTAGAATACACCAATAATCTTAATTGTCATTGATCAACTTGGAACTGGGATTTTATTAGGTTTATAGATGGGAAATAAAGGAATTTAGGATATGGCAGAGATAGCTAGCTTTGATACCAAAGCTTGGACCTTACGAGGGAGAGATCAATTTTTGGGTAAAAAAGAGCAAGATAGTATGGAATTTGAAAAGTTTCAATTATTACTATTACTACAATTCTTGGACAACATTTACGCAACTTGTTTTTATTATTATTGTTACATCTTGTTGAGATCTACCAAGGGGCCTGTTATAGTCCCTTTAGGTCTTATTTGATATAAAATTTAAAATTGTTATTGAATAGGATTAGAAAGCACCGGCACCCAAATTAAATTGGAATTACTAATTTTCAAAGACTTTTGGTTATTCGAAGTATGGGACTCAAATTCTAGTGTCATTAAGGAGACGAATTTTTTTCCGGGTGGAAGAGACATCTTGTTATCGGTTATACATGACAGAAGAGGAATCTTGTTCTGGATGGAATTGTAATTAGAAAAGGATACCTCCTTAGCTAACAATAGCAATTCGAATCATAGATTTCGATCCGATTGTTGGGTCAATTCTTATTTAACCAAATAAACCTGTAGATATTTTTGGTTACAAGATATTTTCACACCGTATATCCACTTATTTCACATAACTTATATCTTCACGCCATTTACTATGATCTCTAGATTCATCTAAACGATATTTTCTTCAAATGTCTTCTTGACTTTTTTTGTATTTGTCGCTTGATCCACATGCTTCTTCTCCTCTTTGGCCTGGATTTGGGCTTCAAGTCAATTATTTAATTTCGAACAATATCTATGGGTGACGTAGAGATGCTTTACCATCTAGTAAGGTAACCTATGGTATAACAATCATGCATGTCTGAACTGGAGGCTAGATCCCTATGTAGATCTTCCTAAATCTAACAAATCATCCTGTGACTAAGTTCTCGTAGATATCTCTTTAAATAACATTTCTTAATATATGATCGGATTTTTTTCGAGCAAAGTTCACAGATTGAGCCTCATTTTTATTAAATGGTAGGATGTTCTATCTTGCTCTATTTGTTACTCAAAAACTTTTGGATACTGTAAAATTGTAGAATCTCTCTCTCTCTCTCTCTCTAGTATACATACGGTATCTTGGTGCCAAGAAACTTCTAAACTGTTTGTTGGTTTACTTCTATGACTATGGTATCATCCTGCGCACATGTAATGGAACATATGCAGCAAGGATGTTTTGATGCTTTTTGACGTACTTATACCATCTGGCTTTATGGAGCTTAAAATGTGTCATGTTCAAGTTAGAGTTTGTTTCTAGTTACTAAGGGGAGCGTTTCTTAAAAGTGCTTGTTAGTATTAAGCTTTGGTCATGGCTATATATTCTCATAGTTGTTATAATTCATAAAAGAATTGCCATGTTGACCTTTTGGTGAGGCAGCTGATAGAATTTGTCATATCTAGGGATTGTTTATCTTATTTGGCAAATGTTACATAAAAGTCTTATTACTTGGAGTTTATATAGATGAAAGTATATTTTAATTCTTTGCAGGCCATCCTGGCTTGTTGACAGCAAAAGGATTGCTTCAAAGATAAGAAATGCTACAGAAGGTGTTGATCTGAACAAAGTTAGATGGAAGACTAACCCGTCTAAAGCTTGCCCTAGATGCAACTTTGTTATAGATAATAGTGATGTAAGATCTCAATCTCATATACTTACCCTTTTTCCATTTCTAAATACATCACAACAGCAACTAGCTAACCCTTTATCCCATTTGAGTGGGTCAGGTCGGCTATATGAATCCGTTTTTTTTTTCCATTCAGTTTAATTATACACCAGACTGGAAAGATCTAATTCTCTAAATCCTTCGCCACCACCCTAGGCATGTTAATTTTAGTCTACCTTTGTCTTTTTAAGTGTTGTACAAACATCGCATCACTTTTATGGGTGTAGCAGTTTTAGGTCCATGCCAAATATATCTGAACCATCTAAATTTACATTTTCTTAACTTGTCTTTAGATCAGTGCAACAGTTGTTTGTCTGCGTATATTTTTATTTCATATTTTGTCCATTCTAGTATACTTGTACATCCATTTTAGCATTCTTATTTTCGTTAGGTTTATCGTATGCACATCTTGACCTTTGATAGTAGAGCATTCACTACTATTGCAGACTGAATGACTGTTCTATACACTAACATTTTAGCCTTAAAGTGATTTTTTTTATCACATAAAATTCTGGTAGCACTTCGCCATTTCATTCATTCTGTTTTACTCCTATGCGTAACATCTTCTTCTGTTCTTCGCATATGACTAATCGAATCTAAATATTTAAAACTATTAGTTTGCAGTAAAGTACTATTCTCTATGCCAACAACAATATTATTGTCATTCCTATGTTTACTAAAATGACTATTCTGTTTTGATTCTACTTAATTTAAGACATTTAGATTCTAAAGTACTTCTTCAAGATCCCAATTTATAAACTAATTTTGCTTTTGTCTCGTCAAGTAAATTTATGTCTCTTTTTCCATTTCCAAATAAAAATTACAATTAATCATACAACATCCACTTGCAGGATTTAACTTTTTGCTTCTCACTACGCATGAGCTTAGTGGTTGGGTCGGTAGAAGTAAAGGTTAGTTTAAATATATTAACTGTTTGGAATCCCATCTTTGCTATTGTTCGCAGGAATATAGTAAATTAAACTAATAGGAACCATATGTTTTACATTGTTTGCTGAAATTCTATGAGTAACTTTTTGGCAATACTTCGTACTTAAGGTAAGGCGTGCCTACCATCACAAGGTTGAGTAGCTGCCTGACAAGAACAACAGTAACTAGTATCACTTGCTTCTTTCTCCTCCTTTAGTTTTGTCTTCTCTTTGATTGGTGGAAGAATGCTTGTCAGTACTGTATTCGTGGTTAATATTACCTGATGGTTTAGAGGTGCTTTATGCACTTACTTAAGTATTTCCTAGGTAAATTTCTCTGAATAATGGGCTTTGTAGATCGAAACTCTATCGAATTGTTGTTCCTTAATATTCCTAGCGGTCGAATAATGACTGTGCAAATAACGACCGAATTATAGGCTTAATAACTACTCAAAGTTTAGTTTATTAACGCTTCCTGATAGTGAGAAAATTAACTATCTCTTTCGCATATGATAAGTGTTGCTTCTGATATAGCTTAGACTTTTTTCAGGTTGTCCATGAATGGCCGGGCTTACCAAAAGGGGTTAAGTTTGATCCCTCTGATCAAGAGTTGCTCTTGCATTTAATTGCAAAGGTTGGTAAGGGTGATTCCAGCGCTCACCCTTTTATAGACGAGTTTATTCCAACTGTGGATGAAGAAAATGGGATATGCTATACTCATCCTCAGAAGCTACCTGGTAAAGTGTTCGAATGCTACGGTCCAAATTATTTCATCTGACTATTTTCAGTCCTTGACACTGTTCCTTTTGTAGGAGTAAAGCAGGATGGTACTGTAGCTCACTTTTTCCATAGGACATTTAAGGCTTACAACATAGGGACAAGGAAGCGTCGGAAGATAAATAATGATGATTGTGATATCCGTTGGCATAAGACAGGGAAGACTAAACCGGTGATTATAGATGGGATACATGTTGGGTGTAAGAAAATTATGGTTTTGTACATAAGCACGAGCAAGGGAGAAAGACCTGAGAAAACCAATTGGGTGATCCATCAATACCACCTTGGGACTGGTGAAGATGAGAGAGAAGGTGAATTTGTGATCTCCAAAATATTTTATCAACAGCCTAAGCCTGGTTGTAAGATGGGAGAAGATTTACTTCCAGAGCCTGTTGAAGTAGAAGAGGCTGTCAACATAGTAGTACCATCCTCATTTCCTGAAGAAGAGGCTGTCAATTTTACAGATCCACTGTCTGTTTCAACATTAACAGCTTCTGCAAACCTTGTTGCGCAGCATCATACTCCAAATCATCCACAAAGGAGCTGTCAGGTATTCTATCTATTTTCTGTGCACTTCTGCTTATAACAGTTAGCTTCTTTTGGATCATAATGTGTCATTGCAGGAGAAATTATGTGATCAATCTGTAGACGAGGAGAATTGTGCAGTTACTGAGTTGGACAGGGTTGGAGACCAGGATAATCTTCATACAGATGATACTAAATGGTGGGAAGGTGAATCTCAGTTTCTATTGGATTCACAGCAGCTAGCAGAAGGCTTGGCTATATGTGAAGAGTTTCTCCTTAGTCAGACTTCTTCTGGAGGTGATGAGACAAAGAAGGACAAGCCTCAGCTATTGGTTTATCCCCAGATTGGTGTTGAAGATTTAAGGAAGGAATTAGAGGAATATCAAAAACAAAGCAGTTCCGACCGGATGAATATTGAACTCGACACACAGCCTGACATGCGACTTAGCCAATTAGTATACTTCAGTCCATTTACTCAAACTTCAGTTTGCATTTTATTTATTGGCGTGTGTTTCTCTTTTCAAATTCATTGATTTCATGAATTTGTTTGCAGGAGTTTGGATCGCAAGACAGTTTTCCACCATGAACTGGAAGCAAGCAGGTTTACTAGGTAACTCACTGCTGTACGTTTTTGTAGTCTCACTTTTTATACAGCAGCTTTTTTGTAAATTATTGTGTTATTTTAAGCTATTCTGCTGTACGATCTATGAAAGGATAATGTATTTCTCAGACATTTGGTAATTCAATTACCATCCATCAAGGGACAAATGGTGTCATCACAAGAGCTCTTATAAAAGCAGTAGTAATGTGATAGTATCTACAGTACATTACTGTCTTCCTTTTTTTCTTCGTTCTCGTCTTTGTGTAAGGACCGACATTACATAGTGGCGATCAGCTTGAGGTAGCATTTTCTTTCTTTCTTTCTATGTTTTTTTTTTTTTGGGGGGGGATTAACTGGCGACTTTGTTGAAGGGATTATTGGATAGATATTTCTCCTTTAAACAGGGAACATTCAATGCAGCATGGTATTCTTTTGCCAGTCTAAATTTGTTACATGCAAGTACTCTGCCAAAAATCAACAATTTTGATAATGATAGGATGAATCATTGATAAAGCTAACTTCTACTCATGGAAGTAGAATGAATACAATTAAGAACTTTATATTGATAGCGTTCTTTTAAATTTCTCTCAAATTTTAAGGTAATATTAAAATGACCTTCTACATCCCTTTTCTTTTTTTTCAGTATAGTAGTAAAATTCTGCCTACAAAAAAATGTGTTAAAGCACAATGTAAGAAACCTACGAGTAGTCCTATTCCCAGGATTTTGTAGGATCCCGTTTCCAAGATTCCTACTGCAACAGAAATTTTAGTGCTACAATTGCTGAATTGACACTGCGGTGATAATTGTGATCAAAGAACTAAAACCTTGTATAGAAAAAGAAATGTCTCAATTTTCTTACAGTATTACAACAGTAATTAGCTTAGAGTGTTCAGCGAAATGCTCTTCAAATACCAATTGAAAATGTGAAGAAAATCTGCACACAATTTGGAATTTGCAAGCATTTCTATTTGCACATTGAAGTACCTATCATAACCAGTGTATTCCATGGCTTCTGGTTCCCTAATAATATTCTTCAAAGATAATGAAACCTGAAGCAAAAGTGAAGGCAGAACATTCACAAGATGAAAACATTTTGTTTTGACTACTCATGTTGTCATTCTTGATTATACATCTATGATGTCATTTCCAAGTTCAACGCATTAACCACAACATTACTGTAGATGCACCTACAGTAATATTTACATACACATGACACAATCTGAACAACTCAGTTAATCTCAGCAACTCCATGGCATTATGATCTACCGAGACAAATGAATGGTAATATATGTCTACCATGAAATAGATAACCTATGGCCTGAAGACAATCTATCCATGTAAACATTTGTACCTAGTTAGCAAAGCAGTATCACTAATAAATTAGCCCAATATTTATTGCTGCCAATTCCCATACTGCTGCTGGTTACGGTTTCCACCCATCATGTTCCCACCTCGAACTTGACCAGAAACACCATATGGACCACCTTGAGGATAGGTTGGAGCACTGACATTATAACCCACTGCTCTTGGTCCACCACCAGGCATGTTGCTACCCCCATAAGGAGGGCCTCGCCCTTGCGGGGGATATTGGCCACTATATCCACCTCCTTGAGCACCTCGGTTAGGGTTGTAAGCTCCGCTTGAGTTCCCACCTTGAGGGTACCTGCTTGGACCACCTATAGGCGCGCGTGGCTGGCCAAAATGGTGACCAGGGCCAGAAGGCATTGGTGGCTGTCCAGTGTGCATGGTCTGGCTTGGACCTGGACGAATAGGGGGATGATGTGGCTGTCCGCCCTGCTGGATTGGTGGCAGCCGAGCATGAGGTTGTGGATGCTGTTGCTTTTGCCTTTTCGCTATTTCCTCTTGTTGCCTTTGCTGTTGCCTTTTCTTCTTAGTTTGATATTCATGTGAAGACTCATACTTCGGCAAGCTAGATTACCCAAAAAAAAAAACAGAGAAGCAAAGTTTGAGGATACAGAAACACCCTTAAACAGACCTAATTTCAAGAACTAGCTTATAACTGTGCTACGCCTGGAGTGTTTACAATATTTGTTTACATTGTAATTAATAAAATAGATTAGTTAATATTGAATGATGTATCATTACAAAAAAATCAGCTCTACTACGAGTAATAGATGAATGTAGCAAACTTATAATTGAAGCTTAATCGTTCTATAGTAATAATATGATTTAAAAATACCTACTAAAAAGGTAACAAGTGCACTTGTCAATATTAGAACTCATAACCAAATGCATCTATATTGTTATTTAAGTTTACGATGAGATTTTAATAAAAGTGAAATTGTTTAGTATTTCAAATTTTCTTGAAAAAAGATTTCCTAATTTTTCTACGAGGGAAATTTTTTATTTTTGTCAAAACATAGTTGAAATATTTATTAAATTTGAAGTAAATAATTCATATATGAAAACTAAAATTTAATACATAATGACTAGTATAGTTAATAACACAATTTAAAATGCATTCTCTAATAGTTAAGTGCATATAAATAATTTTATAAATGGATATTTGTAAATGCATATTTGTTAATGCATTCCTATTTTGATTCTCAGAGGTTATGAAATGACATAAGACTCCTTTCTTATGCATATGTATGGTTATTCTATTTCAATACTGTTCCAGTTGCATTAACTATGGTAAATATTCTCTTACCCTTGTCCTACCCCAGAAAAGAAAGTGTTAACAAAAATTTAAATACAGACTTAAGTTGAATAATTTTGATAAGTACTAAACAAAGTCACATAAGGTTAAAACTAATTTTACATGTGAACAAAGCCATATAAAACTTCAATCATCATCAATTTATGTTTTTGTGAAATATATATCTCCCATGCATTCCAAATGCATATGAAGCTAGTAAAGTAAATAGAAAACTTAAGAACTTTTACTTGTGATTTAAAGACAATTAAATAATACTTTTATCATGTATAAACTGGTATTTATAGTCCAAATTAGCCATGTGGCACCTTTTGGTGCTTTCTCCTTTACTTGGTATAAAGTATATAGATGAGATATGCAGCATACAAAGAAGTGCTAAAAAAGAGTTCTGGGTCTCATACCTTCGAGGATCACAAGGTAATGGATCAGTCCAGAAGTATTCAGCATCAAGTGCATCCTTTGCAGATATTCTCTTCAATTGCAACGGAGGACAATGTATTTCCATAGAAGGATAAAGACATGTGATCAGTTCAATAATTAAAAGGTCAGACAACAAAGATGGAGTCAAAACAGAGGAGGAAGTAAGCAGAAAGCAAAAAATGCAAATGCAATATAATAAAATGAGAAGTAGCAACAATTGACAGTATGCTACAATAATCTCATAACCTACATGATCTTCCAAGACTTTTCATGAGAAAGTTCATAAACTAAATATAGCACAAATAAGTTCCTTTGGCAATCTGCAAGTTGTGACTGACATACATCTAGTTATGGTAAATAATGAAAATGCACAAAACTCAAAGCAGGGTAAAGAACAAGCAATACATGGTTAAATACAGGTCCTACAAAAAATTATCCTACTATGGTTAAATACATGATTCTTTTGTCTTAGTATTTGAATAGAAATTATGTTGATAAATAGGAAGTTGATCATCCACACAATTAAAACATAACTATATGGGATCTTTTATCTTTGCCTTCATTAATACGAGAACTCTTCAAATTTTGTTATTACTCAAAATTCAACTTAAGACTTGTAAATTACCTAAACTTAGTGCCTCCAGATTTTGCAAGGAGTCTCAAGGATTCACTACCATCCAGAACCACTACAAGACTTACTTTGACCTTTAAATAAAAAACATTGGGTGTCTAAGAATGAAGAGCTGCACGACCTTCACTTAGAAGAAGCGTAAGGACAATCAAAATCATTCTTCTATTTGGTCAACTGATGTGCTGAAGAGTTGCTCAATTTTGCACTTTTAATTTCGAAGCACAATCCAACCCAACACAAATATAAATGTCATAAGCCCGACACTGCTTGAACATGAATTTGTGCAAAGATAACCCGAATTAGGCCGGACCCAACTTATATAGTATATAAGAACCAACCTAATTTAGTCTAATTTTAAGAGAAAATAAGTAAACTCTTGTAGGTTAACAAAATGTTGATGTTCTTTCAGGCTACACTGGAGCTACCTGGCCTTCTTAGGACTTGAACCTAAAAATTTGGTAAGGCCTCAGGCTGATCTTAACCCATTTTCAGCTCTACATGTGAGAGGCTTTAGAACATGACAGGAAAGACATAGTAGATAGACAAGAATCAAGTCAAGGGAAGGAAGAACAACATGAATTCAGCTTATGACTTCATTAACCCATAATCCAAAATTGAATCCATAATCCAAAATTGCGTAATACACTAAGTTTACATTTATGGACTCTCAACTAACACTCATACTAAAGAGAATTCCTACCAAATATAGCTGCTAACAAGTAAGACTTATCAAAAAACCTTTCATACTATAATCTAAAACTTCCTACCAAACACTTTAAATTTAAAAAAAATAATAATTTATAAATATCTTACTTTTACACTGTGTAACGTCGAAACATAATAAAGTTCCCCTATTTTCCTCATGGAGTAGCCCCATTTGGTGAACCACATTATATATCTTTTACTTTGTGCTTTTCCTATTGTATCTATATCTTATTTTGATAGCCTAAACACATAAAGTATGATATTACAAGTGTCCGTTCATACCGGTATAGCAAGACCCACTAGTCTTAAACCCTAAGATTAGCTACTTGAGAACTTACTCTGCTATAGTTTTAGATAGTATACCTGATCTTTTTGAACACAGATTGGACTATTCTAACTACAATTAGACCTAACTAAAAGAGAATACAAGCACATGATAAATTTCACTATTTTAAAATATCTTTTTATGTCCTACAACAGATTAATATTATGGAAGTATCAAACCTCATCATAACTAATAATAACAGCAAATATTGAAGGTTAAAGAGTGTCTGCAGGTTGTCCACACAAACACAACCAATGAGGCGAGGAACTACCTTTTCTGGATCAAGAGTCAACATCTTCTCTAGTAACTCTAGAGCGTGATGGTCAAAACTGTCAAAGAATCAATACTTCTATTACATTATATAAAAAATAACTCTTCTCAACTTCTAGGTTTCCAATTTGACATGCAAGTTGCTAGTTAGAGAAGAGCTGGTCAAAAGAATCACGTAAAAATTTACGTATATGTTACTTACTGTTTAAAAAGCTCTCTCAGTCGTTGTCGCATTGGCCGTGATGGTTTAAAGGTTTTATACCAAGGTGTCTTCTCAGCATCAGGCCAGTTGACTTCATCAGGAGTTCCACATAATTCCCAAATCTTATGTATTTGTTCTGGCTACAGTAAACAACAGATAAAAGTACAACCAATAGGTTCAAACTTGAAGCGCATGAATGACAATTAATTGCTAATTGATACTATAAACGTGATGAAGAATCACAAAAATCAGTATTCAATTTCAGAAAAGTACACCTTAAATTTGTGATGCATTTATGTTAATTATTTTTACAGTAAACTTACTCTAACTTTCTTTTAGTCCAATTTTTACAGCCATCGTTCAAGCAACAATCTCATAAAAAATATGATAAAGCAAAAGGACGTCTACTAATGGGAAAACGCTTTAATTAAAAAACTAAAGGGAACAATCTAGCAAGTAAACGATACACTTTGGTTATCTGCTTTTTGGTTTATCAGATGAAATATAGCAGAAGCTAGGAAAGAAAAATCATAAATAATAAATATATTCGTTGCACTATCGCTTTTGTACATAACTTATTTAAATAAACATTAACATAATTATTTTATGGTGAAAAAAAAGCTTTTGTGCTAAATGAATGTTTTCAGTTATGCATGCCTTATATGTTGAGTAAACATATACGCTGGAACTAATACCTTCCACTTAAAACTAACTCTTCCGGATATAATCAAATTGGAGTGGTTGAGGACCAAGAACTGAAAGCTGCTCTCCGTGATAGTATAGAAATATGTTTCAAAATCTGAAACATATTACGTACATATGAATTAAATAATAGCATATTAACCATCGAATTTAATCGAGTAGATGCAAACTACGACCAAAAATTCAATTATATTGTTAGATAAATAGTTTACATAATCTAAAGCACACAAATACAATATATCAGATAATACATGATCCAATTGTCTAAATGGGGTGGCATTTTATCTGTAGGGCCAAAATTACTTTTAGAGAAAGATTCATGATTTAGGCTTACAAATTTGTACTTACAGCAAACTTTGAGTATAGAGATGCTCTCTGAGCCATTTGTTTCACAACCTTTGACCGAATATGTTGGGCTATCACTTTACAAAGAATGAAGACTAATTGGGTTGGTATAATAGGTTGACCCTACCAACTTGTCAAAAAGAAAAAGGGTGTCTCTGATTAGTGCCCTAGGGGAACCAGTTAAACTCAACATCCATGTAACTATAATTGCTTTATTCTTTCTATCATGCTCCCGATTTTTTACTCCTTTTCATCTTTTTTCTAATTTCTCTTTTCTAATATTTTATCCAACTAATTCTTACATTTTAAAATAAATTTATTACTAATAAAAATCTTTTAAAAACCACTAATAAGAAAATCTTAACTATATTTTCTAATATGCGCATTACTTAATTGTAATATTTTTTATGTAATCTCATTAAAATGATTATATTTAACTATTTGTAAAATAGGCCAAGTACTTATTTTTAAGAGTATTTAGATTTTTCTTAAAAGTAAGAAAGGAAATTATAGATTAAAAAATGCAAAAAGGTTAGATAGAAAAGCTACAAGACAAAATAGTAGGAAAGAGTGAAGTGAAAAGATACAAAGATGTGAAATGGCTTCCTTAGGCACCGCTAGCAAGACCCCACCCCAAAAATTTAAAAAAAAAAGATTAAATCCATTTGCATCCATCCTCCGTTCCCTATTCTATCTTTTGTAGTTGAGTTTCTATTGGGTTGATGGGTCAAACCCAATCCACCCCAAACCCAAACTGGTTTGGATGATAAAATGACCCAACAAAATCTGGGTCGAGTTGGTTTACGATCAAAAGTTGTTTTATAGCCAGGTTGGAGGCAAACCCATCTATTGACCCTATTGCAACTTGTATATAGAAGGATCCACATAGGCGCCAACCTAGTGGGATAAAATTTATTTGTTACGAATTAGTATAGGAACAAGGTACTTCTATCTTGTTATACACATGCATTTGGCTCATAGCTAATGGAATCGAGCTCAGACTACTCAGATCAGTCTACTCATGATCCCCCTTCCCCCACTTCTCTCCCAATATGATATCTTTTATGTAGTCTTTCTAGGAGATAACAATTTAACCATTCAATGGTTCTATCAAAATTTAAAAAATTGCATTTGGATGAATTTCTTTGGCGTACACTAGTATCAAGTATAATTATTTTACATGTATTAAGACTTATTTTAAGCTCCTATAATGTCTTTGTTTGATAAACTAAAACAAAAAAATTTGAGAACAAAAAGAAAGAAAGTACGAAAAAATAAAAGAAGCTCCTGCTTTCTAACTAAAAGTCTAATGATTTCTACAATTAATTCTATTTTCATCCCAAATTGAGCTTGCTGAGAAGGTAAAGACATGTCCATGCTTGAGCTCAGCTGGTAGACCTACTACTAAAGACATCAAAAGCATATTCGAAATAAAAAGAGGACATAGAATGACTTAGGAGTGATTTAAGTTATTCCTTTTGTCTTTTTTTTTTTTTTTTTGGAGAAACAAGGACAGAGTGGCGTAAGTGCAACAATTCCATCAAAACAATAGCAAAAAGGAGATTATGAATACCAGAAAAATACGCCAGGTGCTCGCCCTCTCCTTTTTGGAAAATAGAGAACATGATAGTGATACATGATAATCACTTCAATTATTATTGTTGCTACTTGCTATGAAGCTTCTATATATATATATATATAGAGAGAGAGAGAGAGAGAGAGAGAGAGAGAGAGAGAGAGAGAGAAACTTTATGCAACTGATTTCATATCTAGCACACCAAACCGAGTAGTAAACAATAATATTACAGACCTAAAACAAACACAAAGACTCATCTAAGAGCTATTGGTGTTGTCCACAAGGATGCATGCCTTAACAAACTGCAAAAGAAGATTGTGGTTTCAATGTCCATCTACTACTTCCAGATGCAAGACTGCAAGTTGCAACATTTTCCTTATTTTCTATTCATTGTTATTCTACTGTGATTGTTATGACCTTTTATACTTGTAACCACGGTCTTTCACATAACTAAAGACTTACCTATCATGTGGTTGAGTTCATAAACATGAAAATATCTTGAGTTATTTTGTTTTGTTTTAACTATGTTGATGACTGCTTTGATCTTTCAACCTTCTCCTGTGGTTGAGTTTATAAACATGAAACTATCTTGAGGAATTTTTGTTTTGGTTCAACTATGTTTATAATTGTTTCTATCTTTCACTCTTCCCCATTTTTCTCTCTAGTTCTCAATAATGTTAACTTCGAGATCTGAAAGGTGACAAGGAACTCCAATGAAGCTCTAGAGAACCTAATTCCTTATGTTTACATTTATATGGTGTTGATAATCCAGTCTGAATAAAATATATATTATCATTACAAATTCAACAAGAATGAATATTTGTCACTCATCCAATGCGTAATTTATGTTGCAGTGCTCATCTCCAGTTAGTTGACATTGTCATTCACCATAGTAAGCTCTTGTTGTTCTGGAAGATTTGGTACTGCCAAATCCTCATTTTGCTCTATGTGGAAATCAAGATCAGCATTTGCTATAAAGTTATGTGTTTCCGCTATAAGCTCTTGTTGTTAGTACAGAGGCACTTCATCCAACAAACATTGAGAGTAGAAAATAAGTTGGAACAAGATCAAATTTAATGGTTCAAGGAATGATAAGGCACGGCACCTCATTTTTGCCAGGCAAGATTGGCTTTCCATGCAAAAGTTCAGCAAATATACAGCCAACAGACCACATATCCACAGCAGGACCATATTTAGTGGCTCCAAGCAACAGTTCTGGAGGTCTGTCACCAAACAACTAAGAGGATGATCAATTGGAAACAACATAAGATGTTCAGAATAGACAGTAGCTCAAACTCCCACCATAATTGCAACTCTACCTGTACCACAAAGTGATCACACGATTGGTTAGGTTTGCTTCCTTGTCAGAGGAAAAAGACCTTGCTAGCCCAAAATCAGCAAGTTTTAAATTTCCAGTATTATCAATTAGCAAATTGGATCCTGCATCAACATTATAATCCAACATAAGCATTCCATATACACTTGAAACATTTTCAAGTTTGTGCGTCCTTGTCAGAATTAAATATTCATTTTCATCCTGAAGACTTAGATGGTACCTTTAATGTCACGATGAAGGACTTGATTGACATGGCAATAATGAAGTCCAGTCAAGAGCTGCTTCATGTAGCACTAAAAGACAATGAATAAAGGTAAATTAATAAGCATTAGAAATAAAGGCAAATGTAAAAGCACTCGCATATGGCTGTTTCCAAACACATCCAGAAGATAGAAAGCAAGTCTTTCATTCTCAAATTTTGCATCTCACTTAAAGGGTCCCTCCTCATTTTTGCTTTTCGTATAGCACAGAACTGTATGAAACTACCAAATTCATAATTACAAGATTGTATTGGATCTACGATAAAGAAGTGTTTTGCAATCAAACATCTCAGACAAAAGTTGGGACTGGAAATGGAGGCACATGCCTTCCTAGAACAAAGTAAAACCTGAGGTTTTACATGCACACTCACTTTCAAATTTTAAGGAGTATCATTGATACGACTCAACCATTGTAACTAAACTAAGAACTAACATAATTAAATAATGAAAATAAACTTTATATTTTTTCCATGATTATGTTTGGTGCCAAGCACCTTTATTTATAGCTTAGCTTTTACCATGTTGGTAGAATTTCTAAGCTAACAAAACTCTATAAAATTAAGACTCCTACTTAACTACTTAGTTTCCTAATTGAACACAACAACATAGTTTCCTAATGAAACAAAAATTCCTTTGTATCGGTTTCTTAAAGAAATACCAACTCCTATTGATTTTAGGATTCTGATCAATCTTCTATAATTTCTATCGTAATATAGACCATTATCGTAACAGCCATTTACTATGATATAAAAAATCAACAATGATAGCTAGTTAACTGGTAAGTTAACAAACCTTAATCTGAGGTACTGTAAACCGCATGCCAGGACGGTCTGCAAGTCCTGTTAGATCATGATCCATGTACTCAAATACCATGTAAATGCTTCCCTTGTACTCATTGCCATCTGCATATCAAGTCAAGAATATGTGATACTATATTAGTACAACTAAAGAAAATGAAGGACATATATCTACTAGCGCATTGAACAAAGGAAACCATCCAGTAGCAAAGCAAGCCAACTACATAAAAAGAAGTCTGCATTCAGAAATATAAAATAAATTACGAGCACTAAACATGGCAAGCATCAAACCCCACATACCAGGTTTTCCTTGTTCATCATGACCTGTGATCATTCCAAAAGAATAAAGTAAGTAGGATAGAAACCACATTTAGCTCAAGTTGTAATGGCATGGTGTATGACCATGTATATAACCTGTAGATGTCACTATCTCTCTCAGTTGAATAACATTTTCATGGTGGAGCTTCTTCAGAATTTTTATTTCACGGATAGCGGTTATAGGAAACTGCAAAACCAATTTTTACAGACAACTAAGCAATGCTAGATCTTCGCAAAAGAGTACCTATTTCTTCTCAAGAAAAGGTAAATAAAGCTAAAAAATATAGAACAACCATTAAGAGGAGCTTACCCCTTCTCTCTCATTATCCATTCTTATCTTCTTCAAAGCAACTATGTCACCTGTCTTTTTCTCCTTTGCCATGAAAACTTGCCTGAACTTGACAGAAGCCAAAACAATTTACCTACGATTGTAGAAAAGGAGATGACAATATCTGACTCACCGTAATAAGACCAAAACAGATGATACTCGAAGATTAGCAGAGGAGTAACCACAAATATCAATATTCATATTGAACTGATTTCAAAGAAAAAATGAAATTCAACAGATCACGAGATCATCTCAAAATATCCTACAATTATTTGCAAAATAGTTTTCACCAAAGTGAACAACTGCCACATAATTATCCATACTTCAGGAATAGCTTTGATATTTTACAGAATAATCATGAGAAACTCTCTAAGTATCCCTAACTATCTGATGAAGTGAATGCTGAAAGCATATTGATGACATAAAATTTATCAGGAGAACAATTTCCAAAAAAACTCGGCTAATTCCAAAAATAAGTTTGGAGTTTTCCAAATATACACCAGTCATCCACTAATTGAACCTAAATCATCTAAGTTAACGATACAATTCTAAGTGATTATTCAAATAACCTAATCTAATACACGAAAGATGCTCACATTTTTCCCGAACAATTTCCCAATTCTTTCTGCACTACAGACTTGTTCCTCCTTAAAATAAGATCCCAACACCTCACTAATCAAACATTCAGAATAAAAATCAAAACTACAAAATCCTTTGGTGATTAACTTTCTACAAACTTAAACTCCTAATCAATATAATAATTTGTTTCCTTGAACAATATATTACAGTTGATAAACCTTATTAGAATGGAATCCCAGAAACAAAGGTTCCCATTCAAGGAAATCGCACTGGACAAGCTTAACCAACTTAATTTTCTAGATATAATATCTTATTCTTCCTTCTGGAGGACCAATTATAACCCAATTCCATTGGAACCGCATCCATCCGCAATGCAATCTCCAGCATCACATCTCTAATTAAAATCAAGAAGAGCAGTATAAGGACAGACCAGAGAAAGAGATGTAATCGAAAACAACTGAAAATACAAATAGGACCCTACTTCTCTTACCGATAAATCTCCAACCAGAAGTAACCAAGAATATACAAACAAAAATAGTCTTTAAAAGACATCAAAACAAAACTGAAAATTGCAGCGAACAAACTTATCCAACTGAAAACTCCAGAAACAGGCTTTTCCTTATCCAAACAATAAAAAATAAGAAAACTTCTAACGGAAAAGAAAAACAACAAGAACAGAAAAGAAATTGAATTGTGTGTTGGTTCAAATTTTGGTTACCCATAGGTCCCTTCACCAATCTGCTCCAACCTATCGAAGCACTCAACGCTTCGAGAACCCCACGATGGAACATCGTCGACGTTAAGCTGCCCTGGGGCAGCCACCGCCATTGGCCTTGCAACTCCAATCAAACAATTCCTACAACAAATCGTAGAATCACAATTTTCTCCAGAAAATTAAAGATAGATCAAGCAATCGGCGTAAAGATTTACAAAACATAAACTCAAACAAAATTTAAGGGCTTTGATTTTACCTTTTGTTTAATTGAATCGAGGGATCGAGAGCTGGAGAATAACCGCTGCGAGGAGGGTTCAAAAGTTCTAGGAAAGATTTAACTGTTGAATCATTGCGTTTTTAAAATTGCACCAAAATGATTTGGAGCGTGTTTACCTTAAAATAAATTCATTTTTTTAAATGATTTTAAAAATTAAAAATATTTAATAAAAAATAATTTTTATATTAATATTGTATTAAAAGTAAATTTTAAATTAAATTTAAAAAATTATTAAAAATTTATTTTAAATTTTATATTTATTTTGTATTAAAAGTAAGCTTGAAGAAAATAAATTTGAAGTGGTTAGTAAATACGTCCTTAATTAAATTTAGTTCTAACAGAATACATCTATTTATTTAATTTAAGAGATCCGAGTCTACAAGTCGAATATTTTGCAAAGTGAATTCTTTACTTTTAATTTTTGAAGACTTATCTCCCTTAGCAATGAGGTGAGGATGTTCACTTTCAATAAACCAATCCACGGCCTCTTGAATCACATCACGTTATGACCAGCTCAAACTCAATTCAATAACATAGTGACTATTATGTTTTACGTAATCGTACAGGCGTGCTGCTTCTTTAGAAATTCATGCTGTAAAGTTGGGGGCTCTTCACGCTACGAAGATATTATTCTACGTATAGGATTTGAGCTGAGGAGGATTCTCATAAATACAATTTCTATCTAAAGTTTTGATCATGAACTTCTACTCACATTGGCAACCACAAAAGCAATTGAAATTTATTATTCACATAGGATTACATTTGCAGACAATTTATTAACGCCCATATATACATAGTTGTTAGATCGGCCTAGACTTGCCGGGTCAATCTAAAACCTATCAATCTAAAGAAAAGCAAGTTGGGTTTGATAGCAAACCATCTATCCAATGAATCTGATCTGGGTCTACTTAGACAAATTGACCCGTCCACTCAATAATGAACAACCTAGTACATATTAAATAAATAAAAATAATAATAAACTCACATGCTCTTACTGCATATCTAAAGTTTTCTTTCTTCTTTGCGGATCTGAATTATGAAATTGATCTTTTTTTCTTATTTATTCAATATGATCTTTTCAATTGTTTTCATATTCTTCTTCATCATTTAGAGATCTACCTTTTATTCTGACCATTCAATGGTTTTTTTTTTTCTTATGATCTAAAAATTTGGAATTCTTCTTCTTCTTATCGAACTAATTTGGAATCCCTTCTCAATTGATTGCATAAAGATACATCATTGGTTCTCTTTTTAAATATCAATATTTTAATATTGTTCCCATATAATTTTCATCGAGAGGAAAAATCGATCCTATTTGGACTCATTGTATAAACTAAAGCTAGTAGGAATAGCAATAGTAAGAAAAAAAAATTGCTATTTGTAAGTATTGATCATTAACTTTGGTAGAATGTGGCATTAATAGAGGGGTTGCTTGGCATTGCGTTCCTAAAAAGCATCTTTTCAAATTTCTAGTTTATTTTTTCCAAAAAATCTTCTATAATTTTCTACAAACTTTATTTAAAATTTAGAAATTCTAGAAAAATTGTACGTAATAAGATCTTGTTATTGCTTATTTTTGTTATTTTTTTGAGGTAAAACAAATAGAGCTCGTTTTTTAAAATTGGACAATTTCCTACGTTCTAAGAAAACACTCACAAAAGCCGCCTAATTAAACAAGACTTAGAGTATATGCGAAGTTGGAAGTTGCAAGCATTTTCTTACTGGTGTTCGCTATGAGATGAAGCTAAGCAAGATAATTTTGAGTAAAAAAAGACAAGACAATAAACAATAATAGATGAATAAAATCTATTTAGTCAACGCCATAAAACATTTGAGTAGCAAGCTTATACCAAAATCAGCAAGGTTTAAGATTTTCTACACTAGAAAAGATAGCAAAATTGTCATCAGAGAGGTACCACGGGAACTACAAAAGATAAAAGAGGTTAGGATTAAAAAAATTTTTTCATGCCACGAACCACTCCTAATGTACAACCAACTTTGAAGAGTATCACGCACAAATAAGAAGACAATCAAAAGATGTAAAATTGTAATATATAAAAGGATGACTGATGCATGTATACCTTTTAATATTGTAACCCTATGTACTTTCAACCTGTGCTACTATTGCACAGGTGCATGTTATAATTTTATCCTCATTATCTTACTTTCAGAAATTTTTAGTTCAATAAGAACATCGACGCGTCGAAGCGCTATGTTAAGACCTATTTTCTAATTGAATAAGAACATTCGATTCAGGCTGAAATTCGATTCGAGTCTATGTAAAATGGTCGTTAATTTTTTGACCCGGCCCTACACATTTGCTTGCCTCGGTTCTTTCAATTTTTTATAAATTAACAAAGGATAAAAAAATAAATTTTTAGTTCAATAAGAACATCGACGCGTCGAAGCGCTATGTTAAGACCTATTTTTTAGTTGAATAAGAACATTCGATTCAGGCTGAAATTCGATTCGAGTCTATTTAATATGGTTGTTAATTTTTTGACCTGACCCTACACATTTGCTTGCCTCGATTTTTTCAATTTTTTATATATTCACAAAGGATAAAAAAATAAAAATTTAAGATGACGTCAGCAATGACCGTCATTATTATAATTATTTTTAAAATTTTAAAAAATATTATTTTATATTAACTAGTCAACTACTAATGTTGACCAAGTCAATGATCAATATTGATTGGCCAATTTATACTGTTCGCCCAGAGCCGAGAAAATTGATCATATACTACCTGATAGATCAGACCGAATCGCCCAATCCTGCCACTATTTATAGACCGAATGGGCCATCACTTAGACTGTTTGGCCGGACACGGCAGCCCATTTAGCCAGATCTATACTTTCATCTCTACTATCATTTTATACATAAGCAACCAATATCCTCCTGTCAATATCCATATAAAGCGATTACACGGAACACGACAGAAATACCTCATTAACAGGGATGACTTATCTTTTAAAATAAAAGCATAGTAAGTTATCAAGTTTCACCCACCTTAATGGAACAACTTCATAAGGAACTTCGCATTTAAAAGATACTAAGCTTTCACATAAAAATCTATAAATTGCAGAGAAAGGCTTCTAATGATCTAATATTTGCAAAGCCTACTTCATCATACTTGGGAACATAAGCAATGACCTTTCAACAGCCCATCAGCATAAGATCCACAAGCACATTTTTCAGTCAATCTAGAGAACCTAAAGACATTAGACCTAGGTAGTAGTTACATGGATAAAGTTAAAAGGATGATAGCTAGACAAGTTAGGATAATGTTCACACAAGTGAATAAACTATGAGGAGGTTCCAGCAGCAGGTGCAGCCAACATTTTGTTAACCTTAGTCAAGAGTCCTTGCATTTCACCAACGAGGTTTTCTCTGGCTTCAGGCACCAAGGTATCCAAAGACCCAGTGTCGTTCACAGTATGAGAGGATGCAGAAAGAGTAGATATCATGATCTCTAGGTTTTTCTGTATAAAAGGAAGTTGCGGCTTTTGAATAGATAGTGGCTCTGGGGTTAAATTCCAACGAGCAGGCAGATTAAGTAGGCGATATGTCACCGCTGGAGGTTTAAGACTTGCATTCATAAAACTATCTTGATCATTAAATGCCTTCTCAGCATCCACATTCTTTGCGAAGACAATTTGTGCAGCACAACGATCTATCTGAACTGCTGTTTCTGATTCAATCAATGCCCCGTACTTGCTAAATGTAGTGATCAGATCATCTTTTGATGGCATAGGAACCTCAGGAGAGAATGTCAAGAGGAGGGCTCTAGCACTTCCTTCATTTTTTTTGTTTTTTTTAATCTTCTTCTGCCTTGACTTAATTCCTTCGCAATCATCTGTTACTTCCGTACCCAGATTCTCTAGTGCTCCAGTATCATTAGCTTGACTCTTTCTTCGCTTCCTACAAGGTTTAGCTTCTTCAGAGTTTCCAAAAAGGAGATTCTGTGAGACAATGACTTCTCCATTAACAGAACTTTTGTTGCTTAAGCCTCCTACCTCAGAAGAATCCTTGAGAGTGTGAGCCACGTCCACTATGCTACCCATGTTAACATTGTCCTTTGGCTTCCTTGGTCTACCAACAGATTTACCACCTCCAGAGCTATTTGAAATTCCAACTGGAAGTACGAGCGCAGCCTGGGTACCATGTACTCCCTCCACCATGCTCTTAAACCCAATAACACTCTGCTCAGAATTACCTCGACCAGAATCCATGACGAGTCCAGCATCAGCTTCAACAGTTCTAGCTTTCCTTCTGTTTGAGTTTGTAGCTTGGGTAGACTGACTTCCTATTGATGGTGGGTTATCTGCATTAGTCTGGATCTTTTTATGCATCCTCTTCTTTGAAGCTTTGCCATAGTAAGACATGCTTGCCCAATTATTCTCAGCGTCCTGCTTTGCTCCTTCAATATCTCCACCGTCCTGCTTATCATATTTACTACTTTCCAAACTAGCAAGAATATTTCTACCAGCGCAGCCAGGATCAACCAAAAGTTTTTGGTAAGCCTCAAAGTCAGAGTCATTGCAGAATGTTGAACTTCTGTAAATAGCAAAGAAGCCCTTTACTGTCTTTGCTAGACGGTTCCATTTCAAGTGAAGCGGGTTTTTCGCTGCACAAAGGAACTCAGACAAAATCTCACATGCAGATGTGCTATCAAATTTATATAGATTCCCTTTGTGCCCTTCACCAGGATCTCCCCCACCTTCCTCTTTCTCATTGCTGGACTTACCATAAGCGGCAACATCTGTATAGGGATAAGAAAGATACTTGCTTTTCTTTCTTTCTCTCTTACCTGATCCAGTCTCTTCTCTAAGTTCTCTCACCTCTGACCCAGCATTCTCCACATTGTGAGTCTTATTATCATCCTCCGCCTCTTCTTTCCCAGGTGTGCATCGAACCCTTCCACTAATGCATTCTTCTTCCTCCACCACAGCGTCACCATCATCACATATCTCTACTTTATTCAAATCCATCTTCCCGATGAGCTTAGGCATCCCACTTTTCTTGTTCAATTTCTCTTCTGACATATCAGCCCCATTAGCATCTACATTGCCCTTATTGCAACACTTCCGTTCCTCACCTAAGTTGCCTGAAACCCCTCCAGAAGTATAGGCATCAATTTTCTCCACAAGGTCATCAAATTTCCTCCGATGATTATAAACAGATGAATCACCTGCCCAGCCCTTCCCATACCCAAATGCCAGTACCCAGCTCTTCAGCCTAACAGTTTCAAGCATATTAACAGCCATAATGTTCTTCGCAACATCAAGCAAGTTTCCAACAAACTCTTCTGCCGTATAATTGAATAAACCTTCAACAGAAGTAACTCTACACTTATCTAATCTACCCTGGACTTCCTCATTTATACACTTGCAAACCAACTGAGACTCCAAATACCTACCGATTTCACCCATAGCCGCTTCTACAGCAGCAACGAAACTCTTCGCATTGCTCTGTGCTACCATCTTCCCGAACTCCTGCACGAACGGCTTAACCTGAGGCGACGAGCACCAGACCACCGACCCATTGGATGCAGAGAAAGAGATCACCGGCACACTACTACTTTTCCTCGGAGATTTCTTAGCACTCTCTGAAGCGAAGTAGAGTTCACAAACTTGTCCTGGCCACCATTGGTTGTTCTTGATCTTGAACCAGATAACATCGCCGGCTGAGAACGGGCAGGTGCTCTTCGTGTCGCCTTCCAGTTGAACAAACCCTAACCCTAGCTCTTCTTTCTCTGAATCATCGACCAATGTTGTCTTCATTACTGGAATGAGAACAAAAATCAGCAACCCTAGCTGTTTATTGTTTGGGTTGCACTCCGGTTCCAGAGCGAAACAAGAAAAAGAAATATTCTCGGATCAGGTTTGAGTTAGTACATATTTCAATTACTTTTCAAACTTTATTTACTACTTCCAAATTTAAATTTAATATTTATATATTTTACTTATTATTTAAATTTCTATTTTTATTTTATAGTTAATACTATTTTTATCCAAAATTTATTTTTAATTATATTATATTGTATTATTTTTAATTATTTAATAAAATTTGTTTTGGTAAAATTAATTTTTTTCACAGTCAGATTTGTTTCTGTTACACATCCCTCGACAAGTTGGCTATGTACTATCCTACAAATATTTAAATCTTTTTTGCTTATTTATTAAAAATGATTATTTTGTTGTCTTTCGATAAAGAAATATTCTAAGAATATAAAAGCAACATTATGTAATTAAATAATTTATTGTGAATATTAACCGTAAGATAGCAAATGTATAAAAGAGATAGCATTCTACAAATTTTAAATATTACATAATACATTAACGTAATAAATTAAATCAGAAACTCATTCTTAATATATGTTGTATTATACCTTAAAATATAATATTTTAATAATCAATGGCTCATAAAAATAGGGTTGGTCTAAACGGAAAAAATGTTAAAAGACTGACGATTATCCAAAACTTCAAGCTATTATATTCCTTTTTAAACGTGAAAGCAATTAAATTTGAATTTATTATTAATTTTATGAACAAATTGTTAAAATACATGTATTATTCCAAAATCACATAATACGAATACATGTCTACCTATATATACTAGATACATAGGGTATTATTGTCACTTCAACTCACGCCATCCCTCAAGTTGGTGTATAGATATCTCTAATACCCAACTTGTCAAGTGAGTTGTAAAATATTTTATTGGAAACAGCTTTTGTAAGTATATCTGCTAATTGATCTTCAGACTTCACAAATGGAAACTGAATTGTTTTGTCGTCTAGTTTCTGTTTGATAAGATGACGATCAACTTCAACATGTTTTGTCCGATCATTTTGAACTGGATTATGAGCAATATTAATGCTATCTTGTTATCACAAAATAGCTTCATCTCAGATATCGGTGTGTAGCCTACCTCTTTAAGTAATCTTTTTAACCAAAGAAGTTCACATAAACCTTTGCTCATACCTCTGAACTCGGCTTCTGCACTTGATAATACAACTACTTTTTGTTTCTTACTCCTCTAAGTAACTAAATTACCACCTACAAAGGTAAAATATCCTGACGTAGATCTCCTATCAGAGATACTTCCTGCCCAGTCATCAGTATATTTTTCATTATCAATGTGGTTATTCTTAGAGTACATGATGCCTCTCCTTGGAGTAAATTTTAAATAGCGAAGAATTCGAATTACTGCATTCATATGATCTTCACTAGGAGAATGCATGAATTGACTTACCACGCTTACAGTATAAGCAATATCTGCTCTTGTGTGAGATAAATAAATTAATTTTCCAACATTTTCTAGTATCTCTCTTTATTGGTGGGTACATAATCAGAATATTTTTCCAAACTGTGATTCTGAATAATTGGAGTATTTACTGATTTGCAATCAAACATTCCTGTTTCAGATAGTAGATCTAATACATACTTTTTGTGAGATATAAAAATACCTCTTTCAGATCGAGCCACTTCGAAACCCAGAAAGTATTTAAGTCCTCCTAGATCTTTCATTTCAAACTCCGTAGATAAATGTTTTTGTAGTACAAATATTTCTTCCGCATCATCACCTGTTATTATCATATCATCAAAATGAATAATCAAAATTGTTACATTTTCTTGTTTATGTTTGAAGAACAAAGTGTGATCTGAGTTGCTCTGTTTGAATGCACATTTTTTCGTTGCCGGACTAAATCATACGAACCAGGCCCGAGGAGATTGCTTTAGTCCATATAGTGCCTTCAGAAGTTTGTATGCCATTCCAGCTTGAGATGCCACAGTGTATCCTGGTGGGATATCTATGTATACTTCCTCCTTTAGATCACCATGTAGAAAGGCATTCTTTACGTCAAACTGATGTAGTGGCCAATTTAGATTTGCTGCAAGAGATAGGAGGACTCTGACAGTGTTCTATTTTATCACTGGTGAAAATGTTTCTTGGTAGTCCCCACCATATGTCTATGTATATCCTTTCACCATAAGTCTTACTTTGTACCTTTCAATAGATCCATCTTTTCTATGCTTGACAGAAAATACCCATTTGCATCCCACGGCTTTTTTTCTCTTTGGTAATGTGACAAGAGTCCACGTATTATTTTTCTGTAGTGCTTTTATCTCTTTTTCTGTCGCCTGAGCCCACTTAGGATCTACTAAGACTTTCTGTACTCCATTAGGAATGTGATAAGAGGATAGCTCACTCATGAAGGTCTTCAATGGTTCTGATAGTCCCTATGATGAAACATAGTTGGCAATAGAATATTTTACATTTTTTCTTTCAAAATCTAGTGAATATTTATCAGCAAGCTTGCCACGATTATATCTGAATGGTAACTTATAACCAGTAGAAGTATTCGACATGTCATCAGGAGGTGGAGTGATCGGGAAACTTACCTCATGAATATTCTCTAGAGTTGGTTTTCTGGTACTAAAGGATAAGGGGGGTTTTCTTCTTCGATGGTGTCATCTGCTTGTGGTGAGATAGGCCTTTCAGATTCGGATTCTTCAATAAGCCTAGCTATTTTTTTCTGCTCTGTTTCCCTTACCATCTTTGGATTAGGTGCAACAGGTATGAAAGTTTCTTCTTCTGTAAATCTTGGCCAACTATTCTAATTTCGCTGTTCATATTGTGTCTTCCTCTAAAGAGAAGAATTGGATACTAGATTAGAAAAATATATTTCAGATTCTAAGAACATATGGTGACATAGATGCGTCAAGTGGGGGGATGATAGCACTGATAGCCCTTCGTATGTATACCATAACCCAAAAATATATAACGAACAACACAAAGATCAAGTTTAGTCCGTTGATATTTATGTAGATGCACAAATGCCACACATCCAAATATACGAGGTAGAAGCATCAAAATCGACGGCAAAGATTTATGATGAGATAATGCTTGAAGAGGAGTTTTAAAGTTCAGTACCTTGGAGGGCATCCGATTAAGCAAGTAAACTACTGAAACAACTGCACCTGTCTAATAACTTTGAGGCACATTTGCTTGGATCATAAGGGCTTTAGTTGTTTTCAGAAGATGTCTATTCTTTCGTTCAGCAATACCATTCTGCTATGATGTATGAGAGCATATGGTTTCATAAATAATGCCATGAGTTTGAAAGTAATCAATAAAGTAATGACTAATATACTTTCCACCATTATCCGAACGAAGAATCTGAAGTTTAGTTGAAAATTGAGTTTGAATCATAGTATGAAAGTAGCGGAAAATGTCAAACACTTCATATTTATTCTTCATTAAATAGAGCCAAGTCATTCGCGTACAATCATCAACAAAAATCACAAACCAACGGAAGCAAGAGGAGTTGGAAATAGGAGAAGGGCCCCCACATATCAGAATGAATCAAAGTAAACAGAGTTTGACTCCTCCTAAAGTTAGTAGGTAATAAGCACGATGACTTTTAGTTAACATTGACACATCACATTTAAAATCTGAAGAGTTCAAACTAGAAAATATATTTGGTAGTAAAAATTGCAGATAACTAAAAGAAGGATGCCCCAACCGACGATACCATAACCAGATTTGCCTCTGCTTATCGTCAGATACATGATGAGTATGGTTCACTCTAGCAGGACTGAAGTTTTCAATACAGTATAACCTCCCTCTTTTAGTACCACGACCAATGATTTAATTGCTGAGAATATCCTGAAGAAGACAAAGCTGAGGATACATTAATATACAACAATTCAATTCCTCAGTGACTTGTCCCACTGATATCAATTTGTTTGAAAGAGACAGAACAAGTAAAGTGTTTGGTAGTGAGAGAGAAGATGATAGGGCCACTGTTCCAGCCTCTGTGACTGGATATATGACTCCATTCGCATTGGCACTAGGTGTTCATCTCGGGAAAGTAGTAGTGGTGAGGTCACGGGAGTCATACGACATGTGGTTAATTGCCCCTGAATCAATTATCCATTCTTGACAATTTTTGTGAGAAGAGTTGGATAACATATGATTACAGTTACTTGAGTTGGTAGTAGGAGATGCATTTGGTGGATGAGTGACACTTGGCTGGTCAACTTGTGAAATAAGAGACAGTTGAGGTTTCGCATTTACCACAGTAGCTCGACCGATATTACTACTAGCAATAGCATCACGTTGTTTCTTGGCTTTGAACTCATTCCACCAGTCTGGATATCCGTGTAATTTGAAGCATGTCTCCTGGGTATGTTTCGTCTTCCCACAATGTGTGCAGCCTACTCCTTCTATCAGTGTTTTTTGGCTTTGAGGGTGCTTGTAGTTTTCTTGCATTTAGCCCAGTTTTGATCATAGTGCTAGCAGGTGTTAACTGAAGAGTAGATGTTTTATTTCCACCCTTAGACACCATAACTGTACCAGTAGGAGCTTCTATTCCCGTCATCATAACGGACTGCCTCGAGTCTTCTCGTCTAACATGTGCATATGCCTGCTCCACTATCGGGAATGGTCTAATTTGAAACACATCACTTCGTACTTTATCAAGTCGATCATCTAATCCATCAAGAAAGGTGTACACTCTATCCTCCTGTAGTATAGAATTATACTTGTGGATATCCATATCGCACTCCATTGGATTAGGACGACGAAAATCAATCTCCCTCCATAAACCTTGTAGAGTATTATAATACGCTTCAATGGATCCTCCAGCCTGTCTCGTTCGGCTCACTTGCCTTTTGAGATCATACACTTGTGAGGTGTCAGTGCCATCAAAATAAGTTGTAGCCACTGCATCCCATACTGCCTTCGCCGTAGGAAACCGAATGAAATTACCTATCAAACTAGGATCCATCGAGCTGAGCAACCACCCCTTCACGGTTGAATTTTCAGTTTTCTATTTTCTAAATGTAGAATCAGTAGATAGAGGCTGTGGGAGATCTCCATTGATATATCACAATTTGTATTTAGAAGAGATGTACATTTCTGCAACTTGAGACCATAATGCATAATTAGTGCCGTCCAATTTAATGCTAATTTGTCCAGTAGATGTATCACAATGTGAGCTCGAATTTTGAAGTTGAGTCTGAGTCAATACCTGTGTCATTCGAGCTGTGAAGTCATCTAGCACAGAGATTATACTGTTTTGTTGATCCATTTTTGGCTTAGTAACAACGCAGCCAAATCAATCACAATTAATGAAAAAACCATGCTCGTGATTTTGAATGCGGGCGCCGAGAGAGAAAAGTTTCACCACAGGAAGTTGGGGAAAACCGAAACCTCTGCGGGAGAGCCGGAGAGATGTCGACGGGATCGGCGGGAGAGCCGGATGTCGAGCTCGGATGATTGAGCGGCGACTGGCAAGCGGCGGTCGATCGGGCGGCAGCAATGCGAATCTGGTGGCAGTGTGGAAGAAGTGAAGCTCGCGGCGGCGAGCGGACCTGGCAGCGGCAGCGGAGAAGAAACTCGCGGCGGCGAGCAGATCTGGCAACGGCAGCTACGGTGAGTTGTGTTGAAGATCAGATCTACCGAGGAAGATCCGGCGTTGGCTACGGTGGCGATGCTAGCGTTCGCCGGTTTGGTATGGAATTTTTTTCTTTTTCTTTCGTCGCCGGCGGTGACAAACTAATATTGAGTCTGGTCTGATGGTACGTTGTGTCGGAATCCGATGAGATATGACTGTCGATGGCGCGACAAACGGTGCAGTTAGGGTTTTTCTTTAATTTGCTCTTGATACCATGTTAAAATACATATATTATTCTAAAATCACATAATACGAATATATGTCTACCTATATATACTAGATATATAAGGTATTATTGTCACTTCAACTCACGCCAACACAAATTATATTAATGTAATAGACATGATTGTAAGAATCTCCTAAGTAAACATGGTTAGAGATTTATTATTAATTTTATTGTGCGATTGCACTCGATGAAAGTTAATGCTCAATTTTGATTAGAAGTTATTGATTAGCATTAGTTCACTTAAGAAGGCGTATTATTTGAAAACTAATACGATGTGTTTCAATTATATAAAAGTAACTTTTATAAAAATAAATTTTGTAAAATAAAATTTAATAAAAATAAAATTTAAAGTAATAATTATATAATAAAGTAAAGTTTGAAATTTAATTCTAATAAAATTGAAATTTGGTATGAAAATTAAAATATAATTTAAAAATAACTAAATATATAAAATAATATAATTCAAAATTTAAAATTAAAAATTAAAATTTCTTTCTAACAAAATAAATACTTCAAATAAATGTAATGTATATTTAAACCATTGAATTTACTTTTATTTACTTTTAACATCTCATTTTCAACACAAAAACATACAAAAATTTACTTTCAACTTACTTCTAATTACAAAAAAATATATAAATATTTAGTTTATTTTTAATAATATTATTTTTAAAAATTCATTTCTAAAAATTTACTTCTTAAGAATTTGTTTTTAAAACTAAAAAAACGCACCCAAAAAAAAGACAATGCACAAAATAGGAGGCTCACATCAGCAGATATAACTGAATAGTTGACGGAAAGCAATTTAAGTTGATACAAGCCCGCTTGGATGTGCCAAAACTTTTGTGCTTTTAAGATAAAACTGCTTTAGAGTGCTGTAAGCGGCTGTGAAGCTTTTGCTAAAAAATCAGCTTTATGCTGAAAAGTGTTTGGATAATTTTTATTGTATCGTGTTTTTTAATGCTGAAAGCTGAGTGAAGTGTTTGACTAAACTTATACTTATTTCTGTATGAAATATAAAATGACTAAAATGACCCTACATATATAGTAATTAATATATTATGAAATTTTTAATTCTTTTTTATATATTATTTTATTTTTTTAATAATTTTATTATGTAAAAATTATATAAATAATTACTTATATCAATATTTATAAATTTATTAACAAATTATATTATTGATATAAATCAATAGTTAAATTTGAATAATATTTATTATACAATTATTATTATAATATTAAATTTGAAAAATATATTTAAATAATTATCAAAAGGATTTTATATTATTTTGTAAATTTAGTATTATTACTATAAATTAATAAATAATTTTGACATGTATTTAAATCTCTATAATTATATATTTTATTTTTATAGTGTAAAAGTATTAAATAAATATTGAGCAGCTAATAAAGTCAATTGTTAACAATATCAAACAAACTTTAATATAGATATTATACGATCATACATATCGTAGCAAAATAAAATACAATTGTAAAATCAAACACTGCCACAATAACTCACAAATGTCTATATATTTCATTTGCAATTGCATCACGACATGTAATTCAACTATCATTCTGATTGAATTCATCTTCGGATTGAACGTTTGATGTACTGAAAGATGCTTCAACTGCTGATGCTAGATAAGTTTCATGCACAGCATTTGTAAATACTTCATTTGCTATTTTAGTCTTGATATAGTTGTGTATCGTTATGTTGCAATAATAAAATTACACTTTGTTCTGAACAAATTTTTACTTCACGGGTTCTGAATAAATTGGTCTTTAATGTTAACAAATTTGTAGAAGCATCCATGAAAAGCACACCCTAATTCCTGATTATGAGATCGTTTAGAATTGCTTAAATAAGAAATTTGAAAAAAAAAACTTACTTTAGAATTTTTTACACAAATTATCCTTTTTTATCTCAAAAAATATTAAAAATTATATAAAAACTTTATCATATAATTTATATATATTTTAAATTTTTTTGAAAATATGTATAAAATAGATTAGAAAGGAGAAATTGTATATGGAAGGAAAAGCACTTTAAAACGCAATGCCAAACATGCATTATATTTTCATCTTTGTTTGAAACTATACCACAATTAATATGCTCGTTGCAATTTCTTTTACCTCAATCTTAATATTGACCAACTCACTTTAGCATGCTGTATGCAAGTTTTGAAGAATAAATCAATCTTGCGACAAAACTCTTGTACCGAATGTAGAAATCTGAAAAGTTACCAAGCTTCAACAACACTAAATTACCATTTTCAAATTCTTATGCTGATAAATGCACACTTGCCATAACTTGGCACTATCTAAACTGAAACCTGCTAGAAAAAACTATTGTGCGTATATTTGTAGATGAAAAGAAAGTAATTACAAAAAGGTATTTCAATTTTGAGCAATTTGAACACACTAAACAGTTGATGGCAAAGTAAGTGAAAAGCAAAATAAGAAGATCTCTGTATCCAGATTACACAGTTACACAAACAGCATTGTAGCACAAATATCAAATGATCTTCCAAAGGTAAATCTGCTTTAGCTATGAGGTCTAGCATATGATAGCAATGACGATAAACACAAATATTAGAGGCTGGAGGCTTAGATATTTAAAACTGATACGCCATTCTCATTAAAGACCACATAAGAGGATGTCAACAAGCAACTGCTATAGTGTGATATAAGAAAGTGCATAATTAATTGCTGAAAAAAAACCCCTGAATCTACTATCAGGTTGCTCCATTATAATATAATGAGGACATACGAGAGTCCTAATTACACAATTAACCAAAACAATCCTCGAAAAGAAAGGACTATATATCCTTTTCTAAAGCCTACGTTCTTTCTCAACATACATCTTACTGATTGTTATTCATACATCATGTATGAATAAATCTGTCAAACTTAATGCTGGTATAAGATGAAGATACTAAAATTAACAAAGCACCAGAAAAATTTTGAGCCTTCCTGCTTTTTCAAAAAACTTGGAGTGTTTCCAACTAGCTTCGAACACTACAAGTTCCTACATTATCTATACCATTTCTTTTCTCTGTTTTTTGATAAATTAATAAGCAACTTGCAAACTTCCATCGCATTAATTTAATCATGCTACATGTGTCAGTATCTTAATGCCTTCTATAAAATAAGGTGCAGATAATTAATGGCATTGAATTATATACCATAAGAACCTACATATTTAATAATATAAAAAATGAAATTTTGTTAGATTGGCTAATCTTGCATGAAGAATCATTCATGATAGTTAAGAAAACATTAGAAGCATTAACAAAGGCATATAGATTCAAACAACTCGAATTATATAAGCAAACATCATGAGCTGCTATTATTCACCAACTTAGGTGATAGAGAATGACTACAAGAATCCTTTTCAATTGAATACACAGTTATATTCATACATATCTCCTACTACATTAGCTTAGTGAAGTCTTATCAAGCACGCAATGAGTGACATATGGCTAAATCATCCTGATAATTCTTTACCTGCTTCACAGATACGCAAATTAATCGACAATAAATGAAAAGACCGTAGGGATTCATCACACAACATAATAAACTTCATCTCTAGTGAAGGCTGCATGGATCTCAATCACGCAGCACTTAACCAGTTAACCATTCACGCTGATAAAACATGATAGTTCTTATGGAAGCAATAAGATTGTGAACAACCTAATTTTGCACAATCATAAACAACAAAACATACTGATCCACAAGACACTGTTATGTATAGAATACCACCAACTAACCTAGATAGCTACTGATTCTAAATCTACAACCTCCTCTTCCTGAAAATGTACACATCGGTCTCCTCATACGCATACTCCGGGGGGAGATGCTCATGGGGTACCTTATCAATAACCGGAAACACCTCCCTGCACCGTTCCCAGAACACCTGGTGTGCCTCAGGGATCTCAGCTGGTACCCTCACAACACCACACCATCATCAACAAGAAGAGACTCCATCGCAGAAAGAAGCTGTACAGCAGAATCTTCCATATACACAACATCAACAGCGACAACGATATCAAACGGCAGGCAAAGAGATTGAGCTTGATCAAGATTGTTCCAGTAGAGCTGTGCGATTTTCGGCACTCGGCCGGGTAAGGCAGGACGGTTTCGTTTAAGATTCTTGCGGAGGGCCGGGAGACCAGGAGCGATATCGGTGAGGATAATTCGAGGCCAAGAACAGATAGAGCGATTCCTGAAGGACCAACCGGATCCAAGCTCGATCGCTCGCTTTCCGGTAAAGTTTAGAAGAGTTGAATACGGATTGTTGTTGTTGTTCATTGAAGGGAGCCACCGAATACGGATTGTTGTGTCGGGACGAAGAAATGCTTGGCTTTGTAACGGTATGAGACGGCGAAAATAAGAGTCATCAGTCTGTCTGCCGAAGACGAAGAGATCATCGGCGTCGGAGATCAAGATCGACCGAGAGAGCTAGGGTTTCAAGAGTGGAGCGGCGCAGAACGAAGGACGCAGAACGAACGAAATGAGATGATGCGGTGAATTGGAGACGGTAAAACAATTTATATAGTGTGGTAATTTTACAAACTTACCATGGGCATTATAGTCATTACGCAGGGATGCAAGAAAAGCCCCGTAGTGCTTTTTTTTTTAAAGCATCTCTGAGATGCTTTTTCTAATACAACTGTTGAAAGCACCTTGAAGCAGCTTAAAGTCATTTCATCCAAACACTCAATTCACTGTTTTGTGCTTTTTTCGAAATTTATAAATTAAGGCTCTATTCGGCAGTATGTTTTTCATTTAACCCGTTTGTTGATAAATAATAAATTTATTTTCTAAAAAATTTAAAATATCTAAGAGAAAATATTTTTAAAGTGTTTCTAAAAAATATTTTTTAAATATAAAATACTTTTATCTTAGTTGATAAATAAATTTTATTATTTTATTTCAAATAAATAATAAATAATAATAATAAATTTTATTACGTAAAATTTTTTAAATTTATTAAAAACTATAAATTAAAAATTAAAATACTTTTAAAAAATTGCACTGTCAAATGCCTCTTTAATTTGTTCATTTAGATTAAGCGAACTAAATAACTGAATAAAACTTATAACCGAAATTACTTTCAACATCCTTCTAGTATAACGAAAGAGTGGACGGAACTTCTGCTGGCCTCTAAATCCTAATGCTGTTTTTCGTTCTTTTTGTTTTTTTCTTTTTGTTCATTAAGTTTAGAAACAAAGCTGCTATGGCTAACTTTAATCAATGGCATAATAGTGAGTTCTGCAATCCAAACATCAACAAAATTAACAGAAAAGAAAAAACCAAAACAAAATAAAGAATATGAAAAGGCCTTTCTTTGTGTGAATTTATGTATACACAACCTTCGTGAATTTACTTGTATACGTCAATCCTTCTCAAAGAAAAAAAAATTAAGAAAGAAGGCAATACAAAGTTTTAGAGTTTTAAGTTCATTTTTGCAGTCGGAAATAAAAAATCGAAGGCTAATATTAATACCACCATTAGGGAATTATTTTAATAAATTAAATTATTTGGTAGACCACTCATTCATTTATATTAACTAGCTGTTAATTAACCTGTGCGAGGACAATAACTAAGCCAGCTTTTCACGCTGGTACCATTACCAATCATGTTTTCTTACATGGTGTTATGGATGAGATTGAATGGAAAGGAGATGAAGTTAGTTAATTCATCTCTATTAATCTTGTTTGGAAAACTTTCGTTAAGATGAATGTAGATTAAATTGTTTTTTGTTTTTAATTTTATGGAGGATGAATGCTTACACTCTAATATGGGAGTGTTAAGCAAGATTAAAATAACTTCCAAATTTCTCTTCATTTGCTATCCTTTTCTACATTTAAAAAAATTCAAAAAATTAAAAATATTTATCATGTGGTGTATTTTATTATAAACACTTATAATTTATATATTTACATTATTTTCAATTAATTTTGTTATATATATTTTACTAAATGATTATTAAATAAATAATTTATTTTTGTTAATTATATCTATATTAATTTTAAATTGTTATTAATAGTTTATATTAATAAAACTAATTTAAAGTTATATTAATAAGATTTAGATTAATTAAAAAATTAGATTAATATAACTCAAAATGAATATTTTAATCTTTTAAAAGAAGTTTAACTTAATTGCTCATTCATTTCATCTTCTATCCAAACATGATTAATCTTTAACCTTACTAATATATTCAAATATGATAACATTAAATGACTACTCTTCACTTATTTTCATCTTCATTTTGACTTTTAATTTTATTTTCATCTTACTTTTTAATTCATTCCAAATAGTTAGGGATGACAATATGGGTTAATGGGTCGGATTCCGGATCAATTCATATAATAATCGGGTCAAAATTATTCAACCATATTCGATATTTATTTATATGGATCAAAATTGTCAATCCTAACCCAACCTATTTATAATCGGATCAAACTCGGGTCGACCCATTTAATAATTAAATTATTAAATAAAAATTATAAATATTAATTTTTTTAATAATAATACATATAAATTATTAATTATAATATATTTAAAAAGAAAAATATTAATTTTGACAACATTTATAAATTAAATAAAAATTAGTTTAAATTAAGATAAATTAAAATATATATACAAATTAAATTCAAATTTTTTTTTCTAATTATTAAGTAACATATACTATGTAAATAGTTATACGGATTAAACGGCTCAATTTTGGATCAATTCGAACCCGTTTAAATTTTTCGGATCATTTTTGGGTCGACCCGAAATCAATCCGAATCTGAGTAAAGTTTGACCCGAACCCGATCTTTTCGGATCGATTTTGGATCGGGTCGAAATTTGCCACTCCTGTAAATAGTCTACTAAGGTTCGTAATATTCCTAGCAATTAATAAAATTCATGTATTTTTTATTGGTAGATCTCTCTATTGTTAAGAGAAAGCTATGTGACTTCACTGGTCTGGAAGTGTTTTGTTGCTACCTAGAGTTACGCAGCTTTGTGATAAAAATCTGAAAGCTAAAAGTACTACACTATTCTAGAGTTCTTTTGGATACTGAAATAGATGCTATCTAGAGTTACTTATCTTCGTCACAAAAAATTTCAAAGCTAAGTGATACTAAACTCGTTTGAAAGTTTCTTTAGGTGTTGAGTGGATGCCACCTGGAGTTGCTTAGCTTTGTGATGAAAATCTAAAAGCTATGTGATACTATATTGATCTGGAAATTTTAGGGTATTGAAAAGGATGCAACCTGGAGTTACTCAGCTTTGTGATGAAGATTGGATTGTTATATGATTTCAATGGTCTGGAAGTTTTTTAGGGTGTTGAAACGGATACTACCTGGAGTTGCCTACCTTTGTGATGAAAATCAAAAACTATAAGATACTACACTGATCTAGCAATTTTTTTGGGTGTTGAAACAGATGTTACCTAGAGTTATCTAGTTTTGTGATGAAAATCTAAAGTTATAAGATACTACACTGATCTACAGTTTTTTTGGGTGTTAAAATGGATGCTACCTAGAGTTACCTAGCTTGCATATATAATTCTATGGTAATTTTGCGTTTTGTGGAGTACTTGGATGCTATGCATGTGAATAGATTGTTGCATTCCAAGCTTTGTGATGGAAGCTTGAAAGTTATGTGATACTACCCTAGTTTGGAAGTTTTTTTGGGTGTTGAGTGGATGCTACCTAGAGTTACCTAACTTTATATGATAATCTAAAAGCTATAGTTACTACACTAGTTTGGAAGTTTTTTTGGTATTGAAATGGATGCTAAATAGAGTTACCTAACTTTGTGTTGAAAATTTGAAAGCTATGTGATAGTACACTGGTTTGGAAATTCTTTTGTTGAAATGGATGCTACCTACAGTTTACTAGCTTTGATGAAAATTAAAAACTATATAATACTATACAAGTGTGGAGTGTCACTTTTTTCTTTTTTTCAAAGTTGAAATGGGTACTACCTAGATTATCATAGTATTCTAGGTTGATGAAGATATCTAACAGTTTTCTTCTAATTTGTTACGTTGCTTTTTGCAAAATTTACTTAATATTTAATATGGAAAATAAGCTTAAGCTAGTATGTTTGTATCATTTGTCTATAGTACATATTTGTGCTGTTGCTTAGTGGTTGATGTTACAAAACCAAAGGAAAAGCTAATTGAAATTAGTCCCGATGTTACAGAAAAAAAATGAGAAAGGATTCGACATGGATATTTAGTTCCATTTCTAATGTGGCGAGATATTGTAACATTTGTCGGATGAGTCAGTTAGCATTTGTTAAATAGCATCATAGTTTAGGGCCTATGGTGGTCTTCGACCTATATGATGGGACAAGTGTATAAGAACAAGTTATCAGTTTTATGAGCATTGTTGGACAAAAACTAAAGAACCATTTAGCATAAGTATCTTCCGACGATCCGGAGAAACTATTAGTCATCACTTCTGTAACGTTTAAAGTACCATCATAGAATTAGAAGGAGGTTTTTTTCAATAGCCTGATGTATAATGAGTTCCTATAGAAAAATACAATAGGCATCAATACTATCTATATTTCAAGGTGAATTTATTACCTATTGTTTACAATAACTTGTAATATTATGATTGCTTTGGTGCAATTGTTGGAACACATTCGAGGTAAAAATTCTTGCATGGTTGCTCCTAGATATTTCAGTAGAAAAAAATATCCCATACAAAATATGCAGACTATCTATACTTCTGATATCAAGTTTACATATATTTTAGCTGGTGAGAAACAATTACCATCTAATTCTAGAGTTATAAAAAATGCATTAAGAAGACAACATTTATTAATAATACTAGAAAATAGTAATGATTTCAAAAAAGCCATGTGGTTAATTTCAATCCTTATAATAACATATCATTGATATCTGGATTTCAAAAAAATTCTATCTTGTTAATGCTAATTTCATGATTAGACTGGATTAATTACAACGGATTGAAGGACCGGTTATAATTTATAGGAGTATTCATCATTGAATCTAACTAGAAATTATAAAAAACTATTTAAATCTTCGGCATGCGTCATTTCGGAATACAATTGAAAGAGCATTTGGTGCATTACAAAAAAAATTTTCTATTATATCAAGCTCAGATGAACTATTATTTGGTGTTAATTTATAAGAAAATTATAACAATATATCGCATTATACATAACTATCTATAGGTGAAGACGTTGATAATAACCTTATTAGAAAGTAGATGAAGAACTTGCCAACCGAACTAACAATGTCAAAAAAATATGACGATCATGATAAAGATACACGACTAGGAGAGTTAATTAAGGATGAAATTGCACTTAATATGTAGAGAAGTTGTAATGGATATTAATATTATTATTATTATAATATTTTTGGGTGGTGTTCTAATAAACTTTTTTTTCAAATTTTGTATTGAAACTAGATGATTTTTACAGCTTTAGATAGAGTTCACAATTCATAAATTGTTTTGAATTGAAAGTGATTTGCTATTGTATTTTCTAGGTTAGACATATATTATAGTTATTTTGAAGATTGTAATATGTACAATCAGTTTCCAATAGCTCATAATATTTGTATTTTATATTATTCGATAAATCGTGTTTAGAATCTCTCTTTAGTCATTTTTTGTTTTTGATATGTGAATTTTATGAAATTGTAATATATTCCCTATAGTTTATAAAAGAAAGTTCTTTCCAAAATTTTTAAAAAGTGGCACGCTTTTTGTTATAAAAACTTATATTTACATATTCACTTAAATAAGTTTCAGTTGATTATTATTAGTAAAAAAAGTAACAAAACTATATCATCAAAATATTTTACCTTCAATAATTGATTTAGTTTAGTTAAGTTATACTAACAAAATTAATTTAATTATGTTAATAAAATTAATCAATCTAAAATTAGAATAATATTACTCAAAAAATACATTTAAATTTTTTACTATAAATTTTCTTCCCTTGCTTATTTACTCTTCTATGCAAACAATGTGCGATTAAACAACTCCCCTTAATTACTTTTTATCTTCATTACTTATACTCTATTTTTTAATCTCGTTCCCAGTTAATAGTGACGCAATAACGTCCTAACTTCTCGAAGTACTTAATAATAAAAATTCATATAGGTACGTAGAACTACATCATCACGCAGATCCAAACAGTGCTATCATCCATACAGTTTGAGAATTTGAACAACACCAAGGTCGCGCTGCAGTACTTACCACCAACAATCCCAATTCAGAGCTGCAGTGTAGCAATTAGTAGAACAAATACTCTACGACAGTATACTGTTACATAAACCCACATAATTTGTCCCAGACAAGCCTCAAACATCAAAAAATGATCAAAATCTTTTCTTGCAATCTTAAATAAAGATTTCAAAATAAAACGGTATGCATTATAAAAATATTTAGAAAAGAAATCAATTGCACTCCAAACACAATTTCAAATAATTATAAAATAAAGTTTTTTTAGACGAAAAATATTTTTATTTTTTTAAAAAATAAATCTTATTTTTAATTTAAAAAAATAATAAAATAAATAATATAAAGTTTTATTATGTAAAATTTTTTATACTTTTTAAATTTTTAAATAAATTTTTTATATATTTATAAAAAATATATTAAAAAATATAAATAAAAAAATAAAAATTATTTTTAGAAAACAGTAACGCCGAACGCGCTCCTTAAGTCTGATGGCTTGGAAGCAGCCTCTTCTTCTCAGCAATTCTATCACGCTTACTCTGATAAGTGTCAATGGAGTCACCAGCCTCTGAATCTTGGGCGCCTTACCTGAATTGGAGAAAAAAATTCGAAGTTAACAAAAACGGGGAAGTTGCCATCCATGGTTTCCAGGAAGTAGTATCGACAAAATAAAGACTACAACAAACTGCCTAAAACAAATGAAAATAAGAGATGTAAGTCTTACAAACAAACAACGACTCAGTTGAAACAAAGACTTCCCTCTAGACAAAAGGTAGCTTTAAAGGGGAAAAATCAGCTTTACATGAATCAAAATATGTGAACGTCAACAAGATGCTTTAAGGAACAAACAATTATGGAACTAGAATAATACCACAGCATTAGCAAACACTCACAAATAGGGTTGGGAGCAATTCCAAGCTACTACGTACATTTCTACACTTTAAACATTCACCAAGTATCTATCAACAAATGAATGTTGAAATGTTTTAAAAAAACGAAGACCACATTGTTACAGCTCAATATTTTTAAGATATTCTTCACCAAATCATGAATACCAATGTTCAATTCCTACAGATACATAAAGATTACTCAACGTCTCAGCTTATACCAAATGTACTTAAATATATAAGCCAATACTTTAGCGAGATCAAAAGTAAAGGTCATAGGAACCATCTAGAACTAACTGCAAAGCAAGGTAATAAATCAAGACAATACGGACCCGATTTAGTTGTAAAGGTGCGGCAACATGTGTTTATATACCTGTGAACATCATCCTCCATGAAAAGATTAAACATCACCTGGGCTGCTACTTCGTCCAGTACATAAAAACAACACAACTAAGTGATAGTATGAATACATTTACATATGGACTAGATAAAAAGGCTTCTACTCTTTCCAGTATAAAGAACACATGTATTAATTAGTCGAAAGAACATTTAACTAAAAAGAAGGTTTCTGGTATTTATTCAACTAAAACAGATGATATGCTTCACTCCAAGCTAATAACATTCATAAAGGCTAGATAAGAAACTGAAACAGAAGAAGCAAAAAGCTGCAGAAATGGTGTTGCTCTCCGTTGTTCTCCTTACTTTGCACATTAAATTACGCAATTATTTCTTAAAAGTCCAGGGAGAATTTTATATGAAGATTAATGTTCATAGATGTAGAAAATGCATGCTTATCAAGTCAATTTCCTATTACGAAATGGAAAAACAGAAGGCAACTTGCCTCTACCGCTTCATATCTTGAAACGAATTAAATCAACAAAACCAAATCTGTTGCAGACAACTCTTTTAAGAACATTACATTTCAGCTCCACGGTCTACCCAGTCCCATATAATCATTCAAATGTTAAGAAACTTTCATTGCAAATTCAAGTTATAAGGATGCAATTTCCAAGTTCTGCTGACAACTCTACTGCAATGCAAACAGGGCAAAAAGAATTGCAAAATTTTAGAACACACAGCTTTTGGTCGTCATCTATCTCAAGCTTCTTCTGGTACCCGGTTGTTGGGTGCACGATATTAAACTGCACAAATAAAACAAAGAGGCAAATTTAACTCTCGAAAATTCCAACAATTAAACAGCACTACAGCTGTTCAATCTTCATGGTTTCAAAGTTAATCAACTAAAATACAGAATTGCAAATTCAAAGTCCATTTTTCTTTTGAATTACCTTCACGTTTGGGGTGATTTTGAAGAGGAGCTTTTTTGAAACGAAGAGCATTCTCGTCTTTTTTTCAAAACGAGATCTATTTTTTTAACTTAAAAAAATAATAAAATAAGATTTTAGGATGTAGAATTTTATATACTTTTCAAAATTTTAAATAAATTCTTTAGAATATTGTAGAAATTTTATCGAAAAACATAAACTAAATAGTTGGAATGAAAAACGCAGCAAAACATGCCCTAACATTTGAAGGGTTTGAGAGCAGATATATTTAGTACGGACCAAGGTTTTGGGCTACAATTTTGGGCCGTTAACTTACTCGAGCAGAAAGTTGCAGTACTCTCGCTACTTGGGATGTTAAAAATTATGGAGGAAGATAACTTTCATCCTTTTGCGTTTCTATGTTTAATTTCTTGCTGACAATGGTAGATATGCGAGGCGTTTATGGTAAGGAGTGATTATATGATTTAGGCTCACGTGTACTAGGGATATAGGCTCCGTTTGGCTGTGCTGAAACTTTTGAGCTTTCGAAGTATTTGAATAAGTCTCACAGCTTAGGACATTCATTAGGGTAAGGTATAGAACGATGGAATGGATCCTTGCTCAGCCTCTTGCGATGAAGAGAATTTGAACACCCATAGGGATCTTCCTTGAATTGAGTTCTGACTGCAGCTTCACCTTTCATTGCTGCCTCATTTGCCATTAGAGACGCTGTAGTGCCAACATAGGAGAATCTTCCTTCTGGGAATGGAATTGCTGATCCATGCAAACTAGTGAAACTGCTAATCCTTGAAATCATAGCTTATTGCCTAAAGTCAGAAAAGAATCTTCAGAAACCATAACAGTTTAGCTATTAAGCAAAACCAACATATTAGAATAGCTAGCAAAGAGTATAAGAGAACATTGCGTCGAATTTGAAAGGTAACAACAACTTAAACTATCTAAAGGTCCAGAAGGAAAGGTAACAACAACACTCCTTGAATCCCTTTCTCTTGAACATATATCTCTTGTAAACAATATGCATGTCCCATTCAAATCTGAAGAAATTCCATGACAGTGAAGATGCTCACGCTATCCAAACTTGTTTATTAATCTTTCAAGCCCCAATGCCTGCATGCGTATACGTAGATGCAGACAAATATACATACTTATATGTGCACATTTACACAAGTTAATCAAATGCATTTTTGTCATCTAAATGTTTCTATCGTATCTATCAGGCCTTCCATAATGTTTGCTATTTCTCTAAAACTAGTCTAAGTTCAACTTTTGTTGGAGCCTTTGAACTGTAAGACACGAATATCATTAAAAATGACTACACAGAAGATCAGCATACTCACTGAAACAATTGTTAGATGTATGAAAATTGAATATTTTGAAATTCATAAACTTTAGGGTTTACACGTACATATATATATACTTAGATAATGGGCTTGTATAATATATAGCCCAGCAATACAGTTCAATATTCCTCCTCAAACTCATGATGGGTCAAATAACATGAGTTTGTTCAATAATGTTTGAAATCTCGGTGTTGGATGCGATTTTGTAAAGAAATCTGCTAGTTGATCGGTAGATGACACATGCGGTAAAGAAATAGTACTTGACAGAAAATGCTCACGAACGAAATGATAGTCAATTTCAATGTGCTTCGTTCGTTAATGAAAAACTGGATTGCTTGCAATTTGAATAGCACTCCGATTGTCACAGAAAAGAGGAGTAACTCTTGTAAATGAAACCCCCATATCAGTAAGTAGATTACGCACATAAACAATTTCCCTTGTGGTAGCAGCCACAATTCGATATTCGACTTCTGTTGAAGAACAGGCAACGATATTCTGTTTCTTACTACGCCACGAAATCAGCGAATCACCAAACAATAAGCAGAAACCTGTGGTAGATCGTCTAGTGGTTGGATCACCAGCCCAATCTGCATCAGTAAAAGCTCGAAGTTCTAAAATAGATGTAGAAGATATAAACAGAGAGCGAGTAATAGTGCTTTGAAGATATCTGAGGATCCTGAGTAAAGCACTATAGTGTGCTGATCGCGGTGCAGAAACAAATTAAGTGACGATACTTACAGCATGAGAAATGTCTGGCCTAGTCATACAAAGATAGATAAGCTGACCGACAAGCCGTCTGTACCGAGTAGGATCTGTGAGAGGCTCACCATCTGTAGGACGAAGTTTACGTGAAGCTCTAATGGGGTATCAACCGTCCGACTATCAGATAAGCTTGCAGATTTAATAATGTTAGAAGTATATTTTTGTTAAGAAATAAGAATTCCTCTAATATTTTGTGCAATCTCCAATCCAAGAAAATAGCGTAAATATTCAAGATCTTTCATCTGAAACTGTTGATGAAGGTGCTTTTTCGTGTCTGCAATTCCTGCAATATCATCTCCTGTTAAAATCATATCATCTACACAATAATAGGAGTACTCGTCCTTGCGGTGAGGACCGCACAAATAAGGAGTGATTTTGAGAACTCTGCTGAAAACTTGTCTCTGTAATAGCGCGCTGAAAACACTCAAACCAAACTCTATGAGCTTATTTGAGTCCATAAATGGCACGACGAAAACGATATACATAATCCGGAGGAGTAGAAAGACCTGGAGGTGACTGCATATAAACAACCTCAGATAATGTACCATGAAGAAAAGCATTCTTCACATCCATCTGATAAAGGGGCTAGTGACGTACAGCTGCGACTGCTAATAGAGTTCGAATAGTAGTAATCTGGGCAACAGGAGCGAATGTCTCATCATAATCAATCTCATGCTCTTGAGTAAAACCTCTGGCAACAAGACGAGCCTTGTGCCTCTCAATGGAACCATCAGGTCGATATTTAATGTTAAAAATCCATTTGCAACAGATTGGCTATACTTTCTCCGGTAATGAAACTACAACTCAACTACCTGTCTGCTGAAATGCACGAAACTCCTCTGCCATTGTCTCTCGCCACTTATGGTACTGAATTGTCTCTTGGTAAGAATTAGGTTCACGAATAGTATAAATAGCAGTAAGAAATGAATGAAACTGTGGAGAGTAGGAGGTGAGGGTGGCAAAATCAAACCTATCAAGCAGACCTGAACAATCTGGTGTAAAACGAGTAGGAGAACGGTGAGGACGTTGTGACTGACGAACAAGTGGTGGTGGAGATGTAGATAAACTAGAAACTGGTAAAATTAGAGAAGAATAGGGAGAATCCTTGTTAGCCAGCGTTTGTGTCGTCGAAGAAGGGGCGGTATCAATAGAGAGAAGTAAGCGAGTAGGATCTATAGACATGTGGGAAGAGTCAGATGAGCTGGATGAAAGAGAATGTGATGGTGTTAGAAATTGACCATCAGAAAGTGAAGTGAAAAAATAAGGAGAGTCCTCAACAAAAGTGACGTGACGAGAAATGCGAAGTCGGAGTGCTATGGGATCATAATATCGATACCCCTTATGTTCAGAACTAATGCCAAGCAAGACACACTTGACTGATCGAGCAGTCAATTTTATCCGCTCAGTCGGAGAAAGTAGAACAAAACAAGTGCACCCAAAAGTGCGAATCATATTATAGTCTGGAGGAGATAAAAATAAACTCTCATGAAATGTCTTGCCAGACAAAGCAGACGACGGGGTAATATTGATAAGATTAACAGAGATAAGAATAGCTTCTGCCCAAAACATTTGAGGAACAGAAGAAGAGAGCAAGAGAGAGCGAGCAGTTTCAAAAATATGACGATGCTTACGTTCCGCTACTCCATTCTATTCAGGTGTATAAGGACAAGATTGTTGAAAAATAATGCCATGAGACTATAAGATGGATCTAATAGTAGAAGATGTATACTCACGAGCACCATCAGAACGAAAAGTTTTAATTCGAGTTTTAAACTGAGTATGAACCATAGTGCTGAAAGTGCTATATATAGTATAAACTTCGAAACGATGACGATAAGATAAACCCAAGTGTAACGAGTATAGTTATCAATGAAACTCACATAGTAAACAAAACTAGTTATAGATGGAATTGGAGCTGGTCCTTAAATATCAAAATGAATTAGATCAAAAGCACGAGAAGTTTTAGATAAACTTTGATGAAAAGGTAAAGCTGAATGTTTTGTCAATTTACAGCTAGTACATGAAGATAAAGAAGAAAAAGAAACTCGCCAAAGAGTTCCACTATCGATGAGAATCTTTAGACGAGATTCAGAAATATGACCTAAACGTTTGTGCCACAAATCAGCAGCAGATGAAGCAACATCAGCACAACTAAGATTTAAAGTAGTCGAAAAAAAAAGATGGAGATACTCTAAGTGATACAGTCGCCCCTTTTTACGAGCACGACCAATCGTCTGGCCGGTATGAGAATCCTGCATAGAACAGGTAAGGGAATCAAAGACAATAATAAGTCCGCTTTCACAAAAAGAACTGACTGAGATTAGGTGTAGGGTGAGATGAGGAACATGTAAAACAAAAAATAGACTGAGAGAGTCAGAAATAACGGAGACAGACTGAGTGATGGTTAGTTGAGAGCCATCAGCAGTATGTAAAAATAAAAAGTTTGGTGGTAAAGATGTCGTGTCAGATAATAATGATAGATCAGAAGTCATATGATGAGATGCACCAGAATCTAAAATCCAAGAGGAAGACATACCAGGAGCGGCGGAAGAAGCAGAGGCAGATGAACCAGTAAAAATGAGTTGTCGCTGAAGCTGAAGTTCTATTTGAGCAAGACGATGATGAATATCAGCTGAATCATTGGTGATAGACTGAGAGACAGGAACGACATCAACAACATTCGCCTATGCAACTGGAGAGCGAGTAGTGGAACAATCTTTCGCCTTCTTCCGCTCCCGATACTGAGTAAGCAAATATGGGTGAAGCTGAAAACAACCATCCATAGTATGACCCGATTTCTTGCAATGAGTATAAGAGGATTGCTGACTAGAATGAAAAGAATTCCTCCGAATATGAACACTAGTATCTTCCGAAGTGGAAGATGAAGTGCATGAAGAGGCAGCAAAAACTGTAGCTGAAGTAGGAGTCAAGGTAGGTGCCATCATCGAAAGAGACAGCAAACGAGTCTCCTCGGCAATGAGCTCAGAAATAACAGCATTTAGACTAGTATTATTTTGTATGATACGACCACTCACTGTCTGAAACTCTAGACGCAGAGTCATAAGAAACTGATAAAGTTGACGTCGTTCACGACAAATACGACGTTCATAGCAGGCACAACCATGACCTTCAAGCTTCAAGAGCTCGCGCCAATAACCTCGCATCAGTGTAGCGAACTCCTGAATAGTGCGATCACCCTATCTGGCGGCCTAAGCCTCTGTAAGAATTTGATACTCTCTAGCACCACTTGACTAAACAAACTGAGTAGTCAAATGCTCCCATAATAGCGCAGCAGTGGAGATGTCTTCAAGATGCGGCCGAAGAGATCGATCAACAGATACAACGATAAATACAAGAATTCGCTCATCATGATCGTCCCAAACATCCTGCGCAATACGAATATTATTCTTAACCTCAATAGTTGCATCATCTGATGGTGAGAGAGGACACTGAATAGAGCCATCGAGATGACTAAAGAGGCAACGTCCACGAAGAACAGTTCTAACTGAAGCAGCCTATTCAGCCCAGTCATTAGCAGTAGTCAAAGAAAAATCTGTAGATGTCGGTAGAAAGTCACGAAAGACCTCAGATCTGTTCATGGTTTTTTTTTTTAATTACCTAATTCAGGCCGGGCCGATTCAGCGGTTCGGGCTGGCCCGAACCGAATTGGGTTGGGTGGCAGTCTCCTCTGCCGAACCGATTGCAGTGTGGTGACGACGACCAGCGGCGGCGACGACGGCCTACGGCTGCGATGAAGACGGTTGGCAACAGTGAAGCAGAGATAGGCGGCTGCGATGAAGATCGACGACGAGTAGGAAGGAGGCGATGAAAACTGCGATGAAGATGGCAGCGGTGGTGGAAAATTGAAGGTGCGGTGGTGAAAAATTGATGCAGCGGCGGTAGAAAGTTGATGTAGCGGCGGCGACGGCGGCGAATCCAATTCCAAAGCGATGAAGACAGCAGCGACGGAAAATTGAAGGTGTAGCGGCGAAAAAAATGATGCAGTGGCGGCGGAGAGTTGATGCAGCAGTGGCGGCGAATCCAAAAATTTTTTTTTTAAATTTAAATCAGACGAGAAAATTTTTTTTTATGAAGATGATAGATTGAAAATAAGTCAATTGAAGAAAAATTTTTTTTTTGTGAAAATCAACTTAGCTCGATACCATGAAACAATTGTTAGATGTATGAAGAATTGAATATTTTGAAATTCATAAACTTTAGGGTTTACACGTACATATATATATACTATAGATAATAGGCTTATACAGTTCAATACTCACAATGCATAATGAGAATAATCACAAAGGTTTATCAAATCAAAGAAGCAGCTTACCAACCAACCTTTTGGATTCCAACAGCCCAACAACTCTGTGCTTTGCTCCTAGGACTAGAACCCTTCCTAGTCTCCCCACCACTAAACAAAAGAAGAACACCCTCATCTTTAGCAGCAATCTCCACCCCTGCCTTAATATGTGCCAAAAACGTCACAGCTTGTCCAAATGCAGTTTTTCTGTGGTTAAAATCCATCTTGCCTAAATCCATGAAGTTTCATTTATCAACATTTAGTGTCCAAATACTTAGGTCAATCTACTTATTCTAAAACATGGGAAGCTTCTCTAGTGAAGGGCATTCTATGAGGGCCTAACATCTATGATATTCTTTCATACTTCTTTAAGAGTTTTATTATAATAGATCACCACTTCACCTAACACCAAGTATCACAATGACACAAAGATGACAAGAAATCTTAATAGCACAGTATCAAGAACAAGAAAATTGCAATTACTTGAGCAAAAAGCTTGTCTTATGATGCATGAAACAACTTTCAACGAAGCTCTATAGCTCCCTCACATCCTAATTCCTAGATTAAATAGACACTTAACAGGTCAACTCGATTCCATTACAAACATGATATTGTGACCACAAAAAACCAAGTATTCCCCAATTTTGGGCAACATCAAGTCTGACGAACCAAAATTTTATCAAACGATAAAAGAACAAATTACAATTAAGGGTATAGAAACCAACATGAACTGTTCAAACCACAAAATTACCAATAAAATAAAGAATCAAATACCTGATGAAGCTGATATGAACATCGAGGCTACGGTGAACAACAGAGCGATCAATGCAAAGGAAGATCCCCTAAGTGATAGAAACCCAAGTAGGTTTTCAAGCATTGCAATCAAAACACATCTGCACAGAATACACAAACACAAAAAAACACATCTTCACGGAACACAAACACAAAAATGAGGAGTACCAAATTAAGTGAAATGAAACATAATCAATGACGAAAACTTGCAGAGATCTAGAGATTTGGCTATTAACCTTTTTGTCGGATTTGATCTTGAGCTTATGAAACATGGCGCTCTTATCGAGGAAGCTCCTGTCGTCGCTATCGCAGCTCTAACGCCACCGTCTGAGATCCTTCTTTTTTTATTCTTCTTCTTCTGCTCGCTGGAGATCTGTTGTTTCTAGTTTTTGGTTGAGAGAAAATCGAAAGCTAACGTGAGTGTCACAGATCACAGCTAGTGATGAAAATCTATATGCTGGACTGAAACCAAATACTAGATTGAAGGAAATACAAGTTTTCATCCTTGCTATTGATGGTGCATTATTCTCTATTTGTAGACAGCTCTAGAGTCCCACTACTCCACGGACTCCACTATTTAGACTACACTACTTGGAGTCAGCTCAATAGCAAGGATCTCAGAACCCTTCTATTAGAAATAGAACTACTAACCAACTACTAACCAACTAGTTCTATTAGAAATAAGAACTACTAACCAACTAAGATAACTGTCTTCCATGCCTCTCATCAATCGATGCATCTAATGCATTGGTGTTGTCTGGTCTTGACATGTATGCATCATCTCCCAGTCCTATGTCTGTTTAGCTTAAGGTCAGTATTCCCTACAACCGTGACATTCCCTCCCTTGAGAAGACTAGCCTCTTCCACGAGGCGACCTCTGTGCTCGTCCCGACCTTATGCTTCATATGACCAGTGTTTCGAGGTGTTAATGAATAGAGGATCTGTACCACATTCGGTGTAGTGTGAGGGGGACAACATTTCGTTTGGCAACGAAGGAAGCTGGTTTGTGATTCTAGTGGTATGCGGGGCTCATCCTTGAGTTGGAAACATGAAAAACAAGATGAAGTCTGGCTTCTGGAGAAAGGTTGGGGCGGTATGCCACAGGACAAACCTTTGAACTATTTCAAAAGCCCGTAAAAGCAAAATCGCAACTTCTTATCACGATGTTCAACAAGAGATGATTGTCCGCAAGGTTGCAATTTCAGGAAGACTCGATCACCTATTTGGAATTGTAGGTCTCGGTGGTGATTGTCATATACTTGCTTCATCCAATTCTGATCTCACTAGAGATGGTAGCGCAGGTATCAATGGATTGCATCCCGCGATCTAAGCTGAACTTCCAAGGCATCTGACTTGATGGGTCTAGTGGCAAATGTCACTAATGGTAGTGGTGGATGCCTATATACCACTTCAAAGGGGGTGAACATTAGTTGATGAATATACATTGGTATTATAAGAAAAGTTAACCCAGTGAAGCCATTTTACCCAATGTCGAGATTGTTCGCTAATGAAGCATCTTAAGTATGTCTCTAATCCACAGGGCTCTCGGATTGACCATCCATGTGTGGATATTCATGCGTAAGAAGGTACCATGTACTTTATGTAGTTCCTGTCAAAACCTACTAAGAAAAATTGGATCCCTGTTAGACATAATGAAGGAAGGGCACCCATGTACAATCTCTTTAACAAAAGTTGGTGAAATCTGCACAACCAATTTAATAGAAGAGAGGTGAATTGAATTGGTAACTAAAATTTTAATATAGTTTTCTTAACTGACAGATGTTAATCTTCTACAAAATAGCAGCACTATAATTGATTAGACATAAACATATTCTCTATTTGGTATTCTCTGTTTACCTCAAGTGCGAACGGCATAAAAAAATTTATTCAACACACAAATACGGAAGATTTATGTGATTCGGCAAATAATTTACCTACGTCCACAACCACTTTTTATCAAGAATGAATTCAACTAATCTTTGTTAAGTTGCTATTATACAATGATAATGTGTTTAGCCAAACACTATTATATTAAGCAGTTCTCTACTTGAGATGAACCACCAACGCCCTGCTAGACTCTCTAATCTTTCCGGCAGCTACCACAAAAATCTAGGCAAGATTAGAGCAAATACGTAGCCTCTTCCAAAACTAGTACAACCGAGAAGGCTTAGCCAAGTTCTTCTCACCGAGTATTTTTTGTTACAAGAAATTTTAATTCTAGAATCTCTCTCACAGAATTAAATTTAAGCTTAGTAAAACAAAAAGAGGATTAAAAGGAATGCCAAAATTGTTATCTCAGTGAAGCTCGGGTTCACGGTAGAAAGTAATAGCGTGTTGGCTCTATATAATATTTTCTCTTTTGTGTGTACTTCTGTGAAATGAGCTCTGTTATATATATCTTTACTTTTCTTATTTTTCTTATCTCAGGCAGAAGCACTTTCTAATCTCCTAATAGTAGAAAAAAATTTCCATTGTCTTCCTCGTGTGCCTTTTATAGTGTTGGCAACTTCTCTTCTACACGCAGCCATCTGGGTTCTACCAAGTAGGTCTTCAACGGTTCTATCTTGATGAAGGTAAGTACAATGTCCACTCGATGTTTCAGCTAACTCTTCAAATCTCAATTAGTTTACTGGTATGACATGATTAGATACTTCTTTTGTAGCATTAAATGAGCTTGCCGGTGGTTTTTAAATTCTCCAGCGTGTACTCTTCTTTTTTATTTATTACGAAATATCTTTGCTATTTTTGGTGATTTCCAGCATGGAGATGATGACCTGATCAGGTGACTGGAGTGGATTAAGCTCAAACTCGAATTTCTTTCTAGAGTTCATAGATCAGCCATATGAGGTTCCCGTCGGGTGTCAATTGGCTTTAAGATGGCATTGGATCAACTTGCTTGCTGTGAGCTGTAATGTATAGACTTATTCTCTAGTGAAGAATACTAGTGAGTTAAAGTATGTTATCACCTTGATCTTCCAGTAAGATCAACTCCGACATGCAATGAATTGATGCTTGAATTTCATTTTGTGAATCTTGTATGTAAGTTATTTGTAGAGTGTTCTTCTTGTCAGCTTCACTATTTATATCATTTGATGTTGTATTTCTATGTAGCATGTTATTGTGATGCATTATTATAGCAGCGTAGTGGATCAAAGTGCATGTATATTGAATGGTTCTGATGGCTTTTCTTTTAATGAAAATTGAAATATAATTCCTGAACTCAAATCTGGCATGTTGATAGAATAGTTCTGATGGTACTTTAGCACTTTGTTGTTGACCATCATTTGTTGAGATGTTCTTCTGTTCTTGATATGAATTTGTAGTGGATATGATGTTCTTTAAATCCTCAAAATTTTGCTTCAAACGGATGAGAAATTTTGGATCAAACTTCATCTGAATTAAGCTTTAGTGTTGTCTGATTTTCTAGAGTATATGTTTCTGAATTTCCTTCTATTATTCTATGAATATTTTGAGGTTCTGTAGATCATAATTTGATGAACTATTTAGCCAATATTTGTTATGTGCATGTTATTTCTAACTCAAGTAAAAAGATCATGATCAAAGTGAATCTGCATCGCGATAGAATTTGCATCTAAAATCTGTAAAATAATCACTTTCTTTCAGATCACGATCAGTAGCAATCTAGTTGGCTATTTTTTGTGAAACTCTTCTATTCTGTTTTACTCTTTCTTTCTGCATTATTCTGTTGTCTCAACACTTAGCTGATTTTTGTCTTGCACTTGATGTAGAGATTTCTAATAAAGAAGCTAGCTGGACTATGACTATTTAGTAGAAAAAACTTGTACTTTCAATTCTGCACAATTTAATTTAAACTATTAGTCTACCTAAATCATAAATTATAATTCTTAATTTTTATTATCATCAAAAATCAATTTTAAAATTTCAACAACAAATAATGCCGCAACACTACGAGCCGTATAGGGATGCTTGAGGGGGAACAAAATGAGCGTACTTAGTGAGCCGGTTGACAACCATCATTATCACGTTCTTACCTTCTGAAGTGGTTGCCCTTCTACAAATACATGGCAATGTTTGACCATATAAACTCTAGAATTGAAAGAGGTAGTAGTAGGCCAGTAGGTTGAAAACATTCAACTTTGGCCTTTATGCAAGTGTCATATATGGCTATGTAACCTTGGACATCTCTAGACATTCCAAGCCAATAGAATTGCTAGCTAAGACGGTTGTATGTGCGTAAATGACCTTTATGACCTCCACTTGCAGAGTTATGAGCTAACGAATAGAAGTTGTTGCCTTAAGGATGGATGCTCAGGAATCCATAGGTGCCCCTGGAACATGAGAAATTGCTAGACAATAGATAACTCTAGACGTAATCCTTCTTGTGCAATAACAAAGATAAAAGAAGTAGTAGGATTGTCTTGCTGTGCTTGACGCAACTCTTCCCAGGATGGAGGCTGCAGCTAGAGAGGCTTCTGGCACTTGTGAAAGTGCATCGCTACCACATTACTTTTTCTTGCATGATACTTTATCGTATAATCATAACCTAGCAGCTTGATAAGCAATCATTGTTGCACATGAGATGATATTCGTTGTTCTAATAGATACGTCAAGCTTACAGTGGTAAGTTTTTACAACAAACCGATTGCCAAGGAGATAAGGGTGCCATTTCTAAACTGACAAAACCAGGGCCATCCGCACTTTTTCATAAGTTGATTTATCCATTGTGGAAGAGGTATTGCTTTACTGAAGAAAGCGATTGGTGTCTGATTGTGTGACGGAACCGCACCAATTCCATATCCCCAAGCATCCGTTTCTATAGTGAAGAGCTTACTGAAATCGGGGCTGGCTAGGACTGAGGTTGATGTCATTATTGCTTTCAGTTACTGAAAGGTAGCGACAGCTTTCTCCATCCACTATGTTAAGTTTTTCTGTAAGATTAATTCGAGAGAGAAGGGGTGAATTGAGTTAGTCAATAGAAATTTTCGTCAAATTTAGTTATCCTACTGGCAGCAAGCTTACAACCGGCTGTGTCAATGCTGTAATCTGCAGACAGAGTGAGTTAGAATGTTTACTGACATAAGTGATAAGAGTAGTGCTCAGGGTATTTAACGTGGTTCGGCAAAACCCTTTTGCCTACATCCATGGTCGCTCTATCACCAGAGCCAAAGCTTCACTAAATCTTTAATAAGCTACAAATACACCTAGAGCAAAGTGCTTCGCCAAGCACACTTACTCTACCGGGTTTCTTCGCCAAGACAACCCCTAACAGCCTACTGGACACGCCTGTCCCCCTGGTTGATTTGCTAGCTCTATTACAAGGTCTAAGAGCTTACACCAAGCTCTACCTGAACTTCCTTTACCAGTGCCTGCAGCACCACCTTTACAATGTCAGTAAGAGGTTACAAAAAAATAAACCAAGATTGAGCACAGGATCTATCTCATGAATGTTAAGTGTTCATGATGTGATTCAGATGAGATGATCGGAGAGGTTGCTGAGAGAGATTTCTTCAGTATGATTTGCAGCAAGATTTGTTTGTGTGGAGTAGTAGAGTTCGTGACCAGCAGCAGGATATTTTTGTGTAGAGTGGTAGAGTTCTTGTATGTCTCTGTTTTGCTTGGGTTCTCTCTACTTCTGTTTTCTTATGTTCTCCCCTGTTTCCTTTGTTGCATTGACTCCCTTCTTATAGAGTTTCTTCCCTGTGCAGGAGCCGTTGAGGAACGTTGCTGTTGGCGCTCTCTTTCATAGGTAGTTCTTCACGTCAGAGAGGAGTCGGTTTTGTCCAGTGGTTAATCAACCGCTTCCAAGCTTCTTTCGGCTGTCTTTGTGCAAGGTCTTCGTTGCATTAAATGCGTTGTAAAAGTTTGAATTTGCTGCCAACGGTTGAAAGCTTAATTTAGCTAAGCTTCTGTCTGAGATTCGGTGAGCTGATGAGTTGATATGGCTTGTCCATAATAAATGCAATGCAGGTTGACTGCTTGAATTGAACAAAGACTTTGACTTGTGTAATGTGCTTTCTTCCCTTGATTATTGAGCTTTCCTTTTACGAAAAGCTCTTGTAGATCTTCATTTTGAAGTGCTTCATCCGTTGTGAGTGCGGTGATTTTTTGAAGTAAGGAAAATTTCGTTGCCGTTGAACACAAGGGTCTTTTCAAACAGAAGAAGTCTTCTTATGCTTCGATGTCGAACAAATTGATCGTAATGTGGCCGTGGCATCCTCTGTCCCGTTCTTTGTCCTCCGTCCCGCTTGATGAGTCGAGCAACGTTGATCGTGATGTGGCCGTGGCATCCTTCATCCCGTATCTTTGTCCTGTCCCGCTTGATGGTCGAGCAAATGACTATAATGTGGTCGTTCTTGCTCAATCAAAATTAAATGATCTTTGTTTGTCTAATCCTGCAGAACTTGTTTTCAGATTATTAGTCTAATATAAATCATAGTTCTTAATTCTTTGTTATCATCAAAATTATCCTTATAATTCCAACACACTGGAATGAACCTTTTCTGTGGAGTGCGGTCAATGGAGCTACTATACAGTAGTAGTTCTTGACGAACCTATAATAGTATCTAGTGAGGCCGAGAAATCCTCTTAATCTAGTGACTGACTTGGTTGTTGACCATTCAACAATGGCTTGTATTTTAGTTGGGTCTACTACTATCCTAGATATGGAGACAATGTCCCAAGTAATCTAGCTCCCGACACGCAAATTTGCACTTAGAAAAGGTTGGCATATAAATGATTCTTGCAAAATAGAGAACACAATAGCTAGGTGCCGAAGGTGATCTTGCAACTATTAGTATATATGAAAATGTCATAAAAAAAGACAAGCACGAACTTGCGTAAGTGCAGTCGAAAGACTTCGCTCATTAATGATTGGAATTAAGGTAGCAGGGCAATTCATCAAATCGAATGGCATTACGAGGAACTCATAATGCTCATCATGAGATTGGAAGGCTGTTTTTTGTACATCTTTTTCCTTGACTCTGATTTGGTGACACCCTAATTTTAAATCGAGTTTGGAGAAGAAGGAAGCACCGTAGAGCTGATCTAGTAACTTGTCATTGGTATTGGGTACTTTAAGTCTTTAATAGTTATTTTATTGAGGGCCCTGTAATCAATTAAAAATGTTAGAATTCTTAGACTCGATGTTCTGCCGTACCCCTCAACCTCAACTCGAAATTCCCTTACAAATACAACTTCCCATAGCTTTCTAAACTTTGACAAGTCCCTCAGGCCGCAATAGTGCAAGCCTTAGATAGTGTAAGCCTTAGCTAATTCCTTGCACATAGTAAACAACATACGCCTAGAACGTCTAATGAACTTACTAGTATATCCAAGAACTTACAAGTTCTCCTACAATCTTTTGCAAAGGTTGCTCACAAGTACTTAAAGATTTATCTGTTTAGCTTGATAAAAATTGTGTAAACCAAATAAGATCTTTCAAGGTAAAACTGATATACGATGAACTAAAACAAGCAAAAGAACGATGGGTAAAAAGTAAAGGCTGAAACAAATTACTGAAATCAACTTGCAATTGAAGATAAAAGCTGAAAAATAACTTGGTTCTCGATGCTGGCATCTAATTGTAAGCATTAGAATTATAGGAGTCCCTATGGACTCAAATATGTTCTGGAAAAACCTTATTTTATTATAACTCTAATCTAGACTACTTATTTGAATAAACTACAATTACTATTTTACTAACTAAAACATTCTTCTTTTGCCAGATTGTTGCTATTGAAACTACTGTTAGAGTCCTTAGATGCAACACTATCAGCTCAGCACCTGCAGCCGATGCAAGTGCTAAAAGATCTGACAATGTTCTTGGTTTGCCTATGTCGATGGCTCTAGGCTTCCTTTGCCACTTCAGCCCTATCGTTCCCTCCCTCAAGGAAAGAAAACTCGTCCTCGAGTCCAGGATCAGGTTATACAGAAGGATTCTCTGTAAATTCAATGGTGTCATCACCAGGAAGCTCTGGCAATTGAGTCGAGATGTAAGATGGAGTACAATCACCATCCTTCAACTGTGATACATGAAAAACCAGATGAATACACGCTTCAGGAGGGGTAACTCAAGCCTACATGCAACTTTCCAAACCCAATCGATGATTTGAAAAGGACCATAATATCTATGCATAGCTTCTGAAAAATGGCAATCTGATATAGACGATTGGAGATAAAGCTGAAGTTTAAGAAAAACCCAATCACCCACATTGTAGCTTTTCTCGCATCGATGCGCATCTGCTTGCTGCTTCATGCGGTTTTGAGCCTTAGACAGGTGATATTTGAGATCTCTAAGGTTAGTATCTTGTGTCCTAACTGAACACCTAGCTCATCCGAAAGATTGAGCCCTACTATAAACAAAATCTAAGGGGGTGGAGGATGCCTATAAACCACTTCAAAAGGGGTTGTCTTTGTTATAGTATTGACACTCGTGTTATAAGAGTATTCAGCCCAATGAAGCCACTGAAGCCATTTTTGGGGATGCTCTCCAACGAAACATCGCAAGTAAGTCTCTAGGCATCTATTAACTACCTCCGACTGGCCATCCGTTTGGGTGTGGTAAGCTGTATTCATGTGTAGTGATGCCTCCTGGAGCAAATGGAGTTCCTGTCAAAATTAACTAAGGAAAATGGAGTAGCGGTCCGATACAATGGACGTTGGGACCCATGCAGGTATACCACTTCCTTGGCAAATGCTGTGGCTACGATTACTATCGGTTACCACTATGACAACATCTTTTCCATCTAAACGCGACAGCTCTTTTATAAATCTATAGAAATGTCTGTCCAAACCACATTATGGATCGGTAAGGGCTGTAGCATCCTTGCTGGCGGCAGAGAACTGTTCTTGGCCTTAGGACAAGTTAAGCAATCTGCAATATATCATTGGACGTCCTAGGACACACCCGACCAATAAAATTGTTAGGTAAGGTGCTTGATTGTTGGGAATTGTCCTCCATGCCTGCCAGAGGCGGAATTGTGTGCTTCAAAAGAAGCTGCCTTTGTAAGGAAGTATCATAAGGAACTCGCAGCCTTCCCCGCTGTAACAGAAATCCATTAATGATTGAAAGGCCTTGTTGGTCCCCTGTCTGAGCAGCTCGCATAAGGGCAACCATCTTTGGATCCTTTGCCCGTGCTTGGTTCAGGTCTTCTCGAAAGGAAGCTTGTAACATAGAGATTGCTGCCGGACATGCACAGGGCCATCTTGAGAGAGCATCGGCAGCGGCATTGAGCTTTCATGCACGGTATTCAATCTTGTAATCGAAACAAAGGAGTTTAACTAACCATTTTCATTGATCCGTCGAGGAAATTCGCTCCATGAGGCACTTTAAGCTCAGGTGGTCTGTATTGACTGTGAAGGCCTAAGAGATAATGTCTCTATCTTTGGACTGCATGAACTAGAGCCATTATCTCCCTTTTATACGTCGACTTTGCCAACGTCGCGGCTACCAGCACCTTGCTGTAATATGCTACCATCCCTCCTTCTTGTGATGATACTGCTCCAATACATCTTCTCGAGGAATCAGTCACTACGGTAAATGGTTTGGAGAAATTTAGAGCAAGAAGTACTGGAGTAGAAGTCATGGCTTCCTTCAAGCAGGAGAATGCTTCATTCGGATCGCTATTCCAAAAAAATGAGTTCTTTCTGAGGAGGTCTATCAATGGAGCTACAATGACTCAGTAGTTTTTGATGAAACGGCAATAGTAACCTATAACACCTAAGAACCCTAGCAATTTTAGACACAAATGTTGGTATTGGCAACTCTTGCATTGCGCAAACTTTGGCCGCATAGGCTGCAATACCTTCAGCAAAGACAATATGTGCTAAGTATTCGAGTTGCCGGCACCCGAATCTACACTTGGGAGAGGTTGGCATAAAGACGCTTTTCTGCAAAATAGAAAAGACAATGGTAAGATGTCGTAGATGGTCTTGCCAATTAGAACTATAAGCCAGGATATCATCAAAGGAAACTAGTACAAATTTGCGGAGATGAGGGTGAAAGACATCATTCATCGAGGATTGAAAGATAGCCGGCGCATTGGTTAGCCTGACTGGCATAACGAGGAGTTCGTAATGCCCATCATGGGTATAAAAGGCCGTTTTATGGACATCTTCTTCCTTGACTAGAATTTGGTAGTATTTAGATTTTAAATCAAGTTTAGAGAAGTACATTGCTCCAAACAGTTCGTCAAAGAGCTCATTTATTACCGGAATAAGATATTTATCTTTCACGGTGATCTCATTCAAAGATCGATAGTCTATGCAAAAAGTGCCAAGTTCGTTCCTTCTTTACCAAAAATACTGGAGAGGAGAAGGCTGATCAACTAGGCCTTATGATCCCTTGAGATAACATCTCAGCCACTATGCACTCAATTTCTATTTTCTATACATAGGGATATCGGTAAGGTCTAACATTCGAAGGAAGCGCTCCAAGTAACAAGGTAATTAGATGGTCTTGAGTTCTCTTCGAAGGAAGCCCCAATATGGGTCGTAACACTGTGGTGTTGGAATCCACCATGCTTTGTAAGTCGGGTGGCAGTTGCATAGGGTTGTCTTCAACCTGCCCATTCTCGAGTGTTAACGCCTGAAGTCTCATGGAGTACAGCGTCGTCTTATAGCATAAGCTGGTAAGTTGTGACACTCCTCCGTCCCCAATTTCATGAAGAATAAGATCTTGATTTTGCAATGACAAACATTTTATATCGGATCTCAACCAAATTGCAGACGACATCTTCTAAACTTTTGCACCCATTGGACGCCTAAGACAAGGTCTATACCACCTAGCGGAAAAGGGTATGCGTCGACGACTATTGCAGCCCCTTGTACTTCCAATGGTATACCTTGACGAACAACTTCGATGGAGTGTGGCTTTCCATCCACCAACCTTGAGCGGCTTCACTGCTGTTGCTGGAAGTCGTAAGTGTTTTGCTAGACACTCCGTTATAAAAATATGGGTACTTCCCGAATCCATTAGTATGAACACATCTTGCTTCTTTATTCTTCCAGCAATACGTATGGTTTGGGGGCCTACAAGACCGTGCATGGCACTAAGAGATAAAGTGACACTATCTTGCAAAGTGGTGTCCTATAACTCATCAAAGTATTGCTTTTCTTCTCCGTTTCCTTGATCCAACACAACAATTGAGTACAGTTGTGTGGCACACTTATGTCCCTATTCATATTTCGCATAGCAATAGAAACAAAGACAATTAGCTCTCCGGTTGTTGATGTCAGCTACACACAAACCAGAAGGTCGTGAACATGTAGCTCCACTTTGGTTTGCAAATGTTTGAGCAGAAGTTCCCAAGGAAGGAGACGAAGTAAGTTGTGCTGTAGAGTGCTAACAAGGAGGGCGTGAATTTCCAGGTTTTAGAGTAAGCTTCTCCTCATATACCTTGGCTAGAGCATATGTTTGTTGCAAGTCACCTGGCTTCATTGCCATGACTTCTAAGGCAATTGCCTTAGATAAATCCCCGCAGAATAGTCCGATCAAGTCATTTCGTTGGTATACGACAATCGGATGTGTAGATCTTCAAAAGCTGCCTGATATTCGGCTTTGGTCCTCTTCTGATTTAGTTGATTCGGTGCAAAGCTGCGTGCCTAAGCGCAGATGGTCCAAAGCGTTGTTGTATAGCAGCCGTCAAGTCTTTCCATGAGTGGCAAGGTTTATCTTTCTCACAATTTTGGTACCATCGATTTGCTTCCTCTTGTAGATACATGACAGCTATATGAATTCGATCATGGGCCAATATGCTTAACTACTTAAAATATTTTTCAGCAGAATATATCCACTCTTGAACCCCATTGCATCGAAGGTTGGAAACTTGCGTCTCTCTCGGTTCATGGATGCATGGGATTTAGTCATGGCCATTGTTGAGTAAGGTGTATTGAAGTTTTGGTTTGTCGTGGTGGTCAGATTGAAAGGATTAAGTGTTTGATGGTAAGATGGATACAGTCAGTCTGTGGATAGCTTTGTGGGTTATAAAAGATGAAACCTTTCTGAGTTTGAGACATATGGATTAGAGGTGCATTAATATTAGATGTGAAGTGTGATAAATTGGGCAGAGAACTAGTGAGGTTCACTGGTTGTATAGGGTGGGTTGTTATGGCAGTTATGGTTGTTGGACCATGGTATTATAGGGAATTAGATTTTGCAGGTTAGATTCAGGGGTATTGATTAGTGTCATCGAGTTGCGCCATGCTCTCATCTATTGCATGAATTGTTGCATATCCCATCGATCATTGTCCATGCGAGAACTCATAAAAGTCATCTGGGCACGTAGCCATGAATTTGCTCTTACAATGATGCTTCGGTTTGCATGAACTCTTCTGAGATAGGTACTTTCGGTACTCTCAAAAAATTTTCAGTGTTAAAAGTGGTTGGTGATAATGGAGATTAAGGTGATTCGAACGTCGCGGAAGTTTGATTTGTCATTGAATCGAAGGCTCTGATACCAATTTCATATACGATGAACTAAAACAAGCAAAAAAATAATGGGTAAAAGTAAATGCTGAAATAAACTTGCAACTGAAGATAATAGCTGGAAAAGAACTTGGTTCTTGATGCCTCCTTTGGTTTAGCTAGCATCGACTTATAAGCATTAGAATTATAAGAGCCCCTATTATATAAATGCAGCTGCGACATATTCTGTTTCACATGAAGATAAAGCCACAATATTTTGCTTTTTTGATGTCCATGAAAATGCAGTTCACCAAAAAGTAAAAAACATAGCACCACTATCTCCTCAACATACTACACTGTCTCCTATTAGAGATTCTCCATCTTCTGGAGAAAGTAGTAGTAGCGGATTGTCTACGCAACGGAGCCCTATCAAAATGAGAAGTCTCAGAGAGATCTATGAGCAGATAAATAAAGAATGTGAGTTTAATCTTTTCTGTCTATATACTGATCATGAACCTCTCATTTCTAATAATAAAAGTTCTAAGTTCGTAAACTTAGAACCAACATATTGGACTCGAATATGTTCTGAAAAAGCCTTATTTTATTGTAACTCTAATTTAGACTCCTTATTTGAATAGACTACTACTGCTACTTCACCAACTGAACATTCTTCTTTTGCAGAGATTGTTACTGCTGAAACTATTATTGGAGTCCTTCCTAGATTGAACACTATCAGCTCAGCACCTGCAGCCGATGAAAGTGCTACAAGATCTATCAATGTTCTTAGTTTGCCTATGTTCTGGGCTTCCTTTTGCCACTTCATCCTATCAAAAACTCCCCCTCAATATTTTGTCAATGTGAAATGTACTTATATTGCATTTAAGCCATTCATGCATTCAGCCAAAAATTTTCTTCAACACATATTCTCCTTCTGTGTATGAATTTATTCTCCCCCTTATTGTATTAACCTATGTAAGATACAATAACATTTCCAGCAAAAATAATTCCAAAAACGTTCTCTCTCTAATATAAAAAAAAGATTTCAGCTCATTAAACATGCATACACATTGATATAGTTCAAGAACCGTTGAACGTCTATCAATGTCCGTATAAATACATTGCAGACATTGAACAATAGATAATTCATGTGAGCATCTAAGATACATTGTGTAGTAAAGAAACTACAGATTTCCAAAAAATAATTTCAAACAACTCCTTAATAACCACAGCAACATAAGCACTGTACTACAAACATAAACCATGGTAGTACTACTACTAGTAATCACATCCAGAAACACAAAATACTAAATTCAAAATAAAAAAACATAAGATATTAGGACATTCTAGAGAGTTGGACAATGAGTAATTTAGGTTTTGTGGCATTTAGAGATTCGGTACAAGGTGTGAAGTAAGCCACACATAAGTTAAGGTCAACCTGTGCTTGGGCTGATCAAGCCCAGACCTACAAATCATCTTCTATATTGCTATATGTTTGACCTATTGTTGTTTCAGCATGTTTATTTTAGTTAGCTAACAGAGAAAATAATAGCTGAAATAGCTCATTATTTTTTTTTACCTTCTTATTTTCTACTTTGAATTTAGGTCAAAAACAATAACTGAACCAGTTCACTGTTTTATTTATTATTTTTCTACTGCTACTACACTAGTGTAATGTTCTTATGTTATCTTTCTACAAAAAGCTTAAGTTAGTTCTTGACTCAATTTCGATGGATGAAATCTTAGTAAAGGTAGGGCAGAGCAGCCACAAAAGCAATTTAATGAGGTTTGGTAAGCAGCACTTACTACGTCCACGATCATTCAAAGGGGATGTCTAAGGGTGCTTTTCAAAAAATTTCTTAAAATTTTTAGAAAACGAGCTCTATTTTGTTTACCTTAAAAAATAATAAAAATAAATAATAATAAAATTTTACGACGTAAATATTTTTTGTACTTTCTAATAAAAAGTTTATAGAATGTTGTAAAAAATTTATGAAAAATGTGAAATAAAAAGTTGAAATGAAAGAAATTCCCAAACAGCACCTAACTCGAATGATGTCTACTTTTGTTGTAAAGCATTACGATTTCGAGACTCGATGTCCACCCGGACGCCTCTCACACAATCAGCTTCCCACCGTAAGGTGAACTTTAAGAGAGTGCAAATAACGCTTTAAGAAAAGCATATCATATACGTGTTTCAAGTCTCCATTCTTGGTATTTCTAATTATTTATAACAATCTTAAAGCGTTATTTGATAGAGACCGAAACTTCTATTGCCACCATCAAACTGATGAATCAAGATCTTGTTCGTCTTGATCGTTTCGATGGAGCAAATTTTATTTGTTGGAAAGATAAACTAAGATTTCTTCTGACTGCCTTGAAGAACTTGTATGGGCTCGATCCGAATCTAGAACCAATTTCAGAATGTACTAACCAAGATTCTGATGCATTGAAAACTGAAAGAATTAAGCGACAGGAAGATGAACTAATCTGTCGACCATATTCTCAATGCGTTGTCCGATCGTCTTTATGATCTGTACATAAATACTATCTTACAAGGAAAACTTTGAATGCTCTAAAATTTAAATAGAATGCAGAGGAAAAAGGTACAAAGAAATTTTTCATTTCAAAATATTTTAATTTTAAATTATTTGATGATAAACCTATTTTGAGTCAAGTCATGAGTTGCAAGTTATTGTTAACAAACTGAGGGCTGTGAAAATTAAACTTTCTGAGGCTTTTCAAGTGGGTGTAATAATTACAAAATTACCACCAATTTGAAAGAATTACAGAAAAAATATTCTTCACAGTTTCGAAGATTTTTTTTTTTTTAGCAGTTTCAGAAACATCTTCGAATTGAAGAAGAGTTAAGGAAAAGAGATAATATTGATGCCTCTCATGAAGGTGTTTCTAAATCAAATGCTGTCAACAAGCCCAATCATTTCAATAAGAGTGACTCATATAAGAGAAAAATGTTAGGTCCTAAAAAGAGTGAAGAAAAATTCAAAAAATCTCAAAATCACCAAAAGAGAGGGGGATGCTATATTTGTGGCAAACCAGGGCATTATATTCAGGATTGCATATTTTGAAAGAAATCAAATAAGGAAACACACAAGGTGAACTCCATTACGGAGGAAAGAAATTATTGCTGTTGTGAGCGAGATCAATTCCATCCAAGGCAAAGTGTAAGATGGTGGTACGACATTTGTGATACAGTTTATGTCTCTTATTATAAGACTTTGTTCAAAACTTATCATGAAGTGAACGATGGACAAGAGATTCAGATATGAAATGAAGGCTGCTTTAAGTTGGTTGCTAAAGAAAATGTAGAACTTATTTTTACTTCTGGAAAGAAAGTTATCTTAGCCAATGTACTTCATGTCCCTAATATGTATAAGAACTTATCTAGTGGAGATCTTTTGGGAAAACTTAGGATTAAAGCAGTGTATGAATCGGAAAAATTAATTTTATCCCGAAATAGTACTTTTATCGAAAAAGGCTATTCTTATGATGGAATTGGTTAAGATATGTATTATTGACAGTAATAATAAAATTATTTTTTTTGCTTATATGATAAATTCTACTTTCTTATGGCATAATAGAATAGCACTTATTGAAATAAGTACTATCACAAGAATGATTACATGCTGTCTAAATTCATGTGAATTTAAAAAATTTAGAAAATGTGAAATATGTATTGAATCTAAATTGAAAAAGAGATCTTTTCATAGTGTGGAAAGAACTTCTCAATTGTTAGACCTTGTACATATAGACATTTGTGAACTAAATGGTATGTTAACTAGAAAAGATAATAGATATTTTATTAAATCCATTGATGATTGTTCTAAATTTACATATGCCTATTTGCTAAAGCATAAAGATGAAACTTTTAATGCCTTTAAAGTTTACAAAGCTGAGGTTGAAAACCAATTAGAAAGAAAAGTTAAAGTTCTTAGAAGTGACATAGGTAGTGAATATTTTTCAAATGATTTTAATGTCTTTTGTAAACAACATGGAAACATTCATCAATCTTCAGAACTTCATAAACCTGAACAAAATGGTTCAGCAGAACGAAAAAATCAACATATGTAGAAATGATTAATGTTATGTGTTAAATGCTAAATTGCCATTTAATGTATGGGTTAAGCTCTTCTTGCTGCATGTCATATTTTGAATAAAATTTCTCCATATGAGTTATGGAAGAGAAAGAAAGGCAAATATTGGTTACTTTAAAATATGGGATTGTGTTGCATATTGCAAGAACACAAATACTAAAAAGACCAAGTTGGGTCGTAAAGGAATAATATGTGCTTTTGTAGAATATTCTACAAATAGCAAAGCTTATATACTCTTAAATTTGGAGTCTAATGTGATAATAAAATCAAGAAGATGTGGAATTTTTTTTGAGAATTTATTAGCTTCTAAAAATAAATCTCAAACTCTTATTAATAAAGAATCTGAATGTGACACTATTATTAATGAACGGTCACTTATAAAGACATCTCCAAATGTCTTTGAACAACCTAGTGAACCTCACAAATGCGAAAGAGTTCAAAAAGCAAAAGATTTAGGATCAGATGAGATTGATTCTCAACTTATTTCCTTTTACTTGGTAGAAGAAAATAGAGAAAAAATCATAAAAACAATTCCTATCGTTTTCAAATTGAAGATGATCCTCAATCTTATAAGGAAGCCATGTCTTCAAGAGATTCTGTTTTTTGAATAGATGCAATAAACGATGAAATGGATTCTATTATGTCAAATCATAGTTGGGAACTTGTTGATTTATCTCTGAATTTTGAACATGTTGGTTACAAATGGGTGTTTAGAAGAAAATACTATATTTATTGTACTCTTCACACATTTAAAGCGAGATTAGTGGCCAAGGATTTTAAGCAAAAAGAAAGAATTGATTATTTTGATACATATGCTCCTATGGCAAGAATAACTTTAATTAGAATTTTGTTTGCTTTAACATCGATTTATGATCTTTATGTTCATCAAATGGATGTAAAAATAACATTTTTAAAATGGTGATCTCGATGAGGAGGTCTACATAGAACAGTCGGAAGGATTTGTTTTACTTGGAAATGAATATAAAGTATATAAACTTATTAAATCGTCCTATGGTTTAAAGCAAGCAACAAAATAATTGCATAAAATATTTGATTATGCTATTCTTTCTTCTATTATTCTTTCTAATGGTTTTATACATAACACTTGTGATAAGTGTTTGTATACTAAGGTGTGTAATTAATGTATCATTTTTATTTGCATTTATATAGATGATATGCTAATTGTGAGCAATGATATGAAAGGCATAATAGAAACGAAGATATTTCTATCTTCTACATTTAAAATGAAAGATTTTGAACAAGTAGATACTATCCTAGGAATCAAAATAACAAAAAATAGTGTGAGTTATCTACTTAGCGAATCTCACTATATAGAGAAAGTATTGAACAAGTTTAATCACTTGAAAATTAAAGATGCTAATATGTCTATTGATTCAAGTATAAAACTTATTAAGAATGATGGAAGAGCAATTGCACAACTTGAATATGCAAGTGCTATTGAAAGTCTAATGTATGCAATACAATATAGAGGACCAGACATTGCTTTTACTGTTAGTAAATCAAGTAGATTTAGTAGCAACCCAAATGTTGGACATTGGAATGCCATTGGTAGAGTTCTTGGTTATCTTAAGAAAACTAAGATTCAAAATTTTTTACTATTTTCGAAAGATATACATATGCTAACTAAAATTTTGAATTGAATAATGTTAAGAATTAAATATGGTTGTTTCCTTGATGTACCTGATAGCTTGGCTCTGACATGCGCTAATAAATTTGAATATTTTCTGTATGAGATTCTTCAATGGATTACTTACTTCAAGCTCTTATATGTATCCCGCTTTCTCAAGCTCCTTGTCATTTCAAATTTAATATTGTATCTATGACGTATGACTTGATGTAGCATGATAGTAGACTTATTTAATGAAGTTTGTGCAACATGGCTCGAGATGCCGTATGGATTGAAGAATAAATGGAATTAGAAGCTTGAATAAGATTTGCCTGTGATGCTTATCTGATTTTGAATTTCCAGCCTGATTTTCAGCTGTTCTGGTGATACATAGCAACATTTCTTGCGCTTAATTGGAAGCAAGTGTGTTGAACACCATATATTCAAATTTTCAGATCGAAGATGTGTCTTAGTTGGTCCAAATTTCATTTGATTATGCCTTCAAAATCTGCAAAACTGTGTTACTGATTTTCTTTTCATCTTACTTTTTTTTTTTTCTTTTATTGTTTATGCACCATTTGAGCTGGCTCTTGATGATGTAGGTAGTCCGTATGTTGCACTATGTTTGCCGTAAAAATCGATCTCAAAATATAGTAAGAACATGCTTGAATTTAACCTTGCAAACAGCAAGAACATTCTTCTCGGGTTACTCTGTCACGTAAAAAACAGCTAAACAGCTAACTGTTTCTAAAAGGTTGTTTGGTGCTGCTCGGCTGCTGAACTAACACAGCAGTGCGCCAGCTGACTGTTTTACTAGCTATTTTTATTAGGGAATGTTTGCATTGCTTATTTCCTCCTTATTTTTTTATTTTAATTTTTTATTTTATATTTTAATAAATTTTCTAAAATATTCTTCAAATTTTTTTAATTTTAATAAGTATAAAAAGTTTTGCATCGTAATCTTATTTTTATTTATTATTATTATTATTAGATAAAAAATAGTGCTTATTTTAAAAAATTTTAAAATATTTATTTTTGAAAAAAGCTTCTTTTTAATAAATATTTCTAATATAAATGATGGCTGATAGTTTACTGGAGTGTTTTCTTACCGGCTTCACTTACTTTTATTGAAATATCGTGATGACTTGTGCAACAACTTATTAATACCAATAATACGAATACTATAAAGTTTAATTTTTATTATCATCAAAATCACTTTGGTTCTAACATTATGAATGCCCAGAACAATTAGTTTTAAAGGTTAGTTGATTACAATAATGTTGAATAATAGAAAAAGACAAATTCTCAAGTTTAATTGAAAAGTCAATATGATTCGTAAATAGGCTTAAATAGAGAGAAGATTAAGAGTTCTCAATTACTAAGAAATTACAATTTAGGAAGGGACAAAAAAATCTACAATTATGGCGAGGTATATAGAAAAGATTATAATTACATTAAAATTCTGCGAAGTAGGAATATTTGTAATGTGGGCTTATTCGGTGCTGTTGGGCTTAGCAATTGTTATATATCCATGAGCCAGATAAGCGCTCAGCCACCATGCTTGCCACTTATGTCCAGGCACTCAAAGATTATAAAAATCGAAATTCTATGTAGAATAATTTTGCTTATACAAAATCATAAAATTAAAATTTTAATTAAGATCGTAAAATTTTATTTATCGTTAATTTTTTATAAAATTATTTAATACTTCTAAAATTTTAAATAATAATCATTAAAATTACTAAAATTTATAACATAATTTTTTAAATTTTATCTTATTATAATAAATTAATAATATTTATATTTATGGTTCAAATAAACTATATTATTAATAATTTTTTATATTTTATTTATCTATTATTACAATCTCTTTACAAATTATATTATTATTTTATAGATGCACTTATATTATTATACCTATATTTAAATTCAGTTTCTTACGTAAATTAGGTGATTTGTACAATCGCTTTTTTCGCATCAAAATAAAGACACTATAATCCAAACACGATCGCCAACATAATTTACTCTTATAACAAATCTTTCACAGAATAAATCAAATATTGTCACACCCGCTACAAACGAACGATGAATTTTCTCTAACAATTCTAAATTCACTTAAAATTCTTGAGAGCTCATCTTATTCATCAAAATTTCTTATAAATTGAAATCGTAATATCACAAAATAATATCGAAATATTAAGGATTTTAGAATTATAATCAAAATCTTAAATCAAAATTTTATGTCAAATAAAATCATTTTGTTGATGTAAAATTATAAAATTTAAATCGAAATTTTAACAACCATCTCGTCAACCATGCTGCAAGCTGCATCATCTTATAGAGGCAAAAGCAACTCCACGCAACAAACGGAACTTGTTCAAATACAAACTCAACAGTTTTCAATGGAGATTTATGTCCAATTGGATTTCCAAAAGATTTCATGTTTAGGAGTTCTAGCATAGAATTTTTTTTTGGGTTGAACTTGCTGTGAGAGGAGGAGAAGGTCCATGAACTATAACCGGAGCAGCTCATCTTTGCGTAGAAAGGAACCCTGTTAAGTTTTCAGGCTTCTTATCTTTAGTAGCCTTCTACTGACTTTTATTCAGTTTCAATCTGGCCACAGCAGGAAGGAGATGCCTTTCCGTTTACTTCCTCTTTCACATCTCATTTTTGCTCTACAACCATGCATCCCCTTAATCAAAACACAAACCCTAAAACATGGCATATGGCAATCAAAAGATACGAAAATAACTGCCTCAACAAAATTATTAAGGAAAGTACAGTCATTCAACTTTCCGAAACACTTAGGGAATAAAGTTCAACATAGGACATCAGCAATGCAGGTGTAGCAAGCATTGCTTATACTTTTTAAGCAAACATATTCTGTGCTTCAAACTTATTTTTGTTAATAAGCTACGGAAATTGTTCAAAGCATCATCCATAGCTTCTCCATTCCCAATGGATTACCTTTTGGATCTTATACCTTGTGGTTTGAATGGAACGACAATAAGAGGGGTAAAATTACATCTGGTAAAGGTCCAAGCAATCAGACACATTTGTATGAAAAAATGCATTAGCAGCAACTTTTCGGTAGGAGATGCATGTTATCCAAAGGTTTCAAGATGCTGATAGGAAGGACTGAATGCCAAAGACTAGAAATAGCACTCCGCTTGCTAGCCCAACCTATTTATAAATGACATTAATTCATTTAAAATATTTATACTGTTAATACGGCTGAAATATATCACCATTCTTACCATTTTCTCAGATATTTGAGAAGCTAAGCTTTTACCACCAACAACAGCTGCTATGGTACATAAAGCCTGTCCTCTGCAACAGAATGCAGTGCAAGTGTCAAGAAACATGCTCATTACTTGTTCAGCATTTGCTTGATCACTAAAACTTACAGAATTCCTCCAAGGATGACTCCTAATGGATCTTCATCCACGGCCAAGCCAATGGTAGCTATCTGAGGAAAAATTAAAATAAAATAGAAAATAACAAAACAGAGTTCTTAATTGAAGGGAATGAAACCTGAGAAAACTACACTAAATAAAACTGACCACCCTACTACCTGACTCTTGTCACCCCACTCTCCAAAGAAAGTAATAGAAAAAGCCTGCAGCATTGGTCAAGTACTTAGGATGTTTTATACTGAATAAATATTATAGTATCAAGTAGTGTCTGGATACTAAACTCAACACAACCTTCAGAAATATAGGAGAGAAAATTTGTGTCAGAAATGGCCGCTGAAGTTTCTTTCTATCATCATCCTGTTAGAACAATAACAAAAGAGTACTCAGCTATGACTGAATGATGAAGGAAGAAAATCACATCAAATGAACCAATCAAGCTTCTGCCAGAAGTTGACAAAATCTCTTAAGTCAGTATAAGAAAGTATTAGCAGAAGGCAGTCGAGTATAAGAATTTTAACAGCCTCAATCAAAGTTTTCTTATTTTAATCAACTTCATATATCCATATAAAGGTGTAATTATCTTTTAATAAAACCAATCTACCCAATATAATATAACTCGAAATTGTAACAATTCATTTATGCATTCAAAAGATAGAACAAAACAACCACCTAACCCCATTATCGCTCGTCTCTCTATTTCTCCTAATCTCAAACCTCAGAACACCGTTCACTACTACAGAACCTCACCCTACAGCCCCATGTCACTCTCTGTGACATCTCCTTCTCCACTGCCACCTTATTGTTTTGTGGGGCTGTCACTTTCATTGTTCAACTGACCACTACCTCTAAGCGCATGTTTTATTTCAGTTTCTCTTTCCCATGGCCTAGCTTTTAAGGTGCGCCTAGCTTTTAAGGTGCTAACTTAGCACCCTTTGTTAGAAATCATGGATATGACGCCATAGTTTGCACTCTGGATTCCTTACCTTGGATTAGCTTACCACCAATTACCTATTAAAGTTCCATCTGGGTCAACATAGTCTGGCCACGATCTTTACTGACAAAAACTGCTGTCAAGATGCTACGCCCAGTTTTTGGCAATTGTTGGCCCAAATTCCACCTTTCCTTGTACAAGATGGCTACTGGGCTTAGCCGTTATCACTACCCCATTCTGTTGTCTAGCTATTAGTTATCTCCAACTCTGAATCTCTAGATCTGTTGCCCTTGCATTTGCTAGTGCAATGCACTCTTATTGTTATCACTAATATAATGTCTAGTTGTGCACATGGGTGATGAATAAATACACAATGCTGGCATTTTGTTTCAACTTCTCTTGTTGACGCTCTTGATAGCTATTCGTTTCAACCTCTTCAGCCAAATCCCATAGACAGGCAACAAGAATACAGTTTCTACTCTCTTGATCAGTGGTGAGATTTGCAGTTATACCAATGACTTCATTCAGCTGTTGTTTGGAATTACGGCACACATATTAATATCAGACACACCTTGGTGTGAGATCCCCTTATATCTTTATACGAATGTCATAGTCAAGGAAGCAGGTCTAGCTAATTTTCCAGCAGGTACAGTATACAAGTTCGAATGGGTATCTATTATCAGGCTGCATCCGTATGAGTAAACATGAGTGCTAACACTAGTATGCTGTTTCATTTTTTTTCACTGTATGTTTATAATGGGATGGGTTAGAAAAATCATATAGGAATCTGTAGTATCCAAAAATTTGCGGGGTCAGATTGGCAGCGGGAAATTAGCCAAACTAGCCAATTTTTTCTTAAACATGAAGAAGATGAAACTGTTAGGTCAGACTATATATTTGTTAACAAAAATCAAAAAATCACAAAAGGTAATTTGTTAACTAAATTGTAGAAGCTTATTCAGTTTGTAAAATTTTCCTTAAGTAGAAAAAATAATGTTATATCGGTTACCTAAAATTTCATGTATTTTTGTGACTTGTTTACATAGATTTTATTAGTTTTATCATCTACGTCTATTCGTTGAAATAACAGTATTTTAGTTTCACACATTTTTAGTGCATTCGAAAGGTTACCATGCGCTTATGTCCTAGGACCCTGAAGGTAATTAATCACTAGTTACAATAAAAGTTCTTATAAATTTAAATGGCATGTGCAAATTGTCAAGTTGAGAGGCATACTTGTAACCAGAATATAGGCAATAAGTATATCCATGTGCTTTTCTAGTTTGTTAATCATATATTAGGACATCAATGGAAAGAAATGCAAGTGGGAATTCGAAGGTAGTGCTTGTAAAGCTACTTAATTGTTCATAATGCAAATTGGAGAAAAATCATGGTGGTCCAATCGTTTCACTTTTATAACCTTTTACTTAAAGTTACAATTATATCCCTATAGTGTATACTGCGATCAGATTTTCGGTTACAATTGACCATTTATTTTTCTATCAAGCAACCAACCAAATTAAAATCTCAAAGCCACTTTTGAAGGATCTAAAACTGAAGATCCCTTAGTGCTAATTTTAACTGATTATATACATAACATTATATTCACACCATACCTATCTCTCAATTTCCAATCTTTAGGACATCAATCATGCTCTTCTTTAATTACTAGTTAAATATCCATGCATTGAGCGGTTCCATTTATTAATATATTTAATTAGCTTAGATTATTAAGAAAACCTTACATACATACACTTATACAAAATGGAACATAAAATATTTTAGTGAATAACTAGTAATGATATTGAAACAAATAAAAGTTTTAGAAAATAAACCATTATCCTATACTACGTAGAACTTTGATGCAGCACTAGCTAACTGAATTTGACTTCCTAAAGCCTACTTGCACTAGAAATATTTTAAAAAAATTATTATGTACAGATTGCTAGCCAAATAAAAGTCCTACAATTGAATTGAGCAGCAAAGTTTTAGTACTCGACAAATTTAACCTTTAAATAAATGGCTTCACAATATATTTTGTTGAGGTTTGATGATTATATAACAACTGTTATTTTCTTTCAATTTTAGTAGTCTTATAAAAGCGTTTTAACATCCCTTTTTAGGTTTTCACAGAGTTTTAAATTCTAGTCACCTTATATTTGCACTTTCTACTTCATTTGTTTTCAATTTTAAACTACCCCATACTTACATTTTTCACCAATTTGTTAGTTTTTAACAGTAACATTTTTTTAAGAAGTTCTACAACAAATTTAACCACAATTCTTTAATACTCAACAAATTTACCTTTGCATAAATGGTTTGATAAAATATTTTGCGAGGTTGGAATTTGATGATTATGAAACATTGGTTACTTGCTTAAATTCCAGTAAGCTTATAAACGAATTTTAACATCCCTTTAAGGATTTCACCTTGTTTTCAAACTCCAACTCAATGAAACTAAATTTCATCAGAAAACTTTTATAACTATTTGGAGACATAGGTAGAGAAAGGTGTTGCTGCTTTGGTATAGATGTTGGCCTCTAATAAATCATGCAAACCTTGAACAAGGTTTTTTCTTCATTAAGATCAATTGCATTTTGTAGATTGAAATTTGAAAATAGCACAAACGGAGATTTGAGATTGACATTTTATATGTTTCTAAATCTTGCTTCGCATATGAGATACATTGATAATTAGATGGTGTTGGTGTCAAGGCGCCAACTTGTGGGTGTGGACGTGTATTGAGCAATAGGGGTTGATCATGATATCACATTGACATGGTACCAAGAAATACAGCAGGTTGTTTCCATTAACATGTACCATACAAGAGTATTGAGCACTAGGTGCTAATCATGCTGGAGCTGGAATAAAAGTACCATAACCACGTAAGCATAAACACTCTATACATTACCACTTATCAGTATAAAGAATTGAGATTGACATCTTCCATGTGGAAAATATATGTAAGCATCTATGTGCATTGAGCTACCATATTGATAGGCAAAACTGCATAAAAAATCATGGATCATGGATGATAACAACATCTTGCAAGTTGCATTTATGTCCATGGGTATCTCTAACATGAAGTTCTAATAATTATGGAAGTACGTAGTCATCCTTTCTAGATGAGTATCTAGAATTTTGATTAAATTTTATATGTTTTAATATATTAGTTGTACATATTATATTTTCCCTAACTTGAAATATATGTATGTGCATAAACATCATCTAATCAAATTTCATTCATTTTCTTTCCCTCTTGCCAGTAAGACAGATGAAGATGGTGATACGGACGAAGGATTAGAATGAAGCAAGAAGAATTTCTATAGCTTTTGTTTCTTTAGCAATTTGTAGTTTGACAAGAATTTGTAACATTTTGCTCAAATATTAAAATTGAAGCAATCAAGATCGCTTGAATGTCCTGAGAAGTGACTAGCTTAATACAAAGCTATTATACATATTTGGTGTAATGTGAAAGTCAACTTATTGTAGGAAAACTATTTGTTTTAAAGCTATGTGTACAGTTTCTTGGCACTTTAACAATGTTATCTCTATAATTATTTATTATTATAATTCATTATTTATTAATAGGAGTAATAGTGAGAAGAAAGGTTGTCATCAGTGGGAACTAATACAATGATCCAATTACCAATAGTGATGACTATTGCCATTACTGTTATATTGTTATAAATTTGATTATGATAATTAAATTTTTGTTGTTACTATAAACTAATGAATCCCCTCACTAATGCTATTGACTACAAGAAAAATTGTCATTTTTGTGATACAATAATCCAATTACCAATATTAACGATGACTTTTACTATCACTACAAAAGCTGATGAGATGACACAAATTCTTTCACTAATGCTATTAGTGACAAAGGTAACATGACAGGTCATAACAAGAATGAGCCCGTCACTAAAGAGTACTTATGATAGGATAATAACCAATAACAATAGGTTTTCTGTGTGTGAATGAGATATTTGTTGTAGTGGTGCTCAGAAGAACCTGGGTTACAAAAGATTCTTGGTCTTGCAAGCACCGTAATTTTGCAATTACAAGTTCATATACTCACAAGCACTATCTTATTGGTGTATCACTGGACAAGAAGCAGCATATAAAGACACTTTTGCCCAAGAATAGAGTTGAATTTGAAAGCATTGATTCTAAAAGGGTTGGGTTCTCTTCATCCTCATAAAGCTCACGGTAACCAAAAAAACATCTTGTAAGAGCTATTTGATCAATTAAGGTTCACCATAAAACTCGAAAGTTATGTGGTTGGTTCGAAAAAAATGAGACCATTCTAAAATGGCATTTCATTAACTTGTTGGAGAATCTGGACATGAGATGGAATCGGCTATTAATATGGATCCTAAAGGCTACAAAGTACCCTCTTGTGAGAAGGCAAGGACCAATTTGCTTGACAAGTGGAAGCAAAGTGTCTATAAGAACTTGCAATCATTTGAGGAGGCTTGGTAGTTCCATGAGATGTCAAATGTATCTGACAGTTAGGCCAATGCAAAGCATGAACTTAAGACAACATGATAGTAGTAAATTGTCGAAGATATATACCTCCCTTAATTGAGGAAGATGATGTTAGTTTCTTACAAGACCATAAGTTTTACCTTGGACACTTTCACTTAAGCAAAAGCTTCTTTTCTTCAAAATGATTCCTTCTTTTGACTAGTAACTTAGCATCTACATATTCAAGGATTATGCTCTCAAATAGTCCTTTTTCCACCATAAATATGTTGGAAGTAAACCCAAAATATTTTAATTCAGTTTCTGCCCTTAGCCATTCCTCCATATTCTACTTGTTTGCATACCACTTTTACCAAATCAGTTTCCAGATTTGTCAAATTATTTTATTAATGGCCTTTGTAGGAGTCCACTTGTTTTGAAACTATTATTTGTCGCAAGAATGCTTAAGGCAATGTATGAACTTAGATTACAGTTTGCTAATAAATTTTAATTTCTTTGACTGTTAGCCATTACGTTCTTTTATTGAAACAGCAACACTTTATGAGGCTTGTGAGAGTATAATTACACATTTGAGTATTCAGGTTTGTCGAACAATTATATATTAAGAAACACAGCAGTTATGCCTAACATGCTCAAAGGCATTAGCTGAGCCCTTACAAACTTAATAAACGTCATGCAGAAGTGCCAAGTCCATCGACACTATTCAATAAAAAATTCCAGGCTCAAGTTCAAGCAAGTGCAGAATTGAAAAAAACCTGAAATTCTATATTAGGTGTTTCCTTAATGATGTTTGTGTCCAATTGCCAGTTCGTCAATTCATTAACTTCAAATTAAGCAACTTAGCCCTACATCACATAAAGCAATAGGTAAATACCAATAGATCAAGGTGTGGTACTAGGGTTGATCATTTGGAAGTCTGAATAAGCATATACACAGAGCCACTTGAGAAGTTGGGTTGAAGACGCACTGATCTATTTAGGGTGTCTTTGGCATTGCGTTTCAAATGCTTCTCATCCTCCATTTCATTTCACGTTTTCTAATAAACCTTCTACAATATTCTATAAAATTTATTAAAATTTTAAAAGTATAAAAAACATTCTACGTTGTAAGATCTTGTTATTGCTTTTTTTTTTTTTTTTTTTGATGTAAAAAAAAATTTTGAGCTCGCTTTCCGGAATAGAACAAAAATACACTCCGTTCTAGAAAAGCTCAATTTTATAAGCACTCCCAAACATTCCCTTAGACTGCGTTAATTTATGAACTACCAACTTATACTATGTAATCTTATTTGAGAAACTAACAACACAACGGTTGCAGAGAATAACTCAAATGAATATTCTGAAGGCATGTTCTTGTGAAGCAAATATTTCAGCTACAAAATGGCGCGAAAAGAAAGCTGAAAGAAACATACTTCTAAGAGTAATGTAAGGATTTGCATATTGACAATGTGCTATGAATTATGAGCAACAGTTAGAACCAAATCTAGACCAACATATGGTTTATAGTCCAACTGACCTTTGAATTTACATTAGCTCCACCAGCATTTGTCTTCAAATCAGCATACTAGAAATTCAAAGAAACTTTCCATCAGCTGACAGTAAGTCCATCAATAATAAAAGAACAGAAGCTTAAACACCTACAAGCTTTGCTTCGACTTCAGCCAACTCTTCCACTTCCCTAATCAAAATAATAATGAAAAAATGAAGAATACAGCACATAATTAAGATGAAAGCTGAACAAACAACAAAAAGAAACAAACAAAAGCATGAAGACAGCGTTACCCTTCTTCTGTAAGCACTTCCCATAATGACCACAGTCCAAATCCAAAGAACAAAATAGTTGTTATATGGTGCATCCATTTGCGAGAAATCTGCTCGATGGTAATAAGAGATTCCAATTATACAAATAATAAAGAGATTAGAAACAGAGTTACATGGAAACTCTATCGGAAGAACCGGAACGATAAAATAGGTTACAAAACTAAGATACAATGCACTTAAAATGCAGAAAGAATCTATGTTGATTGAGCATTTAGCCTAGCATTTTTTAACTAAAACCCAACCAGGTGCATATTCTACAGCTATTAGACAAGCTTTGCTTAAAGAATGAGTACAAAAAACAAAGATAATAAATAAATAAACAAGAAGGTTAGCCTCCTAGAAGAACCAGGATGATTATGACTTGATCAATTACAACTCAGCAGAAGCAAACTCATTGGCCATTCATAGAAATCAGCAACCAGTTTAATAGCATTTAAGATAGATAATTAAACGTATGGTTAGATGTAGTGGTTGCTGGCCGGGTTAGCCAATAATTGGGTCGGGCTCAATTGTCTTCTGTAATGAATCACTAAAATGGAAGTGCTATTGCCACCCCCACCCCACCCCCTTGTAATGCACAGAAGCAGTTTCTGCCTTTATTTTAGTAGTTCAAGCAAAAGTGGGCCCATGTAACAGTAAAATTTCAGCAAACAGAGTTAGCAGCGGTTCCTACTTTTCTTGAAGCTAAGGCCTTCGCTTTATTGCTTATTCTGATTTCTGTTGATAGAAGATGGATGAGTGGGCATATCTTATTTAGAATGTGGACAGCTATGCTGAAATGTGGGCAAATAAAAAAACATTACTATAGATAACCACTATGCCCCCAATAAAGTTCATAACGGCTTGGGTCCCTAACCATCTAATGAATCTCTTATCATAGAAATCACCATCGAAATTGGGAATTATTCAGAACACTCGAATCACTGTGCAAGTAATACAATATCTGCCATCATTGTCCAATCACTAGCATAACTTTTTCTTTTATTGCTTTGCACAATCTCCTCTTGCCACAGTAACATGTGGAAACTGGTAGCTATTAATATGATTATAGGCCCTATTAGACCTTCAACTCATCAGGGAAATCCCACAATTTGATGGAGTAGGTATTTATCAACATTCTAGCTTGTTTGAGAGAATCTACACCTCCTCATTCTTAAAAGTACTCAAAGAACTTGACTAATAGACAATGTGTGCAAGACTTTTATCTCATTAAATGAACTCAACAACCTTCTTAAGAAACCCTAGTACAACTAGGTTTACCTAAGGGGGAAAAACTCCTACCATGAATACAACTCCAAAAACAAACTAATGCTATAAATGGACTTCTAAACCAACCAAAACTCCAAATTCCACTACACAAATCTTTTCTATACAAATCTACCAACATAACTTTGATTAACTAGGTTCTTCTCTAATTCCACACAAATTACACAATTACCTTTAAATTTCAATATATAACAAATCTTAACCAGTATAGTAGTCTAGATAATAGAATTGTAAGATTTTATATCATACATAGACTAGTTAACGAGCACCATAAAATAATGCGATAAGCAACAATAACAATTAAAATTAAGCCTCATCTTAGTAAGCAGGATCAGAAACTTGGAATTACTATTACACACTAAGGTGCAGGAAATTTGGTGTGAACAATAATGGTACTAGAATACCAGAAAGATGCAATAGGAATGAGGATGGATCAATAACGACAATAATTCTTCCAACATTTATTCTTTGGTTATTGTTAAATTTACTGTTTGGAGTAAAACATTATAATAGGATATATGCTCCATGATCCCCCCACAAGTTGGGATAAACTCTACACCTCCTAAGGTTATATCAAACCTCTAACTCGTTAGAAAGTTTGCACCTCTAATTCTAATGAAAAAGTCCAAGGCTATTTTGTGGATGTTGAAATAAACTTAAAGCTCTTTAAATAAACACCATACTCTTCTATAGAATCCTTATACTAGTACGATTGCCTGATTCAAGATAACTTACCTTTAATCTATCTTAGAGTTGTTCTTTTGGAGTTCTATTCAGATTTGAATTTCTTTAAAGCTAAGTTAACTTTAATCAGGAAAGTCTAACAGTATTTTGATTCTACAAAAGAATATTTCGCCTATTTAAAGTGCTGTAAATTTGTTTGTTAGCATTACAAAAAAGCTTTGGAGTTCTTGACCAAGAATGAGGAGGTGCAGACTCTCTTTCTAACAAGTCGGAGGTTTGATACAATCTTAATCTATCAAGAAGTCAAGTTTCTTCTTACTAGTCACAGTATGATAGAGCCGTATATCCTGTCACATTAATTTAATTTTAAATGTGTGCTGACATATCATGCACATTATTGAATCAAGTGAAAGCCAAAATATCCATGTCGATCAAATATCAAAATATCCAAAGCCTCAACAACAATTTCACAGATACCACCCCCCTTACCAGATTTGGTGCAGCCCATCCAAGAAGTGCAGAAAGAATAGTCATGACCTACATCTCAATCATTACCAGACAAAATGTAAGAAATGGCAAGGGAAACATAAATGGAATCATAGAACATCAAGAGAAGGGAAACTTACAATCAATGCTGACAAACATCCAGTTAAAACAAGCCTCCTTGGATAGCGCATTGCCAATATCTTCAAGAATGCAAGTATCAGACTACGAAATCTGAAACAAGCTTTACTTACACAAGTGCAACATATGCAACTAAGATACAAGACGATCATAAATGGGATACTAAAGAAATGAAAAAGTTCTACAAGGAAAATCAGGTACTCCTGTAAGGAGTAAATTAAAATCCATAGGAAATAGGATAGAATTCCGAGAAAGTTTACTTTTCACCGTTAGACTGACAAACTGCTCCTCCTTTTTTTTGGAAAAGACTATTTAGATATAAAATTGTTCTTCGTAACTGCAATACAGAGCTGTGATAGTGCTCTGCAATAGTTTGTAATTAAAAGGACAATGGGAACGGATGATAAGCACAGACTAAAACACATCACACAAAGTTCAAGCATGACTAGGTAGGATTTAGATACAATCATATGCATGAAATGGGATGATAGGTAAGTTTTAGATACAATCTAGTGCCATGACATCAAAATGTTGCAAATTAACCCTTAAGGCTACTTACATGGGGATCTAGTTTGTTTGTCATTTCATCGTCATTCAAATGAATAATGTTCTATACGTCACACATTTGAACAGAAATTGTCAAGTGTGAAATAAACTCAGCAGCAGCAGCACCAAACTCAACAGCATTAAGTACAAAAAGGACTGAATTAATCCTTTTTCTTTTATGTTTTATTTTTTTAGTCAAACCACCACGTATAATATCCTGCAACCAAGAAAGAGATCTAAGCATTTCATTCATTTCGAACATGTGCTATAAATATTTAACCTAGGGAAGCTAATCTCTCTACCCAATCTAGCCTATAAGGCTTCTGCAGAGTCTCCTTGCAGCAAAACCAACTTTCTAAACTCTATCCTAAACAGATCCTTCACGTAGGACTACTAGGGGATTCCACTCATTTCACTCACTCCAAAATTGTTCTTCGGATGCTTAACCTAGGTAAACTGGCATATCAGTTGCAAATACCACAACTGATCGATGCTACAAAACCAAATTTCAATCTCCTTTCTCACAATTCTGAGCGACAAGCCAAATATAACTCGTGCAACAATAACTCTGACACATTGACTAGTTCAAAGATTCCAACGTCATAACGAAAAATTGAAACAGCAATCAATGAAGAGGGAGGACACTGAGGGAGAGGAATTACCGCGGCGGCGAAGAACGTCTTGTCTCCGATCTCGGAGAGCACCGTCATTGCAAGCGATTTAGTAAATCCCTGGTCCGAAAACAACAATACGAATTAGAACAGGAAAGGTTTCACTTTTTCTTCGTAAGAGGGATTCTTCAAACAGCAATCAATTTAATTACCTCGAGCAATGAGAGACCCATTTTTTTCAAAGTGAAGGAAAACGGAAGCCTCTCGGAGAAGAAGTTTGTCAGAGCAGTAGAATAGTAGATGGATGGACGAGTACAAAGTGAACGAGCCACGATTCTTAGCTATTGGCTCTGATTCGCTGCAAACAAAAGGGCAAGAAAAGGCTGCGTTCGTTTCTTTTCTCTCTCTTTCCACTAGAATGAGAAAAGGCAAAAAGCTTCCTTCGTTTCTCTCTTTTTTTAATCTACAATAATTTAGTACTCATAGCCCATAGCCAACGCCAAACATGGCTTCCGAGCTGTTTACATAGACTCTTTTTTAATTTATAAGTTAAAAGAAACTTCAAACAATAAATAAAAGAGGTTTCTTCTTTGTTTTTTCAGAATTCAATTCGGTTGGTTTAAGAGTGTCTTGTATATGTTCTATAATCTGCATATTTGTCTTAGAAGACTAAGTTTTTCGTATATTACAACCTATTCCATTGTGCTTCTTGAATTAGCAATGTGTTATGCAACTATTATGTTTGCTAATGGGGCAACATTGTTAGTCAATATATACGTGTTGTTTTAAAGTTTTTAAAACTAATGCTCAGCCTTTGTCCTAGCTTTTTCTGGGTGCTTGTTCGTTTACTTCTTATGCTTGCATTGGACAATTTTGTTTTTTCTTGTGTCTGTAGTAATTAATCATCACAAACTTGCAAGTAATATTGCTATTGAAAGGTTCTACCACCTATACTTGTTAAGCAGTAAATTGGCTGCTGAGGTCAAATGAAATATTTGTTGTGTTTAGCTAGTTGTGGTTAATTGGTCGAGTGCTGTCAGGAAGTGGAAGAACAATCAGATATAGAATGCCTTGTACTTAAGTAATGGATGGATAAATTGTTTTCCTAATTCTCCTACAGATAGTTTATTGATTTTTCTAATTCTAACTTTGTAGCTTATCGTACCTAGCAGGATAAACGCATCGTTTTTGTTTGAAAACTTCCTCTTAGCAAAACTGTGTTAATGTTAATTGCTAAAGGCATGCCCATGAAAGTAATTCCTTTTTCACAATTATTAGCTTTTTCGGTACCCATACTCGATCACCAAATGAGTATACAAAATCCCTTGCATGCATAATATTTCTTGAGTATGATATACAAATCTTGTTTTTGGAGTTTCTATTCTACTTTTCTTTATTGCAGGTTCAGGCTACAGAGAGTTTGCAGGAAAGCCAATCTCAAGTTCCTTATGCATTTAGAGCTTCTCAAAATTTCTTGAGAAGTTATTCAACATCGTTCTTCTACTGAACCCCTAAGTGGTGATTTTGCTAGAAACTGAACTTTGGACTGGGAGATGCAGCATGGAATTTGGGCTTGTTTGATGTTGTTTTGTCCACTTTATATGGTGACTATAGTTTGTGTGGCTTGTCTTGGAAGCTGTATGGTTGGTCTTTTGATGTTTTTTTAATTTATTAGACAAAGCATTTACGCTTCCTACAACCTGTACAAGTTATGTATTTTAGAAGTGCTGATTTTGACTTCATGAAGAGTATTAGGTCATGTGAGCTTGTAATATACTGATACTTAGTGCCAATAGTAAGATGTTATAAAACATATTAAAGTTAAAAAAATTAAATCATATATGGAATTTGAGAAATTTACATACATATTATCAAGTATGTAGTTAAAGGTATTGCAGTTATTTTGTATTTTTAAACATTCAAATTTTTAAGTTAAAAAAAATAACATATAAAAACAGATACATAATTTTACATATATTTTACAGCTACACTATCAAAGATATTACAGACAATTTATATTTTCTTTTAGCTTTTCAGTGTTTTCTACCAAGCACCTTTTTCAATTTTTTTCCCAAGAAAAAGTTAATTTTATCCAAAAGCATAGCTCATTTTTCAGAAAAAAATTCACAGTTATTTTTTTTTAAAAAGTAAATTTTTGCAAAAAAGTTGAAAATTTTTGCTTAGAGAAATGGCCCTTCAAATTTTCAAATAAGAAACTCGACCCAATTATTGATTATGGGTGTGTTTGGCATTACTTATCAAAATGTCACTCCATTTCATTTCATATTTTTTAATAAATCTTTTACAATATAAAATTTATTTAAAATTTTAAAAATATAAAAAATTTCTACTTGCAAGATCTTATTATAACTTATTTTTATTTATTTCTTAGAAAAAAAATAGTGCTCGTTTTTTAAATAGAATTAATATATATATATTTTAAAAATTTTATTTTATAAGTACCTCCAAACACACTCTATATTAGTTTTTTTTATTCTCAAGTTTGTTTTGCTCCGAATAACTTATTTTTCTTTTCGTATATGAGCTACAATATTAGTTTTCAGACACTTGAGTACGGACATGAAGTATATATTGTGGTGCTTCGAACTGGGCCATTAGCTCGCAAAACCCCAAAATACATCACGAGCCACTAAGTTCTGCAACTTCTGCATTAAGAGACAAACATGTCGACTTTCACCCTAATAGGCGAGCACGTTCGATCACTACTTCAAATAGTTTTACTTATTTCTCGATACAATATATATTATCAATCTAATTATCGTTATCGATCCAATTATTATCGGTATAATTATATTATAAATTATGTTTAAATTTACGTGGATAAATTATGTTATCGATCTTTAGATACTTCACTGTTTTATATTAGTTCTTCTCATTCTGATTTATTTCTTCCATGCGGCGTGATCGATCTATTTCTCAGTTTTTATTTCATTTCAACCGCACTCTATCGATTTCTGACTTCACCAACTTTCACGCCATGGCCTAGGAGTATACAATATGAATTCTTTTTATTTTTATGTTGTAGAGGTAGATAAATTAGTCAAGACATGGTCAATAAATTAATTGATAATATCTATGAATATTGGGATGAGATCGATACCATAGTCGAAACTTGTCTTGAATGTCTATAAATTAGGTCGACAAAATGTTGAAAGCTGAATTGTATATCTAGAAAATAGATAGATCGAGATATAGTCTTAGTTCAATAATATTAGTCTATGAATACAGAGATGAAGTCAATAATATAGTTAATAAATAAGTCGATAACGTACATGTTGAGTCCAACATGTTGTTGATAACTTAGTTTGATAGCTAAATTATATATCGACAAAATAGGTCGACACATTAGCGCTAACTAGTTATATGTTGATAAATAGTTGATTGTAGTTGTATAAACACTAAATTCGTCATGCTTAACTATTACAGGAATGTAGGATTCAAATAACACTATGCACTCAGCAAATGTCACCTAATATCAAACTTAAGAGACATCTATGTAAATATTTGAAGGAGGGTCAGTGATAACCCATCAAGGTTTGACAAGCTCGAGAATTCTTCCTTTGGACAGATTATTTTTAATTTTGCTTAATATACTTTCCGTTCATAGACATATAGTTCAAAATGTCTTATTGAGGGAGGAAGTTAAAGGTAGTGGAAATAGATTTTTTTTCAAAATAGAAATGAGAAAATACCAGTTCAGTCTAACTGTCACGACAGTTATAAAATAAGAGCGCATAGGCATTAGCAAGCAACCGGAGAATGCTTGAATGCTTGTGAGATATATATATGAAGGCATCAGCAAGCAACATACGTAATTACAAGTCAGTTGTATTATAAATTCATCATGTCGTCTCTGTCGTTAACTTCATCATCATAACCATCAACTACTCACTTTCTATTTAAATTCTCTGGACGATTACATTTGACACGTTCGACACCGACCTTATTCAAACAATTATATATATGAGTGTCTTCGCTTTTGCTTTTGTATTAGCTTTCTTCATATCCTTTTATTCTACTGTTACCATTGAAAACTTGGCTCTCTATTTTTCTTTATTTAGTTTGTGAGATGTTTAGATTTAAAAGTAAAACTCGAGAGACATTATTAAGGAGTTGTAAGTTGTCATTTATTCTAAATGAATCCTCAACTAAAAATTCTTTTATATTGTTAGTCTGGTTATATTTCTCGAGTTGTAAAGATATCTTGTAAGTTTTGCCACATCAATTCGAAAGTCCGTCTGTTGTACCCACTTCATATGCCAATTGATGACAAGTATAACGTGCTATGTAGTTTGCACTATGTTAGAATTCTTATGACCATGTACTAGTTTATCGTATAATTAGCTTTATACTTATCAGCCTCTTTCGTCCACCTCTTAAGAATAAAGTGCTTAGGTATCTAGATATAATAGAAAGGAAAACTTTGACTAAATGCATAAAAATACCCACAAACAAAATTTATTATATTCATGTGACCTTGACTTTTGGCTAGGTTGAACTCTACTTTCTACTCTTACTCATCCAAGACCCGAGACCTATAACTGTAGGTTGAACATCAATCACTGTCGTTTATCAGTAAATAAGAAATATCTAGAAAAAGCTTTATCAAATTTTTACTTGAATCAATTATACATATTGCTCATGTACATTTTGTTGTTTTTTTTTTTTCAAAATAAGATATAGTTGTTGACATTTTGATCGGAGTATTCATTGATAATGTTCTTCTTTTTTCTTGTTAAGTAATTTTACTCAAAAACTTATCCTTACGCACTACAAACTGGTGAAGATTATATTTAAAAATGTCCTGTAACAGAGTAGATTATATGAAACACCCAATAGTATTTCCCAGCATAGGAAGTATATAAGTTAAAAATGGGCGCCCACCTTACTTGCATAGTCCTTGAAGCCATTCATTATGCTGCATCTCCTCTTCTAACATCAATTCCTCCACCTCTTTTTAAAAACGTAACCTCTTGAAATAAACATTAGGCAGTTTTTTAGTAAATCATGCAGAACTTAAATTTAACATATGATGCTTTTTTATGCTTCAAAGATAGCTAGTCCTTGTGATCCGCCACTAAGTGAAGATCTTTATGATATATACAATTCAAGATTCTCCACACTTGTCAAGGACTGTCTTCTCGGAACTCAAGTGTCAAAAGTAATCATTGGAATGATATTGTTTTGTTTGCTACTTGCAAATGTATTCTTTTGTTCAGTAACAAGACGACTGCTCACATGTCATATAGAAGCATCAACATAGATCTACATCAAGATTAAGTTGAGCATAGTAAGTGTACTGCACCTAGAAACCATAGCTGAAGTTAGTTAGCTTTTCTCTGAGCTTAAATTAGCGACCTCGATCAAGGGACTCTGGTGTTGGTTGCCCATGTGAAGAATTGCTAACTGCTGTAGCAGAGACCAATTGCAAAAAGAAAAGTAAGACATCAGTAAAATATGCATAGAGTAAGTTATACATTAGTAAAGTTAGCTCCGGATGCTCAACTGTACAAATTGATGAAGTAGCTAACCTGAAGTTTAAAATCTAGGACTCTATCTATTAGAACAGGTTTAGGAGTTTATCTATAAGGAAAAATAGATATTACTTTTAAGGGAGGCTACAAGATATTGAATGTCCTAATTCTTACTATCTGTGCATAAGAGTAAGGATCTTTCAAGCATATATACAACAATAACTGCTACATGATTACTTGTAATAACCTTAAAAACAATAAAAGAAAATCCAATTATCATACAAGACACTAACATAATTATCATACAAGATATTAACATAATTAACACATTTGTTTAAACCCTCTATTGCAACTTCGGTAATTTCTAAACAGAAAACAAAAAGAAGAAGAAAAATTTGCAATTCACAAAAGTATTTGGAATTAACAAATACAACCAAATTTAAAACAAAAACAAATTACTATTAGTGTGATCACAACTGACATATGATAATATTCACCTAGTGCAACTCATGCCGTTCGTTAACTCCTACACTATTTAAGATCTCAATGCACAAAGTGTTACTGTAAAAACAAAAAATTCACTATAAATACACAATCTATTAACAAAATTTTGAAAAAAAATGAATAAGATTTGGGAGACAAGCGAAGATTGTCAAGATCTTGACGATGTCAAAATCTATATATTTTGAAAAATTACATAAAGAAGTTAATTAAAAAAGATTGACGACGACGAGGGGAGGCGAGGAGCGGCGAAAACGAAGCAAGCACCGATAGTGGCATGGGGAGACATGCGAGGTGGCTGGCGGGTGGCTGATAAATATAAAAAAAGTATGTTGTAAATAAGCAAAGTATTTGAGGATACTTTAGAAAATCTAAATATTCAACAAATTCAATTATACACTAATATATGGTGTAACTGATTATTTTTTATATATAAGTAATGGAGAGAAATTTTATTACTTCTCTTATAAAAGTAATGAAGAAAATTTTACTTCTATTACTCTTATAAATTTATTACCGCAACGAAGAATAATTTATTAAGGCCCTTGTTTGGACGTGCTGAAACTTTTGTGCTTTTGAAGTAAATCTGCTTTAGAGTGCTGTAAGCGGCTGTACAGCTTTTGCTGTAAAATCAGCTTTTTGCTGAAAAGTGTTTGGATAAATATTTACTGTATCGTGCTTTTTAATGCTAAAAGCTGAATGAAGTGTTTGGCTAAACTTATACTTATTTCTATATGAGATATATAATGACTGAAATGCCCCTAAATATATGGTAATTGATATATTATGAAAATTTTAATTCTTTTTTATATATTATTTATTTTCTTAAAATTTAATAATTTTATTATGTAAAAATTATATAAATAATTACTTATATCAATATTTATTAATTTATTAATAAATTATATTATTGATATCAATCAATAGTTAATTTAAATAATATTAATTATATAATAATTATTATAATATTAAATTTGAAAAATATATTTAAATAATTAGTAAAAAATTTTATATTATTTTGTAATTTTGGATTATTATGATAAATTAATAAATAATTTTGATATGTATTTAAATCTGTATAAATTATAGATTTATTTTTATAGTATAAACATATTAAATAAATATTGAACAACTAATAAAGTCAATTGTTAACAATATCAAACAAACCTTAATATAGATATTATACGGTTATACATATTATAACAAAATAAAATACAATCATAAGATCAAATAGAAACACAACATTCATAAGTGTCTATATATTTCACTTGCAATTGCATCACGACATGTATCCCACCTATCATTACGATCGGATTGATCCTCGGGTTGAACTTTTGATGTACTAGAAGATGATTCAAATGCTGACGGTAGATAAGTTTCATGCTCAGCATCTGTAAATGCTTCATCTGCTCCTTTAATCCTGATATAGTTATGTATCGCCATTGTCGCAATAATAATATTACGTTGTACCTCTATTGAGTATGGCGGCATATCTCTTAAAATTGCAAAGCGCGCCTTCCATACGCCAAATGTACGTTCAATTATAGTTCTGCATTAAGAATCTAGAAAGTTAAACTTTTCTTTTCTCTCTTTAGGTGCCCGCATTTGTGGTGTATTGGCACGACGAAAATCCTTCAAATGATATCTTACGTCTCGGCCTTTATAAGGACCCATATATCCATAGGTATGTTTATATCCTGCATCCACTAAATAATATTTATCTCTGTGAGGATGCGAAAATTTCAGTTCAGGCCTGCGTAATTCTTCGTTCAATATGCGTGAATCGTGAGCTGAGCCTTCCTATCCGGGCCATGCAAATGTAAAACACATATTAAAATCACATATCGCCTATATATTTTGAGTAGCATACCCTTTACGTCCAATATAAGGTGTTACATCTTTTGGCCGTATAGTTGCTTTGATATGTGTCTCATCGATAGTTCCAATACAATCCTGTATTCAAAATTTGATATCAAAATAAAAAATTCAACTTATCTATTATAACAGTCTAAGTGCCGAAATTCGATTTGATCACTTACTTTAAACCATGGAAGATAACGTGCGTTCTGTGGTTTATGAAATGCTTCTCCCTCGTTATATCTATCATGAGGCTTTATAATATTTGCAGCGAATCTCAGCACAGCCTCAAGCACTTTATGAAAATGTCGATGAATCGTCTCACCCGAATGATTAAATATTTTCTGATTTATTCTATTTTCTAGACCATGCGCACACGTTACGAGAAAGATAGCAACTTGAACAGACATTCCACGTGTTGCATTTAAGTCGTACAACATTGTCAACTCATCACATAGTTGTAAAAAAACAGGTACCTTCAATCGAAAATTTTGATAGCAACGAACTTCGTTTCCTTCCAGTATCTTATTTATGAAAATGTTACCTGTGCGTATAGATGTACGACATGGACGTTTACATAGATGTCGATTGTAGTACTGAATTGCTGCATAATTTGCTTGTTCACATAAGTCTGTCCATTTTTCTTCACTATCATTTTCCTCACTATCACTAGCCACGGATCCATTTAACTACAAATATAAAAATTAATTTTAAGTGACAATATTAACTAAAACAATACGTATAAACTCACAATTCTCAAAAACAATAATATTATAATTGGTATCAAAATTTTTTAATAATACAATTTTTATCATATTATATACTACCACCATGATACAATATACTAACATCATACTATCAAAACAATATTTAAACGTTCAATTAAATCACAGTAATAACATACCAACATATATGCCCACCACAAAATTATTCCAAAAATATTTATAATATTATTATTTAACGAATATCATATTAACACGACAATAATATTCCAATAATGTTCACAATAATACTACATAACAACATACAATAACTACCACCAATATCATACAATAATATCATTTTACAACCATAACAACATTCAAATAATGTCTACAACATACTAACTTTATAATACTACTAGCACAATAATATTCCACAATGTTCAAATTATGACATACAATAACTAATTTAAGATTTTTCCGGTCCAAAATAGTTAAAGTAAAAATTCAGCCAACTATAGCGAGCTGCAGCATTAGAATAACTCATAAAGACTTCACGATTTTCTTTCTTAGTCAATACACATACTGCATAATGGGCTAGGGGGCTACCGGCCTCTATCTCCAGAATAGTGTCCAATATCGCCAAACATTAACGGTGGTGGGTATTGATAACGTCATTGCATGTATTTGACGCATTATCTCTGTCATGTCACTGATATACTCCTTTCTAGATGATCCGGAACTCTTTCGCTTCCTTCCACTACTTTCTGATCTTAGATGATTTTGAGATATAGAGAAAGACTGTGAAAATAGATCATTATCAGTTACTATAGGAGAGGGAACCTGAAATACAGGTTGAGGTTCTTCATTGGCTCGAACGTCGTCACTATCTCCGTTGTCTTCCAAATCCGATGGGTTTAAAGGTGCAGTCTCCTGTTGAACTTGTGATAGTGCCAAAGCCCCCGAACTATTGGCAACAAGATCATCAAATAACACCGGGTACCGTTCGCGGTATATAGATAAATATTTTTCCTTAAATTTTTTAAACTTAGGGTATGCCTAAAGAAAGAAAGAGTTCATTAATTCAAAAAATTAATTTAATAATAATAACACATCTTTACGATTAGATAAAAATACCTTAATTTTTTCTTCCCAACACTCGTCATCTTGTTATGCGATAAGGAAGAATGATTGTTTGTAATGGAAATAAAGCTGAAAATAAATTGCAATCAAACGAAAAAATAAAATTGGTGTTCACGATGCCCTTCCTAGAGCAGCTGGCCACCTATTTATAACAAATAATCAAGGAGAGCCCTTAAGGAACTCTAACTCTTATTCCTAACAGAGAAGAGTCCTTAAGGGATTCTATCTCTTATTCTAACAGAGAAGTGATTAAAACAAAACATTATTCTATCACTTCTTATTTGATTCAAATTCTACTCCTACACTTCAAACCGAATGCCTAACACCCACACTTGTTAGCTGCTGGACAGAAGCCCATATCCAGTCCTTATTCAGCTCCTCTCGGTCACTTGCAACCAATACAAGTGTTGCAGTTCCTAACAAGTTTTCTTCTGTTCCGCTGTGGTCTTGCACTTCTCCCACTTGTCTCAGGAATTTTATCATTTCCTTCCCCATCAAGATATGACTCGTCCTCGAGTCTGGAACCGAGCAACTGATTAGGTTCACATTCAAGGCCATCTAAGTCTTCCTCAGGAAGGTTAGGCAAGTGGTGCCCAATTTCAGGTGGAGTCGAGCGCCCATCTTTCAGCTGTGACACATGGAAGACGGGGTGAATTCTTGCTTCCGCTGGTAATTCAAGTTGATATGCCACTTGTCCAATACGATAATTGATGCAAAAGGGTCCATAATAACAGTGTTGGAGCTTATAAATGCGGCGATCAGCTACGGACGATTGACGATGTGGCTGGAGTTTAACAAAGACCCAATCGCCCACTTCATAACTCTTTTCTCTTCGGTGCCCGTCAGCTTGCTGTTTCATATGATTATGAGCCTTAATTAAGTGATACTTCAAGTCACACAACACTTCATCCCGTGTTCGCAGCTGGGTGCTCAACTCGTCGGACATGCCTGAGGCTGAAGTAAAAGCAACGAGGGGTGGAGACGGACGTCCATAGACAGCTTCAAAATGAGTGACTGGGGTAGCCGTGTGGACACTCGTGTTATAAGAGTACTCACCCCAAGGGAGCCACTGCAGCCTTTTCTTTGGTTGCTCACCAACAAAACATCTCAAATATGTCTCCAAACACTTATTGACAACTTCCGTTTGACCATCCGTTTGGGGATGATACGCGGTGCTCATGTGGAGTACCGTCCCATGTAGACGATGAAGCTCTTTCCAAAAGGAACTCAAGAAAATAGAGTCACGGTCCGAGACAATTGAAGTGGGCACCCCATGTAGGCGTACAACTTTCCGAATAAAAGCCGTTGCCACACTCGCTGCTGTATACGGATGTTGTAGAGGAATGAAGTGAGCATATTTGGAGGAGGCGATCTACAACCACTAGAATGACGTCTTTTCCTTCCGAACGAGGTAAGCCTTCGATAAAATCCATTGATATATCTGCCCAAACAACAGTGGGGATTGGTAAAGGTTGAAGTAACCCAGCTGGCCTGAGGGAACTCGATTTAGCCTTGGCACATATTGAGCAGTCTGCGATGTATCGGTAGACGTCTTCGAACATTCCAGGCCAGTAAAACTGCCCCGAGAGACGTTTGAAGGTCCTGAATTGCCCTCCATGGCCACCACTTGCTGAATTGTGTGCTTCAAACATCAACTGCCTACGCAGGGAGGAACTATTTGGAACACGAACTCTTCCATGCTGCATCAAGAAATCTCCGACGACTGAATACTCCGATTTCGTTCCTTCTCGAGCTGCTTGTAGCAAAGTGGTGATGATAGGGTCTTCCTTTTGAGCCTGCCTTAAGTCTTCCCAGAATGAGGGTTGTAGAGTAGTTATCACAGCAAGAACTATGTCGGTTCGGCGTGAGAGGGCATCGGCAGCTGCATTTAGACGCCCTGTACGGTATTCAATTTTAAAATCAAAACCAAGGAGTTTAACTAACCATTTTTGCTGTTCTGAAGTAGAGATCTTCTGCTCCGACAAATACTTGAGACTTAGATGATTGGTTTTGATAATGAACTGCTGTCTTAGAAGGTACGGTCTCCATCGTTGCACGGCATGGACTACTGCCATTAATTCACGCTCGTAGGTTGACTTGGCCATGGCTGCGATTGATAGAACCTTGCTGTAATATGCCACGGGTCTATGATCTTGTGACAGAACAGCACCAATACCTCTTCCATAGGCGTCGGTCTCAATGACAAAAGGTCTGGAGAAGTTTGGAGCAGCAAGAACTGGAGTAGAGATCATAGCTTCCTTAAGCTGTTGAAAGGCTCTTTCAGCTCGATTATCCCAAGCGAATGAGTTCTTCTTGAGGAGATCAGTCAAGGGGGCCACTATGGCACCATAATTCTTCACGAAACGACGGTAGTAGCCAGTGAGCCCCAAGAATCCGCGAAGCTCAGTCACTGATTTGGGTGTTGGCCACTCCTGCATTGTGCTCACTTTTTCAGGGTCTGCTTCAATTCTCTCGGCGGATACGATGTGCCCAAGGTATTCAAGTTTTGGGCATCCAAATTTACTCTTTGATTGGTTTGCATAAAGTTGTGCCTCCTGTAAAATAGAAAAAAAATACTAGCAAGATGCCGCAAATGGTCTTGCCAATTAGAGCTGAAACAAGATATCATCGAAGAAAACTAGAACAAACTTGCGTAGATAGGGATGAAAGACATCGTTCATCAAGGATTGAAAAGTGGACGGTGCATTAGTAAGGCCGAAAGGCATAACCAAGAATTCGTAATGCCCATCATGCGTACAAAAAGCCGTCTTGTGAACATCCCCCTCCTTGACACGAATTTGGTGATATCCCTATTTCAAGTCTAGCTTAGAAAAGATTGTAGCACCATGAAGCTCGTCAAATAGCTCATCAACCATAGGAATAGGATACTTATCTTTTATGGTAATTTCATTCAACGCCCGATAATCTACGCAGAAACGCCAAGATCCGTCCTTTTTCTTAACCAACAGAGCCGGTGATGAGAAGGCCGCAGAACTTGGTCTTATAATTCCTTGAGATAACATCTCCTTGACGGTGCGTTCAATCTCTTTCTTTTGTATGTAGGGGTATCGGTAAGGCCTTGTGTTTGCAGGTAGTGATCTAAGTAGTAGATTGATTTGGTGGTCTTTGGAACGCTTAGGCGGCAAGCCGAGTATAGGCTGAAAAACAATGCTGTTTTGTTCCAACAATTGTTGCAAGTCTTCTGGTATGTGTGAAGAGTTGCTCTCTGTTTGGTTCTGTTCCACTGCCATAATACGTATGGAGTAAAGTGATGATTTCGGGGACAAGCTAGTGAGTCGTGATACTCCTCCCTCCTTTATCCCTTGCAGAATAAAGTCTCTGTTTTGTAGCGAAAATCGCATCTCAGACCGCTGATAATTGCTTACAATGTCACCCAAGGTTTCTAGCCATTGCACACCAGAACGAGATCCATTCCTCCCAGTGGAAACGGATATGCATCTACGATCAACTCCATTCCTTGTACTTCAATTGGAATATGCCTATAAACAACATTAATGGAGTGTGGTCTTCCATCGACCAACTCTACCTTCAGCGGTCTCACCTTAGTGGCACCCAAACGTAAGTGCTTAGTTAGGCGCTCCGCAATAAAATTATGGGTAGTACCCGAGTCTATTAACACAAACACTTCTTATTTGCGTATCTTTTCTAAAATGCGGAGAGTTTGGGGACCTACCAGTCCTGTCAATGCACTCAAAGAGAGGGTTGCTCCTTCTTCGGTTATGGTGTCATGCAAGGTTTCCATTATTGTTTCCTCCTCATCATCTGAGCTTAAGGTCGAGATGGAGTATAGTCGGGTGATGCATTTATGACCCCGCTCATACTTAGCATCACAATAAAAACAAAGACCTTTAGCTCTTCGATTATTGATGTCCGCAACAGACAGCGCTGAAGCGTGCATACGGCTCGCCGTATTATTATTAATATTTGTTGTCTATACTGTTGTCTGTGGATGTGAGGTTGCAGCTGCGCCTACTAAACGAAAGCGGTTGTGTTTTGTCGTTGTTGATTCCATGCTAAGCTTTTGCTCAAAGATCTTTGCCAAAGTATAAGTATGCTGTAAATTAGTGGGTTGTGTTGCCATAACTTCTAACGAAATCGTCGGCAAGAGCCCTCTGCAAAAGAGTCCTACAAGATCTTCCTCAGTGGTATTCGGCAAACGTATCCTCAAGTCTTCAAAGGCAGTTTGGTATTCAGCTACCGTTCCCTTTTGGACCAATTGCTTCAATGCAAAGGTTGGACGCCCAAAAGCAGATGGCCCAAACCTCCTGTGGACTGCTGCCGTTAAGTCATCCCATGTATGGTGCGGTCGATCTTTTCGAAGTTTTGATACCAACGATTGGCTTCTCCTTGTAGATGCATAGCAACTATGTGGACCCTTTCCTTGTAGAGGTATTCTATAATACTTGAAGTATTTTTCTGCCGAATAGACCCACTCTTGTGGTCCTTTCCCTTCAAAATTAGGAAATTTGTATCTTTCCCGATTGGTGTTTACATGAGGCTCTACCAGATTTATGGAAGAGTGTGGTACTAAAGTTTGAGGGGTTATAATAGTGTTGGGATTATAAGGAGCATAAGGGTATGATGTATATGATCGGCTTGGGGTGTAATTTGTTTGGTTAAGTGTTGTGGATCCCCTATGGAGGAAGGTGTATGTATGATCGGTGGATTGGTGTTGGGAACCAGCTGTGGTAGGTTAGTTAAAGTATTTGGCTGCCCTAAGGCTTGGATAGGTAAAGGTGTAGTGACGGCTAGCAAGGGGTTTATTGTAGGTGACGATGTGGAATTAGGTGTAGGCAGCGATATGGTAACGGAAGAAAGTAGAGTTTTAAGTACTTGAGTGGAATTAGGATTTGCGGTTGTTGCTATGGTAGTGGAAGGAGGTGGTGATTCAAGTGCTTGGTTTGGAGTAGAACATGCAGCCTTAAGCATATTTTGCCTTATCTCCATCATAAATTGTTGCATCTCACTGCGAAAATCATAAAATTGCTCTCGTAGAGAAGGTTATTTTTGAGGTACTTCCACGGTAATGGGTGAACTCGGCCTACGCAGAAAGTTTCCTGCATTGGTGATGATTGGTGAAGATGGTGATTGAGGTGATTCGGATTTAACGGAAGCCTTGGATTCCATTAGATCGACGGCTCTGGTACCAATTGTTATGCGATAAAGAAGAATGGTTGTTTGCAAGGGAAATAAATCTGAAAATAAATTGTAATCAAACGAAAGAATAAAATTGGTGTTCACGATGCCCTTCCTAGAGCAGCTAGCCACCTATTTATAACAAATAATCAAGGAGAGTCCTTAAGGAACTCTAACTCTTATTCCTAACAGAGAAGAGTTCTTAAGGGACTCTAACTCTTATTCCTAACAGAGAAGTGATTAAAACAAAACATTATTCTATCACTTCTTATTTGATTCAAATTCTACTCCTATACTTCAAACCGAATGCCTAACACCCACACTTCTTAGCTGCTGGACAGAAGCCCATATCCAGTCCTTATTCAGCTCCTCTCGATCACTTGCAACCAATGCAAGTGTTGCAGTTCCTAACAAGTTCTCTTCTGTTCCGCTGTGGTCTTGCACTTCTCCCGCTTGTCTCAGGAATCTTATCACATCTGCAGTGATTGTGTTGTGAGTATAATCCCATCCCAAATCAGATTCTCCACGAATCGACGATTTATAATTATTGTAATCACTCTTCATACCATCCCAATGATTTTTTTCGCTCAACCTACTGGCCATAAAATTCTTCAAATGATTTTTTAATATTTGCCCAGTCTTGCACATTAAAATAGGTTCCTGGCCTATTCCCTTTAGATACCTCTTGTTCACAATATTCAAGAAACTTAAAGTGGATAGCATCTGTCCACCTAATCGGGTTCACCTTTCTTGATCGACGTGATTTTGAGGATTCCATCTAAACATACGAAAATAAATCTCTCAAACATCATCATAGGGCAGCAAGAAAGCATCTCATTTGAGCATTTTATAAGCCAAACATCACTCAAACATCATCATAGGGCAACAAGAAAGCATCTCATTTGAGCATTGTATAAGGCAAACATCCCTCAAACATCATCATAGGGCAGCAAGAAAGCATAGGCAACACCAACACACTAACTCAAAAAACAGGCCAATAAGGATAGCATGTAAGACAAATATACCTAAAAAATTTTATATGGTAGCAAGGATAGACAACAATCTCTCAAAATTATCATATAGCCCAGTAAGGACAAGCATACAAAAACAAACCTCGAAATTAATTAATTGCCAATAAGAATAACCAATAATTCCTTAATAATCATCATAGGGCAGTAAGGCTGAGCATAGGCAGCACCACTAGGCAAAAGTCCCTCAAAAAATATTATATGGCAGTAAGGATAGCATAGGCAACACTACCACAAACCCTCAAAATTCATCATAGGGTAGGAAGGCTGAGCATAGGCAGCACCACCAAGCAAAAATCCTTAAAAAATATCATATGACAGCAAGGATAGCATAGGCAACACTACCACAAATCCTCAAAATTCATCATAGGGCAGCAAAGCTGAGCCTAGGCACCACCACCACAACAATTCAAAAAACAGGCCTGCAAGGATAGCATGACATTATAGGGCAAAAAACCCTCAAAATTCATTATAGGGCAACACGATTGAGCCTAGGCAGCACCACCACAACAACTCAAAAAACATGCCAGCAAGGATAACATTGCATTATAGAGCAAAAAACCCTCAAAATTCATCATAGGGCAGCAAGACTGAGCCTAGGCAGCACCACCACAACAACTCAAAAAACAGGCCAATAAGGAAAGCATCTCAGTTGAGAATTATATAAAGCAAAAATTCCTTCAAAAGTCATCATAGGGTCAGCAAGAATAGCTAAGGCAACACTACCATAATAACTAAAAAAACAGACCAACAAGGATACCCAACATTCTCTAAAAAAATCATCATAGGGTCAGTAAGACTAAGTATAGGCAACAACCAAATATATTTGGCTAAGATAAGTATAGCATCCATTCACTATCATGATATTATTAACTATCAAACTAGCCAAACATCTCATTTAAAATAACAATTCCTGCCATGCCTTCCAAAAGGGGCTGCAAGATTATAAGACAACCAAACATCTCATTTTAGCAATGTATAAGATAAGAAACCCTCAGAAATCATCATATGGGCAGCAAGGTTAGACAACAATCCTCAAAAATCCAGATAGGGCCAGATAGGACAAGCACAAGCAAATATACATCAATATTCATTACTTGCCAGTAAGGATAGCCAACGATCCCTCAAAATTCATCATAGGGCCAGCAAGGGTGTTTATAGACAACACCACTTCAAAAACTAAGCCAGACCAGCAAGAATACACAAAAATCCCTCAACAATTATCAACAGGACAGCAAGCACAAACGTATGCAAATATACCTCAAAAATATTTACTTACTAGTAAAGATAACTGACAATCCCTCAAAATTCATCATAGGGCCAAAAGGGTGTTTATAGATAACACCACTTTAAAAACTAAGCCAAAGCAGCAAGGATAGCCAACAATTTCTCAAAAATCATCAACAGGCCAGTAATGACAAATATAGGCAACATATCTCAAAAAATATTTATTTGCTAGTAAAGATAACCGACAATCCCTCAAAATTCATCATAGGGCCAGCAAGGGTGTTTATAGAGAACACCATTTCAAAAACTAAGCTAGACCAGTAAGAATACACAAAAATCCCTCAACAATCATCAACAGGACAACAAGCACAAATGTATACAAATATACCTCGAAAAATATTTACTTGCTAGTAAAGATAACCAACAATCACTCAATAATCATCATAGGGTCAGCAAGGGTGTTTATAGACAACACCACTTCAAAAATTAAACCAGACCAGTAAGAATACACAAAAATCTCTCAACAATCATCAACAGGACGGCAAGCACAAACGTATACAAATATACCTAAAAAGATATTTACTTACTAGTAAAAATAACCGGCAATCCCCCAAAATTCATCATAGGGCCAAAAATGGTGTGTATAGACAACACCACTTCAAAAATTAAGACAAACCAGTAAGGATAGCCAACAATTCATCAAAAATCATCAACAGACCTGTAAGGACAAATATAGGCAACATATCTCAAAAAATATTTATTTGCTAGTAAAGATAACCGACAATCTCTCAAAATTTATCATAAAGCCAGCAAGTGTTTTTATATGCAACACCACTTCAAAAACTAAGCCAAACCAGCAAAGATAGCCAACAATTTCTCAAACATCATCAATAGGCCAGTAAGGACAAGCATAGGCATACCTCAAAAATCATTAATTGTCAGTAAGGATAACTAACAATCTTTCAAAATTCATCATTGGGCCAGATATGGTAAGTATAGATAGCAACCATACATATTTGGTTAAGATACATGTAGCATTTATTTTATTATCATGTTACCAATAACCATCAAGCTAGCCAAACATCTCATTCTAAGTAACAATCCCTGTCATGCCGTCCAAAAGGGGCTGTAAGATAATAAGGCAACCAAACATCTCATTTGAGTATTTTATAAGACAACAAACTCTCAGAAATCATTATAGTGGCAGCAAGATTAGGCAACAATCCCTCAAAACTCCAGATAGGATAACTATACATTATTATTCATTACTTGCCAATAAGGATAGCTAACAATTTTTCAAAAATCATCAACAGGCAAGCAAGGACAAGTATAGGCAACATATCTCAAAAAATATTTAGTTGCTAGTAAAGATAACCAACAATCTCTCAATAATCATCATAGGGCCAGCAATGGTGTTTATAGACAACACCACTTCAAATATTAAGCCAAACCAGCAACGATAGCCAACAATTCCTCAAAAATCATCAACAGGCCAGCAAGGACAAGCATAGGCAAATATACCTCAAAATTCATTAATTGCCAATAAGGATAACCAACAATTCCTCAAATTTATCATTGGGCCAGCTAGGGTAAGTATAGGCAGCAACCATATATATTTGGTTAAGATAAGTGTATCATCTATTTTACTATCATGATATCAATAACCATCAAGCTAGCCAAACATCTCATTCAAGGTGACAATCCCTGCAATGCCGTCAAAAAGGGCTGCAAGATAATAAGGCAACCAGTAAAGATATACAAAAATCTCTCAAAATTCATCAAAGGGCCAGCAAGCACCAAACAATTCTATCAGCAACCAAAATGCCAAAACTGAGTAAAAAAATAAACAGCGATAAGTTCAATCATTTACATACAACAATACACACATAGTTGAAAACTACAAGTAAATCCAAATTTACAAACAACTTCACCAAGCAACTTTTTTCAACAGAAAATAACCATAAAATCTTTAAAATGATCAATTATTCTTAATACCTGTCAAAATTTTAATATATTTAGTTCTGCAAATATTCGAATTAATTCTTAATACCTGCACAGAGATAACTGCACCGACGATCTTTCGAAAATCCTTAGAAGCAATCGATTGAAGAAAGAAAACTATAATTTGTGAACATTTTGATCGATTCGGACGCAAACAAAGAAGAAAAAAAATTTATGAAATGAATAAATCAATAGACTTTGGCAAAAAAATCAACGCAACGAAAAATAAATATAAATAACGATCACAGTCACTAATTATAGTCACTAACACATAAATAACGAAAAATCAAAGTCACTAACACTGTCAAAAAAACTTTTAAAATCGCACAAATTCATCCGTCCATCCACACCAATGAAATCAACCAAAAAAAAAAAACTAATCAACACAAAATCAACGCATAAATAAACAACCAAATAATTAAATCTAACTAAAAAAAAATTTTACTTTACCTACGGCCGCGCTTCAATTTCGTTGCCTTCGAAATGAAAATCCTATAGAGACGGAGATCGTACTAGAAACGATCTGAAGGAACGGAGAAATTAGACGGAAAATTGATCGACGTTGGAGACGTAGAGATCGGAAAAAATGATTGGGAGGAGGAGGCAGCGAAGCGATCGGGAGCGATGGGGAGGGAAGAGGCAGCGAAAATGAAAAATTTAGGGATTAGGACAAACGGTAAAAAATATATATTGATTTGTAATTTTGTAAAACTGATATAGATAAATAGTCATTTTCTGTACGCGAAGCGAAAATGGCGCGCGGTTTTATTTGGAAAGCACATCGGTGCTTTCCAACTTTTAACTGTTAAAAGCCGCTATAAAAAGCTTAAAGCATTTTTTACCAAACGCTTTTAACACTGTTCTGTGCTTTTTTTGGGCTCAACAGCCAAACAAGGCCTATCTTATTCTCTATGCTCTTGTACTCTCGATCCAAACAGTATCTAGGGCTAGATCCAAACAGTATCTAGGGCTAGGGCAAGAAGGAATATCAATTTGTGTTGATTCCTTATGGTTTACAACAAGAAATGGGAATATACCGAAGGTTCAATTAGAAGATTCGCGAGGAATCAGGCATTTCTTTTGGCCGAAACCCTTCCTCCTCCCTCCGATTCCTCTCTTCAACTAATCTTGTTCTCCCACGCCTCTCCAGCTTTATATAACCACCATGCTTTCCCTCCGTGAAATCCAACTCCCTCCAGGCCGAGAGTCCACCATCCTGTAAGTCTCTCTCTGTCTGTCTGTCTGTCTGTCTCTCTCTCTCTAACGCACGCGTGCGCGCGCACACACACACACACACAAATAGGGTTAAAATTTCGGAATTCATTGATTTTTTAAGTAGAGAGATCGTATATTGGAATGTTTTATCTTGTTGAAACTTGAAACCGTGAAGTTGGGTGCTTTTTATCATTTGGACAGCACTTGAAGGTATGTTGTTTGATGTCGATTTAATTGAGTATCCAATTATTTTGGGGAAAATATTATTCAAGCTTTAGCTGGACTTAGGATTGTAGAAAGTAGACTCATAAGATTTTTCTAATGTTGTCTCACATGGAGGTGATACGGGGCCTTCAATTCCATTTTTCATTAAACCTTAATCATAAATGTTGAGCGAGTTAGAATAACAGGGAGAGCAAGTTAGATTAACTGGATTTTTTTTTGTGTTAGAATAACAGGAGAGCAAGTTAATACCAAGCGATGGCATTGTAATAGACCAGTTAGGTAAGATACAAACCGCACCATGTTATTTGAACCAAAGAAGCTGATATATATTGGACTTCTACTAATTGTGTCAACAGATCATAAAAGTTAAAATATATAGTGCCATATTCTGAATGTAGTAGATTGCTTGGGCTATGAATAGTTAAGGTGGTTTCTTGCAGTTACATGGCCTTTACTTGGACGAGCAATTAGGAAGGTTGCATTTAATTACACAAAGCATATATTGGGGTTTTGTCTTAGATGTCGTTACGGAGAATTAGAACAGAGGTACAAGTCAGAATATACCTCTTGTGAAGCACGAAATGATTATGGTGTAGGCTTCGCCCCAAGCCGCTTACGTCAGACATGAACAGCCTAGCACAGGCCTTTCCTAAGCAGTTTGCCTTGTTACGGGAAGCGAACAAGGTTTTAGGAGAACTGCAGCTTAGAACAAGTAATTTGGATACATGTTTTATAATGACTCCAATATTCAACTTGTATATTCTTAGTTTCCACCTTGAATGCGCTAAGATAGATATGTATTCATGTATGCAATTGACCTCATTTGCTAAAATTAATATGTCATGATAACTTGGTAAGTTGGCTCAACATGTGTCGTGCATAGCTATGATATCCTTTTACTGCAAATATCTTGAGCACGCCTCTCAAACAGAACTATAGTTTAGAAGTTAAGTTGGTAATTGTCACTCAAAGATTTTGTATTAACATAAAGTTTATTTTGTAGCACTTGCACAGTTATATTTTAGGTCAGGAAGAAACTTCCTCTTTCTATTTACTGGTCAGAACTATGAGCAGTAAGTCTTTAAACTTATGGTTGGCAGTCCATGGGTGCTGGCACTAAGAGCACAACTCCATCTTGTCAAGCTCTTGAGGGTATTCATGGGGTGAAGCTAGTGCATGGTTCACGATGTAGAGCTGAGGGGCCACTTTGTCATGGCAAATATGATGTTTCAAGCAGTGAAGGTCCAACGACAATTGGAAGTCAGAGACTACCAATACTGTGAGGTCCCTCTTTTTTCTATAAATTCTTAAAAGATATGGAGAGAAAGCATAATGGCTGACCATTAATGTTCTCAGAAGAATATGGGAGCAGAGACCATCGTGCTTGAGGCCCATTGCTTGCAAAGTTCATGGTTTACCCTAGAATACCATTGCCTCCAACATTCAGCGTGACCTTGATATTGATGGTGGTTAATCTTCTCCATTTTCTGTTTGCTTATTAGGTGACATTCACATTGCAGAAACTGTTGCTAACGTTATAACTTCTCTACCATTCATTGTTCTTGGACTACAGGCTCCAAGGCAAGTTATGTTTTAGTATGCAAGCAATCAAATTAGGTATGTTTATAGTTTTTCATATGGACTGTAACATGATGATGTTAATGGGTGCAGGAAGAATCTCAATTCCATAATCTATGCAAATTCACTGATTGGAGTTGGGGTTGCCTCAAGTTTATACCATTCTTCTAGAGGAGAACTCAGAAAAATTTTCAGATGGGCAGACTACACTATGATTGCTGCAACAACTGTTGTAAGTATTGATATCTTGTGCTTATTGTTATAAATAGTAGCGTTTTATCTCTTAAAATTTTCTAAACAGGCTTTAAAATGTTGACTTCATTTACTTGCATGCTTCAAATGTTTTTTTTAAAAAAGAAGGTTCTTATGTCAAACTTAACCAAGGTAACTTTGTTGAGTCTGCTTAAATCTCCTCAGAATATTTTGTTAATGTTGTGAAGGAAGCTTTGTTTTTTCAATCTGTGGAACAGAATGCTTTTCACATGCATTGTTAATGTTGCGAAGGAAGCTTTGTTTTTTCAATCTGTGGAACAGAATGCTTTTCACATGCATTGTTAATGTTGCGACGGAAGCTATGTTTTTTCAATCTGTGGAACAGAATGCTTTTCACATGCATTCATCTAGTTTTCTCTTAGTTGTCTCTAATGTCTTGGAATCCAAGGTGTTTGGTAGTGGAATTTACACTGAATAGTCTTTTCTATAGAAGCTAATAAAAAGCTCCATTACATATTTATATACTCCCTCGTGTGCCATGCTAAAGCATAACTTATTTGAGCGAGATGCTTTCTTCGAACTTCTGAATTGTGATGGCTTCAAGCTATTATGTAAACATAGCTTGTCATAAGTGATTATAGCTGAAAGTTCAAGTTTGTGTAGACTGTGAAAGCATGAATTTGAGCTTAGGTCTTGTTCGGTCTATGGGAACATTGGAACTTAAATATTGAATTCCTGGAAAACCAATCTAGATTCCCATTTTTTTCTCTTGTTTGGTCTCTTAGGATGGGGGAACAAGAAAACATAAACATGTGGTGGGCCTTACAGGAAAACGATAAGAGAGTCTAGAGAAGGGCATATGAGAATTATGGCAAGCCCTACTAGAAAAGTGTGTTTTGCCTCACATTTGAGAAGGAAAAGAAAACCTACTTGACCACTGACTCCACCTACTTTTCCAAAACCTCACAACTTTTCTGGGCACCAAACATGAGAAAAACCAATTTTCTGGAACCTTTCCTTTCTCATGGTTATTCCTCCATGGACCAAATGTGTCCTTAAATAAAATGATTGTGGTGAAGGGTCTATATCATGTTCCTTAGCTTCCTGTATTATTCTGTAAAATTTTTAACAAATTTCTTAAATTTACCACTGAAATGTTACATTTCTCTGTGGCAAAGAACGTGGCTGTGCAGCTTATTCTAGAACAAATACTTTATTTCTGAAATTACCATGAGGAACATAGTTTTCATGAAGTGTGTACACTAGATAATTAATGTTTTTTCGTAGTGTGTTTATTGCTTGTAGTTATCACATCTACTTATGTCTCCTGGAAGGCATGATTGCTGACAAATGTTTGATTGCGTATATTGGGCTAACATGCATTAAGTTTTAGCATGTTTTCTTTTTATGGAAGTAAATCAAAGTACTTTATGTGAATTTGCATGATTTGCTCTTCTTTTAAATTTAATCATTGGTAATTTGACAAACTTTTGGTTGTATGCAGTGTCTGTCAAGGGCCTTGAGAAATGAAAATCCAAAAATGCTAATGGCGGCATCGGCATTACTTTTACCATTTCAACCCTTAATGGTCTCAGCCGTCCATACTGGACTGATGGAGGTAAATGAAATAAGCACTGGATTCCATCTTGTTGGTCAATCTTGAAACTATGTCCATTCTTCACATACAATGGAGCTAGATCCTTTCTTCACATAATGAAAAAATTGTAGAACTTAAGGATGATGTTTGTCAACGACCTAGGTCATTCAGTAATAAACTTCAGGTTCTGGTTAGAGTTTAACGTAAGGTTTTCTTTTCTTCACATAGAAAGCCGACAATACATAAGGATTGCATTTAATGTGTACCTACTCTAGTGTTTGAATGAGCATGGTATGTTTTGTAATGTGGATAGAAATACAGACAAAATACATATCAAGCGGAAGACAATGTAGAAGTCGGACAAAAACCAATGATGACTGTGAAGTGGCTAACAGTGTCTATTGGTGTGATGACAGTAACGAGGTGGCTATTGTGTGTCTATTGGTGATTTATGAAGTGGCTAGGGTTTGCTGAGGCAATAGTTGTGATTGTAACTGTCGGGGTTCCGATAGCGGCGGCAACAATGAAGACTGCAGTGACGTTTTCAGTGTTGAATTTGCTGTGATGGCAATGCCATCATAGATAGCGGTGAATTGGAATTTGCTTGATACTAAGTTAGTGTAGAATGCTGTAAGGATAAGATAAATTATACGAACCAGATCGTGAAGAGCAAGAATGAGGGAGAAGCCTGACCAATGAGAAGGGAGAAGCTGGCAGAAGAATAAGGCAGTACCCGAGCTTCACATTATATAATCAAAACTACTAAATTGCAAATAATAAATCTATATTCTCATACTAAATGAGAATTTTACCATATATAACTGAAATAAATGAAAAAGTCACATCTTCATTCTTCATATGTGGATAAGATTGTCTTTGGAGATTAACATGAGATGTAGTTTCAATCCAGCTACAGCATCCCAGGTTAACAAGCTGATCTATAAAAGATCTACATTTTAGGTAACTTATTCGTTAACCGTGCAAGTTTGTTTTGTCACCTAAGCATCTTATACCAACTCATTAACTAAATGATTGCTGTCCATTGCACCTTCTTCCATCTCATTTTTCCAACACAAACCATCCCAGTCAGGTCTACTCTAGAGATTAGTACGATGCTACTGATTTTCTTTAAAATTCTCCTTGTATGACCTTACATTAGAAAATGTTATAATTATGATTAGCATACTGGGACAAGGGACATCCTCCTAAAACTTCATTTTGCTATCCATGATAGTGAGAGAGCATGATGAGTCAGTTTGGTTACTTCCATGTATATTCTCCAAAACTAGACAAGTGGTTGTAGTACATAGATTGAAAGGAAGGCAATTACTGTTTTATAGTTTTACCAATTTTAGTTCGTGTAGCTGAATATGATAGATACTCTATATGCTGCTGGATACTGTTGTTATTCTTTCTAAAGAGTGTGGTGGTCACTGATGATGTCATTTCTGTGTTCCTGACATTCTAGTCTTGGTGCAATGGGATTGTGCAAGTCCAGAATGTAAATTGAGAAATTAATTGGTTGAGGAAACATTCTTCAATTGCAATAATTTTGTTTGAAGTAATTTTATTTGTGCGTACGCATTAGTGCTCAATGTCTAGCAAAGTGCAAGATTTTGTTATTAACTAGAACTATTTTCTCTCCTCGCAGGTTGCATTTGCCAAGAGAGCAATGATAAAGCCAGAGTTGAGAATGATGCACAATTTGCATGCAATTTCTTCGCTATTAGGAGGTGTATTGTTCATCGCAGAAGATTGTTTTCCACAAACCCCATATCTTCATGCTGCCTGGCATCTTGCAGCTGCAGCTGGAGTAGGGACATGTAATAAGCTTCTCGAGTGATATTTAATTGGTGGCATTCATTAAGTTTGCACATTTGGGTATGTTCTATTTTCCAGACTACCTATCCTTTGAAATTAATCTAAAGGAGGAATCTCCATGGGACTAGGGGTGGCAAAAATCGACCCGACCCGAAAAGGTCGGGTTCGGGTCAAGCCTTAGACGGGTTTGGGTCGATTCGAAAATGATCCGAAAATTTAAACGGATTCGGGTTGACCCGAAAATGATCCGTTTAACCTGTTTAACTATTTATATAGTATATATTATTTAAAAATTAGAAAAAAATTTGAATTTAATTTGTATATATATATATTTAATTTATCTTAATTTTAACTAATTTTTATTTAATTTATAAATTTGTCAAAATTAATATATTTTTTTTAAATACATCATAATTAATAATTTTGATATATTATTATTAAAAATTAATATTTATAATTTTTATTTAATAATTTAATTATTAAATGGATCGATCCGAGTTTGATCTGGTTATAAATAGGTTGGGTTAGGATTGACAATTTTGATCCATATAAATAAACGGGTCGGGTTAAGGTTGAATATTTTTGACCTGATTATTATATGGGTCGATCCGGAACCGACCCATAAACTCATATTGCCACCCCTACATGGGACAAGTTCACTCACACAGTCAAGAGTAAACCATGAGGCATGTATACCTGCTTTTTTTGGAAAGGTAGAGCCTTTTAGGTATTATGAGAAGTTCACAATGATAGGCGTGTATATTGCCACACTTTGAAGTTCAGTTTGGGTTGCCAGCCTGATGGTGTATAAAAACCTATTTGTACTTTGTAGCAAGTTTGGACCATTCCTAGAAGCACCAAGTATGGTCTGAACTTGATGAAATCAGTTATTGATATCTTCGTGCACTGTATATTACAGTCCCCTGCTTTTCTTTCTCTCTCCAAACATATAAAGTTGTTAGATACAAAATGTTCGAGTCTGGATGCGGTCGAGACGCTTGCAAAAAGAAAATGCGCAAATAAGCTGGCTGGTAGACACGTCTCCCGTTAATTTTCTGCAGCGCGTGCTTCTCACATGAAATCATCGCTGGTTTTAAAATCAACTATAGAAATCGGTTCAACTAAACCAATCCAAGTTGGCTCTATGTCTACATTCTTTGACTTTTCTTTCCCTTTCTTTATTTCTACGACAACCAAATTAATAAAAAGATCTCTACGGATCGATGCACAGATTGAAGGCTGTTTAGTTTACAAAACACCATGGACCCCAGCATGAGGAGAACGATGTCACGTAGGTGCGATTTTGTTCTTGTTTTCTGTGTGGCTTTTCGCTTTTCTTTTTAAAATCGCTCCCAAAAGTTTCGTCTCAGGAGGGTTCAGATCCATGCGCTGATATTTCTTTATTTTGCTAGAATTTTGATACTAATGCTGGTTTTTGGAAGTGTTTCAATTTAAATAATGTGTTATATATTAATTTCTAGGTAAAATGTTATAATAGAGCGGAGAAGCTTGCTATGAAATATGCAAGTGGTACGAGGACGACAATGCCTTTAACTTGCAAATTCAAAGCTAAAAACCTGCTCAAAATCGAAGAGCAATAAAGTTAGAAAAGCCTTAAGGATTTATCCATGCATCTATAGACTTCGTACGTAAAGATATAAAAATAAAAAGAAGAAAGGATGATGCAGAGACATTGATCTGGACATCTAGTCAGAAAGCTTTAAATTAAAAAAGAGAAGCAAAAACTTTGTAAAGAAAATTGAAGCACAGCAACAGAGGTAAGAAGGAAGAAGGTAGTTCCTGTTTGTGCCCTTTTTTCCTCACAGGACTGGATTTTGGCTTATCTGACGGTGCTTATTTTGGATTTATATGAATCTTTAGGTCCGATATAAGCACTACGCAGTATAATAGGCATTTGGCAAAGAAAGCTTGAAGCTTCTTGTAGCGGCTTTAAGGGCGTATTTCAAATGCTCATAACTGAGTTTTGTTAAAGTGAACAATAGAAAATAGAGTTTCTTAAAAAATAAAATGAAAGTGGAGTTCAGTATTTGTGTTTCAATAGGTTTTGAAAGTGTGTTGAAAATTAAAAAATATAGTTGTATTGGGAAGTGTGCAAATGAGAAAGTTAGAACTGGAGTTTCGCGTATGAAAGTGAAGTTCTGAGTTCCTTATGTAATTGAAACATGTGAACTGTTCGGAACTCAAAATCTGGCAGGAAAAAGTGGAGTTATGGGCATTTGAAACACGCCCTAAGCGGATGAAAATAAGGTCGTCTTCGGAAGCCTTTTTAACTCTTTAGCGTTCAATTTTTAATTACATATTTTTAATAAACTTATTATAATATTTTACAGAATTTTTTTTTAAAAATTTAGAAATTATAAAAAAATACTACTTAATAAAATCTTATTATTATTTATTTTTTAAAATGAAAAAATAAAACTTATTTTTCAAAAAAATTTTAAATATTTTATTTCTAAAAAGTTTTTTTATAAAATATTCGTAAACATCCCCTAAAAGCACCAAAATTCTTGTGTTTTGTTTTTAAAAGCCGTATGGTGGTTTTCTCTGGTGCATGTAAAATGACATATTTACAGATTCTAAGTTTACAAATTTACAAACATTGATATACTGCCTACCCACCCGACAGCTCTTTGATTTGCTCATTTTCCTCTCGTTTCTCTCGTTATCACACACTTGATGATTTGGATTGGATTCAATATGCAATATCAAGGCTTTGATTTTGAATTTTGGTTAGGTTGGCTTGTTGCCTACTATCTAGGCTACATGACCATATTCTTTTGTTGCCTAGATGTTGCTTGGAGTACATGGAAAATATTTTTGGTGTTTGTCTGAAAGGCTTATGGTGCGAAAAGGGCTTGTTTCTGGTCACTTATTGGACATAGATGGTCCAATGCCATGTTACCTTATCATCTTTCTTTTGAGGGTTTGTTGCCCTCAAAATTTGAAATGAGATGGTTAAATGCTTTGATGGTTAGATACTATTGTTGTGGGAATATAAGCTACACTTATCTTAGCCAAATAAATTTTGTTGTTGCGTAGATGCCTCTTCGATGGTCCTATAATGATTTATGAAGACTTGTTCAGTTGAACAATGGTAAAATGAGATGGTTGGATACCTTGTTATCTTGTGGCATATTTTTCTATGGCATAGTTGCCTTGTTACCTTTAAAATCTGAAATGAGATTACTAGATGCTTAATGGTTAATGATACTACTTTTAGTGGGAATATAAGCTACACTTATGTTATCTTAGCCCAACAAATTTTGTTATTGCATAGACTTATCCTTATTGGTCTATGATGATTTGAAGAATTGTTGCTTTGTACTATACTAAAATGAGATTGTTGAGTACCTTGTTATCTTGTGGCCTCTTGTTTGAGGCATAGTTGCCTTGAAAATTTGAAAAGAGATGGTTGCTTGCCTTGATGGTTAATGATCTTATCTTTGTAGGAACGTAAGCTACACTTATCTTCACCAAACATACTTGGTTGTTGCATATATGCTTCTTTGCTAGCTCAATAATGATCTTTGAGGGATTGCTGCCTTATACCATCTAAACTGAGATAGTTAGGTGCCTTGTTATTTTGTGGCCTCTTTTTCTGAGGCATAGTTGCCTTGTTCTTTGAAAATATAAATGAGGTGTCTTGATTGTTAATGATATTATTATGGTGGGAATATAAGCTATACTTATCTTAGCCAAATACATTTGCTTGTTGCCTAGACTTATCATAACTGGTCCTATAATGATTTAGAGGGATTGTTGTCTTGTACAATACTAAAAAGAAAAAGAGATGGTTGAATGCCTTGTTATCTTAAAAGCTCATTCATGAAAAATCTAAGAACATAAGATACTACACTGATCATGTAGAATACAAACATTTGGATTGTCTTAACCTTTATTTGTATTGCTATAGCTTATTTTGCCATTATATATATAGGATTTAAAGTTTGGGATTTTGAGTTTAGGACGGGCTTATGATTGCCAATGATATGCTTCATAGCTATGATGTAAAATCCTAAATCTAATTCTAACTAAACAAAAACCCTAAACTTTAAAACCTAACCTAAAAGCATAAATCATAAACTGTAACTCCAAACCCAAATCCTAAACCTCAAAAAAACTCAAAGCTAAACTCAAAACTTTAAAACCTAAGCTCTAAATGAGAAGTCCTAAACCCTAAAATCTTAAACCCTAACTTCAAAGCTCAAACCCTAAACAAAACATTAAACTCTAAAACTCAAAAACCTCAAACCTCAAACCTAAACTCCAAATCTAAACCTTAAAATCCTAAATTCTAAATCCTAACTGTAAACCCCAAACTCTAAACCTGTAACCGTAACCCCAAACACCTAGCCTCAAACCGTAAACCTTAAATCCTAAACCCTAACCTCAACCCTACATCCCAAACCCTAAATCCTAAGCTAAAGCCCTAAACCCTAAGCTCAAACTCTAAAACAAAACCTTAAACCCTAAACTACGAAACCATAATCACGAAACCCTAAACCTAACCCTAAATCTTAAATTCTAAACTCTTGCTCAATGATGATGCTCTTGAGAGCTTTGTATTTATATAGTTAAATGGAGTCTCCAATGAGAATGTGTGAACCTAAAAAACTGACTTTGATCAGACGGACAGACGCTGTCCTTTGAAAATTTATTGGATTTTGTAAATAAGACATATTGAAAGGGAATAATTCAGGAACACATTTCAATATGGAAGGGTGGACATATATAAAAAAGGTGTTTCATTAATTCGTTTACCACTACTACAAATATGGTCTTCACTGATTGATAGACTCAGTCGACAACCAAAAAAAAGAAACAGTAAGAAACCGTTGGCAATGACTAGTTTATAAATAATTTACCGACTGAGAAGAACTTTTAGCCAGCACCTCATTATAATTTATCGACTACTATCTCAGACGGTAAGTTACCAACTACTGCACTCCTTGGTAACTTACCAACTTTATTATAGTTATTATTGAGTGCTTTTTCAGTCGGGAGATTCTTAGTACGTACTTTACTTTCAGCCAATAATGGAGGAACCTCAGTCGCAAAAAACACAAACATTAGACGCTCCTATTACTATTTTGTATTGCAAAATGATACTAATACAACATTCAAATACCAACATCCCTTCATTACCATAACAAAATTCATTCACCATAACATTCATTACCATAACAACATCCATTCACCATGACATTCAAAAGATGAACATTGGCTACATCTGTACTAATGCTTTACTAATAAAGTATGAAAACGAAAACATTCAATTCCAATTAACATTTGTACTACGACAAATTTTCTTAGAACTCGATACAAAAAGTAGTTATAATATTTACAAAATAATCAACTTACTCTATTGGTGCTCTAGTAACTTTACTTTGCTAAGCGTTTCGAACATCACCATTAAATGATACCTTAGCTTCATTTTAATTCTTAGAGGCGTCTTCTAGTCTCCAGAATCAGCTTGCTACTTCTCAAGCTCAATCCACTATCTCTCAATTTTGTTTTCAGAGATTACAATTTGCTCATATAAAAGCTCATATACTTGACTTGAGAAACCAACAGTAGATCGGATGCTAGATAGTTTGGACCCATGTCCACGCCTACGAATATATCCTCACTCTTTTCCAAGCACCAATAAGCAGATATCTTTGTCACTGACAGCACTCCCATCTTCTTAAGACTTGATTTGCATCTCCAACGTTTGATTCTACATTTCATTCTAAAATAGAACAATATAGCATTATATTAGGTATCTTAATTGTTATGTTGTAATCAATTAGGGTGTGTTTATCTTATAGTTGTCAAACCCGGACCGGACTGTTTAGCTCGACTCTAAAATCGTTAATCTGGACGGTAAATCGGTTCGGATTTGTAAAAAAACTATCTGTACAATCGACCAACTTTGACCCATTCTAACTCGTTTAACCCGTTTCAACCCGGTCGACCTGCCCGCTTGGGTCAAATCGGGTTGAATAAAATTTTTAAAAAATTTAATTAAAAAAATTTAAATTGATGATATATTTGATGCAAAAATAATTATTAATAGTCATATTTAAAAAATAATATATAATTTAAATTTGCATTTGCATTTGCATGAGCAGGCTTACTTTTTTCAATTTATTCTACGTATGACCAACGCTAATTTTGTAGAACTAATGACGAGACAAAGAAATTTAATGTAAAATAATAGTAAATAAATGAATCTTACGATCTATTCAAGCCAGTAAAAACTCTGAAATAGCTAGATCAATTTTTCGCAACGGTCTGTTGATACAATAAAGTCCATAAGAGTTAGCTCGAGTCCTCTATCCACCACTAAGACTCTTGCAATAGTCATGGCATTTGTAACAACAATCTTTATATCACTCGAATCCAATATTATGCAAGCATTGCAAAGTTACAGGATCGAACAAATCAAATTCATACTTGTTCTACCATTATAACCAAATTTAACTTTAGCAATGCATATTATGCAAGTGTTGAGATTCCTACGGCCATCATAGAATAAATCTAGTTCTTGATGATATTGTCAACTTTACTCAAACCTTTGGTGTTCTTGACAAGAGCATAAGTACGAATGAGATATGCCATCTGTCTTACGAACCAATTGGCATGTTTACCTAACTGAGTGTCTATATGCTATATGGTATATCGATCTTTACCTTTTATTTTATTCTTATTATATATAATTCCAAGTCACTACATCTATTACTAACTCTAGCACATTGCATTTGAGTATCGACAGACCCTGACGTGTGGAACAGGATGAGATGCAATAAATAATAATTAAAATAAAAATACTTACAGCTACTAGAACTATTAGAATTTTGAGTCTCCAAATCAGTAATATTTTGTAGTGATTGTAGTAGCGAGAGTGTTTTGTTACTAAAACTTGATGGCGGCATAAAGATAAATTAATAAAGATCTTGAGTCTCCAAGCACTTGCATATATGAAGTTCCAACAATAAATTAAAATTGTTAGGGGAAGAAAACTATTGTTAACCATATTATTATAACCAAAGGCTAGTGTAGTTTTGAAGAAATAAGTCAATAACCACAATGGAAGATTGGAAGATGAATCCAGTGTTTATGTACTTACAACTCATTACATTTCTTTCTTACATGTATGCACCGAATAGATTAGACTCGCTTGCTATAAAGTTCGCTGGCGTGCAGCGTTGCTACGGAGTGGCCGATAGAAACAAATTTAGGCGCAACGAGTCAGGCGTTGGATCGACAATGAGATTTCGGTGTCAGAGTGGTAGAGCAATGAATTCGTACAAAGAAAATGAACTATGAAAAGCAGTATTTTCGAACCCGATCTAATTTTATTTTACTGATTGAAAAGATAATTTGTCGGAGCACTTGCCGACTAATATAGAAAATATTTGATACAATTACCAACTAACAAAAATGTCAATCGGTATATTTATCGACTAACAACAAAAGGAGTCAGCAAATGATAGATTACTGATAAGGTACAGTTAGTTGGCAAAAGATTAATTTGCTTTCAGGCGTTGAAGACTAGTAGTAGCTGGATTTGATTTAATTTAACTTTCTGACTAATTGAATAACAGTCGGTACTTGTACAAATTATTGACTATATCTTTGTACTAGTCATTAGATTGCCAATTTGCCGACTAATAACTTTTGCTGCTAGTCGGTAGTTTCGAGAAAATTATCGACTCACTCAACTTCAGTCGGTAATTGTAACAATTACCAGCAACTTCTTTTTAGTCGATAGTTTTTAGTCGGTGATGATTACATTTATAGTAGTGTACCAAGAGGTTGAGAATTAACAATTGAAATGCCATTAGGATAGAATGAATATTGATTGTAATACTTATAACTCATTTAATCGTGGAGTGTCCATGAAGAATTAACGAATATCGTTATGTTATATGTATTTATTACTATGTTGTATATTGTTTTGAACATATTGTAATGTGCGGTGGGCGTTTAATGTTACTATATTGTATGTTGATGTTGAAATTGTGTTGTTAGAAAATTTTCTCTATTATTATTGATAGTGTTTTAATTGTGAGTGTGAAATATATTGGTTATATCTAACTTAGTAGATATGTTGATAACTGATATCTAAATTTTGTAATTGTAATTAAATAGATTCTTAGACTAGTATCGATGATGAGGAAAATGATACTTTAAAAAATGAACAAAATCATGTGATATTTTAGTATTATAAGTAATATTTATTGAAACATATTTGTACATCTTTATGCATGGAAAGTAAATTATTGAATGACGTACTTGAAGGAAACAAAATCCGTTGCTATCAATATTTTTTAATAAAGGTACCAATCATTTACAAGTATATGACGAGTTGACAGGTCTATATGAATTAGTACCAACTCATGGAATGTCTTTTCATGAAAAGTTGTGATATTTTTTATAACGTGTGCGCATAGTTTTGAAAATAGTTTGTGTAAGAAATTCTTTGATCCTTTCGCCGATCCATCGACAATTAGATATAGTGTTGGAGTATTGATGAGACTAGCTGCAGATATTATAAAACCTCATATTAGATACAATGAAGGCGATGAATTTTCGACACGGTTTCAAATAAGTGATTAAGTTGAATTTTTGACACTAATATTATTATATTAAATTAAGTTGAATTTGTGGTTCTAGTGTCGAAGATTTTGTCACAACATTATATTAGAGCTAATGATGGAACTATGGTAAGGCAATTATATTGTCGGAAGATGTAACACCTTATATTGAATGTAAAGGGTATGCTACCGTTATAATATTCTAACGATATGTGATTTTAACATGTGTTTTACATTTGCGTGAGTAGGATGAGAAAGATAAGCTCAAGCCTCACACATATTCAATGAAGCATTAAGCAGATCTGAATTGAGATTTCTTCATCCTCTTAGAGATAAATATTATTTGTCAATAAATGATATCAATATATATAGGTATATATGGGCTCCTATAAAGACCAAAATAGAACGTATCGTTTAAGTAATCTTTGTCGTGCCAATACACGATAAATGCGGGCATCAAGAGGAATGAAAGAAAAGTTCAACTTTCTGTTCTTTGTATAAAACTGTCATTGAACGTTATTTGGCATTGTAAGGCACGTTTTGTAAACGTATTTAATATAGGTCCAACATAATATTATCCTTACGACAATTGCCATACATAATTATATCATGACTAAAGCACAAATAATGTATTTACAAGTGTTGAACGTGAGACTATATCCATCAACACCTGAAGCATCTTCTAGTACATCCAATGTTCAAGGTGATTCTGATTAGAGTGATGGGTGAGTCGCGCGTCCTAATGCAATTGTAAATGAAATATGCAGATGACTATGAATGTTATGCTGGTATTTTTTTACAAATGCATTTTGAGAATTTTATAGCATTACTAACTGTATTATTTTTATATGAACGTTTATTTGATATTGTTAATACTTAATTGTATTATTTGTTGGTGTTCATTTACTACTTATATGTTATAACAATAAAATATTTATTTAATGAATAAAAATTTAAAATCTTTATTGAAATTTAGTTATTAATTTACAATAATATTATTTTACTACTGCTTTTATAAATATTACTATAAAAAATATAATAAATTTTACTATGCTATTAAAAATATTAATTTAATAATGAAATAATATATAAAAATAGATTCAAAATTTTAATAATATATCAATTATTATAGTATTTAGTCATTTTATACCTTATTATTTATAAGAATAGATTTAACTAAATATACTTCAATTTTAAACCTCAAATAACACCATAGAGTAAAAATTTGTTCAAACTTCTTTTAGCTCAGCTCCTTTTTTCAGCAAAAACCTTACAACCGCTAAAGCCACATAAAGCAATCTTAAGCCAAAAGCTACAAACTTTAAGCTTAGCCAAAGAGGGCCTTTGGGACCAATTCTTTCAATGATTTTGAGCCAGAGATGATGAATTCATGTGAGAAGCACGCGCTGCAAATTAATAGAAACGTGTAAAACGTGTCAACATCCTAATACGCGAATTTGTTTTCCGTAAGCATCTGAGAACATTTCTGGACACAAGGTAATTGGTGCAGTTACTCCCATATTTCTATAGTGCGCTGCATTGTTTAAAGCGTTTAGAGTAGCTTATTCTTGGATCTATACATTGTTATTAGTCGATTGAGGCACACAGACAAGTTAGTGAAATATTTTCGTGTAGCACGAGTCCTCTACATGAATGGATCCTAGGTAGTCATAGACTTGAGAATTCTCGGAACATGCAACTTTGAAATCAACGTTATGTCATATTTCTTTTGTAGTTTATTGCAACCTTGCTTATCCATAGGGCAAAATCAAAGGATATAGCAAGCAACAACAGACTCGTTTCTATTTTATATGAACTTTTGTATGTTGATTAAGTTGCATGAAAATTTGTATATAACTAAAACTGGACTTCTTAACTCTGAGCTGTGTTATCAAACATATAAAGGAGATAACAGACCGCATAACATCAAGAAGAAATCATTACATAGTTAGCCCCTTGTCAAGCCTTGAATTATCCTAGCTTGTCAAATCTTAGATGCCAACAATAAAGGCTCCTCTGTTTGGTTCGACATAAGCTGGATCAGGTTAGAGCTGAAGTGTGTACTTCGTAATTTGACGTTAATGTCAAGTTTGAACATAGCAAAATAAAGAATGTTCTTGTTGAATCCTACACACTCAACTTAAGAGGGGAGGGGTGAATTGAGTTGATAAAAAAAATTTAAAATTTTTTCAAAAAAGTAGTTTCAGTTTCAGATAGAGAGCTAAAACAGAGTGTTCAGTATGCAATGACTAGTTCTTTAAAGATTTTTAGACAGAAGATATTCAAAGTAAAAATATGTTGCTGCATAAATATTTAATGTGGTTCAGCAAATGAATTGCATACATCCACAATCACTCAACTTGAGTGAAATTCACTGTTATTGAGTGTAAAACTACAACACCTTATCACCGTCCTATGACAAGCACAACTCCACTAGTTCACTTCCTCAAGCTGAACCAAAAGTAGTTACTAAGGGCATTTTCCACTGCAGTACTTACATCTATGACACAAACAGTCCTACTAGCAAGAGCTTCCACAAGCTACTTGCTCTCAAGTGCAGAACGCACTTACAAACTTCAATGAAAATTAAAACTCAGGTTGTAGCTCAGGATCTTTCTCACACATACAAGTTGTTAGATTGAGTGGAGTGAAGAGGTCAAACTGAAAGCCAGAGATGAGAATGAAATTGCTAAGGCTCTTGGCTTCGATTAGAATAGAGGATTTTCACTTTTCTTGAAAACCTTTTGGCTCTCTCTCAACCTATTACAACACTATTTTTCTCCTTTTATATATCTCTTCTTTTCAGGTTGGTTGTCGTTTAAAAAATTTCCGTTATCTTCCTCCTTCCCAATCTTCAAGAAAGTCTTAAGCACGTTCCATTTGATCATCAAATTTGCCCATTGAGCCACTCTGGATGATAACCAATTGAGAGATGCGATCTTTGCCAGATCGTGTACCTTCATTTAATTCACTATTTTTAGAGATGATTTGATTTATATCTTTATTTCCGTTGTAATTAATACTCGCCGACAGCAGTGCGCGCTTCTCCTCTTCAGCTGATAGATTTGATTTTGTGACCCTTGGTGTTGATAAGTGTTGGTTTGTCTTGGCGTGTGTGCGTCGGATCAGATTTTGGCACGTTATTATAGCTTGGTTTCTTGTATTCTGATTAAGCATCAATGTTGTCGACTGCTGTTTCCTATTTGTGTCTACGATCCAGCTGGGTGATTTTTGTATTTTTATTTTTTAGTGTGGTTCTTACTATAGAATAGCTGGCTATATTATGACTGAATTATACTAGTATTGACAATCCTGTTATGCTTATTTTACTAGTTCAGATTAAATCATTATTATTTTATAAACAATAATTTTTTATGTTTGTGATCATGAAACATATTTTTAAGATTTCCAACAAATGTGATGCATAGAAAATCAAAGGTGTAAATTGAAGAAAACAGAGGAAGGTTTCTATTGTCCCTTTATGTATTAGACTGAGATTATCTTTGGCAAGAAAGGTGGATCTTATTTCTGTTTAAATTCAATGTAAATGCTTTCCTACTTGCATGCCATGATGGAACCCATTATTATTATTATTATTATTATTATTATTATTATTATTATTATTATTATTATTCGTACGATACTAGTGTCGTGCACCATTTAATGTTATAAATTATTTTATAACTATATAATTGTGCGTACATATAATTTACGCATAGATGATTACTAGCTCGGACAAGTGAACTTGTTTCTCAAAAGAAAATAGTACAAATAGAAGTAATTAAATTATAGCGTGGATATTACATTTCTATCGGAGTAGTCTGCTCATAAAATTACTTTCTGGTTGGTTACAAAACAAGGTTTACAGTAAGCCACGCGCCAGGTTTCATCTTCAAAACACAACAACCAAATTATTTGAAAGTTTCTTGCTTCCTTCTTAATTCATCTAACATCAAGTCATTAAGGCTACTCCTAACCATAAAACTTTGTCAATGTTAACTGCATCCCAACCTTCTTCTAGCTTAACTTTTCAAGCGGGCCAGAAGGGTAGTTAGCACGCCTTCACCTATTTAAACCCCTCTTCTACAAGCTACTGATCAAGGCAAACACAAATCAGTTAGTTAATATTCTCTCCCTATACATCTCACCTTTATATAAGTACAGCCAAGATCGACTAATTGAAAATGGTAGTGGTCTCAATAAAGAAGTCCCCTCCTTCACTTGTCCGGTCAAGTACTCCAACGCCTTCTGGCAAGCTTGAGCTTTCATGGGTAGACCGGTTCCCGGGACTTCAATACGAGAGACCTTGCAGTCTCCATGTGTTCAAGCACGGACATGATCCGGCAAAGGTGATACGCGAGGCGCTGGCAAAGGTATTGGTGCCGTACTATCCACTTGCTGGAGCCTTCACTACTTCGGAGAAAGGAGAGCTGATGGTAGACTGCACCGGAGAGGGCGCTTTGTTTGTCGAAGCGAAAGCGAACTGCACCCTTGAAGATTTGAAATACTTGGACCTCCCTCTGGTGATTGACAAGGAGGAACTTCTCCCGCAGCTTCCTGCCGGAGTGAACCCTTCCCAAGTGTTCATCACTATTCAGGTAAAGCTTGAGGTTACAAGATAGAACTCTTCTTTAACATCAAGGTTACAAGTACAAGTTTATTTTTAGCATGACAGAGCTTGCTGCTGGGATCTGTGTGGCTATGTTTAAACTAGCCAGATCTTGCATATGCACAGGCCAAAACTAATACACATGTTTGTTTTTATTTTTTCAAAATTCTTAAAATTTGAAGACATAAGTGTAACCTTTTTTATTTTGTGAGAGTAATTAAAATGAGCAGACCTGCAAAACGAACAGTACTTCAAATACAAGCTCTTATTCAACCATGCGCATTGCTTTTAAGAAGCAATATGCTTACTATATGAAACTTATGACTATATAGTATATATATATCCAGGTTACTGAATTCAACTGCAGCGGGTTCATCATGGGGCTAAGATCAAATCACGCACTTATGGACGGAATAGGAACGGGGCAGTTCTTGCAAGCACTGGGAGAATTCGCCAGAGGATTGTCAGAGCCGTTGGTGCCGCCCGTATGGTGCAGAGATGCTTGTCCTATACCATCTCATTTCCCGCATAATCTCCCTCATTTTCCTCCGTCACTTGATCTGGAATCTCTTCACCTGGACATCCCACAAACCGAAATGGATGACCTGAAGAGAAGTTTTACTAAGGAAACTGGTCAGAGATGCTCGTGGTTTGATGTCGTCGTTGCAAAGGTATGGCAGTGCAGGCTTCGGGCTATAGGACTTGCGCCTGATGCTGAAGTTCACCTGTTGTTCCCAATGGATTTGCGACGGCTGATGAAGGACAAGTTGCCTCCTACTGGCGGATACTACGGAAACTGCATCCATCTAGTGAAGGCCACAACAACAAACTCAAGGGTCACCAAAGGATCGATCGTGGATATTGTCAAGCTGATAAGGGAGACGAAGGACGCGATGCCCGCTGACTTATACAAATGGGTTAATAGGGATCCGACCAAAGAAGAGGACCCAGTGGCTAAGTGCCTAGCAGTTCTCACTTACGAGTCACTTTACGTAGTCGACGTTAGCAGGTTAGGGTTCAGTGAGGCTGATTATGGATGGGGAACGCCGATGCATAGTCTATACCTCCCAGAGAACGGAAGCTTTGTGTTGTGTACACTAATGAAGCCGCCATTACCCAAGGAAGGTATCCGCATGATGGCTCGGTGCCTCAAGAAGGAACATATGAAAAAATTCATGACGGAGATGCAAAAGGCCATTGATGTTATTGTCTGAAGCTAACTACTGTAATCGGTAGATGAAATTCATTAGTAAGCCGAAGTTAAGAAGAACTTCAGTAGCTTGAATGCGTGTTCTATTCAGGATTTAGCAAATAAAAGTTGTTGATGTACTCTTAATTTGTTTGGGTTTATATTGTTAAGCTATTTGAAGAAGAATGGGTACTTAAAAGCTACGGTCCATGTGTAGTTCAAAGAATGTTAGTAAAAATCTATTGGGAGCAACTTGATACGAATTTGAAGTTGTTTTGAATCTTTACCAAAGTCAAGGATACGAGATGGAATTGTATTTCCTTATACGTGGGAGATTATTAAGAGTTCCTGGTGTATGTGCTCCTTATACAAATAACTTTCTGTATACTTACAAGAGAGCTCTAACTACAGTGTCTTACTTCACCTTATTTTATTCTATTTTTACTTTTTTCTTGCCTTCTTCTTTTCTCCCGAAGGCAAACTGACGCGCAGGGTAGGACAGAGGTTGCTGAGGTCATGCAGGAACGGCCAAAAGGAAGGAGAACTCAAAGAAACAGCTGCAGGACTTGCTTGATGCAAGTCCTGATTAGCTAGATTGCACTCGGGTGCGGCTGAATGCACCCGGGGGGGTGCACCTAGTGGTGTCCCGAGCGTATTTTTAGTAGCTTCAGCTGATAAGAGTTGTAGTCTTTTAGGACTTCTTGTATCAATTAAGTATTCTTGTTCTTTAAGAAATCTAGTGATTTAGGAGATAGTAGCGAAGAGTTGTAATAAAAGAGTATTCCAATTTGATAGAAACTCCACTAGTATTAATATAGTGAGCAATGAATGCCCTAGAGGGGGGAGGCAAAGATTAATAAGTTTAGTTCTTAGTTATTCTAGTTAGTTAATTCTCTAGCAATTTTTTGCTTGACATGTGAACGCGTATCAACTTAGTATAAGAGTAAGGTCCATAGCAAAACATCCTTCACTACTCCGTATTCATACAAAACTCTAGAGCCTACAATCACTGTCGGGAATTCATCAAGAGACCTTGCCGGCCATTCTTCTACCAAGACGATGCAGTCGACTGGAGAAAATGATACAATTACACTATAATCTCTTAAGCACTAGCTAGCTGCAAGGAACTTGACTATAGAACTAAATTCTAACTTTAATTTATCCCCCCTTTCTATGGCCATGCCCTCTTTTATTTATATAAGAGGAAGTTACAACTAATTAAAATTTGTTAGATATTCCTACAAGATTAACTCAAGAGGGGAGGGGTGAATTGAGTTAGTCTATAAAAATTTTTTATCAAATTTGTTATCCTACTGGCAGCGAGCTTACAGCCGGCTGTGTCAATGCGGTAACCTGCAGACAGAGAGAGTTAGAGTGTTCATAAGTGACAAAGAGTAGTGTTCAGGGTATTTAACGTGGTTCAGCAAAATCCTTTTGCCTACATCCACGGTCGCTCTATCACCAGAGCCAAAGCTTCATTAGACCTTTAATAAGCTACAAATACACCTAGAGCAAAGTGCTTCGCCAAGCACACTTACTCTACCGGGTTTCTTCGCCAAGACAACCCCTAACAGCCTACTGGACACGCCTGTCCACCTGGCTGATTTGCTAGCTCTATTACAAGGTCTAAGAGTTTACACCAAGCTCTACCTGAGCTTCCTTTACCGGTGCCTGCAGCACCACCTTTACACTGTCAGTAAGAAGTTACAAGAAAATAAACAAAAATTGAGCGCAGGATCTATCTCATGAATGTTAAGTGTTTATGATGTGATTCAGATGAGATGATCGGAGAGGTTGCTGAGAGAGATTTCTTCAGTATGATTTGCAGCAAGATTTGTTTGTGTGGAGTAGTGGAGTTCGTGACCAGCAGTAGGATATTTTTGAGTAGAGTGGTAGAGTTTTTGTATATCTCTATTTTTGCTTGGGTTCTCTCAACTTCTGTTTTCTTTATGTTCTCTTCCTGTTTTTCTCTCTTTCTCCACCACATTTCTTCGTTGCTGTGACTCCCTTCTTATAGAGTTTCTTTCCTGTGCAGGAGCCGTTGAGGAACGTTGCTGTTGGCGATCGGTTCTTCACGTCAGAGAGGAAGTGGTGTTGTCCAGTGGTCTTTCAGCTGTGTTTGTGCAAAGTCTTCATTGCATTGAATGCGTTGTAGAAGTTTGAATTTACTGCCAACGGTTGAAAGCTTAATTTAGCTAAGTTTCTGTCTGAGACTCGGTGAGATGATGAGTTGATATGGCATGTCCATAATAAATGCAGTGCAGGTTGACTGCTTTACTTGATCAAGAACTTTGACTGCTTTCTTTCCTTTATTATTGAGCTTTCCTTTTGTGTGAGATTGAAGATGATTTTAGCTCTTGTGAATCTTCTATTTGAAATGCTTCAGTCCGTTGTGAATGCAGGTGATTTTTGAAGTAAGAAAATTTTCGTTGCCGTTGAACGTAAGGGTCTGTCTCGAAACAGAAAAGTCTTCTTATGCTTCAGTAGTCGAACAGCTGACTGAATTGTGGCTGTGGCATCCTCTGTCCCGTATGCTGTTCTCTGTCCCGCTTCGAGCAGTCGAACAGCTGACTGTGATGTGGCTGTGGCATCCTCTGTCCCGTGTGCTGTCCTCTGTCCAGTATGTAGTAGCACAGCAGTTGACTGTATGATGGCTGTTCTTGTCTGCTATAAATTAAATGATCTTTGTTTGTCTAATCTTGCAGACTTGTTTTCAGATTATTAGTCTTATATAAATCATAGTTCTTAATTCTTTGTTATCATCAAAATTATCCTTATAATTCCAACAAAATTCTTCCTCTTGAATAAAATACAACTCTTACAATCCCTTTTGGATTCAAACTCGAACTCTAAGAGCCCTTATTAAAATGAAATATCTAAATGTCACACCCATGATAGCACCTGGGTGCAACCAATGCACTTGGGTACTTTCTTGAAGTATCCGGGTGCACTGTTTTGGCGCCAAAGATACTATTCAAATGGTATCCTAGGCGCCAGTGAACAACACTCGGCCCTAACCTTAGCCGAGTGCCATACTCGCTCGTTTTGCTTTGCTAGTCACGGCCGGTAAACCGGATATGACTGACAACTCCTTGCCGGTCTCCGGTTCCAGCGAGGTCGTCTGTTTAGCTCTTCCTCCTTTTTTGTCCAGCAATAGCCTTTGGTTTCTTTGTTTCTCTGCTTGGTGCTGGCTAGTCGACCTCACTCATATCATTCCCTTCTCCTAGAAATTCGGTTTCGTCCTCGAAGTCAAGAGAAATAGGGCTACCGTCTGACGAAACCTCTGTGAGAAATTCTGGAGTGACACGGCTAGCATCCTTAAGCTGTGAGACATAGAAAATAGGATGAATTTTCGCTACTGGAGGTAGGATAAGTTGATAAGCTGCTGGGCAAACTGCCTTCTCTATAACATAAGGTCCATAATAATGAAAGCGGAGTTTGTGATTCCGTCGTGCGGCAATGGAGGATTGACGATAGGCCAGGAGCTTGAGGAAGACACGATCACCGGCCTTGTACTGTTTATTTTTTCTATGGCTGTCAGCCACCTGTTTGATCCTGTTCTAGCTGTAGTGGAGATGTAGGCGCAATTCCCTTAAAATCTCTTCGCGTTCTTGTAGGCGAACTCCTAATTCATCAGTGCGCATGCTCCTTGTTGGAAAAGAGACTAAGGGTGGAGGGGGACCGTAAACCACTTCGAAAGGCGTGGTTTGAGTAGCCGAGTGTATGTTGGTATTACAAAAGAATTCAACCCAATGAAGCCAATGAATCCACCTGCAAGGATGATCTCTCACAAAACATCACAAATAGGTTTCTAACCCCCTATTCACCACTTCCGATTGTCCGTTAGTTTGCGGGTGATACACCATGCTCATATGCAACGACATACCCTACAAACGATGCAGCTCTTTCCAGAATGCACTAACGAATATTGGGTCTCAATCGGAAACTATCGTTACTAGGTACCCATGTAATCTAACAATCTCCTTAGTGAAGATATTGGCAACATCGACTGCCGTATTAGGGTGTCGCATTGCAACAAAATGAGTATATTTAGAAAGACGATCAACCATAACGAGTATCATGTCCTTACCTCCTGATATGGGCAGTCCTTCAATGATATCCATTGCTATGTCAGTCCAGACACTTTCTAGTATAGGCAATGGTTGAAGCAACCCTGCTGGTTTCAAGCACTCTGTCTTTGCTTTGGTGCAAGTGAAGCAGGCTGCAATGTAGCTACAGACATCTTTAGCCATTCTGGGCCAATGAAATTGTAGAGTCAATTGCTTGAATGTGCGAAACTCCTCGCCATATCCCCCTCCCACAGAGTTATGTGTCTCATATAACAGTTGCGTCAATAAGGAGGGCCCGTTAGGCACCCTTACCCGATTGCTATAAAGTAAATTTCAATTAGACATCCTCCAGTCTGGATGTGTCCCTTTTATGGCAGCATAGATCCACTCCTCTAGAGAAGAGTCGTGCTGTTGAGCTACTTGCAGTTCATCCCAAAAAGAAGGCCGAATAGTTGTAAAGGCGTCCAACATTGCATTTGCTTTTCTGGAGAGTGCATCTGCCATTACATCTTAGGATCCTGAGCGATATATGATCTGGTAGTCATAGCCCAACAATTTCACTAGCCATTTATGCTAATCAAGTGATTTGCTTTTACGGTAAACCGCAGCCTCAGCAAGTAGTGTCTCCATTTTTGCACTGCTAGGACCAATGCCATCAACTCTTTTACGTAGATAGAGTTTGCCATTGTGGAGGTGGAGAGGGCCTTACTGAAAAATACCACTGGTCTGTTGTTTTGCGTCAACACTGTTCTAATGCCTTTGCTAGAAGCGTTTGTTTCAGTGGTGAATGGTGCTTGTAAATCAGGAGAAACCAAGACTAGTGTAGTGATCATGGCTCTTTTGAGCTGATGGAATGCCTTAGTGGCCTCTTCTGTCCACAAGAAGACATCTTTCTTAAGAAGAACAGTTAAAGGGGGCAGCTACGGTCACATAATCTTTCACGAATCTCCGATAGTATCCCATAAGTCCTAAGAAGCCTCTAAGCTCGGTTATTATAGTGGGAATCGACCAATCCGTCATTGTGTTGATCTTAGTAGGATCGGCAGCAACACCTTAAATTGATATGATGTGGCCAAAATACTCCAGTTCTTCACATCTAAACCTAAAGTTGGAAAGATTGGCATGCAACCTTTATGTTTTAAGCACCTAGAATACTTCGGCTAAAAGCTCTACGCGCTCCTAGTCCTACTGTAGACTAGGATGTAATAAAAAAACACAAGCACAAATTTTTGGAGATAGGGTCTAAAAACCTCATTCATCAAGGATTGGAAGGTGCCGGGTGCATTAGTCAAACCAAAAGGCATCACCATGAACTCGTAGTGCCCGTCATGTGTCCTAAATGCTGTCTTATGCACATCTTCTTCTTTCACCCGTATTTGATGGTAGCCGGACTTCAAATCTAATTTGGAGAAGATCCTAACCCCATGGAGTTCATCCAGTAAATCATCAATCACTGGAATACCGAATTTATCCTTCATAGTGAGATCATTTAGAGATTTATAATCGATACAAAACCTCCATGATCCGTTTTTCTTTTTGACTCCTAACCCCATAGAGTTCATCCAATAACTCATCAATCATTGGAATACTGAATTTATCCTTCATAATGACATCATTTACAACTTTATAATTGATACAAAACCTCCATGATCCGTTTTTATTTTTGACAAATAAGATGGGTGATGAGAAGGTAGAGGAGCTGAGCTTAATGATACCCTGAGAAAGCATATCAGTCACTGCCCTCTCGATTTCTGTCTTCTATATGTAGGGGTACCTATAGGGCCTCACATTGGCTAGTGATGCTCCAGGTAGCAAGGGTATGCTATGAGCATGTGTTATTTTAGGTGGAAGCCAGTTATTAGACTGAAGATAGCTATATACAGCCTCAGAACTTCTTGCAACTCAGCTGGCAGCAAGCTGGAGTAAGTGACGTTTTCTGCTTCCATATGTTCCAATGCCATCAACCGAAGTGAGCATAGCATATTCTTGGGATGTAAGCTGGTGAGTTGCGACACTCTTCCTTTCCAAATTCCCCGTAGCACACATTCTTGCCCTTATATGGAGAACTACATCTCTGACTTTCTCCAATCACTAACCACTCGGCAAGGCTTTTAAGCCACTGAATGCCAAGAACCAAATCCATGCCTCCGAGTGGGAAGGGGTAGGCATCCACTATAATCTCAACTCCTTGTGCCACTAGTGAGATTCGTCTATGAATAACTTCCATTGAATGCGGCATACCATGTGCTAGTTCAACCTTAAGAGATCCAATGGTCTCGTAAAACTAGCCGTAGATGCTTAGTCAAATGATCCGATATGAAATTATTTGTGCTACCCGAGTTAATTAACAAAAATACCTCCTATTTCTTAATTTTACTTATAATACAAAAGTTTGAGGTCCAACCATACCATTCATAGCGCTAAGAGATAGCGTTGCATCTTCTGCAAGTTCTTCTTACGCATATGCTTCCTTCTCCTCGTCTTCCTTCGAGCTGCTGAGATGGAATATAACCGAGTGGTACATATATGTCCTTGCTCGTACTTATCATCACAATAAAAACACAAGCGCTTTGATTGCCGAACGTTGAGATCTGCTACTGTCAGCATTGTTCCTCTCGTGCTCTGGTACAATACACTAGTGTTAATGGTGGAAGCACCTACTAAAGACGGTCCTATAGTCCTACTAGCTGAAGGTGAACTTGACTAGATTGCTGCATTGAGTAGCCAGTCTTGCTGCATTGAGTAGCGGGTCTTGCTGCATTGGCCTCTAGGCTCGTTCGAAGATTTATATTTGAACATCCTGGCGAGCAAGTAAGCCGTTTGAATATCGGATGGTCTGGATGCCACGACATCCATTGCCAATCTCTTGGATATTCCTCCACAAAACCTACCAATTTAGTTATTCTCCGTGGTGGGTGGTAGGCGCACTCTAAGTTCCTCAAATGCCATCATATATTCACTAAAGGATCCTAATTGACAAAGTTGGTGCATAGAGAAGCTAGGATTTCAAAATGCCAATAGACCAAAGCGCATCATTATGGCATCTTTTAATTCTTCCCCCGTACGTTGTGGCCGATCGCGTTCAAAGCTTTGGTACTACCTGTTAGCCTCGCTTGCAGGTGCATAATCGCCACTCCAACTCGATCGTAGTGAGCAATATGATAAAAGTTGAAGTACTTGTCAGAAGAGTATAACCACTCTACTAGTTCTGTTCCATCAAAATTTTGGAATTTATCTCTCCCTTGGCCCTTAGTTGAATTGCTCTGGAGTAAGCGTTGATTGTTGGCCGTTCCTCAGGTTCGAGTAATGGACCTCCTGGTCTGCAGAAGTCCTATATTGATTAAAACCGTTTGAAAAGTTCATTGGGGCAGCCAAGCTATAGTGATGCTTGCAAGGGGCTGGTGGTGTTTGTGGCCAGCGGTGATCTTGTCCATTCAGATTTGGGGTTTGAGGGAATTGAAGATTTTCAGAAATTGCTGGACCATTATATGCTAGGTGATTGGCTTGCCGAGTGGCACTCCTCCAGACAGTTGTCGAGGGTACTCGGTTGTGTCAAGGCCGGACGAATCTTACCTTTTTGCTTTGTGCAACTCGAGAACGACTTCCGATAGTTGGTTGAATTTCTCGGTTAAGTTGTGTAGATGAGTGAGTCTCTTCGTTATGTCACTCAATTGCTCCAAGATTATATCTTCTTTCTTTTTCTCTAATCGAGCAATAGGCCGAGCGGGTGTTCTCTGCAAGGTTTCCCGAGTGGTGATGGTGGATGATTCTTCATCTTGTGGTGACCATGGTGCCGTGCCCTTGCTCTTCATAAGTCTGAGCTCTCAACTATACTATAATCTCTTAAGCACTAGCTAGCTACAATGAACTTGACTATAAAACTAAATTATAACTTTAATTCATATCCCCTTTCTATGGCCATGCTCTCTCTTATTTATACAAGAAGAAGTTACAAGTAATTAGAATTCTTCCTTTTGAATCAAATACAACTCTTACAATCCCTATTGGATTCAAACTCGGACTCTAAGAGTCCTTATTAAAATGAAATACCTAAATGTCATACCCAGCATAGCGCCTGGGTGCAACCAAATACGTCCGGGTACTTTTTTTAGTGTACCCGAGTGCACAGTTTTGGCGCCAAGGACACTATTCAAATAGTGTCCTAGGCGCTAGTGAACAACACTCGGCCCTAGCCTTGGTCCAGTGCCATACTTGCTCGTCTTGCTTTGCCAATCACTGCTAGCAACTCGGGCATGACTAGTAACACCTCACCGGTTTCTAGTTCCGGTGAGGTCGTCCATTTAGCTCGTCCTCCTTCCTTTATCTAGCAACGCCTTTTAGTTCCTCTATTTTTCTACTTGGTGTTGGTTGGCCGACCTCAATCATATAAGAAAACCTCTTGTCGGAAAAGATGAGGCGTATATCAGCTAACTTTAAGAAGCTTACCACCGTCTTGTTCGCATCCCAAGCCAACAAGGAGAAGGAACCTACCAATAAGCCAATAGGAGATATTCCCGGCCAGAACCACAACCAAGAAGGTGAGACTTCTTAAACTCCAGAACGAGCTACTCAATCCTTGCAACCTGCCTCCAGCAAAGTTAGACCCTAACAAATCCAACAATATGATCAGCTCAACTTTGAACCCTACTAGCCACCTCAAGAAAAACCAAACCGCCAAGAATATCATTGGCCACAAATATGTTTGCTCCTTCCTCATCCAAGCAATCCTTCACCTCACAGAAGCACAACTAGCCCGAGAGTTACTGAAAGTAAACACCAACCAGACCTGCAATATCCTTATAAGAATTCTTCTCTTGATCATCCATATGAATATTACACTCAACCCTTCAAGGAATGCCATTTTCCACACTTTGATAGAAAAAGGCCCTAGTGAATGGATTTATTCGCTGAAAAGTATTTTAAAATTTATAGCAAGGCACCTTGGGAAAGGGTGAGCATTAAGGGTGACAAACCCTAAAACTTGTGGAAGGAATTTCGTGAGGCTTTGCTAACAAGGTTTGATTATACTGCTTTTAGCAAATACTAGGTTTTCATTACAATAGTTACAACAAATCGGTTCATTAGGAGAATATCTATCTGCTTTTGAAGACTTATGGACACAGCTACCCTATACAATAGAGCAATACCTGATAGGGAGGTTCTGTGGAGGACTTCGTAAAAGCTTACAATAGATGTCATGGCATCGAGACCCAAAGACTTGCAAATGACCTACATGCTAGCTAAAATGTTTGAGCATAAGACTTTAGCAGAATCAAGCACGACACGTAATGGAAAATACACATCAAATCGCCAAGTGCTAGCTGCATTAGCTATAACCAAAAACTCTGAACAGTCAGCCCGAAGCAATTCAGTGACCACGGGGGACTTCTAGGGCTCTGGGCGAAATGCATCCAAACTCACTATGGCAGAAAACAATGCTCGAAAAACGTAGGGACTATTATTCTTTTGAGACCAAAAGTACACACCTGGGCGCAAATGCACAAGTCATCTTTATGCTATTACTGTATGTGAAACATAGGGCACTAAAGAAGGAGAGGAACCCGAGGAAGAAACGTCATCAGAGGCTGCCACTCTATCTCTTAGTGCCATGAATGGACTGGTTAGGCAGCAAAACATATGCATTGTGGGACAAATTAAGAAGCAAGCAGTTTTTATCTTGATTGATTTGAGTAGCACCCATAATTTCATCTCGAATCATCTAGCCAAGCACCTAAGGCTTGTTGCTTCAGTAGTGAAACCTTTAAAAGTGGAGTTAGTTGACGGGAGGCTGCATCAATTGTGGTCTTGCACAAACGTGTATCTCTTAGGGTCCGCTTGGATTATGGGTAGTGATGGGGAGTGATGGTGAAGTTAACAGATTTCCCATCTCTACCCATGTTTGCTAAGTCTTGATTAAAGAAAGTGATGGTAAACTGTTACCCATCATCTTAACTATTCTATGGTTAAAAGTGTACCACCAAATCGATGAGTACATATGGTGACATAAAGGGAAGCAACTCTGCTTCCCCTTTTGTCCTTTTATTTATTTATTTTTTATCTAATTTAATATTTAATTTAATTTAATATAAAATTTCAATTTATATTGTTTTTTATTTAATATTTTAAATTAATACATATTATTTTTTATTATAATAATTTAATTTTTTTATTTATTTAATTTTAATTAATTTTAATTGGTAGAGAAAATAATATAATTATATGATTATGGTTTATATTTAATAATTAATATAATTTTATATTAATATTAAAAATTAATCTAAAAGTTATATTAATAAATTTTATTTAAAATTATATTAATAAATTACTTAAAATTATATTAAATAAAGTAACATTAATATAAACAAAAAAGGACATTTGAGTCTTTTATGAAAAGTTTACTTCCCTTATTCATTCATTTATCTATCTACTCAAACATAGTTAATATATTAACCTTACCATATATATAAACATCGTAAGATTAATTAACTATCCTTTCCTATCCGTTCTCTTATTATTTTTCCTATCCGTCCTCTTACTCTTATTTCTTACCTATGAATCCAAACATACCCTTAGGATGCCAAGAGTGGACCTCATGGTTAATGCGTACTCGTTTCCCTTAGGGGGTATGGATTTGGTCTTAGGAATCAAGTGGCTCGAGACACTCTGGGATGTTATCACCAACTGGGAGTTCTAATATGCGCTTCACCTTACATGGCCAAGAGTTTCTGTTGCAAGGCATAAGAGGGGGACATGTATTGGAGCTTATGAGCCTCTGTCCGAGGACTTCCTTCTGTTCATTGTGTTTGATGGCAGTACAGCCGGCTAAAGAGCAGAGACCAAAACTACCAATTAAATAACATGCCAACAGACTTGCAGCATTCAACACATAACGGTGTTCATACCTATGCTTGGGATGTCTCCGAAGCATCTACACGATCACGGTATTACAGGAGCAGCCTGGCTAACATAAGCCCGTATTGGTATCCTCACACTCTAAAGGCAGAAATTGAGAGGGAAATGGCTGAAATGCTCACTCAAGGGATCATTCGTCTAAGTGGCTCCGCTTTTTCTTTGCATAATTTTATTGTAAAGAAGAAGGATGGAACGTGGCTAGAGGTGTAAATCAAGGCTGGGCTACACGGGTCAGCCCGTGGCCTTGCCAAATGGCCTGAGGTTTGGTCCGGCCAGCACGTAAATAGTAATACGACCGGACTAATTCGGCTTAATCCACCATGTAGTATAGGGCCGACATTATCGGTCCGTCGGAAGGCCCGATTATGCATATTGACGGGTCAACAACAACCTCTGACCTAGTCAATGTTGACCATTGATCAGATCAACTTATAATTAAAAATTATTTTCTAATAATAAAAAAATATTTATAATTTTTTATTATAATAAGATAGATTTAAAATTATTTTTTTATGTTTATTATATAAAATAAAATATAAACTGAGTAAACGGGTATGGCCGATCTACAAAAAATATAACTAACCCGAGCCAATCCAACCCAACCAGCTGACTTGGCCTAGAAGGGTCGGGTCAGGTCAACCCGGCCCGTCCGTATTTACACCTCTAATCGTGATATTTTTGTGTCGACTACTAAGCACTTAATGACATCATTGTTAAGAATAAGTTTCCAATATAGGTGTTTGACGAGTTGCTAGACAAGTTACATGAGGCTTGGTACTTCTCTAAGTTAGACTTTAACTCCGGATATCATCAAATTCATGTTTTTGAGAAAAACGTCCACAAAATGGCTTTTCAGAGCATGACGGGCACTACGAGTTCTTACTTATGCCGTTTGGCTTAACTAACGCTCCCGTAACTTTTCAATCCTTAATGAATGAGGTCTTTCGTCCCTTTCTCTAAAAATCTGTATTGGTTTTCTTGGACGATATTCTTATTTACAACAAGAATTTGTAGGAGAACTTGGACAATTTTGCCTAGAGTGTTCTTGATATTTAGGAAAGAGTCTCTCTATGCTATCCTCTCTAAGTGCAGATTTTGGCGTAAATAGTTGAACTATCTAGGAGACCTTGTATCTGAGCAAGGTATTTCTATTGATCCAGAGAAAGTAAAAGCTATGCTAGATTGGGCAGCACCTACTACACTAACCAAGCTAAGGGGATTCTTAGGACTCACTAAGTATTACAGGCTATTTGTTAACAATTATGGGAACATTACCCAATCTTAAGTGTCTTACTAAAGAAAGATGCCTTCTGCTAAAATCTAGAGGCACCGAAGCCTTTCAAACTTTAAGGAAGGCTGTTCCATTAGCACCCGTCCTTACTTCACCAGATTTTCATACCTCTTTTACTGTTGAGATGAATGCATTAAATAAAGGCTTAGGGGCTGTGCTAACCCAACATAATCGACCTATTGCATTTTTAGCAAGATATTATCAGCTAAATCCACCTACGAAAAGGAGTTGATGGCATTGTTGTTGGTTATGCATGGAGGCCTTACTTGCTGGGACAACGATGTATAGTCGAAACAAATCATTTGAGCTTGAAGTACCTCTTGGAGCAAAGTTTGTCTACTCCAGATCAACACAAGTGGTTAATCAAGCTCTTGGGTTATGATTACAAATTGTCTACCGTTCGAGGACTCAAAATGTCGTGGTGGATGCTCTATCCCGCCAATTGAATGCCTCCCTAGCAGCTTTCACCATATTGCACTAGTCATTCTAGGACGATCTACATCTGGCACAATAAGTAGATGCATCCCTAGCCGATCTGTTTCAAGCAGCCACCGAAGGAACACAGCCAGATCTGAAGGTATCTAATGGAATTCTTTTATGCAAAGGGAAAATATGGGTGCTAGATAAGGCCTCTGTTCATGTAGACTTGCTTTATGAAGCGCATAATTCGGTTGAGGATGGATAGGGGGGCAGCTTCGCACTTACAAACGTCTCGCACATCAATTCTATTAGATAGGTATGGCTAAATAAATTTAAATTATACTACAAACTTGTGTTACTTGTGCTTGAGCCAAGGTAGAATGTTTGAAGTCAGTAGGGATCTTGCAACCTCTCCCTATGCCGGACAAAATTTGGATAGATATATCCATAGATTTCATCAAGGGCTTACCGATGTCGGGAGAGAAGGATGTCATTCTTGTGGTGGTTGATCATCTTTTGAAGTATTGCACTTAAGCATCCCTATTGCAGTTGAAGTAGTTGGCTTATTCACCAAAGAAGTCGTTCATTTACATAGTTGTCCAGCATCAATTGTATCCGATCGAGACCTAGTTTTTCTTAATGCCCTCTAGGAAAAATTACACCGAGAACAAGGGATGTCTTTGCATGAGACTACCTACCATCCCTAATCTAATGGCCAAACTGAAGTGGTGAACCATGGGTTGGAGTCTTACCTAAGATGTTTTGTAGGCGAAAATTCTCGTAAGTGGCAAAACTGACTATATTGGGCAGAGTACTCTAACAACACGAGCCCTCATTCGACCACTAAAGTGACATCTTTCGATGATGTGTATGGCAAGCTGCCCTCTTCCTTGGTCTTCTTTGCATCCGACCCTAGCAGCATAGACGTAGTGGGGACTATGTTACAGGAACGAGATGAAGTTCTCCGTAAGGTTCGCCATCATCTCCTTCGAGCCAAAATAAGATAAAGCAACTAGCCGATGGACACTGGAGGGAAAAAGAATATCAACCGGGTGATCAAGTACTTCTATAGCTGCAACACACCGCTAATCATCACTAGCTGAATGGCACAATCATAAACTAAGATTTCGTTACCATGGCCCCTATTCAGTGATCAAAGTTGTTGTTCTAGTGGTATATCATATCGACTTGCCCTCAATGTCAAAAATTTATCCTGTATTTCATGTCTCCCAAATTAAGGATGCTCGACTTCTTTCTTTCTAAGAGAGTGATTGATAAATCCGGAATTGAAAATTTTCCTACAGGAGATTGGCTTCAAGGACAATGCCGATTTTCAAAGGGACGGGAGTGATATGCAGGATAGGACAGAAGTTGCTGAGGTCATCCAGGAACGTTCTCAAAAGAGGAGAATTCCAAGAAACAACTGCAGGACTTACCTTAGATGCAAATCGTAATTAGCTGGATTGCACCTGGTTGCAGCTGAAGTGGCCGGGTGCACCTAGTGGTGCCCCGGGCACAGTTTTAGTAGCTCAGCTGATAGGAGTTTTAGTCTCGTAGGAGTTCCTGTATCAATTAAGTATTTAAGTTCTTTAAAAATTCTAATGATTCAGGAGATAGTAGAAGTTGTAATAAGAGAGTATTCCAATCTGATGGAAACACTAGTACTATAGTAAGCAACGTAAGGGAGGGGGGGGGAAGAGATCAGGAAAATTAGTTCTCAGCTATTCTAGTTAGTTAATTCTTCGGCAATTCTAGTTAGTTAATGTTCCTCCTCGGCAATGTTCTTCTAGCACCAAGATGTTCCTTCCTTTACCTCTGATGGCCATCTCCTTCGCGTCGTCTTGCTCGGGGGGCCAATTTCCCCCAGCGCGACGCGGTGGTGGAAATCTTAAAACTTGTCGGATCTTTCCACCGACAAATTCTACGTAGCTGAGTGCAGGAACCTGTTTCTCTAGCTTCATATTGCTGTTTCCCTTGCTGATTTGCCAAAATTCTGGCTCGGACGTGAGGATACTTTCACCGATTCAAGGCGGGACCGATCAATTTCGTGCCCTGGTGCTCAATCGGAGCTTCGTCGTTCTTCCCTGTGAGCTCTGTAGTTCTTGTTGCTTCTTCTAGCTGCGAGATTTTCGGTCTAATTAGAACCCTAAATTTTTCGAAATCCGGCAAGTAGGTGGGTCTCGCATAGTTATTAAAATCGGACCGGCCCACCCGTGTCTACCCGGAAACCGTCGACACGGCGCTCAAATCGGTCCGGGTTAATAATAAACCCGTTAATGCAGTCGACCCGGACTGACCCGGGTCGACCCGGACGGTTCACGGTTAATCTTTTGACCCGGTTGGACAGTTTAATATTTGGTTAACCTAAAATCTAACTCGCGTTGCCTAATCGTTTCACCGACACGAGCGTTTTTTTCCTCTTTCCTATTTTTCCTTTCGCTGCTGCTCGATCCCGTTCGTCCGACTCTCGATCGCCGTTTCATCGGAACTTGATCTCTGCTGCTACGTGAGCTCGGCAGCTCCACTCCTCTGACATCACTGGTTCCTCTTTTCCTTTCTTTTTTTGGCCGTGGCTCCATCCCCGCTTCATCTGAGCTCGACCGCCGCTGCTACGCCGACTCCAGTCCTCCGACGTGACGCTGTTGGTGCTCAAGTTTCATCACAGCTAGCAGCTCCGACGTCCGAGCCCTAAATTTACTTGAGCACCAGTCTCTGCGTCCGATCGAGATTCGCCGCTCGGTTCTGGGATTCGCCGTTCGCCGCTCGTGTCTGCTCAGTCTGTTCGCCGGCCAACCAATGTCTGGAATTGGTGCAAATCCTTCCAATCCGTCGACGGAATCTGCCCAGCAATCTTCAACAATTCCACAAATTCAAATTTCTTCAAAGCAAAAAACGGATCCTGCATGGAGTCATTGCAGACTTGCTGAGATCAGTGCCACTAAGAAAAAAAGCAAGTTGGTATGCAGTTACTGTTCGCGAACCTTTGCTGGAGGTGGCATTAATAGATTCAAACAACACTTAGCCGGAGTCAAAGGAGATGTTGGAGCTTGCAAGGCTGTTCCAGCTGATGTTCGCTATCAAATGAAGCTACATATTGATGATTTTGCTTCCAAAAAGAGAAGACATGAAGAAATGTTAGATGAGCAGAATCCTTTTAGCCAACACCATAGAGAATATGAGGAGCAAGCTTACAATAATTTCAGTGGAGATAATCAGATAGAACAAGGCACATCAACAGGATCAGAAATTGCAGAGGGTAATATGGGCAGAGGAAAACATGCAGCTGCAAAAGGAAAAGAGGTAATGCTTATGGATTCTTATTTTATGCCGAGAACCACTCCTAGTGCACAACCCACTTTAAAAAGTGTCTTGCAAAATAAGGAGGCCATAGAAAGATGTGGGATTGCTATATCTAAGTGGATGATTATGCATGCATACCTTTTAATGCCGTTAACTCCATATACTTTCAACATATGGTAGATGCTATTGCTAGTATGGGTGCAGGTTATAAAGCTCCTCGCTATTATAGTTTTCGAAATTTTTTATTGAATAAGAATGTGGAGGAGACAAGGCGTTATGTTGAGAGCTATCGTGATGCATGGAAGACCACAGGTTGTAGTATTATGGCCGATGGATGGACAGACCAAAACAGAAGGATCCTCATCAATTTCCTAGTTTATTGCCCAAAAGGTACCGTTTTCTCAAATCTGTCGATGTATCTGATGCTTCAAAAACTGCTGAGATGTTGTGCAAGCTGTTTAGAGAAGTTGTCTTGTATGTGGGTGTTGAGAATGTGGTTCATTTTATCACTGATAATGCTGCTAATTATGTTGCTGCTGGTAGACTATTGGAGCAAGAGTTTAGAGGTTTATTTTGGTCTCCTTGCGCTGCATACTGTATTAATTTGATGTTTCATGATTTTGGCAAGTTAGATGAAGTTAGTAACTTGGTGGCTCATGCATGTAGAATTACCAAGTATATTTACAATCATTGTTTTCCTTTGTATTTGATGAGAAAATTCACATGTGGAAAAGAAATAATTAGACCAGCGCCCACTCGTTTTGCTACTAATTTTATTACCTTGCAAAGTATATTAGCTCACAAGGATAGTTTAAGAGCTATGGTAACATCAAGAGAATGGACAACCTCATCTTATGCTAAGGAAAGTAAAGGGAAAAAATTTGTAGATGATGTTTTAACACCTTCATTTTGGACGGAGTGTGCAAATATAGTAAAACTTACTGCTCCTCTAGTTCGAGTTCTTCGTATTGTTGATAGTGATGATAGGCCTTGCATGGGATATTTGTTTGAGGCTATTCATAGTGCTAAAGCTGAAATCATGAGGAGATTCAACAGAAATAAGGGAAGAGTTACACCGTACCTCAACATTATCAGTGATAGATGGGATAATCAATTAAGTAAAGCTTTACATTCAGCTGGTTATTGGTTCAATCCTTATTATCAGTATGATAGCTCTTCCTCTGAAAAGATAAACTCTGCTGTTTCGGGAGTTCTGGATGTTATAGAGAAGTACGCTTTTGGAGATTTTGAGTTGATCAGTAAACTAACTGGTGAGATGAAGCTATTTAGAAATGCAGAAGGAGACTTTGGACGTATTTCCGCTATAGCAAATCGTCAAACTATGGCCCCAGGTAGTTGATTATTGTATTATTTTGTACTACTAATTTTTTTTGAAAGTTTTATTGTCTAACACTTTTATACTTTTGTAGATGAATGGTGGATTTTATATGGAAATAGTGCTAAACATTTGCAAAAATTGGTCATTCGTGTTTTAAGCCAAACATGTAGTTCTTCATGTTGCGAGAGGAATTGGAGCATATTTGAGCATATACATTCTAAAAAAAGGAATAGATTGGAGCATCAACGCCTTAATGATCTTGTGAATGTTCATTGTAACTTGAGATTGAGACAAAGTTAAAACTTTTTCTATCTTTGTTGTTATTGATTTTTATAGTTCATGCTTCGATATGTTTTTGTTAATGAATTGTATTTACATTTTAGGCGTTATTTCAAGGGTCAAAACTATGATTCTATGGATGTTAAAGAATTCAGTGATAATGATGATTGGATAACCATGGATGAACCCTCTATTTTAACAAATGAAGAGTTAGATGCATTTTATAAACAATTGGAAGCATGGTCCATTCAAGAGAAACCGATTGATGGTAGGTGTTTTTTCTTTTGTATTTAATTATAATATTAGATGGTCAATTGACTCAATTTAGGATTCTAACTTTTGAAATGAAATTATTTTTTAGCTACTGAACCTGAATTGAACCTTGATGATCTTGGTGATGAGGAGAATGAAGAGGAAGGTGATGAGCATAGGTCTACCTAAGAGTTCAGCTCCCTAACCTAGTATGTGAATATGTTAAGTATTTTATTTTTTTAAAGATGATCCTATATTTAGTCTTTATATGCATCCTAGTATATGAATTTTTTTTTTCTTGCAGGCTGGCCAGTATGAAAATTTCTTGCTGGCCAGCCAGGTTGGATTTTTTCTTGTTGGCCAGTATGAAATTTTTCTTGCTTGCCAGTTTCGATTACTTGTTTGAACTTTGAAGTTTGTTTTGCTCTTAGTATTGTGCTTTTTTTTTTTTATTGCTGGCCAATATGGATTTTTTCTTACTAGCTAGTATGAAATTTCTTTTTTCTTGCTGGCTGGCTAGAATTTTTTTTCTTGCTTTCTAGTATGGAAATTTTTTTGCTGGCCAGCAAGTATAGAAAGTTTTTCACTGGCCAGCCAGTATGAAAATTTTGTTGCTGGCTAGCCAGTTTGGATTTTTCTTACTGGCTAGTTTGGATTAAGAATTTTTCTTCTTTGGCTGGTTTGATTAAGAATTTTCTTCTTTGGCGCCACCCAAGATGAAAATTTTCTTCTTCGCCACCTAGGTTGAATTTTTCTTCTTGGCGGTAGATGAAAATTTTCTTACTTGCCAGTTTCGATTACTTGTTTGAACTTTGAAGTTTGTTTTGTTCTTAGTATTGTGGTTTTTTTTTTTTTTGATTGCAGGCCAATATCGATTTTTTCTTACTGGCCAGTATGAAATTTTTTTTTTCTTGCTGGCTGGTTAGAATTTTTTTTCTTGTTGGCTAGTATGGAAATGTTTTTGCTGGCCAGCCAGTTTAGAATTTTCTTGCTGGCCAGCAAGTATAGAAATTTTTTCACTGGCCAGCCAGTATGAAAATTTTCTTGCTGACTAGCTAGTTTGGATTAAGGATTTTTTCTTCTTTGGTCAGTAAGGATTTTTTCTTCTTTAGGCGTATACCAAGATGAATTTTTTTTTTCTTCTTTGGTGGCAAGACGGAATTTTCTTCTTTGCCAACCAAGATGAAATTTTCTTCTTTGCCCAGCTAGGTTGGATTTTTCTTCTTTGCCGATGATGAAAATTTTCTTGCTTGCCAGTTTCGATTACTTGTTTGAACTTTGAAGTTTGTTTTGTTCTTAATATTGTGGTTCTTTTTTTTTTTTTTTATTGCTGGCCAATATGGATTTTTTCTTACTGGCCAGTATGAATTTTTTTTTTCTTGCTGGCTAGTATGGAAATTTATTTGCTGGCCAGCTAGTTTGGAATTTTCTTGCTGGCCAGCAAGTTTTGAAACTTTCTTGCTGGCCAACTAGTTTGGAATTTTCTTTTTTTTTTCTGGCCAGCAAGTATACAAATTTTTTCACTGGCCACCCAGTATGAATTTTTTTTTGCTGGCCAGCAAGTATGGAAACTTTCTTGCTGGCCAGCCAGTTTGAAATTTGGATTTTTTTTTGCTGGCCAGTTTGGATTACTTGTTTAAAGTTGAACTTTGAAGTTTGTTTTGTTCTTGAGATTGAGAAGTGAACTTGTTCGTTACTATAGGAATTTAAAAAATAATTCATTTAACTAACTGGTGATTATATGACATATAAGTACAAAAAATACTCAAGAGTATTGGAAGAAATTTGACAAGAGCAGCAAACGTGCTTATGATCAGTGGTATCTTATGAAATCTGTCTGTGCTCTTGGCATCTGCCTAGTGCCTATACTGACTTTTTGCTTTCTTGCTTGCTTGCTTGCTGGCTTACCTAACTCTCTGCTTGTTTTTTGTGCCTTTTTTCTTACTTGCTGGTCTTCCTGGCTGCTTACAAGCCTGCTTGCATCCTTGCCTGCCTGCAAGCTTGCTTGCCTCCTTGCCTACCTGCAAGATTGCTTGTCTCCCTGCCTGCTTGCCTTCACTATCTGATAGGACTCTGCATTGCATCAATTATGGTAGTAGCTTGTAGCTGTAAGAATAATCTACCTGCTTGCACTAACATGCAGGTGAATGATCTTGAAAAATGAAAGGAGTATCTGATTTTCTGCAAATGAGAAAGTATTTTTGGAGGGATGCTGTCATACTGGGCAGCAAGACAACTGCTGCATAATTTGTATTTTGTAATACTTGCCTCTTACTGTCTTGCAGCTAGGCTGGTATGTGTAATATATTGTAAGTAAGATGCTTGTTTGCATTAGACTTGTTTTCAAATTTCAGTGTAATGTGTGTTACATGTGTTAAGTTTCAAGTTTTTAACATGTTAAACTAATGTGTTACTGTTATTTGAATTGTATGCCAATCCTTTGTTATATGAATTTGAAATGGAGCCAAATATTTACTGTATTGCTGGCCAAATTTGTATTGTAAAAATATTCATCTGTTTTGTCTGTCCACTGTCCAGTTATCTCTTGGTTGATAACTTGATATTGTTATAGACTTATAGTACTAGTTCTGACCCGGCGGGTTGACCCGCGACCCGTCGACCCGGACTCAAATCCGGGTCGACTGCCGGGTCGGGTTTTACAACTTTGGGGTCTCGTATTGCAGATCAGTAATAATGCTTGTATTTAGCCTTAAAGTTGCTGTTGAACTTCTTTTTAATCCATGACCTTTATCTTGGTAAGCCTTTAAATTGAGGTAGCACTAGCACTAGACGATCGATGTACTGTGGTTTGTAGGATGTTTATTATTTAGGCAAACACAATTGTGATGTTTTAAGATTTTGAATTGTAATTGCGTGTGTCCAAATTAAAATTCAGTAAGTGATAAGGTTGTTAGTTGTATGATTGAAATCAGCTTTGGTGGCATGTGAATGTAAAGTAGTTGCATATGCCTAGGTATCTGCATCTGACAAGGAGGATTAACTGAATAGTTTGGCTTAGAGTTAGCTCATGGATTCATATGGATATCATGTGAGGTTACCGTGCCACTTTTTTTTCTAAATTTTTGTTGGATTTTCGGCACGAGTAACATCTGTCTTAATCCTCCGACGTACCTTAGTACTTTTTTTGCATATTATAATTAGACACCTTATGATGCATAATTGTATGTGATGCATATTTATTGAGAAACGATAAATACTTATAATATCATTAATAATAATTCTAATTATTAGAACTTGTGGTTTATTGAAATATTATGTGAACACTATTTGGAATTCAGAAGTATGAATTTATGTAAGTTCACGAATAAGATTAATATGCTTCTATTATGTTTTACCTAAAGGGAAATAATTTATGACGATAATATATAATTTGAGAATAGTTGATACAACGCTATTATGCTTTCACATTGTTGGAAATACAAGGATAATTTTGATGATAATAAAGAATTAAGAACTATGATTTATATAAGACTAATAATCTGAAAACAAGTCTGCAGGATTAGACAAACAAAGATCATTTAATTTACAAAGAGACAAAAAAATGCATCATACACTAATTGTTATGCTACTACATAATGGACAGAGGACAAAGACACGGGGACAGAGGGATGCCACAGCCACATCACAATCACCGCTCGACCGCTTGAAGCGGGACAGAGAACAACATACGGTGATGTAGGATGCCACAAAATAAATAATGACCAATCGCTATGTCACTCTCAAGCGGGACAGAGAACAACATACGGGGCCAGAGGATGCAAAGCAACCACATTACGATCGATTGTTTGGCTCATCAAGCATATGCATTTCTTCTGCTTTTGGGACAGATCCATATGTTCAACGGCAACGAAGTTTCCCTTGCCTTCAAAAATCACCTGCAATCACAACGGACTGAAGGACTTCAAATAGAAGATTTTCAAAAGCTAGAATCATCTTCACTTTCACACAAAAGGGAAGCTCAATAATCAAGGAAAGAAAGCGGTCAAAGTCCTTGATCACCAAGCGGTCAACTCGCATCAGCATTTATTATGGACATACCATATCAACTTATCACCACCGAGATTCAAATGAAGCTTAGCTGAATTAAGCACTCAACCGTTGGCGAAATTCAAATCTCTTCAACGCATTCAATGCAACAAAGACTTTGCACAAACACAAAGAAGAACCACTAGACAACACAATTCCTTCTCGACGTGAAGAACCGAAAGGCCAATAAAGAATTTTCCTCAACGGCTCTCCCGCCCGACAGAAAGATGTTCTATAAAAAGGAGTCACAAAGAACGAGAAAACGTGTGGAGAAATAGAGAAAAACAGGGAGAGAACAAAAAGAAAATAGAAGTAGAGAGAATCCAAGCAAAAATAGAGACATACAACAACTCTACCACTCTACACAAAAAAACTCCCACTGCCGGTCACGAACTTAACTACTCCACACAAACAAATCTTGCTGCAAATCATACTGAAGAAATCTCTCAGCAATCTCTCCGATCATCTCATCTGAATCACTGATTAAACACTCAACACTCATAAGATAGATCCTGCACTCAATACTTGTTTATTTTTTTGTAACTTGTCACTTACAGTGTAAAGGTGGTGCTGCATGCACCGGTAAAGGAAGCTCAGGTAGAGCTTGGTGTAAGCTCTTAGACCTTGTAATAGTGCTAGCAAATCAGCCAGGGGGACAGGTGTGTCCAGGAGGCTGGTAGGGGTTGTCTTGGCGAAGAAACCCGGTAGAGTATGTGTGCTTGGCGAAGCACTTCGCTCTAGGTGTATTTGTAGCTTATTAAAGGTCTAGTGAAGCTTTGGCTCTAGTGATAGAGCGACCGTGGATGTAGGCAAAGGGGTTTTGCCGAACCACGTTAAATACCCTGAGCACTACTCTTTGTCACTTCTGTCAGTAAACACACTAACTCTTCTGTCTGCAGGTTACAGCATTGACACAGCCGGCTGTCAGCTCTCTGCCAGTAGGATTACAAACTTAACGAAAAATTTTATAGATCAACTCAATTCACCCCTCCCCTCTTGAGTTGATCCTGCAGGAATATCTAACACATATGATAAGCTAGTGATTTATATTGGGTGATTTTTTAGAGTTTTAAGTAAATTGTATACGTTGATGTGTTTGTGGATTTTATAATTCTTGGATGCTCGCGCTGCATTAAGGCTGGCGAAAATCCGGAGCTTAGTTTAGGATCTCCTCTTATCTCTCCTCTCTTTTCATCTGTAGATTAGGTGGGCAATCCGTGTGCGAGCGGTACCATGGCACTGGGATTAGTTTGTAGGGATGTGTGCTTTGGTGTCCTGACTTCGTGACTAGTGTTGATCATTATGGATTGTGGCTTTGTATGAATGTTGAATTCTTAATATACATTTATTGGTTATTGATAGGTATTAATTAGCATTTTATTTATAAAGTATTTATTATCCATTTTATTTACATATCAATTTACTATTTTATACTCTTTAGTTAAATCCTTTAATCGAATAATTTTCTTTTGATTACTTTTAAATTATTTATCTAACATTTTGGTTCATGATTTAAGATCATGTATTTGACTAATACTAATAAGTTAGTTTTGTATATTACTTGTACACATGTATTTATTTGAAATGTTGAGTAATGCTTTTTATAATTCATAAAGCATATTGAATTGGTTTTACGGTATGATCTTAGCTTGTTGCATACAGCATTGTATAAAATCGTATTTTTCCTACTAAGTACTGAATCGGTATAGGACGATTCAGAATTTGGTAGGATCAATCAGATCCAATCCTTATATTTTTATTCATTTAGAAAGATAAGGATCATAAGTAATGAATTAGGAATCTTAAATTGTGCATTCTATTTTTCACCTCACTGAAACAAGCTTCAGTCTTTCTTTTCTTTGGCGCCTCTAAAACATTGTGTGGCACGTTAATCAGATACGCGCATTAAGGGTAATCATTTAGTTGTAATTAGTTACATTCCATATACTTGGCTGAGGATCTATACCTTTCTATACTATGTTAAGTCATCTTTGTTTGTAATGGAATATATAGTTCTCGATGTTGCATTTTATTCTTGAGTAATTATTGTGAATTGATAAGTGAGGGTTAGACTAAGGTTTATATTTTTCCTTTTCGAGTTTATAGGGAGGTTTTGTCGAAAATTTGAAATAATCTGGCATGTGTTGAATTTTGAGTTGGATTGAATTGGTTTTAAATAAACTTACACCATTAGGCCGAGTGCAGATTATGATCTGAGCCTGATTTGGACTAGTGTTGGTCACGGTTTAGGAATGAGTATGACAATTTGATCAGTGAGGAAGACAAACATACGTTAGTTGGGGCAAGATTAAGAGCAATCAAAGTGCTGAGATAAAGAATGATAGGTCATTTCATCAAATAGGCCATGTCCAAGTCAATTTTATTTTTTTAGGCCACCTTTCAAAAGTTATTTTCCTAACCGTTTTTTGATGTGAACATATCCAAATACCTTTATCTTAGATCCCTAACATTTTGGTTCCTCTTGCTTTAAAATCTCACTCTCCCGGCTGCAAATTCTCCTAATTTCTCAAACTGATGTAAATTTTATGAAACCGCTCTAAATTGTCGTCATAATCTATAATCTCGTCTTATAATTCGTCCTTTATTGCATCAATTTTATGGGCTCCCAAGTGAATTATGTTCCCATAATCTCTCATTCACTATATCCATCGCATTGTTGCTTGGTGCCATATCGTCTGCATTAGGGTGATCTCGCACAACTATGGTCGCACATGTCGCACATGTTTAGTCATATAGGTGGTCGCAAGGGTCGCACAATAGTCACAAAAGTCGCACTTTGTCCTTATAATAGTGCATCTCTAACTTATATTTGGATGACTTTGAGCCATTCGTATATGCTATAAAAATTATAGACGTGGAGATTTTGAAGAATAAATTGCTAGAAAGTATCAAAAACTTTTGGGAGAATTTAGAAAAATTATGTTAAGATATCTAAAGTAAAATATCTCATAAATAGATAAGGCTTGAGATGTTGAGAGCCTCTTGCCTTGGAGAGATCATTCTCGGCATGCTCAAACTTTTAGCTTCAAATTAGATAATTCATTAGAGCTTGCTGCATGAGGACGTTAAATATAAAAGACAAGGGATAGCTTTCACAATCGAGAGAGAAAATTGGAGTATGGTTTGAAAAAGTTCCACCATATTACTATACTCTGCATAAGTAAAGAAGGCGATGCATCTTTACCAAAACATAATAAGATAAGAAATGGAGTGATTTGGAAGATTTTTTTTTTAAAGCAAATGATGGCATGTTGATTAGGACGCTATTGAAGTATGTGTATAACAGTCTATATTATGAATATACTCTGGAAGATTTCCTCAAGATTAGATTATTAGATCTTGTCTAACTCAAAATTTTGAATAAGTAGAAACATGTCGTTGACTTGGGTTACTGAAGTTGATTGATAATTTATCTGCTTTATACAGCTTTCTTTGTGATATTGAGATCAATAGCTGAATCTCTAAAAAGGGTTTGGCTAGATAGAGAAAGGGTCCATCATAAAGAAAACCTTATAATTCGCTAGATTTGTCATACGAGTTGTTGTAAGCATTACTGTTACCGTATAATTCCTATATTTAAAATAATTGTTAGTAAACGTCACAAATTCTATTTGGGATTTATGTTTTATTGAACGGTGTAGATTTAGGTGTATGATTCTTTCTTGTTGTGTCTAACATTGTTACCTTTATCAACATTGAGTATCTACAATTAGCTATTATTGTTAAAATATAAGAACAATTAATCTAAGGCCACTATCGGTGGGAAGGATGTTGAAGATTTGTTCCCTAAACTCCAGAATATGGGATTTTTGAACATTTTTTTTATTTTAAACAAGTTATTATTTCTCATTAATTAATTAATGATAGCTTATAATACTTAATAATTGCGAAGGATGGCTCAAAGAATATAAAGTTTGGTGATGATGATGTAGCTCCTTCAATAAATTCACTGTTGTTCGAGATATCAGTTTCTCGTTTGTCACTCGGAAGGACAATGAAGAAGGTATTGTACTATCGCGTCCATGAACTCAAACGGAAGAGAAAATTTGGAAATCGTAGGCATCGAGACATGAGATGGAGTTGAGGTTTCTACAAAGATAATTAATGAAGGGTTCTCCATATGTAATCATTATAAAAAGTGAAAACCTTTAATAAGAAAGATACGAAAGAGATATGGTAGGTGGAGAACCCTTGAAGCAGTATAGCAAATAATAAGGAAAATGGTTATTGTGTTGAGAGGTAACTATATGGGCCCAACATGCAAGATGGCGAAGCAGAAGCCGACAAGAGTGCAATAATATAATCTTGATGCGTTGCTCTCGGAAGTAGATGACAAGTAGTGTAGCCACCAAATCAAAAATAATGGAAATAAAATTACTACCCTTTAAGTTGGTTATTATAATTGGTGCTTCTTCGCTTGCTTAGCAACCTTTGAGAAGTGGATGCAGATAGAGGTGACGTTTCTATGAGATTTTGTGTTAGTATCAAATTTTGTAACGATGTTTGTCGTTTTAAAATATTCTATTTATCTTATGTAATAGTGTATGGATGAATTTGTGTACTAGTTGCAAAAAGATTTATCTAAGCTGAAAGCATCTGATGGCAAGTGCTTGGTTCAGAAAATATTATTTGTGGTAAAATTTGTTAACTTACTAATTAGTTGTAAGATTTGTGGTAATGTTATAAAATTTTGTTGCTACAATGCTTATGCATGCTTTATTATGGTATATTGTAGTAAGGTTTGTATGAAGATTGTACATCATTATACAGGAAAACATTCCCAAACGATGGAAGAAAAAGGTTCATAGGAAAGATGACTCTTATTACTATGGGCAGAGGTAATGTCATCTTCCTTAGCAAAATAAGGAAAGGGTGTTGGATTGCTATAGAGTTCCTTACAAGAGAGTTGACAATAAAAGTGTACAACTTCAAAAAAGATTTTAAATTAAGAGAGGGCACGATTTTTTGGTGTGAGTTCTCTCTCCATTGTTGAAAAGTGTAATATTTGCTCGTCATACGATGGGTGGAAGTTGAGCCATGTCGACGGTCCACAACAAATGATTGCGTAAGTACATTCTAGTTTGAATCGTGTATTAATGTATTAGTAGAAAATAAGTAATTAACTAACTAAAATTAGATTTGTTTATTATTGCAACGGTAATTACGAAGGTTTTGTATTGATGTATCTTGAATATCTTTGTGGTGATGGAGACTGTAGCTTGATCACGTCGGATAGAATCTCTTAATTCAGATTGAAAAAGAAATAGAACTCTACTGTCTCGGTAATGCAGAGACATCAACTTTAGATGACAAAGAACAAAAGCTCGTATATGCCTCGAGTTATTATAATTTTTTATTGTAAAATGGTAAATTTTGAATGCATCATGTATACAGGCTTTTGAGATTATGACTATTTTTTGTTATAAGTTAATGTTTTAGTAGTTGGCATATGCTTGTGTACGCCTTCTGCGTCATGCCTGGTAGTGTGCGACCTTGTACGACCATAATGCTTGTCGGAGAATCCATCAAGTTTCTAAATATTCAGTCAAAAAGGAATGAACACATTGACAAATCAAATATCTTCCAGTAACATGTGCTACATCGTGTAATTCATATGTGGTCGTTTGTGACCCTGTCTGACTATAATATTTGTGGAGTACTCCTCTAAAAGGCGCATGTGTGAATCGTCATAAGTGCCTAAGCACTGCATTGTCAAAATGGAAAAACAAAATCTATTTTGCAAGCTTACAAGTATTTAGAAAGAAGAACATTAACACATATACAAATCAATTATATATCTCTCAACATCATGTGCAATCTTAAATGATAATAGTTTGACATTGCGTGATCTTGTGCAAGTATAATTTGACATTGTGAACTATAATATTTGCGGTTTCCTCCTTCTAAAAAGAGCCCGAGTAAGCTAATAGTCGCATAATTGCAAAAATGGTTGGTTATGGTCACACAATTTCAAAAAAAGACCGCATAAGGTCGTAAATCTTGCAATGAAAGAAGGAAGAGCACAAATATAATGTGCATTCCATGCTACATATTGATGATAATACACATGCTTATAGCTCTAACTTTCGGGATGGCAATTCAAGGATTAAATGCAAATTAGTTTAACTACTTCCAACTCTACTAGAGATTCAAGACGTTATTTGTCTAAATTATTCAACGCTCCTTGTTCCTTTGTGTCATTGGGTGAAATAAATTTGGCTGGTTGTAGGTTTATCTTAGGAGTGGCAATTTAGATTGGTGGGTACGTTTGGGGTCGCCACATTTAATAATCGGATCAAATTCGTTCAATCATAACCTAACTCATTAATTTATATAGATCAAAATTATCAACTCTAACCCAACCTATATAATAATAGGCTCACATTCAGGTTTACCTATTTAATAATTAAAATTTTTAATTTTAATTCTACACTTTTAAGCTTGAGTTCAATTATAAAATTAGTTAGAATGAAAGTACACGTTCTTGGTGAAGAGATATAGTGAGTGTCATTTAAAATGTGCATTTCTTAGTATCTTTTACGGTCCTTAGAATATCCAAAAAAAATTTTATTTTTATTTTTTAAAAATATGTGGTGACGGTGGAAATTTTGTAATTATAAATACATACTAATAGTTTCGATTAAAATTTTAATAAATATTACTATCTTACAAAACTTTGATAAAAGTTTTATACGAAATCCAAATTCGTCATTAAGAAAACACCTACATAGTAATAGTTTTTATAATATTATAATTCTAATCTTACACTATTTTACTAAAATATGAAAGTAAATAATTAATTATAAATATAATACAATTTAATAATTTATAAATTATTTTTATCGATTCTTTTTATTATAAAATTTTATTATATGGTAATTGGGTTGGTGAGTCATTTACAGATCTACCCATTTAATAATCAGGTCAAATTCGTTCAACCCTAATCCAACTTATATATTTATACGGGTTAGAACTTTCAACCCTAACCCTAATTAAATAGATCGATTTCGAGTTTAGTTTAGAGTTGGATATATATTGCCCCCCTTAGTTTGTCTATTCTGTTCGTACCTACCAAATTGCAAACACTTTTTCTCGGTTCTTCCTTACCTTACGAAAAAAATTCTCACTTCGCTTTCTACATACACTTCTTAAGAATTATCCGGGGGAACATAGTTCTATAGCAATTTTTGACAGAAATTTGCCACTCATTGAGATTATCAATCAGATTAATGAATTCTGTATATGCTGTCGGATGTTTTGTCTTATAATAATGAGAGCAGAGGTTGTGGATGGAGACGTGATGGTGTCTTGTCGCAGTCAAGGTATATTCACATGTGATTTTATCAAAATAGGACACTCAAACATTTGCTAGTGCTCACTGCAAGTCTACAATCTCTTTCATATGTCCATTGAAGACTCGATATTCTTGATGGTCAACCGACGAAGTTTAATTTCACACAATGAATTCAATGTGGTGTTAACCTCTATTGCTTGTTGTCTACGATCGTAAAATGTGTACAACAGACCTCTCAGATGATCGACCAAGTAAGCAATACAAAAATAGTAGTCTCGAACCTTTTAACATTGTGTTAAGATATTCTGCAATATTGGTGGTAATTATGTTGTACGTCTGTCTTCAAAATAAGAACGAGCCCATCTTTCGACACTAAATTCCAGAAGTTATCATTCTATCTCACAATCCACTTGTCGATACTCTCCATTATATGATTGAATGTGGATGGAAGAAACTTTCTTGCAACTATGTAAAATATAGTGATCAACTTTATCGCCGCTTTTGAAATTTGTTCTTTACATTTGACCCAAATGATACATATGGATCTTATGGATGCCTGATGGGAAATTGTCTTCATAATCTTCTTTATACTAGAATTCGGATAGTATACAACCACGAGGCCTTCAACATCCCCTATGGACGCCCTAAGCTTATCTATAAACCATTCATATTTCGAATAACATACAATTAAGAATTAAATCATCAAAGTTAGGCTACATCATTGGCCCATCAAAGAGAAATCTCGTTCATTATTTTCAGATCTAATAAAAATAAAGAAAAATGTGAGAAATAAAACAAAAAAACACCTGGACAAAGAGTGGTGTTGAGCGAGCTGCCGTCTCTTTTCTTTCCTGTTTTCTTCGTCCATCCTTCTCCATGTTCTAGTAGCAAGAACACCCACGAAATAAATCCTACATTCACCGCCTCTGCTCTGCCTCTGTTTTTCTCCCTCCCTAAGAAATCTAAAAATTGAGTATTTAAATAATAGGATTTTTCTTTCCATAATAAAGTTGATGCACGCTAAAACTAATTCGAACTCTCTATCCAACCGGTTGTTTGCACCACTTTGGGGTCTGTTTGGCCTCCAAAAAATATATAAAAATATGAAAACTTAAGATCGATGTTTTATTCTTCCAATCATATATCACAAATACTATATAAAAATCAGAAAAACCTGCAAATTCACTTATTCCAGAAGCTACATATGATTCGGTTCTATACTGTGTGTCAAATTCATCTATGAATATTCATCAATTAACTGGCTAGAAAACTCTGAAAAAATTAATGAGTAAACTTCAATGTCTTAGCTTTCAAAGCCAATTGGGCATTTGCAAAACTCCATTGAAAAGTCAAGTTTTAATCAAAAGTACTCAGGCTGCACAACATTGTTGAAAGTAAGTAAACCAAAGTAGTAAGATTCTTTTTAATCAGTTTTTCTAAATAAAGTCAAGCATATATGGTATAAATGTACACTAGATTATGTATATAATGTAAGCATCAGCAAATATCCCCATCCATCTCAAGTTTGAACTCCTCTAATCTCGTTACTGTAAAGAAATGCGTCAACTTTATTTATAATTTTTTTGCGTATACAATAGTTTGTTAGAGACAGTATTACCACTGGAAAATTTTTTATTAACTCTAGGAACAAAAACAGGAGGGGAGGAGACAACTTTTTCTTTTAGATCAATGCACAATTATGTGCTTTATGTACTTCTCCGTACAACACCTAAAGACCATATATACTTTCACCGTGCCCGCCTGAAATATCTATGTATGTGATGACATTATCGTATGCAGTTCGACCGATTCTATATTTGTGTAGACCATCTCTAGTATATTAGTTAGTGCAATGCAGTTTAAGAACCTTCGATTTAAACATCCATTGCCTAACATATCTCAAGCAGTTTGGCTCTACTTGCCCCCATCTCCTCCGATCCGAATGAAAACAATCTTTGTCTTTGTGGGTGATGCCCCTGTAAAACATTTTACATCTATTAATCAAATAATTTTACTAAAAACCATGAGTTCGTGATCCTATAACATAGGACTAGTGCAATGAACTGTGCAATCATAAGCGCGACCCTATACTGCTCGACAAGTGTGATGTTATTTGCAGGCCATTGATTCATAAGGTTTTCCTTGGTAGAAACCTAGAGGATGCTAATGCTTCCACTGTTCACCAACTCCTGATAAACCATAATATCATACGTATATTTGTTCCAACCTAGTATGATTACCAACTACAAAGTTTTCTAGCTATACAAAATAAGAACACCACTTCTTATTTATTAAGTTGGGTTCCTCAGCATCCATACACCTGTTTTGCAAACCTAGGTAGTTGCCAAATATTCAATTCCAAACACCAGCCGATAATGCAACATTAAGGGTAAACACATAGTCACTTGTGGAACATGTTCTATCCAAACCTCTTACAAAATTTGAGTGCCCTTGATTGGAAATTGGGGTTGTTTGTAAAACAATGCAACTTCTAGGGGTCCTTCTAGTACCGTAGGATTTCGACATCTTGATGCTCAACATTATAGGAACTTGTCATTCACCTACATGGCATACAATAAGCTCCTAGTTGCTAGTTGATGCATATCTCCTCCTTGTCTTGGCCAAGATATTCCTATAAAGCTAATTCAATTAGTAGGAATAGGGTGTAACATACTTTCTATAATGAATGTAGAAACGTCACAACACTCTCGTCATGTGGCTTGCCTCACAAAGTCTGATGTCTTTTAAAAAAAAAAGAAATCACGTCACTACATCCTCCAATCTTGTTTGTTGTCCCTAGTTCTTTATGGAATTATTAGCAAAATTAGTTCTAAATTACTGAACTACACCACCATGCTTGGGCTCGCTACAAGTATGTCATCCATATAAAGTAGCAAGATAATGAAGTCATCTCTAATTCCCACGAATTTCTTAAACATAAGCCACAAGAGTTCGCCCTCGTCTTATTGTACCCAAGCTCCCGAAATTAATCAATTTCTTATCATAATTTGCGTGGTTGCTCAAGCGAGAGAGAGTGATTTACACGCCAACAAACCAAGTCCTTCTTGCCACACTACACAAAGCTTTCTCGGTGGAGCTAATGACTTCCTCCACTAGCTTTAGATGCAAGAATGCAGTCTTTCCATCAAGCTCCATCTCCATATAGGAGATCAAATTAAACGTATAAGGTAAGAACCACCCTAGATCGCAATTAGTTGATCCACTTAAGAGAAGATCACCTTGAAACGATCCCACTCTTCTAGGCTTACCCTTTCACTACCCTAGCATGGTACCTCTTACTAGATGACAGCCAACACGCTTGACCAAGTAGACTAATGCGAAATGCCTTCCATCGTCTAACTAATAGTTCACCACCTAGCATACTTGTAAAGGTGTATGCAACTCAACCTACGTTGCCTTCATCGACTAGGCTACATTGTACTTGCAAAGGCCTTCCCCAGTATAGATGGTTCCCTATCTTCTAACAAAAGAAGATAGGAAGAAATGTTGGGTTTACATACCTTTAACAATACACTCCTCATGCCCCTCAGGTATGTTGTTGGGTGCACGTTCTCGTGGTTGGTGAAGCCACAAAAGTGGATTCGTCGTCTTCTCTTGCATTATCCTCCGGTTATGATGATCACCTCTAGCAAAAGTTAACATTAGTGTCCCATTTGGAGCAAGTGCCGGCACAATGTTTACATTTTCGAGGGTTCTTCGCAGGCGGACCTCCACAAAAATTACGTCCTTACTGAAGATCAATTTATGGTTGTGGGTCCTATAAGTGAACCCTTTTACATCCTCTAACGGTCTCTTAGAAATCGGCATCTCTTGGATCTCGAATCTAGTAAAGGATTCTCCTTTTGGGGTTTATGCACGGAGTACACTAGACAGCAAAAATATAGAGACACGAGTACTTAAAGGGCAACCAATCCATATTACATTATCTAGAGATGATTGAGTAACTCGAGCTGTACGGTTAAGTAGAAAATTAACTGTCTTAGATGTCTTGCCCAAAGGGCATGCAATAACCCAGCCAAACTGAGCATAGCTTTTACACAAAATGCAAGAGCCTTACTGACTTTCAGCCACTCCATCTTACTATAAAATGTATACCACTATGACTTGTCCATGATTACTTGCTGAACAAGAAAGCAAAGGAACCACCTTCATTGTACTTCTCCACTGTGGTCCGGCAGAGACTATTGATTCGCTACCATAACCAAACTTCTTCTACTTCTTTTGTATCTTGAATATCTCAACGATGGCAAACTTTCTTCCAATATACATCAACCTACATACGCCTAGGGAAGTCATGAATGTAAAAACCATAATTGATAGACTTGAAAATTATCGACCAGAACGACAAATCATAATTGATAGACTCCGACGTCTGTCGCCTTCGTCACTGGTTGCTACTCGAGTTCAATCGCGGCTCCGAACCCTAATTTGCTCGAGCTCGATCTCCGCCAGCTCCGATCCGGCTCCGCTGCGCCTCCCCACTTTGATCCTGCCACACTGGTTGCTACTCGAGTTTGATCGCGGCTCTGTACACTAGTTTGCTCGAGCTGATCACTGTCAGCTCCTATCTACCTCCGCTGCGCTCCCCGCTCCTCTACTCCTCCAGCTTCGCTGCTTGGCTTCTCTACTTCGGCTCTACTGGTTGATCTGCTCTATTCTGTTCGTCGGCGTTACTCGACTGGTTACTCTGCTCGGTTCTGTTTGTCGGCTCTACAGACTTTGTGGATTTTTTCCTTACTTGCTGCATAGGGTTTCCGTCATTTGTTTTCAGCATGTGATATGTTGTCGTTTCCTGCATTTTGTTTCCTGTAACATAGGATTTCCTACATTTGTTAACAAGTTGGGTTGCAACATAGGGTTTCCTGGTCGTGTTAACTGAATTACTGGCATACAAAAACAAAATTGATTTATTTTCTTTACAAACTGGATTGCTACAGCATTTACTATTTATTTGGATGATATCATCTGTGTTCTTTATTGTATCTGATTTTTCATGCAATCCACTTGAGTGTCATAGATTTAACATAGCACAGGTAGCACTGGAGGAGCTTACTGCTACCTAACAAAGTTAAAGCCTTGAATTGAAGATGTTTCTTTTACCCCCGCATAGCATAGCTTTGAAGTCATATCCCTCTAATTTCTGGTCCCTCTGCAAAACTCGAAAGCCTTGAATGTTTTTAGAAATTGAGATGTTAGTGTTGTTTAGATGTTATTCATGAAATGATGAGTTTGTTGCTTTTCAGTTGGTATTACTATTGAAAACTAGAAGTTCAAGTTTGTGTAACATTGATAGTTGAAATTTTGAAAACTAGAAGTTCAAGTTTGTGTAACATTGGTAGTTGAAAACTGAATGTTGATAGATTTTTGGTAGTCTTGCTGTCTGGATTGGACTCTTTAAGTTTTACGGCCTGAAATATGGATGGAAATGGATCTTGTTGTCTCTTGCAAATGAGTCTTGCTGTGTTCTCACTATGCTGTCTGGATTAGGTGCTGGTTGACATTCGGTCTGATTTTTACAGCTATGACAATTATTACAAGCTACGAGTCTTATGCCTAATCATTACACATCTAGTTGGAGTTTATATCAAACGTCACAACTATTGTTGGTGTTATTCACAAGTACAACCTTACCCTTACTTATATAAGTATTTCCAAGTAGATTAGCCGTAGCTATTTGCTGCCTCGCATGCAGGTAGAGCAACAGAGTGAGACTAAGGTGACAAGCAAATAGGTGATGCATACAGCTGATGCACTTGCTTGTAGTAATTGATACAAGCTTCCCTCTTTTCCATCTTCAAGTCACATACAAGAGTCTTCTCAAAGCACTCAGACTAAGCGACATGTAGCTGCCAAGTAACTTCTCTGAAGCATCTTACACGTAGGTGAGTCACAAGTAGGTATAACCTCAAATAGGTAAGTCACAGCTAGGTTTATCGTATCCAATGGGTGAAGTCGGTTAGCTAGAAGCTCCTTCTCCAAGAGGCTTTCAGTACAGTCAATGATGCACGTAGCTGCAAGGAGTTGAAAGATGTCTCAAGCTTTTGCTTTTAGGATCGAGTCTTCAAAATAAAATAATTGGTCAATCACATAGATGTTAATATCTCCTATATATAAGTTCTATTCTATCATCTTACCGATGTGGGCTTATTAAAGAGCGTGATTGCTAACCCAATAAGTTAGGCTCAACTTAGCCAATGCAAAGCGAGTTGCTGATCCAATTTCAAATTAGATAGTCAATTTTCACTTGAGCACCATCGTAGGCTCCGCTACTAATTCGGATATAGTACAACAAACTCGCTCGTCCTTCACTGGGATCCACTTAGGCCTAACTTTACTAATTTGGTTCAGCCTAACTCGGAGGCCTAACAATTTCACTCTCATCAACACGCGGGTGGGCCTATTCTTTTTGGGCTCTAATATCAATTGTAAAAATCAGATTTTCAAATTAAAATAACTATCCACTTATGGATTAGCATTTTCCATATCTAAGCACATATTTATGTCAAAATCCACATAATGTGGACCTATTAAGAAATGTGAGCTATTAAGACCACCAAGTCATGACCTAATTTAGTCCAACTCTAGATGAGTTGATGGGCTAACTTCAAGTTAGCTAGCCTTCCCTTAGACACTATTTTCAAGACTCATGCTACTAATGCTGGCCTAGCTCACTAAGCTAACCCATTTTTCACTCAAACCCCTTTGACTCTTCACGCTACTAACATCTTAGTCTAACTTGGAGGCCCGACATGCTCCATCATTTACTCAGCATCCAAGCTGCCTACTAGGGACTTCCAAAAGGTACTCAAGCAGCTTACTTGTGGAGTACTTCATTTTCTTACTTCACTTACTAGCATCACCATCTTCATGCATTTAGAAGGTACTCAAGTTGCTTAATTGTGAAGCTGCTTCATCTTCTATTTTCACCTACTTCCTTCACCAGCTTAATTCAACAATTTGCTTAAGCTTCTTGTAGGTTCATTGCTAAGTTGCTTTATCGTTATGCCCAAAGAAATAAAGTGGAGGAAAGAATATATAATGAAGTGAAAGAATATATGAAGTTTGATTGTGAGAATTTGAGAGATATGAAGATAATTCAGTATCTATATAAACTTTTTTTAAATGAAAACTAGTAAACATGCAAAAAGTAGTTGAATTCTTTGTTCCAAAAGGAATTATGTAAGGATATAGGGGCGTTTGGGAGTGCTTTTGAAATAAAGTTTTTCTGTAATATAGGATATTTTTATTCTTTTTGAAAAATGAGCTCTACTTTTTTTATTTCAAAAAAATAAAAAAATAAGCAATAAAAAGATCTTACAACTTAAAACTTTTCTATATTTTTTTGAATTTTTAAATAAATTCTCTAAATATTTATAAAAGATGTATTTAAAAATGTGAAATGAGAAAATCAAATGGAGCTTTTAGGAAACGCTTTCACAAATGCCTCCATAGTAGTGGGCAAATAATGGAGAGTTGACTGCACTGATAGATCATCTAATAAGAAGAGTACCGAAATATATTCATACAAATGAGATAGATAGTGATGACGAGGATGGCCGGTTGTTTGAAATGTAAAAAATGTGAATAAAAATTTGCGATGGTGAGGAAGATACTTTTCAAACCATATCGAACGATAAGGAATTTGATAGATTAAATACGTTATTAAGTGATATTCAAAGACCACTATTATTGGATAGTAGTGGGCCTTTTTTTTCTACTGTTCCTCGTCAGATTACTTAACAATAAAACTGTGAAACCGAGCAACCAACACGCTTATAAATAAAACTGCTCTAGAAGGTCACTCAATTTTATCATCCGATCCCTTTAGCATAAGAACTGCTCCTCAAAACAATTTCTTCTAGTATCTTCTATCCACATCCAAATTCTTCTTTACTTAAGTTAAGAACATTACTTAGAGTTGAATTCTTCCTAACGGAGTCATTTTTCTAAGCAGGATTACAGGAGAAACAAAGATATTATCGAAAGGATTTTCAGAGGGTTCTTCTAATGATTTGGAGTTGGATATAAAGGGAGAGCTGGAGGGCAATATAGATAGAGAGATTGAGATGAAGAAAGAGATCCAAAGTTGATAGTGAGGGAATAGAGAGCAAAATCTACAGAATTTTGATTTTGATTTTTTTGAACGATATTTGTTTCATTTGATTTGGTGGTTTGTAATATCAATATGAGTAGCAAAAACTTTTGAACTGGAGTAGGATAAAACTCTAATAACTTTGATTTAATGTTTGAATATTATGTGATATATGAATTATTGATTAGATTGTAGGTTATTATCCTTGTATGGAAAGATGTTTAGCTGTTAAATATATATGTTTGATCAACATTGAATTTGATATTTCAGCTATTTTATTAATTATGCTCGCACGAACCAATCGGAACATACTTTATGTATCACAAATAATAACTGTAGTTAGTATTTACTGGATCAAAGTGAATGCAATTATATGATTTATGATTTCGCAGGACGTAATGTATCTCTCGTAATTTCTAAACAAAGAGTTAGAATGACATTATAGATTGGTTGATTTTAGACTAGATTAAAGTTGAAATCATAATTGGAAATCGTATCTAGTAAGTAGACCAAGGTGTTAGGTACAAAATCTTTACAATCATCATAATCTAATATCATATTTATTTGAAGATTAAATTAAAAGCATTAGTGGTTGATTGTAATTCTAGTTATTTTCGTATCTGTTTTCACAACCCGTATTTTGTTTTTTTTTTCCGAGCTTTCATACACTTTTGTTTAGCTAGAATAGCAAACTTTTGATAGTTTATTTTGGATTAAGAGTTAACAATAATTTTCTATAGAAAAAACTCATTATCTGCTATATGGTAGACACAACCGTGCACTTACGAGATAAATTAGAATAGGATCATGGAGTTTTTCTTTAGGTGATTTTGTTTACATCAGATGCAATTGAGAAAAAGGAAAGCTTCCTAAATATGTTCGTGGATGAGTTCATATATAAGCTTATAAGGAATTGTCACTCAAGAAGACCAAAAAGTCTTAGAGCGATTAAACCTAAAGCCGCGGATCAAAAGGTAAGCATCTCTTCTCTTAAGATGAAGATCGCATTGCTTTGCTAATAATAAAATTTAGGAAGACAACTCCGATGAAGACAAATAATTAGAACTATCATATTGAGGTGGTACGACTTGAGGAATATGACTACCTAGCCTCTAGTCTTACCGGACAACTTGCTCGATAAGGTCGTTACCTCATCTCGACAAAAATAAAGAGAATTCAAAACTCCTAACTTTTCCACTACATTGACCACCCACCTGGCTTCTTCGAGTTATGTGGCCAATCACCCATCGTCGGCCCTTTGCCCCCACTATCCCTATCCCATATGTACAAACTTCGTCAATGGCCACTTTAGTGCCTATTATACACCAATCAATGCATCTAAATCTACCTCCTTTAGTTAATTACCTGTAGCTCTGCAAATCACTAACACCCTTCCGTTTATTGCCCTAATCTTTCTGAACCATCATAATTATGCGCTCCTAAATGATGGTCGTAGCTGTAGTTCCTCAAACACAAGGAGCTCAATATGGCCTTGTCCAAGTGTTTATAGAACCTCAACCACTCGAGGGAACGTCAAAAGTTTCAAAACTCAACTGAATGGTACTTCAAGTACTATAAGAATGCAACTTGGAATCGTGTTTTGGTCAATTCAGTGTATTGCCAAGTCAAGGCCCACGTTGGTACCAAATTACCAGCGAGATCGGTGGCACACTAGTGGGACGAATTAACTTAAGCTCATGTTTGGTCCAATTGGCTCTGGTAGTATTAGTTACTTTTTGCAGTAGTTGATGAAACTGGGTTCTACGACAAACTACCAAGCATCCTTTGGAAACTTTCTTCACTTAAATAACCTATGCCACGGAGAAAGACCTCGTACGGGTCTTTGTGGAGGGTTGTCATAGATAATTATCATGGATGTCATAGCATGGCAATCTACCAAGTCACAACAAGCATAAATATTAGCATGTCTGTTTAGGTAGAAGCTTTCCTGCAAACAAGTCGTAGCCAAATCCACTAAGTTTTGGCTCATAGGAGAAACCCATCCTGGAGCAACTACTGTCTTAACTTCAGGAGGTGCCGTCCCAGCAAACTAAGGTGTCACAGCTCCTCGTTTTTGCTATATGGGGCTCTTTGTAGCAAAGATCAACACAAGGAGAGCCAAGGATCTTTTCTTCTGTTGCAATGGTAAGTATGAACAAGGTCATAAATGCATCATCATGGTATACTCCCTCGCAGATCAGGAGGAGGAAGACAATGTAGAAGAGTTATTCCTCAAAAACACCATGGTAGAGGATGTTAGTCTCTTCTTGGTGCAATGCAGGGCCAAGTACGACCGCAAACGATTCAGAGATAGCCAACATCAATTGGCATAAAGTTTTTATCTATATAAATTAAAGAAGCACCCATAATTTCATTACAGATAAACTCTACGAAGCACTTTTTGCCCCCCGGCAGCCACGGATGTGCACTAATTGGAGTTGGAGTAGGTCGATAAAAGACCACATTTAGGGCCCGTTTGGTTCAGGTGATCCTGACAGAATTCCTGAGAACTTAACACAAGGGATCATATTCCCACGTTTGGTTTGCTGTATAAGAGTACTCTAGATTTCCATAGAAAACAAACTTATCTCAGACGAAGAAATTTAGATTACCATAAGTAGAGGTGGGAATCCAGATTTCCAGCTATTTTGCCTGCAAGGTTACATTTTCAATACCCAAAATATTTTTTTTCATCATCTCTTTTGCTTCTTTCATAAACGTTCTTTCTTTCCATAGCTGTCGCTCTTTCCTTTTCGCTCTTAGATCCACATCGCTGCCGATCTCCATTTCTGTAGCCGATCTTTTTCTTTCTTCAACCACCTAGGTTAGATTTGATTGCTTACTTCCCTTAATCAGATATTCACTGTATGACTCAATTTCGACCACATTTCTAACTCATTTAACTCATATGTTGATCTTAATTCTCTACTTCAACTCATATTTTGACCACATATAATCTCATTTAGAGTCCAGTTCGACTCACATTTTGATTTTTGATAAGATATCTATCTTGTGACTCTATTTCCACTATATTTCGAACTAATTTTGACTCATATTTCAACCTTATGACTCTTCTTTTACTCACATTTTGACCATATTTTGTACGACCTAAGTGCAACCCAATGCTAACCTAAGTACGACCATATGACTGTATTTCGACCATATATGATCTCATTTTGACTATATTTTGAACTTATTTTAACTCATATTTTACCATATATGATCACATTTTGATCTTGGACCATATCTCAACCTTATAGTTGTATAGTGGCAGGTAGGTGTAATCGTTGCAAACGAGATAGAAAAAAATCTTATATGATTTCTTTCTCAAAGATTTGAACGCAAGTCTTTTATATGAGAGATTAATATCCAAACCAATTAGGGTACAAATAGTTATTGAAAGATCTCACATATACCTTGTAATATATAACAAGATTCTTTAAAGGGTATTTTAGTAAAGTAGTAAAGATTCTTTGGAATATTGAATGCAAACTAAACATGATAAATGCAGCATTCTAGGTAATTTAACAATTTAATAAAACTAAACCAAACGTGGTAATATAGCATTTTCATATTTTATATTCTCAAGACTAAAGATACTTGAGAATTAAGATTTTTAAGGTAAAGTTGCAAGAAATGAACCAAATGCCCCTTAATGTAAATGATTTATAAGAGAATTCCTTTAATAATACAAAGAGTTGAGATAGTTGTTATTGCACACCAGTTTTTGTTGGGAGGGATGGATTTGGTGCTGGGATTGGAATTGTTGGAGAGCTTGGACAATGTCATATGCAATTGGCATCATTCCTTGTGATAGTATTATAGTGACAGCCTTCTCGATCTTCATTTTTTCCAAATAGCGATATCGATAGGTTCTTATTAGCAGGTGTTGCTCTAGGAAGTAGGGTAAGTCCGTGACCGAGCGGCCCTTTTTGTGGAAGACCAACTATTGGCCTGTATAGTCTATCGGGCTCTCAGCAAAATAAGTATTAAGGATATGTACCCCGTACTAGTGATGGATGAGTTATTAGATGAGCTACATAGGGCCAAGTTCTTCTCATAGCTTGATTTGAAGTCGAGGCTAATACGAGATTCATGCTAGAGAAAGTCATATACATAAAACATCTTTCAAACGCATGACGGGCACTACGAGTTTGTCGCCATGCCATTTGGCTTGATAAACACTGCGATGACCTTCCAATCCATGATGAATATCTTTTAAATCATGTCTGCTTAAGTTCATACCAATCTTCTTTGAATGTATTCTTATTTTGCAGCATTGGCAAGACCATTTTCGGCAATTAGCCATCGATTTATCTGATTTGCAGGAGCATTATCTTATCCTAACTTAACTATTCGCAAGCTTGAATACAAGCCAATTGGAGTACCTTGGGCATTTGTGTCCCTACAAGGAATCGTAGTCAATCCCGCATAGGTGGATGCAGTGTTGAAGTAGCCAGCTCCGACATCTATCACCTTGAGACAATGTTTCTTGGCTCATAAAGTACTACCTTCAGTTCATCAAGGACTATAGGCTCTCGGTAGCTCCTCTTACTGATCTCTTGAAGAAGTACTCCTTCATATTAAGCCAGACACGGATGCCATTTTTCATTATCTGAAGCAAGCCATGGCTGTGTTGGTTCTAAGTTTACGAATTTAGAACTTCTATCATTAAGAAAATTGGAAACTTTCTTTGAAGGAGAACTTCTTTGCAAGACTCTTTTTCACTTGATGCAAAACAACATGCTACAAGACTTCTTATATAGGCATTACAACCAAACCTTACATTAACTAAGACATTAAAACAAAAAAAACTCACAACCATTACTAACCTTTAACACACCCACTAACTCTTTTAAGTAACATATATGCCCACTACTAGCATTACTTACCCACTTTCTTTCTTCAATGCTTTGAGAAATTCCAAAATGAATGCATACGTTTTGATTTGGTATTCCAACAGGCTGCTACCCTAATTTTGGCCACTCCTGACTTCATTCAAGATTCGCCTTGGAGACAAATACTTCCAGCAAAGGATAGGGGCAGTGTTATCATAGAAAAACCGTTTGATCACTTATTTCAACAAGACCTTGTCATCGGCATCTCTTGCAAAATCAATGTATGAGAAGGAGGTGATGGCATTGGTTGTGGCAGTGCACAAATTGCGCCCATATCTTTAGGGCATCGGTTCACAATCAAGATGGAACATTTGAGCTTGAAGTATTTAATGTAGCAGTTTATCTTTTCCCTAGACCAACAGAAATGTCTCACGAAGCTACTCAGCTCTGATTATTGCGTTGAGTACCTAGCTGGCAGGCACAAGACAGTGGCACACGATGGATCAACATGTAAGGGAAAACTCAAAGGTTGTATCGGGTTGGAGGTCGTGACACATTGAATGCAAGTCCGCGGGATTTCATCTAGAAGTAGAAGCTATAAATAATTTATACGGTCTGTAGTTGCATAAGAACTGGTATCAAGTTACCAAGTTAGTTAGGGATTCATGTAGTTCATCGACAAGAAGTACCAAATTTGTTGCAGCAAACATCAAATTTACGTCTTCTACTTAGTTGAGCTGGAATCGGAATAAAATTTTATAGTTCGAAGAAGAAATTCCCTGAATCATCGATTTGTTTTGAGCCTTAGCAAACTGAATGGTTCTGCTGTAACAGAATTCATCAAAAGAGATGAGAACGATTGAAGAATCAGCAAGAGAGGTGTTTAGAAACTGAAGAAAATGGAGGATTGTTTCAGGCAGTCAATTCATCAGTAGTTGCATCTACCGTAGCTTCCGTCCTTACATTGAACCCAGTGATCCGTATTCATCCTTCAACTAATCCCTAAGCCGAACTTTTTCGAGTCAAACTCGTCGAGTCCCATTCTACTCTGCTGAAAGCTATAGGATTGGCCATGTTGGAATGTTTTGCCTGAGTTTTTAAATTCCTCCAAATACTATGTGTACTAGTATTTGAAGATGCTTTAACCTTCTAAAGTTTGTTGTGTTTATGTTGTACCTTGCTGGAGGCCTAAACATTGTATCAAAAAGTTGATTGTTTTTTTACTAGAACATTAATCTACCAAAATGTATGATGTGAAGTTTATGGTTGTTGATCTTACTTGCTATGACTTGCTGCTGTAAAGAAGTTGGATTAAATTATATTGATGTATTTTTTGAAATCATTTTTTTCTGCACTGTGAATGTGTTATAGATGAGTTATAATTCGTCTGCAAAGGTTTCAAGATTTTTGCAGTAGCATAATTGATGTCAAGAATGAAAGCAAACCATGTTGGAATAAATTTTCTTTTGTCTGAAGGATAAGTGCTTCGAAGTACGGAAAATTTTATTAAGTGGGAGAAGTTCTGAAGTCCTGAAAGAAAAGAACATCAATTATACAAAGATATATCTCTCCTTGAGAACTAACAAATTTTTGCATGAACTTTTATATGCTGAATGCAGGTTATGCATTGGTCGTCCTGCTATTAGAACTTGCCATTCTTTGCAGGAATATTATAAAGCTAATTAGAAGACTCGTCTCGTTCTCATGCAAGAAAAACTTTAACACTTGTTACTTTTCAAGGGGCAGACTGTTGTTGGAAGCGTGAAGTGAATACTTGTGGAAAGAAATAAGAAATGTTCATACCTGCTAACAAGTTAGGAGGAGCGCGGACGCATGATAACGATCGCCCCTGAAATTTGAAGTACCAATCTTTTTGAAGGAGCTACAACTTGCTACATATATTCTAATGAAGTATTTATAGCTAGCATTCTTCGCAGAAATCAGTGAGAATGAGAAGCATATGCCAAGGGGGAGCACACCTGATTGCCGTCCGCACTACTGAAGAAGTCACTCCCTTTTTGTTGATGACAAAAAGGGGGAGAGTAAGTAAGAATTATGTGCAGGTATGATTTGCTTTTGAAAGGAGGACTTTCACAAGCAAGAAAGAAGGAAACCCTTGATGAAAAGTTGTTGAAGAAAATGCGGAGAAAATGCATGTTGAAATGGTTTGATGGGCATTATGTTAACTTGTGAAAATCTTTTAAGTATGAGACATAAACACATATTTCTTTTAGTTGTTGGTTCATCATCAAAAAGGGGTGTTTGTTGGAATCTCAAGTTGATTTTGATGATAAAAAGAGATTAAGAATTATGTTTTATGCATCATTGGTATTAGTGATTTGTTGCATGAGTGATCAGAAAGATTTCAGTAAATGCAAGTGAAGCCAACAGAAGATCAACATTATAATCAGTCAGCTAGTATGTGTACTGCTTAGGCTAACAGAATAGCAGAACGTAATCAATCAATTATCATCTTGCTGATTTGTTTGACAAAGAAAACAAATAATATCAGTCAGCTATTCGTTACTGCTTACTTCAACAGAGCATGCACACAAAGCAGTTGAAGAAACAGCTTGCTGTGGAGCCTGAGAGTAGCCATCAATGTCACCTTCAAGGCCGAATTTAAGGAAGTTCCTGACCATGGTTGAGTCGATTTTCCTGACACACATAGAGCAACATATGGACTACAGAAATCATCAAGAACCAGCTCAGTGCATTACACAAACAGAAAAAATTTATGAAAGATGGGAATAAAAATAAAATTTTCGTGTGCACTTCACTAACAGATTTGACTGCAATTTTCGGATAAACTTTCTACAAGCTAGATTCATGCTTTTGACACGAAATACTGAAGACAAGAAGTTTTGCACATTCACTACGTTACCAGCACAAAAGATTCAACATGCAGCAACAAAACAAGCTAAGAAAAATGGAAAGTGTTGAAGAAAATCACTTGCAAACATACAAGTTGACAAGTCTGGCAAGCATTTCACAAGGCCATTTCGACATGCTATACTCATTTATTTGCTACGAATTTTGAAAATGGGGAGCATAACATCATGCTATCAGATTAACATAATAGATGTAACATGCATCAACAAATCAGTGATCAAACCATTTCTATAAGATGCATTCAGATAAGTCCTTTACACTTCAAGCTGAAGAATTTCAGTCAAGTTTCATATTGTACACGCTATGTTGCAAAAACCACATTACATCAAGCTCACTATCTGTCTACAATGAATGTTGTACAATACAAATTGCAACATTTAGCTTGGATAAGACAAAGAAGACAGAAGTGCAAGCTAGAGCTGTTGAAGAAACCGACACCGAGTTGAAAAAGAAAGTTGCTTTGGTCCGGCAGACGCTGATACACCTTGGGTGTAAACTGAAGCTCACACAAGCTAGAAAGATAACTAAGGAATAAAACTAATTTTATTTATCAAACTTGCATATCTACCTAAGGGTACATCCTTCCTATTTATAGCCATGGAAGAGTTCCTACTAGCTAAAACTCTTCCAGCAGCTCTACACCTCCTTAAGGAGTTCAACTCAAAATAAAACAAAATTGCAATCTATCCTAATTTGGACTAAATTTTAATTGGCACATGATGCCTTGTTGGACATGGACACCATCGGTTGGTGTCCCATGAATTTTTGGCGCCAAAGCCAACAATTCAAAAGGTGACCAAGCCACCTCTCCAGGTGCGCCCGGGTGCACCTTAGGAACTGCATCCAACACATTTTTGGCAACTTGTAGTTGCCTTCCTTCTTCGACGCATTCGTTCCCTCCCTTGTTCTTCCCTTTGCACTGGCATCTCTCTCACTGGAGTCTTCCCCTCTGCTGGATTTTCGTCAAGTGCATCATTCCCCTCCTCTCGAAAATTGGCTTCGTCCTTGAAGCTGAGCAAAAAATTTTAATTGTCCGTGTCCGAAAACAAATCAAGGGGAGACTCGGCTAGCATCTTTGAACTGGGATACATGGAAGACCGGATGAATCTTTGCCGAAGAGCGCAATGCAAGTTGGTATGCTGCTGGCCCAATTGCCTTAACCATTGTAAAGTGTCCGTAATACTTGAAACGAAGCTTGTGATCTCGCCTGGTTGCCAGTGTGGACTGACAATGAGGACGAAGCTTTAGGAGAACATGATCTCCAGATTCATAGTGATTCTCTCTACATTGCTTATCGGCCAGCTGTTTCATCTCGCTCACGAAGCCGTGTCCCTAACTCATCTGTCCGACTACTACCTTCAAGAAAAGAAATTAAAGGCGGAGGAGCACGCCCGTAGACCGCTTCAAAAGGAGCCGTCTTGGTAGCCGAATGAGTACTAGTGTTATAGAAATATTCGCCCAATGAAGCCAATGCGTCCACCTACGAGGGTGATCTCCCACGAAGCATCTAAGATAGGTTTCTAACTCGCGATTCACTACTTCGGACTGCCCATCGGTTTGGGAGTGGTAAGCGGTGCTCATGTGCAATGAGGTACCTTGCAAGCAATGCAATTCCTTCCAAAAGGTACTAAGAAATACTGGGTCTCGGTCGAAACTATTGTTGCTGGACACCAATGAAGTCTCACTCCTTTCTTAGCGAAGGTGTTAGCAATGTCTATGGCTGTATAGGGATATGCTTCAAAGCTACCAAATGAGGATACCTAGATAGCCTATCAACTACTACCAGAATTACATCCTTACCTCCAGACATAGGCAAACCTTCTATGAAATCCATTACAATGTCAATCCACACACAATTAGGCACTAGAAGGGGTTGAAGCAATCCAGCAGGGTGCAGACATTCTGATTTAGCATGGGCACAGGTGCTACATGCTGCCACGTCGCACCGCACATCCTTAGACATCCCCGGCCAATGGAATTGGTGAGCTAATCGTATAGAAGTTGGTACGCAAGGAAGGATCCATAGGGACTCAGATTCGGTTGATGTAGAGGAGAATACCACTGGACAGATGCAACTCCAGACTTAGTTCCCTATCAGCTGTCTGTATAAGCTCTTGCAAAGAGGGATCCTCCTGTGGTGCTAAATAAAGATCATCCCAAAAAGAGGGTTGCAAAGTCGTAAATGCCGCTAATGAAGCCTTAGTTTGTAGGGTAATAGAGGTCGGTACTGATGCATCTAGTCTTCTAGAAAGGGCATCTGCCACTATATTTTGGGCACCGGATTGTACACAATCTGATAATCACAATCTAGCAACTTAATTAGCCACTTGTGTTGATCGATTGTGGTTAACCCTGCTCCAGCAATTATTTTAGACTAAGATGATCGGTTTTAATAGTAAAACGCTGTCCAAGCAAATATGGACTCCAGTTTTTGACCGCAAGGACCAATGTCATGAATTCCTTCTCATATGTTGACTTGGCCAAAGCAGTAAGGGATAGGGCCTTGCTAAGGAAAGCAATTGGTTTGTTGTTTTGTGTTAGAACAATGCCAATACCCCAGCTGGATGCATCTGTCTCTACATATAAAAGGCGCTTGAAAATTAGGTGAAGCTAGTATAGGGGTGGAAGTCATTACCTCTTTAAATATTGAAAAGCCTGGGCTGCCTCTATGTCCACTCAAAGGAATCCTTTTTTAATAATGCAGTCAAGGGAGAGGCAATGGAAATGTAATCCTTGACGAAGCACCTATAGTATCCAGCGAGCCCCAAAGATGCACGTAGTTCTGTAGTTGATGTAGGCTCAGGCCACTCTGTCATAGCTCTTATTTTTGCTCGATCAGGAGCAATTCCTTGCTCAGACACGATATGTCCAAGGTAGTCTAGCTCTTTGCAACCAAACCGACACTTGGTAAGTTGGCATAAAGCTCTTCTTTCTGCAATGTCTTGTCACTTGGAACTCATAGAGTTCATCTATGCCCATCATGTGTCTTAAAGACAGTCTTGTGAACATCTTCTTCTTTCACCCGTATTTGATGGTATCTCGATTTCAAATCCAATTTTGAGAAATAACGGGCTTCATAGAGTTCATCTATGACGGGAATAGGAAAATTATCCTTGATAGTAGTATCATTTTGGTGCCCTATAATCCACACAAAACCTCCAAAACCCATCTTTTTTCTTAACTAGTAAAATAGGAGAAGAAAAGACAAAACAGCTAGGATGGATTATACCTTGGAAGAGCATCTCAGCTACGGCTTTCTCAATTTCAGTTTTCTGTGTGTATAGATATCTGTAAGGCTTGGTATAAGTTGCCGCTGGCCCGGGTATAAGAGGTATGCTGTGATCATGAAACCTACAAGGTGGAAGCCCTGGTGTTGTTTTGAAAACAGTTGCATAATGGCTCACGAAGCTCTGTAGGTCCCTTGGCAGAGAGTTTACTACCTCTTGAGATGTTGCCTACTCAACAGCCATCGCTCGCAGGGAGCAAGCAGCATTTTTGGACTCAGACTGGTGAGTTGCGAGACTCTTCCTCCTCGGATTCCTTGTAACACAAGGTCCTTTCCATGAATGGTGAATCTCATTCTTGACCGTCTCTAGTCAATCAAGACTTCTCCAAGACTCTCAAGCCATTGTATTCCGAGAACTAAGTCTATGCCTCCTATAGGGAAGGGGAATGCATCCACTACCAATTCTACTCCCTACATCATCAATGGCACCTTTTTATGGATGACTTCAACCATAAGTACTTGAGGTGCTTGAGTATGAGGTGTCAGTAGTGAATAAGTCGATTGTCCTGATTTTGCAATATGGTTCTGAGAGCTTCTGTACTGGACTATTTTGTACCAGTGGCTATCAAGGTTATTAGGACAGTAAGTTGGGGTTGTTTTAGAGAAACCTGGTGCTATTGTTGAGGCAGCTAGAGCAGGTTTAAGGATGACAGATGCACTGCCTTTCGGATTTGAAGGCTGAGAGAGCTCTTTGGAATTATTTTATTACTGTCCTTGATGCCCATGTGTCAAATTTTTGTTCATAGCCATGACTATCATTGCCATTTGTTCTATGAGTTGAGCGATATTATTAGACATCCTATGCATCCTACACAAAGATTAGGCTCGTCGTCGACATGTACGGATCTGGCGGAAGTTGGTGGTGATTACAAAGAGCTACCCGCAGCCATAGTGATGATTGCTTCCGATGTCTTTGGTGAATTAGGGGTGGGTGATGGCGTTTCGCCAATGAACTTGCTCTGGTATCAAGTTGATACACCTTGGTTGTAAACTGAAGCTCACACAAGCTAGAAACATAGCTAAGGAATAAAACTAATTTTATTGATCAAACTTGCATATCTACCTAAGGGCGAACCTTCTTATTTATAGCCATGGAAGAGTTCCTACTGCTAAAACTCAAAATATTACATATATTTGATTCACGCCAACACTCTCCCTCAAGTTGGTATAAAAATATTGTCAATATCCAATGTGTTTAATGAGTTATAAAAAAATCTATTTGAGACACATTTTGTCAATATGTCTACTAATTGTAATTCTGAACTTACAGAAGATAACTCAATTAATTTCGACTCTAATTTTTCTTTAATGAAGTGTTGATCCACCTCAGCATGCTTGGTGTGATCATGTTGCACTATATTATGAACAATATTAGTTCCAATTTTATTATAACAAAACAGTCTTATTGAATTTCTAAGAGAAAAAATAAGCTCCGTCAATAATATTCAAAACTATAAAAGTTCACAATCTCCATTTGTCATTCCTCTATATTCAGTTTCAGCAGAAGATCGAACGACCACCTTCTATTTCTTACTCTTTAATGTGACTAGCTTACCACCAAGAAACGTAAACTAGCCAGATGTGGAACGTTTATTTTCTTATATCTTGCCTAGTCTGCATCAGTATATCTATCTATATTCAGATGTTATATTTTATAAAGAGTAATCCTCTGCCTGGTGCTGATTTCAAAAATATCTAAATTCTGTTCACAGCTTCCATATGATCAACATTTAAAGAATACATAAATTGCCTAACAACACTTACTACACATGCTATATCAGGACGAATATGTCATAAATAAAACAACCCGCCAACCAATCGTTGATAATTTTCCTTAACTGCTGGCACTTGGTTAGGATATCCTGATAAGTTGTGATTCTTAATGATTGATATACCGGCTGGTTTATAATCTAACATCTCTGTTTCAGACATAAGTCAAGTACATACTTTCTTTATGATAAAAAAATAACTTATTTAGACCTCGTCACTTCAGTGCCCAATAAGTATTTTAATTCTCGAACTTCTTTCATCTCTAATTTAGAGGCTAGATAATTTTTTAATCTCTGGATTTTTTCTGATCATTAGATGTAACAATCATATTAATTATATAGATTGTCAAGACAGCTAGCTTATCATTCTGGTACTTCAATAATAATGTATGATCGGCATTACTCTGTCGTTAACCATATTTATTTAAAACTTGACCAAATCTGCTAAACTATACTCTTGGAGATTACTTTAGTTCATATAAAGTTGATTTTAGCTTACATATATAGCTAGTTCCTCCTGATACACTATATCCAAGAGGAAGCTCCATATAAACATGTTCTTCTAATTCATCATGAAAAAATACGTTATTTATATCAAACTACTAAAATGGCCAATTAAGATTTGCTGCTATGGACAGTAGCACCTTGGCGGTATTAATTTTTTGCAACTAGTGCAAAAGTCTCGCGATAGTCCACTCTATAGGTTTGTGAGTATCACTTGGCTACTAACCTTACATTATACCTCTCGATCGCTCCATCTGCTCTGTATTTGATAGTGTACACCCATTTGCAACCAACTGCTTTCTTCCCTTACAGGTATAGTACTATCTCCTAAGTCAAATTTTTCTGAAAAGCATCCATCTCTTCATTCATATCCTTAGTCCATTAGGATCCGATAAGACTTCTCTAGTGTTAGAAGGAAGAGTCACAGCTGCTACCTAATTAATGAAAGCCACATATGATAGGAATAGTTTGTGAGAAGATACATGATTATCAATAAAATATTTGGATACTTTTCCTTCTAGTGAATTTCTCTTAGGGGTCTTGCACTATTCTCTCTTTATAGCAATTGGTAACTCCTATTCACAATGTGAGAATTATCCAAAATTTTGTGATGACTCTTAGAACTTACCTCATAGATATCCTAATAAGTTTGAGCTGGTACTATTAGTTGAGATAGAGAAACTTCTTCCACAATATAAGTTCCTTCTATCTGTTCTGCTTCTTTCGGTGTGAATCTCCTCGTAAACCAACTCATAACTCTCTGATTGTCTTCAGTGTGCGTTGAGTTTTCACCAAATTCAACAGTATGGCAATTCAGATATTCACTAAGCTCTACCTCTTCCTCAAAATCAGAATAGTATATAAGGTCTTGAAAATATATTTCTGATTCAACAAATGTCACGTCCATATTAACAAAAGTATGACGTCACGGAAAATGATAGCATTTGTAACCTTTCTTATGAGGACCAAACCTAATAAATATGCATCACAAAGCACACAGATCTAATTTATCCCGTTAGTTTTTCTATAATTGTATTAACATAAAAAATCCAAAAATTAGATGTTGAATTGAGAGAATATACAGTATAGTGATATATATAGATAAAAATTTTATTAGGCTATGAATTCTTTTGGAACTAATATATCCAAACAATATAGGCCTCTCACTTAGTACCACATCAAATAATCTCATGTGTTTAGAAAATGCAATTCAACTATTCAATAATTTGTCCAATAGACAATAAGTTATTTGATAAAAAGGAACAAGCAAGCAAATCTATAGAGATAAAGATAGCGTAAGCATCATTGTTCCAGCACCTAACACTAGATAAGTGCCTCCGTTAACATATGTCATATTCTATCTAACTTGAGTAGTTGTGCTTTGAAAAATATTTGTATTAAATGTCATATGATCTGTTGCAGAATCTATAATCCATCTTTATCTTCTCTACATTCTGAAATAATATTTAGACACATGTTTGTTTACCTGAAGCTGAAATTTCAGAACTAATTGGTGCATCTCTAAAGAGTTCCCTTTTTTTCTTCAATTCCTCCCACCAATCTGCATATCCAATTAACTTGAAACATGAACCTCTATTATAGCCAAACTTACCACAATAAGTACATTCCTCCACTCCTCCTTTTTTTTTAATAAATTTGTCGATCGGGCCTAGTCAATCAAGTTAGTCAGGTGTCTAGGGCGGGTCGGGTCAGACAAGGCTAGCTGGGTCGAGTCAATCTGGTAGCTGTAAGCCGAGTGGGGTCTGGTGGTCTAGTCTATTGGTTCGGCTGGTCTTCTTTTGTTCAGTTCAAACCGGTCTAGTAGTAATGAGTCGCGATGAGATTTAGAGCTAGCTACGGCGAGGTTCGAACAACGGTGAGAGGCAGTAGCGAGGGTCGAATTGCGTTTGAAGACAACGGCGAGAGCTCGAATTGTAAGTGACGACGGTAGTAGCTGGTATTATCGACGTCTGAGATAACAGTCGGGGTGACAAGAGCGGCGACAATGGCGGTTGCGTAGTGGCAACCCTAGTGATGGTGCTAGTGGGTTTGAATTTATTATTTTTTTTTTTTTTTGAGATCTAATCTAGTAGTACTCAAATTGATTTGGACGAAATTTTTAACCGTTGCGATCGTATCTCCGCGAAAGCACTCGGATAGATCTAACCGGAATCTAACCGTCAGAGTCGTTAACTTTCACGATGACGGTGGATAGATTTATAATTTTTGTTCTGAAACCATAATGAAAATATTTCAATTTTATTCAATCCTTCAATACTCATACAATTACATATATATAGTTTCCGTACATAACAAATAAGGAGAGTTTTAAAATAAATAAAGATATTCTAATATAACTAATATATATATATATATATACACTCCATGCGCACTTTTTAGCTATTTTTGGCTAAGGAGACCTCTAAAGCTAATTTTCACCGTAAGATATAAAGTTTAAAATATGCTGACAAAAGTTTAGCTTAATCGGATCATGATTCGACCTCCATCCGGCATTTTGATTAAGATAACATAAAAAGAAAATATATATACTTTGTCAATTTTTACTATTTATGTCAATTTGATTAAGAGGTCCGATAGAAGTCGAATCGAGGTCCGATTGGATTGAAATTTTATCAGCATATTTTTAACTCATAGTCCTTCATATCTAACGGTGATGATTAAATTTGGAGTTCTCTCTAGCCAAATATTACTAGGGAGTGCATATGGAGTGTATGGAAGGTAGAAAGTGCATGCATCCTATCCCTATATATATATATACTCATGCCAACGGAGAAAGCTTCGGCCGCGCCATCCACGAACCTGACATCTCGAAGTAATCAATTTCAAGCTGTTGAAGGTCAACTCAAATGAGAGAAAATTTTCAAATTGTGGAGATAAAAAAGGAAAATTTGCTCACTGGAAAATGTGAAGCATGACAGATAAAGAAAGAGAACCGATTCAAGATTGAAGACAAAATTTTCAGTGCTTTATGATAGCAAGCAAATAGTCTGACTTCTTCTCTATTGCTTTCAAGAGATCATTTACTGTTTGCCATTTTCGATCCTCTCTTTCTTTCATTAAGTTGTATACTTGTAAAAGAGTGATACTGAACTGAATTGGATAGAGTGGAACCTTTATAAAAATTTAAAGTCATTGAAAAGCTTGTACTGAGTGTAGGGTGCACACGGGGGAGCGAAAGTTTGGGTAGAAGCATTCTCAATAGCTTTCTATAAAGACTATGTTGTTGCAGCCAAGAGAGACTTGAGTTTTAGTCTAAAGGCTGCTCTTAAGTATGCAAACGTTGCTAAGGAAATTTAGTTGAGACAGAGGCGTTCGGGTCGAGTATCGGAGGTGGAGGCATTCGGGTGTAACATCAAGTATTGGAATTGTAACACTTAACAAGAAGATAGAAAAATCACTCCTGGTAAAAAGTGTTGTTGACGTAGGCAAATTAGCAGTAAAACCACCTAAAACTCACTTGTGTGCTTTCAACTCTTACTTGGCTTTTATTTTTTATTCTTTGAACTAACATTAAAACTAATTTGAGAATTCCGCAAGAATAACAGTAAGCAAATAGGTAGTTGTTTGAGGAATATCTAGTACATTAACTGACCTCTTGTTCAGTGCAAGAAAATAATATGAAAAATAGTTAATTATTCTAGTTGTAGCTGTCTTTCTATTCGCTAACTATTTTTCAGTGCAAAAAATAACAACAAAACAGCTAGTTTATTCAACTACTGCTTTTGCTCCGATTTGAAAGTAACAAGGATAGCAAAAGGAACAACCATCTCCTCTAGATGGTGCTTTCTCTTTATTAGCTAAACCAAAATTCACATGTAGGCATAACATTATGACAAATAGCTAGCTACTTCGAAACTATATTTTTCTGTTTGTAAGAAACTTACATATCAAGTGAAACAACAAAACAAACAGTTCGGTTTTACCTACTATTTTGTAACAGTTCAATGAAAATTGAAAAGTTTTTAAGTTTGTTTTTAGTTAACAATTCAATTCACCATTCTTCTCTTGAGTTATTTGGGTAGGTGTTCCAATAACTACATAATCTAGTGCGACTCAGAGCAACCTCTGTGCGACCATTATGACCTATGCGACCAAATCCCTTGTTGATGCAAACAACACAACAAATCGATAACAAACGCAAATGGATAATAAGAAGATGATAATGATCATCTAAACATATATTATAAAACCGTTGTAATGGTAGTTCGGTGTTTCTGTTTCGTTCAGAACAAGAGGCAATGACATAGATTTTGCTCAACAGCGAATGCAATCAAGGACCGACAAGACGAATTTTTTAAGACATTATCGAAGATATTCGCTATGGAAATAGGGGTCAAATCCGTATGAGTAAAATTTTTTAGCCAAAAAGTGCAAATGGTTTTATTGGGTTTGTTTTTCTTTTAGTGGTTTGAGGGGAGAAAGTTCAAACATACATGCACATGCAAATAAAGGTTGAGGTTATTTTGATCATTTTTAGTCAAGAATTACTTCGGTAAACTTAATTAGGATGGAAAAATTAAAAAAGCAGAATCGGAGGGTAGAAAGGTAATCTAATAAAAGATCTAAGAAATCACTTAAGAGTATAACAGTCTTAAGTACAGGTGTGAATTTGAGATGAACTAAATCGGCCGGCCTGCGGCCTGAGGTTTGGCCCGCCAAGCCTAGTCTAGCAGGCAATTGGCCAGATCAATATCTAAAAAAAATATTTATCATTTACTTATATCTTGATAATTATTTTTTAAAATTATTTTTTAATTTTTATTATTTATTTATTGTATAAAATAAAAAATAAAATGAATAAATGAATCAAATCGAATCATAAAAAATACACCTAACACGGCCCGAATGTGAAAGCAGACTAAGTTGGTCCGACCCGACTAATTCATTTGGCCCTAACAGGTTGGCCGGACCATCCATATTTGCACTTCTATTCTTCAGGTTGGACAATCTCCTTTACGTTTTTCTAACCAACTACATGAATTTTTTTATAAAATAACTTCTTCCCGTTTTTTAGCTAATTTTCGTCAATCCTATTGGAGATGTTTTCGAGAAGCTGCAAGGAGCGAATGAAACATATATCAGGTAATGATTCCCTTCGACAATAACATCACCTGCTCCATCTTGGAAGGTCAAGATTTAGAGGGTCTCTGACCAATGCATATAAATCTATATGCGAATATAGATTATTTTTAGGATATTTCAGTGGATGAAATATTCATTTCATATATGGATATTGACATAGCATATACGGAGTGTAAAATACTTTGAATTTGCAAAAGCATATTGCTAGCAAAAGCTCCTGAGTGTTTGCAAGAAACATCAGCCATTTCCATCCGTATAATATCACGCGATAGCATATCAGACCAAACTTTCACCTTCCTACGCAAGTTAAAGACAACAACAATGACGAACTAATTGGCCACTTGTCTAATTGGGTAAAATGTGTACAAAATGGATAACAATGATACTTGTGTAAAGGAGAATTTACACATTTCACAGATGGATAAGCCTTCAATCAAAACAAACATGTACCAAAAGACTTTTTACAGTAGACAATGCAGCATTTGCGGTGCATGGACTGAATATCCTCTTTTGGAGCTAAACTGACAACATATTCTTTACCATTCTAGTACTTTATGGAAGAAGTCCATAGAATCGTGTTGGTATCTCATTTCTTTTCAGATTGCACATTAACAAAACAGTTCAACACCCCTGTTAGTTCAGCAGCACAAATCCATTGGCAATGCAAGCTTTCAGAAGGAACTAATCAGATGACAAACTCGAGCAAGGTACAACAAGAAATTGAAGAAAGCATAGCAGTGACTGTAACATACATGCTCCATGTTGTCCATCAGCATGGCCAAGGTTAGAAGCCATATGTGCAGCATGAACTTTTCACTTTATGAGTGTGCTTGCTCACTAGCTGAAGCAGATACTGTTTTTCTTGGCACTTGATTGCTGGTAATAGGTTTCAGCAATAGTTTCAATGAAACCATTATTTCCGAAAATGATGGTCGCATCCTTGGATCCCTGAATAAATCCAATTATCAGTGTACAAGAAATGAACTAACAAATCATGATTAAAAGAGAACATAACTGCATCTTGAGAGGTTAGGCTAGCAAAATCTTTTAATGTAGAGATCAAGAAAGAGGTTGTCTAAAGATAGCAAAAGGAAGAACATAAGTTTGAGCGCAACTTCAGTAAAAGTCAATGTTCCAATTATTAGTTTATGAAGGCTTGTCAATGCTAATAAGTTTGGTTCAAGGAAGATGGCAGTTCTAGCAACATTTGCAAGGCACCTATCAATTATATCGATCGAAAGTTAAGACAGACAAGTGCTATCTAATATATTAGAGTTGAATACCACACAATCACCTATATGCATAAATATTTTGAAATAAAATTGAGCAAACACATAAATACTAGAATGCTAAGATCTACACAACCAATTATTCAATGAAAACATAAACATTCATTCGCTTTAAGAAAGGTGAGACCACAATCACCATCAACAAGTTGCATGCATCCATACTTGCTTTGATGTAGCTGTGGAGAACAACCTGCACGTAGTTTGAAAAATACGGAGAAGAAGAATGCGGGAGAAAGCATGCTATTTTGGTGGCAAGCCGGGAAGAAGAAGCCAACATGTAGGAAGTATCTATCTTGATTCCGACATAAGCAATCAAAGCAATTATATTTGTGGTAACAAAAGCTTGTGTAAATGAAACTGCTGTGAGAGAAAGTGTCGATGCAAGGCAAAGGAAAAAATTCTTTTCCACCTCAAGAGTGGAAATCATAGCCTTAATACAAATGTTTTATTTGAGCAGAATGAAGGACAACACTATTAGCTAGCCAACTTATGAGAAGGAGATGTTGCTCTCATGAAGGATCAAGAGCTGATTCTCTAAGACCCACACAATACTTTGATTGTTTGCTTGGAGATGGAAAGCAACAAGATGTTCAAGTTGACTTGAAAAATTAAACTGCTAAGTGATTGCAAGCATGTTTAAAATGAATCTCTCGCTTTTGGCATTTAAGATAAGGACAATTTAATCTTAGTGGCTTCATGATGCTTTCTTTGAAGAATATGGTGATTGATCATTTGCAGTCCTGAAGCATGTTTTCGAATTTCCCAAAAGAGTCTTTTATCTTGCAACAAAGCTGCTGCAGCTTGTTCTTACGGACATATGTGAACTGATTGACCAAATTGTTTTTGTTGGTTATGATTCTAGATCAAAGGTGTCCAAGATGTTTAATTCCAAAATACCGAGGTGTCTGTTACTCGAGATGTGGAGTTTGACGGAGTGCTTGGAGATTGGAATTTTCTTGTGCAGGATGTTGGAGAGGAAGATGTTGTAATGCTGCAACCTCAAAACTCACCACCCACTTCTTTGTCTTCATTTGGTGATAATCTTAGTACATAAAAAAGAGGAGAATTTAGGATCTCTATGGTTCCACTAATAAGGTTTCACTTTGTCATATTGTAACTGATTGTGAACCTTTACGTTTTCTTGAAGCATAGGAGGATAAGAGGTGGAACGAACCAACGTCAAAGCGAGGAAATCTATTAAGAGGAATGTTGCTTGCATATTATGAGTCTTCCAAAAGAGAAGTAAACTGTTAGGCTAAAATGGACATACAAGGTTAAATAAAGAACGCAAACGACGAAATTTATACGTAGAAAGCAAGATCGGTAGCGAAAAGCTGCGAGTAGCAAGCTGACATTGATTATGACAAGGTATATATCCTTGTTGCTCATCTCGAAACTATCAAATTTGATTATTTTCATTTGAATAGCACATGTACAAGAGATATAGGATGGTGTCTAGTCGACCTTCTTGAATGACTTTCTTGAAGATAAAAGTCGTGTTAAGAGCAAAACAATAGGCTTCATCAAAGAGGGTATGAAAATACAGAGCTAAAGCTCAAGGGGGCACTTCTGAAGCATACAACTGATGAATTGGAAAGCCAGATTGATGCTTACTTTCATCAAGGAGGTCATCTTATGCTTATTTGCGTGTGGATGATTTGATCTTTACAGGCAATGCTCCCATAATATTCAAGGAGTTCATGCAAGAAATGAAGTAGAAGTTTGATATGAACGATTCGGGTTATCTCTTATTTCCTTGGCATTGAAGCAGTTGGAAGAAAGAATTTTCTTCTCACAAGAAGGCTATGTAAAAAAGATTCTCAAGAAGTAAAGATGGATGAAAGTAATCTAGTTAGTAAGCCAATTTATTGTGGCGATAAACTCGAAAAGAAAGGCGCATGTACTCTGACGGATGCTATATATTAAAAAGCTTGACTAGAAGACTTCACCATCCACCTGCATAAGGCAAGGTATTCTTTATGAAGTTTGCTTGGTTAGTTGATACAGAGAGAAGCCAATACTTTTCACATTTGAGGGAAATGAGAATTCTTCGCTATATCCGAGGTGATATTTATTATGGCATATTTTATACAAGTTCTAAATACTTTTGACTTGTCGGATACTCGGATAGAGATTAGGAGAAGATAAATCGTAGATTGCAAGAGTACAATAGGATTTGAGTTCTCCATACGTGATTCAGCTTTTCACTTGGTCTTCAAGAATAGTCGACTATTAATTTGTCTATATAAGCTGAGCATGTCACTGAATCATCATTGACTATTTGTCATGCTATATTGCTTAGAAGTTTGTTCAAGAAGACCCGTTTCACAAGAGGATGCTATAATCTAGTTCATCATGAAAGGACAGAGCTCATTGAAACTCTGTTTCATTTCATCTAGGAGAATGTGTCAAATGAGGACATTGTGACCAAGTATGGCAGTCTTATGATCAAGTTGCTAATATTTTTATGAAGAACTTGAAGATCGAGTTAAGCTTGGAGTTATTGTGGAAGTGAATGTGATTGAAGGAGGGGTGTTAGAAGTTAAACCAAATTTAATAATGCATTTAGGTCATGAGTAATGCATTTGAGTTGTAACTCATATCCTTTATTTTTACAATTCATGAGCGAGTGCCTCTAACTCATGTAGTAGATGCATTCATTATGAAGAATAATTACATGAAGGTTACAAGAGTCGAAAAGTCTAGTTCTACCAATAAATAGTCATTAATAGTGTCGTTATAAGCAAGCTACTTGAGTAAAATAAGTACAAGTGAGTTTCATATAAAATATCCTCATATGTGGTGTTATAGTGAAGTAATTATAAGAGCAATCCTATCAAATACACTAGTGATAATGTACTTCAGCCTTCATATTAGTTATTACCATGAATTGAAGGGCACTTACGTTTGCCAACACCTTGCAATCATATCTGCAATTACCGGATCCATGTCCTTCGGAATATCAAGGCGTCGGTGCTGGAAGCCAACAGCACCAACAACTTGCATTGCATTCATTCCTTCCCATGGTTGTTGCAAGGTGACCAGCTCCCACAAGATTACACCAAAGCTGAAAACGTCACACCTAAATCAAGAAAAGAGTGAGCTTTCAAGCCTTTGTACAGTTAAAAATTAAATGCATAGGGTTATTATTCAACTGGTGAAACATACTTCTCATCAGATGGTTCATTTCGCAAAACTTCAGGGGCCATCCATTCAGCCTGAAAGAAAGCATCAAATTACAAAATAACATCCTTCACCACTAAACAGTTATTTCATTCGAAACATAATGCATTGATGTTGGCATGTTGGCTCATCATATACCAGGTAAAGAAAAACGAGAAAGAAATATGTCTAGAAAGTTCTTTTACACGTTAAACCAGGTCAAAATTGCCAAACTAGACCTGCAAAGTAAGCACTACGAGACACCCTTATAGAAACCCAAATGGCCAGATTCAGGAAGTACTTCCACATGAAGTATATGCGCCCTTAGAAAAATAACAAAAGCAGCTAGCAGGACCTAAGTAGGATATGCCATGTTCACGTGTAGAAACACGCTTATATCCTCAAATTGCCAGATTGAGGAAATAAATACAAGTTTTCAGAATTGATGCTCCCCTCTAAGATATAAATATGCATTTTGTTAAAACATGCATCCACATATATCACATATGTGCGGTTTTGCAAGTTACTAGATTTGCTAACGGCGTGTTTTAATTGCATAAAGGGAGTTTAGCAAAAGTGAGTTTCATGAAAGTGAAGTTCGGTAGAAGTAGAATTCAAAGTGTTGATTAAAACATTTAAAGGAAAGTATCGAATTAAATTCTGATGGAAGTGGAACTTAGTGTGGAAGTAGAAGTGAAGTTCAGAGTGATAATTGAAACACACAAAGTGACGAAACTCAAAATTTAGAAGAGGAAGTGGAGTTCCTTGCAATAAACATGTCCTAAGTGTAAAGCCCCGGTTCAGTTTGGTGTAGTCAAGTCCTTATCTACCGTGATAGTTCGATTTTACAATATGCTTCATTGTTATTGTAAGCCTCAGTATAGCATTCTTCATATTGTCCCCAAACAAAAAATATATATATAAATAAATAAATAATAAAATAAAATAAGTAAAAATTGCTATAGATTTTGGAATTTATGCCAAATCCAAAAAAATCACATTTTACCCTAGAGATATATAATTCTTAGTTTCTTCTAAACCAGCAGCAGTAAGCAAATTAATTCAGATCTATTATTTGTCTAAGCTTTGATTAATTGATAGAAGATGATAAAATCATACTAAGTACACCAGGAAATAAAATTCTATCCACATTTGCAAGTAATATCATCTTTGTTTCAGCTTCAATCATTCCTTGAACTAGTTAAAACTTAGAACTTGGACTTACAGCCACCAGAAAAAGGGGGAGAGAAAACAAAGAAATCTTTGCATATTTAGGTTCTAATCAAAAACTTAAATTTTGCTGTTAATCTCCTTTTGATTCATTGTAAGAGCTCCTTTCACAAAAACTTACTGCTCAATACACTAGCATCAGCTACATGTTGTATAAATCCCTCTAGCTTTCATGTTAGAATGTTTGAGCAAATAAGATTATCATTTGGTATAAAATATCTTTGACTTCGACCATGCCATCATTCTGTCTTCATGATTTATAATTAATGTGTTAAAGATGTGATAACAATCTAAATAAACACACATACAGCTGCAGCCAAGTCCTACAATACAGATTGCTAAAGTTTAGTCAACCACATTTAAACAAGCATTTAAACCCACTAGCTGGAGTAGGCTGCTTTGATGCTCTGCCCATTTTTACTCTATCAAAGACACTACTTTCAACGACAACAATTTTAACTTCACAGCACTACCAAATAATTGTGAGTTCTTTTAGAAAATTTGTGAGCTTTAAGAGAATATAGATGAAAAAATTAATGCCAGCTTTGTAACAATTATTCTAAGGTATGACATTGTGAGAATAATAACATGAACAAATGCAAGTTAGATAAGTACATCACTGGAAGAAAGCGTCCAGTAAATCAGCAAAATAAAAAAGTGGAAAGCATAAGCATCAAAAACAACGAAAAATCTAATCACAGAAATTTGGAGCTTACTGTTCCAGCTGTTGATCTCGATGAAAGAAATGTGCTATGCTTCATCCTTGATAAGCCAAAATCACAAACCTAAAGCATTGCACAATAATAGATAGCTTATTTTTAATTAAACAAAACAAAAACTTCACTATGAGATTGGCTTCAGCAAATCAGAGAGCTACCTTCACAACCCAATTCTTGTCAACAAGAAGGTTGGGGGACTTGAGGTCCCGATGCACTATTACAGGATTACAATTGTGCAGGTAATTCATGCCACGAGCCTACAAGAGAGTTAAAAAGTTTTAGTCAGAGAACAAAGATATATTGAATAACAGTATTTGAAGTTTCAAAGAAGCAACGTACAATGTCAAATGCCATCCTCAAGCGTCGCCTCTCATCTAATTGGTTGTTGGGCCGGTGAATTAACCGAAATAAACTACCTCTGTAAGAACCTTATGCCTTAATGTCCAGTAGATGTAGATAAAACAGTCACCAAACATAAAAACATACATGATAATGGAAAATTCCACATATTAATAATGAGAATCATATAATTCCACACCGCTCGCCAACTATGAACCCATACTCAACACCTCTGCCAGGAAATATAAGAGCCTTGTCGAGTCTCACCCCGTGCCTCTCTTTTTGACTACTACCTTGACATCCACTACAGCCTAACCTACAACTTCTTCTAAAACTGCTACATTGTCACACCCTTTTTCTCCGCAGCTTCCCGCTATCTTTCCATCATTCAATCCAACTGTGGAGCAGTACCCACAAAAATACCAATTTTCGTTCCACGGGTTACCCACAGCAATGGTCTTTCCATCAGCACACCATCCCTCCTTGCAACTTTCTTTGGCTCTACTGCCCCTCCCAAGCAATTGCCATTACCACTACAGGACATGCATATTCCATCATTTGACGGAACTGGTCTGTAAGAGTGGTTGTACTCCGTAAAAAATACTTTAGGTACTTCCGTAAGGCTCCCTCGAAAGAATACCCACATCTGCAATGTACTTCGACTGGATGATAATGGTTGCTACCAAAAATATTGAGCATGACCACTAACAATACTCTTGAGATGAATTGTGATAACATATTACGACGTTTTGGTTTGACAGCATTTGGCAACCCCAAATTTGCCCTTCAACAACTCCCCCTAAAGGGACTGCAGCCGAATATGAATTGTCCTTAAAGGCTTAACTCAAAGAGGAACATGAATAGAACACTGCTACTAATTACAGTGGAGGGTGACCTAGTTGGACAATTTTGCAAAGCACTTAACTCAAAAATCACACTCAACGTCACGATACAACAATCCAAAGACTTGTAAACAGCTTATATGCTCCACAAGCTGTACGAGCGAAATCAATATCTAACCCGCTAACCACTCCACAATGGCATCTTTTCTGATCGCTCTAGAACTACCACACTCAATCCTCCGAGGTCCACTGTAAGCCCAACCTCTCCGTGCCTAACTACTTCTACCACGGCACTAATTTTGCCTCCACTTCCTCTAGAATGTGCCCGCGACCTATTAGCTCAACCACATCATATAATAATCGCAATGCGCAAAAGAACTATGTTTGTACGGTGATACCAAGTGCAACACGATCATTGGTGCTTCACTAGGCTATATACCACTGCTGCCTAGGAGGATGACACACATGAAGATGACACTCCTGATCAATCTCTGCAGGAAGATGGCATCTTGTCCCTAAGCACAATACAAAGTTTGGTTGGACATCTAACTATCCGAATAATTGACCATATAAAATGGCAATAAATATTCATTATAATAGACTCAGATATCAGCAAAATTTTATAACCAGCAAATTAGGCTAGCTGCACCTATCTTCAATGGCGATGAAGCCCTTGAACGTTGAATTAGTAGATGGCAGACCTAATGCTAACGAGGTTATTTATCGATGCATTCCTATCTCAATGCAAGGAACAGACTACTTAGTAGATGCCCACCCCTTTACTTTGTAAAGAATGGATCTAGTCCTTAACATCCAATGGCTCAAACGTTTGGGAATATCACTTGCATTTGGAAGCACTCAAACATGAGCTTCTCGTCCCCAGGACAAGAATTCATCCTGCAAGGAATTCATGAAGATGGGATCTCACACTTGACGAGCATAAAGATGTGACACAACTCTATTCCATCAAGATTATAGCCGATTCACCAATAGAGAAACACCAAGTTACGGCTCCAGTAGATCTGTAAGGCATCCTAAATAGGCGACCCCTCCGTTTCACAATCCCCTCGTGGACTGTCACCTCACTGCTCTTGCAAGACCTTACTAATACTCTCACGTACAGAAAGCATAAATTAAGAAGACAGTATAGAAGATGTTTTATTCGCACGAGCTCCTTCGTCTTCTCTTCCGTTACTTTATTAGTAAAAGAAGGATAGGTCATAGCATTTTTGTGTGAAGTACAGGGCCTTAACTTCATTACAACCAAGGACAAATTCCCTATTCTAAGGATTGACAAGTTCTTGGATAAATTCACGGAGCTCAGCACTTCTACAATAATAGTTGTTCGAAGCCTATAACTCTACCAATAAGGGACATGGAGGTCCATTTCAACCTATAAATACTTATCTAACATGCCTTATTAGCCAAGAATTTCACGCAATATACAGCTATATGTTACTACCTTTGATACCTATGCTTGCAGAAAGAGTACACCTCTACGGTCTACCAGGCTGATGCAACCATTACTCATTCTGAATTGAGTTTGGAACAACATTTTGATGGATTTCATCAATGACTTGCCTATGTTGGAAGCAAGAATATTATCTTGATCATTGTTGATCGCCTGTCCAACTTTGCCATATTCATCCAATTTCAGCATACCTAGATGGCATCCTCTATAACTCACACCTTTTGCCAAGTAAATATTCAAGCTTTATGCATGCGCAGACACAATAGTCAGTGAACGCAATCAGACGTTGCTCAACACATTTTAGAAGAAACTGCATAAAGTTCAAGATAATGCTCTTCACATAAGCATGACCTACCATCCAAACACGGACGGGCAGATGAAAGTTGTTAATTAAAGTCTAAAATCGTATTTGCAATGCTTTGAAGAGGATACTCTTACAACATGAGTATACATTCAGCCACTCAAACGTCCTAATGCAATTTACAATATCTCAAGTAGAGGACAGACGATTAGTGTCGGCATTCATCCAACAACTATTGCAATTTTAGGCAGACTGGCATTTACACTTTGTGCCCTGCAGCATCAGCAGTTTCAATAAAGTTCCAGTAAAAAAAAGGGGATTACCATGCTACTTCGGAAGACTTTATCATCTTAGGAAGAGCTTCCCCTTAAGCACGAGGATGGGTCTCAAGGGGGAATTAATGATAGGATTATGACTATGAGGAAGAATTTCCCCTTAAGGATGAGGATAGGTCTCAAAGGGGAATGAATGATACGATTACGACCATGACCTATGATATGACCCAGGAGAGAGCTTACTTCGCAACCACTGAGGCTCAGATCAATCAGTTACATTTGCCCCGGGTTAGGACTCCGCAACCATCAATACCCTGGCACCTACGACCACTAATCCGTACTCCAGAGGTTCTTGACCGTTAATACCACTATAAATATAAAGACGAGAAAAATACTTAGCGTGCAATGGCATTGCTCAAATTTAATGCTTCATGCATTTTAAGGAACAAAGAAAGAACATCTTAGAAGACAAACATACCTAGGAAGAAATTCTGTAACTATTGATAGGTTTGGTATCCGAGTTACAGCCCCCATGAAGAGAACCACATTTGGATGTCGCAGCCGTTTCATAATGCGAACCTTTACTCAGAAAAAAAATTATATAGCTTGTGTTCATATAATGAATAGTCACATTTCAAATTAGCAACATCAGGCTTGTTTCTTTCAACATTATTTACCAAAACTATCAAGTGTTTACTCCACAGTATAAGCATTGGCTAATAAGATGATTGCCTTGGAATTCTTGACATGTTTTTCAATTTATCTCGCCAAAAAACTACACCATAGAGAATGTTTATAGTGAAATATAGAAATAAGCAAATTTCTGGTCAGAAAAGTTTATATAATTGTATGCAATTAGATAAAAGAGATTCAATAGGGATGTAATCAAATAATTGCAAGATCTATATGCAATTTCAATATATTTCCTTATTTGTATCTACTTTATAGAACTTCTAAATACAAAATGTCAAGGTACTATATACTTTATTAAAGCTACATTTGAATAGAGAAGTAAATGAAATATACTTGCATCAATTTTCCCATATGGAGGGCAAATTATTCTAGTCATACCATCACAAAATATAAACTGCAAACAAAGTATCAGAATCCAAAAGAGTTACTTACCTCAGTGATAAATTCCTCCAAGGCATCTCCGGAAATATCTTGATGCAAAAATCTTTTCACAGCAACTTCCTAATTATTTAAAAACATATAAAACATGGCAAGATTGTGGCAATGGTGAAACATAAAATTACTAGTGTATAGCAAAACAAAGTATCATTATCATTCCAACTTACTTGAAAAACACCCATAAGTTGCACGTACAAAATAGAAACATGCATATTTTCAATCATCGTCTGAATATGATGCACATATCATCAAAATGACATCACAAGCAATACAAAAATCCACATAAGAATGCTCTTAGTTGATTTGCAATGGAGGTGTTGCCAACTAAAATATATGAATATTCCAAAATGCATAACAAAACCTTACACTGTCCTTTAAGTCTACAAAGATAATATTCTTCCAAGTGAGACATATCCCTTCTAAATGGCAAGTATCACTATTCCCAAACAAACCTACGATTTACGTCTATATCAACAAAAACTATCATATTTTATCATATTTTGCATAATATTGCAATTTTTCAAAATCGTTGTAAAATCGCTTTCAAATAGTAAAATCAGTAATATCGCAATTTTAAAACGATTTCTTACAATTTCATAAAACAGGGTTTTTGGTAACAATTGGAGGAGTTTTCTTTAAATGTTGGTAGGTTTTTTTGTAAAATTTTGTAATTAAACATATTTGAAGTGATTTTATGTAAAATTTGAAGGAGCTTTCTAAAAAATTAGAAAATTTCTTCAAAATTTTATCTAAAATTGTAAAGGTATTAAAAGAAAATTTTAAAGGTATTAAAATAACTTTGACAAATATTATCTATATTTTTAAAGGTATTAAAAAAAATTTTATAAGAAATTCACCGGTATGTAAAATCTTTACAATTCTACGTAAAATTCCGAAGTTACGATCCTACTTAAATCGAAAGTTATTACTTAACTATCCCGATTTGACAACCTTGCATGGCACTTCCTATCAACATCAAGCATGAACCAGCACTTTTACAAACTCGCCTAAAGTTCTAAATTTATTTTTGCAGACAATATTTATCATACTTCTATTTAGTAATAGCGTCACAATTAAATTTTGGGTTAATAATATGACCACAACAATTACTGTCAGAAAAAACCAAACTAAAACGGGATCATTCTTAAGTAAGCACACCAAGGTAGTCTGCAACCACAACACCACATGTAAATCGATACATTACCACACTATCAAGATTTTTATCATGTTAGCACAAAAACGATTATGCAATGACTTCTAAATCTGGTAATCCTTCTTTGGCTTATAAATATATCTGAAAAATATATCGTTTGGATAGAATCCTTTGATTAGAATCTTATTCTCCATATCCTATTCAATATTTCCTTCTTAGACGCCAACACTATATATATATATATATATATATAGGTACTCTATATGCTATATGCACTCCATCGGTTTCTCCGGCCATATTTGACCGGAGAGACCTTAAAATCCGATCTTCTCCGTTGAATATGTAGAACTATGAGTTAGAAACATGCTTACCAAATTTCAGTTCAATCGGACCACGAATCGACCTTCATCCGACCACTTGATCAAGATGACTGAAATAATAAAAATTGACAAAATATATATTTTTTGTTTTTGAGTCATCTTGATCAAATGGCCGGATAAAGGTCGATTCGTGGTCCGATTAAATTGAAATTTAGTAAGCATGTTTCCAACTCATAGTTCTACATATCCAACGGTGAAGATCGAATTTGGAGGTCTTCTCCAGCCAAATATGGCCAGAGAAACCAATGGAGTGCATATAGCACATGGAGTGCCTATATCCTATCCCATATATAAGCAGTTCATTAGATTATTAAATTATGGCAAAATGTCCATTTTTTCTACTTGCTTCTATAAACTGGCTAGCTTTGAACTTGCAACAGACCATACCATCTTAATAAAATTTTACTTGTGAGATTTCCAATTACTCAAACACTAAATCAGTACCAGCCAAATATCAAACTAGATAGATATATTTATTATGAATATAAGTAACTGGAAATTGGAAAGAGAAAGAGTGCTTCACTTAGCAATACAAGCTAATTAAGTTTAGATGCTTCACTAATCTACAACTCCTTTATCTTTAAATCAAGAATCAGAAAAACATAGATAAGTACTGGAATGATCAGATATGAAATAACTCTAGATGACTTCCCAAATGACAGAGTTCTGCAAATTGAATAAAAGGTATTTTGACTTTATAGAATAATATATACCGCTATATTTTAAACCAACATAGTTTCAGCTCACACAGAATACATCATAACCTTGTGCAATAAAGGAAGCTATTTTACAAACCAATGGAAACAAAAAGATCAAATATCAATAATTTAACATGTTAGGCAGAAATATATGTATATATATATAGAAAAGCATATATAAATTTAAGCACTTAGCCAATTGTAATGCCCAGAAAGGACTTACGGTGCCATGCCAATCTCCACGATAAACTTCACCAAATGACCCTGTGAGGAAAGCACATAAAATTTAAAGATGATAGAGCTTTATGCATGAGTTTATAGAAGCAGTAGTTTCAATTAGTAACCAATTGAAAGACAAATATATTCAACAAATGCTAAGGACTTTATCGAAGTCATACCTAACCCTATCCGCTCGCCCAACGTAATGTCTTCCCATGGTATCTCCACTTCTGCAACATCATCAAGAGTAACATCAGATTTAACACTCTCATTCCCAGATGATTTATCAGAAGTTCTCTCTGTTTCTCCTTGGCCTTCATTGGAATTTCTCATCTCAGGCCTAAAAGCCTCTCTATGATAATTGCCAAGCATGTGGTCCTCCCCATCTTTGTTAGTAATGTGTAATTTATTGGGGGAACTGGATATATTTGGCAAATGGTCACCTGATTCTTGTTGCTCATATTGCCTGCTGACAGCAGCTGTCGTAGCGACAACAGCTGCAGCTGCAGCAACAGGAACTTCCATGCTTATTTCAGAATTTGATTTAGCTGCAGCAACAAACATAGAAGATGCTACTACAGCTGCTGTTGCAGCAGCAGCAGCCACAGGCATGTGCCTTATTAGTTGCATAGAAGAATCCTGTAACTGCACACCAGGAACTTCAGGCTGAGATGAACTAGAATCTGCAGTATCTTGAGAACGACGAGAATGATTAAGCCCCAAAGCATCAACTCTGTTTACAGGATCCAATTGCAATCTAGAGCGAACCACGCTTTGATGCATATGTTGGTCAGCACCTCCACCCAAAAGAACATGCTCAGATTCTACACCAGCTTGACTATCATACATTATTGCACTCCGCATATCATGTAATCCATTTTTCGGCAAATTCATGTTCTCAGACACCAGATTGTCAGTATAAGTTTCACTAAACAAATCTGGGGGGGCTTCAATACCACTTTCTAACAGCACATCATAAAGCCTTTGCACTAACTGTGGATTTCCTTTAGCAGCATTAAGCATGTACTGTGAAACATCCTTCACTTTCGAGTCACGAACAACAGGAAAATGAATGCCTCCTTTCTCAGAACATGATTGTGCAAGTGTAACTGGAGGGCTTGACCTACTTGATACTTTTTGAGTCTGTGCTCTACCATCAACACATAACTTACCATCCTCGGCAGAAGATTCAGGTCTTGAGAAACTAGCACTTTGACTTTCATGATTTCTCAAATCACTAGAAGAAACTCCACCAGTATCTGCGTTGCTAAAACTCCCGCGTACTGATCTCTTCTCAAAAATATCATTCTCAGAACTATTAAGGGAACTTGACAAGTAACTCCTTGTTGACACCCCACGCAAGTTGTCAACTTCTTCAGTGAAAGAATTAGTCATGAGAAAATTGTCCTCAAAGTCATTTGGTGACATAGCATCATATGGAATAAGAGCGCCAGGATCAGCCATGAGATCGACAATACACTCCCTGTAAGTCACAGCAGATAAACCTTCTTAAATTACAAAGTTCTTTAAGAAATCATCTAAACAAAGGCAGCAGAAGTTAAATCCAAGAAAAACCACAAGCTACCTTTTCAACAAGTACTCAATTGTTAAAGGTCCTTCAAATTTTGATTTTTTTATGCAAAAAGTCTTTAAGAGCAACACCAATGTGCAGATAACACAACATAACACCATGTCACTATGCCATTACATGCAACTGGGTATGATGGACCAACAGATCTAATACAACAATTACATAGTACTGAAAGACAAAAGGCTACCTTCCGTCCTGAAACTTCACAATATTCAAAGCTCCATCTTCTGTACCTGTATATTGCTTGCCTTTCAGTAATCTACATGGTACACCGACAGAATCAGCCAAAACCTAAATAAATTAGAGCAGCTGTCAACTAATTACAAAAAATATAACTATTCACTGTGACAAGAAGCTGAAAGCATTGATAAAAGATTATCAGGAAATAACATTAACAGCAATTAACAGAATTACCACAAACCCCAATTTACACCATTTTGCTATAAGCGTACCATAAACCGAATTCAGTCTCAAATGATCTTCTTATAATGTCTAGAGAGTGAACTTTTAGAATAACTAGATCTACGACACAAAAAGACTATATGCGAGATACTTGATTTGTCCACATAGGCTACAAATCATCTGTTAAATTCAAATGTGCCAAATCTTATGAGATCAAATGCGTAACTAATATTTCTCAGGCTAACCATTAACAATTACCAACATGCAAAAGAGTGCAGATGCGAATTGTATGATGATCAGAGAATATAAGAGAAAGGACTTACCATAAATAAGTATCAATGAGACACGATTTAGCACCAAACCGCCGAAGCAATTTGATGTAAGTACAAACAAGGCAGTGGAAAGCAACAGAATGGAAACTTAAAAGGGATATCATCTTTTGGCACTATCAAAAGATATAAAGAAAACAGGTACCCAAGGATCCATAAAGCAAATTGCATCTTGTGGGATAAGGACACTGTTGTTCTGGTGTCCAATCATCTGACGGTAGTCAAAGATGATCAGTGGGGAGCGGAGATAGTCATTAAAAGTAAAGATGGACTGTTGGCATGTCATTCTAGTAGCTTATATAAACAAAAATGAAACATGGAATCATCTTTCCATTTAAATTTCAACAAAAAGAAAAAGAAACAAGCATGCAATCCTATAAACATAGGCCACAGTTTCAGCAACATAAACTTTTAAAATAAATTTCCCATTCACTACTTACCAAGAATATAGGAAACCAATTAAGATCTATCTAGCCAATGTAGTTCGAACCCTTTATGCAGAATAATCTCTAATTATTTCATGTTTTAATTTCATGCAAAACATGCATAGGGATGATTCCTTTGACCAAAACAGACGAACTTCTACCTTAAACAGTAATGCACGATGACGAGCTAACCCAACTGTTAGGCGTCCCAAAGGTAACACCATATTCCCAATAGTCTCTCTTAAATAGTTGCTTAGTCTTGTCCAGGACTTCAACATGCTCTCAGGATCAGACACTGCTCCACCCATATAGTTAGCAACCAAAAGAGCAAGTCTATTTACCACATCACTTCCAGCGAAACCTAGAAATCCAGACCTTGACTCAAGTGCCCTCACTAGAGCCTCTTGTTCAAGTTTAACGAGGTCAGGATCATCTGCTCTGTCCACTAATACAGCTTCCCAGGTGATGTTACAAGTCAGTGGTGCCCCTTGTAGGTCCACAAGAGAAGGCATTTTGACCAAAGCAGGCTCAGCTATTATGCCATATAGGTCATAGAATCCATCCAATATCTTGTCCTCATAACCAAGAGCATTATAATTCTGTTAAAAGAGGAACCAAACCAATAAGGAGACAAGGTACCAAAACTGGACAAACTTTTAAGAGTAACACAAAACACAAACACTCATCTTAAATGAAACACAAAACAGAAAAAGACTGTACAACAGAACCTGTTTGATAGAACCTACCTAATAAACATCATCTATTTGATAAATTTTCAGCAAAGTACTATCAACAAGTTCAAGATCATGTTATCTGTAACAGTTCGATTGAGCTACTCCATGATTTGTGTACGCATGATGCTATACAGTCCACAAAGACAGAAATGAATATCTAATTATTCGTATATTCCATACAGAACTTGTTGTATTCAAACATTCATAATGATGAGCTATACATTAAGCACAATTCAATGTCTTATGAATACATTATCAATACATATACACAATATTCAGATTTCACATGAGTGCTACACTGTCCGACTCAATATACCTTTTCTCCTCATTTCTAATTAAATCATTGACTCAATATACTTATTCACATAAATTACGTAAAATTTCATTACAAGTAACAGTCCCAAACTCATATTAAGAGGAAACTGATGATTATGCACTTTATTCATGCTTCATGAACACCTTGGTTAGAAACTTTAGCACTAACAATTGAGGGAAAGTGATTGCCAGTCAGTGTTTGTGGTGGAAATACAAAGTTATTATGTTTGAGAGTTTTTGAAACATACTTTGATTGCTCAGAGGGTGCACAATGACATCACCACACTATTCCCATTAAAAGGTATCGCAGCTTATATCAATCTCTAACTTTCAAGATATACAAATACTAATCTTGATCAAAATCATTTGACCAAAGATCAAGAACAAATTTGACAAATACTCATGTAGAGAAGACTGCCACTTGGAATTCACCAAAATTAAATTTTATAAAAACAAAATGGTTGGTTATAAAGAACAAAAATTTGGTATAATGTTTAATTTGGTTGGCTAATATATCGTCCTTCTTTTACAATTCGAAATTTTAAAAGAATAATCTGAAAACACTGAAGAATGCATGAATTTGTTTTACATATAGCTCTGGTTAGATAGCATCAAGTAGTTCAATAGTATAGTTGGTGCTCCAAATCTCAAAAAAAAATAAATAAATAAAATAAGAAGAAGAAGAAGAAGACTGCTTGAATTCAAAAGTCCAGTTTATTTGATAGCCACTGAAAGTTGTGCTTTTCAACTGACGGCCCCAACATTATTGTTAAGCAAGGCTAAATGCTTATGAAGGAGTCTTCACTTCTTGGACTTTCAGCTAAGGTCCTATCCCTATCTGCGAAAATAGTAGACAAAAGGGAAGGGCATATACACATTGTTCACTAACTTGCTGTTATTCATCCTCGCTTCCTATTGCTTCAATATTCAAACATGAGTTTCATGAACTGTAACACTAAAGTCAGCTCGAAACAAAGAATCCAGCCAATGCAAGGAATTACTTTAGCACGTTATTACAATTCCACTTCTTGAGCTCATATTACCTGAGATGTTCAAACTAACATGCAGTTTTTGCACCTTTCTGCTAAAAATATGGACCAAAAGAAAAAAAATTTTATGCAGACATCCTTTTGATATGAGTAAACTACAAGAGCAAAGACCAAATGGGAATGTATCCAAAGTCTAACTAAAACACGCAAACGTCGCAACAGCAGTAATCCAGCATTGCACATCTCGACAGCCTTAATCACCAAATAACACATCTAAAACGAATCAGAAAAAAGTGAAAAAGAAAGATCCGCTGACCCAATATCTGTAAGCTATAACCTCAGCCGGTGTGTTCTGTGGTGCACAGGAGCCGAGGCTGATCTGCTTGACAGCCTCAATCTGGACAGCCTCCGGGTCCTCCCTTGCGCTCAGCTCGAGCGCCAGCTGTATCTGGTATTCCTCATCCATTTCGGCCGGATCCTCATTCGGCCTGCTCGACAAATCCGAATCTCTCCTCACCGTCTCAGCTGCAGAAGCAGTAGCCTCCACAGCAGGATAAGAAGACGAATCTCTTGTGCCGATTTTCTGGTCTCCCTTCTGGGAAATGGAACCAGATGGCGAGGTCGAAGTAGATAAGGGCGGAGAATCGGAATTGGAATTCCTTCTGGCCACCGAATTGAACCATTCGGATAGGCCAGATAGCGGCTTCGGCTCAACCTCGTGATGGTGGGAATGGCTACGTTTCCTGATCGACGGCGACTTTGACCGCCCGCGGCCGTCGACGGCGCCGCGAGAAAAAGAAGGCGGAGAAGGCCCGTCGCTGTCGTCGGAATGATTTGGGGAAGATGAATTTCCCCCGATGTTCAACTTCTTCAATATACTTTTCATCCCTATCTATCAATCTATCTACGTAGTTGTAGATATCTAAGAATCTCTTACATATATATATATCAACAAAGAGAATCAATTACTCGGCAGCGTTGCATTCAGGTGATCTGACTGGGGAAAAAGAAGAAGAAGAATTTGGGAATCTGGAAGCGACTATTATGTTTACGAGGAATTAAGAAATAGAGAGCGCGAGAGAGAGAGAGAGATAATCGCTTGAGAGATGGATATGGACTAGTAGGAAGTGGGTTGACTAGTTTGTCTGAAACTGTTTGGTTGGACTTCTCCATACAACTATTCTAATCGGTAATTCCATTATTGCTGCTGAGTTGAAAAATGAAGGAACAAACCGATCGATCGAGTTCGTAAATTAGGATGTGGGGAAGAAAAGGAAGGGGTATCAAGAGGGAGACCAACTGGAAGTCTGGCGGGGAGAGATGCATGGGGACCACCAGAAAGAGATACACATAGAGAAGAGAGCGGCGTGATTGTGTGCGTGGGCGAGTAAGAACAACGGCAACAACAATCGTAGATGCAGGCGGTAGGGAAGTGGGGACAACTCGTAGACGGTAAATACGGCGTGCTGTGGCGAAATGCATGGTAGAGATTGAGCGAGCGTGCGTGCAAACTAGAGAGCGGCTTTTGTATGTGTTCTTTTATTTAGACAATTAAGTGTTTTAAATTTAGACAATTAAGTGCTTAAAGTTCAAAATAAAATACAAACTAGAGAATCGAGTGTTTGAGTATTGCAGCTTTAAGCTGCTTTCTACAGTTGCATTCTGAAAAGCATCTTAGAGATGCTTTCAAAAAAAAGCATTGCACAGCTTTTCTGGCTCCCCTGCAAAATGACTATACTATTATACTATTTATAATAAGTTTGTAAAATTATCATATTATATAAATTATTTTATCGCATCTAATTTACTCTGTCAAGCTCATTTCTTCCTCCTTCATTCTGACGTCGCTCCACTCTGCTCAAATCCTGACTCTTTCGATCGATCTTGATTTTCGACACAGATGATCTCTTCGTCTCTAATGGTCAAACAGAGCTTTATTTTTTCCGTCTCATATAGCTAAAAAGCCAAACATTTTTTCATCTCCGACATCGATTTCGAACTCATTTTGCCTTGACATCTTCATCCGGTCTTGATTTCGATCTCGTTTTGTTTTGGATTTTCTCTACTATAGCTCTCCACGCCGTATCTTCTCTCGATCTAGTAAGATTTCTTGATGATTTTTTTTTTGAGTTTGTTTTCTCTTTTTTTTTTTGTTGACGATAACGGTTTAACGTGAACAGTATAGTGATTTATTTGTGTCTATGGTATGTGTGTTCGCCTTCTGTTTGTTTCACCGTGTATGGCTTAGTGCTCTGTTGTTCTCTGTTTACTTATTTTTCATAACGATTTGCAATGCTTGTTATTTTTTTTTCAAGTAGTGCCAGCAGATGGTGAGTCCTTGTCCCTACAGTTCATATAGTGCTTGCATATGGTGAGTATTTATAAGTGTTGTTGTTCCTCTCTTGATTTAATAGTAAAGCTAAAAGTATTATTGTTTTAATTCATATTGTGTTTTGGTTGTGTTTATAATTCATGTTTTTTCTTTGCTTGACATATTTAGACTGCTCTATGCAAAAGTATTATTGTGTATGCAATCTTTCATAGAAAATTCCTTCGAGCTTCTCTCCATTACGGTATAAATGTATTTCACTAGCTTTGCATAGTCGTTTCTGTTATTGTGTAATGCTTTTGAATAATACTAAATTGAGACGCTTGATTGTCTTATAACATTGTAGTCTCTTTTGGACGGCATGACAGAGATTGTTACTTTGAATGAGATGTTTGTCTAACTTAATGGTTAATGATATCATGATAGTGGAATGGATGTTACATTTATCTTAACTAAATATGTTTGGTTGTTTTCTATACTTATTCTTGTTGGCCCAATGATAAATTTTTAGAGATCGTTGATTATCCTTACTGGCAATTAATAAATTTTGAGGTAACTTTGCATATGCTTGTCCTAACTGGCCCTATGTTAATTTTTTAGAGATTGTTGCCTAACTTGCTGTCCTATGACGATTCTGAGAGTTTGTTGTCTTATACAATGTTCAAATAAAATGTTTTGTTGTCTTATTACCTTTCAGCCTTTTTTGGACGGCATCGTAAGAATTTTTATTTTGAATGAGATGTTTGGCTAGTTTTTATGGTTAATGATATCATAATAGTGGAATAGATGCTACACTTATCTTAACCAAATATATTTGTTTGTTGACTATACCTACCCTTTTTTGGCTCAATGATAATTTTGTAGGGGATTTTTAGTTATCCTTACATGCAAGTAATGAATTTTGAGATAAATTTGTATATGCTTGCCTGAACTAGGAAGACTTCCTGAAACATGAAAGTACATCTTTGTCTCCCATGCAATTCGTTGCTTTCATTATAAAGACTAATCCATACATCATATTTCTTTCTTAATATGAATCCAAAATAATTGAATATTAATTAGATACTCAAAAATATTAAGCACGTTAATAAACATTTACTGTTAAATTATAAAACTTCGAATAAATAAGCTACATCATGGCCCTAACAACGAGAAAATTAGTTAATTATTTTCAAATCTAACAATACAAAGAGAAATATGAGAAAAATAACAATAAAATCCTGAATTGTGAATGCTATGAAGTGAACTTTCGTCTTTGTCCTTTGCTTTTCCTTTGCTTCTCTTCATCTTTCTCTATGTTCAGTAGCAAGAAACGCCAGAGGAGAACCAACAATAATATTGATGACTAGTCGATAATGGGTTCAGTAAGTTAGATGTATGTAGGTCTTGGAAAGATATAGGTTGAGGTATGTTCAATGGGTTAATCATTGTGGTGGAGTTTCACTGCTAGCTAATTAAGCCAGATTAGGTATTGGGTTAATCAAGGCGCTGGTTTGTATGCGCATGCTTAAAGAACTTGCCACATTGACAGTTGATAGGGGTTGCACGCCTTGGATGGTGAAGTGAGGGATGCAATTTGTCTGGACTGCAACAGATAGTGTTGCTTCCCTTGTGCTTGTCGTAATTCTTGTTTAAGTTGATGCATCAGTTGTCTCATCGTTTACTCAGTAATTTATTATGCACATTCAGCATTCATGTTTGAAATCATCGATAAGAATTGGGTTGCAAGGAATGTACCGTTTTTGCCAATCATCTCTTGATGGTCTCTTGGTTGCTTGAGGAGAATTTGGTCTCTTTAAAAAACTTTTTGTTCCAACCGTGGTGAAACCTGTTGTGAGCGTGGTGATTCGTTATGGTGTAGCTTGATTCTCCATAAAATCGTTTGGTCCGAAAGCAACTAAGCACTGAATGCGATATGAAAGTACAGATAGAAAATAATTAGTATCATTCACCGTATAGTTCCTAATGAGCTAGCTCCTATTTATACAGAATAACAAGAGTTCCTATTGGACTCTAGTTTTTATTCAACACTAATTCCTACTCTTAATCAAAAGTATAAATTCAAACACTAGCACTTTTATTCTAGCTAACTCTACCACTTATTCTAGCTAACCCATTCTAGCTACATTGACGCAAGGGTAATCCAGTCTAGCTACTTTTCTCCTTCCCAACTACTGTCTTTTCCTTACTTTAACTTTTCACTTACAGCCAACGCAACTGCTGCATCTCTGGGTAAATTTCTTCAAGCGCTAAGGACGATCACCAACTCCCCTCGTCATCTCCACTTCACCCTTCACATCAAATGAGTATACATTTGAGCAATAGATTCTCTCTTTTACATTTTGAAGTTTTATGTAGTTATGCATGAGAAGATTCATGCGATTCTCCTTCACTTTGAGTGGTTCCTTCGTGAGTAACCCCAACTTGTCCAAAATCTCTTGAATTATGCTACTTGAACGAACACGGCTAAATTCATTGGGATTAAAGCACAATATAGTAAGTTCACTGTATGGGTATTCATAGAGATATTTTTCTTATCATCTTCTATAAATTTGGAAAATAGATTAACTATGGAAACTCTATTTGTATCCATTTTTGTTAGCACAATAGGTCCATCGTTGATAATTATCCATAAGGTGAAGTCATACGCTTGGATAAATATAGTATCTTGATCTTCCAATATCTATAGGTTAATCTATGAAAAAGTGGTGGTAGGTTCGACGATTCCATTCGGTTGCAATGATATCCATGCTTGCTATAGTGATCTTTTCTTCTATGATGGTTAGTCTTTGTTTATTAGATACATGCTCTGATACTAATTCATAAAAGAATCTAGAGACTACAAACTCGTGTTTTTCTATTCTGAATTTAGTCACTGAATTGTGGGCAATCAGTCGATTGTAAGGTTGATGACTACTAACTTAACCTAAATAACAATTTGCACCAAAGTTGTTAGCACAATATATTTTGAATTAAACAAACACAAAGTGTTAGGAAATACAAACCAAACAACACATAAAAAATATTTGCATTGTTCAGCACTAGAAATCTCCATCATAACAATGTCTAATCTCACAATGGAAGGCACTAGGATTTTAAACAAATGAAATAAAGAGAATTAAGAACTTAATAAGGCTCTCAGTTTGAAGATGTTCTCTTTATGGGTAGTAATGGATGTTCTATTGCTGTCCTCATGCTACAACTATATAGTAAAGTCTTTTTTCTTGATCTCAGGCTCAGACCTGCACCAGTAAATCAAGCTTCCCACGTCTAGTAGAATTGCATTGCAAAGTTTAAGTGAAAATAACTACCTTGATATGCTATAGCACAAGTGTTTCTCTCTCTAAAATTTTCTTTGGTTTCTTTTCTTGGCTCGCAGTTCTCTTTTCAACGTGGATATCTTCTACTAAGTCTTTGAAATGCCTCTTCAAACTTTGAAGTGAATCAGATTTGAATTGAGGTTGCAAATTCATCTAAAGGCTCAAGATGTATCTTAAAGTTTTTGCTGCAATGTCATCCAAATTTTGTTTCAGTTTTTTTCTAGTAACTAGTATGATCTCCTTCACAAAAATAATCTTCAGGATGTACTCTAAGATCTGCAAATGGAGATGGGATAAGTCAAACGAATGGCCAAGATATGAGAGTTTAAACTTGATCGGTTAGGAGTTATCTGCATGTTGGATTCTTTCCATCCTTATAGATTTGATACATATTCTCTAATATTGTCTTAACAAAATCTTCAAATCAATATTCAGATTATATTGTTGATTGATCTAACATCTTCTAAATGCACTTGCAATTGGTTTGCTCGATGAGATAAATAAAACTGGCTCGAGCATAAGTATATAATATGGTTTTGTCCATTTGGTAACTAGGCATATCTAGCACTTTACTAATTTGTAGGGTATATTAGTGGATATATGCGGGTCAGATTTGGACTGTAGATAACTTGTCATATTAGATTCTAGTAGAAAGAATCGGATATCCAAAATATGACTCAATCTAAAGATATCGGGTTAACAAGTTGATGTCCTGAATGGGTTATATGGGTGCACCAAATGGCAAGAGCAAACAACAAACTTTTCTGATTTTTTTAGAATACGTTTCTCTATAAAATGCTCTGAGATTTTAACTGTAACAATTATATCTGCAATCTATAGAAAAATTAGATATTAAAAAGTTTGTCTGAATAGAAAGATATCGTACTTTCTATATGTTGTGTAGAGACACTGTCCAGAAGAGTTTCTGTGCAAGCAGCTTCTTCATAAAACTTTTTTAACTTCGACATATGATAGAATTTCTATCCTCTTTTTCTTGTATTACTTCTTATCATACCATCTTTCAACCATAATAAAGAATATCGGTTCCGTATTTTGAGTTGAAAGATATGCATGCACAAAATAAACTTCTCGATAAGGCTTCATTACATGAAATCTAGATTGTAGTTCTATCCGGCTTCATGCATTATTTGAATCTAGTATAGACATGTTTAAAGCTAACAATAATTTTCAAATATGTATTATTATCAAAATACTTCAAAATTTTAACATTTGTTTCTCTTATTTTGCTGAGAAGAGTTTGTCACTTACATTAGTCAAAGCATGCCAGATGTTTGTATGTTATTTGGGAGATTACGAAAGCTGATAAGTCTCGATTGGAAAACAAATACTTTTATTTCACCCAAAATCCAAAACAATCGTCTTTAATAGTTAACAGAAACAACATTAGGCTATTGCATAAGATAGAATATTAATATTGACTGTTTTAATATTTTTTAAAAATACTATTTTAAAACAAAAAATAGTTTTATCTTATTTTGAGAATTTTATTTTTTAACTTAAAAAATAAATATAAATAATAATATTTTACTATCTATTTTTTTTATATTTTTGTAAAATTAAAATTCTTTTATATAAAATTATAAAATTTATTAAAAAATAAATTATAAAATTGAAAAATTATTTTCTAAATAACGTAATGCCAAAGAATCCCTATTATCAATGATGATCTTTTAGTAGAACGTCACCCCCCCCTCAACCACCCAGCGCTGCTTGCACACAGCAAGCATGCTGTCTCCAGGAGTACTCAGGCTCAGCTACTACACTCTGGTTTTTCTCTTCCTTCTTCTCGAACCAGCTGCTTCACTATCACCAGAGGAAGAGCAGCAGATTTCCCGTTTTCAAGAATACCTCCGAATTCGCACCGCCCACCCTGCTCCCGAGTACTCCACCGCGGCCTCCTTCCTATCTTCTTCTGCCCGCTCGATCGGTCTTGAAACCCGAACCCTTGAATTCGCCGCCGGCAAGCTTCTAGTTCTACTCTCATGGCCAGGGACTGATCCCAGCCTTCCCTCCATCCTCCTCAATTCACACATTGATAGTGTCCCTGCGGACCATGATCGTTGGTTTCACCCTCCATTCGCTGCCCACCGCGATGAATCAGGCCGTATCTTCGCCCGTGGAGCCCAGGACGACAAGTGCCTTGCTGTTCAGTACGTGGAGGCCATCCGTCGACTCAAAATCTCGGGATTCTCTCCCCTTCGGTCGGTTCACGTTTCTCTTGTCCCCGACGAGGAGATCGGGGGTGCCGACGGGTGGGGGAAGTTTGTGAAATCGGAAGAGTTCAAGGCACTTAATGTTGGGTTTGTTCTTGATGAAGGCCAGGCATCGCCTACCGATGACTTCAGGGTGTTTTATGCAGACCGGTCGCCGTGGTCGCTTATAGTGCACGCTGAGGGAAATCCAGGGCATGGGTCAAGGATGTATGATGGATCGGCAATGGAGAATTTAATGGAGTGTGCTGAGACGATTGCAAAGTTTAGGGAGAACCAATTTGATCAGGTGAAGGCCGGCTTAAAAGCAGCTGCGGAGGTCATTTCTGTTAATCCTGTTTACATGAAGGCTGGAACACTTCCCCTTTTGGTTAGAAGCTTTCTTTTCTCTTATCTAGTTCATGAATTTGATTCTATTGAAAAGTTGTTTGCTGTCTGGAAACAACAACAGGTACACCAAAATTATGGCTATCAAATATGGCTTAATGTTCTAAACTTAATCAAATTTGGTAGAACTGTGGTTTTCTCATTTGCATAGGCACCGAAGTACTGGTTTGAACTCGTTGTAGATAATATAGATAATTTTATAAACAAGGAGCACTGAAGTAATGGATCCCAGCGAGATTGTATTAGATGGGCCTTTCTAGATTCAATTAACAAGGAAAAGCGTAGGCATTAAACTGGTTTAGCAAATAAAATGTAAGGAATTCAGCAACACAAGGGATAACTTATTTTACCCAAGAAAAACATCACTTATCTTGGATTTGTGGGATAAGGGACCCCAATTACCTAAGAGGTAAATGTAAAATCTTTATTTATTTAAAAAAATCTGATAAGACCTAAGGGTTTCCTAAGGTTGTGTAGATACTTAAGAGCTTAGTGTTCTATCTACTACCGCCACATCTTTTATGTTTAGTCATTCTTTTGATGATTTTCTTTTATATGTTTATAATTTTAGATATTTCAAGTTTCATCTTGTGATAAGAAGACTGTTTTATGTACTAAATTAAATTTATTCCTACAAAGAATGGAGGAAGCTAACATAAGAGTCTTTGTGAGTTGTATATGCAAATCTTTTGATTTAAATTTTGTGACCTCGTAGATTTGATTTTGATTTCTTACATCAAATCTTGAAACTTTGAAATTTTATTAAAAATTATTGGAACTCCATAATTTCAATTAAGTGTAATAGAGTTAATCTGAATTGGTTAGATGGAGGCTGCAATGTGTAAATAACATTAGGTAATTCAATTGTATTTATTTATCAATTTTGTTTAGGTAATTCTGGCAAGCTAATGAATGTAAAATAACGCAACATGTTTTACATTCAATGACTGAATTGTTAAAATCTTCACTACTCATGAAGGTTTTTATTGTCATTTGAAAGGTAAAAGAAAAAATAACTCTAATTGTTTCTTCACTGGTAATTTGATGATATGCTTTCTCAAAAAAAAGAAAAAGAAAAGGAAATAGGTCTCTTGTAAAGATAAGAAGAGTCAAATCCCCATCCTAGCTAATGAGGAATCAAACTTTCTTATTATAGTAACACTTCACCTTGCCATTTTGAAAATATTTAGATAATTGTTTCAAAAGTTTTCAAAATTTTGGTGCTTACTAAGTAAGCATTACGCCTTAAGAATTATAGTTTGTTTGGTAATTATGACTCACATGAATGCTCATATAGAAAGGTAGCTGCATAGGAATCTATTTTCATAATATGTGTTTTCGTTAGTAAGAGAATACACTGTGAATGGGTTGACAGTCCTTAGACGTGCATGGTTTACTAATTGCATAGTCCAGTTTAAAAGATTTCTTATTCCGTCTTTTTATTTCTACTTATCATCAAAACAGAAAATTTTATTTATCTCTAATGCATCTCATTCTCACTGACATAGAATTCTTAAAACTCAACTCAAGAGTTGACAAAATTCGAGAGGGAGTGATGAGAAGCTCTAATAGGACGACACAAAACTTTAGAAGAAGGAAATCAACTATTCAATTCCTCTGAATTCAGTTTGTCCTCACTGACCTTAGCCAACCTGTCCATTAACGAAGTCGAAAGCTAAGAATTCTAGCTGAGGAATATTGGAACAACTATCTTAATTGTACTAAAGCATCACCAACTGTTGAAAACACTTTTCGAGACCTTAGCTATCAAGGAGTTATTCAGATTTGTGATTCCAAAGATGTTAGAAAGGTTGCTACTACTCTTCAAAAGAAGTTATGCAGTTTAATACACTGGTTACAATTGAGGATTGAGTTTAATAAAGCAAGTCAAGACTCTCAGCAACCTCTTTAGGCTGCTAGTGCTTTCAAAATATCAAACCCGATGGGTGGCCAATCAGAGAAATTGATAACATGATATATGATGGTTGCATTTGTTCATGTCAATTAACTTCGTTCCTGAAATTGGGAGTGAATGAATCTGAAATTCAGTTTGGGAGTCAACAAATTGAATTTTTCGGCTGTATTGTCACTAAGAATGGTGTCGCGTTGATCTTGAGTAAGCCAAGCAGTGGCCTGCGGCAAGAACCAAGAGTCATAATCTCCTAACGTAGATCTTTAGGATTAACGAGATATTGTTGTAGCTTTGTGAAGGATTATGGGAAGATTGTGGGACCACTGAATGTACTACCGAAGAAATGGTAATTTTATTGGCCTTAACTGGCCACATCGGCTTTTATCAAGATGAAGGCAACCATGTCTTCAGCTCTAGTGCTTATAATGCCTGATTATGTAAACAGTTCATAGTTGAGACGGATGCTTTTGGTTATGGGATGAGAGTAGTTCTCTGTCAAGATGGCACACCTATTACTTAATTTAGTAGAGCTCTTGCGTGACGTATGCTTGAGAAATTAACCTATGAGAATGATTTAATGGTTGTGGTAATGGGCGCGTAGAAGTGGCAGCCATATCTTGGTTGAAGATTCAGCATTAGGGTGGACCAGTGTTGCCTTTTGGTACCTCTTACAGCAGCAGATGTCCACTCCAGAAGAGAAATGCTAGCTCATAAAACTTATTGCATTCTTACCTGATGGAATATAGGTCCCGCTATGTGGTTGCCAATGCTATGTCAAGGCAAGGAATTACTAGTGACACGAGTGAGATTCAACATGGTTACTTGGCAGCTATTACAGAACATGAACCAAGTCTCTTTCATTTATTTGCGAACATTGCAACCACTGCAACAAGGGTCAATGGTTGCCGTAAGATGACAATCATTGCTTGGCAGCTTTACTTGAGTGGGCATATATTCATCTGGGTATTTCTTCAACACCAGATTTCATTTGCTGCGAATATGACATCCTTTGAAACTGTCTATGGCCATGAACCACTAGGTTTAGTATCCTAGGAAATTGGCTTTTCAAACGTGGATGTGGTAATGGATCAATTAAAGGACAAAGATAATGTTTAATGAAGTTGAAGAAGCATTAATTGCTACATAGAATAGGACAATGCTGCAAGCTAATAAGCACTGCGGTGAGTTAGAGTATGAAGAGCAAGATGTTATCTATGACAAACTGCAACCTTATCTCCAAATCTCTAAAAGACCATCTTAAGTTGGGGTTCAAAAATTTCATCCCATGTCAAATTAGGCACAGTGTTAGGCCTTTCTCTAGACTATTAAGTTATCTTGTTTTGTGTGTATCACAACTCAAGTAGGGCAACAAAAAACTTGCAAGATACACATAGTCACTATGAACTATGGATAAGAGGCGTGTATCACTCCAGAATATCAGATATTCTTGATGCACTTGACAAAATAATGGGCATTGCTTAGTAAAAGAAACTTTTATAAAGATGTAGTGCTCGCCTATAGAAGAAGCTACTTGGGAGCTCTTCGACAGTATAAGTTCCATATCCACAGTTCAACCTTAAGAGCAAGGTTATTCGCGATGGGGGTGGAAACGATATAAGCACCAATCCATCCATATTAAAGGAGTATCCTCGTAGACGTATCAAAAGCAAAATATAGTAGTAGAGCAGCATGATAGATCCAGATAAAGATTCGGAGCAATTTCAAGTTATGTGTATATATATATATATATATAGAGGGAGGGATAGGGGCACTCCCTCTTTAAGGGCACTTCCGGGCACTCTTTCTCCGGTTTATGGCCGGGGTGACATTCAAATCCAATCTACGCAGTTGGATATAAAGATCTATGAGTTAGAAATATACTTATAAAATTTCAGTTTTATCAAACCACGAATTCATCTTTATATGGTCACTTGATCAAGATAATAGAAATGATACAATATATATATTTTTAAATTTTCTTACTTTCTGTCATCTTGATCAAGTGACCGGATGAAGATGAATTTGTGGTCTGATTGAGCTGAAATTTTATTGGTTGGTTTATAACTCATAATTCTTCATATCCAACGGTGGAGATTGGATTTGGAGGTCACAACCGACTATAAACTGAAGAGGAGTGTTCGGAAGTGTCCCTAAGAAGGAAGTGCCTATATCCCTCCCCTATATATATATATATATATACATGAACATGGTTTATATCGATTGTACATGGATGAACAGAAAATACTACATTCTATTAGATACTTCCCCACTCCTAGTAGAAGTTCTTCTGCAAAGAACTTCTGTTACTTACTATATATAGGAGAGGGATATGGACACTCTCTTTTCGGTTTATGGCCGGGGTGGTCTCCAAACGTAATATTTACCGTTGGATATAAAGAACTAAGAGTTATAAACTTACCCATAAAATTTCAGCTCAATCGGACCACGAATTTATCTTCGTCCGGTCACTGGATCAAGATGACAGAAAGTAAGAAAATTTAAAAATATATATGTTGTATTATTTTTGTCATCTTGATCAAATGACTAGATGAAGGTGAATTCGTGGTCCGATAAAGCTGAAATTTTATGAGTATGTTTCTAACTCATAGTTCTTTAATATCAAACGATGGAGATTGGATTTAAAAGTCACTCCGGCCATAAACCGGAAAAGGAGTGCCCCTAAGAAGGGAGTACTTTTATCACTCCCTAATATATGTATGTATATATATGTATGTATATGTATATATATGTATATATATATGTATGTATGTATACATACTTAAGAGAATAACATGAATCCGAAGAAATAGAGAATGAAATAGTACCAAATCTATACCATGTACACATCATCCTCTTTATCACTTTCAGTACAATTCTTGAGAGCTTATGCATCACTTCTTTTATAATTTATGCATTGATATCTTCACCTTGTTTCCACAGGTTAAGGGAGAGAAAGTTAGTAATAACTACATTATGATCCACTACGTACATACACAGTAACACACAATTGAAAGGGTAAAGATTTTATGAGAACTTAGCACTTCAATTTTATCGAGTCTATAACAGTTGACGAGTGACATCAATGTGCTTAGGCCAAGGCAACATATAGCAATCTAGTTTTGGACAAGATATACGTAGGAATATTCAATCCAAGACGTATGTATACTTGCTAGAATATAAAGGAAACTAATAAAAATTCCAAAGCAATTTCTTAATCAAAATTAAAAGCACTTGCATCTTCTATCACTTAACTCCAAATAAAAAACCAAAAGGAAAAGAAAGTAACGAAAATTCCAAAACAATTTCTTAATTCCTGCAAAACAATTTCTCAACTATAACTAATACCTTATGATGACCAATTTCTCACTCGAACCTGAAGCAATTTCTCAACAAAAATATTTAAAACATCTATAAACTTTAAAAAGCAGCAATGATAATACCCGATAATCATCAAGCGTTCTAGATTTGAATAAGTAGTTAGCATAAAACGGAATGGACAGCGGCAGATCAAGAATTTTCCAATATTGTGAGTCAACTGACGCTGAAAAAGAAGAAAAGACAATCCGAGAAGAAGGTAACTTAAGAAGATGAAGATAGCTAGAGTAGAAGAAGTATTAATTGATTGTAAATGACAGCAAATTGCCGGCAATTTTGGAGAAATCAATAGATCTTGTCTGCCAAATATAGCTAGGAAAAAAAAAAGAAGACGAGTTGGAGAAGGAGAAGACAGCTAGAGAAGAAGATCTCTCCAATGGTGCTTATTGGTAGTTTATATCAATTTCATTCGATCCCATTTGATGCGTCAAGAATAGTTGGTGGAAGACAATTAAAAATTATTTCTCATTTGTGCCGTGTTTGACGATGTTGTCCCTAGCAAAGGACGAGGGCAAAAATAATTCGTGTTGCAGAGACTACCTATTGGTGTAAAGCCTAGTTTTTAGGTTTGTTCTATCTTGGATACTGTTTATAGCATTTTCATATTAATTTTCTGAGATATGCTGAAGGTTTTCTCTCAAAATTAAAGTTCTTTCTCTTTTAAACCAAGTAAGGCAAAATGGTAGTCGCAGATAGCTTAGTATTAATTCAAGCCATTCTTTAAAATGGGATCTTTCTATAAATGTGCTTATAAATTAGTAACTTTTATGTAGTTAGAGGCTTTTATGTGTGCATTCGTGCTGGAAACTTGGTATTGAATGTTATCTTATGTATCAACACCTTAATATACCTCTCTCTTGTTGCCGTAATTGTCGTCGTACTTTAGCTTTATTATTTTATTGCTCTTCCCATCTTTTTTCCTCCTCTTTCGCCATTGGTTTGCAGTGTAGCAAAATGAAGAAAAATGGATGTAGCTGCTACTTATCCAACCAGTACTTCCACCACCGGTCACATTCATTGCCTTCTCCTATGTTGTTATGGTTATTGTGATTTTGTTGCTAATCTACAAGGAGAAGCTCATGCATCAAACAGTTGAAAGTAAATAAGCAGTTGTTATGCTATTGTTTCGATTAACCGCAAGTGATCAAATGAAGCGAGTAAGTGTTACAACATTTGCTACCAACAATTAGAAGTGCTTATTGTTTTCTTCTTGACTATCTCCAAAATACTTAAGAGAATTAGAGCTTGTCTTCCCACCTCAATAGCTCTATCCCATCTTTGTCCTCTGAGTGAACTACTTGATATAAATCTATGTTGGTGCTAAATGGTAAAGTATATTATTCTAGAAGGATGCTTAAGAATACGATGCATGGTTGAACTAATGATGTGTTTATCTGTATCTCATACTTGGTTAAGATTTATTATTCACTAATCCTTATTTTCAGCAAATAGTTTTCTGGTGCAACCTTTTGTTTGGAAATCTTTACATGCATCAATTTTCATTAAATTACTCATGCTGTAGCTTAGACTTCTCTTTATGTGTATAGGCAATGACTCCTTCATTTCAGGGTTTTGGAATGAATGCCCATCCTTCTGAAGCTGAAATGGGGTTTGATCTCCGCCTACCACCAACAGTAGATATTAATGACTTGAGAAGGAGAATCTCAGTGGAATGGGCACCTAAAATAAAAAATTTGACACATCAGGTATGCCTTTGTTGATGCTATTTTTCCTTTCCCTTCTTATGCTTATAAATAATTATGTGTTTGAAATTGACATTAATGGTTGGGTATACATCTTGCAAGAAGTATGAGTTCCTGTTTGCAGTCATCATGCATATGGAAGAGAGTAGGATGATATAAAAATATTAGTGTCATATGACACCAAATTTGAATGAACTATTTCAGTATTTTAATCTGAACAATTGAATTATATAGATGGTGGCTCACCCCGTTATTTCTTGTTTAAAAAATAGCATGGCATACTTTGATGTGTAATTCCTTTTACAAACATCACTTTAAGCTTTTATGTTCATCTTTCCCAACATACGAAATAAGCCTTTTAGTATTTGTTAATATCTGAATTTGGGACACAAAAATTTGAAGCACTAATACTAACTACTTGAGTTTTATGTTAGTAAATTAAATACTTACAGGATGCATTATTGCATTGTATGTGTGTTCATTATTTACTTTTGCAACTTGACATACGTAAAGTTATAAGCATACCTCAGCGCGTTCATATATAACATCAAATTCAGAAACTTGAACTAGCCGATCATACCACAGTGAGTGAGATAACTAAAGATGTCTAACACAAAAATTGCAGACGAAGTATTTCTCATATTCGGTCTCCCTTGCTTATGATCACTTGATCAACTCTAGCAATATATAGGAGAGTTAATTGGCAGCACCTGTTTTACAACTTTGGACCTCGACAATTAGAAAAAGGAAGAAACCTTGATTCTAAATCATGTAAGTTGAAGTTCTAGGGCTCCTGTTGCCCCTAGTGAGGCTCTTCAGGAACTTTTATGACATTGAAGGACTTTGAATCTGCACTAGATTCGTTAGTAGGATGAAAAAAGACTTTCTATTGGTTTAATTTGAATTACACCCCCTACAGGGACAAGTTTGAGATGATTACACTAAGTTGGGCAAACGCCCACTGTTGGCCCAAGAAGCTGATGTTTCTCTCTATGTGCTATACAGCAGCACTTGGCTAGACAGCGCCTCTTCTCCCCCTGTTGGACAGTTCTCTTCTTATGTCAACTTAAGTTCTACTGGTTGAATGCCTTCCATCAGACCAGAGATCCATCTTTGGATATACTACCTCTCATCTTTGCCACTTTCTGAAACGAGAATGTGACTGTGACCAAAAGTTCTTAGTTCCTCTTCAGCATTCTTATGTGTCTGATGACAGTGCCTTAAAAGAGTTTTAGCTGCTGGAAAATTTTTGTCTTGAAAGGCACACATCTTGATATATGTTTTTGGATAGTTTACTAAAAGCTTTGTCATGAGTTGCTAGAAAACACTGGCTGGTACTGTCAGATTTCTTAGGCAATAAAAACAAAAATATATTGCATTTTCTAGAAAATAGATGGGCACCTCATCTATTTTTAAGTTGCTTTAATTAAACTTTTTTTAATCGATTTAGATCTGTATAGTTGAAAAGCTACCAAGGCTAGTTTCTGAATAAAAGAATCGAACTTAGTTTGGATCTTAGTATAAAATCTTTTGGCCAAAACACTCAAGTTCAGTCAAGCTGTTGAAGAGAACTGTCCAGTGGATTGAATCTATTATGTAGACTTACATAGCGGTCTCTGTAAGCGAGTTATATCTTGTTGGAAATTCCTTTTGAGTTACTTTCCGAATAGTATGTTTCATTTGTAGTGTCAAGCTATACATAATTGCTCTTTTGTTTTATCGACTTACTATATTTCTTTATTATTACTTTACCGTTTTGTACTTTTTTAACCTCACAAATATTTAAAGATTTTTTACTAGTTAGTTCATGCTAACCTTTATTTTGACAATGCATTTGCGTGTTTGTAAATGACAACCAAGGAAAGTGGACATTTCTTTTGTAAATGACAATCAATTTGAAATTTCGAAAAAAGCTTTTGTGGACATTTCTGTTGTCTATACCTACTGCAGGATTTCTCAGCAAAACCATAACAAATTTCATGAAACTTTAATATTATTTTAATCAATAATACTACAATATTGTAGCATACCAGTTTAGTTCTAAATAAAAAAAATGGAATCTCTCTGGATGCTATTGCTTACTGCATGATTTCGGCAGCAAAAAATTGCAACAGTTCATGGCGTTTGTAATACTATTTCTAATTAATAAAACATTGCAGCTTATCCAAAAAGGTCCTCTAAGGGATACAACAGGGCGTCCCTTGGCTACTCCAACGAATGGCACAAACCCATGGTGGTCTGTTTTTGAACAAGCAATCAACGAAGCTGGTGGCAAATTGGGGAAGCCAGAAATTTTGCCTTCCACGACTGATGCTAGATTTACAAGGCAATTAGGCATCCCGACTCTTGGGTTTTCACCGATGGCGAACACACCCATATTACTTCATGACCACAATGAGGTTTGTTGATTTGCTTTGTTTATTTCCTTACAAGATTTTTCTTCAGAATTCACAAAATCACATCACTTCATTTTCTTTTATACAGTTTTTGAAGGACACTGTGTTTTTGAGAGGCATAAAGGTATATGAGCATATTATCAGGTCCTTGTGTTCCTTCCGAAGAATCAAATCATCTTAAAGGAACTGTAGTTGAAGTTGGTAACTCTGGGAGTATAATTTCTGATGAGATCTCAAATGGCCTTTACTGAAAATGAAACTAGAGTTGTACAATACATTATATTAGTGCAAAACCTATAGGTCACGAATTAAGCTTGAAAGTTTGAAAAATGGTGATGTTCAAAGGGTTTACAAAGTTGTCCTAATATGCTACTCGAATAGAGTAGCCTTTATTTATGATAGCCTTATAATGCCTTTTTTAGTTCGTGGTGCACAATGGCTCCAATACCGGTTTACACCATTGTTATAAAATGATCGTTTTATTCAGAACCTTATCTTTGGTTGGACTCTTCTCCTCGTGTTCCTTGTTTTAATTATAAAAATTTCAAATATATTCTTAAAAAAAAAGGTTCTCTTTGGATATACCCTGGCAAATCATAAGAGAAGTAGACAGAGTACAAAAGAAGGGGTATTTGTTAAGTCAAGAACACGAGATAGAAGCATCAACGACTTCATTTGCTTTTCCTTGTAGCTGTTACCCCATGAAATTTGGGCAACCATGATATTAAGCTTCAGTGGTGACCCTCTATTTCGGAAGGCACACTAAGCTAAATTGGTTTGTGGTGAATGATGAAATGCCACTCCAGAAGACAAAAACCTTCAATTGTTACAGGCAAGACAAGGAAAGATGAAGCAGATAGACATATGGTGCATACTTCATAAGGTCTCCAACAACAATTTGTTGTTTGGTTTTGGTATGCATGGCAGACTCATCACCTGGGAAGCAGCGTCATCTTGTGAAGTGTTGGTGTGCCATGGTCATTTTCCTTTTCAGTCATCCAACAGGAGCTATCTTGACGTAAATGTTGATTGACCATGAGCTGCAGAACTTGCCTTGGATGCAAGTCCTAATGACACCATGTGATTATTGCTGCACGCAGACACTTACCTAGGTGGCCCAGGCGCAGCATAAGGTACCCAGACAACGTACCAAGTGCCAGGGTGCGGAATAAAGACTTGGGTGCAACTCGGGGTACCTCCATCATGGCATTTGGGCCAAATAGTATTGAAGTATCCAGTATCCATGTATGGCGGAGTTGTATTTAGAGTAAAAATTGTATTTGGATAGAAACACTTGATGCTGATAGAAGCGAAGTTACGAGCTATAACTAAGTGCATGTACTTGACATTAGACAGCAAGAAAGAATTGAGTTTATTTTCTGTACTAGATTCATAGCTTAGTTCTCTTAGTTCCGTTAGCCAAAGCCTATCAGGTTCCAATATTCATCAAGGTACGCAATTTTTCAAAGGAAATAACAATTTATTTTTAAGTTATTACTCTTAAAGACTTTAGTGACTAGTCCATGCTTTTTTGTCATAAATTGTTTATATTATCAGCAACCACACTATTTTTTTCTCTAAAGGTTGCGCATCACTGAACGAATCGGGTTTGGTGGCTAAAGGTTATGCATCATCGACTTTGGTTAAATATGACGCATCCATCTCCACTTTGTTTTGTAGGCCACCTTTTCAAAAATTTTTTCAATTCTTCTTTTGATGGTATGAAATATTGATGGCCAGCGAGTGTAGTGGAAAGTGAAAATTTGTTTTATGTAAGAGAGAAGAAGAATAATACAGTTTGAAACTTATTTCATACAGATAGAAGAAGAATGTAATGACGGCACTATTAGTTTGGGTGGCATTGGGTTATAATGGTCGCACAGATCGCACTCAAGAGTCACTAAATGGTAATAATACATGGTAGCACAGAGTAGGGTCGCACAGAGTTGCACACTTTTCATTGGACTAGTCTAATAAAATAGGGTCGCCCATGTAGGTTATAAATAAAATTGTTAGATTAATGGTTAAAATAGTTTGCAGCTGTATCACTCATAAACATTGTTTCATTCAGACAGGTGGTGAAAAGTGGACAAATAGAGCAAGCTGTTAGGCATATGTTAGCCAATAGATGCTTAAATCATAGTTCTTGGGCTGTCATTGGCCTACACCTACTCTAATATATTGGTAATGGTTTGCACAAAACATGGGTCTGATCGAACTGTGTACGATACTATTATTACATATAGTGTAGGTGTTTCAGCTCGCTTGGAGTGAAATATGGTCCATAATGTTAGCTGTGATGATCAACTAATGAATTATATGGTATTGTATGTACCAACAGAGAAAGCATCACCATTGTGTGTCAAGACCCAAAACTAAATTCTGATCGGTACTGAACTAAATCGAGTTCAGATAAGACCCAAACTCGGTTCAATCCAATAAGTCTGACTCAAAACTCAATAAAACTAACAACTTGCCAATATTTAACAAAAATTTCGACATGATCTTTTCAAAAAACTCAATAGGAAGACCTGTGCAAATAATAATAACTATACTTATCACCAGAAATACGAAACAATAAAAAAAAGACGACCAATATGAAAACCGTTTATACAAATACCACTAGTGGCTACCAGTAGCCGTAACACGTATTATAATCCAAAACAAATACTATCACAATACTGCATACAATAAAGTAAAAGAAAAATCAATTCCCTTCAAGGATTATAGAGCTAACTACATGCCAAAAGATTATGGAATACCCTCCGTAAGCTCTCGGTCCAGCAATATCGAATCTAATCAGTGCTCGCTAGCCTCTGACCTATCTGGAGGAGGCCAAAGAAGATAAAAGAGGGTGAGCCCAGTCTCAGTGAGGTAAAATATTAGAATACCCAATTTAGATAGCTAATGTATTAATTAGGTGTTATAGTGCTATCTGTATGCAGTAGATGCAACGATAGATCAGATCATATTTTACTAAGTTTTGAATCGTTGTATACCGACTCAGTCCTTAGCAGAGATACAATAATATAAAACGATGTTATGCAGCATTCTTAAGGCTATAATATATATGTACATTTACATAGTGCACCCATGCAAGCAAATATATGTAATGATGTATGCGAATGCATTAAGTGTAACAGTCATACAAGGTAGACGACTGAGTGAGATCACATCTCTAACTCACATCACGCTACCAGGTATATCATACAAGCATAAAGACATAATATTTTTATATATCAAAGCCAAAAGCAAGCTCAGTACCCAATATATCTTGGGATCTATCGGCAAGCAATATCATCACAACTCGGTGCCCAATGTATCCTGGGACCTACCGACAATCAATATCTCATAACTTGATGTCCAGTATGTCCTGAAACTCATCCGCTATCCATATATCTCGGTGCCCAGTATGTCTTGGGATCTACGGTATCAATATCTCATACAAGCATCAATAGTATAATAGGTTATGACAATACTTGTCAGATTCTGTATTATTCCATATCAATACAGTCCCTAACAAGTAGATGCAACACAATAGATTTTCACACAATGAACATACTATGCCTAATGCCTTCAATGCTATTGTCATTATACTCATGCATATATGAAAAGTAAGCATTGACATGTGTATTGAAATATTTCCATAATTATGCCACATGGTTTACAATATGCGAACATGCTAGTAATAAATGTAAACATGATGTCAATTAAACATAAGCATGTCCATGCATAAATAGTATGAAGGATAAATTATTATATGTAACGAGAATGGCAAAGTACGCCAAAATTTTCAAAACAAATGCTACCTCCGTCGAAAGCCTAACATTAATCTAGGAAAAAAAGGTAACACGGTAACCCTCACCTTTAGTCCTAACAATCACCCAAGTCGACTGTTTCGCGCTAAGCCCAACTCAAAATTCCTCGTGAAATTCTATTACACATAACGATATATCCATTCAACCAATAATTTCATTCTAATCTACTACTCAACCAACTACCATTACTAGTAATTTTAGAGAGTTTACTAACTCAAAAGAGACGATCGGATTCTGAAACGACTTGAATCGGAAATAACTCGCGTATTTTCAATCCAACGATTTCCTAAAATGAAACGAATTAATAATTCATCTAACAACAATTTCAATTATGTGACGCGAGAATTTTTAACTCACGTGACCGAGTCGCCGGAAAAGTTTGCCGGATTTCGGCGAGCTAGGGTTCCGGCCAAGAGTGTCTAAGGTAGTGAAAATGAGCAGCATTGCCAGTAGAACCCAATGAAATAGTCGACGAGTTTCAATTTTGTCGCCGGCAGCCGAAATTGATGAAATAACGTCCGGCGGCGAGCTCTTGCGAAATCAAGTGTCGGAGCAGAAAATCAATGCAAATAAATGAGGGAAAAGATTTAGCAAGTTGAGAGGAATGTTCTTAGCTACTTACCTTCATCGGATCGCCGGCGAAAACGGCCGGACAAAATCCTAATTTTTTTATCCCGTGCGGTGTAGCTCGCCTGAGCCGTAATAGTGATGCCCGGAGGGAGAAAATGATGGACGGAGTAGCTGGAGGAGATGGCCGTCGTCGGAGAAGGTTGATTTCGCTCCGGAGAGGGCGGAGCAGTGAGGGTGGTGGCGCTATCGGCAGGCAGAGAGGAAGGAAGAAGAAAGAAAAATAAAAGGAAGAGACATTGCATGTTAGGGCTTCTATTTTCAACAATAGCTTTCTTTAGCCCATAGAACTATGGATATTACAGTGTGCTAACCTAAAAAGAAAAAAGAATTGTCTCTTATGATCTTGGACAGCCATTGAGACAGATATGGAAGTTCGCTTCTTATACTTCTTTATGACTATCGTGCATGCATTAGAGATTTTCAAAATTTGATTCCACCATTTGTAGCCATTATTGGGACATTTTTTAAGTCAAAAAATGATGAAACATTATTTTGTTGCGATCGGCCTAAATAGCAACAACTAAATTTTTCCGATCACATTTGGTATTGGAGATTCTAAGAATGATGTGTATTAGGAGTAGTTTATGGATAAGTTGAGGGCGGACATCACGGATATTGTAAGGCTATTTGGATTTTCTTTTTTTTTAGCAGCCATCCATAAGATCTGTATCTATCATTTGGGTCAAATGTGAAGAGCAAATTCAAAATATGGCGAAAAAAGTTGATACCTTTATTTTACGTAGCTATAACAGAATATCTTCCATTCTAATTCAATCATAAAATGCAAAATATTTGCCAAGTAATAGTGAGATGGAATAATATCTAATGGTTACTGGAGTCGAAAGATGGGTTCCTTTTTATTTTGGAGGCAGACAATACAGTACAATGAACACCAATATTGTCAAATGTCAATGCAATGTTTAAAGATTTGGGACAACTTTCTGTTGTTTACTTAGTCGAGCATCTAAGAGGTCTGCTGCAGATAGTTTTACGATAGTAGACAACAAGCCGCATGGGTTAAAGAAACTTCTCATCGGCCATACCCCTTTCTATCCTATTCATCGTGACTCCATGTGTAATGATGGAGTGACAAGGGTCAAAAGCATACGAAAAAGAAAGGGAAAAATATTGAGAAAGACTTGCTTAGAACTGTTATAAAGCATTTGTCTATTAATTATACTCAACTTTACTTCATTCAGTTATCATGTGATTTCAGTCGTTGTCATGAAATAATGACGATACAATGTCCTAATCACACATGGTTGTACACAGACAAGGGTTGCAACAAACACAAAGACACAAGAAAGAATTTTTTACCTATAAATGTAAATGTGTATATGTCCTCTTGTTTCTGAATATTGTAGATGTGTAAATGATGATCTTGAATGTTGAGGATGAATTAGGGGCGTCTTTTCTTGCCGCACGTAGTCGCGCATGTTCAAGTAAGAGTTGCACACAGTTCCAAAAATAAGGAAGATTTTTTTATTTGTAAATATGTAAATATTCTCTTATTTCTAAATATTGTAAATGTGTAAATAAATTTTGATCTTAAATATTGGGGATGATTTGAGCACGCGAGCACTTGGCCTAATGATCTCGGCATCTTTTTCTACCAGGCTCAGCAAATATATGGTCAAACATAGTTGTATTATGGTAGCAAATAAGACACTTAAGAGCCATATATGGTTGAATATAGTCACACTTTTCAAAATATGGTCGAGTTAGATCACACATAAGATAATCTTAGGCGTTTTAATGGTCGCGTATAGTCTCATAACGATAATTAAGAGTCGCATTAGGTCACACAAATGAAAACTAATGAGAAAGAACACTTGTGGTATACAAGCATCGAGCTCGCATAGAGTCTCGACAGACAACTTGACGCATTCAAAAGCTTTCTAAATATTTCAAATTTACTGTTCCAAGAGTAAAAATATTATAAAATATTATCATAATTTACAATTCCAATTTAAAAGATATATTATAATTTAGCAAAAATCAATATTTATAAGGTATGTGAAATGTTTAATGTTTTTATTTAACTATTTATTAGCTTTCTTCCTAAATAGAAATTGAGATCTTTTAAGTTCCTAGCTGCTTATGTTTTCTCCCTTTCAGCCCAAGTATAGAGATCTTTTCGAGTGGCACAAAAAATAAACTTGCTTAACCAATTTGCAATAAGTATACATTTTGGTGGATTATAAAAGAATAATATATGAGACTTTCCTACATATAGAGATCACCTATAATTTGTGCCACTAAATTATCATCCGAGGAAGAGTAAAAAGCTTAATAACGGACCCGAGGGAAGTCCAAGCCAAAAGACTTGATTGCATATGATATATTATCGCATTTGGAGTTCGTGAATGAAACACAACTTGGTAAGCCACCTACATTAAAGAAAAGGACGCGACTGACTGAGCATTTGGATTGGTCCAATAAATGCATTTTTTAGGAATTGCCTTATTAGAAGTATTTTCTGATACGTCATAATCTTAATGTTATGAATATTGAAATGAATATTACTAAAATTATTCTTCGGACGTTGATGAGTATCGAAGACATGTCAAAAGACACTATCCGAACTCGTGAGGATTTGCTGGCAATAGGTATACGAGCGGAATAACATCTCACTCTTGACCGGAATACTATTTTAATGGCATATGCATACTACTTGTTGAGGCTAAATGAAAGATGAGCACACTGTGGATCATATTTCAGGATGTGTGAGAACTAAATGAAAAGATGCTTCGAATGAAAAGTAATGATTATATATTTTATTACAAAAACTTATACCAGTCGGATACGTGGTCTTTTTACATAATGATGTACTAAATGCAGTAAATAAGCTATGTTAGGCTTTTAAAATTTAAATTTAAAGGTGCTCAAAGTGGTTGTGCTTAAGAAATTACAATAGAACATAGTGCTAATTCTATGCAAGTTGAACATGATTTTTTTTACCGTACTTTCTTATGTTATGGTTTACCTAACTGTATTTTTTTTTCATACTTTTTTATATTGTTATTCAGTATCGATGGATATACCCCACTAGAGGTTAGTAGTCCGTTCGTAATAACGTATATGTCATTTATCTTGAAAATTTCGATAATAAGAGCTTGTCTTGTAGCCAGCCAGTAGGAAACATCTAGACTTTGGCATAGAATGCTTTGACACAGTAATACAAAGCTCCTATCAAACTGTCTAGACCGAAACTTGTTTTGGGGCTGTCAGAAATTAATTTTCGTTTAGACAACCTTTGGGATGCATGTGTAAAAAGCAACATACAATGTCTTTATTCAAATCAAAGCAAGATTTTCCACTTCAAGGACACTACATTTATTGCACTTGGACTTGTTTGGACCAACCACAACAGCAAGCATCGGTGGCAAGTATTATTGCATTGTAATCGTTGATGATTACTCTAGGTATTGTAGGGTATTCTTCCTTGCGCTTAAAAATGATGCATTTAAGTTTTATTCTGTGTTTGTAAAATAATCCAAAATATACTTGGCATGGATGTTGTAGCTATTAGAAGTGATCAAGATAAGGAGTTTCCGAACCAAAAATTTGGTGAAATTTGTGAAACAAATGGTTTAACACATAATTTCTCTACACCCAAGACCTCATTAAAACGGTGCTGCTGAAAAGAAAAATAAGGTATTAGTTGAAATGTTTAGAACTATGTTGTGTGAACAAAATTACCTAAGTATTTCTGTATTGGAGGGGTAAACTGCATGCTATATAACTAATTGTGTGCTAATAAGGCCATGTTTAAAAGAACCCCATAAAGTTACTTAAAGGTAAGAAATAAGATTAGCTATTCTAAATCTTTTGGATGCAAATGTCTTGTTTTAATTAATGGTAAAGAAAATCTTGATAAATTTGATACTAAAATTGATGAAGCTATTTTTCTTGGATTCTCTAATTATTCTAAAGCATATAGATTTTTAAATGGACTTTATCAGTAGAAGAATGAATTCATTTAGTTTTTTATAAAACTAACTTTGTGTCAAGGAAGGATTTAGCTGATGATGCAAGTATAGAAAACGCGAAGAGGAAAAGCAAAATGTATAAACTAGTAGAGCAACAATCAATTGAACCTGATATCAGAAGTAGTTCATCTTCAGTCTACTGAACCTCAACCATAACCTGATCTAGTAAACGGAACAACACGAAGTAATACGAAATAGTACACTACATTTCAAATACAATTCTAGTTATCCTCAACAAAACATAATAGGTGATATCAACGAAGAGGTAAGAACAAGATCGCAACTAAGAGTTATGAACATTTTGCTTTTGTTTCACCGTTTGAGCCTAAATGTTTTAAGGATGTATAGGTTGATGATTGTGTATTGTTGCTATGCAAGAGGAACTTAATCAATTTGAAAGAAATAGTGTTTGGCAACTAATTCCTAAGCCTAAAGATAAAACAATAAATTGGAACTAAATGCGAGTTTTGTAACAAAAAGGATGAAAATGGTAATATAGTGAGAAATAAAGCTAGGCTTGTAGCTCAAGGATATTGTCAAGCATGAATTGATATTGACGAAAGTGATGTACCTATTGTTCGTCTTGAAGCTATTCATGTGTTGCTTGGTTTTGCTTGTTTATGAATTTCAAAATATTCAAATGAATATTAAAAGTATTTTTAAAATGGTTTTATAAAAGAAGAAGTTGTTGTTAAACAACCACCCAGCTTCTTGATTTTTCCGATCATGTTTTCAAGCTCTCAAAGGCATTTTATGGACTCAAACAAGCACTAAGAGCTTGGTATGAGCACCTAAGTGCATTTTTTATTGGAAAAAGGTTTTTCTTGTCTAAAGATTGATTTAACTTTATTCATGTTTCATGATAAAAATGATATCCTGTTTGTAAAAGTTTAGGTTGATGATTTTATATTTGGTGCTATTAATGAATCTTATTTAAGTGGTTTGAGAAGTTGATACATGGAGATTTTGAAATGAGCATAATGGGTCAACTTAACTACTTCCTTGGATTATAAATCAAACAATCGGGACAAAGGATTTTCATTAGTTAAGAGAAGTACATTAAGGACTTGCTCAAAAAAGTATAAACTAGAAGACGCAACTCATGCCACCAACAACCAAACTAGAAAAAGATGAAGTAGGTAAGGTAGTAGATCAAAAACCATACAAAGATATGATTGGCTCCCTCCTATACCTTACTACTAGTAGACTCGGATATAAATTCAGCGTTTGTTTATGTGCTAGATATCAAAGTGCTCCTAAGAATCACATTTAGTTGCCGTAAAAAGAATTTTAGATACGTTTAGAAACCACAAATCTTCCCTTATTCTATCTAGTAGGTTGTGCGTTATATTTAGTTGCTTATGCATGTTGTTTAGCTGGTTGCAAGCTAGATAGAAAAAAACACTAGTGGTTCACGCCAATTCTTATGAGGTTGTTTGATTCCTTAGAATTCAAAGAAGTAGTCTTCTGTAGCTCTATTAACAGCTGAAGTAGAATATGTCGCTACAGAAAGTTGTTGTGCACAGGTAATTTAGATCAAACAACCAACTCTTAGATTTTGGTTTTGATTTGAAATATGTCTCTATATTTTGTGATAATACTAGTGCAAAAAGATCCTATGCAACACTCATGTACAAAATACATTGAATTAAAATATCATTTTATTCGTGAGCATGTGGTTGCAACGATATTGTTTTGCATTATGTAAATACTAAAAATCAACTTGCTGATATTTTTACGAAGACTTTGGAAACTAATCGCTTTTCAAATATTTGCAATGACATTGGTTTGTGTTATTTATAAATTTGTATTTTTAATATTGTTTTATGATATTTTGAGTTTTCGAATAATGTTTGTTTATGATTAATGCTTTTATGTAGTTGAAATTTTCAATAAATGAAATTGTGATGATCAGTAATGCTCATCTTGGTATGGATATAAACTATTGTCTTTCGACTATTTGATGACAAGGAGGACAAGATCACTGAGAATAATTAGCAGGATTGAAACTAGAAAGGGAGAGAAGATGCTAGCAGATCAAGGGGAGAATTGTTGTTGAAATCTTGACAAAATGAAATTAGAGAATTCCTTCAAGGAACTCTGAATAAAGAAAGTTCACACCTTAATTTACAACACAATAATGATTCATTATAAGATTTTGTTATCATTAAAATAGGGGAGATTGTCGTGATTCCTGTTATTTTTATGATAACAAATATGGAAGAATAGCATGGAAAATCTTAAGCATACTTCGTCATGCATAGATGAAACTCATGAAAAGATCGAATCAAGAATGCATTCACATTGATCGAAAAACTTTGCTAAAGATATGAAGTTGATATATTGATCGTTGAAACTTTTTTGGACAAACAGAATACTGATCAGTTAGTCACTTTTTGATTGAATTTGTGAGCATTCGAGGCAGCTGACCGTAGCCTTACCTTTTGGGAACTTGTTAAAGGTCATGCAGATTATTGAGTTGATTGTATCACAATCCACGCTAGAGACACATTGGAGTATGGCATCCTAATCAGCTTTAGATGAAATTTTACTACGCAAGTGTTCAGGTTGATATCTAATTTACAAGGAAAGTCTAGAACATATTTTGGACGAGATTTTGGAAGCAATTCAAAGTCATATCTAGAGGACTTATTAAATAATATATTACTACAAATCCACACCAAAGTTTCTAAAGGACTTGATGAACATCCGCCGGTAATCAAGGTGTACATAAGAAAGAAATCAGATGTTGTCAAACTTGGAAAGTTCCTAATCAGATTTGAAGCTCTCTCTTTATCTCTTTGATCGAAATTTAATGTTGTAAAGTTGCAATCTGTCATATAATGTTGCAGGAGTATATTTGTGCAAATTTCTCGTTAAAACAAAAGGAAAGATTTTTGCAAAGAGAAAGAGTCCAACAAAAATGTACTCTTCTCAGACTTCTGGATTGTTGATCGGCTCATCATATTTTGAGCTTATTTTCTCTCACCTCAACCATCCGTTTAAAGATCTGTTTTCTCTTTCTTTTATTTTTACAGGTTAATAAGACACATCAAACTTATTGCATACCAAATTTGAGCAAATATTATGAGGTCATGAAAAGAATCGAAAAAAGTTACTGTAACAGATCGGCGAGAATCAGAGATATCTGATCTGTACATCAACTTTCAACTTTGATTTCTCTCAACACCGTCACTCTTTTGGAGATCCATTTTTTGCAGCATGTAGTCAATATTGCAAAGTTACACTAGACCAAACTTGAGTGGAAAATACACATTATGAAGTTACAAAAATGAAAAATGACAACTTGGTATATAGATTGCTAGTTGCACTGATTGAGTTCAGATTCAATTTATGAATTGGTTTGGATTGTTTGAAGCTATTAGATGGAGATCTAGTGTATAAAGAATTGATATGGAACCTGCAGATATATTGAATAAGTAAGATCCGATTAGTAGAAAATTCAAAATTCAAATTGAATAGATCAGCTCAAGAAGGAAACCCGCAGAAAGTATTATTATCTACTTGTGAAATGTTTCTAGTATAGAATCACTAAATCCGAGCCATTCAAGTTATTTCTTCAACATTGCATATTCAAAGGGAAGTACAACGGATAGAAGAGGTCTGCAGTAATAAGTAGAATAAATAAGAACATGAGAGAGTGAAGGATAACTAATTGCAAATAGTGAGCATCTTGCAGAGTTTTCTCATTTGACTATCGTGATCCTTTTGTATTTTCTTCCTTGAGGTATTTCTTATTATTTTGAGAGTGATATGATCCTTATAAAAGTTTTCAATACCGTTAAAAATCTTTTATAAAAGTTTTTTTAATATTTTTTTAAAAAAATTTTTAGTACATTTAAAAAAAATTAAAATTCTTTTAAATTTTATAAAAATTTACTCTAGATTTTATAGAAAACTTTTCAAAATTATAATTTTTTTTAGAAAACCTTCAAAATTTTATAGAAAACTCTCTAGAATTTTATAAAAAAACTCTTTCAAATATAGTTAATTACAAAAAAATTTTCAAAAATAAAATCGTATAAGATCGTAAAAAGACCGGAATCTTACCGCTTTTAAGATTAAAATCAGGATTTAGTTGGGATTTTACTAAAAAAATATTTCACTTGAGATCGAGATCGTTTAGGTGAAGTAAAATCATAAAATCGTAAAATTTTAAGATTTAAATAGGAATTTTGATAACCTTGGTTGAGGCTGAGGTGTTTAGCGGAGCATCGAGTATCGGTTCTATGTTGGCGAACGATAGTGGATTGACTTGTAGGCGTACAAGTGTTGTGGACGTAGGCAAAATTGAGCTTGCTGAACCACATAAAAATTATTGTGTCTCGTCTGATTGACTTTTCAATGTTGATCTATCATACTAACATCTTTGTTTTGTTGGACCAGTAGGCAATACAATTGACCTTTTTATTGTTATGTAGCCAAAAAGTTTAAATTATCCTTTAAGAATTTTCTACAACTTAATTCACTCCCCCTCTTCAGCTATTTTCCAAAGGATTCTCCACATAAACTACTTAATTTATTAATAAATACATATTTAAAAATACTATTTTCACTATTGTAGGACCCACTTTAAAAGAGACGCAACGTAGATATGGAGCTAATCGAGAATCGGCACAACATATTTATAACGTTCGAAAGAATAAGATAGCTATATAATAATACTGATGACAGGCCTGTTGAAGAAAACTCAATGCGGCCTTTAAGAGAATACATGCCTTCGGTCCATATATGTACTCCTATCGATTGTGAAGGAAGGGTTTGGATTGAAAAACATAAACTTGAGTTGTTAATGTATACATATATCACTACTATAATAATTAGCATTACCGATTGAATTTTACCGACTAAACACTTGTAGTAGGTAAATTCGTCAAATACCGACTAAATACTAGCCGGTCGGTATTTTCTTTAAGTTTACCAACTACTTACTAAACCAGTCGGCAACGTAAACACATTACCGACTTACAAACCAGTTAGTCGGTATAGGATATGTATATTACCGACAGTATACTATATCAGTCGGTAGTGGATATATTTTACCGACTGGGAACCAGTTCAGTTAGTAATGAGTATGTAAGTTCCTGCTGTATACTTTTCTAAACGTACGGTAGTGGATATATATTACCGACTGGAAACAATTTTTGTCGGTATGGGATGTAAATTACCGACTAACTAACCGTTTAGTTAGGAGCATAGTTTAATCGCAGTGAACCAAGACATAATGTGTTGGTTCAAGTTAGATATCTTATGTGCTACATGAGTTTAATCTTAGTACGTTTATTTTTTGCATGGAGCAAGTAATTTTCCAGATGACATACTCATCTTGTTCTAGTTTTTGGGTTTGCAACATGCATATATGTAGGTATATCCCTGTTGTAAGTCACGGAATTCATTCAGTAGAATGTCCCTCCGCCTTCTATATATTGTTTAAGTCATCATGGACAAATTTTAGAGGCGCTGCTACATACTACAATAAAATTTTTTGTTGCTTAATGATATATATATTAAAGGAATATGGTAAAGCACATGGAAGGACAAATGCTATGTTCTGTGCTTTAGAGATAATTATGGGGGATAACTACAGAAAATATGGAATGGTTGTTTCATGCACATTAAGTGTTTTTTATGTTGCTTCAAATGATCATGCATTATGTGTTATTCTCATTTTTAGTAGCTTTTAACTTTATTCTGTTGAAGTTAGATGTTTTCTGAGCTTCTGGGATTGCGTTTCCAACATTCTAAAAAAGATTTTTTAATTTTATAACTTCTAATAATTTTTTTGTCCTAGGCATGAAGTATACTGTTTATTATTTTGGATTTTTTATGCAGATTCCTATCCATGTTGCTATAAACATTCCACTTGAACTCATCGTATGCATGTTAGGATTTTGTTCTTTTCTAGAGAAGGATTGTTCCATATGGCATAATAAAATATTTTCTTGCTTTACTGGTTGTAGGAGTGCTTTTCAGATATAGCAACGGTGCTTCGTTGCAAGTAAATTATTGTTTTTCTTTACTCATTGTATTTGAATGTATGAGATGATATATGTATGGATGCATTCCAAAACTAAATTGTAATTGGTTTATTATGCATTTTCAATGAACATAAGTACTTACTTTTCTTGAAATTATTTGTGTTGAATGTTGTGATATTTAGATTATTTGTGTTCAATTGAATGGTGTGAATGAAATATTGTTGATATATAAATTATTAAAAATAGCAGTGATTTGTTGCGACAGTTGTCAAGTTTGGGTCCATATTGAATGCGGGGATTTTAGCAGAAATTTAAATGTTTGTGTAGAGATCATAGGATAAGAAATTTCTTTAAAGGATATGATGTTTGGAGTGTTCTTTTAATGTTTTAAGCATGTCTTTACTGTAAAAAAGGATATGGAAGATATGGAGTACTTCTGCCTAGATTGCACCTCAAAGCTTGGTCTTGAGATATTGAATCCATTAAGGAATTAACGCAGTTTGAAGGTACATGGGTGTTTGTTTTACTTATTATGCATCAATGGTATTGTAAAATAAATGTTTAATGCTAATTCATCACCTTCTGTGCTGAAGCAGGCGCTAAAAGTAAAAATTGGAGGTCTAGTGTTAAAGTCAAGAGTACAGGAATGTCACTGGGAAAATGGGTGAGTAGCTGCATATTTTGTCTTAGTAACATCTTATTTCAAAGACATTATGCCCTCATATTGGATGTTATCTTCCTTTTGCAAAGATAGCCTTTTCTCATGATTTAGCTCTTACTCGGTGACTTCTAAGATTATTTTTAACTTTCTTTGTCAATGTTAGTATTTGTTGTTGCCTTTGCTTTTTCCATATACACTTTAAAATTTAACACCTTCTCTATGAATATATGTTTGACCCCTAGACAACTTTCACTATGCTGTTTATAGATTAATAATTTAGTTCTTACTCTGTGTATGGGGTGCAGGTAAACCAGTATCAAGCATCAATTGCTCCAAGTTTAAACAATGCCAAGAAGTTACCTCTCAAAGTTAGGAAACAAAAGTTGCTTGCCCTTCTATACGGTTAGTGTCTCTTAATTTTTAAGAGAAAGGTCTCTGAAACATGCAGTGATACCTGAGGTTAGAATTGTTAAACATGCTTATTTGTTTCACTTGCAGAACCATATGAACCAGTCTTTGCTAAAGGAACGACAGAGCGCTGTGCGATATGCAGATGGGTTGAAGACTGGGACTACAATAAAATGATTATCTGTAATAGGTAGTTCTTGTTATTATAGTAATATGAAGTTCTAAATTGGAATAAGTATTCTTAGCATTGAATTTATGTGATGTCAGATGCCAAATAGCTGTCCATCAGGAATGCTATGGTGTGAGGGGCAAAATAGATTTTACGTCTTGGGTATATAAAGCATGTGAGACACCCAAAGTACAACGAGAATGCTGTCTATGCCCTGTAAAAGGTGTGTGTCAATGTGCTTTTTCTTTGTTTCATTTGAAGAAATGTAATCACTTACAAGAACGACCTTCTGTGTAGTGAGTGCTTGTAGCTTGTTTGTATATTTTTGAACATACACTAACCTGTAGAAGCATGTAACCTACCACGTAATTGAGTTCATGCCTGTTATTACTGCTATAGTTATCTTTTAATGTATATCAGGAAACCATCTTCTCTTGTCTGGAGCACCTTAATTTTATTTAATTTTATTTTTTTGTTTTCACTTTTGGTGTAGTTTCCATGGTTTAGATGCTTTTTTGTTGTTTAAAGATATTTGGCACTCTTTTATTGTTTTCTAGGTGGTGCTTTGAACCCTACTGATTTTGGTATGCTATGGGTCCACATAACTTGTGCATGGTTTCAACCTGACGTATCTTTTGCAAATGAGGAAAATATGGAGCCTGCTGTTGGCATAGCAAACATACTATTACAATTATTAGTGAAGGTTACTATGTCATTTTTTTTATGTGCGGGTGACTTTTGCATCTTGTAAGATGCTCAACTGATGTTGTTTGTTTTCATTATAGGCATGCGTGATATGTAAGCAGATGCACGGTTCTTGCTTGCAATGATACAGGTGCTCCACTTGTTATCATGCAACGTGTGCATCTAGGGTAGGATATCGCATGGAGGTGTGTTTTACATGATTGCCACAACATTAATAATAAATTCTTTTGTTGTTTCATGCATTTTGCATCTTGTCTCTTATGATCTCTTTCTTATTTACAATGTGTTTTTCTATAATATTATAGATGCACTGCTCAGAGAAAAATGGAAAGCAGACAACAAAAATGTTCACATATTGTGCACATCACAGGTAAGGTTCTGTCAATAACATTTAATTTTATATATGCTTACCTGCAGAATTTTTTATTGTTATATATGAACTTCCCTTTTTCTTATTATTATTTTTTTGTTTGTTATGTATATAGTTAGTAGAGATTCTGAGCACTTTGCTCAATTCACATGATTGTGAAGTCACTAATTTTATGGTGTATGGCCTAACCTGAAGATAATATTTTTCTTCATGCTTTCATAGTTTTTGTGCCATTAAATTTCATTTGAATGTGCTATCAACATTCCACTTGAACTCAAAAGCTCCTCATAGGTAATAGCCTTCTCGATGTGTATGTAATCTCCTCTACATTTTTTTTATAGAATTTGTTTATATCACACATGCTACTTCTAATATTCCTAGAGACTGCATGTTAGGATTTTGTTCTTTTTAGAGAAGGATTGCTCCATATGACATAATAAAATATTTTTTTATTTTACTGATTGCAGGAGTGCTTTTCAGATATAGCAGCGGTGCTTCGTTGCAACTAAATTATTGTTTTTCTTTACTCATTGTATTTGAATATAATGTATGAGATGATATATGTATGGATGCATTTCAAAACTAAATTGTAATTGATTTATTATGCATTTTCAATGAACATAAGTACTTACTTTTTTTGAAATTATTGGTGTTGAATGTTGTGGTATTTAGATTATGTGTTCAATTGAATGATGTGAACGAAAATATTGTTGATATATAAATTACTAAAAACAGCAGCGTTTCTGAACAAAATTCAGAAAAAATGCCGATTGCACAAGCATCAGTCGGTAACATCATTTAAAAGAAAATACCGACTGAAAAATTGGTGGCTAAAAGTACCGATTAACTCTGCGGATTACATCAACAGTCGTAAAACGGCTGATTTTACCGACTAAACATGTAGGCGACAATTGCCGACTAGCCAGATAGTCGGTAATAACTATAGTTTATGACAATACTCCAGACCCAAAAGACAGTCGGCAATTATCAACCAACAGATTGGTCGGTAATTTTCGACTACATTTATAGTTGGTAAATTACCAACTGAAACATCGGTCAGTATTTACCAACCAAAACACTAGTCGGTAATTACCAATCAATATATTGGTCGGTAATTTCTGATTGCATTTATAATCGGTAAATTACCAACTAAAACGTTGATCGATATTTGCCGACCAAAATGACAGTCGGTAATTACCAATTGAACACTCTATTGGGATATACCGACTAATATTCCTAAATATCGATTATGTTCCTGGTCGGTATTCACTGACTATTTTTTTAGTTGGTAATTTACTGTACACTACCGACTGATACTGGATGTTGGTCGGTAATTAGTTTACCGACGAACGTGTTTTTAGTCAGTAATCGTATATGCCGACTGAATTATACAAATTACCGACTGATTTGTTCAGTCATTGATTCCATTATTTCTAGTAGTGTATGAATTTTGGTATGAAATGATTGAATTATTACTTATATTTTAATGTATATATGCTAGATAAACAATTGTATTTTTTGTTTACCTCGGAAAAGTTTGATATTGATTTTAAAAATCCGAATTGGAAGAGATGCTTGCATGACATAAATATAGAGCACATCCGCAATTTACAATGATAAAAGATGAAGAGATAGGAAGAATCGACCGACTAAATAATTTCTAGGAAAGCGGTTGAATTTATGAATGGTTGTTACTTTAAAATATATTCGAAATTCGATATGACATATAACTGTAATATACATAATATCATGATTACTTTTAGCATAACATAAGTTTTATAATCTGCCAAATTATCAATTTTGCCTCTACAGGAGAATGTTAGAATTTGCTTTAGAGTTGCGGATTAACAACTTAATCCCTATTTATGGTACAAGTGAAAACATGCAAGTATTTCTTATTGAACATTAGATATAATAACTGTAGAAAGAAATAGTACTACTATTTTAGTCATATATATATTATAAAAAATATGTAGTGTTAGGAACCACATGAGATGTAAATACATATACTATAAAGCAATGATTATACTAAATTAATTGCAAGAGAGAATGACTTAGAACTTTGGGTGAGAAATACCACCAGTGTGACCCAAAGTGTACCAAAATATGATCGTGCTACCAATGCGACCAATATAGGGTCGCATAGGTCTTGTTAGGGTCGAACAATACGGGTCATACTTGATTACATGTTAGAATAAAATTTAAGAAATAATAAAGTAATTATTTCAGTAGGACTCGAACTTGAGTCTTTTAATAAGATGAGACTATCATTATCAATCAAACTACAATATATCTATAAAAAATTTACAAATATATATCAATTAAAGTCGTGCGACCTTCTGATATCTTGTAATAGTCTTTTTCTAAATTAATGCTTGTTCAAGATCTTTTAAAAATGCACTTAGAATCATGCTGTAAGATTGAATAAAAATCACTTTTTGTAACTTAAAGAGTTTTCAACTTAATACTACAAACTAAATGGAAAGTATTTGGTCTTTTCTTATCCAAATTATCAGAAAAATAAAATTTTAAATGTGGCTAGAAAAATCCAATTTGAGTTCGATGTGATCTATTTAGGAGAAGTTTGGCCGAAAGTTCTAACTCTATTTCATTTCTAAGTAAATAATTTATATTTTTCAATAATTTTTTCTATAAGTTTTTTTAATTTTAATAAGAACAAAAAAAATTATATATTATAAAATTTATACATATATAATTTTTATTTTTGTTAAATAAAAAAAGTCAAATCTATTACCAAAAAATTTATAAAATAATTTTTTATTTTAAAAAAGTTTTATTTAGGCTCTCCGAACATTTCCTTAATCAAATAACCCGAACGTAAATAGATGCAGACGACGACCAACAATCTTTCACTATCAACGTTTCTTGTCGGCAACTTTCCGAGTTCAAACAAAACAATGTCCTTTTATTTCTTCCCCATGGACGCCACCGCAGCAATTCCCTTTCAGTGGATTCCAGTTCTCCGACTCCAGCAACGAGCTTCTCAATCTTTCGACTACCATGGTGAGATTTCTCTAATTGCTACCATCTTTTTTTTTTTTTTTCTGCTAACTCAAAACTCGATTTCTTCAATGTTTTGGATGAATTATTACTAACCAGAGAAAGGATTAAACTGTTGGTAAAGTTTTGTTTATCAAGAAAACGGCTTGCTGAAGTAGTTTATCAATCTCTGATTCCTCTTACGTGTTCCCATCAACCAAAATTTTGGTTCCGATTTATTCTCGGGAAGTAAGCGTGTGTTTGATCAAGGGATTATTGAGTGAATTATTAGTGTAAGAATGAATAAGTTGTTATACAATTTTGAATTCTTCTTAGGACTGGTTTGGAGTTTAGTTTGTTCAGATTTTTTTAAAAATTGTTATTATTATTATTATTATTATTATTATTATTATTATTATTATTTAGAAGAATTTGTTTGTGGAACAAGCGGTTGTCATAATTACTTGTTAGGACTAATTTTTACATTCTGGTTTGGTTAAATCTTCTTAGGCCTGGTTTGGAGTTTAATTTTTGAGGAAATTTGTTTGCTCAACCTCACATCTTTTTGTTATCATGTTTCCAGGTTTTGTTTTGTCTTTTTTTTTTGCTCTTGCTTGCTAATTCTTCCTAATATTAGAAACTTATGGTCCACCAGATTGAATACTGAAAATAAATTTTCATAGGTGGTTGTCATTGAGGAATCTCTGGTTTTGATTAATTCTTTACAAGTTTGGAGGTAATGATTCCAAGTCCAAATAAGGACTTAAATTACATGCAACACAATCTACCAGCATATGGAGTGTTGGATTAGTTTACCTTATTGGTGGAATATAATTTAGCATGTTTTTTAAATTATTCCCTTTTTTTAGACACAAGATTACAATAGCTAAAACTACTAGATAAGCAAGATCAAATCTCGGAAGATAAGGATCGGAATGAAGATTTTGATCTTCAAAGGACTTATGAGTTTCTTCAAATCATGCATGAAGGATCCCATTACATCACTTAGTTGTAAATATTTTATTAGAGTTGCTAGGTTCATTAATGAGAACTACACATGCAGTTTCTTTCAAGGATTTTGAAACTAGTGGCCGTGAATTTGTCAGATTGTTGAACTAAACTAAGTTCTTTGATTTGTGTTCATGGTAAGAGTCCTAGGTAGTGAGTTGCTTGAAATGTAAATACCAAATACTGCTTGACTATCTTGATGGGAGTTTACTTTTAATCATGATTTGAAAAGTATAAATTTTCTCTACCTAAGGATTTATCTACAAGACTATAGAACTAAATTTGAAACAACAGAAAAATAATGGAATAAAAATATATTAATTTAAAGTAACTATTTGAAAGAAAAATAAATTCTTCTTTTCCTTCAATTTAGAAGGTTATTATAGGTGTTTTTGGTCGGCCATTTTTGTCAACGTAGGAATTACCAGGATCATTTGGGAATTCAGTCCGATTGGCTGGATAAGAAGTATAAGCAACATGCGATTGACATAAGAAAATTTCTAAAGTTATAGGATTTCTGTAAATTTTCTTAAAAGTTGAAATAATAGAAATATCATGTATAAGAAGACAGTGCTACTGGTTTTGGGTGGTAAGGGCTTACCACTAATGCCAATGTGGTATGCATTCAAATCTAAATAATGCCGATTAACTCAAAATTATGAAAAAAATCACATTGACAATAAGAAAGGTGAGACTCATAGTGCTTAGATGATCTACACATTTCTTGAATTCATTATAATTGTACTGACTTCTTTTATATACTTTCTTATAAGTTTTATAACAACCTATCAAGATCAAAACTTAAAAACTTTTGCTTCTCTTAAAATTTGTAAAATTTAAAAATTCAACTTAACTCGGCATAGGTGGGTGCTGTTGGCTTGAACTTGCTTTATGAATTTTCAAGAACTATTATTCTATGGATTTGTGAAAATGTAGAATATTGTGTTGTAGCCAAAAGATGGTTCGCATGACCTCCGGATTGGAAGGATAATTCATATGTCGTTTCAGATTGAATTACGCCTCGTAACTTTGAACAGTCATAAATCCAGTAATGAATAATAAATTATTCATTCGGAAGATCTCTTTGAGTAAGAGATCATGATCGCTAACTTAGGACAGTTATTCCATTTTGAATCTGTAGTTTACTTTTGACTTCAGTCTGATAGTCTTAGCTTTGGTAGGAGTTGATTTGTTTCCAAGATCTAAACTATTACAGTATAATACTTATATCACAGGCTCTTTAGATGGGTTGGTTTGCTTGTATTTAAAGATATGAAGAGGGATCAACTTAATGAAATTTTGGTTAACTTCCTCTAAAGAAGTTGTTACCGCTTTTATAATGGATTCCGTAATTTATCTCTGTTCGTTCGACATTGCTCGGATAGAAGCTTCTTGTCACACTGTTCTAGCAAGGTGGAATTCCTTGTTCCTCATGCTACATCACACACTAACATATGTTGGAACTGCTATATGCAGAACCTAGTTCACATTAATGCACTATATTAAATACTAGAAATAAATGACGTATATAATTATGGCCAAGGAAGTAAAATGGTAGATGACAAAAACATATATTCTACTTAGTAGTAATTGTAGAGACACATTAATTAGTATTATAGAAATATAAAGACCAACTAATGATAGTCCATTTTTAAATTAGGTTAGTAAGAAGTGCCAAAATATCCAAAACAAGAAGTTGATGAATTATCCAAAACAAGAAGTTAGTGCCACTATTAAAATTGTTGGAATTGTTTTTAGCAACCACGTCTATCCTTTACTCTAGAATTTAGAATTTAATATATTAGATAAAATTGTAATTTGTATTCAACTAAATGCAACTCCTTACTGGAAATTGTATATATAGTCATAATGTATTGAAGTACGGAAAGAACATCATTTGGATTTTGAGTTGCCAATTTTACCCTTAGTATGTTAGAAGATCCTAAATCGGTACTTTCATTTTAAACTAAACATAACCCTTCACTAGAAATTGTAGTCTATTCTATATTAAAGTGTGTGGAGAGCATGCGCTGGAATTTTTTCGTCGCTTATTTTGCCCTTGATTAGATTAGAGGATTTAGTATATATAATTTAGATAGGTTTGTAACTCATATTAAATTAAATAAACTGCTGGGATAAGTGGATTTGGAAATGGGAGTGTACTTATAATACTTTTTGCGCAAGAAATATGTTTAAGTGCTTATAGTAAGTTGTTCAATGTTGATTTATGTAAATTTAAGGTTATTTTTATTGACCTAGAAGTGACTATTAATTTTTGAAAATAGGAAAAGAAGATGAAAATTGCAATAAACATCAACATTGGATACTGTCTAACAAATTTGTAACTACATTTATGACGCACGTACACGTTAAAAGAACTAGTATACAAAAAGTAAGCACCAGCAACATGTTATATCTTATTATGTGCCATATAACTCTTAAACTTCTCTTCATATGATCTTTTGCATTACCTGCCATCAAGAGAAAAGTCATGTGCAGAAGTCATCTTACCCTTCTAGTAGCTTGACTCCTCTCCTTGTTATCATCCAGGTGGTCGGTATCAAAACTTTCAAGCTTATTAGTCATCTAAAAACCTTCTTCTTCAATATTCTAGAAGAGGTCGGTAGGATAAACTTCAAGCCAAGTCTCAAAAGTTGTAGCTCTTCCTTAGCCTCAAATTATAGTGAATATAGACCGAGAGATCCATTTTGTTTTGTTGTAAATGGTACCGCTTTTGTGTATTTTTGGTTGAAGGTGCTCCATTTCTTTTGCAAAATGAAGACGAGCAACCTTAACTTAAACATTGGGCTATCCCACCTTGTAGTCATAAAAGCATACCTGGCAATAACAAATAATTGCTACGATATGAATGAACACAATCAATGTTAGTGTCGAAATAATTATCTAAAAGGACCAATATACCTGATGAAAGCTTAATTTTACTTTTGATAGCCAATTAGCACACATTTGCAATGGAAAAGTAGAAGCAATCTAATAGAAACTCCTGTAGCTACATAGACACCTATTTCTTCTTCTAACATCTTGATTTGCTTGTCCATATCCCTTTCCAAGACATCAATAAATTTATGTAGACCACACTAGATTTCTTGATTCTTTACTACATTATCTTAATAAGTAGTGGAAGGGTCAAGAAAATAACTGGCTGACATAATGGTGGATGATTCCTCACATCACACGTTTCATCAATGAGTTTCCAATTCCTCATTGTTAGGGCATGTTTCAAATGCCCGTAACTCTACTTTTTCTCCCCAGATTTTGAGTTCCGAACAGTTCATATGTTTCAATTACACAAGGAATTCAGAACTTCACTTCCACATGAGGAACTTTAGTTCCAACTTTCTTATTTCCACACTTCCTAATACAACTATATATTTTAATTTTCAACACATTTTCAAAACCTATTGAAACACAATTACTGAACTCCACTTTCACTTCATTTTTCAAGAAACTCTACTTCCTACTTTTCACTTTCACGAAACTCAGCTACGGGCATTTGAAACACGCCCTTATAGTCTTTAGCAATTGTAACTTCTGCTTGAAGTATTTTATATACACCCCATTGATGACTTGTCGTAGTCGAGCCATGGAAAACCTTCACTATTGGCATATAATCTTTTGGATATTGTCAAGATGTTTCTTCGAACCGATGTGCTTGACGTTGTCCTCTAAGATTCTTTACCCTAACATGGGAACTCACGAACCATTGCACAACCATTTTTTCCGGCTCACCTTTCTGAAAGTAAAGGACAATTACTAAGAATTAAGAAGTCCATTAACGAAAGAATACACGCATTTATGAGATCCTAACATACATATTGTATCATGCTAAAGGTCGGTGCTTTGTTTCTCTTTCATTTTCTTTTGTCTAAAGGTGTGTGTGTAGTACATTTCTCCTTACATGTTCTTCTTTTCTTTAGATTGATTTCTGCATGTTCTGGAGCACGAAAATTATATAGTAGAAGGTGTTTGAGATTGAAAATTGCTTATTTCGAAGGCTAAAACTTTTCTCTCAAAAGATTATGATGAAAATGGCAAACATTTTTCTGAGCTGATGATTCATTCTTATAGGACTACAGTTGTTCAAAATGATTAATTGATTTACACCTCTTGTCCTAATAGCTTAATATTATTTCAATTAATTATAACCTTTGGTAATAGGTGTACATTTTACTTTATAATGGCTTGTAGGGACCATATCAAGGAGGACTTTCTAGTAATGAAAAGCGTAGAGGTCGTCATGGTTTGAGCAAACAGAAGAAACAAGAAATAAGGGAAGCATTTGACCTTTTTGATACGGATGCTTCTGGTAGGCTAACCACCATGGCACTACATGTACTTTTATGTTCATTTTGTACTCAGACAAATATAATTTGCTCATTGTACCTCTCCAGGTACTATTGACGCGAAGGAGTTGAATGTTGCCATGAGGTATTTTCATATGTGCATAATGTTAAAATTGTTTAACTACTTTCACATACTTGTTGTTCACCATGGAAAGGTCATTTTTCTTTTGAGATATTGATAGTGAAAGTTAGTGTTGATGGTATTCCTCTTATGCAGGGCTTTGGGATTTGAAATGACAGAAGAGGTTAGACCTTAATTCTATGTTTATGTTTGACCTTATACCTATTAACATGCCACCGCACATAAAATTTTATATTTAAACGAATTTGTCACAATTACTAATGTGAGAACATAGTTATTATTAAATATATTCCTTAAAAGTTGAACTTCTAAGGTCATCCACAAAAGTGTGTATGAATGTAATCCTTAGATCCCATATTGCATAGTCTTGTGGACAGCAGCTAGAGGATGGCTCGTAACTATAGCACTTAATTAACTAATAACATGTTACAATTTGTGAATCAGCAATTAAGTTTCATATTAAGTTTGTAGATAGGTGGCCTTTGTGACATGGGCCTATGTGTGAGGTAAGTCCATTACAAACACTTCACCCATAACTTTTCCTTTGAAAGGGGTTACATATCTAGTTTAGTGGTTTTTATAAAGAAATAGTTGTTTTAAGAGATTAACAAATAATGGTACATGTAAAGAAATTACATATAATACCATGAAAAATAGAAAATTCGGGGAAGGAAAGGTATGGACTATTAAAAGAAAAGGAGTGAGAGAGAGAGATAATGCTGTAAATCAAAATTTCGAACTAAGGTGTAGGAATCAAGATCTTATGAAGAAGATAATAAAGGAGCTAGATAGATGAAATATATTAGAACAATTAGTAGTGCACTGTCTCATATACATCAATGGCACTTCCACTCCCAAAGCTTATGGGCTTAAATACTTGAGGTAAAAAAGGCAATGAAACTGTATAGTCACTCCAATTCATAGTTATTAAAAGATTTAGGCCTAGCTAAAGAGAAAGTGCGGTCTACATAACTTGTTTTTGATATAATGAGTTCCACCATTTTCTTCATAATCGTTGCAATAAGCATCTTAATTAAGACAACTTGGTACATTTCCAAATGAATCCAAGCTTTTGAAGAAAAGGTAAAAATGTAAAAAATTAACATGGAATGTGGTTCACCTCTAATTGCACCAATCAACTTTTGGACATTCATCTAGCATAAACGAATTGTTTTTGTATTTATGTGCCTTTCCGTGATTTGTTTTCTGTTTCTGTGTTTTCTGTATATTCATCAGCAGTAAAACCCTTATCATTAAATTTATCTATTAGAGCTTCTGCTACATTCGTTGGTATTCCATTTTAGCTTAAAGACACTGATCTCAAGCCTTTGCTTTTATAACCAACGAAGTTGTATCTAATACTTATATAAGAAAACCTCTAATTGGTTATTTGGTTGCATCTCTTTGATATCACTGCAATAATTTGATATACATGTATCTCATTTTGTAAGAAAATGTGAAAACTTTCTCTCTGTTTTAACACCTTGAATTTTCATTATTTGTAGGAACTTAAGCGGATGATGGCTGAAGTTGATAAAGATCATAATGGTGCAATTGATTTTGATGAATTTGTATATATGCTCACTAACAAATTCGGAGAAAGGGATGCTGAACAAGAGCTCAGCAAAGCTTTTCACATTATTGATCAAGATAATAATGTAAAAGTTCTTGTCTTACTGACCATTTGTTTTATTTTATCAATTTAAGATGAAGCTTTGCATTTAAGTTTTGAGAACAATCAACCTAGTTATACCATTTTCTATATAAGAGTCATATATTTCTTACTATTGATTTGCTAAAACCTTGCAAGGTAAATCTTTCGAGATGATTTTGCTTCTTCCAGCAAATTGTTATCATTGTTTGTTTTTGTCAAGATAATAAACGTTCACTTGTAAATTTTTGCAGGGTAAAATATCTGAAAGAGATATTAAACGTATCGCAAATGAATTAGGAGAAAACTTCACGACTGATGAGATCAGGAAGATGGTAGAAGAAGCAGATCGAGATGGTGAGACCTCCTTCTACACTAGCAAAGCCTAGTTATTTCAAGTTCAATATGATTTGTCTCTTGCATGTTATAGCTACTCTCACATAAAATAAGTTACAGCATATCTTATTCGTGCCAACCCCTACAGCTACTACCAAAGAGGATGTTTCATGTACAAGTTAAAAAAAAAGTAATATTTAGTAGAAACTTATATTCATTGTCAACTGTATGAGTCATTTATGATTGGATATAGGCAGTCCATATTATTTTGTTACTACATCTAACAAATTGGTCCAGCAATTTATGCAAGCAATTTTTCTAAACATGTTTATATAGTGCTTGACGTTGGTAAAAGCTTCTTCTTGCTCACTCTCACATTTGTTAGATGTAGACTTAGTTAGAACTCTTGTACGATGTCATCTCTATGCCATGCCTCACCAATCTGTTTAACAGTTGATAAGGACTGGCCATATTGGTTAGAATTTTATTTTATTAACTATAAAGGTGATATTACCTAGATTTACTTGCTGCCAACTAAAAACATGATAACAGCTGAACTAGATCTTAAGATTGTACTAATTCTTTCCAGCTTAGATTCAGTTAGTGAGAAGATATTCTTGGTTGATAAAAGAATAGAGAATAGAAATTGGTGAAAAGAAAGAAATGACTATGGCTGGGAAGAAAGTTCAATCTCAAACTTTTAATCCGTAATGCATGGAAAAGTTATCTCCAGCAAAGACATTCTCCTCTTTAAAGATCTCATAAAATCACTGAAGCTCCTGTAAGGGGAACTATTTCTAATTAATTATGAGTTGGATGTTCTGACAATAGACAGATTGAAAAGCAATATCCAAACTTATACCATCTATATGCTATCGTTGATGATGGTGATAAATACTTAACATTTAAAATCGGAATTTTGGAAATTTAATGGCATATCAAGCTTAACTATCGGCTCCAAATATTTGCATATATTATAAGGTCAGAGGTTTGAGCACATAAACCTATATATAAGGCACAAAGAAATTATCCTTACATGCATCATTTACACATAGGGAAAGTGTAAGTACCCTAACTCCCAGATCTAGGAGATAGTTACCTGATTTGACCATATAATTTGGTTAGTGGTTACCTTTCAGATCTTCAGTAGAAACAACAGATTAAAATAAAATTTCAATCAAGTTTAGTGATGAGTTAACTCGTAACCACCTACATCGGGTTACATCTACGAATCAATCAATCAATTTCATTTCAAATAATAAATCAAACACCTAGTAATCAATCCAACTACCTTTGCCCGCCTGCACATGTTCACGACTTTTTGTTGATGTTCATAGTAAAAAAATGCTAATTTCTTGCTCTTGGCTTCTATAATCGGGATTGTTCGTATTCAACGAGCCGATTCTGGCCAATGACTCATTTGTAACTCGCTCTCATGTAAACAATCTCATCACCATCGCCAAGTTGCTTTCCTCTACATTGTCAGTGAAATGAGGTCATCTGCTTCTTGTTCTTTGTGGATTAATGGAGTAGAACATGGTTAAATTGGCTCTAGATATAACGGTGATGGCGGCGGCGGAGGTTCTTAAAGAAGCAGGAAAAGAAGTTAGAGAGATGATGATTGATCTTAGAGGAAGCACAATCGGCGATGGCAATGGTGGAGTGAGGAGAGACTTGGTTGGAGTTGTTGGCGGAGGAGGAGCAAGGAAGCGACAGACGAAAAAGAATACTTCCATGCCTAGTTTCTTGGAAAACTCCTCGAATAACTTAATTTTATGGGTCTGTATTTCCTGTGAAGAAGGAAGAATGAAGGTCAAGAATCATAGAGGTTGCATAGTGGCTGAGAGAGAGACTTGAAGAGATATAGTATGCAGTGTTGGAGAAGAAAGACATCCAGTATGAAAGATAGATGGAAAATTAAAAAAAAACTAATTTTCTAATTCATTAAAGTAGGACAATATTTTTCATGTTAGCTTAAAAAAGATAAAATTAAAAGGTTAATGATGTATATGCTAGAAATTATGTTAACAACAACACGAATCTATATAGTACAACAATGAAAATGAACAATCAAAAGCATAAGACCGAAAGGGACAAACTCCAACGTACAAGACTTTAAACCAAAATATTACTACAGAGAGAAAACTGAGCTTATCATTCAATGATTTGATGATCTCAGTTCCTAACCATTAAGTATTAATGATCTAATAATTAATTATTATTGATCTCTATTAGTCGGTTGAGGTTTTATTAATTGTTAATGATATCCAGTGGGATGAGGCTTAGTTAGGCTGAATCAAATGAACACTCATCAAGATTATACCTTTCCTAATGTCTTTGCAATGATCCTGTATGTTGGGGCACTATCAAGCTTGTTTTGGCCTAAACCATGCCTGGATTTGCTGTGTCATATAGGGCAGACCAGATCAAACCAATCCATCCAACCAAACTGCCAAACTAGACCGTAACACGCCCCTAATAAGATGCTATGATTGGGCTATCTTCAGAAGGCTTGAACAGAGAGCCCAGTTCCCATTTTTATGCCAACATAACTATAGACTTGTTATAGACTTTATAAACAACAACAACAACAATAAGAAGTCTTTTTTCCCTACTCGAGTAGGGTCCATTACAGGATTCCTTTTTTTTCCCATTCGGTTCGATTTTGTACCACATTTAGCTAAGGATCTAATCCTTGAATTCCTTCGCGACCACCTTAGGCTATGTTGATTATAGAATTGTTATATACTTTGGGAAAAGAATTAATGGGTTGTAAACAAAAGCTTGAAATAAATTTGGTTAAATTAAGAAGAGCTTTTTCTATATTCACCAAATAAAATTAGAAAAAGATAATGTAAAACAAAAAAGGCATGAAACTACTTATCTTATGTATCTAGGTTAAGTACGAGGCATATACTAACAATGCGAACTATGTTGGCGTGATCTAGTTGAATGTCAACAAACACAAAAGACCAAGTCCTCCAAAGCAATACATATTAACTCATTTCCTAAGCATATAGGTTACCAGCTATTTGGCAATGCAAATTTTAGAAGAATGACTGCACCTCTATGAATTAAATGGAAGGGACTGGTTCTAAAATCTAACAAACACTCCCTTGTTTCTTGAGGTGTTCATTTTAATTCGTATTAAAAGAATTAATTATTTCCAAAATTTGCTAATGAATGCTCACATGTCGACATTTTTAGTGATTTATGTTAGAATTCATGCAGTTGAGCAACCTTCCAGCAAAGGCCTTTACTATGTCAAATGGCATACTAAGGGGTAGTAATTTAGATACCAATATGTATCCTGGGCTCCGAATTATGTAAAAGAAAAATGACGTCCTTAAAGGCCTTAAAGAGACCACATTGTTGGAACTCCTTAAGGTGTTTGTCACAACTATTTTTTGCCATCATCTATTGGTGGTAGACATACTACCGTCAACATAGCTATTTGTTAGCAGTATAAAATAAGGATGCCACATAATAATCTTTCATTTTTGACGATATAAATCAACGCAACAAATTCGTAACTGTAATGATGTTATTAAAAAGTCACTACAAGTATTACAAATATGTTATAAATCATAAGCCTAGTGTAAATTCATCACTAGTGCTAATCATATCAATTTATTAGTTTTAGGAATTCTACGGAAAACACTCAAAGAGTTTAAAACTCAAAATAAAATTTTGGACCAATTTTCATTTGAATCCAGTTGACTGCCGTAGCACTGTTTCGAGCTCAGAACATGTTAGCACAGTGAATTAAGAGCAATCTAGAAAACAATCAAACCAGCATGTAGATTGTTACATGATTCAACAATCACATTGCCTACGTCCACGACATTGAAAACCTTCAAGTGATTTCCATTAAAGTTCGCCAACATTGTAACGATAAGAATTGATGCTTTGCGGAACACCTTGCTTCAACCAGAGTGTCCTAAGCTGGACAAGTTTAAAGAGCCTCCTAGACTTGGCCAAATCCCTCCTGTTGCACCACACAAGCCTCAACCGAGGCTTGCAACCTCACAGGAAGTCTAAGCCTAGACTCTCTCAACAAAAGAACTCGCAGGTTCCCTTTACACTTCAGTTTCCTCTGAACTTTACATATATATAGAATCAGAACTATAGCTCACAGATATCTCTTTACAATAATTAATCTCACAATGAAGAAAGTAAGAGAGGATCACAAAGTCACATTAAATAACTCTTTGAAAAGCTTGAGGAAGTTCTTTGTTTTCGTTTCTATTTTCTCTTTTTTGTTGTTGTCCTCTAACAGGAGCTTCTTCTTATTCTACAAAATCTCCTTGAGTTTTGGATCTGATCTGCAAGATCTGGAATGATTCTTTAATAGCTCTGACTTCAATAACGGCTAGCTCCAGCTCCTGTAAAACTGACTCTGAATAACCTCTGAAAATTTGACCAGATTAATGATGAATCTTCAGCAATCTCTGAAGATTCTCTTATATATTTTATTCCTAATTTCTGGTTACTTGTTGCAGAATCTAAGTGTAAATTTTTCTGGAAGATCTAAATCTGACCAACTCAAAAACAGGTCGAAGATTGAATTTGAATCAATCAGAATTTAGTTGGATGTGGAATTCTTAAGCTTCTAGAACTCTTCTGTTATTCAGTTTTCCAGCAATTTCTCTTTGGTATTTTTTCTTCGATATCTTCTGCAATTTTTCTGACGGATTTTATTTTAAATTGATAGTATCTGACCTGCCTAACAGTCCCTAGAAACATGGCTTCAAATCACTTCTGAAATCTCAATTGAACTCAAATTGAAACTCTTCAGCAAAATCCTTAGAAATCCATGTCAAATTTATAAATTTTGTAATGATGTAATAGGGATTGCCACTAATAGTCTTGCATTCCTTGTAATACAGGGGATGGAGAGGTTAGTCTGGATGAATTCCTTAAGATGATGAAAAGGACAACCTCCTGGTCTTGAGATTTCACGGCATTGGTTACAGCAACAGGATTTAAATTTGAGTTTGATGAATATTTCTGTTGTTGGCAGACATATTAGGAATGTCTGTAGCTTCTGTAAGTATCTAATAAGCATAAGAGGTCCTTAGCCTACTTACCATGTATCTCTAAAAATTAGTAGGTCTTCATCGTTGGTTCCTAAATACTGTTAAACCCAAAATCTTCTTTTTTATGTCTATGTCGTTGTTAAGAACCAGCTGATGTATCCTGTCTTGTTGATATAGTCTTGTTTCGAGTAGTTTACACAAAAATTTGCTTGTTTATGGCTTTGAGCTGACAATACTACATACTTAATAATGGATTTTTCAATGAGAGCGATCGTGGTTTCAGCGTCCAATTTGTTCAGTTTTTTTGGTTCATCGAGTAAATTTTGTGAAATTTTAATTTTTACCAAGCATATTTTTAAATGATGCTGGGTGAAGAAGTATATTAACTTTGAGTTGTATTTGGCTCTTGTATTTTGCTTTGTTGATGTTTTTTGCAGTTGTGAGTTCGGTAATGAGGTCGATCTAGTGAGTACAGAGACGTTTACATCTTTCAATATTTGCAGACGCATACGATGCTGAACAACAAATGACTATGTTAAATCGAACGCAATCTGTTTTCTTATTTCAACCGTGGACGCAATCTTGCTTTTTTTAATACAAAATGAATGGTGGGACATGGCAGCTGTCAAAATGTGGATATAGAAGCCTATTGGTGTTTGGTATTGAGTTCTCACCTACTTCTCTATTTTATTTTCTTTTTATTTTTAATAAGTTTTTTACGGTACACTAATATTTTTTTAAATTTGAAAAACTAGATAATTGTATCTAATAAATTTACATATATAATTTAATTTTTTAAGAAAAAATAAATAATTTTAAAAAATTTCTAAAATAAGATTTTCTAAAAAAATTATTTCAAACAATTCAAAATGATGCTCTGAAATCGTTTTAATTTGGTGGTGCAATTCGGATTGGGTTGACCCGGTTCAGTTCCTCTGCTTGAGCTAGGTAATTTTTTAAATTCGGTCCTATCTGTTTGCCCATTTTATTTTTTATATAATAAATAAATAAAAAAAATTAAATATAAAATAATTTTAAAAAATATTATTAAGATAAAAATATAAATATAAATAAAAATTATTTTGATAATTTTTTATTTATATTGATATGATCAATTGACAATTTGACTAAGTCAATGGTTTTTTTTTGGCCGGTCAATATGCACAGTGATCAGACAGACTGGTCGATAAATCGATCCTATACTATCTGAGAGATCGGGCCGGATTGGACCAAACTTGTTATTATTCACAAACCCAGGTGGGCCATATCTCGAGACGTTTGGTAGATTTTATCGCTAGTTTCTTAAGCATAATTCGTTTCTCTATATGGAAGATGATTTAGCTTGGTGCATATTTGTATCTCTAAATGGAAGCTGTTCTACGAATGGAGTTGATCGCTAGCTTCTTAAGCATAATTTGTTTCTTCCAGATGCCCATAGTGCTAAAACAAGCAAAAGGATATTTGAATGTAATCTTCTATTATTCTCTTCTACAGAATGCATGACAAGAAATGGTTAGGATACCATTTTGGCTAAAGCGATCTTTGTCGAAATGTAGGCACTAGTTATTTGGTGTTGAAGCAGAAGTAAGATGAGCAGCAGACATTTAGTTTTTAAGTGCTTACTATTTCTATTTTTGTCTTAGAATTTTGGGCTAGAAAGAAAAAATTACATGAAAGTATTTATACGGATTACCTTTCCTCATTTATGTAGCAATATCAACATCATAGCTACATACACAGGGAATGTTTTTTTCATCCAAAAGTAATTTTTTTATAAAATCAATTTCGAATGTGTGTGTTTGTGTGTGTGTATATATATATATATATATATCTATATATAGAGCACTTCTCCGATTATGGCCGGAGTGATCTCTAAATTCAATTTTCACCGTTGCATATGAAGAACTTCGAATAGAAACATACTCACAAAATTTCAGAACAATCGGATCAAGAATTCATATCTATCTAGTCACTTGATTAAGATGACAAAAATAATATAATATATATATAGTTTAAAGTTTTCTTTTTTTTTTTGTTATCTTAATTAAGTGACCAGATAGAAGTGAATGCATAGTCCGATTGAGCTAAAATTTGGTGAGTATGCTTCTAATTTACAATTCTTCTTATCCAACGGTGTAGATTGAATTTGAAGATCACTCTCCCATAAACCGAAAAGAGAGTGCATAGGAGTGCCCATATCCCTCCCATAGATATACATATATATAGAGTGAGATAGGGGCATATCATTCCTTAGGGGTATATCGGCGTACATCAGTCCGATTCCATCGGTACAAAGCTCTAAAAGTGATATCCACCATTCGATATGAGAACTATGAGTTGAAAATATTTTAATAAAATTTCAGCTTAATCGGATCGCAAATCAACTTTCATCCGATTTCTTGATTAAGATGACAACAACAAGACAATATATATTTTTTGAATTTTTCCATTTTTGTCCAAAGAGGGAGTGCTTATATCCTATCGTTACATGCTAATAAATAGTTTGCGTATATACATGGAAAAAATAGGACTTACTAAATAAAATTTTTATCCAAATTACATATTTCTATATCAACACACATACACACATATATATATAGGGGAGGGATAAGAACAATTCAGTCCTTATGCACACTCTAGTGCACTCGCGACCGTTTGTGGCCATGGAGATCTCAAATCCAATGGCCACTATGCGATATATATAGGGTAGGATTGAGGCACAATGGCCACTATGTGATGTGCCGGTGTGCCTCTATCCCAACCGTCTGATCCACCATCGACTGACTCTTCTATATGCGAGGAATTTTGCGCTATAATGTCGCATGGGGGCAAGTCCGTGTTTCTCTCATGCATTATTTTGCGCGTCCAAGCCTCTATGAAGAAAATGTGTATTTTTTTTTCTTGCTCCACAAAAAGAATAAAAATAGACTAATGGCAACTCTTCGAGCCGACAAAATTAGTAATATTATCCGTGAAGTTTTTTCTGTCTACAATTTTAACGTCTGGATGAGGCTATGTATTGGCTGTGGAAAGAATTACTAAGCTAGGAGCATTTGATGGTGAGTGCTAAGTCACCGAATCATTATTGCGGTAAATTCGCTAACTGAAGTAGTTGCAAGATTTGTAACAATACAAAATTTGTTGACGTTAAAATGCTTTTGCAGTAATGTTCAAATTTTAATGTTAAAGTAATTTTGCAGCAATCCTTGCATGATGATCGTAGAACGTATACGGAGATGCAAAAAAGACAAAAGAAAAAGGTTCAATATGTGCCCCAGATAGAATGGCTTTATGATATACCATAAGGACGCAATTCGCCTAAGGATGATATTACCAAACTATGGCAGTGGCAAGAATAGTCATCTTCCATGTCAACGCTAGGTATGGGCAATGGATCGTTGTAGAGATACATTTTAGAGAATTGAAGATTATAGTGTACAACTCGAAGATGGATTTTAACTTCGCGGGAGAGCTTGATTTTTTGTGACAAGATCTCTCTCCAGTGTTGGAAGAGTGTAACATCTACTCTAACCGTGATTGTTGGACGATAATCTATGTTGATGTTCCAAAGTAATCGATTGGGTAGTTTTTACATTCTAGTTGAAATTTTGTATTGGAGTGTCGATGGAAAGTAACGTATCAAGTTGTGGGTTTGATGTTTATTGCAGTGTTGATTGCGGGGGCTTTTGTATTGATGTATCTGGAATATCTTTATGTTGGTGGGGACTACAGCTTAATCATATAGGATAGAATACCCTAATTCAGATTTAAGAAAGCGGTGGAGCTCTTTAATCTCGACAAAGTTGTTGCTGATACTCTATATGAGAAGCACCTAGAAGTGGCCGAAAAAGAATTGAATAATCTCACATTCTGGCTAACAGACACGAAAATAAATGGTTACATCTAGATTGTAAATTTTGGTTTATCCTGTAAATGTTAGTTTTGGACTAATTGTGATATATTTTGTGATTGGTTGATGATTCTGAAATTGTAAAATCGTATACATCACCTGATTGTTTTTTTAATGGATCAGGATGAATGCATCAAGAGATTCAGAATTTTGATTTTGAAATTGCCAATTTAGAATACATCCAACGATTACAAGCACCGACGCTATGATTATGTGTTCATTACAAGCTAATGTCTCAAGAATCAGCATCTGTGCCATATCCTGCAACCCACGTATGAAAGACTCGCGAGTGATTCATCAACGTACCTAGGCGCTGCATCCAAAAAATGCACAACTATATATCCCCCAACACTATGTGGGTCTTGTGCATTCATAATTTGACATTATGCGATCACAATAAATGCCAAACACTCCTTTAAAAGGCGCTTGGGAGATACATCAACTTGCTTAGGCACTGCATCCCCAAAATGCCAAAACGGAATCATTTACATGTTTACAATATTTCAGATTTTGGTGCATTAAAACATTTCCAAATAATTAATATATATCTCCCATGGCCATCCATGACATTGTGTGACATGATTTTGATATTGTGCGTCCTTGTGTGACCATAGTTACCGAGCGACGCTTTTAAAAGAGTCTGTGCCCGAAGTCACTTAATGATCGCACAACTCCACAAGATGGTAGCATATGACGGCACAATTCCAAACTATGATTGGCTGCGGTTGCATATTTAAAGTTTTAAAAGTTGATAAGTTTCATCTTTAAGCTTCTAGTCATCCTCAGTGCATGATATTGAATTCATTTTTCTAGAGGAATGTATAACTGTCGAATTAATTTATTCAAGAGTGTAAAAAAGAATTTCTCGAAAACTGACTAATATGAAACACGGTAGGGTAGTGCATTCATATGCTAAGTTAATAGCGAGCCTCGCAGGTGTGACTCCTAAAGACAAATCGTCTCCTCTCCAGTTTCGAAGCAAGAAGCTCCTCTCCTTTTATTTGGGTTTGCAGGGCAATTATATTTATCATATTTGACGCCGGTCTTATTACAACAAGCACATCTCCTCTCTATCTTCACGTTGGCTTTCATAGTAGTTTTCTCCATACCTCCTTTTATTCTACGGTTGCGATTGGAAAATGGCTCTCTATACTAGGCCTTCCTTTGTTGGTGAAATGTTCGGATTCAAAATTTCTACCAAGAGGCATCAAGTGGGGCCTGTGCGTCATCATCGATAATGTATGAATCGACAACTGAAAGAATTTCAGGAACTTCAGGAATGTCAGCCTATTTATATTCCTTTAGCAGTAGAGAGAGATTTTGTAAATGCTGCCACATTTTGGAAGGTTTCGTCTAGCGTGCTAGCTTCATATGCCAATTGTAGACAACTATACTGAGCTGCATACTTCTCGGTAGGTCAGAAGCATCATGGCCACTCGTTGGTCCTCTGAGATTATCGCCTCTGTATTTGTTGGCACCTTTCATCTATCTTTTTAGAATAACATGATCAGGGATGTCTATATCATGCAACAGGAAAATTTTGATAAAGTGCGCACAATGAATCCCTAGAAACTGAAAAATTTTGCATTCGTAGCGACCTTCTTTTGTTAATGTGTTGAGCTCCAACGTCCATAGGCACCCGAGTCCCTTAAGTGTAGGTCCTCCATTCTTAGCTACCATCTTCATCTGACTACAGGATGCATTCAGTAGCAGCTTATTATATTCTTGTTTGAACCTGTCAAACACATTCCTCGTATATTTTTTGCTGTTCTTTTCAATACATACGCATGGCCTTTGACGATTCGTTTTGAGTGTTTGGTAATATAATCACAATTCTTTTCTCGTTTAAAGAGTTTTACCAAATACTCTCTATAAAGTTGCAAAGAGTGGTTGTGGGATTAAAATAATCCTGTAAGCAGAGTTAGAGGCTTCAACACACCCGGTAGTGTTGGTCGAAGTATAGAACATATCTAAGTGATATACGGGTGCCCAACTTTCTCGAATATTGTATAGTCGTTGGAGCCACTCGCATTTTCGATATTTTACTTTATAAGAAACATGTAACAGCTTTTTTGTGAATTTCTTCAGAATATACCAAAGGCAAAATTTATTTCGTGTATTGGAGAATATCTTCACGGTAGCTATATTTATAGCTCTGTCCTAATCTGTGACAATTGCAGATAGGTACGCCGCCTATAGCATCAAGTCAGGTCTCAAAAATCCACTTGAAAGAGTCCTCTATCTCTTCCAAAAGTAGTGGCATCCAAACTGAATCGTTTGATGGAGGTGGTTAACTTCGGTGAAAGGTGCAAATGGCATTCCGTATGCATTCTTGCAATAGGTGGTGTCGAATAAAACAACATCACAAAAATACTAAAATTGTAGACATAAGCGACCATCTATCTAGAAGAAGTTAATTGCCCTCGATTCGTTGTTAGTTTGAATCGTATAGAAGAAATTTAAATCTTCTATACTCTTCTTCTTAAACCAAACAGAGTTGGGTAAATCACATGGCATTGGTTTCTTATACTTTTTTGATAGATCCAAATGGTTCTAGTAATCTCTATCGTAAAAACTGGCTTGCAACCAAATAACTATATCGATAACTTTTTTGCATAGGTATATCTTCGTCCCAAAACGAGTCTACTAGCATCCTCGCTGCGGCAGGCATTTGTCTATTACTAGACATTCGCATCCTTTTTGCCGGGCTTACTATATGATGAGTTTGGTCTTTTACAAAACTCACCACTCTTCACGATCCATTAGCATCTCATTACACTCTGACGATGCAGCACATCCACATTTAATCGTACTATTACTTCTCTTCTTATTTCCTTCTTTCTCGGAGGCATCATCTATCTTTTTTCTTTCGTGCAATCTGTAATGCCCAAAACGCTCACTAGTTATTGTAGCAGCAATTACCTTCGCAGAAAGTGCAAATTGTCTCTTTTTCGTACTTTGAAGCAGGACACTAAAGCTTGATGCTTTTTCGTAGTCTATATAAAACTGCTTCATAACTTCGAGGCTATCAAAGATCATTCTCATATATGGTGATTTCTCATCATCTTTATCTCCTATTACTTCCGTAGTTAGAATAGAAGAATCCGTCTCCTATGTAAACGGCTCCATTAATTCTACAACAGAATGAAGAACCAATATTTACGAACATGCTTAAACAAACACAATATATTCCAAAATATAAGAATATAACTAAAAGAAATTCAATTAAGGAGTCAACTTTGTTTCAACCAAATTTTTTGACATACAAGTCAGATTTGTCAACCTGAGGTAGGATCAGCGCATATGGATGTTGACATAATGAAATCGAAGTAATAAGAAATTCAGGTGTAAATTGGTGTCGAACCATGCAATCGATTTTGTTTAAACTGCATTGCAATGGCTACATATCTAACCTAACGTATAAATTAATGCCTCAATATTTACAATGTGGAATAGTCGTCAAAAGATCAACGTCTAACTTTTGACACACAAGTCAGATATGTCGATCTGAGAATATAATATGGTTCAGGGCATATTGATGTCGACCTATAAAATCGATATGCCATTCGCATAAATGAGTTGTAAACTAATGTCCAACTATATATATATATATATATATAGGGATGGGATGGAGGCACATCCCATCCCTATAGACACATGATTTACTGTAGGCACATGGTGCTGAATCAACGGCTGTGATGCCAGGCACTTAATCAGCGGACGGCTGTGATGCGCTGGAACGTTTTCCACCGAATGTGCTTCAATCGACGGCTGTGATGCAGGCACATAATCTACGGACGGCTGTGATTCTCTGGAGCGTTTTTCATCTAACTTCGCTGCAATCAACGGCTGTGATGCAGGCACTTAATCAGCGAACGGCTGTGATTATCTGGAGCGTATTTAACCTAACTCCGCGGCGTGCTGTGCTATCCACATTCGCGTCTTATTTTTTCCTCTTCTCTTCGCAGCGGCGTCTTTCCTCTCCGCCTTCAACCTTGCGAAATCGAGTCATCCGCGCTCGCTGCCGGCTCGATTTCGCAACAGAGACTCGCGATTTCGGCTTCTGATCAAGATCGGAGGCTCGATTTCGTCTCCGGCTTCCACTCCGGCTCGAGTTATAGGTATAGTCGGTACTATGTGATGCGCTTAAATTAGGACTTCCTAATCGTGGATCTAATAACCCTTGGTGCGGGCAGTATCTCTTTTGGGACAAGTACGTTACTTTACATGACATGCATGCATTAATTTACATGACCCAAGTGCGACTCGTGCGAATGTGTGCGATCAACATGGGTCGCACTAGGTCGCACACAGTTATCATCTCAAAGGATTTGGGTGCCTGCACCCTTACGGGCACCAATGGTATTGCTCATCGCAACCGCCAGATAGTTTGATGTGATGGCTGCCAGTGAAAAAGTGAAGCAAGAGCTAAATCACGGTGCCAAGATAACAAGGCAATTTCACCAACCATGTTTACGGAGTCACTATTCCAACATTCCTCTCTTCTTCTCTCCACAAATTTTCTTCCATTCTTTCCTTTGCACGAGTCGCTCACTTAGAACCAAATTCTTCTATAGTGATTGCATCACTCTCGATCAAAGAGACCCGATCTTCCTCGTTAAATCTCCCTCATGTCTTCTTCCTCACGTCCTCTTCATCTCACCAATTGGCTTCTGGAGTGAGGGATCAAACTCCTCTACAATCGATTGACCTCTCGGCTCCAATTGCAATGGACGATAATTCTCTCCTCCTTCGTTCAGTTTGTACTTTCAATTTCAGTTTTCGGGTGCCGACTAAAGAATTTTGAATTTGGTCAAATATGAATTTTTTAATTTCATTTGAAATTTCAAGAGATGTCGAGTTTTTGTTTGGGATTTCGAGTTGATCCTTAATACAAGGATCAATTTTTGGAATTTGTTGGTATTTTCATTTTTTGTTAATTTTACTTATGTCCAAAAAATTTTTCTTGATGTTCCATTTGAAAATTGATCTTATTTGGGATTCCGTGACGTTCTTCGGCATTAGCCCACGGAAATTGAAACTGATGGAAGAACTTTCAAATGCTAAACTGTTCAAAATTGATCTTATTACAAGGATCAATTTTTAGAATGTATCAGATTTTTTTAAGCTTTTGCTTGTGCTTTATGTGCTTTTACTGATTTTCTTTTTATTTGTTAATGAGTTTGTTTTGAAGGTTGATGTCCTTAAATTATATACATAATCACATGCACTCTTGTACCAAATATGCTTGGTTTTACATAGAAATTTTAGTTAAAAAGAATCTTATAGTTTTATTTTCTTATTTTCAGCAATTATGTGTAGTCTGAGCATCTTTAATAAAACTTGACTTTTCGGCGAAGTTTTTATGAACGGACAATTGGGTGTGAAAGCAAGACATTGAAGTCGGTTCATTATTTTTTTTTAAGAATTTTCTGGCCAGCTATTTGAAACATATTCAAAGATGAATTTGGCACCCAGTATAGATCAAATTATGTGTGTAGTTTCGGGGATAAGTGAAGTTCAAGGCCTTTCTGAGTTTTAAATGATATGTGCAATATTTGGGTGAAAATTTTACGCATGATTTTATATACAAAATACATGCACTCTTGTACCATATATGCTTTATTTTATATAGAAATATTGATAAAAAACATCCTTACTCCTGCATTTTTTTTTTATTTTTAGTACTTCTGTGCAGTCGGAGCATTTTTTAGTGAAAACTTGGCTTTTCAATGGAGTTGTTGTGAACGTCTAATTTTTTTTAAAGCCAAGACCTAGAAGTTGGTTCACTAATTTATTCAGGTTTTCCTTGCCAGCCAATGGATATATATTCACAGATGAATTGGACACCTAGTGTAGAACCCTATCATGTGTGCAGTTTCAAAAATAAGTAAAGTTGATTGCATTTTCGATTTTTAAATGACATGTGCAATATATGGGTGGAAAGATAAGACATATATCTTGAAGTGCAATATTTTTCATATTTGTAGGAGGCCAAACATACCCCAAAATGGCACATAAAATTTGGTGGACATAGAGTTCGGACTACACCTAGCTATTTTTAGAAAGAAAAATCATACAATTTAAATACTAAATTTCAGATACCCTAGGTGAGGCAAAAAGTGAGACAATAATAGAGGATAGCAGAGGTAGCTAATCTAGGTTTCATTTCATGGGTTCTTGATGCTGGAACGGAGAGAATAACAGAGAGGAGCAAGGAGCAAAAGAAAAATACGACAGTTCGTTAAACAACACTCTTTGTTTAGGATTCTTTTGTTCTATCTCTCATGTTTCTCTCTATTTTGTTAGATCTGAAAACTATGAACCAAGTTTCTCTTTAATGGGACTATGTATCCTAAATATGATGATTTAATTCTTAATTCTATGCTATTCAAAGTTTTATAATTGCTTATTAAGTATTCATTACCATGTTTAATGCTTTTGAATATTTGACCAATATTCAATCGATTTGAGATTTATATTGAGACATAGATGTGATGGATAGATTAGTCTTTCTAATGAATGTTATGAATTGCATGAGAGACAAAGATGTACTCTTATGATTCGTGCAGTTAATCTAAGATGCCATAGATTTTAATGAGTTTTATTGTATGTTAATTCACATAAAAATATAGTGAGTTATTACATTAAAGTATTTTTAGTATAGCTTGAGAAAGTATATCAAAAAAATTAGAGTTTTTCAACTGTCAATAATTATTATATTCTTCGATAATATGATTACGGAATTGAATTGGATTAGTTATTGTGAAATCAAATACCTTAGCGTTTAAGTCATTAGAATCTTACAAGTGTTAGTTTTAGCTTGTTTTATTTTCTTTATTTTTAGTGTTCACTCTTTTTAGATCAATCGTTCAAATAATTCATGTATTAGTTATTTTTTGTACTTAATAAGTTAATCAATCATCATGAGAACGATAATTTTTTCATCATTATATTACTCGTGCGATTCGTACACTTGCGATAACAACACAGATTGATGTCACTACTGCATAGCTCATACAGGAGCAATATAAATTTTTTAGCCAATGCGTATAGGATTTTGTCTATGTTTATGCAGGTTGAGCTATTTTGGAGTGCCTAGATGGTGTGACTACATAATAGAAGTGGATATAACTTTGTTGTTTCTAACTACATCATAGGTAAGGTATTTCTTCTCAGCTTACTCAAAGCAGTTGAGAGAGCTTGCTATTGCGTTCTAAAAGTTGTAAGGTAAATAAAAATGTTGTAATGTTGTGAATTCGTTAATGAATGTTGTAATTCTCAGTTGTACTGTGTAGCTTGTTGTTGTATTGTTCAATGTGTTATTGTATTATCAAATAGTGGAAGGACAAGCTCAAATGCTTGCTATTATGCCAGAGAAAATTTAAGCTTGGCACAAGAAGGCACCAAGTTGCTGTGGTGCCTGAGAAGCTTGCGTTAATGTGAACTCATATTTTGTCCATATATTATCTCTATTATGAATGAAGAGATTTAGATATTGTGTCTATTGTGAATTTCTACATTTACATTCTCTGTATTAAGCTAATCTGTTATGAAATATATGCATTTACATACTTTCTATCAAGCTATAACAAAATTTTAAACAACAAGCTTGTCTTTACAACAATCACAACACACTACCAGTGATATAGTTACAAACGACCATGTTATATCCATTTCCCCCTAGCTAAAACACATTCACAATCACAATCACGTCGTCTGCATTCACAGTCAGCTTGGCACAGCAGCAGTTAAATGCTTTCTTGTGCCAAGTTGAAATTTTATTGGCAACCATGTTATTACCTTGCCACAACAACAAGCTTCTCAGCTTGCCTACGTAATATTTTACAGTACAACAACAAGCTTCAAAATACAACAACCAAATACCAAAACTGGGGTGATGCAATTCACTCGCACTCTCATACTAGTTCCAGTGAGCTTCTCGAGCTACAGGAGTTCCAAGACAGCTCTGACAATCTGAAAACAAAATCATCAACAAATAAAAACAAATTTCAGTAAAATTACATAAGTATAGACAAAGTAAAAGAATCCAAAAAATTCTATAAATTGATCTACACAAAGATTAGTTTTGAATCTCAAAACAACAGTTGCTATCTCCCAAAATTTAAATTTCAAATGAAACATCAAGCATCATTCTCCAGACAAAAGTAAAAAAAATTCAAAAAATTCAAAATTTTAATCGGCATACTGCGGATTAACTCTGAATCCCAATACAAACAATTGGTGTTTCCTGAAATTTCAAATTAAATTGAAAACGGAAATTGAAAGGAGAAATTGAACACGAGAGAAGAGAATTACTGTCGATTGCTTTTGATTTTTGCATTAAGCAGCGGAGCCGAGAAGCCGATCGGCGATAGAGGAGATCAGATCCCTCACTTCGGAAGCCGATCGGCGAGATGAAGACGAAGTGAGGAAGAAGACGTGAGTGAGATTTATCGTGGAAGATCGGGTCGCTTTGATCGAGAGTGAGGAAATCACCGGAGAAGAATTAGGTTCGGGAGTGAGAGAATCGGGGGAAGGAAGGAATGGAAGGAAAAAATTGAAATGAAGGATACACAAACCTGCGGAATATGAACTCTAACGGAGAGCGTGAAATGAGTATGGCAAACAAATACTCGATTGTTATGAAAACAGTTACAACAAAGTAAGCAATTAATCGATTAGAAAATTACTAATTAGTGACTGAACGTGAAGCGCACTCTGCACAGAAATTGTTAGCACAAAATAATTTAATAAAATAAAAACAAGTGCTAAGAGATGCAAATTAGACAACATAAAATTTTTTTACTATATATGTCCACATCATTCTGACACCATAAGTGATATCCACTAACGTAAAAATAACGCATAATAATCGAGACATGATATTTTTACAAAATATCTCTGTGTTAGCTAAGTCTCTTTTTAAGGACAACTCACACTAGCTTTCTAGATTTTGCCAAGTCTCTCTTGCTACAATTATGAACTCCTTCGCAAAGGCCTAACACACACGTAAAAAAAAAAAGCCTAGGCTACAACCCGAGAACTTTCAAGCTTTCGTATAACTTTTCTATCAAGGTTACAATATGATGACAGGGCTCTAATGTCCTCCTTTACAATGATTTGTAATTACTTAACAAGAAGGCTCAAAAGATTTCAAAAAAAAATTAAAATAAATAAATAAATAAAACTCAATAATGCCTCCGTTAAAGCTGATCTCTTTATCTGATAGCAAGATGAATACTTGGTTTAAGTGCTTATATACATATATATATATATATATGGGGTGCGGATACGCGTACACATATCACTATACATGCAACATCGCGCACATCAATTGTGAGCCGTCGGATCATCATCCAATGGCTCATTTTAGCGCTCCCGTAAGCGTTCTTACGGGAGCACTGTTAAGGGCACGCGCGTAATTCGCGTGCCCAGCTACAGTGCTCTCTTAAAATCATCTCTTTTTTTTATTTTTATTTCTTTCTCTTCTTCTCTTTGCAGCTCCCGACCCGCTCTCCTGCGATCGCCGCTCCCGAGCCGGCGATCGTCGGTCTCCGGTGAAATTCTTAGTCGTAATGCAGCTTCATTCTTTCTCCTTCCTTCAATTTCTCTTTGAGTTGCTTCTTTGTCAAAGTCGATTGAAAACCCGACGGCCGACGATCATCAAGTAGGTACACGAATTTATTTTTCTTCTTCTCCTCCTCCTTCTCTTCCTACTCTCCTCACCAATTTCATCAATTATAGCTGCGAGCACCGTCGAAGTCGATCGTCACGGTCAGATCAATTCCGAGCTCACCGATCTTGAACCACGCCGTCGGTCAATACTGATTGGTGATATTATTGTGTCTTTCAATGTATATTTGTTTTCTTATTATTCTTTGAATTTTTTTTCTTTCTCTGTATTGGTGCAGTCGTGATTGGAGCTGGAACAAGGAAAGAACTTCCATTTCAATTGCAAGTAGTTTTCTTTCAATTACTGGTAGCTTCATTTCAGATTTCAATTTCGTTTTTTTTTCTCATCTTTCCACTGTTTTCAGGACAATCGCACAGATGGAGGAGGTGATCCGCGTGGCTGCTATGTTGTGAATGAATGTGTTTTTTTTTTGAGTGGCTCTCGTCTGTTTTTTTTTTCCTTTTCATGAATGCCAATTCTTCGGCAATGAATGAATGCTTGCTGTGAAGGTGTAGTGCGTGTCTGTAGGTGTAATGCAGACTAGAAGGAGAAGGTGTAATGTGTCTATAAATGTAATGTTTAGGTGTTGTGAACTTGTGAATGTAATTCAAAATTGTAGCTGCTGTTGTGAATGTATTGTTAAAGTTTTGTAAAAACTTGTGTTATGAATGTAATGTGAATGTAATGCTCAGATTTTGTATCAAATGTGAATGAGTTTGGCATCACATTGAGCATCTGTGGATGTGAATGTTGTAAATGTTGTGAATGTCAATATTGAATGTGAAGTGAATGTTTGTCTCTCACCGGTTAACATAGCCATTAACAATGTAATGCTAACAATGTGAATCTAATGTTTGAAGCTGTAATGCAGACTTAAGGAAGTAAATGTTTGCAGTGATGGATGTGTACATCAATGTGAAGTGAATGTAGAGTGAGTGTACATGAATGTGAAGTATATGTGAGTGAAGAACTGTAATAAATAATTGACAGGTAAACTGACATCCTGGCAGGTGAATAAACTGAATAACTAGAGTGAAAGTGGAGTGAATAATTGACAGGTGAGTAACTCAACGACTACATCTTGGCGAGTAGTGGAGTGAAGAACTGGCAGGTGAATAATCATCCAGTGAGCTCCATAGTGATGATTCCATCTACTTTAGCAGCAATAGAGCTAATCACCTCTGTCATAACTCATAAGCTCAGTGCCAAACAATATTACATTCACATTTACAGCATTCATCTTCAATCATAGCTGACTATCAACACTTACACTTGAGCATTCACGTCAAAATAGCATTCACCTCTAATTATTGGTAACTATCAACATTCACACTTGCGCATTCACTTGAACATATAACTTGAACATTCATAAACACAAAAATATTCAATTCACGAGTATTATGATGCCAAAGTCGATCATATTCCATTCACTTGCCAAAGTCATTCACACTCCATTCAAATGCCAAAGTCATTACAAAATAACATTACAAATACACTAACAAGTTTCCACAACTAGATAAAATATAGCTATTACAAATTTTCACAACACTTATCATTCACATTACAGATACATTCCAGACATGCCAACTTCAAAAATATCATTCATAAAATAAATACTAAAACAACACATTAGATATACTAAATTTTTTCTTCAAGTTCACTAGGAGGAGAAATTTCAGCTCCCTTGCTCAGTACAAAGGTGGCTAGTTCAGATTTCACCTCATCTAACTCACAATCTGCATGAATTCTCAAATAGTTGATTGGGTCAGTGGCATTTGAAGCTCTGTTTTTCCTATCCTATAGAACATTCACATGCTTATCTTTTCCTTTCTATCTGCCGCTGTTGAAATAACACCCGTTCTCAATGATATAAACGCATCACAATAATCTCCAAACACCTATAAGAAGAAAAAAAAACTTTCAAAAATAACTGACGGTTTAAACCACATAAGGAAATGCATGGAATAGAACACTGAATTCAACATACCTGACAATCAATAATTGTCACAAGCTCTAGGTAGTTCTACTTTGCCGCGCGAATGGAAACGCCAATCTTGAAAAAATTTCAAAAGAAATCATAAAATAACAAAAAATAGTAAAATCTGAAAAAAAAAATTATAATATTATAGCTGGATTGAAAAACTTGCCTAATTTCACAAATCTCGCTTGCATTGTCTCCTACCAGCTACAAATTTAGATAAATTGGTAGCGGTTGTAACTGATGAAATTGGTGAGGAGAGTAGCAAGAGAAGCAGGAGGAGAAGAAGAAAAATAAATTCGGGTACCTACTTGACGATTGTCGGCCGGCGAGCGAAAATTTGGCCACCGTCGGATTTTCAATCAGCTTCGAGAAAGAAGAAACTGTAAGAGAAATTGAAGGAAGGAGAAAGAAAGAAGCTGTATTAAGACTAAGAATTTCACCGGAGACCAACGATCGCCGGCTCGGGAGTGGCGATCGCGAGAGAGGCGGGTAGAGAGCTGCAAAGAGAAGAAGAGAAAGAAATGAAAAAAAAATAAAGAGATGATTTTAAGAGAGCACTATAGCTGGGCACGCGAATTACGCGCGTGCCCTTAACAGTGCTCCCGTAAGAACGCTTACTGGAGCGTTAAAATGAGCCGTCGCATGATGATCTGACGGCTCACATTTGATGTACGCGCACAGTAATTTATATACGCATATTGCACATCTATATATATAAATATGTATATATTTATATATATATATATGAAAATATATATATATTTGTATATATATAAAATGCGCGCACATTTTTTTCCCCGCGCACATCGCGTTATGAGCCGTCCGATCGTTGATCGGACGGTCCACGCGCGTGCGCGCGCGCAGTGAAATTTTTTTTTCGGGAGGGTATTGTTGTCAACTCATGTACGTTTTCTTCTCTTTCTCACGCGGTTCCCCTTTTTCTTCTTCATTTCTTCTTTTTCTCCCTCGCAGCGAGCTCGCCCGCTACCTCCCGCTCGTCGATTTCTCGCTGTCGCCGTGCCGTCTTCTTCCCCACCGTAGGTGATCAACATTCGTTTTTTTTATTTTCTTTATTTTCTTTCTCTGTTCTTCTCTTCTCCTCTTCGCGCTGTTGGATTCGATTCTTCTCCCGTGATCTTCCTTACCCGCGAGCTACATCAAATTCTTCTTCCATAATCTTCTTCTTCCTTACTTCTTCTTCCCCACTTCTTCTCGTCGATCGGCTTGCGGAGCGAGAGAGATCCGGTCTTCCTTTTCCGCTGTCGGCTTCTCGGCTCTGTTGCTGAAAGCCAAAATTGATCGTAGTGGATAGTATTTTTCTCCTCCCACGTTCAAATTTTTCTTTCTATTTCAATTTTCAGGTGCTAGCAGAAAGATTTTGAATTCAGACAAATTTGAAATTCCTTTTTCGATTTATTTTTATTTGAAATTTCGGAACGCAACTATTGTGTGAGGATTTAGAGTTGATCCTTAGTAAAAGAATCAATATTTGGAATTTTTTTTTATTTTTTTCACTTTACCTGGAGAATATTTACTTGATGTTTCATTTGACAATTGAAATTTTAGGAGGTGTCGATCGTTATATTGGAATTTAGAAATGTTCTTTTGTACGATGATAAATTTTTAGAAGGATTTTTCTTTCTTTACTTTCGTATGTGTCTTAGGTGATTTTTACTGATTTTGTGTTCATTTTGGTGATTTTGTTTTGTAGGTTGATTGAGAACTGTCTCGGATAGCTTAAGAAGCTCAAAAGAATTATAGGGAAGTGCAAGTGAATTGCAGCTCTCATTTTTTATTTTTGGTTATTGTTGTATTGTAAGGCTTGATGTTGGATTGTGAAACTTATTTTGTTTTTTCAAATGTTGTAAAGACGAGCTGAGAAGCTTGGTATTTGCCAAGCCAAGTATTCAGAGATGCCTAACTCGAAGAAAGAAATGTCAATGTGGAGAGGAACATTATTATATAAGAATGGAGGGGGATCAGGAATGCATGCCAGTAGAACCAGTAGAACAAACATCGCAAAATTCGTGTGTAACTCCTAGTCCAAGTTGTCAAGAATAATGGAATGTTCAAATGTTTGGGTAATGAAAATTTTCAAGTAATGGAAATGTTATCAATGTTTTTGACTGGAAATGATTGTGTAATAGAAAGGTGTGTGTAGTGCAAAAGTTATTATTGTTTTTGATTGGATCCCTCCAGTTCCTTTCAATGGATACTGAGTTGAACAATGTTACCAGTTTTTTTCAATGGTTGATGAATTTGACGATGTTATATCCTCAAGCACCTTAGTGGTTATCTAGAATTGAAAAAATTATTTGCCCATCTTCTTATCCTTGTGACAATATTAATCCTCAAGCTTCTGACCGTTGACAATCATGAAATTCAATATACCTGTGGCATGTCTACCATTAAGTAAAACAACAAAGATACAGAAGCTCCATTGTGACATGTCTATCTTTAAGTTGAAAAAATAATTCGTTACACCAGAAGACTATGTGCAGCTTGAGAATAAATATCTCTATTAAAAATAAAATGTTTTACATATCCATTACACAAACATTTTCATACAATATTTAACATCTACATTTCCCGTTAAAAAAAAAACAGAAGTAACCAACTGCTCTATTGCCTTTAGGAAACAACTTGTTAGAGTAGAACAATATCCAACACTCTTCAAGAAGTCTTTCCAACTATCAACTCATGAGACCAAGACAATGTGGTCAATCTATCAACCAATCGTTCTACTAGCACCTGCTTGATCTAATATGCAAATCGCATAAAAGCCATCAAATTCCTGTCTTAAGTTCTTTATCATCAAATTCCCGTCTTTAGTTTCACAATCCAACATCAAACTTCACAATACAACAACAACCAAAGAGAGCTGCAATTCACTCGCACTTCTCTACCAATTCATTTGAGCTTCTTAAGCTACCAAATTTCTAAGACAGCTCTCAATCAACCTACAAAACAAAATCACCAACAAATGAAAACAAAATCAGTAAAAATCACCTAAGTCACTTACATTCATGGATACTCATTCACAGAAGTAAACCAATGTCCAACTGAAGAATCGGCATTCATCCACAACTCAACATGATAACAAATTCACTAGCACTCATTCATTGAAAATTCAACTTACAAACATTCACTAGCATCACAAGCTGATCACCAGCCCATGCTGATCACCGACTGCACCAAAAACAATTAAATTAGATATAAATTATATAAATAAGAAAAATCATATTATCATCCTACATCTAGAGTAAAAATTAACGCACAATCACACTGAAGTTTCGTCATATTATGCGATTAGTTTCACATACGAGAGCAGGAAATTGAAATCAAATTTATATCAGCCACAAATAAGGATCGCGTTCACATACCTGTTCACGATCACCAGCGAGCTCTCCGGCAAGCTCTCCAGCAACAAGCTTCACAATAAAAAAAAAAACATGTTGAAATTATTAAAAAAATTTAAAACGTGTAGAAAGGAAAAATTGAACGTGGGAGGAGAAAAATACCGTCCACTACGATCAATTTTGGCTTTCAGCAACAGACCCGAGAAGCCGACAGCCTAAAGGAAGACTGGATCTCTCTCGCTCCGTAAGCCGATCGACGAGATGAAGAAGAAGTGGGAAGAAGAAGATTACGGAAGAAGAATTTGATGTAGCTCGCGGGTGAGCAAGATCACGGGAGAAGAATCGAATCCGGTAGCGCGGAAAGGAGAAGCGAAGAACAGAGAAAGAAAATAAAGAAAAAAGATGTTGATCACCTGCGGTGGGGAAGAAGACGGCACGGCGACAGCGAGAAATCGACGAGCAGGAGGCAGCGGGCGAAATGAAGAAGGAAAAAGGGAACCGCGTGAGGAAGGGAAGAAAACGTACATGAGTTGACAATAATACCTTCCTGTAAAAAATTTTCTTCACTGTGCGCGCGACGTCCGATCAGCGATCGGACGGCTCACAGCGCGATGTGTGCAGGGGCTCATCCCCAACTCTCTATATATATATATGGAAAGAAATAAGCACCCTGTTTTTTCGGGCATTTTGGAGCACTCTAATACGTGTAAATATTTCGAACAGTTAACATCTTTTATTTATCTCATTCAACACGCTCGGTTTGTATATTTTTTATTCGTCCAAACTTTTGCATTTTAGCCGATATCTTACTACATTGGCACGTACCTTACACCTTACGAATTCTCTCACCTCTTTTGGTTTTGTTAATTTTCATTACTACTGATTAATTTGGCTTATGTTAATCAAATTTATTTTTTAATTAACTTGTTTTTTTATTAACTAAACTCATTCGTTTTTTTTGCAGATGAGATTTATTTCATTTTTCTTTCTCGTGCTCTTGGCAGCCACAATCGTCCATGAGTGGTCGACGGCGATCTCACCCGGCAATAGCCTATCTCTCGGTGCGATCTCTCCTCTGTGCTCTCTGCAGCCACTAACGGCGATCTCTCACACGATCTCTCACGGCATCTCTTCCGTGTACGGTCGGCAGCCAATCATGGCCGACGGCGATTTTTTCTGGCAGCAGCTCACGGCGATCTCTCCTGTCTGCTCACATTAGCCACTCACGGCGATCTCTCATGGCTTGTCTGTCCTGTGTGCTCTCGGCAGCTAGTCATAACCGACGGCGATTTTTATCGGCGGCAGCTAGCTAGTTATGGCTTACGGCGGTATTTGTGGGCAGCAGCTCAGCCACTCATGGCCGACGGCGATTGATCATGCGATCTTTGCCGGCGGCCACTCATGGCCGATTCGAAATTTTGACGCAGTTTTATTTTTTTTTAAAGTTTTGAATTCATTGATTTGAGTTAGTGATTTGTTTTGAATTCGTTTGATTTGTCTTTTTTTTTCTTAGTTTTGAATTCTATGATTTTTCTATTCCTGTGTTTTTTTTTTAGTGTATTGGTTTTTCCTTGGTGTATTAGATTCTTTGATGTATTGGTAATTTTCATGGTGTATTGGATTTTTATATGTATTGGTTTTCTGTGGTGTATTGAGGTTTTTGGTGTATTGATTTATGGTATTGAAATTGTTCTGATGAATGCTGGATGTCGTTCGAACAATGCCAAATGTTGAGGCAATGATGAGGAAAAAAATTGAAAGATGTAGAATCTGTTAGACTCAGCAGTTGTTCTTTTTTTCTAACTCCACACTACCTCTCAAAGTGCACAGCAAGGCAGTAAGGATGGCCATATCTCTGTATGTGGCAACCACTGCAGCTGCAATTAGAGAAGGCATATAGTGAAGGAGAGAACAACTCATGGTGAAAACAGTCCTCGAATGGGTAGCTCTACAAAATCTCGATGATCGAGTGAAGGCGAATCTGAGCCTCCCTCTTCTTTTCATATATGTTTTGTTGTTGTGACTTGTTATTACATCTTTATATGTAAAAGTGATCGATGAATTACAAAAGTTGGATGGTTGCGTTCTCTACTATCCCTGGATGGACAGATATCTTCAACGTATAATGTATGGATGAATCAGTTACCAGGTAGGAATGCCATGAATATAAACAGAGAGCTTTTGTAAGCAGATAGCTCATGTAATTACTGTGTAAGTACAATCACGTACAGTTACCAATGTTCGATGTACAATTCAACGGAGATGTCAAAGAAATTCCGTTCGATTATTCTTATAAAATTTTTCTGTAATCTATGTTTATGTAAACTTTGAATTATTAATACAGCTGTTTATTTCTTACTCCACTCTTTATATTTTTTCAACTAATCCACTCTTAATAATATTTTTTTTTGTCATTATCAACTTTAAAATAAATTCTCATTAACACATTATGTTAATGAGAGTTTTATTTCTAAATCATCGGGGGAGCATATTTCGAGGTATACGAGCGATATAGTATTTCTCCCGCGCTAATCATTTTTTTTCTGCGCTTATCATATTTGTTCCCGCTAAATTTTGTTATCTTCTCTTTCTTCTTTATTTGTCTAAAACTTCATCCTTCTTCACTGCTACGGAGCATTCAACTACAAAATTTTAGTATTAGAAAACAAGTTCTATTCAGTTCTACAAACTAGAAATATTCTCCAGTGATAACTGTGACTATGGCCGACTGTTCTATTGCTCCAATTCCGAACGTAGTAATAGATAAGGAAAATTTACCGTATTTAGATATGCTTTTTCCAAGTCTCCAAGCTGCAAAAGAAACATACATAAACTATAAAAAAGCAAGTGGATTTAGTGTTATTACTAAAAGTACGCAAAAAAGAAATTTAGATTCGGAAGAAATTACTATCTGTGAAATGACATGCGAGCGCTTCGGAATTTTTAGAGATCATGACAAGAAAAGAACAACTGAGGTGCCTGAAGTAAAAGCAAGTCAAAAGAGAAACAGAAATACAGTAAAATGCGGATGTCCTGTAAGAATGAAAGTGATAAAACAACGTACTGGTTTGTGAAAAGTGGTGAAATATAATGACAACCACAATCATGGACTAGTTAGTTCTGCAAGAATGCATATGTCTGTCTATAAAAGTATGCCTGCTGCAGCTAAAATGTTAGTTGATTCATTTCGTGATGAAGATATACCTGTAAATAAAGTTGCAGATATATTTGATGGTCCACAGTATAGTTTTGATGATAGAGATTGTTGGAATCATTTAGGACCTACAAAGAAGTACAAAAAACCTGTCACAGGAGATGCCACCGCAGCGCTTGATTTTTTTAAAAAGAAAAGCTTAGAATCGAGTTTGAATGCTACCTGTCACAGAACTTACCAACCATACGAGACAATCGGAGTTTGAATCAGTTTCGTACACGAGCGGCGAACTTACCGATTCAATGCTAGTCCAGCACCAAGTTCAATAGTTCAAATAGGGCATTGCAACTCACTTGCAAATGTTGGACCCACATACCTGTAAGTCGGCTAGATTTCTACAAACTTTGGCCACTTGACGTTTTAGTTAGGGAAAAATAACCAGCTACCTCAAACTTCAAATGAGTGGATAACAACGTCACGATCAATCGCCGAATGCCATAATTGAGCGATTTCGTGGCGGCTCAACGATTTACCTCCTCCGGTGCCGGAGCTAAGTTCTCGGTTCAATTGATAGAGAGAGGCATTAAGAAGACGAGTAGATGAAGAATTGCTGCTCGGCGGGATTAAATAGCCGACGATAGTTTGCAAACCTAGGGTTTTCATCGTCAGGTCGTGATCGGTGCAATCGATCCAGCAACTAGGAGGTTGGCGACAAGAAGGAGAACAAGAAGAAAGTTGGAAGGAGACCTCCTAGTGACCGGGTATAGGGAGAGATGGATCGCACATGCAAGCGCGGTGAAAGGGTCGAGGTTGCTACAGACAGAAAAGGAAATAAATAAAAATAAGGAAAGGGAGTAGGGTAAGGATAAATATAAAAGTAAAAGAAATGAAAACAATTGACAGCATGGTTGACTTAGATCTTACATGTACGAGATAAATCATTTACTTAAAGATCTGGGCTATTAACTTGCAGCTAATGTGTTTTACCATGCAATATAGCTCGGATTAAGTCATACTAGTACTGCCTTGGGCTTATTTGCAAGCTCGGTCATTCTAATCAAACCAAAACTGGATATAGCTAACCCACACATAGTCGGTCCATTAAGAATTTTTTATTTTTTCACCCAAATTACCTCTATATAAGAAATCCGGACCCTTGTGGCCATTTGTGCAACACTAAGCACCATATTGTGCGATCATATTTGTACGATTCTGTCCAATCGTATTATGCAATCTTATTTGTGCGATCTGTGCAACCTTTGTGATCTATGCAACCATATGTGTTCCATTTATGCGATCGATTGATTGATGCGGCCGTTGCGATTATGTGTAACTATATGTGACCTTACTAATGAGAGGACATGGAAAACCAAACAACACGATGGAGAAGAAAAATATTAAAGTCATCTCGATGTACCTTGTGAAACCATTATTATTTTTTATAGTAAGAAATAATATGGATGGATTTCGTTCGAGAGATGATGTGATCGAGGCCGGTAGGAAAAAGTGCAACGCACGATCCAAGATTACGCTGATGTTAGTGAATTTATTTTATAAGTTAGTTAACGTTTGCTTTAAAATTTTTGTAGTAGGAAAGGATGAGCCATGAGTTTGAGAGATTGGGCAGACGCGCCGTGAGAGTTTGAGCGGAAAAAGAAATTTCAGCAAAACTGAGACTAAAAGTATTTTTTTTTTCGCTGAAAAATGATTGGAAATATATATTTTGAAAAGGTGATCTAGAAAAATAATAAAGTTCAACGTGGCCTACTTAATAAAAAAAACAGTTTCGTAGGTCGTCCTTGAAAAACTTAAAAAAAGGCTTCAACTAACTGCAATAACAACACGCAAAGCCGAAGGAAATTGAATAACAAGTCATCCTCATCTGATACGCACAGAAAGAAGAAAAAGCATCCAATTCAATCAACGAACAACAAACTCAGCTTCTCAATTTCAACAACTAAATAAATTGCAGCATAGACGCAGTTTCTTTTCCAAGAAGATAAGAAGAGAAGAGATGGAGAGTTCTCCGAAATCTGCTTCTCTTCTGGAGCAGATGAAGCAGCATCTCACCACCGACGAAGGAAAAAAGCTAACGAAGAAGGTCGGACTCGTCTACCAACTCAACATCTCTCCAAAGGTTATTACAACTCCAATTACAATTGAAATTTGTTTGATTGGAGTCAATGTCACGGGATTTATTTGGGTTGTTTTGGGTATACAGAAAATCGGTGTTGATGAGGAGATCTATGTTGTTGACCTGAAGGAAGGTCAGGTTACCAAAGGTGATAAACAACTTGGGTTCAGTTTTGATTTTTGATTTGTGTGTTTGTTTAATTGATTAATGGTGTTTATTGCATACGAAGTTAGGTTAAATGAAATATCTCGTATATTACTACTTAATATTGGTATTTGTAGATGTTTTTGGGTGCACAAGTTTCACATGTACATGAAAAGCAGTTAGGTAGTGATTCTTGATATCATGGACATTTAAGAATAGATTTTTAAAAGCTGTGGATAGATATGACATTTATGATCAGATGAATTTGATTCACAAACTGCTTCCGTGGTTAGAAAATGTTTTACCTTTCAGGTTTGCCAAATATAGAAAACCTAACCTCCTTTCCATAAAAGTTTTGCTGCGAGTTCAGTCAAGTCAATTTTGAATTTTGGAACATGAAATCGAAAATCTAAACCGTGAGTTGGTAAAACACATAATAATTCATGATAGTTGCTTGCTAAACTCTTTAGCAACCTTGTAGTTGATGATCGAAACATGAGGTGTTGAATAATTTAGTCTCAAACTATTTTAGGACGTGTACATGAACTCCAACAGACTGGGTTCAAACTAGAATCTCAGAAGTGCACAAGCCTTTTGGTAGAGCTCAAAGTTAGTTTAAAGTCAGAAGTAACTCCTATGGTTCTCTTCCGTAATGGCCAACTTTTTTTTATTTTTTATAGAGGATTAGAAAATACTTTCAGAAATTAAGAATGAGGTAAGAAGCCAACAAACTAATGAATTTGTAATCATGATGTTTTCTGTCAGTGTCTGCCTTATTCTATTGTTGATCCTCGTGACTAGGTCCATGCAAGGGGAAGCCTGATGCAACTTTCTCTTTCACTGATAATGATTTCATGGCAATTGCCACTGGAAAGTTGAACCCACAGATGGCCTTTATCAGGTATGTTAATTTAGGATATAGTTACGGTTTCTTTCTATGTAGTTCCCTCACAAGTAAGTTTATGCCTGGTATAATAGGGAATATTTGGTGGTTTATTGCAGAGGAGCCATAAAGATCAAGGGTAGTATTGCCGCTGCACAGAAATTTACCCCGGAGATCTTTCCGAAGCCTTCTAAGCTGTGAGGTGGTAATTTTATTTATGAGGACCTCATATGATAGAAAAAGATCACATGTTTACTTCAAGATAAATGTAGGATGTTTCTAGTGAAACCTTAAAGGGTATAGTTTGGGATGTATCAATTTCATGATCCTATTCGCTTATGAATGATGAACAGGTGTATTTTTTTCTTACAAAAATCATTCTTCTTTTGCTCTCTTTGAATGTGGAGTATGTTTGAATAGTGAACTTCTTATACTACCTTTTCATTAGTGGATTAAGAAGTATGTCAACTGATATGAATGAAAAATGATTGTGTTTATATGGTTCCTAGTTCATAAGATTTGTAAATGTTTTTGGTAATCTCTCAATAGAACGTATCAAAATGTGGCTATTGTTATTGATGCATTAAGTGTATCGTTCTTTGTTCAAGGAAGTAGTTACTACTGATGAAAAACCAACGGTGGTGTCCTATATTAAAGTGATTCTTTTACTTTTATTCTAGTAGCTGAATTGGTGAGAGAATAATTTTAGTTTGTAGCTATGACTGCTCTAAATCTAAACATTAGAAATGCAACAATGGCCATTGGCCATTTTTCCTGCGTTGATCTCTGTTGCCTTTGTTTCTCTATTTTAAGACTGTTTTCCTTTTTGAATATTTGCGTTTCAGTTATGGCATTTTGGCTTGATAGAACCTGTTTGTCTTTGTCCTTTTTCTGCTGATTTTAAGTAATTTATACTGGTGGTTTTATCCTATCAAATGGATGAACACCTTTTTTGCATGCTAGGCGGCTAAATTTCAAATGCCTTTCACCTTAATTTTCAACTTGAGGTTATGTTTAAAATATATATATATACTGTTTTATGCACTGCTGTGGATTTAAGACTGTAGGTTAAATTATTTTCACATCTGATAAGTATGGCAAATGGCATAAAGATGGGTATATATACTGCTTTGATCAGTTAGGAGTTTGTGTCTAAGAAATGTAGAACTGTTTGTTTGTGAGAATAAAGTACAAGTATCCTTAATTTCTTTTTCATCAATTAACTAGAGGAAATAGAAAGATTGGTGAATCCGAATAGTACTTGTGCACTACTTACTACTGGCCAACTTGGAGTTTGGAGGGTTTATAGAAAATTAATCAGAAAGTAACTTATGTGATTGTGATAATTATGAAGTAAGCCAGGTCCTTCTGATTTCTCCTCTTCATCTTGACATACCTAGGTAGAAGTATTAGATTGTATTAAAGATTTCACGAATTCTAGATATAAAGGTTTTAATTCATTTTAGAAGCATTAGATAGTGCAGGAAAAATCTTAGGCGTTAACTTTTTCATAGCGCAATCGCTTAAACTACATATTTATAACCATCTGCAGTATATGGCATAGCGAGAGATTGCACAAGATTTTTTTGTGATCATTGCGAAGCCTTAAGCAAAACTATGAATAAACTTAATAAGCATTTCAATTCTCTTCAGAAAGAAAAATGTTTTTTACTTCAGATAATAGCAGAGACCTCGAAAAAGAACTTATAAAAGTTAGACTAATTTATATGTTCAGAACAGTCCATACAAATAGAACAGAACCGGCGAGAGTAATATAAATCTAGTCCAAACAAACCAGTAATGACAGGATACTATCAGATCAGCAACCCCAGGTAATATATCAGAAGCAAAACCATCAGAAGAACTAAGCACTAGTAGAAAAGGAAAATAAATTAAAGTATAAAAAAAAAGAACGTTAAATAGAAAGTTAATTAAGCACTGCATAAAGCACTTAATGTAGTAAAGATAACATCAAAGAAGAAGACCAAGAAGATTCCCCATAAAGTAAGTTCAGAAACACCAAGAACACCTCTTTCTTGAGGATCGGTGGACAATAATTCAGACGTTTATGGCAAAACTGATTAGACAAGCCACTAGAATGAATCTACTTTAAAAGTTATGACGTACCAATTAGAATAGAAAATGTTGAACATCCTCTACCATAAAAACTTAGATCCCCAATTAGACGAGAACAATTGATTTGTTTATAACATTTTAGACCAATCTTTTATAATTCCATTAGAATATTTTATTAGTTTAGAATTTTAGCAGCTCTAGGAGTCTTTTATCAGAATCCTAGATTAAGACTTATAGACAATAGAGAGTTTCAATCTTTAGAAATCCTAACTATATTGCTATTTAACAAGAGGATATACTAATAAAATTAGAATCATCTAGAAATTAATAATTATGAAAGAAATTAAAAAGCGTTTACTCTGATACCAAATGGGGGGTGGGAGCTTTGCTAGATTTTGAAAATTTTTAGTTAAAGAGGAAAACTTTGATACTGAAGTAATCCTTACTCGGTAAAATCCTTACTTTTCTTATAATTTGCTCTCACTTTCTCATCTTTTTATCTTCTTAGATCTTTGAGTTTACACATGTTGGAAAACCTAAGTCGCTTCTAGAGAATCCAAAGTAGGACTCATGGGTAAGAATAATTTGTTATATTTATGATCTTCAAAACATCTGTATATAAGCACTACTAAAAATAATGGATTCATCGACTGCACAAAACTGTCGATAATTTGCAAAATTCAGTCGGCAAATGCATTACCGACTGAAAAAGTCGCAGTCGGTAAACGGTCGGCTAATACTGGTCGGTAAACCAATTGCCGACCATCTACATTAAACAGTCGGTAGTGTACAGTAAATTATCGACTGAGGAAATAGTCGTTAAAGGCCGACTAACGAGATAGTCGACAGTCAGAAAAGCAAGTCGGTATGTTCCCGACAAGAATATTAGTCGGCAAATGGCGACGCATACAGCCGTCGGTAAATACCGACTAAAAGATAGTCGGCAAGTGCCGACGGATAAATATCAGTCGGAAAATTGCGACGTATTAGGCAGTCGGTAAATACCGACATAAAGCTTGTCGGCAAGTGCCGACGTATATCGTAGGCGGTAATTACCGACTGGTACTTTGGTCGGTAATTTACTGACTATTTTGTCGGTCGGCAATTTCGACAGTCGTTTTAGTTGGTAATTACGACCAATCAGAAATTTGTCGGCATTTTAGCCACCAGTTTTTTAGTCGGCATTTTGTTTGCTCGCTCTTTTGCCGACCTGCCGTTTGTAGTCGGTAAAAGTAAATTTTGTTTAACAGTTTTTCACTAATTTATATATCAATAATATTTTTATTCACATCATTCAATTCAATTGAACACAAACAGTCTATATACCACAACATTCTACACAAATAATTTTAAGAAAAAAAAAACTTATGTTCATTGAAAATACATAATAATCGTATTACAATTCAGTTTTGAAATGCATAGTCGAAAATATTTCATCTCATACATTACTGTTAAAGACAGCCTAGTAGTGCAAACATGAATATGAAAGATGCTGTAGGTTCTAGTTTAACATCACTCCAAAAGCATATGTATTTGTCTGCATCTCAAAATGCCTTTGCTCTAGAGAAACTAGACCATAAAATGCACCACCATTAGAAATGTGCTTCGATTTCTTCTCAGATTTTGAATACACAAACTTCCAGCATTCAAAATCAACAAGCTGCAGGCAGTTAATACATAGATCATCAGTTGGAAGGCTTAAATGCCATAAAAATGCAGATTGTACTGCATGAACAACATAAAAGAAGAATATGAGCTCAAATATGGGCTCCAAAGAAGGGAGAAAATTAACATATAGAAGACAAAGTTATGATAAATAGTTTTGGTATGGTTAAGCTAAAACTCCCTCAAAGAAGGTTATCACCGACGGCTTCAAAATTGATTTATTTCATATTATATATATGAATGATTGAAGAAAAGTATATACAGTAAATGCATAGCACCTTTGGGGAAAAATCTTCAGTAAGATAAACTCCTTTGGAGTTCAATTCTGATAATGCAAATGGGGGCTGCAGCTCAGTGTGAAGATACTTCAATCCACGAGCTATGCCTATAGCAATCTTCATGCGCCTCAACCAGGACAACTGGGATCCCTCACCATCTACAATGGAGACAACTTACTCCAGGTTTTTCCATAGAAGACAGTTAAGCAGTAAACTATACATTTTAAACTTACATTGAAGATGCTCGTAAAGTGTCCCATTCGACGCATAATCAAAGACAAGCATCCTTGTAAAAGGGTCTTCTTCTTTGCAATAGCCAACCAACTTCGCAATATTGACATGGTTTAATCTTGCCAAATCTGCAACCTGTACCAATTGAGTCAATTGTCAATTCCATGCATCTTAAGAGAAATAACACAAGTCTCTGTTTGCACGCGCGCTCTGCGCACACACACCCACGCCGCATGCACGCGCACAAAAGCAATGATTCTTACCTTGGTCTCAAAGAAGAACTCAAGATAGCTTGGAACTCTCATTTGTACCTGCTTCCTTGTCACCTGCTCCGAAACAACTTCCATTTACAATGTTCTTATTTTAAGCATATGCTTTAAATTGCAACTAAAGAATTCATGTGCAACCAATCAATAACTATTGTGATCTTTAAAAGCTATAGTTTGCTACACCTATAAATCTTTGTGGCATTTACTTGTTCCACATCCAGAACCTGGTCCAAGACTTGTTTTGATTCATGGTTTTACCTGAAATAAAGATGAAGTGTGCCTTAAATACGAGGAAGAACAGACATTTCACAATGCTGGTTACTTCGTCCAATCAGTGGTTTATACTTCATCTTTGGTTCTGTTTGAACAGATGTCAGCTACATATGATGTCTTACTTCAGAAAATAAACAACAAATTTTCATTTCTTTGCTAAGTCTCGCACTCATGATAATAAAGGGAGAACATGTCACAATACTAGCATTACTCTAATAAAGTAAGATGTTTATCTCTTCCTATCATAATAAACTCGAAAAAAGGGAAGACTAATATAGCTGAAACAAAGAAAAATTAAGATAATGAACTTACTATATAGGTGGTCCAGTAGCGTTTTTTAGCTTTCCGAACATTTCCATTAGAAATGATACCTTTTCTTCATTTTCACGAAGACTTTGTCTAGTCTCTTGCAGTTCATTTTGTTGCTTCTCAAGTTCAGACTGTTGTTTCTCAAGCTCAGATTGTTGTTTCGCAAGTTCAGCTTGTTGTCTTTCATTTTTTTCCTCTAGGGTTACGATCTGATCTTTCAAAAGAGAATTCTCATATGCATGGGTTGATGAACCAGCAAAACGGGTGTTAGGCGGCTTAGGTCCACGTCCACGTCCACGAATATATCCACGTGCCTTCCCAAGCACCGATAGACATATGTCTTCGTCATCGACGTCGTTTCCATCTTCTTGGGACTTGATTTGCAATTCTACCATTTGATTCTGCAGTTCACGCAAAACAAAATATCTTAGCAAATTATAAACCTTAACTCTTATGGTTACTTGCTTAAAAAATTGAATAGAAAGGTCATAACTTACATAATTTGATTGTGATTCCTCCGATACCCAGCTGCCCTTCTTTTCTTTTGCATTTGAAATATGCGTCTCCTTATACAAGTCAATACAATTGGCATTCTGCAAATTTGTTAAGAGAATCAATTTGCTATTAATTAGAATCCTATCGTCTTTGTTATATTAAAACCAAAACTATAAAAAAATACCTTCTCCCGTTGTATAGATGCGAACGTGGGTGATCCTGCTGTATGCTTACTATTATTCTTTGCTCGAGCAGCTTTTGCTTTTTCCGATTTTTTCTGCATATAACCAATGATAAGGATAATCTTCAGCAACTACACAAAAAAGATTCAAAGGAAAAATTGATCAAAAAAACCTTACGTTCCATTCTGGCGAATCAAACATGTCGCATAGCTAGATCCATTCTTCACGCCGTGCTGCTGTAGAAGTGAAGTCCTTATAAGGGTTTGCTCGAGCTCTGTCTCCACCACCGACACTCTTATAGTAGTCATGGCACTCATAACGCCAATCCTTATATCTCTCGGATCCTGTATTATGTAAACATGCCAAGGTTCCGGGATGGGACAAATCTAGCTCAAACTTATCCTGTGATAATAAGAAAAAATATGTTAACAAATTCTAATCCTTAATAATGTATATAAACCAATAATAACATACTTATAGCCATCATGGAATAAATCTCGTTCTTAATAGATTTGTCAATCGTACTCCAACCTTTAATATTCTTTACTGGAGCATTAGTACGAATCAAATATGCCATCTCTCTTGCGAACCAAACAGCATGTTCACCGACTGGTCTCCATATGCCATCGGGAATTTCGACCTTGACTTTCTTCTTATTTCTCAAAATATATATTTCCAAATCGCTACATCTGTTGCCGGCACATGGACGTTGTGTATGCGTATCAATAGACCCTACTTAATTAGAGAACAACTATTAGGTTCACTAATTAGTATATAATAATTTAATTAAAAAAAGCAAACTTACCACTGCTAGAGCCATTAGGATCTTGAGTCTCCAAATCGGCGATATTCTGGCTTGGTTGTAGTGATAGTCGTCTTCTACTAGATGTTACCGGCGCCATAAAGATAAATTAATAGAAAATACCTGTATACAAAGTTTAAAAAATAAAATTTAGAATTAGAAATGAAATAGATTAAAATAATTATACAAGATTGAGTTAAAACTCACATGTGATTAATTCAATTGCAATCATCATCACTACGACTATACTCGTCCGAGCTTTTATTTTCATTTTGACCATCACGAGTATAAAGGCCTTCTTGCTCGTCAAACCATCGATCACTTCATGATCAAGTTCAACTATCTTACTTAGATGATCTATTTCCATATTATCATCTCTGACTCTTACGGTTGAACTTTCCACTTCTTGATAAGCATTATTCTCTCCCATTATCACATCATCATCAATATTTACGTCTTAAATCATCGACCCTCTCCAAACAACGAGGATGAAATAAATATCGATGTTGTGATTGTTGTACAAACAACCCAATCAGTACCATGCTTTGTATCGGAACATAAAACACTTGAGTCACATTCACAGAAAAACACGAATGGATCATTTTGATACCATTTTTTTGTAATGTTGATGCTAGTAAAGTCATCATCAATCTGATGGGTTTTTACGTGATCTAAGTCAAACCATTCACACTTGAATAGAAAGACTTGATGTCCCCTAGGATATGTCAAAATGAAGACATCATTCAGTACACCATAGAAATTTAAAATTTGATCTTTATGATCTCCTTGCACACATATTCCACTATTTTGAGTCAACAAGCGACGTTCGCGTTTGTATGTGAAAAATTTCACCCCATTGACAATACATCCAGAATACCTAATAGCACGTCTATCTGGACCAAGTGCTAGTGAATGTAGATCATCTGCATTCTCTTGCGTATTGACATGAGAATGTCGCATCTATAATAAAAATGTATATAAAAAATAAGTATTTTAAAAAAATATTGGCCATAATTAAAATCTCTGACTCAATATATATGTATATATTGATATAGTATTTCATACTCGACTTTTAAACCACGTAGGAAATCCATCTCTTTGCCTTGTTTCTAAGTTAAGTGGACTCTCAATTTTGAGAAGCTCCTCATGCTCACTGTAAATATTCCTTAGTAAGTCACTTGCAATCTTATAAGGTATTAATGAAAACGGCCAAAAAAGTAAACATTTTAAAATTGTAAATACTTACTTGAGATATGGAACGACTTCATCGCAGTTATTTAAGACAAACCAATGTGCTAAATTGTATTCCTCTTCTGCGAGGAGAATTTGGTTTGCCTTACCTAAGGGTCGAACCTTTTGAGAAAATACAGATAATGTTGTATCCACATGTTTCTCTCCATCTTTATGTCGTTCTTGTCGATTAAATCGAGTCTCCAATCCTCGCAAGTATCTAGAGCAAAAAATAAGACACTCATTTACTATGTAAGATTCTGCTATGGAGCCTTCTGGACGTGCTCTATTACGAACAGACGCCTTAAGCGTACCAAGAGTCCTACAAATATAGATAAAATAAAAATTTTTATATGATTCCAATACAAAAATAAATGAGAAATTTGAGATTCTCATAATAAAATTCACCTCTCTATAGGATACATCCATCTATAATGAACAGGACCTCCCTTGATAGCTTCATCCGGCAAGTGTACAACTAAATGTATCATGATATCAAAAAATGCCGGAGGAAATATCATCTCAAGCTTGCAAAGAATAACCACAATGTTATGCTGTAACTCTCTCAATCCATCCAATTTTAGAGTCTTTGCACATAATTGTCTGAAAAATCTTCCAAGTTCACTAATTACTTCTAACACTTTTTTTTTGAGATACCCACGTAAACCAATAGGCAATAAGCGTTGCAACATCACATGATTATCATGACTCTTTAAACCCGAGATTCTACCATCCACCATATTTACACATCTCGAAATATTTGCAGCATACCCATCAGGAAATCTTACAGACTTAAGAAATTCACAAAATTTCCTTCTTTCCTGAGATGATAATGTGTACGCCGCAATCGGTTTCTCCCACTTATTGGTATCCAATTTCTTTGTATGCAGCTCACGTCGTATACCTAGATCTTCTAGGTCCCAACGAGCCTTCAGAGTATCCTTCGTCTTCTTATCTATATTCATCAAAGTTCCCAAGATGTTATCACAAATATTTTTCTCGATATGCATGACATCAAGATTGTGACGAATTATAAGATCCTTCCAATATGGTAGTTCAAAAAAAATACTTCTTTTGGTCCAATTAAGCTCCTCGGATGTGCGCTTCCTCTTCTTACCACATATAGGCTTTCCAAACTTCACGTCTTTAACAATATCCATCTGTTCTAACAATTCATCAATTGACAATGTAGGAGGTGGTGGTGCTGCTTCTTGCTTTCCATTGAATTTTTTACTCCTTCTATATGGATGGTTGCTCGGCAAATAGCGACGGTGGTCGAGATAACCAATTTTGTCTCTAAGTTTGACAGAATATGTATATTTGTTACATATGGGACATGCCAAGTAGCCTTTTGTGCTCCACCCGGATAAAACTCCATATGCAGGAAAATCATTTACGGTCCATAGAACAGCTGCATGCAATTGAAATATAGTATTGGAGACGGCGTCATATGTTGAAACTCCGTTCTCCCACAACTCCTTCAACTCTTCAATTAGTGGCTGAAGATATACATCAATGTCTCTACCAGGAGATTTTTTTCCTGGAATTAAAAGAGACATAATAAAGTATGGCTCTTTCATGCACATCCATGGAGGTAAATTATACAACATTAAAATAACAAAGCCAAGAAATATATGCATTGCTCATATCTCCAAAAGGATTGAATCTATCAGTCGCTAAGCCAAGTCGTAAGTTTCGAGCATCACTAGCAAACCATGGAAACTTCACATCAAAATCTTTCCAAGCCTCAGTATCTGCAAGATGTCTCAAAATCTCAGAGTTATCTACACGTTTCTCCTTATGCCATCTCATATCTAAAGCCGTCTTTCTTGACATGTAAAATCGTCGCAGTCTAGGCACTATTGGAAAATGACGAAGCACTTTCTTGGAAACCTTCTTACCGGTGCCATCATTAACCTTCCACCTTGATGAATTGCATTCTGGGCACTTCTCCTCATTTACCAACTCCTTCCTAAAAAGAACACAATCATTCTCGCATGCAGCAATAGGTTCCCAACCCAAACCTAAATCCCTCAGAATCTTTCTACATTGATAGTAAGACGAAGGAAGCAAATGCCCTTTCGGAAATGCATCATTCAAAAGATCAAGCAGCATATTAAAACCTTTGTTGCTCCAACGATTAAGCACCTTAACATGCAGCAGTTTTATGAGGAATGATAATTTTGAAATCGTACATCCCTCATACAATGGCTTCTCGACATCTTCGAGCAACTTATCATATCTATTAATATGATCTGCCGCAACTGAAGACCCTTCACCAACAAGGGACGGACCTGCCTCGCCCTCCGTAGATACTTGAGGGATATTTAAATCCACAACACCACCCCTGCGTATATCCTCCAAAATTTCAAACATTTCATCATATTCTTCGTCTTCGACAGGTCTCATTGGAGTCTCATCTCTACGAACACCAAGACTTTGGTTATCTTGATGAGTGACTTCTCCATGTAAGTTCCATCTCGTGTAAGATGCCATAAAACCATTCACAAGTAAATGCATGTATACCACATCGAGCATGTTTGAATATCTATTCAAACAACGTCGACATGGACAATACATTTCGCTAACATTCTGCAAATGATCTTTAGCAAATTGCATAAAGGAGCGGACTCCATTTGTATACTCCTCCGACAACTTATCGGGATTACATATCCAACTCTTATCCATCCTATTTCATAATAATCCACATTAGCCGGAGTAGAATATACGTACATTATTACATTCATTTGAAAATATATTATTTACTCTAATAATTAATACTTACCATATACACGTATGTGTACATTATATATATATATATATCACCACTACAAGTTTTCCTACGGCAGTGTTGATGAATTTTTTTGTTAAGGGGGGTAGTAAAGTTTTCTTAAGGGGGGCAGTAGGAGGGGGAGTTTTACTACAGCAAGGGGGGGCAGTAGGGGAGGAGATTTACTACAGCATGGGGTGAGGGGGGAGAGTTTCCTACATACTTCAATAGCAACATATCATACAGTAGGCTGCTTCAAAAAATTCATAAACAGTTAAAACATTCCACAAAAATTCATAAACTTTGTCAAAACAAATATGCCAAAAAAATTCTTCCTACAGAAGGGTCTACAGAAAGCATGTACAATGAGTGTTTTTTTTTTGGAAGCTGGAAGAGTTTCCTTCCTACAGCAAGGGGAGAGGGAGAGTTTCCTACAGATGCTAGTAAAGACTCACATGCATAAGTCAGCGACAAACTTCATAAGAACTACAACCAATATAAGTATATTCTTCTCTGCTAGCTTACATCCAAAAAAATAGCTACAATTGTCACCTGATCTAGATCACTATAGTATAGAAATTTGTGATAACCTTGTATCTATAAGTTTTCTTGTATTTATCAATTGTACTCTAACATATTTCAAGAGCAACACATCCTACAGCAGGCTGTTCCAAAAATATATGAGTTTCCTACAGCAGCCAATAGAGTTTTTCAAAAATATATGAGTTCCCTACAGCAGGGATAGAGGGAGAGTTTCCTACAGCAAGGTGGACAGCAGGGGGGACAGCAAGGGGGTACAGCATCTAAGAGTTTTCTGCAGCAGGGGGGACAGTATGCACTTGAGTTTTTTTTAGAAGGGGAGAGGGAAGAGCTTCCTACAGCAGCCAAGAGAGTTTTCTTCCTACAGTAGGGGGGGAGCTTCCTACAGCAAGGAGGGAGGGAGAGTTTCCTACAGCAAGATGGACAGCAGGGGGCGCAGCAAGGGGACAGCAAGGGGGTACAGCATCTAAGAGTATTCTTAAAAATATATGAAAATATTCCTACAGCATCTAAGAGTTTTCTGCAGCAGCGGGGACAGCATGCACTTGAGTTTTTTTTAGAAGGGGAGAGGGAAGAGCTTCCTACAGCAGCCAAGAGAGTTTTCTTCCTACAGCAGGGGGAGAGGGATAGTTTCCTACAGCAAGGTGGACAGCAGGGGGGATAGCAAGAGGGGGCAGCAAGGGGGAGAGCAAGGGGGTACAGCATCTAAGAGTATTCTAAAAAAAACCTTGAAAATATCCCTACAACATTAGACTCAGGTGTTCTACCAATAAATGTCATTCTTTTCTACTTCCTACAGCATGTAGGAGTATTCTCAAAAGAAGAGATGAAAACATTGCTTCAAACAAAAACAATCGAGAAAATCATTGCAAACAATATGAAAATAAGCATTGCTTCAAACAAAAACAAAATTGTAGGATTAAACTCAAGTGTCCTACCAATAAACATCATTCTTTTCTACTTCCTAAAGAAACTTATGAAGACTATATGAAAAATATCTAACACATGTATATGGTAAAAATTGAAATAAAAGCTCTTGACAACTGTACCTGTGAGCAATGCACTCAGCTGCAATTTATTGCAATCTTTCAAATCTGGACCTTCTCTGCTTCCTTTCCCTTCGAAAAACTTCCAAAAATAATTTCCAGAAAAATAATTATAGGACAGAACTAAAAGAATCTAGCTGACAAATGAAATCAGAAAGAAGATAATCATACTTGCAACTTATAAAAAATAACAGCTGTGAAAATTTAATACCAATGAAATACGTACGAGATATAAAAATGGCTTCAAGCAATACCTTTTGAGCAAATCAAATACATAAAAATAACTCATCCAACTGACTAAATAACAGATATCTTAATAGTTAGCACAAAAGCATCAGCTTCATATATTTCATTACAAGATAAAGCTCATGTTTATATATCCAATGTCTTTGTCAACTACGCTCGAAGTTAGTGACCCTATATGTTTCTAAGAAATTGCCACTGGCAGTTTCAATTTCCATCCATAACCCAAAGATGCTTACCTATTTCCGGCGAGATGACAGCGGCTCCAAGCAAATCCACCGAGATGGAGAATTCAAAGCCAACACTTAAGAATCATTCAATGGCACGCACAAGAGGCCTGAATGCAGACAGAGTGTGTTAACAAACAACTAAAACGAATTACTTGGAAGAGCCAACACGGGCCTTCCCCCAAGAATTCAGAGACCAAATAACAACAAAGGAAAAGGCAAACAGCCCCACCTGAACGAGTTGAAAACCTTTTTCTTCTCAGGAAAAGGGAGGAGAACTCTAAGCTACGCCAAAGAGAGAAGCCGGTACCCCAGCCTCTGCTGGCCAATCTCTTCCGTCCGTCGCTCAATCCAGCGAGAGGAGCCCGAATTGGAACGGATAGCGTCGGACGGCAGCAATTCCGGTGAGATGGAGCTGAAACTCACCCGCAGACGACCGCTAGGAGACGACGATCAATCACCGGCGAAAACCTAAGTTTTGTAGAGTTGAGAGAAAATGATGGGTAGCTGGCTCGAGTCGGGTTGATTTAGACAAAATAACGACTGAATAAGCAAAGCAGTCGGTAAATAACACCAACATACCGACCGACAAGAAAGCCAGTCGATAATAAATCCATATTACCGACTAAAAAAATTGTTCGTCGGTAATAAATCCATTACCGACAAAAATAATTGTTCGTCGGTAATACATCCACATTACCGACTACACAAGTGTACGTCGGTAATACATCCACATTACCGACCAAAAAAATTGTCAGTCGGTAACACATCCACATTACCGACACTCACAAGCGTTCGTCGGTAATATATCCACATTACCGACTAACACAAGTGTCAGTCGGTAAAATATACCCACTATCGACTAGGAAAGTACTCAGTCACTAATATATACCGACTGAAGTAGAATACAGTCGGTAGTATAAATCAATTACCGACTGGTACGGTACGCAGTCGGAGACCTTCCAACTAATTACGGCCTTGATAATGTCTAATTAAGTCGATAGTATATCCATTTACCGACTGACATAGGATAAGGTCGGTAATTTACATAACCTATACCGACTAGCGTGTCCAGTTGTCGGTAATTTGTTTAAATTACCGACTGGTTGAGTTGTCAGTCGGCAATCTTATAGAATATACTGACTGGTTGTTTTGTAGTCGATAATTTACAATTTACTGACTTCTTTTTGTTAGTCGGTAAATTTTCAGTCGGTAATGCTAGTTATTGTAGTAGTGAAGCTTGAAGATTTTGATCATGTTCTTGCAATAGAGGCATAACTTACAAGTTCCTCATGGACACAATTGCATGTAATATGTTGCAGACTCAAAGGATTATTGAGCTTAAGCTAATACTCAGACGTTTTAATAAATCTTTCCTAACGTAGGGTTAACTTATTTTAGGAATGCATCCAAGTACTATACATATATATTTACAATGAGATGCATTTTGATTTTAATCTACTTGCTGAAATCAGAAGAAACATATGATATATGATACATTCTGATTTCACCCTACCCGTTGACCAAAAATCTTTATGATATAGAAAAATTAAATTATGAGAGAGGCAACATGATAAATGTTTCAAAATCTTAGAGCATTTCATAGAGAGACAAATTTTACAAAAATTGAAAAAGTTTGCTATTTACTTTTGCCATTTCTAGATGAATCCGATAACTTGTAAACTAGATATCCTTTAACTCAAATCATATTTTAGAAATGAAGTTTTTGCCAAATGAAAGTTACCATGATGAGCTATCTACAATCATATCCTATAACAAAGTTTAGAGAAATCAGAGAAGTGGCTGGACAGACCTATTTACCAAATGAAAGAACAATGACATATGCTCATGCTGGAGCTAGTTTTGTTTAGCTAGTCGTGCCAACTAATTGCAAGTGCTTTGAGAAAATGCTAGACTAATCAAGAATATATTTGAAATATTTATTTGAAGATTTTATGAAAGAATATTTGAGAATACCTAACAAATCTATAAAGATAGAAAGAATTCAATATGCTGACAACTCTAATCAATCAAATCAAATCCTCGTATCTTAACCATCAGTCTGAATTTAATATGATCTCTCTATGTAGAATGAAGAAGAAATCCTGAAGATCTTTTTTGTTGAAAGAGATCATACTGGTTATAAGAAATCTGGCAGAAAATTCGGATTCCATGACAGTAGAAAATCTATGATGCACTTGGAGCCGTTAGATGAATTGCAACTTCATTGGACTTCAAACATTGAAGATCCATTCATGAGACCCTAAGGAAGTCTACCATATTAGCAGGGCAAGACACTCTTTTTCAACTGGCGGGACCAACTAAGGCAAAAATCTAGAGAAAATTTCAAAAGAAAACACTACTATTGGAACATGTCACTGTAGCCGTTTTCTCTTAATCTTAGCCACGCATTTTCCTTAGTCGCTGGAAGATTGATTCAATCATCCAAATCTGAACCTGAGATCGAGGAAACTTCACTGAATCATTGATCAACATCGATATCATCCATTGCTGCCCATAGGAGAGCATCTTTCAAACTAAGAGTTTTCATTGAGTCATTCGTTCTCTTTGTTCCATTGTGTGAAATTTGTTTTGCTTTCTATTGTGAGATTAGATTTTGTTGTAATGGAGATCACTTTAGATAAACCACGTGACGTACTTTGTAATCTCGAAGAAAATTGTAAGAAAATTTGTGAGTACTCGGGGTGGCTAGCGTAAGTGTAGATTAACATTTTCTGTTAGGCTAATAGTTCATGAAGACGTGCACATTAAAGCCAAAGTGATTTTGCAAAGTTTAGGAGGCTGTGGTGATTTATCCTTACAAGAAGACTCAGCTTGATGAGGTGGTATTTTTCGAAACATCACGTCTCGGTGATTGTATTAGTTTGACATTAGTGAACTCATTTGTTATGCTAAATAACGTGGGTGTAGGTATTGCAGTGAGGAGGCACTTAAAAAAATTCTTAATATGCTGTCTGGTTTGCATGTCCTACCATTTGTTGTTTGCTTTGTCTATACTTTATTGACCTAACGACTTCGGTACAGGTTACTACTTACATTTAATTACTCGTTAGCAACTTTACAATCGATTGACTGCTAACTGTTCAGTGACTAAATTCGAAATATAGAACTTTGTAGTTTTAATTTGCTCTAACTCAATTCAATCCCCTCTTGAGTGGATATTCCATAGATTTTTCTATCATTCAATATCGATTCGGCCCAACCTGTTCTATTATAAATTTATGGTTCAATTTAGAACTAATTTGTAATACGAATAGTTAGTTTAAGTCTTATAAATATTATTTTAAAGCTATTGATATTCGATTTAGAAGTAGACCACTTACGATCTATTTGGATTGAGAAATTACTTTCTATTGCTCTTATTTGACAATTCTTTTATAAATTTGATAGAGAGTAAATATTCTCTCAATTAATTATATATGGAGATAATATGCTACACCCCAATGTGGAGTTGGAAGCAAGAGTAAGAATTTCGATGTCTGTTATTTATGAAGTTCCCATCCTACCAATGTTGTTTTAATTTACGGATAGGTTTTGTTTTCTTCTTCGTTTCCTCGTTCCATCGGCCCCCGCTCACCCGCTTCACGTCCGCACCGGCTCACCTCTGTTTTTTGTTGCACCGCGTCTCGCTGTTTCGCCACCGTCAAAGTCCCTATTTCGTCGCCTTCATAGTTCCCAAAATTGTGTTGTCTTCTTCTTCTTTAGACCAACAACAACCACCGCAGCAAACATTACTACGATCATTAACTCCATAACAGCCGCCGACGTTGCCGCAGGAGCTGCAAATCGCACACAAATTTAGAGCAGGTGAACTTTCTTCTCCTTGATAGGTTAGCATAGTCTCTTACTTCAAAATCATTGCTTCCACAGATATATCTCTACAATGGCATATTTTTAGATGAAATACATGAACTAAAGAAAATGTGATGCTTGATTGTTAGACTTGCTAGGTCGTTTTTAAGTTGTTTCAGACTTTGGATGCCTATAGATCTTCTTCTTCGAACCTTATTCATTGAATGCCTCCTATAAATATCGTCATGTTCAGATTTTTACTAGTTTCGTCACCCAACTATGCTCATCAGCTCATGCAATCTTTCTTTAGCACTTCATCGGATTGTCTTGATTCAGGTGATGTGTTTGTTTAGGATATTGAAGTGGACAGTTCATGTTAGGAACAAAACAGGAAAGAGCACTTCCATTCGCTGTATAATGATCATACTTTTGATGCTTATAAATTACTATTTGTTGACTGCAGGAGAAGCAAAGGATTCCGTAGAGGATTTCAACCAGATGTTATTCTCAGCGATAGTTCCTAACAACTGAGATCACAAGTTCCATTGTTGAAACAATATTCACGCATTATGTGGAGCCTTTTGTTCAATTTCGTGTTGATGTAAACTTTTATATACATTTTAAATCTGGTATGAATCTTTTCTGGAAACTAATTCCTTCATCTATGCATTTACTAACATAATTTCAGAGTGAAAGCAAAGCAATTACAGATTTGCCTTGTTACTAATCTGATTGTAGTGCTTTGAACTATTATCATTTATTTTCTTTTGTTGAAGTTGTCCTTCATATTTAATTTTAAGTGAATCACAAGCAACTACAAGTCATAGGCTAGTAGCAGAAGCAATTAGTTATTCAATGGCTTTCAACAAGCATTGAACTTCAATGTCTCCTTCATTCTGATACAACGAAGGTGTAGAGCATTCTGCAGTCATCAAGTTTTTGGATAAGTCTTCTAGTGCCGGTTCATCACATATCAAATAAGGATATTTAGACTTTTTATAAAAATTATTTTTATTTAATTTTTAATTATCAAATAAAAATAATTAGTCATTTTTTATTATATTTATTGATATATCCAAACAAAACGAAATTAAAATAATTTTTTTACTCTCGTCTCTACTATAATAATTTTCTGTTATTTAATTTTATTTTTATTTACTCTTATTTATTATTTTTTTATTCAAACAGATAGTTAATAGAAACAAATCATCTTGTCTTGTACGTTTCATTTTCAAGTGGTTTGAGGATTTTTTATACCTAAATCATCTCGACAAAGAAAATCCAAAATAAAATTCTGCAACACTTTGTAAAATATAATACACTATGGTTTTCACATAGGATTCAAGTGGCTGACCTTAGTGGAAGGGAGCTAGCTCTTCGACATAGGTATTATTTTTATCCCCGACGGATAGAAGAGTAGAGACTTGATCTACTCATGGGGCATTCGCTACGTCACGGAAGAAGGGCACTATGATCGAGGTTGATGATATCTACAACTACAAGAAGATTGGATTCAAATGACTGCTGACTTAAAACATGTACGTCTGCATATTTCTTAACGTTTTTTGTTTACAGATAAGAATTTCAAATCATTGTTTACATATTAGAATATCTTGGCATAATGGGAGTATTTGCTTAGATGTGTTAAAAAGAAAATTTTTTGTGAATGGTTCAATTTCTGCGATGAACACCCTGCGAGAAGCGCTCAGCACGCAATAAGATGCTTAAAGAGATAAAATCACGATTTTTGTTTACTTCAAATAAAAGCAGTTTTTAGTAATCACTAGGATAATGCTCAATACATCGACTTGAATGAGATGAATTTGTTTTGCTTTGAACTGAAACGCTGAAGCAACCCAGGATTTAGATAAGAACTTATCATTTTGCATCTATGAAATGTTATGCTGATCATGCTGCAATGTTCAATCTAAATTTGTACTTTTAAGTTGAACTTGCTTTGTTGTTCCAGACCATAGAGAAGTGCTTTCCATGTGACAGAAGAAGATAGAATTTTAGCCTAACGTACGTCCAACTTTAGCTAAATAAGTTCCAAGTTTAGCCTATAAAGTTCAACATGGTTTAGAATTTCACTGATGCACAACAACCTTATTATGGTAAGTTGCAAATTACTATAAGACAAACACGTAACAAATATTTTTGTCCCCAATATTGTGTTGACGGAAAATAAAGTGAAACTACTACTTTAGCTATATTGTGAGTTGGTGGCTTGTTTCGTCACTAAGTAAAGTAGTGGCTCTGTCTGGCAAATTCAAAACAATCATTATCATGTAAAGAAGCTCGGATTGGATATGGCGTATGATTTTGTCCGAGAATGGAACAGCATGTTGTTTGCTATTCTATCGGAGACTTATGCATAGCACAAAACACTAGAGTTGGGCAATTTAGATTCATTGGTCGATTTCGGATCGACCTATTTAATAATCAGATAAAATTCGTTCAATTTTAATTCAACTCATAAATTTATACGGATCAAAATTGTTCAACCTTAATCCAACTTATTAATAACAGGATCAAATTCGGGTCAACCTATTTAATAATTAAAATTATAAAATTTTTATTTTACACTTAGCGAAATTATAAGATCAGTCGTGATGAAAGTGCACGATGTTCTTAACGACGAGATATAGTGAATGTTCGTCAAAATGTGCATTCTTTAGTATCTTCATTGGTCTTCAAAATATCCAAAAAATTTTATTTTTGTTTTTATTTTTTGAAAATATATGGTGATAGCTAACATTTTATAATTATAAATATATACTAATAATTTCGATAAAAATTTTGATAAATATAGCTGTCTAACAAAATTTTTTTTAAAAATTTTTATGCGAAATCTAAATTCGTAATTACAGAAACACCTACATAGTAATACTTTCGATAATATTATAATTCTCATCTTACACTATTTTACTAAGATATAAAAATAATAATTAATTATAAATACCATATAATTTAATAGTTTAAAAATTATTATTACTAATTATTTTTATTGCTAATATTTTAATATACGAAAAGAAAAAAAATCAAATATTATTTCTTTAAGATATGATAATTCGGATTGGTAGGTCAATTTCGGGTTAACCCATTTAATAACTGGATCAAATTCGCTCAACCCTAACTTAACCCATATATTTATATGAGTCAAATTTCTAAACCCTAACCCTAATTAAATGGGTTAGTTTCGTGTAGTATTTTCATGTCGGGCCATATATTGCCACCCCTACAAAACACTTTCATGTTGAGTTGAATTGATTCCTTAATCTAGAACTAATTCGATCTACTAACAATTTTTCTTACTGCAGGACTACTGTCAAGGTACAACTCCATAATCTGCTAATCTAGAATTTTGTTAGAGTAACCAGACAAAAGAACTCTTTCGATCTTATTATCTCATCATTCGATTCAAGTACATATGTAGACTCCTTATATAGGAGACATTTTAGGGTGCTTATGAAATAAAATTTTTTTAAAATGGAGGTATTTTTATCTTTTTTGAAAAACGAGCTCTATTTTGTTTACTTCCATAAAAATATGTAATAAAAAGATTCTCACTACATAGAATTTTTTTACACTTCCTAAATTTTTAAATAAATTTTCTATATACTTATAAAATATATATTCAAAAACGTGAAATGAAAAATTGAAAAGTTATTTTTCTGATAAGCAATGCCAAACGAGCATATTAAATAAGAAATTTTCTAAATAATAAAAGATATCTAATTATAAAAGAGAATCTAAAATAAGTAGAAAATATATTTAAGATAACTAAGTAAAGATATATAAGATAATTATGTGTTGACTCGCCAACATTCTCCCTCAAATTGGTGCAAAAATATTATCGATGCCCAACTTTCTTAGTGAGTCATGAAAGATTCTATTCGAAACATTTTTTGTCAATATATCTTCTGAATTCATAAAATGTAACTCAATTAATTTTGAATCCGATTTCTTTTTATGAAGTGGCGATCCACCTAAACATATTTGGTACGATCATACTGCGCTGGGTTATGGGCAATATTTATTGCAGCCTTATTATTACAAAATAGTTTTATAGAATTTGTTAGAGAAAACTCAAGCTTCGTCAATAATATTCGAAACCATAAACGTTCACAAACTCAATGTGTCATTCTTCTGTACTCAGCTTCAGCAGAAAATTGAGCAACAACTTTCTATTTCTTATTCCTAAATGTGACTAAATTATCACCAACATATATAAAATAATCAGATATGGATGCCTATTAGTCTTATCTTCTCTCCAGTCTTCATCAATATATCCATTTATATTCAGATAGATAAATTTTTTGAATAATAATTCTCTACATGGTACTGATTTCAAATATCTCAAAATTATGTTCGCAGCTTTCATATGATCAACATTCGGAGATTGCATAAACTGGCTAACAAATACTCACAACATATGCTATATCAGGGCGAGTATGTGATAAATAAATCAACCTACCAACCACTTCATTGATATCTTTTCTTAGTTGCTACCACTTGATTAGGATGTTTTGGTAAGTTGTGATTCTCAATGATTGATGTATCGACAGATTTGCAATTCGACGTCTCTATCTTAAACAATAAGTCAAGGACATATTTTTTTGTGATAGAAACACACCTTGCTTAGACCTTGCCGCTTCAATGCCTAAAAAATATTCAACTCTCCAAGATCTTTCAGCTCAAATTCAGAGGCTAGGTATGCTTTTAATTTTTGAATTTTTTCATTATCATCACATGTAACAATCATATCATCAACATAGACTATCAATACAGTTAATCATTCTAGTATTTTAAAAATAATGTATGATCAACATTACCATGTCTGTAACTATATCTACTCAAGGCTTGACTAAATTTACCAAACCATGTTCTTTTAGATTATTTCATCTATATAGAGCCATTTTAGCTTGCAGATATAGTCAGTTCTTCCAGATACACCATAACCAGGCGGAAGCTCCATATATAGTTTTTTTTTCTAGACCATAAAAAAATGCATTCTTTACATCAAACTACTGCAAGGATCAATCAAAGTTTCCTGTAAGAGAAGAACACTCTATAAGTATGTGAGTATTCCTTGGCGATATACCTCTCGATCGTTCCATCTGCTTTGCGTTTAATTGTTTACACTTTCTTCCCTTTTGGTAATGGTACTATCTTCCAAGTCAGATTTTTCTGAATAGTATCTATCTCTTCATTCATAGCATTAGTCCATTTAGGATTGGATCAGTTTTCCACCGCTAATACGTCTAATTTAATCTTTAAATAAATATGATAATAGATTGTGATGATTGTGAAGACTTTGTACCTAACACCTTGATCCAGTTCTTAGATACGATTTCTAATTATGACTTTAACTTTGGTCCAGTATAAAATCACCTATCGCTAGTGATGTTCTAACTCCTTGTTTAGAAATTACTAACGATGCATTAGGTTCTGCAAAATCATAAATCATGTAGTTACATTCACTTTGGTCCAGTAAATATTAACTACAGTTATTAATCCTGTAATTCGTAAGTTATGCTCTGATTGGTTTTCGCAAACACAATTAATATAATAATTTAGATATCAAACTCAATGCTAATCATGCATGCAAATTTAACATTTAAACATCCTTTCAAACAAGAATTAACAACTCACATAAAATCAACAATCCATACATCACATAATATTCAAAAAATAAATTAAATTTATAGGGTTTTATCCTATCTCCAGTTTAGAGAATTTAGCCACTCATATTAATATTACACACAATAATATTGTATGAAAAATAAAACATGAGCAAAAGAGAAGAAAGCAAATCTGAAAAAATTTTCGTCTCTAATCTACTCTTCCTTCTGTCTCCCGTTCAGCTCTCTGTAGGTTTTCTGTCGGCTCTTCGTTCGCTCCTTGTTGGTTCTTCTTGGCCCTTCATTCACCATTTTTTATAATTGAACTTTCTACCACAAAATTAGAAAAAAATATCTTCAAAATCTTCGAATTAGATTTGATATAGATTTGTTGCTATATTTGATGCTAAATCTTTGGTTTAAATTTGATTAGTCAAATGCATCAATGAGGACTGCCGCTTGGTATTTCCTTCCATGATTAGCTCTTTTATTTCATTCCTTCAATAATTTGCTTCTTTATTCACCTATGCTTCACGAAAATAAAATAAATTAAATTAATTCATATTATGAATAGAATTATAATAAAAACCTAATATTTACTATAACAATTAGATATAATAAATATGTATCATTACACATTATCCAATACCCTCAGACTTAATTTTTTTTTCTAATCCTCGAGCAAAATGATAAGAAAATTATATATATCATTCTTTACAATTTATTCTCATAATTTTCAATTTCTTCGTGTAGTTTGATTACCTAAAATCTTTAAAAAATAATGTAAGCATAATAAACAAATTAACATCATTTACAAACTCCCTTAATTGCACTCTATAGTAATCAAATCAACTCAACCTCGCATTCCAAAATATATGCAACATACTAGAAGGAAGTTTAGAATTCAATGTCCATAAGTATGTTTAGAAATCATCTCCCCACTGCACATACAATTTTTAGAGATTCATCAAGTTATTTTAAATGTTGTAATAAATGAAATCAAATTTAGGAAGTCGTCAAAAATACAAAGTAACCAAGAGCATATTTAACTTCAAGAAGAACAAGGTATACTCAAGCATTGGCCCAAATTTGCGGCTCTTTTATTTATTTAATTGCTCTTTCTTCACCATTGCACTTTACAATGTATACTCGAGCTTTTTTTTTTTTTTTTTTTAATACTAATGCTCTTTTTTTACCATTGTGTTTTCCAAAGACTCTTTATAACTCTGTATCTCAATTATCCCTAAGAATTGAAAACAAAACAAGACAATACAAAAAATACTAAAATCAACTCTAAGCCTCGCTTTATATGGTGATAGATGTCATCACTCGCTATAGACTATCAAATCAAAATCCTCTATAAAATGTATTCAATTGCATTGTCTAGAATGACAAGATTTTATCAACTCAATTATATACAATACTATATAAAGAAGAATGTAGGCTTAGTTAATAAGAATATTATACGAACAAACTCAATAAGGATTCTAGTTTCAAAAGCCATACTAGAAAGAGTGTTCAAATTCATTATTGAAAAATGGATGATAGACTATCAATCGATGTTTATGCATAATTTTCTATCTCCCCCCCAAGCTTGAATTCGACATTGTCTTCAATGGTGAAAGATAGAAATGAACAATGTATAAAGCAAAGGGATATAAAAATTGAGGTGTAGGAAAGCTCCCATGATTTTTAAATGGCCTGAATCTTTGATTAACTTCTCCATCAACTGCATTACAGCACCAAATTTTTGCATTATAGTAATTCTTCTTTCTTTTCAAATCCTTAAAAAATAATAAACATATCAAATCAAACGAAAATAAAATCATACAAAATTCAGTTGCTACTAGAGAGAAAGGCCTTGGGTTGCCTCCTAATAAGCGTTAAATTTAACGTCTTTAGCCAGACGAAAAGTTTGTCAAATAGGATGGTGCAGTTGAAGGGTTGGTTCAGTTTGTTTACGAGGGTGGCATCCAAGTATGGCTTCAAGCAATGCCCAATGACCTTAAATTGTGCTCTAGAATTGAGATCCTTGATTTCTATAGCTCCATGTGGAAAGATTTCAACTATCTCATATGGTCCATGCCATTTTGACTTCAGCTTTCCTGAAAAGAGTTTCAACCATGAGTTAAATAATAAAACTTTCATACCTGGAGTAAACTCTTTTCGCTGAATTGACTTATCATGATATGACTTTGTGCGTTCCTTATAAATCTTTGCATTCTCATAAGCTTCGTTGCAAATTTCTTTCAATTCAATGAGTTGCAACTTTCTTTCATTCCCTGCATCCTTCATGTCAAAATTTAGCTTCTTTATAGCCCAATATGCATTATGTTCAAGTTCCATAGGTAAATGACATGTTTTTCCAAATACAATACGATATGGACTCATCCTTATAAGTGTTTTATATGCTGTCCTGTAAGCCGATAAAGCATCACTAAGTTTTATTCCCTAATCTTTTCTTGTGGTGTTCACAATTTTCTCCAAAATATTTTTGATTTCCCTATTGCTAATTTCTACTTGTCCTGAGGTTCGAGGGTGATATCGAGTGGCTACCTTATTAGTTATGCCATATTTTCTTAACAAAGCATCAAAAAGTTTATTACAAAAATGTTTACCACCATCACTAATTATTGCTCTAGGGGTTCCAAATCTAGTGAAAATCATATTCTTTAAAAATTTGAGAACAATTTTATGATCATTAGCTTTTGTAGCTTGAGCCTCTACCCATTTAGATGCATAATCAACAACAACAAAAATATAAGAATACCCAAATGAGGAAGGAAATGGACCCATAAAGTCTATACCCCAAACATCAAAGAGTTCTACAACCAAGATATTAGTCAAAGGCATCATGTTCCTTCTGCTGATATTTCCTATTCTTTGACATGTGTCACACTTAGAACAAAAGTTAAATGCATCTTTAAATAAAGTGGACCAAAAGAAACCTGATTGAAAGACTTTATGGGTTATTTTCTTAGCACCAAAATGACCTCCACATGCTAACTCATGGCTATGCCTTAAAATGCTTTCTTGTTCATCCTCAGGAACGCATCTTCTAATGATTAGATCCGGACAGTGCTTAAACAAATAGGAATCATCCTAATAATAGTGCTTCACCATAAACAGAAATTTCTTCTTTTCCTGATAAAATAAATTATTTCTCATTACACCACTAGCAAGATAATTTACAAAATCAGCATACCAAGGTTCTTTATAAGTAATGAAAAGAAGTTGTTCATTTGGAAAAGAATCATTTAGAGGCATGTCATCCCCTTCTCTTTGATCTTCAATCACGATGCGAGAAAGATGGTCTGCTACACATTCTCGCTTCCTTTCTTATCTTTAATCTCCAAGTCAAACTCTTGTAGCACTAATATCCATCGAATCAACCTAGGCTTAGCATCTTTTTTTGTCAACAAATATTTAAGAGCAGCATGGTCAGTAAATACAATAACTTTAGAACAAAAAATACATGGACGAAATTTTTCTAAAGCAAACACCACAGCAAGCAACTCTTTTTCTATTGTTGAATAATTAAGTTGTGCATCATTCAAAGTCTTGCTGAAAAAATATATAACATGTGGCAGTTTATCAATTCGTTGACCAAGCACTGCATCAATAGCATAATCTGAAGCATCACACATCAATTCAAATGGCAGATTCCAGTCGGGAGCAGTAATTAAGACATGTTTCAAATTGTTGAATGCATCCAAATAATTTTTATCAAAATCAAACACACCATTCTTAGTCAATAAATCACATATAGGTCTAGTTATTTAGAAAAATCTTTAATGAATCTTCTACAAAAACCAGCATGGCCTAAAAAACTTCTAATGCCTTTTACTGAAGTAGGGGGAGGTAGATTTTTTATAATTTCAATTTTTGCTCTATCCATCTCAATTCCTTTACTATAAACCACATGTCCTAAAACAATTCCTTATTTAACCATAAAATGACATTTTTTCCAATTCAAAACCAAGTTTGTTTCTTCGCATCTAGATAAAATCAATTTCAAATTATCAAGGCATTCATCAAAACAAGATCCAAAAACTGAAAAATCATCCATAAATACCTCGATGATTCTCTCTACCATATCAGAAAATATAGCCATCATACATCTCTGAAATGTTGCTGGAGCATTGCACAAACCAAATGGCATCCTCCTATAGGCGAAAGTACCAAATGGACAAGTGAAAGTTGTTTTCTCTTGTTCTTCCGGAGCAATTGGAATTTGATTATAACCTGAAAAACCATCAAGAAAATAATAATGTTAGTGGCCAGCTAAGCGTTCAAGCATTTGATCAATGAAAGGTAAAGGAAAATGATCTTTTCTTGTTGCAGAATTCATCTTTCGATAATCAATACAAACACGTCATCCCGTAGTTGATCTTGTAGGGATCAATTTATTATTCTCATTTTTAACTACTGTTATTCCAGATTTTTTAGATACTACTTGTACAGGACTAACCCATCTACTATCAGAGATTGGATAGATTACTCCTATATCAAGCAGTTTTAAAATTTCAGCTCTAACAACTTCTTTCATATTAGGATTTAATCTCCTTTGGCTTTCACGAGTAGGTTTAGCATCATCCTCCATTAAAATTCTATGCATACACATCACAGGACTAATACCTTTTATGTCAGCTATTATCCAACCTATTGCTGTCCTATGCTCTTTTAGGATATTAATGAGACTCTCCTCTTCTCTAACTGTAAGATCTGAAAATATGATGGCTGGGAGGGTTTCATTATCACCTAAGAATGTATATTTAAGATGTTCAGGCAATGGTTTGAGTTCTAACTTAGGAGGGACTACGGTAAATGGCTCTATCCTTATTTTATTCATCTCTAAAGATTCAAATGAGGCTCTATAACTAGGTTGAATTGGTTTTAACACATTTAGGCAGCAAGCATATCATTAGAATTATCACTATCTCTCACATCTAAAGTTAACGCTGCTTCCAAATCATCTTTATATTTTTCCTGCAAAATAACAGAATCGATTAGTGGATCTAATAAATCAACAGAAAAGTAAGAATCTGAAGAAATAGAAGAATGTTTTAAAGCATCAAACACTTTGAATTTAATGGTTTCACCCAATACTGTCATTGTGAGGGTGCCTTTCTTCACGTTGATACATATTTCTGCAGTAGCCATAAACGGACGACCAAGAAGAATAGAGATCTCACGATCACTTCTCAAATTTTCCTCCATGTCTAAAACAATGAAATCTGCAGGAAGAATTAATTTGTCGATTTGAACTAAAACATCCTCTATAATACCTGTGGAATGCCGTATGAAATGGTCAGCAAGCTCGAGACGTGCAGTAGTATTTTTTATACCTTCCAAACCTAATTCTTTGTAGATAGAAAATGGCATCAAGTTGATGCTTGCTCTTAGGTCCAACATAGCACGTCCAAGTCTTTTGACACCAATAGTGATAGGAATATCAAAACTACCTGGATCATCAAATTTAGGTGGAAGCTCGTTTTTCAACACAGCACTTACATTCTTGTTCAATCTGACTCCTTCGTTTGGTGCAAATTTAAGTTTGTGAGCCTTCAAATTTTTAATGAATTTTCCATATGCTAGAATCTGTTCAATCACATCAAGCAAAGGAAGGTTAATATGCACTTTACTTAACATATCATAAATATCTTGAAATTGCTTATCATGTTTATTTTGCTTTAACCGGCCCGGAAATGGGATAGGAGGCGTATAACGATCAACCGCTTTATGCAGTCCAGAAGGATGATGAGCAGATTTCTTTCCGTGGAGTTGATCACTCTTAGATGGCGATGATTCCGACATTTTTTCTCTTAATCCAGATTTGTCAAGCTCTTGTTTTTCATCACCTACAACTACATTTATCAGAAACATCATCTTTATCGTCATTATTAATAAGCTTTTCTGATTTTAATTGAATGGCTTTTGCTTGTTCATTATTTTGTGGGTTGATGTTAAATTGACTAGAAACTTACCAGGCTCTCTTTGGCTCAAAACTTGCGCAATTTGACATACCTGAGCTTCAAGTTTTTGTTGACCAATTGCTAACTGTCTTACCAAATCCTCCAATGAAGTCGATGGCTTTGGTTGAGGTGGAGGTTGGTGTTGTTGATTGCTCCACGAAAAGTTGGGATGATTCCTCCATCCAGGATTGTAAGTGTTTGAATATGATCATGTTTAGGATGTCGGTTATACGAACTTACCATATTTGCTTGTTCTTGTACAAACTCAGGAAAATCTACTCTCTGTGGACAATGTACAGTAATGACCAGAGAAATCACAAATGCCACATTCTTCTTGTGTTGAAAGTTTTCCGTTCATAGCTATCAAAGCATCCAATTTGTTATTAATAGCATTCACTTGCGCTTTAGAAGCATAATCGTTATTACCATTCACTTCATAAATTCCAACTCGTCTTCCTCGTATATCTATATGTTGCGTCTCTAGAGCTAGATTTTCGAATAACGTTTGACATTCAGCTGGTGTCTTATTCCAAATAGATCCACCTGCATAATTATTTACTGCAGCCTTGCTAGAAACGGTTAGTGCCTTATAAAAATATACGCATCAAAACCAAAATAGGCAAACCATGGTGGAGACATTGAATTAACAAGTTATTAAATAGTCCCATGCCTCAGAAAATGACTCATCAGATTGTTGAGTGAATTGCATGATTTTATTTCTTAATGCATCAGTTTCCTGAGTTGAAAAGAATTTCTCTAAAAATCTGTTTTGAATTTCAGTCCAAGTAGTAAGTGAACCAGATGTAAGTAATTGTAACCATACCTTTGCTCTATCTTTTAAAATATAGAGAAAGATTTTCATTTGAACTTGTTCCTTAGTAATTCCATCTGTCAAAGGCATGTTAGAAACCATATTGAAAATTTCTCGAATATGAGCTAAAGGATCTTCATTGTTCAAACCATGAAAAGAAGGCATCATATTAATATGAATAGTTTTCAACTCATAATTTCTATTAGCATCAAGGATAACTATACTAGATGGACATATAGGAATTGTGGGAATGTCAAGATCTCCCATTGATTCATTCGATGCAACAGCCATCTTTTCAATTCTAATACTCAAATGATTTATACGCTCACGTCTAATTCTTCTAACCTCTCTCTCAAGTTCACGATCAAATTCAAGTGAAGATTGACTATGAGAGCGAGTGATCATGCAATGATGAAAAACAAACTAATATGTTCTAAGCTAATTGCAAAACAAATACAAAATATCAATGAATCTAAATGAAGCTAAATTGAATCTAAGTCAATAAAACAATCCCCGGCAACGGCGCCAAAAACTTGATGTAGACAAAATCAACTAAAAAAAACTCAATGATTCTATCCTAATCTAACCCGCGAGTGCACGGTTGTCGTCTACTATATAGCAAATAACGAGTTTGTTTCACAGAGATTGTTGTTAACTCTAATCCAAGTTTTTAATAACAAAAGTTGTGTTTGTGAAAGCTAATAAAAATGTACTAGAGCTAAGAACGAAAAAAATAACACACGGATCGAGAAAATAGGTATACAAATAACTGGAGTTTTAAAATCCACCGCTAATGCCTCTAATTTAATCTTTAAATAAATATGATAATAGATTATGATGATTGTGAAGACTTTGTACCTAACACCTTGGTCCAGTTCTTAGATACGATTTCTAATTATGACTTTAACTTTGGTCCAGTATAAAATTACCTATCGCTAGTGATGTTCTAACTCCTTATTTAGAAATTACTAACGATGCATTAAGTTCTGCGAAATCATAAATCATGTAGTTACATTCACTTTGGTCCAATAAATATTAACTACAATTATTAATCCTGTAATTCGTAAGTTATGCTCCGATTGGTCCTCGCAAACACAATTAATATAATAATTTAGATATCAAACTCAATGCTAAACATACATGCAAATTTAACATCTAAACATCCTTTCAAACAAGAATTAACAACTCACATAAAATCAACAATCCATACATCACATAATATCCAAAAAATAAATTAAATTTATTAGAGTTTTATCCCAACTCCAGTTTAAAGAATTTAGCCACTCATATTAATATTACACACAATAATATTGTACGAAAAATAAAACATGAGTAAAAGAGAAGAAAGCAAATCTGAAAAAATTTTCGTCTCTAATCTGCTCTTCCTTCTGTCTCCGGTTCGGCTCTCTCTAGGTTTTTTGTCGGCTCTTCGTTCGCTCCTTGTTGGTTCTTCTTGGCCCTCCATTCACCCCTTTTTATAGTTGAACTTTCTCCCACAAAATTTGAAAAAAATGTCTTCAGAATCTTCGGATTAGATTTGATATAGATTTTTTGCTATATTTGATTCTATATTTGATGCTAAATCTTTGGTTTAGATTTGATTGGTCAAATGCATCAATGAGGACCGCTGCTTGATATTTTCTTCCATGATTAGCTCTTTTAATTCATTCCTTCAATAATTTGCTTCTTTATTCACCTATGCTTCACAAAAATAAAATAAAATAAATTACTTCATATTATGAATAAAATTTTAATAAAAATATAATATTTAGTATAATAATAAGATATAATAAATATATATCATTATACATTATCAACGGCGAAGCTTAATTAGGCAGCGGCGGAGACAGCAAAAGCTTGGTGGCGGGGAGATCAACGCCACGGCAAAAGCTCGATCTGACGGCGACAATTGGCAGAGAGAGCTTGCATCGAGGAGCCTGGCGGTGGCGATCGATGGAGCAGGGACAATTTCAGCAAGAAGCGGCGGCGGTAGAGGCATCAGCGATGGACGCAGAAATATTTTTTTTTTAGATCAATGTGGAGTGACTAGTTTCCTGCTGTGGCTACTAGGTACTCCATTGTAAAAGATCTAAGAAACTAAAATCTACCCATCATTTGCGAGCTTTTAGGTGGAAGAAAAAAGAACCGGAGAACCAGTGGGAAGATGCAAAGTTTGATATTTAACATTTTTATAAAAGTTTTATTTTTTCTTTTGCGTTAAATTGAAGATTTTATACTTTTTAATATTGTGATAGTTCTGTTTCTGATAGTCGAAGAGGCTAGTATAAGATCGAAAAAGTATAAGAGAGAAAATTATTATGTATAGTTCAATCCTTGTAAAGCTTTAGCACTGATGTGTCAATAAGTCACTAGTAAATATTATTAAGTTATAGCAGCATAAAAATACATGTAACTCTGCGATATAAATAGTAATAAATTAATATTATTTTAAATTTAAAGATTTATGGTCGAACACAAACCCTCCTATCAAGATCAAATGATCAATACGAATAGGAGCGCTCGTATAATGGCAATGAATTATATAGTTGAGAACAATTTTAGAAATAAAATAGTAAAAGAGTTTTTGTTTTTTTTTAACATCATCTCCTATGTAACCTTAAATCCTACTATCTCAACGATCTAGGAGAGTTGCTGTTTGGCTAATTGGGCTGTGCCTCTTTATACAGTATATATGTAGCTCATGCATGCTCGCCAAGTATATATAATATAGCCACAACAATCATGGCCACTACATTATTCTATGTATTCTTAACAACAATTGATTTAAAGTGATGTTCCAGAAAAGGAACAAAAAGGATACTATTTAAGCGTTTCTGTCAAGGTCAAACCCTAACCAAATTGTAAAATCATAATCAAAATGTAAAAGGTTGAAAATTGTCAAGCGTTGGCTAGCATGCATACTTGATTAGATGGAGACACTAAAATTAACTTGGGTCATTAATTTTAAACCATATGGCCCAAGTTAATTCTTTCAATTATGTATGAGCACCAAGTACTGTTCCTAAAAGATAAGAGTAGGTATTTGAGATGTTCACTGGGAAATATTTATAGGGAAGTTTTTTTCTCATTTGCTCTTAAAATATTTTTCTTACTTTCATTTATTTGAAAGTAAATAATATTTTAATATTTTAAATATGTTTTATGAGAAAATTTTCTTTTGAGAAGATTGGGTATAATAGTAAGTTGAAAAAGTAAATGTAAGTGTTCTCACATGATCCTTAATTACATTGACAACACTTTCCTAATTTAAGCTTATATTTAAATCTTTTATTAGTTATTTACACTATCATATTATTCAAATATTATATATAAAGTAAAATGTGATTTAGATGAGATAGATAAATGGAACCCATATATCATTCTTTTCTCTTAAATTAGTAATATACTTTTTGTTCTTTTTTCCAAAGGTTATCATGCACCGTCGGAAAGACGATTACAAAAGTTGCCTCCAAATCTACACTTCTATACTAAAATAACGGAAAATGCAATAAAAGTGCCATATTATTAGCTTTTCTATAATACCCCAACTTTTGGTTATGGTTATAGGGACTCTAACTTGCCAAACTCAAATCAAATGGGCCAAGTCTAAATCATTTTCTCTTCCCTTGCTTCATTCTTTTAGAGTCCTCTTTCTATTTTATTTTACCTTTTTCTCTTATTTTTCTCCCTCTCTCCAATGCACCGATTCTCCTTCGGCCGGTGCGTGTTTGACCTCCCCTCACCACAGGCCATCTTGTCTTCGTCCTTCGGCCGACTTCTCACCCTCTTCTGTAGCTGCTAGTGGAGCGTTGTTGTTCGCGTGGAGCTTCTTCGTTGAATGCGATATCTCGGCAAAGCTCTAGCTTCAGCGGAGCTTCTCGCCGGCAATTTGGCTATTGCTAGCAGCTAAAATCTCTTCTCTCATCATAGAAGGCTTTTCTCTCACTAAATTTCAAAGATTACCGGCTCCGGCATACAATTCCGTGAGCAAAGAGCCGGCGAGCTTGGTTTGCTGTTTTCGACTACCGGCGCTCGTTCCTGAACTAATCATTCATTCAATTAAGTTAGGTTAGTGCTGCTGCTTCTTGTGTTGTCGAAAATTTTTCTTGGTCGGAATACTAGATCACTAGACGCCAGAGGGCCCACGGCCAAGGTAAATGTGATTTATGTTTTGTACTTCTCGGATTTGGTTTTAAGCCTTTGTGTAATCCATCTTCCCCTAGGTGTTATTCAAATCAATAATCGGCAAACTCGTCGTTGTGTTATAACGGCAATTTGGACACGGTTTCTCCCCTTAGTTCGATAAGCTTGCTAAAAGTTCTACTACTAGTGTTAGTTTAGTTATATGGTTGTTTGTGAGGATTAAATGGTTACGATTAATTTTGATTTTAAATGCATGTTAGCATTAGGCTAGCATACTATTTCTAGAATAATGATGCATGAAAGCGAGTACGGTAGTAATATTACTAGATTTCACCTTAAGTTGTATATGTACGAGTCATTTAAGCATAGGTTAGAGAGAGTAATAGTATTACTAAAGTTAGCTATAGGGCATGCTTATGTAAGGTAACCGTACTCGTACATGTACAAAATCGAGTGTGCTAGGTAAATCGTTCGGCTTGGAGTTAGTTGTGGATCCGCGAAGAAGCACGGTCAATGGGTGATGGTTACCGTGCCACATTTTCTTCTTAGATTAACGTTAGGCTTTTGGCACAAGTAACATCTACTTTGACCCTCCGGCATGTTTGACATTTCGTTGCATGTATGATTTATCCCTCATGATGCATAATAGTATGTAATGTATGTTTTCTTGATATGATAAGTATTTGTGATAACATGAATACTAATTTGATTATAACAATATAGTTGATTATGTAATGTGAGCATTATTGGAAATTTGAAAGATGAGTATTTTGAATATAAGAACGATTTTGATAAGTTCCTATTATGTTTCCATCTAATTAATCAATTGATTCATGATGGAATTTATGGTTTTATATACGCGATCAGGGAATGATTTAGGGGGCGTTTGGGATTGCTTATGAAATGGAGCTTTTGTGAAATGAAGGGTATTTTTGTCCTTTTTGAAAAACGAGCTCTATTTTTTTTACTTCCAAAAAAATAATAAAAATATGTAATAAAAAGATCTCACTCAGTAGAATTTTTCTACACTTTCTAAATTTTTAAATAAATTTTTTATATACTTATAAAATATGTATTGAAAAATGTGAAATGGAGAATTGAAAAGTAGGGTTGGGGATAAGCTGAACCAAACAGCCCCTTAATATGATATTATTATGCTTTTATTTGTCAAGTTAAATGAAGTATGTTTGATGATTTTTATTAGTTTTAACTAAACTTATTCATTGATGTATTTGTGAATTTTGAGATGTTTGGATGCTCGCGTTGTATTGAGGCAGAAGATAGTTAGGGGTTGAGTTTAGGATCTCGTCTCTCCTCTTTTTTTCTTTTGTACATTAAGTAGGCTTATGCGCGTGGGGGCGATAATACCACGACATCCGGGTTAGACTATATGGTTATGTGGACGAACTAGAGATGCGGTCTCGCTCAGTCTTTAGTATATATCCTGATTCTCTGACTGGTGTGATTATTATGGATTATTGTTTGGTGTTGAATGTTTATTCGTTACGAATTTTTGATTGACTTATTGATTTGATTTTCAATACGACATTTAGCATTTATTTATAAAACAAATACGATATTTACTATTTAATATATTGTATTTTAATTAATGTATAACTTAGTTTCATTTATTATTTCTTTTGTTAAGTTGCAATGTTTATGTATATGCATTTTAGAAATATTTAAATGCTTATTATAAATTGTGGAAGCATTTCTCTTGATTTCGTGGTATGTTCATTTGAGTGATGTGTACGCATTTCATATAGTCGATACCTCCACATTAAGGATTTAGTCCGTATGGAACGATTCAGGACTTAGTATGAATGTTCTTGATCCAATCCTTGCATCTTTGTACATGTAGAAGGATAGAAATCATACATTAGGTATTGCATTAGAAATCTCAAATAGTGCATTTTGCTTTTCACCTCACTAAGATTTGGCTCACTTTTTTTCTTTCATTGTCCTCTCCCAACTAGGATAAAGATGAGTTGAGTCGAGCTAATAGCGTGACACGTTGGCTATTCGGTAAGCCAAAGATAGTCTTCACTTCTTTCATATGATTGGCTCTGTAACTTCGATAAATTATATATGTAATAAGTTGTTTAAGTAAGTGTTATGGTAAATATTTTATGTGTTTGGCTTGGAGGCTACTTGTGTGATATTTGTTTAATTTAAACTTAATGTATGATATTATCATTTGGGGTATTGTTATCATTATTATGAAAGTTGTGCAAGTTTTCCCTTCGAGATTTAGAGAAGGTTTTGTCAAAAATTTTAGGAATTTTAGCATGTGCGAAATAAAGATAGTGATTTAGTTAAAGCTTACTGGACTAAGCCGACTACAGATATGACCTGAATCTGGTTTGGACTAGTGCCTGTTACGGTCCGGGAGCTGGGCGTGACATTTTGATTCTCATATACCTAAAGGTGACAATTTGGATTGATGGGTCATTTTCGGATCGACTTATTTAATAATCGGGTCAAATTCGTTTAACTCTAATCCAACCCTTGAATTTATACGGGTCAAAATTATCAACCCTAATCCAATCTATTAATAATCGAATCAAATTTGGATTGACTTATTTAATAATTAAAATTTTTAATTTTTAATTCTACACTTTTAAGCTTCAGCAAAATTATAAGATCAGTTGTAATAAAAATGCACGATATTTTTAATGACGAAATATAGTGAATGCCAGTCAAAATGTGCATTTCTTATTATCTTCATCGGTCCTTAAAATATCTAAAAAAAATTTACTTTTATTTTTTGAAAATATATGGTGATAAATGAAATTTTATAATTAAAAACCATACTAATAATTTTGATACAAAAATTGATAAACATAGCTATCTAACAAAATTTTGTTAAAAATCTTATACAAAATCCAAATTTATCATTAAAAAAAATCTACATAGTAATAATTTCGATATATTATAATTCTTATTTTATACTATTTTACTTATATATGAAAATAAACGAGTAACTAAAAATATAATATAATTTAATAATTTATAAATTACTATCATCAATTTTTTTACCAATATTTTATTATATGGTAAGGAAAAATTAAACGGTTGTTCTTTCAAAATATGGCAATTCGGATAGGTGAGTCAATTTCGAGTTAACTCGGATCGATTTATTTGATAATCGGGTCAAATTCGTTCAACTCCAATCCAATTTATATATTTATACGGGTCAAATTTTCTAACCCTAATTAAATGGGTCGGTTTCGAATTGAGTTTTTAGGTCGGATCATATATTATCATCTCTACATATACCAATTTGTTGATCATACATTATTTTTATTTTGAAAACATGAGTTAAGGTTTGTCTTGATTGTTGGCAAATATACTCCCAGTTTTTTTTATTTTTTATTGTTTACTTTCGGGTTCTAATCATCACAAGTGCATTTTGATTGAACCTAAGTCATATTATTTGTGAAGAATCATTGAACTTCAAAACCATAAGTTGGAGAGGATTATTTACTTACTAGACAGTAAGAGTTGATTTACAATTTTAGCAATGATACAACATGCAATAAATAACATTCACTAATTTTTCAATTATAATCTCGATACTTATTAGAAATATCCGATCCATAAGGAAAACTAAAATGACAACACAACTTCAGATTTCTTTATTCAAGTTTCGATGCATATACTACGGGGGTGTTTGGCTTTGCTTTCTCCCAACCCAACTTTTCAATTCTCTATTTCACGTTTTTTAATACATATTTTATAAATATATAAAAAATTTATTTAAAAATTTAGAGAGTGTAGAAAAATTCTACGGAGTGAGATCTTTTTATTGCATATTTTTATTATTTTTTTAGAAGTAAAAAAAATAGAGCTCGTTTTTCAAAAAGGATAAAAATATCTTTCATTTTACAAAAGCTCTATTTCATAAGCAATCCCAGACGCCCCCTACATCATCCAGAGAGTGTTTTTATACGCTACAAAGAAAGCACTGTGCGTGATTGTGTACACCACTCTGCCTTCTAAAGTTCATACAAGAGAGCGGGAGATAATTGTCTTTCCAGAGTTCGAAAAGACGCAAGGATACATACGGCTGGAATTGAAGGTAAAGTTGTCATGATTTAGTTATTCGATGGGAGAAAGCAAGAGTGACTTCGTATATATCCAATCTATGCTGTTATTAGTTAACCGTCCTATGCCCATGCTCGTGGACCCAAAATCTATGCAAGGATGACCCCAAGAAATAAATGAAAACTTATGCCCATATTGGGACTAAGAAGCTTATAACTTTTGATGGCTAGTACATTATAATTTTGGAAGAGAAACTGAGTTAAAAAAAGGGACTGAATTACTAGTCACAAACAGATGATAATTGTTATAAACCAGTATTCTACAACAGCAAAATTTGAAAAGAAAACGAAATGAATTCCAAATTGGCCCTTGGATTTTCGTTATTTTCACATCTTAGTCTGTACACTCTAACAACATGGCATTTAGCATATAAACATGTGTGTGTTTCTATATTCTATTGGATAACACTGTGATTATGCCAACTCATCCTTAAAGTGATTTATGCAGCCGTTGCAATATACAAATTCCCATTAATTTGTTCATACACAACTTTAAGTTTAGCTAAATCTATAATCCAGTATGAGTCTTTTTCCCTTTTCTAATGGTCCACAACAAACTGAACTCCATGGGAACGGAAGACAAACAAAGAGCCCTGTTATTGAACCAATCATCTTCTTTAGCAAAAGAAAAGGAAGAAATGTCTCAATGTTTCAAAAGTCTTCATTTCGTCCTTTTGTCGGGAAGAATTTTCTTTTCTTCTTATCTGGTTTCGCCGATATATACCCCATAACAGAAACACATTAAGCATTCAATCTGATCGAAGTACAAGGAGAACTGGGTATGGGACTCCTTACTCGAGCTGCCCTCATGCTTGCTCTTGTTCTCTTGCCCAACCTTGTTTTCTCTCAGCTTCTCTTCCAGGTAAGAATTCTGCTAAATACATTGCAGACAATGATCTATAGATCGGTTTAGAGTCAAGGAACCTGTACAGATTTGGATTAAGTTATATGCGAATAATTCAACATGTTTCAGGCTTTCGACTGGGAGTCATGGAAGCAGGAAAGGGGCTGGTACAACTACATGAAAGGAAAGGTTTCTGAAATAGCCAGTGCAGGTGTAACTCATGTCTGGCTTCCGCCACCATCACAATCGGTTTCCGAACAAGGTGAGTGGGGGGATTTGGTCCATTCATGCATTTTGTCTACTTAATAAATAATAAGTGATTGGTTAATCTAAAGAAGTGAAAAACTAGCTTAAAGTTTAGCAGAATATGTGAAAAACTAGCTTTTGTTTTATTTATTTAGCTTACTTGCATTGTCTTTACATTGCTGTTTGCTGAGTTAAGGCAAAAAGGATATCTCTGGTCAATACATTATATAATTGGAGGTTGTAACACTGGATTGGCTACTTTATCAACATGATGGTCCTACACTAATTCATCGAGACAAACAAGTATACATTACTGGACAGAGAAATTGCATGAAAGAATAGCTAGCAATCAGCGAGCCAAATTGTCCACGCCACTACGGACGACAAGTTAAATCCCAAGCGACTGTCTTATAGGCTGCGTTCTGGCGACGCGTTTGGCTCCTTACAAAAATTATGTTTCATTTCATATTTTTAATAATTTTTTTTATATATAAATTATTTAAAATTTAAAATATATAAAAAAACTTACAAAATTTTAATATTATTTATTTTTATTATTTTTTAAAATAAAATACAATAGTTTTTATTTAAAAAATACTTGAAAACACATCTATATCATCAACTGAAAGTTGATCGATTCCTTCCTTAACTAGGAAGAAAACTAGTACAGTAGTAACTTGGAAGCTTACTTCGAACAGTTTCCATTCTTCTGACGAGTAAAAGTTAGTATTTCATTATTTATCCCTTCAATAAGGTAGTTGCTGAATTGGATTTTACCTGCAGTTAATACTTATCAAGTGTTTCATTAACTTGTCTCCTCACGTATAACAAATGTTATAGGTTATATGCCAGGAAGACTTTATGATTTTGACGTAAGTAAGTATGGAAACAAAGCTGAGCTGATTACCCTGATCCAAGCATTCCACAACAATGGAATCAAATGCATCGCTGATGTTGTCATAAACCACCGGACGGCACAGTACCAGGACGGGAGAGGCATATGGTGCATCTTTGAAGGAGGGACCCCCGACGACAGGCTTGATTGGGGGCCCCACATGATATGCAGTGACGATACTAAGTACTCAGACGGCACAGGGAACCCAGATACTGGAGGAGATTTTGGTGGTGCCCCAGACATCGATCATCTAAACACAAGGGTCCAGAAGGAGCTTTCTGACTGGCTCAACTGGCTCAAGACTGATATTGGCTTCGATGGATGGCGTCTAGACTTCGCTAAGGGGTACACTAAAATGACTGGTTATTTTCATATGTTATCAGTTAGATAAAGTACTGCATCTCAACTCCGGTTGAAATTAGTAACTTTCTTGTTTAAGATAAAAGGCTTTACGAAATAACGAATAAGTTGTTTAACTAAACAGAAAAGAAGGGACAATTTGACAGCTGGAGTCCTTATTTCTTTTCTTGTCCTTTTCCTTTCGTTTCACATTTATTACCAAGCTTTCATTTCTTCCAAAGTACCAAATGAAAAAAGAGAGAGACGACTGAAAAGAGAGAGAGATACGTAGACCACAAATCACTAGTGAATGAGACTCTGCTAACAGAATTTGAACTAATACCAATGATGTTTATGTTTTGGTGGAGACAGTTATTCAGCAAACATTGCCAAAATCTACGTTGACAACTGCTCGCCCAGCTTTGTGGTTTCGGAGATATGGAGCTCACTGAGCTATGCAGCTGACGGGAAGCCGACTTATAACCAAGACCCTAGCCGTCAAGAGTTAGTTGACTGGACAAACACAGTCGGTGGTCCTGCTACGGCATTTGATTTCACTACAAAAGGTATACTGCAGACAGCAGTGGAAGGAGAGCTGTGGAGGATGCGTGATCCAAACAGCAAACCATCTGGATTGATCGGGTGGTTGCCGGAGAAGGCAGTAACATTTATCGACAACCATGATACAGGATCAACACAAAATTTGTGGCCCTTCCCTGCTGATAAGGTCATGCAAGGCTACGCGTACATTCTAACGCATCCAGGAATTCCCTGCATTGTAAGTTTCAAGCATCCAAACTTTTATTTGACAATATCGTACACTTATAATCAATTTAAAAAAACTTACACAGATATCTTTAAGCATGAAAAAAAAAAAAATTCTTCTTTTTGCATAAAAGCGAACTTGCGCTCTTTCTTGGTTGCAGTTCTCTGATCACTACTTGAATTGGGGCTATGCGAAAGAGATCAGCACATTAGCTGCGATAAGAGCACGGCACGGAATCCAGCCAAATAGTACTGTCCGCATAATTGCAGCAGACAGTGATCTCTATGTTGCGGCGATTGATGACAAAATTTACATGAAAATGGGATCCAGATATGATGTGGGCAACCTTGTTCCAACTGACTTCCATGTTGCTGCAAGTGGTAATGACTACTGTGTGTGGGAAAAGAGCAACGCGAAGCATGAACATTGATGATCAAAACATTCTAGCTGTTATTGAATATGTTGGGATATATGAATTACTAATTAAACTACATAAAACCTGATTCTTGGTATTCATCTTTTATAACGGATGGAATCCATCTCAATGTACCATATTCATTTTTTTCGAAGCAAGCTTACTACAATTACAAAAGACTTACAACAAAATTTTTGGTGTATTCTGAACTCTTGAAACAATGAAATAATTTCCCTTAAATTTATTGTCAAACCCTCAGCGAGGGTATGACACCAAAATTGTCCCAACAGACTTAAAATAATAAGTACCAAAATTTTTATAAAATTTCGACACCACCTCCTCTAAAAAACCAATGGAGTAAACATAACTTTAACATGTAGTAACATGAAAATATTCATACCAAATAATTTATACTACCACCAAAACAAAACACACAATAACTTCTGGCTACCAATAGCCAACTCACTCTATTAAAAAAAAACAAATACATACCCAATAATAAACAATAATACATAAATACATAACAGAATAGTACATACCTCTTAAGATCACAGAGTTTTCTATATGCAAAAATAGAGCAATGAAGAACCTTGAAATACCCTTAATGCATAGACTTCGTTGATGCTGCTAACTTTGTTTCTCACTTTACGATCTTCGAGTTATCTGGTAGAGGCCAAAGGGAAAGAAAGAAATGAGTTCAGTCTCAATGAGGTGAAATAGCAGAATGCACCTGTTTAGATCACTAATGCATTACCTAATTGTTTGTTCCTATAATTCTACATAAAAAAAAAATGCAGCGATTGATCGGATCAAACCTACCAAGTACTGAATCGTCCCATACCGATTCAGTTTTTAATAGAAAGGATACGGTTATATGCAATGCAAATAAACAAATTAAATAATTATATAATAACTGACATTAATATAGCTTCAAAAATCAATTTGTAAGATAACATACCTTTAGAGAAGACATAAACCTTGAAACTTAATGGGAAAATATAATTTCTAAAAACTAAGTTATAATAAATATTTATTCAGTTGATAAATCAAGTATTAAATAAAAATCTCTTATAAAATATAAAATAATAAGTAAATCAATAATTGGATGAAATAATAAATAAATAACTAGTAGTTAAATCGACATTCAAATACTAAATCCATTAACACACAAAATACGTTAATAATTAAAAATACCTCTCTAATATAAAACTTAGTAATTCGAAACTTATAATAAAAATACAACAGTCCGGAAGTTAGGGTATCTAAATCTAAATCTAATTTTCCAATTCAATATCTCTGTCGCATTCGGTGTCTAACCTCTATCTGCGCCTCACCGAGGCTACGTCCATCCAGTTGATCGGTCCGAATGGGTCGTAGTATCGCTCCCACGCGTCTGGGCCTACCTAATACTATGGCCATAGATAGGTAACTCTCCCCCATATCCACTGGGGTCCTGAATTCAACTCTTGACTTACTTGCCTGCCTACGTGCAGTGCGAGTTTCAAAAATATAATCAAAACCATATTATCAAATACATACAATTTATATTTATAAACTTATAAAGCTTACTCAATCTCATAATTTCATCCTTTTCAAGTCACATGCCGTCCACGACAAAAGCATAATGATATTAGTATCATATAAAATCATGATCCAGCATGCAGTAGTTAATATACTCTAGTAATAACAATACTAGCCAAGATAATATATGACAATTTACAATATTATATATGCTATCAAGTTCAATAGTAAACATGCATCACACTTGAATCATGCATCATTAGGGAAGCAAATCATAATGCAATGAATGTGGCAAGGAGTGCCGGAGTGCCAAAGCAAATGTTACCTGTGCAAAGTGCTAACGATTAATCTAAAAAGAAAAAAGCTGGTACGGTAACCCTTACCTTAAATTCTTCGCTATCTCCTAAGCCACTGTAATTGCTTAAGCACACTATCTTCTTTCCATTTTTCCGATCCTAACGAGCACGCGTAAATAATAACCAAAGTCCATCAAATTAATATTATCGAATACTAAGCATCTACGAAACTATAGCTCTACATCCAAATTAATGCATACTCTTGAATTCAACTTTCTTCCTCAAACATAACCGCATAAAAATCATAGTTTGATTAGAAGCTTATCTAACTAGACAAATCAACTAGACTCTTAATCACCTCCAATTTCGACGTTGAATCTTTAATGCCTCCGATTGAGAAAAATACCTACCGCGTAGAACAAGGTTAATAATTACATCAATAACAAGTCTTAATGATAAGATCTAACATAGCATCTCACCTAACAAAGTGGAAACCACTTGCTCGCCGGATTTTGGTGAGGGTTGCCGCCGATCTTAGAGGGTCTTCAATAGGTGATTCAAAGAATAACAAGCGACCAATTACAAGCTAACACACTGGCGGCGAGCTCCTACAGGCAACACGAGCCGCCGCGGCGAATGTCGGACTAGAAGAGGAACGACGTTATTCCAGAAAGATGAACGCAGAATTTAGTGTAGAGTAGCCACTGAGAAGGACAGAGATGGGGATTTCATTCTCTGGCGGTAGAAATTCGGCGGCGAAACCCGCCCCTATGGCACGCGCTCGTTGTCGCCGTTCGAGTTTTTAGGAAGAGATGGCAGCGAGAGAGAAAATGAAATGAAAAGAGCTTCAGGTTAGGATGAGGAATAACGGTGATCGGCGGCGAGTTTAGAGCGGTGGAGGAAATCACGATGAAGGAGTTCGGGAAAAGAAAGAGATAGAGAGGAAGTAAGGAGGTAAGGTGAAATGAAATTTAAACGAATTGAGAGAAAAAAAATATGATAAAATTGATGATAATAGTTGATGATTAGTTTACATTCAATAGGTACATATATATAGCTAATCATAAGACAATACTAACTGTATGAGAAATATTTGGCCTCGTCAAACAAAGATATACAAGCTGACCAACTAATCGCCTGTACCGACTAGGATCTGTGAGAGCCTCACCATCAGTGGGACGAAGCTTCATATGAAGTTCCATAGGAATGTCAACTGTCTTACTATCCGATACATTTGCTGATCCAATAATATCCGAGGCATACTTTTGTTGAGAAATAAGAATACCTCTATCACCCTGAGCAATCTCCAATCCAAGAAAATAACGTAAGTGACCAAGATCTTTCATCTGAAATTGCTAACAAAGATGTCTTTGAGTTGCTGCTATTCCTGTTGAATCATCTCCTGTTATAATCATATCATCTACATATAACAACAGAAGTACCCTTCCCTGCGGTAAGGACCGTACAAATAAGGAGTGATCCTGAAAACTCTGCTGAAAATCTGCCTCTGTAATGGCTCGTCTAAAACACTCAATCCAAGCTCTAAGAGCCTGTTTGAGTCCATAAATAGCACGACGAAGCCGACATACATGACCTGATAGTGTGGAGAGACCTGGAGAAGGCTGCATATAAACAATCTCGGATAAAGTACCATGAAGAAATGCATTCTTCACGTCCATCTGATAAAGAGGCCACCAACGTACTGCAGCAACAGCTAATAAAGTACGAAATGTGGTCATCTGAGCTATAGGAGCAAATATCTCATCATAATCAATTTCATGCTCCTGAGTAAATCTTCGAGCAACAAGACGAGCCTTATGCCGCTAAATAGATCCGTCGGATTTATATTTGATTTTGAAAAGCTATTTACAACTAATAGTCTGAGCTCTATCTGGAAGTGGGACAACATCCCAAGTACATGTCTCCTGAAAAGCATGAAACTCCTCTGCTATAGCCTTCTGCCATTCAGGGTACTGAATTGCTTCTTGATAAGAACTGGGCTATCGAGTAGTGTGTATAGAAGTAAGAAAAGAATGAAACTATGGAGAATAAGATAACAATGTGGCAAAGCCAAACCTATCTGGTGGACCAGAACAATCTGGAGTAAATCGATCAGGTGGTCTATGAACTCGTTGTGATTGACGAGTATGTGGTGGTTGAGGTGGATGTGAGGGTGGTGATGAAGGTGAAGATAATGAACTCGAAGTAGAAGAAGAATATGGAGGATTCTCATGTGCCATCGTCGAAACTATCGTAGAAGGGACTGTACTATTAGAAGAAAGTAGAGGAGTTCGATCAATGGAGACATTAGAACACTAAGTAGATGATGTAGAAGTATGCGTGTCTGGTGATGTTAAGAATTCGACGTCAGAAGATGTAGAAAAAAAAGGCATATTTTCAAGAAATGTGATATATCGGGAAATATGAAGACGACGAGTCAAAGGATCATAACAACGATATCCTTTATGCTCGAAACTAATGCCAAGAAGGATACACTTAGCTGGAGTAGCAGATAGTTTCGTGCGCTCAGTCGGAGGAAGAAGAACAAAACAAATAAATCCAAAAGTGCGAAGCATGCTATAGTCAAGAGGAGATGAAAAAAGACTCTCATGATGGGTCTTGCCAGATAAAACAGATGATGGAGTGATATTGATAAGATTAACTGACGTAAGAATTGCCTCTGTCCCAAATGTTTGAGGTACAGAATAGGATAATAAAAGAGCACGAGCAGTCTCCAAAATGTGGCAATGCTTGCATTCTGCTATCCCATTCTGTTCATGAGTGTATGGACATGACTGCTGAAAAAGAGTACCATGAGACTGTAAGATAGATCTCATGGTAGATGACAGATACTCACGAGCGCAATCAGAACGAAAAATTTTAACTCTACAATTAAACTGAGTATAGATCATAGCGGTGAATCGGTTATAAATAGAAGAAAGATCCGACCGATTGCGCATGAGATAAACCCAAATATAACGAGTGTAATCATCAATAAAACTTACATAATAAAGAAAGCCACTCATTAATGAGATATGTCCGGGGCCCCAAATGTCAGAATGAACTAACTCAAAAGGACGTTTGGTTTTAGAGAAACTTTTAGTGAAAGGAAGAGCTAAATGTTTTGCCAATTTACAATCTGTACATGCAAATAGTGGTGAAAAAGACCCTTGTTCGAGGGCTCCACTTTGAAATAAATTTTTAAGTCGAGATTCAGAAATATGACCCAAACGTCTATGCCACAAATCAGCAGTAGATGAAACAACAGCAGCAGAACTAATAGTGGAAGTATTAAATAAAAGAATATGAAAATATTCTAAATAATAGAGTCGTCTCTTTCTACGAACACAACCAATCGTTTGGTCAGTATGAAGATCCTTTACATTGCAGGTAATAGAATCAAAAGTAACAATGAATCCACTCTCGCAAAGACTACTGATGGATATAAGATTAAAAGTAATGCTTAGAACATATAGGACAAAGGGCAAAGTTATAATATCTGAAATAAGACATCCAGATTTGATAATGAGTAACTGAGAACCATCGGCTGTGTGTAGGGATGGAAAATGTGATGGCAAAGATGTAGTTTTAGATAATAAAGACTCATTTGAAGTCATGTGATGAGAAGCACCAGAATCTAATATCTAAGAAGTAAACATATCTGGAGATGCAGAAAAAGCAGATATAGAGGAGCCAACAAATGATGACTATTGTTGAAGCTTGAGCTCTAGTTGAGTAAGACGATACTTAATATCTGAAAAGTCAAGAGAGATCTAACGAGCTGCCGGTGCACTATTAACGATATGTGGTTGAGGATCTTGAGAGCAATTTGAAGAAAATAAGCATTTCGCCTTCATTTGCTCTTGATATTGTAAAAATAAATGTGGATAAAGTTGAAAACAACTATTCACAATATGACCAGACTTGCGACAATGAGAACAAAAAATGGTCATGTTGATTACAGACTAGACTGAAAAAAAAAAATTTTATATTTGATGAAAAAAAAATTAATTAAATTGAAACTTGAGAAAATTCTCAAGATCGAATGGCTCTGATACCATGAAACGAATTGAGAGAAAAAAAATATGATAAAATTGATGATAATAGTTGATGATTAGTTTACATTCAATAGATATATATATATAGCTAATCATAAGAGTCTAACTAATAAACATAATCAATGTGGGACTAAAGTAATACTAAATGGGCCAAAATAAGATGGGCCTATATATAAATTCACATAATCTAACAGAAATTAATAAAGTTAGATGCTTCTATAGTTAAGAAAATACTAACAAGTGTTTTTAAAAAAAAGAAAGCATAGTGGCTGCTTGCAGTCCACCGACAGAGAACTTAGCTCACACACCTACCCCAAATCATTTATATTGACAAGACTACTCATTAAACAAAATTGAGATATTACATTTATTCTTAGTGCTTACACTCAATGCAGTTTTCATTTTTGAAATTCCACTCGATTTGTTTGGGAAATTGCAACAGGCATGGAATCTGTGCATACGAACTACTCTAACTTTCGATACTTCTTCTGAATTTTTAACACCTAAGTTGTCATGAAGTTAAATCTTTTAAATAAAAGATTTAAATAATGTATAAATATTTCTAACTCATATTTTCTATCTCCAAATACATTTCCGTTTCTTCCTACAAGCCATTCTAGTCGAGACGGTCATGCAGGCATAGATTTCACGGCCTCTCGATACTTTTTCTAGTTTTGACGCCCTAAGCATTGTGAAGTTCAATTTTTTAAAATAAAAATCTTTAAAATATATAAATACTTCTAACTCAGTCGTTCTATCTAATTTTATAATAAATTTTGTAATATAATAGAATTATAATAAAAATTAGTATGGAATAAATCTTAAGAAAAAATTTGTTAAGAAAATAAGATATTACCAATTGAACCGTTGCTTGATTGTCGACATTGTATAGACCTCAACATAGACTTCAACATTTTCATAAGATTATTATACTACTTTTGCTGCCGTTCTAATTGTTCATTATACTACTTCTACCGCAGTTCTAATTCTTACTGAAGCACGGTACCTCAATCAGTTAATCTCACTTCCTCTCTCCAACTGTAGCTTAAGCTCTCTCTTCCTCTCTCTTTACACGATGGTTTAGGTTCAGATCCGAACCATGATAATATTTAGATATGCTTCCTAAAATATTTTGCATTACTTCATTCTGCATCATCGGATTCTCATTTTATGATAATTTTTCAAACATTTGAAATATCCTTTTCAATAATTTATTAAATTATTATAACAATTAGTACAGTAAAATACTTATAAATAATATTAAAAATTTTATTTATATAATTATTTCGTGTTCTTTTTACCCTATATATATAGGGTATAAATATGTCTACATTGATGTTAAGTGCACATTGTGCATATTGTTTCTGGACTGTTGGATCGCTTGGTCTGATGGTCAAAAACAAATCGCTAACAAGCACTGGGTAAACAACATAGGGGCATCTTTGTTATATCACTCTGTTTTTAATCATGCGTCATCTTCCTCACGCGTGTTTTCTTCTCTTGTTTGCAGGAGCGATCCCGCCGCTGCTCTCCGCCGACATCTGAGCACCCCGCTGCTGCTCCTTTCAATCTCGTAGCAGCCGCCGGTGTTCAATGTATTTCTTTTTCCTTTCTCCTTTTGCCTACCACCAAAATAGCTCTCTCCATTTCCGCGGCGATTCGAGCACCCTGCCGCTGCTCGTAAAATTCTTCCTGCTGCTCAAAAAATTCCTCGCTCTCTCTCTCTCACTGAGTCTTTCTCTGTTTCTATTTTATCTAGTTTCTATTTTCTTTTATTTGTGTGGAGTTGGGTGAGATTTCACCGAGATATTTTTTAAGAATTTTGAAATTTTATGTTTCTGTTTTCTGTAATTGGAAGTTCTGTTGTTAATGTGTTTTGTGTTCGGATTAGAAATTTTGTGTATTTGTTTTCCATTTTGATTTGGATTGAAAGTTTCATTTCTATTATTGTATTCGGATTGGATATTTTACTGTAAATTTGATGTGGTATTTTGAATATGAATAATGTGAATCAATATATATCTATGATATTTTGAACGTGAACGAATTTTTCCAATGGTGTGTAAATAAATTAATGATTATGAGCTCTGATGAATGAATGGTATTTTTTCAATCTCCTGCAAAGCGACTCAAGTATGTTGGCAATGATTAATTGATGAGGATCAGCTCTCGGTATTGTGTTCAATTTTTGGCATTGTGTTCAATTTGTGCATAAACTGTTGGTGTATTTTAAAAATTTTATCGATATCTATGAATGTATATTGATTTTATTTTTTTATGTGCTTTAATGAGTTGGTAGTACTGCAGCTTACTGGTATTACGAAATTATATATATACGGAAATAGATGAATATACATTACTGTTAAGTGTATATCATCTATATTAATTTTGGACCGTCAGATCGGTTGATCCGACGGTCATAAAAGACGTGCTGAATAGAAGCTTGATGATCTCGGGAGGGTAGGAATGTCTTCAAAACTTTTCTCTGCAGCGCGTAGCTAATTCATTTCTTTCTCTTCTTCTCGCATCGTGCTCAGCGGCCTCCCCGCGCGCCCGACCAGCTCAGTCGATCGCTTCCTTCTGCTCCCGATATTTCTTGCTCTGTCTCTCTCTTCCTCTCTTTCTATTTTCTTTATTTCTTCTCTCCAATTGTTTGATCGGTGCCGGAGATTCCGCTGACGTTTTCTCCCGCCCGAGCTCGCGTCGAGCGCGATCTGCTTCCCCTCCCGGGAAGCTTCAATTCAATTTTTTCTCAGTGCGTTGTTCTTTCACTCTTTACCTCTTTGTTTGTATTTTCCGGTGATAGCTCATCGAGATTTCTTTTCTTTTTCTCTGCAAGTTCCGGTGAGATCTCATTTTTTGAATTTTTCTTTGGACTTTTTGACTCGGATTGGATATGGATTTTAATTTTATGGATTTCTACTAACAGGTAAAAAAAAATTGGGTTTTGTTTTTACTACTCGGATTGGATACGGACATCTTTTGAGATTGAATTAGTTTTTGGGATGGAAAAAATTGTCACATTTGTCGGATTGATGGATTTATTTGATTCATAGTATGTAAATTGTAAAGTGATGTGAATATGTGAATGTGAATTTGGTCGATACCTACGGTTTCAAGAGTTATGCATTGCAGCAATTTGATCGATACAAAAGGGTGTTCTTTGGTTTTGGTTTTGGTTTTGTTGATTGATGTGTCTAAATGCATTGCTAGATCCTGCTGGGAATGCAGGAACACAGCAACCGAATTGCACCCAGGACCTGATATCTAGTAATGGTACGTGCTGTCTGTTGGTGATGTTAAATTTGTTGGTAAACCGAACAAGAGTGTGTTCATTTCTTGGGAATTTATTTATTTTTATTTAATGTTTTATGTTGGTAAATCAAATAAGAGTTTTTCTTGATGATGGCATGTGTTCTGATGAAACCGTTTTATTTCTTGCTGATTTTGTTTTTGCAGGTTGTCACTCGTGCAGACCTTCTACATGAGCAATAGAAATCTGAGTTAGTGTTGCAGGCTGTTGTGATGTTGTGTTGCTGTGTTTTGCAGGGCATGTGTTGTTGTAAAAACAAGGCCTGTCCAGAATTCAAAATGTTGGCTGATGTAAACTTCACTGAAATGTCAATGTGTTTGTTTTAGATTGAATCTGGGCATAACTTTGAATGTCTAAGCAGGTCCATGTGAAGCATAAGAGACAGTGAGCTGTATGTTTTACATTGAATGTACAATGTTGTTGTTTTAGATTCAATCTGTCCTCATCAGGTCTTGCTGTTGAGACTTGGATTGAGAAAGATGTAGAAGTGTCATGTACTTACGGTTGTATACGACTTGAATGTACAATAGCTTCAATGACATTTGTAATGTGAATATCTTTTGTGAAAATACAAAGAGTTCTTGAAATGTGAATGGATGTGAATGTCAAAAACTTTGAATAGAATGTGAATGGATGTGAACCTCAATAGATTTGGATGGTTGTAAACTGATGAACTGTTGTGTATGGAATATGAATGTCCAAAATAGGTCTTGTGTTTGTGATTGAAAAATGAATGTCCGAAACAGGTCATGTTTGTGATTGATAGATGAATGTCCAAAACAGGTCTTGTGTTTATCGAATCATAATGTGAACGCTTGAAAAGGACCCTTGCGATGTAGTACTGTCCCTTTACGATGCGAATATTCTTTTAACTGTTAATAGAAAGTATTTCACTTATCCACTATCTTAACTGCTTTTTTGGTATTTTTTTCACTGTTTGCTGCCATGTTCACTGTTTTCTTACTCACTATTATTTTGCATTATTTTTCTTTCACTTTTGTCACTGCTTTTTCTTTTCTTGTAGCCCTATTCACTGTTTTCTTTCTCACTACCAGTTTTTTCATTGCCTTCTTGCTATTTCCTTTTATTTCATTATCTTTTTTTTTCACTGGTCTAGTTTACTTTTTTTTCGCAGTCTTTTTGTTATTTTGCTGTTAATAGAGAAAATTAATTTTGTTGCACTGTCTTCTGCCCTCTTCGATTTTTTTTCTTTTTTTTTTTTTTTTTTTTCTTAAGCGGCTGTTTTTACTATTTTTTGCAAGCACTTTCAAGTTCATATGAAAATTATGTATGTACAATCTAAGAAGATTGCGTACAACATTCAAATGCTTATCCAAAAATACCAACACAATAATTTAACTAGTTGATAGTACATGCAAATCTAATAGCTACTCTAAATGAATAGGTAACTCAACATCATCACTGTTTTCAACTTCACTTGTATGTAGATATTCGCTCTCATTTTCATCTTTGTCTTCATCATCATCTCTATCTTCCACTATCAAAGTAAGAAAGTTATGACAAATGTCAAATTCAAATTGTATTCCAACAAGAAAATATATGTAATCAAAATTTTAAAAAATGATTACACTTACTTGTCTTTTTCAATCTATTTGGATTTTCAGGATAATTTTGCTTATCATGTTTAACACCATACTTGTTACAAAAAGTATATCTCCTGCCAGTTTTTGCTTTGGCTCTTACAATTGCTTTCTTCAATCCTCCTTCTATTCTACTACTACCTTTGCACACTTTTCCTTCTTTCTTTCTTTCCTTTGTCTGTGAAATTTTAGAATTCAAAAGTAAAACTTGAGAGGCATCAGTTGGTGTTTGTAAACTCTCATTAATAGAACATGAATTAACAATTGGGGTTTTATTCCGATCATCAATCTTTCTTACTTCCTTGAACCGCTGTGATGTTTTTTGTAATCCTTCCAACATTATTTGATATCCCTCGTCGATTTCGGCAGCTTCATAAACCAATTGATTAAAAACCATTTGAAGTTGAGAAGTTCTCAATAGTTCAGAATTTTATGACCACTTATTGGTCCACCGTCGTACTCAGCTCTATATTTGTTAGCCCTTTTCATCCATTTTTTAAGAATTAAGTTATATGGTAACTCTATATCACGAATTTGAAAAATTTTGATAAGGTGTCCATAAGAAATTTTCATAAACTCAAAAAGTTTACATTCACAATTACCTTCCTTTATGGTTGGGTTAAACTTTACATTCCATACACGCTGATCACCTTCTGTTCGAAACTTATAGATATAGGTGATGTAGCTATCACTTTCTTTTTCATCATCACACAATATATACTCGTATTGAGCTTTTTCATATTTTTTTTGAATTTATTGTACACATTTCTTGTATATATTTTTTGCTGCAATTTTCAAAACAAATGCATTACTATCTATAATGCGAGACGAGTGTTCACTCATATAATCCTTTTTTTCTCCTTTTCTACCATTCTACTTAAGTACTATTTCATTCTTCAATACAATCTCTCGAAGAGTGGTTGTTGATTGCAAAAAATTCTTATAACTAGCACTCATACTTTCAGAGCGTCCAGTTGTGTTAATGCTTGCATAAAATGTATCCAAGTGATAAACTAGTATCCATCTTTCTTGAATTTCATATATTCCTTAAAGTCATTCATTATCATGCAGCTCATATATAGACATCAATTCCTCCCATCTCGATTCAAAAGTTTTAGGAATATAACTTTCCCGAATACATCCCTTCATTTTTTTTCCTTAAATTTTAAACTTTTGAAATAAATATGCGAAAGTTTTTCTGCAAACTTTTTGAGAGTATGCACAAACAAAATCTATGTCGAGTGTATAGGAATACATTTGCAACATTTGCAGTCATAGCTCTATCTTGGTCTGTGATGATTGAAGATGGAGCACGTCCGCCCTGACTGTCCATAGCAGCAAGTCATATCTCAAAGAGCCATTGAAATGATTCTTCCGTTTCATCTAATAATAGTGCACAACCAAACCTGAATCGACTGCATGATGGTTGACTCCAGTGAACGGTGCAAATGGCATATCATACATATTCTTGCGGCATGTAGTGTCAATATCACATCACCAAAATACTGATATTGAGTACGTGATCGTCCACTAACCAGAAAAAATCTATTAATCTTGCTTCGTTGTTCATCTATATTGCATAAAAGAATTGGGATTGTCTATACTCTTCTTATTAAAAAAATTAAGCACTACATTAGCATCGTCACTAATAGATTTCTTATACTCCTTCGAACGAAATAAATGATTTCATCAATCTCTATCATCGAAAGCATTTTTTGATCCATCAAGCATATCTGTAACTTTCCTCACAGATAAGACTTCGTCTCAAAATAAGTCAATCAAATTTTTAGCTGCAGCAATCATATTTCTACAAACAGACATAGACATTCTTTTTGATGGAGTAACTAGCTCGTGATTGTGATTACCTTCATATTCCACAACTTTTCATAATCCACTACATTGTCTTTTCACCGTCATTGTTGCAGGACATACACATTTCACCGTTATTCTATTTCTCTTCTTCTCTACTTCTTTATCAGATCCCTCATGTGTCCTCTGTGACTGATTGGCTTTATGATTTCCAAAATGGTTGCATGACATTTGACAAATACTTAGTTCTAAATTAAAAATTCTTATTTGCATAGTTCGCTCTAACTCTCTCCGCTTTTCTATAGTTTATATAAAATTATTTCGCAGCCTCGAGACTTCCAAATATCATCTCTAAATATGATGGCCTGACATTCTCATTTATTATATTTTGAGGTGGAAGAGATGAAGAACTAGGCATGACGTGAGAGTATGACATATCGGACAAAAATTTTGATCTCTGGAATAGAGGAATATTGCGATCGAAATAGATATGACCACTGAAGAGCAGAGAAAGGACTAGTTGTGCCACTGAAGAACAGAAGAAAAAAGTTTAAAAAAGAATAGAGAAACCAGAAAAAAAAAAAAAAAAAGAAGACAAGAAAAAAATCTATACGATAACGTCTGCTTCTCTTCCCGTGCAGTGCAGAATGATCTCCCGCTCAGTGTGAGTAAATACACAGAAATACAAAATTGCCCTCCATCAAACCTATAGTTTCAACAACATTTGCTTTATGGTATACGATCACATTCACAGATATACCATCACATTCACAGGTATGTACGATCACATTCACATTGACATTCTCATTCTTACATTCACAAACTGTATAAAATTTTCTAGCTTGCTGGCATTTTCTTTTTTATTCATCAAACAAAACTACAAAAGACAAGATGAGATTACAAGTTTTCATAGGCAGACATTAAGAATTCTATGACAAAGAAAATTTATATCACTGAATCCTAAACTACTAGACATAGTAGACATTTTTCTCTATCGGAATGTAATGAGGTAATGTTGTCTTCATCTCCAGCGGAGGTGGTGCTGGGTGCAATTCAGTTGCTGGTGGAACACATCTAGGTGAATCCGGTTGCTGATGGAACATACCTAGGTGCAATTCGATTGCTGGTGGTCCTGCATTCCCAGCTCTCCATAGCAATGCATTTAGACACATCAATCAACAAAACCAAAACCAAAGAACACCCTTCCGTATCGATTAAATTGCTGCAATGCATAACTCTTGAAACATAGGTATCGACCAAATTCACATTCACATATTCACATCACTTTACAATTTACATAATATGAATCAGAAAATCCATCAATCCGACAAATGTCACAATTTTTTCCATCCCAAAAACAAATTCAATCTCAAAAGATGTCCGTATCCAATTTGAGTAGTAAAACTAAAATCCAAATTTTTTTTGTTAGTAGAAATCTATAAAATTAAAATCTGTATCCAATTCGAGTCAAAAAGTCCAAAGAAAAATCCAAAAAATGAGATCTCACCGGAACTTGCAGAGAAAAAGAAAACAAATCTCGGTGAGCTATCACCGGAAAATACAAACAAAGAGGTAAAGAGTGAAAGAACAACGCGCTGAGAAAAAATTGAATTGAAGCTTCCGGGGAGGGGAAGCAGATCGCGCTCAACGCGAGCTTGGGCGGGAGAAAACGTCAGCGGAATCCGGCGCTGATCAAACAATTGGAGAGAAGAAATAGAGAAAATAGAAAGAGAGAAAGAGAGAGACAGAGAGCAAGAAATATCGGGAGCTGAAGGGAAGCGATCGACTGAGCTGGTCGGGCGCGCTGGGAGGCTGCTAAGCACGATGCGAGAAGCGCGCTGCAGAGAAAAGTTTTGATGTGAATGACATTCCCGCCCTCCCAAGATCAGCAAGCTTCTACTAAACACATTTTTTATGGCCGTCGGATCAAGCAATCCGACGGTCCAAAATTGATGTAGACAACGTGTACTTAACAGTGATGTATGTATATATGTGTAGACAATAGGTTACATAGGGATGGGACTTCATAGAGGAATTATGGTGTTGGGCAAGTTATGCAGATAAGGAGTGGCCGACTATCCAAGGGGTGGATTGGGGAGTGGATGGCTGCTCAACGACCTTAGGTGTAGTTGTGGCCAGTTTTGGTGTGCTAAAGTCGAAGTTGTTGAAGTGGAGGAGATTATGAAAAGAGGGGGGATGGGGTTTGATAGATTTGAGCATTAAAGCAGCAATCGAAGTTTCAAGATTGTGTAAGCCAACTTGCATTGAGCCTATTTCTAGTTTAGTTCTTGAAAGCCGGTAGCTAAGAGAGTGATCATATTTGTGATGTGGAGGAGATGCTCTTGTAGGCTCGGCTGGGGGGGGGGGTTGGGTGTATTTGAATGAAGTTGCTGGCATTAATGATTATGCTAACGTTAGTGATGCCGGATAATTTGGCGAAGTCGCTGTAGCAGCAGGGGTCTTTATTGAGACTAGTGGCTCTGGATAGCCAATGTAACACTAAATCTATGAAGAAAATAAAAAGCCTAAAGATCCTAAATAAAATGTAAATGCCAACTTGGCATGTTACCCGGGTGTCTACTCAGGCCATCGTTTCAATGGTGACATAGGAATGTCTTGATGTCAAAACATGACGCCTAGGATGCACGTGGATGTAGAGGTGCATCCGGGTCCCTTTTCAGTTGCTGGCCTATTTAGAGCCCATAGTCGGGATAGATTCTACATGCCGGTGATACTTGTCGGCTTCTACACCGCCAGGTCTGGCGAGGTGCATCTCTAGCAATTGTACCTGAACATACTAGAATGTGCTTCCCTTGTTGCTGAAGTAGCATCCAGCTACCTATGGTGTTCAGCTAGAGAAATTGATTACAGATTATCTGTGACAACATAGATAGCATCTCTCATCGAACATAAATATTTTGAAATGCAAACGCATGTACATATATTATAAGGAATGTATATATATATTATTTATTCATATTTATGTTATAACAAATGTACAGGATGAGTGTATTTGAATGAAGTTGCTGGCATTAATGATTATGCTAACGTTAGTGATGCTGGAGAATTTCGCGAAGTAGTTGTGGCAGCAGGAGTCTTCATTGAGACTAGTGGCTCTAAATAGCCAATGTAACACTAAATCTATGAAGAAAATAAAAAAAGCCTAAAGATCCTAAATAAAATGTAAATGCCAACTTGGCATGTTACCCGGGTGCCTACTCTGGCCATCGTTTCAATGGTGACATAGGAATGTCTTGGTTCAAAACATGACGCTTAGGATGCACACGGGTGTAGAGGTGCATCCGGGTCCCTTTTCAGTTGCTGGCTTATTTAGGGCCTATAGTCAAGATAGATTCTACATGTCGGTGGTATTTGTCGGCTTCTACACCGCCAGCTCTGGCGAGGTGCATCTCTAGCAATTGTACCTGAACATGGTAGAATGTGCTTCCCTTGTTGATGAAGTAGCATCCAGCTACCTATGGTGTTCAGCTAGAGAAATTGATTACAGATTATCTGTGACAGCATAGATAGCATATCTCATCGAACATAAATATTTTGAAATGCAAACGCATGTATATATATTATAAGGAATGTATATTATTTATTCATATTTATGTTATAACAAATGTATAAGGTTAGTGTATTTGAATGAAGTTCCTGGCATTAATGATTATGCTAACGTTAGTGACCCGGATAATTTGGCGAAGTCGCTGTAGTAGAAGGGGTCTTCATTGAGACTAGTGGCTCTGGATAGCCAATGTAATAGTAAATCTATGAAGAAAATAAAAAAAGCCTAAAGATCCCAAATAAAATGTAAATGCCAACTTGTGCATGTTACTCGGGTGCCTACTCAGGCCATCGTTTCAATGGTGACATAGGAATGTCTTGGTGTCAAAACATGATTCCTAGGATGCACGCGGGTGTAGAGGTGCATCGAGGTCCCTGTTCAGTTGCTGGCCTATATACGGTCCATAGTCGGGATAGATTCTACATGCCGGTGGTACTTGTTGGCTTCTACACCGCCAGCTCTGACGTGGTGCATCTCTAGCAATTGTACTTGAATAGGGTAGAATGTGCTTCCCTTGTTGCTGAAGTAGCATCCAGCTACCTATGGTGTTCACCTAGAGAAATTGATTATAGATTATTTGTAATAGCATAGATAGCATCTCTCATCGAATATAAATATTTTGAGATGCAAACGCATGTATATATATTATAAGGAATGTATATATATATATATATATATATATATATATAATTTATTCATATTCATGTTATAAGAAATGTACAAGATGAGAAATAATTAGGCATCTACAAGAGGGTAGAAATTAGAAAATTAGAGAAAATATAGAGGATTAGGGTTCAGAATGAATTCGAAATAACTATGTAAATAAGAAGTTTAAATATCATTTACAATAATTACTGTATTACTAATACCATTATAATAATTTTATAATTATAGAAAGGGATGACCCGTATAGTTGAAGAATCATCACAAACTAAGTAGCGATGATAGAGGAGCAAGTCACGAAAGATGTTTTAGGAGGCGTTTGGTTGAGCGTTTCTCCAACGTTCCTTTTCATTTTTCTATTTTACGTTTTTCAATACATATTTTGTAAGTATGTAAAAAATTTATTTAAAAATTTAGAAAGTAGAAAATTCTACGTAATGAGATCTTTTTATTTCATATTTTTATTATTTTTTTGGAAGTAAAAAAATAGAGCTTATTTTTTCAAAAAAGACAAAAATATCTTCCATTTCAGAAAAGCTCTATTTCATAAGTAATCCCAAACGCACCCTTAGTAAATACATCTGGCTACCTCTATGGTAAGGGACTAGGACCTAAAACAAAGTTCAAGGGCTTTCGCTCATTTGTTGTGAAGTTTAAATGCGGGAATGATAGAGACAAAAAAAGAGAGGGGTTAACTAGAAGAGTGAGTGCATCTTTAGACACATAAGTGGATCTATAGCAACAACTAGAACAATTGCGACAACATATGACTACCTTATAGAAATGATGCTGTCTATGTAAGGTAGACACGCAAGATGATGATTCGTTAAGTAGTATGTTAGCTTTTGAGTATAAATTCCTCTTCAATTTTATTACATGTATCAAACCACAGAGGAGAAGAAGAACATGACGAGTAAAACACAGTGTGAATGTCCCTTTGAAAGTCGTTTTTAATATTTGTGGAACATTCACCAACGAGTTAGATTTGTCACACCTCTACCGTTGAAAATGAGAGCCGATGGGTCGGTTTTATTTGAGAGCCAATGGAAATAAGTACCTAATGGACGAGCTTGGTAGATACAATTAGAGATTTCATCGACAAATCGGGATTAAGGTTTGAGCGTGATCAGGACCGGAAGAATTGGAAGTGCGGATTCTTTTGATTATGCTATAAGAAAAAACATTATTAGCGACCAAAGTATTACTGACCAAACAAAGCTGGTCGTTACTGCAATCACGGAGACCCAATAACGACAACAAAAAGATCCATTGCTATCAATAAAGTAACGAATCTAATATTGCAAAATAGCCACCAACAGAAAAATTGATCGTTACTGCAAGGACAAGATAGCATCCAACACAAACATTAAGATACCGATCGCTATTGCATGGTGCAACAGCGATCAGGAACTAATTGGTTGCTATTACTTCTAAGTAATAAAAGTAATAGAGACCAGTTCAAGGATCTAGTTGCTATTACGTAAGTATTAGGGGCCAAACATAGAGTTGGTCCCTATTACTTTAAAGTTTTTCAAATTAGCTAATAAAATTTTATTAATAAAATCTAAACCGTTTGGTATTATTGATATTTTAAATATACCATGTTGACAAAATTTTAGATAATTTGGATGATCTTCTATGCTCCATTACAGCAAATGATTGATGGACGTATATGTTTAACAATTTATAGAATTAAGTCTTACTATCGAAATAATCTAAAAGTAAGGAATTTTTTTGTGAACACTAATGGGGACCTGCAGGTAACACCTTATCTCTTAACAAATTTTTTATTAAAAATTTATTGTATAGTGAAATTTATTTTAGTTCTACTATACTACAAAGTTTATTATAATGTAGATATGATGAGTGAATTAGAAGCATTTATACATTCTTTGTATGAGTGATTTGTAGGAAAAAATCGAATTGCATTCGGAGATACGACGAGCGACTTCGAAGCATTTATGCATTCTTAAGATTTTTATATCGAAGACTTAGCTTCATAACAACTTGAGGGGTGAAAACATAGAAGCATCGAAATGCCGCGAAATTACAAAACCATCTCGGCGATAGTGATTTGTAAGAAGAAATAGAATTGCATTCGGAGATAGAACGAGTGAAATAGAATCACTTATGCATTCTTAAGAATTTTATTTTGAAGAGTTACCTTTATAACAACATAAGGAGTAAAAATATCAGAAAAGCATCAAAAGGCTGCGAAACTTGTGCCTACACGACCATCTCAGCAAGAGTTTGTAGGAAAACACGGAATTGCATATGGAGATAGAGCGAGTGTACTAGAAGTATTTATGCATTCTTAAGATTTGTATTTCAAAGACTTAACTTTATAAGAACTTAAGGGGTGAAAATTTAGAAAAAGCATCGAAAGGCCACAAAATCTAAGTGTATGTGATTGTCTCGACGATAGTGAAATTGTAGTAAGAAACGGAACTGTATTCCGAGATGCGATGGATGAACTAGAAGCATTTATGCATTTTAAAGATTTTTATATAGAGGATTTAGTTTTATAACAATTTAAAGAGTCAAAACTTAGAAATAGTATCGAAATGTGGCAAAATCTACATGTACATGATTGTCTCGGTGAGAGACTTTTAGAAAGAAGCTGAATGCATTAGAGATAGAATGAGTGGGTTAGAAATATTTACGAATTATTAAAATTTCTATTTCAAAGACTTAACTTGATAACAATTTAAGAGGTGAAAACTTTGAAAAAGCGTCGAAAGGCAGTGAAACTTATACACACACGATTGTCGCGGTAAGAGTGATTTGTAAAAAGAAACGAAACTAGCGGTATTGCATTTTTTATTATGTATGATTATAAATTTGTTCTATACTACTATTTTGGTAACATATATTTTTTTTATTTCAGACATATGATCAGTGTCGACAATTGAATAAAATGGGCGTTGATAACTATATTTGGTAGGAAGCTGACATTGATGATCATTGTTGAGATTATACTATAAATACAATTATGTAAATTATATTTAAAAATTTAACTAATATAAAATTTTTAAAATTTATTTAATTTTGTCAATACTTATAATGCTTTTGTTGCGTATGTGGTGTTTTGTATATGGAATTCGTATTTTGTATTTTCATATTTTTGAATAGCAAAAGTTTTAACAAAAAATTAAAAAAAATATAGCGACTGCCGACTGTTGAATCAATAGCGACCAGTAACTGCCGATTGCTGTTGTCCTTTGTCAATAGCGACTGGCTAGTAGACGATCGCTATTGACCTTCGCCACTATCGTCTAAGGACAATAGCGATTGGGTGTTGTTTGTCACTATTTATCTTAAGTAATAGCAATTGTTTGACTTTGTCATTGTTACTTAATGCGACTAATTCTTTCTGGTAGTTGTTGATTGAATTATTAGTGACCGGTGGTTTAATCTGTCGCCAATATGATTGGTGACCAGTTTTTAGTGACTGTTTTAGTAACCAGTTTTATTTTTGTCGCAAATAGTAATTACGACCGATTTTGTGTAGCAACGACTAGTGATTTTGTTTTATATTAGTAGTTTTTATTGTAGTGTTAAATAACTATAAGAATATTTTGGTAAAAAAGTAACTGTGCAGATTATAAAGGTGTTAGACAAAAATTAGAAAAGCAAAAAGCTGCAGTAAAAATAGTTATTAATAAAAAATCTCAAACATTAGGAAGGACAATTATGACCTTAAGTTTTATGGAATTAGCAGTTTTTTAAGGAAGGTGCACATACCCAGGATTTGTTCTCATCCACTGGTCAGCAGGGTTTGGACTACATAAAACAGTCTAAAGCCTATTAACACGTTGCTCACATCATAACCAAAATGAGTTATCCACCTATCTCGATCATACCAAGTAACTTTTTGAGTTATCCGTGTCACCATATCTTTATTAGGAAAATAGGCAAATATGTATGATTATACTCAAATGTTCCAAAAAGTAATTCAAAATTATCTAATCCAACAAATTTGCATGCAGCAATATCACAAAAGAGCAAAGCTCAGAAAGAAGAAATTTAAAATTCAACTAGAAAATTTTTCCCAAGCTCGAGTACTTGAGCTATCCATAAATATGCTATTTCTGATTTTGCTTCATCTTTTTGGTTAAAATATGAACATTTGTTGAAGTTATAGTTTCTGTTTATTGTTTATCTTATATATTATGGAAAAACAATGCAATTATTCCTGGATATAACGAACGATGCACCACAGAAATAAAGTCAGAATATATTGCAAGAAGATAAGCAGACCATGTAGTAAACATATTTCCGAATTTCAAGAATAAGGATATAGTTGGTAGTCGCATTGATATTATAAGTTCCTACATACGAGACATCCTTGAATCTAATCTTGAATTCTTAATAGATAAGTTTGAAAAATAATGACATCAAGGATGAAGAATTTTTTATCCTCCTATGTCACTAATATATTCCATGCATATCCATCTTATGAATTAAGTCTGCAAAATAAAAGTGTAAAAACCCATTATCTACCAAAATTCTACACCCATTGGATAATAGCTAGTGTTTGCAATCCCAAAAATGATTATAAGAAAAAATAATATAAAATTTTTAAAAGACATGAATATCAAGGCTTAGTCTCTACGAGCGGCAGCGGCAATGAAGGAAGGTGGGGAGTTGTTTTAGACTCCGAGGATATGTACGTGTACATGTTCTACAGTACTCACCCTGGCCTCTAGGCAATTTCTAGTTTCCAATTTCTCTTATTCACACCTTCTCTTGAGGCTCATACAGCTTTTTGTAGTTACTAACTGCTCTTATCCAAATCTTTTAATGGTCCCAATGCCCTAAGTCATAGGTGGATTTGCCCCAGAGGGCATGACTCATGACCATATCACTAGATAGAACAATTGTAATCACAAACTTTAACTACTACCATTAATTCTTGGATCTCTTCACGTAACTATATATATGGGTGGTGATTCTCACAACTTGGGTCACCAATCCATTCTCATAACTTTTTTCCTCCTGCAGATAGAGGTATTGATACATACGATACGAGGGGAACCAACCACGATGAAGATCTTCGCTTTTCGTTTCCTATTACTTGTTCTTACTACGTTGCCCAATGTTGCACTCTCTCAGTTGATGTTTCAGGTACGAGGTCATTGTTACAAACAATAAAAAATTCAATACGTCGTTTCTCTTTTGGTTTAAACTTTTGGAGTGGATTGGTTATTTTTGTCACAATTATGAATCAGTAGACAAACATGCTTCCATGCATGGAACTTCATTTGCTACTTCGTCTTAAGAACTATTTGACTAACTACGTAGCCGAATATGCCTTTAAATAATCTGTAGGCCTTCAATTGGGAATCATGGAAGATGCCAGGAGGTTGGTATAACTACATGAAGGGTAAAGTGCCGGATATTGCAAGCTCCGGGGTTACTCATGTTTGGCTGCCACCTCCCTCGCACTCGGTTTCAGAACAAGGTTCTCTATCTCCTAAACTCAACTACATCTTCCCACGTGATTGTTTCGCAGTCTAAATGCATTAAGCAAAGTGAAAGTTTATCTATATATGTAGTATAAGCTGTTAGTACAAGTTTAGCAAAAGTTTATCTATCAGAAAATCTTACCAGTAGATTTTCGTACTCTGTGAATAAGTTAGAAAAGAAATCCTCTCCATATGCATGCTAAGAGGTTGCGTGCGTTCATTCTTTATGCTACTGTTGATCTCATTCAACTAAAACCATGCAGACATTATTTAAGAAACATAATTAATATGACTAAATCCTCAATCTATTCTTGTACAGAAGCTTCTGCAGGGCTCTGTTTATAGGTACATCATATGAGGCTAAAGACGTGCTTTCCAATCAATCTTCATCACCATTTCTTTTTCTTTCTCTCTAGTTTCTTTCTTGATATTAGAAAGACAGAATTACGATACCAAAACTGTAGATAGTAGCCAATCAATGAAATTTGTATATGGTCCTTGATTATTGGCATCAGATTCCAAAAGAAAATAATAAAATAAAAACAAAATATATTACAAACTTTTCTTGAGAATTTATACATATTCACTTCTTAATCAGGAAACACTTAACAGTAACTTCCTTGAAGAATAAAGAACATCACTGCCTTCCTTATAGGTTAATTTTATCAGCTTTCAGACTTACAGACTTAAACTCTCCATCTATATTCCAGGTTATATGCCAGGGAGGCTCTACGATCTCGACGCATCGAGGTATGGCAGTAAAGCTGAGCTTATGTCACTGATCCAAACATTCCATGACCATGGAATCAAATGCATCGTTGACGTGGTCATAAACCACCGTACTGCGGAGTGGCAGGACGGCCGCGGAATATACTGCATCTTCAAGGGAGGAATGACCGATGACCGCCTCGATTGGGGGCCTCACATGATATGCAAAGACGACAGTAGGTATTCCGACGGAACCGGTAATGAAGACACTGGTGGTGACTTTGCTGCTGCACCTGATATCGATCATCTCAATGTGAGAGTTCAGAAGGAGCTCATTGACTGGCTCAACTGGCTCAAGATTGTTGTTGGTTTCGACGGATGGCGCCTGGACTTCGCTAAGGGGTACTTATTAATGTCTTGGCCTAATATCAAACAACATATTTTGTTGATTTGGTTTGACGGCAGGCTTTTGACAGGTACTCTGCAAACATTGCGAAGATGTACGTGGACAACTGCATGCCAGGGTTTGTCGTCGCGGAGTTATGGTGCGCGTTGAATTACGGTGGAGATGGAAAACCATCCTACAACCAAGATGGCAGCCGTCAAGACTTGTTGGATTGGACGAAAACCGTCGGCGGACCAGCGACTGCTTTTGATTTCACAACAAAAGGTATACTGCAAGCTGCAGTGGATGGAGAGCTGTGGCGGTTGCGTGATGCAGCAGGGAAGCCACCGGGATTGATCGGTTGGTCACCGGAAAAGGCAGTAACTTTTGTGGACAACCATGATACAGGATCAACACAACAATTGTGGCCTTTTCCTTCTGATAAGATCATGCAAGGCTATGCATACATTACTACTCATCCTGGAATTCCGTGCATCGTAAATTCACGTTCTCTAATCTTTAACTCCGTCTTTCTTTCAGTGCGTATAACATGATTTAGGAAGAAAATAGAATGTTAATGAAACTGAACTACTTCAACTTTTTTGTCCTGCAGTTCTCGGATCATTACTTCAATCCTGGTTTTGTAAAAGAAATCAAAACACTAGCTGCAGTGAGGTCAAGGAACGGAATCAAGGCAAGCAGTCTGGTTCGAATCATAGAAGCAGCGAGTGATCTCTACTTAGCAGCAATAGATGAAATAATTATCGTCAAGATCGGCTCAAGATATGATGTAGGCAACCTTATTCCCAAGGATTTCCATATTGCTGCAAGTGGTAGTAGTTATTGTGTGTGGGAGAAACTTGTTGGTAAAACATAAACTTTGTTAACAATCGTATCCAGTGATGCTAAGTCAAATTCAGATAAATAAAATCGATGTTATTTGCAGAATGAAACTTTTTTCAGGTTCTAATCATATCCCCTGCCTATCTGATGATTTCCCAATAAAACAAAAACAAAAATAGGAAATAGAAAAGCAAAGCCCAAGAGCTATTTGGGCTGATTTTTCGACAAATTGAAAAACAATTCAATGACTTATTGGGCTAAGTTCGGCCCGCCTGTTGGTTTACAAAGTCTGCACCGCCTCAGTGCGTAACATCACCCTTTTATGATCTCCTCAGTCAACCCCGAGAGGGAGAGATCCAGCCAGAAAAAATGAAGATGGGCAGGGCCTCCCGTTTAGCTTCCACCGTTGAGGTCCCTGGCCGTGTCATGGTTTTCACTTCCTCTTCTCCGCCGCCACGCTCTCCTTCCCCTGATCACCACCTCCACCGTAATCGTCGTCGGAGCAGATCCCCTTTTTACGGCCACGATAAACGTGGTGCACGCCGCAGCGACGAAGATGACGACGACGATGAAGAGCTTCGCGGGTTGAGTTACTTCGAGTACCGCCGGCTTAAGCGACAGAAGCTCCGTAAAAATCTCAAGCACTGCATCTATCGTATTACTCCCAGTCCTCCCCGTCGTGATGATGATTATGATGTCTCATACAGATTATGCCCTGCCGATCCCGAGCACAATGACAACAACCATATGGAACGGAAAGGCGGCGTGAAAGATTCTAATTTTGCAAAGAATCAGAGTGATTCGGGTAGCAAATCAGATAGTGAACCGGAGAGCCCATCCCCAAGAAAGCGTAGAGGAAATCAGAAGAAGACATTAAGCATGCGGAAGAGGAGTTACTCTTCATCATCTGAGGAGGAGGATGAAGATGATGGTGGTAGTGATTCGAGCACGGACGTGTCTGAGAGTTCTTATGGTTCTGATGATGTTGGTGCTAGTGAAGATGAGGATAAGGGTAGGAAGAAGAGGACTAAGAAGAGGGTTTTGGACAAGAGGAAGGATAGGAGGGCAGCCACTAAGAGCAGGAGCAGGAGCAGGAGCAGATTGAGGAGAAGAAGATCACTGAGCTCTGATGAGAGCGAGGAATCGGGTTCTGATTCTGATTCGGACTCGAGAACCCTGCCCAGATCTAAGAAGAAGAGCAGTGATAAGGATGGTTCAAGTACGAGTAGGAAAGGTAAAAGAGCAGAATCAGATAGCTCTTCGGAATCTGAACTGGATGTGGAAGAGGAGGAGGTGAAGAATCTGGAGGTCGACCCTGAAGCCCTTATGTTCAAGGAGATCATTGAGTCGCAGAAGAAGCCAGCTGTGGACAATGAGCCATTGGTTGGGCCAGTTCCTTTGCCGCGGGCTGAGGGGCATATTAGCTATGGTGGAGCTTTGAGGCCCGGTGAAGGAGATGCTATTGCTCAGTATGTGCAGCAGGGGAAGCGTATCCCTCGAAGAGGAGAAGTCGGTCTGTCAGCTGAGGAGATCCAGAAATTTGAGAACTTGGGGTATGTAATGAGTGGTAGCAGACACCAGAGAATGAATGCTATTCGTATCAGAAAGGAAAACCAGGTCTACAGTGCAGAGGATAAGAGAGCGCTAGCTATGTTTAACTACGAGGAGAAAGCAAAGAGAGAGCATAAGGTCATGGCTGATCTGCAGCGCCTAGTTCAGCGGCATATTGGTCAGGATATGGGTCCTAGCCATGATCCATTTGCACCGAAAGCAGATGGTGCTGATGCCTGACTGATGTTTGGTTTGCTGTCTGAAAATATTTTGAGGTATAAGATAGAAGCATGTTATCTCTGCTGTTTGTCTTGTTGTTTTTTTCGTTATTTGATATTGTTAATGCTTGTATGAAGATGTTATGTTCAATAAACTTTAGATGACGTCTAGCTTGGGGATAATGCTTTTTATTTGTTGACAATTGAATCAGAAGAATCTAAAAATTGTGATAAAATTTTTAGAAGTGTTGCCAAAATTGGATTCTTTAATAATTAGTTTTTCTCTGTGAACAAAAAGGCTGAATACTGCAGTATTATGGGATCCTATTATATCTGGGCTTGTACTTTACAATTTCTCAACGCTTCTTGATCCCTTCATAAGGTGGTTCACCTAGCTTTATTTATTTGTGTAGGAGCCGTTTTACCTGTACTTTGTATCCTTCTGTGCCCCCGTTTATTAGTCCAGTCAAATTGAGTCTTTGACAGCTATACACCTAGAGGAGTGATGTAGCATCGAGGTGTTATGAGAGATGACATATACCACACTTTCAATGGCTCAAAGAGCTGATTTCTTACTTTTTGGGTACACCTAGTATTTCGAAGTTCATACGTATTGTGGAGATCAAAAATCATTTTAGTACGAATCTACTTGAAGTGCATATTCTTATCTGCACTAGTACATAGCTGGCAGATTTTATTATGTCAAAGTCCGGGTTAAAGTATCTGCACCATTTTCTAAATGAAGCTTAGAGGCTTCATTCAGGATTTACGTTTGGGTTTTAATTAACAAGAAGCTAAGGATTCTACACCTTTCAGCTTCTTGCTTTCTCTTTGGAGGTAGGATATTTTAAATGCAGCAGAGAAGTGAAAAATCTTGTGTCTTAAGAGGTAGGATATTTACTTTTTCTAATATATGTCTTATCTCAAAGTATTTGTTATTATGTCTCTTTTGCGGTGGTGCATGAGTAGTAATTCTTGAAGAGTGACCATAAGTGCATTAATATTCTCTGTTTCAACTTAGATGATATTATTTTGGAACAACTGAAGATATTTGTTTTCCTTATTTTCATGAAATGTAAATGTGTTCCATTATGTCAGTCTAGGAAAAGGGTACCAGAAAACTCTTTATAGTTAGTTGGCAGAGGTAATCTTTGACTTCTATATTTTTTTTTATAACTTCATGTGCAATTTTCGATTGTATGTGTATTCGTACATTACATCTTAGCTCAGTCTATGCATGATTTTTGTAGTTATATATATATAGGGATTGTGGCATTCCTACTTTTAGAGAAATCTTTTATTTTGGAATGCTTCAAATTTAATCTCTATCGTTGGATATGAAGAATTAATGAGGATCTCTTTGATAAACTTTTAGCTCAATCAGAGCACGAATGGACCTCCATTCTATATTTTGATCAAATTATTGTAAAAGAAAAAAAAACTAACAAACATATATACTGCCTCTTAATCAAGATGCCAGACAGAGGTCAATTCGTGTTTCGATTGGGATAAAATTTTTTCGCAAAGATTTTGACTCATAGTTTTTCATATCCAATGGTCAAGATCAAACTTGAAGCATTCTAAATAAGGGATGCTCCATAGGTTGCACCTAAGGTTGGGGATGCCTTTATTCCAATATATATATATACACACATATATATAGAGAGAGATAGGGATAACGACACTCTCTTCCCTAAAGGCACTCCATGCAGTCCATATTGCCATGGAGATTTTTATATTCAATCTCTACCGTTGCTAAGAATTAAGAGTCGTTAGTAAACCGACAAAAATCAGCTCAATCAGATCACGAATTGATTTTCATGTGGCCACTTAATCAATTTAACAAAAGCAAGATAATGTATATATATTTTGGAGTGATAATATATATATTTTGGAGTTAATTTATCGTTTTAATCAAGTGATCGGATAGAGGTCGATTCGTAATGAGATTAAGCTGATATTTTATTGCGTTTTATCGATTCATATTACTTCATATTCAATAATAGATTGGATTTGAAGCTCCACGGCCAAAAATAGTCATACAAAGTTCGGGTAGGGAAGTGGTGCCACTATTTCTTCTTTTATATATATATATATATATATATATATATATATATATATATATATATAGGAGGGGATGCGCGCACATCCCTCCCAGCAGACACCTCACAAGACATCAACAAGGGGCGTCCGATCTTGATCGACGGTCCACGCCACGCGCTGGGTGTTAATAATACTAAACAAAACGCGGGGGCAAATGGGTCCAATCATATGAGATTTCCTTCACCCCCACGTCTTCGCGCGTTTCATTTCTCTCGTTCGCTAAGTTTTTTTCTCTCGTTCTTCTCCGTCCCGAGCTCGCGCGAACTCCTTCCCCGGCGTCGATTTCTCGCCGCCGGGACTCATTCTTCCTCTACACTAGTTCAATTCTTCCTCCAATTCTTCTATTTTCTTTAATCCCTCTCAGTTTTTCCCTTTTCCTCTTCAAACCCTAGAGTTTTGTTCGTCAGGCCGGCGCGCTCGTTCGCCGAATGAAAATCGAAATTAGGGCTAACGAGCCTTCAATTCTTCTTCTCCTCTTCCTTCTATGCCGTCCAGCATTTTCAATTTCTAATTTCCCTGCCGTTAGTCCTAATTCGTTCGTCGCGGTCGGACCGTTCGTTCGCCGCCCGGCGAGCAAAATTAGGGCTAGCGTATCTTTAATTTCTACTCACCTCAATCTTCTATGCATTCTGGCGCCTTCAATTTTGAATTCGCCGCATTGTTAAATCGCCGTCGCCGAGCGTTCAACGCCGTAGTCGAGCGAATTTCAGCTAAATTTTTAGAACTATCTTTGTTGACGTTTATATACTTTGTAAGCATTTTAAAAATTGTATAACAATTTCAACGGTTTTGTTTTTTTTTTCAAGCTTGTTTCTGGAGACCTGGAAGGAGTAGCAGTCGAGAATTTGAACAGCCGGTGATCAGCATTTCAATGGTCTTAGGTGATTATTTTTATTTCTGTACGTTTCTTAGGTGATTTTTACTGATTTTGTTTTTATTTATTGGTGATTTTGTTTTCGGGTTTGATGTCTCTGATGCAAAACACTGAAACTAGAAAAATAGTTTGTGGTATGTGAATGCGAGTATGGTAATGGTAATCTGATTTGAGTTTGGTAGTATGAGTATGTGTATTTGGGTAATCAACATTTTATTTTGCAGTGATGTGAATGAGAATGTGTATTTGGCTTCAATTTCTTACCATGGTATGTGAGTATGCGAATGTGAATGACAAAGTATTGTTGGTAATAGTTTCTGGTTTCAGTTATTCTAATTGATCATGTTTTGAGTAACTTGATCGGAGTTGTTATTCATTAAGAACAATTTGATCAATATCTATGGTTGTTATATGGTTTCAATTTTGTTGATTGATATGTTTAAAAGGTTGGCAGGTTCTGAAGCATGCTGGGAATTCAGTAAGAGACGACAATAAGAATAAGCTTATGCTTTGGCATATGCAATTAGGAACTGGATTGCAGCCAAGACTGAGAGAATTTGTATTTAGTAGTTGTTGTATTATTTCCCAACTGAGAGAATCTGTTAGAGATGTAGACAAGTTGCTGTATTATTTTCCAACTGAGAGAATTTGTATTTAGTAGTGTAGGATTAGGAGATGTAAAGATTTTCATTTGACAATGTATCTTGAAGTTATGTTATGCAAACTTGTAATCAAACCTTTTTTTTTCCTTGATGAAATACAAAAAAATTTTCAGCAAACCTTGAATTGCTTTTATGTGAATGTGAATGTTATGTGAAGGTGGAACATAAAAAAGATGATAACTATATGAATGTGAGTGTTATGTGAATGTGAAGGTGAAGGTGAATATGAATGTGAATGTGGAAGGTTCAAGAATGTAATGCATTGTCATGAATGCTGGGTAGTAATGAATATTTGGATTGCAATGCTGAAATGCAATACTGGACTGAATGCTGGAACATTAGTATGCTGGTACATTGCATGCTGAAATACTGAACAAATACGAGTTGTTCACCGTTTGTTCTAGTATGTTGAAATGTCTTATTATGCTGTAATACTGACTATAATGTTCATGTCATAAATCAAAGTGAATGCTTGTCTTCACTTTGTCTTTTTTTTTTTCACTGTTTTGTTTTATTTACTGTTTTTTTTTTTTTTACTTTTTCTTTCACTATTTTTTCTTATTTACTTTTTTTTCACTATTTCTTCTTATTATACTTTTTCATCCACTGTTTTTTCTTATTTTACTTTTTTTTTACTGTTTTTTCTTATTTTACTATTTTTTCTTATTTTACTTTTTTTTTCACTGTTTTTCTTATTTTACCTATTTTTTCACTGTTTTTTCTTATTTTACTATTTTTTTCACTGTTTTTCTTATTTTACCTATTTTTTCACTGTTTTTTCTTATTTTACTATTTTTTTCACTGTTTTTTCTTATTTTACTGTTTTTTTCACTGTTTTTTCTTATTTACTGTTTTTTTCACTGTTTTTTCTTATTATACTTTTTTATCCACTGTTTTTTCTTATTTTACTTTTTCTTTCACTATTTTTTTTCTTATTTTACTTTTGCTCCACTGTTTTTTTATTTTACTTCTTTTTCACTGTTTTTCTTATTTTTGTGACTTTTTTTCACTGAATTTTTCAATGCCCTTTTACTATTTCTTGAAAGCACTTTCAAGTTCAGAAGACGACATATGTACAATGCAAGAAGTTTGAATATAACATCCAAGCACTTATGCAAAAATGCCAAAACAAATATACAACTAGTTGATAGTACATACAAATATAATAGCTACTCCAAATTAATAGCTAACTCTTCATCAACACTATCTTCATCTCCACTTGTGTTTTTGTCTTCATCGTCTCTATTAAGAACTGTCAATTAAAAATGTAAAGGCAAATGTCAATTTCGAATTTTTTTCCAAAACAAAGTTAGTATATAGGAATCAAATTAAACAAATTACTACACTTACTTGTCTTGTTCTTTCTATTTGGATTTTCTGGACAATTTCTTTTGTCATGTTTGACACCATACTTGTTACAATAAGCACATTTTCTGCCTGTCTTCGCTTTGGCTTTTGTAGTAGCTTTTTCTAAACCTCCTTTAATTCTAATAGTGTTCTTACAAATATTTCCTTTTTTTCTTCCTTTCGTTTGTGAGATGTTAGGATTTAAAAGCAAAATTTGAGAGGCATCAATTGGGTCCGGTAAGCTCACATTTATACTATCTAGATCATCAACTGAAATTTTGTCTCTATCATCAGTCTTTCTTACTTCTTTTAGCTTTTGTGATAATTTCTGTGATGCTTGCAACATTATTTGGTATCCTTCATCAGTTTCAGCCGCTTCATAAATCAGTTGATTGTAAACCATCTGAAGTTCAGTAGTTCTCAGTAGATCAGACTTCTCATGGCCACTTATTGGTGCAATATCATACTTGACTCTATATTTGTTGGCCCCTTTCATCCACCTTTCAAGAACAAAGTGATTTGGGAGCTCTATATCACGACTTTGAAAAATCTTTAGAAGGTGCCCACATGGAATCCCTAAAAATTCAAATAATTTGCATTCACAATTACCTTCCTTTGTGGTTGAATTGAACTTCACCTTCCACTTCCGTTGATCCCCCTCATTTCGAGACTTATAAATATATGTAGTACAACCATCATTACATTTTTCGTCATCATGCAAGACATACTCAACTTGAACTTTCTCAAATTCTTTTTTGAATTTGTCGTATACATTTCTCATATACACTTTTGCTGCATTTTAAAAAAAAAATGCACTATTATCTACAATGCGGCATGAGTGCTCACTAATATAATCCTCCTTCTTTTCTCTTTCAACAAGTCGACTCAAAAATTTATCATTCTTCAATACAAATTCTCGAAGAGTTGTGCTTGTTTGAAAAAAATCCTTATAGATAGCATTCATACCTTCGGCCCGTGAAGTGGTGTTCATGCCAGCATAAAATGTATGTAAATGATATACCGGTACCCATTTGTCTCGAATCTCGTATATTCTCTTTAGCCATTCATTCTCTTGTAATTCGTATGCCGACATCAATTCCTCCCACCTCTTTTCAAAGGTATTAGGAATATAACTTTCTCGTATACACGACTTGATATCTTTCTTGAATTTTGATTTTTTGAAATAAATGTGTGAAAGCTTCTCGGCGAATTTCTTCATAATATGCCATAAACAAAATCTGTGTTGTGTATATGAAAATACCTTAGCAACTGCTGCAGTCATAGCTCTGTCTTGATCTGTCATTATTGAAGATGGAGCACGGCCGCCCATAGCTGCAAGCCAGGTCTCGAAAAGCCACTGAAATGATTCTTCCGTCTCATCCAAAAGTAATGCACAACCAAACTGAATTGACTGCATGTGATGGTTAACTCCAGTGAATGGAGCAAATGGCATATCATATACATTCTTGCGGTAGGTGGTGTCAAAAAAAATCACGTCACCAAAATAATGATATTGAGTACGTGATCGACCATCGACCCAAAAAAAATTTGTTGCTCTTGCTTCATTGTCAATCTGTAATGCATAACAAAATTCGGATCTTCTATGCTCTTTTATTTAAAGAAATTCAACACAGCAATAGCATCACCACCAATAGGCTTTTTATACTCTTTCGAGCGACACAAATGGTTCCAACAATCTCTTTTATCGAAACCATTTTGTGGCCCGTCAAGTATATCTGTAATTTTACTTACAGGTAAGCCTTCATCACGGAATGAGTCGATCAAATTCTTAGCTGCAGCAGGCAAATTTTTACAAACATGCATACACATCTTTTTTGTCGGACTCACAAAGTCGTGGTTGTGCTCTCCTTTATAACCAACTACTTTCCATGTTCCAGTGCCTTTCTTTTTAATCCTCAATGTTGCAGGGCATCCGCATTTCACTGTACTCGTATTTTTTCTTTTCTTCAATTCTTTCTCGGATCCGTTGTCTGTCTTTTGTGGTCGATGACCTCTATGACTACCATAACGGTCACAAGTCATTTGGCAAATACTCACTTTCTTTGAATTCGAAATTTTTTTGTGAGTTGTTCGAATAACGGCGCTAAACCCCACTGCTTTTCCATAATTTATATAAAATTATTTAGCAGCGTCAAGACTCTCAAAAGTCATCCCTAAACATGGTGTGGAAAGAGAAGAAGATGCAGCAGCCTCCATAATTTTAACAAAAGAAAACTGCTGGAAATAATAGAGCTAGAACAGTGAAAAGCTAGTGCAGATAGAGACTTTCTAGTGCAAACAGAGGAGAAACACTCAAAACATAGCTATTAGGTGATACGTAACACTCAAAACAGAGGTATTAGGTGATATGTTTTCCCGCGTAACACCGTTTTCCCGCGTGTAACAGATTGTAACACTCCCGCCAATATAACATATTCTTTGAATAACAAAACGCCATCACACATTATTATTCATCATTAGAAAACAGAGCTTTCATTTGCTCTGCTGAAATAACAAACAGAATGCCTTCACTGTTTGATTCGTTTGTGTTCTAAACATTCTATAAACCATTCACGCATCATTTCTTCAGCATAACAGGCATTCATTCGAAACAAACTTTATTAAAATTTCAATACTTTATTCATTGTGATAGTATTACATTTACATTGAAAGTATTACAATCACTTCTAATTACAATCACTTGTATTCACAAGTTTACACAGCGATATTACATTCAGTATTCATAAATTCAAAAAAAATTACAACCAAAAAAATTGCATCCAGAGTAGAAATCGATGTAGCATTCACGTTCACGTAGACATCCATAGTAAAATTATCATCCACCAAGAAATTGCATTCACTCTGCAATCAAAAGAAAAGAAGAGTGAGAAGCAAACATGACAAGAGTAGCATTCATGGATTCACATACCTGCGGCTGTTCAAAATTCTCTGACTGCCACTCCTTCCAGGTCTCCAGAAATAAGCTTGAAAAAAAAAACAAAACCGTTGAAATTGTTATACAATTTTTAAAATGCTTACAAAGTATATAAACGTCAACAAAGATAGTTCTAAAAATTTACCTGAAATTCGCTCGACGGCCGGCGTTCGAACGCTCTGGCCGACGGCGACGAACAGCGGTGAATTTCGAAATTGAAGGCGCCAGAATGCATAGAAGATTGAGGTGAGTAGAAATTAAAGGTACGCTAGCCCTAATTTTGCTCGCCGAGCGGCGAACGAACGGTCCGGCCGCGACGAACGAATTAGGACTAACGGTGGGGAAATCAAAAAATTGAAAATGCTGGACGGCATAGAAGGAAGAGGAGAAGAAGAATTGAAGGCTCGTTAGCCCTAATTTCGATTTTCGTCCGGCGAACGAGCGCTCCGACCCGACGAACAAAACTCTAGGGTTTGAAGAGGAAAAGGGAAAAACTGAGAGGGATTAAAGGAAATAGAAGAATTGGAGGAAGAATTGAACTAGTGTAGAGGAAGAATGAGTCTCGGCGGCGAGAAATCGGCGCCGGGGAAGGAGTTCGCGCGAGCTCGGGACGGAGAAGAACGAGAGAAAAAAACTTAGCGAACCAGAGAAATGAAACGCAGCGCGTGGGGGGGTGAAGGAAATTCATATGATTGGACCCATTTGCCCCCCCGCGTTTTGTTTCTGGTATTAACACCCCGCGCTCGCGCGTGGACCGTCGGATCAAGATCGGACGGCCCACGCACTGATGTGCGCGGGGAGGGGATGTGCGCGCATCCGCTCCCATATATATATACGCATATGCCATCTTTAGGCATATGTGTGCACATGCTGGTAAAAAATAGCCAGCGAGATTTTAAATTGAATCTCTATTATTAGATATGAATAATTATAAGTTAGGAATATATTAGTAAAATTTTAATTCAATTGGAATACGTATCAATTTCTATTGAATGACACAAAAAAGATATGCATATTTTGTTAATTTTTATTTGTGTCATTTGGTCAAGAGTTTCAATGGAGGTCGATTCGTATTCTAATTGAGCTAAAATTTTATCAGTATGTTTTCAAGGTATAGTTCTTCATATCAAATAGTGGAAATTAAATTTGAAGATCTCGTTAGCCACTTTTGATAGCATGTGTCTATATTTTATCTCATATATATATATTAGTAGATACATATATATATATAGACATATATGTGTATGTGTGTATGTACATCTTCCCATTCTCATGTATGCTTTTGTAGAAACAGTCAATTTTTCTTGGCTGCAAATATGTATTGCTACCTGATATGAATGTTCAACAGGAACTACGATCATATTGTATGGATATGATGACAACACAAAGCTACTTCTTGGTTAAAATGATGGATATATATGGACATTGGGGCTTTAATGGATAAAAGAATATAAATAGGTTTGGTTAAGATAGTGAGGTTTCTTTTGAATTTTTACAATTGTATTCATGTTTAAATACATATAGATTTGAAGACCAACATACTTGCTTCTTAAAACTCCCTCATGCAAAACATTAAAAATCAATTGGCTCACTACTCCTAGAAATCAGACCATTTTGTATTATTGATAGGTCAAGTTACTAACTAGATAATACTTACTTATGTAACATGAGGATTGCAAGTATCGATTGGATTCTTTATCCTTTTCAATTACTTAACTGTTACATAACATGGGTATGGAAGATATTACGAAGAGTAGAAGCCTGCAGATATTTTTCTGTACAAGTGCCGTCTTCTTCTGCTCTTGTTTTCTTGCTGTTGTTTTGTTCCTCTAAAAACATGGCTAATTGTGCTACATGCATCAGTTTTTGTTTGTTGACCTTTGTTTCTTTTTTTAAGCATTAAGTTTAGAGTGCATTCACATTCCATGTTGGTCAATGTTAGTGCATCTAGTTAAAACTGATATTTTTATGTGCGCGTACATTAACTGAGTATAATGATTACCTTCAAGATATGTATGGGCGTTACCCTGGTGGAGTAGCTTCTACAGCTAAGGTAAGGCTTCAGGAAGGAATTGTTATGGTATGCAACTCTGCCAGTTTTCTGAAACTGAGTGAAGTTTGAAGAGCAAATATCATCTTGGACCAACTTATAGGTCCAAGATGATTGTTGTTAGTGGGAAGCTTGGAGGCAGCCCCTTAAAAATTAAGCTAAAGTAGGGTAGGAACAGATGGAACTACACTTCGTGTGGAGTTAGATGGGCATGCTAATTTTGCAGGCCCCAAGAGCTTTGACCATATTTTGTTTCACTTCAATTGGAGCGCAAAATGACTTAACGATATAGTCTATACTTGTTCTTGTGACCTAACTTGGTATCATATGCTTCTATTTCATCTCAGCTCACAAAAGGTTGAAATGCTTAAAGCTTCGTTTGGACGTGCTGAAAATTTTCTATTTCTAAAGTAAAGCTGCTTTATAGTGCTACAAGCGGCCGTAAGTATTATCATTGTAAATTAATAAAAAATTTTGACCAGTATTTTAAATCTTTTTCAATTATAAATTTTATTATATTTTATAAGTATTAAATGAACAGTAAATAAATAAAATAATAATTATGATATTATACTTGAATGATCTCGGACTCTCCAGCATTTTTATTTGACATTTTGTACAAATAAGTTTTTCATAAAGATATCAATATTTGTATTACTCAAAAAACACCCATGAATATAAGTTACAAGCTCTTAAAGAGATTCTTTAATATTGTGAGGTTGCTCTTTTAGCTTTCCTAAGATAGCCTGCTTCTACAACAGGCGGCAGTTCAAACCAAAACAATCTCAACATAATACTCTCAAACATTGAAACATTAGTCTTAAACATAACACTTTTGAGCACTACAATCTCATTCTTAAAGACTCAACAATCAGAACAGAAGTAACACAGGGCAGCAGCTACACTTGCTCAAGCATTCAACAACAACCTCCCCCCCTAAGCATACCAGAGAAAATACAAGCTGTATATAATGCAAGTCTACAACATAGGAGCAGCTACTAGCTCAAGCATCAACAGCCCCCACAAGCATAATAGAGGCAATATATAAGTTGTGCATACTGCAAATCTACAACATAGGCAGCAGCTACACTTGTTCAAGCATTCAACATCCAAGTCAAGCATAGCAGAGGCACTACAGAAGCGCCGCATACTGCAACATACGCAACAGCTCCACTTGTTCAAACATTCAAATCAATATCTACAAGCTTGCTCAAACTAATTAAACATAAGCAATTCGCTTCTTCAATGCATTCCTCCAGAACAAGTTGCTCACTTGCAGTTGTTTGACTTCTTTTTTTTTTTTTCACACAAAATGATGTCTGTCTAAGATCATTCACCTGCATGTATATATGGTATGATGAGTTTAGGTGGGAAAAGTAATCAGATAGCTTTAATGGATTGTTTATAACTTTGCACTACAACTGCATTGCAAAGCAAACAAATTACTAAGAGTAGTAGTAGTGTAGTGTACTACTCATGATCAGCAACTTATCTACATTAGATCCATTTCATTTATTGGTCAGCTTACTAACAAAAGTAATGACTTCATTCACTAGTCATATGCATTTTTAAATGAAGAAAGCTAGTAAGCTAGAGGTTTGGCTCTTTATCTGAAGAGTGATTGGGAGAATCAAGGTAGGTAAGCCTAGTTCTAAAAAGCATGCACTCTTGTCAACATCCATTCATTCACACACCAACACGAGCATCTATATATTTTTGGAATTGGTTTTCTATTATATAACTACCAATATGCAAGAGAGTGAAGTGAGAGACAAAGTAAAGCATATGAATATGCAAAACCAAAAAGGTAAAAATTAAGAAAAATAACTCCAAGTCAAGAAGCAGTTTGCAAACAAAGATCATGAACAATAGAAGAAAGAAAAACAATAGAATATAAAACCAAAGAAAAACATAAAACTCGTAATATTATGTAGCTAAAAGGTGACACATTCAGCTTACAAGTAAAATTCACCAAAACATTAAAAAAAACCCCATAGCATAAGTTAGTAAACAAAATTAACGTAACTATGAATACTTAATAGCTAACTACAAAAACTTCATAATATAACAAAACTTCATATTATATAATTTGAATCAAGAAACCCAAAATCAGAACCAAAATTCTGCAATATAACAAAAACTAAGTAAAACATAATATCAACACCTAACGAAATTACAGCACTTAGATAATACTAAGAAATTGAATGACACTGGCCTCACCTTAACTCTGATTTCAATAACTCTGAAATTCACAAATAATCTAAAATTCTTCACTAATAATTAAATGCACAAGTACTATATATTCAAACACCATAAAGACTCCAGAAATCCCAACATAAAGGAAAAAAAAGCATGAATCTTATCTAGCAAATAAAAATTGTTAAAATCTAACCATACAAAGTTAAAATCACTAATAATTTTGAACATATAAGCAATAGTTTAAATCAGATAATAGAATCGAACATCAACAACAACAACTAATAATCAGCAAGAAAACAAAAGAAAAAAAAGAAGAGAAACTAACCATAAACATCAACGGTGAATTTGGTAAGAGATTGTCGTCGGACGGAGAGATCAAGAGAGGATACTGCAAGGAGAGTTGTAGCAAAAATCCAAGACAAGATGACATCGAGATCAAGGCCTGATGAAGAAATCGATATGAAGATCGGTGTCGGAGACGAAGAAGAGATTAAGATCGAGATCGAGAGACGCCGCAAGGGTTTAGCGGAGTGGAGCTGCGGAGAAAAAATAAGAGAATGAGAGAAATTGACGCGGTAAAATATCTTATATAGTATGGTAAATTCACGAACTTACTATAGGCAAAGTCGTCTTTTCCAATGGGGGAAGAAAAGCCACCGCGGTGCTTTTCATTGAAAGCATCTCTGAGATGCTTTTAAAATAGCACTGTTGAAAGCAGCTTAAAGCTGCAATATCCAAACACCTACTTTCTGTTTTGTGTTTTTTTGAGCTTAAAGCTCAAAAAAGAACAGCCAAACGGGGCGTAAGTATGTTCTGAGTTCATTGTTTATAATTCTACCCTTAAGATGATATGCGTCGTTCATGTCATTCATCCTGTTTATTCATGTACCTAAATTAAGTTGCTTCTTATGTGAAGGGTTTGTAAATTTGTAAACATCTGCGTGTGCTTGCACCTGCACTTGTGTTTGAGGTGGATGCGCTGTCAATGCTTAACTTTGGGGTATGTAGTTACAGTTGATGTCATTATATTTTTGGTTAAGTTCCAGTTATAAGGTACATTTCTCTTGTTCTTCAACAAAGTTTGTTCCACTTTAACTGGACGTACAAAACAAATTGCAATGCAGTCTATACTCTGTATGAGCCAAGACGGAAATTTTGTTTAAAGTTCTTGTGTGATGGTTAAGAATGAATCATTTGTTGTTTCATCCTAAGCTTATGTGTCATGTATGCCGTTTGTCTAAACTGAAAAGGTGGTGAATTTAGCTTCTTTGAGTGTGGGCGTAGTAATGAATTTGTTGTGTGAATGGACCGAGTGTTTAACGACTGCAAAGTAGTTACATGGGCGTGGAGGTTAAGTCTCCCATCCTTGACATAATAAACTTCTGCAAATTTCCACATAATGTTGTCCGCTTCGGATAATTTTCTAGATTGGTTACTGCAAACACCAAGCTACCTGTTTAGATCGTCTTGACCAATAAACACTTGCTAGATCTCAACGATTGTTGCCCCACTAGATTTTATAACTGGCAGTGTGATATGCTTCAAGCTGACTGGATCGAAATATCTCGCCCCCCACGAACTAGGTGTCTGCATGCCAACGGCTAGCTTCCACTCCTTTCTACCACCACCTTACTATCTTCTAGGCGCTTGGTGCCTACTATAAAAGACTATTGGAAATAATTTAGGAGGCAAGATAAATATTAGTTAGTTTGATTTTCATGGCATTACTTTGTTTTTCATTTTGTAATTGCATTGTTTCAATTCATAGATGTCATTTTTCGGTGAAGTATATCACTTGGTAGTATGAGTAGCGATCCAAGGGCCGGCGCTTCTGCAGCAATGCCAAATTTGTCCCACACACAACCCTCCCCATCTGAAGAATTTTTGCGGCCTCCAGAATCTCCCTTTTCTTACCTCCAAATTGTTTAACCCGATCTAGACGTGAGATAGGATGGCAAGAATAGATCAACTAATTGGCCCCACAATTTACGACTACTTTGGCACGTATAATCGTAGGTTAAGTTGAAACACAACGCTTGATGAACAAATTGGCAAACTCTATAGCGGATCCTGCGCCTCTGACGACGAATCAATCCCCATCTACTATGCCAACAATGCCACAAGTAATGTCATTTACCTTACCCACCCATGCTTTTCCCTCTACTTCATTTTTGGCCGTTCCCACCACCTTCAGTCCACTCGTCGCTTCTTTTCATAACACCACCCACTCACCCCCACCACCCTACCTACCACCATCAACTACAACTTTCCACGTACCCCACCACATACACCTTCCCACCTATCACCATCACATCCACTCCCTTATCCACCGCCAGATACCCCTCCTCATATGCTATCACCACATAGTCCTCTCCACATGCCACCACCGTACTCATTTTCCTTCGTACCATCATCCCACCAACTGCCTAACTAGTTTCCCATTCCCAATCTCCATCTCTTCCGTATACAGGGTATCGGTAAACTATCAGTAGTATGACACTACCGTTCCGTATGATATAGACAAGTTTTTTTCATTTGATGGTACCAACTCTCAAGAATGGTTGTACTCAATAGAAAAATATTTTCGATACTTTCACGCATCACCATCTAATCGAGTACTTACTGCTGTTATATATTTCAACGGCGAAGCAAATCGTTGGTACTAGAATTTTAAAAGGGACAAGCCTCGGCATATTTAGGAGGAATTGGCAGACGCCATCTTACGCTGCTTTGGCTCAACAACTTCTCATAATCCTTCTTTTGCCTTGCAACCACTATCTCAAACTGGTTCAGTTGCTAATTACCGGAAGAAATTCAAAGACCTACACACCCGACTTCCTTACGCAATAGAGCAAGACCTAGTTGGGTGATTTTGTGGTGGATTACATCGTAATATAGCACTTAAAGTTATATCTCGACAACCCTCCAGATTTGCAGCAAGCATATATGCTTACTAAACTCTATGAACAGTAACAAATATTGGATTCTACGGTTGCATGACAGTAGTGATCATCGCACTTTCGTTCAAGTACATCTAGTTCAATGCCTCAACAAGCTCTACTGTCATGTAAGGTACCACTTCACCTACCCCACTAGCAACTTTGACAATCTCTCAGGTTGGCCGGCCAAGACCTACTAGGTTAACGCCAACGGAAATCAATCGTCGATGTGCCTTGTGTTTATGTCTTTAATGCAATGACAAGTACGATCGTAACCATCGTTGTGGTGCTCGATTATATGCACTAGATGGATTTGAATACGATAATCCTGATGAAGACACCCTACTTGATGAGTCTGCTGAAGATGCAACTCTTTCTTTAAGTGCTATCTATGGACTAGTAGGACCTCAGACCATCCGTGTCGTAGGACACATCAAGCAGCACGATGTTTCCATCCTTATCGATTCTAGAAGCACCCACAATTTTATCAATGAGCACTTAGCCAAACACCTACACTTGTGCCCAGCAATAGTGAAACCTCTTAAGGTTGAGCTAGCAGATGGCATGCCTCATTCTATCGAGGTTAATCGGTGCAAGACGCAACTTTATTAATGGTTGCATACCCTTTTCCTCTCGGGAGGATGGATGTCGTCCTAGGATCCAATGGTTGGAGAGTCGTGGCAATATTACTTGCAACTAGAATTGCTCTGATATGAGATTTTCGTTGCACGGTCAGGAACTTGTGCTTCAAGAGATTAGAGAAGGAGGAGTGTCACGTCTGTACAATATATCTAACATCGGTACACTTTGTTCTATCCGTATTATTCCAGCTCCGGATTCCATCCATTGCACTGAACCTATTCCACAGGACACAAGCAACTCCTTGATTAGTACTCGTCCTCATTTCAGCCTCCTGTTGGTCTTCCTCTGGTACGCTCTACCGATCATCACATTCTCTGGCTTCCAAGTTTCACCTTAGAGAATGTTAGACCATACAGGTACCCTCACATTCAAAAGGCCGAACTTGAATGCACGATGCGGGAAATGCTGGACCAAGGCATTATCCGACCAAGTTCTTCAGTCTTCTCCTCTCCAGTTTTATTGGTAAAAAAGAAATGGCTCGCGGCGCTTTGTGTTGATAACCGCGCCTTAAATGCCATCACTATTAAAGACAAATATCCTATCCCAATGATTGATGAAGTCCTCGACGAGTTGCTTGGAGCACGATATTTCTCTAAACTGGATCTTAAGTTCGGCTACCACTAGATCAGAGTAAAGAGTCCGATGCATATAAGACGACCTTTAGAACTCATGATGGCCACATACGAGTTACATGTGATGCCTTTGGCCTCCCAAGTGCGTCGGCTACATTCTAGTATGTTATGACTGGCATTTTTCGTCCGTTTCTGCACAAATTCATCTTGGTTTTTTTCGACGATATTCTATTTTTATAGTTCTTCTTGGCAATAACACCTTTGACACTTGGAATCAGTCATCTACATCCTGGACAAAGAGTGTCTACATTTCAACCTCTCTAAGTGCCTTCTAGGATGTACAAGTGTAGAATATTTGGACATATCGTCAATGTGGATAGTGTCGCAGCTGATCCCATGAAAGTGCAAGTTATGACAGAATGGACACTACCTTGCCCTCCGACAGCACTGCAGGATTTTCTAGGTTTAGCTATAATCGTTTCGTAAAGGACTACGGTAGCAACGCCGTCCCTCTGACTGCTCTCTTTTAGAAAGACTCCTTCTAGTGGTTCTCGATGGCAGATACTACTTTTCAGATATGCCATGACATCCACACATGTCTTAGCTGTCCTTGATTTTTCTCAAACATTCACCATTGAAACAAACGCATCGGGTATAGGCATTGGTGCAATACTCTCACAATAAGGACGACCCATTGCTTTTTCAAGCGAGGCACTAACGGATAAGACATTAGCAAAATCTCCCTATGAAAAAGAACTACTAGCATTAGTCTTGGTAGTTCAATGTTGGAGGCCATATTTGTTGGGCAGGTGATTCACAATCAAGACAAACCATATCAGTCTTAAGTACCTTCTCGAGCAACATTTATCTACGTCGGAGCAGCATTAATGGTTAGTTAAGTTATTGGGCTATGATTATACTATTGAATATAGACCTGGAAAAGATAACACCGTTGTTGATGCTTTATCACGCTACTCTCCATCCACTCTTATGGTCATTTCTACTATTCATGCTATCTTTTGGGGCGACTTGCGAACGGCCTTACAGAATGATCCAATTACTGCTTCTCTTCTACAATAGGCACGCACAAACAACGACCCTCCTCTCACACTGAGTAATGGCTTTCTCCTTTATAACAAGCGCATTTGGGTACCTAACCATGCTGCTTTATGTCAGCAGCTGCTTTTTAATGCCCACAACCTGGCTATCGGCGGACATGGTGGCCAATCTCACACTTACAAGCGTTTATCCCACACTTTTTATTGGCTCGGTATGACCAGAGATGTTCAACGTCATATTGCTGTTTGTGACACTTGCATGCGTGCAAAGTCAGAGTCTACTTCGCCGACTGGACTTCTACAATCGTTACCTCTTCCGCAACTTATTTGGACAGATATATATATATATGTACTTTATCGATGGCCTACCCTTATTTGATGGAAAAAGCGTCATTATGGTTGTGGTTGACCGTCTTTCAAATTTGCTCGCTTCATTCCTCTGCGTCACCCAAACACTGGCCATTTAGTTGTTGATGTATTTGCTAAGGAAATTCTCAAACTAGATAGCAAGCCAGCCACTATAGTTAGTGATCATGACAATATTTTTCTTAGTAAATTCTGGAAAGGATTACACAAATTACAAGGCACGGCGTTACATATGAGCACCCCTATCACTCCCAAACGGATAGCCAAACGGAGGTTGAAACTTATTTATGATGCTTTGCGGGAGAACATCCATGCCATTGGATGCGTTGGTTGCATTGGGTAGAATACTACCACAATACTAGCACTCATTCTAGTACACATTCCACTCCTTTTGAAGTTGTCTACAGAAGGCCTCCTCCTTTGTAAGCGTCCTTCACTGCAGGGCTTAACATATCCGATACTGCAGGCCAACATCTCAAACAGAATGAAGCAAATTGTGGATCGTCATCGGCGCAATAAACACTTCAAACTAGGTGCTCATGTCTATCCTAAACTCCAACCATACCCTCAGGCATCTATCTCAAACCGTCATCATCATAAACTCCGCCACCACTTCTATGGGTCATTTCTCATTTGGAACGCATTAGACTAGTGGCATATAAACTTGATCTTCCTCCATACTCCCGCGTTCATCTAGTATTTCATATTTCTCAGCTTAAGGATGGACATTCTGCGCTTGCTATTTGTTACTGTAAGCTTCCTCCGTTACAACATGATGGCTACTTACACCTACATCCACGCTCTGAATCGTCAGACTATACCTCATTACGGCACTTTACACAAAAACTTTTTGGTGGCTTGGGAGGGCATGCCCGACTTTGACGCCACCTGGGAAGACTCTTCTACTGTTGAGGACAAGGTTTCGCAAGGGAAAGGGAATGATATGTTTCAGCATGGCTAGACCCAAATACCTCACTAACCACAAACCAAGCATCTGCATGCCAAGGGCTAGCATTCACCTCTTTCTACCAACCACTGGTACGAATGCATGAAGTTACTGCAAATATTCTTAACAACTTGTGTCTAACCACCTTGCTGTCTTCTAAGTGCTTGGAGTCTACTATAAAAGACTATTAGAATTACGTAGGAGGGACAAGAAGATGAATATTAAGTAGTTTGATTTTCATAGATTGTCTTACTCTGTTTTTCATTTTGTAATTGCATTGTTTCAATTTTTCGGTGCCATTTTTCGGCGTAGTATATCACAGCGCCATCGTGGTTTGAAGCTCCTCTAGGATGTTTGCTCTGCAGTCTACCGAACTCCCATAGTACATCCAATCAAATACGAAGTGTGACCCACTGTAAGTTGGTGCGACTTGAGTGTGATTGAGCTAGCCATACAGGTCGCACTAGGTTGGACATGGTCAAACTAGATATATCTTTATTAGACCAGAGTGTGATTGAGGTGCGACTGCGTGTGACTCTTTCCGACCTTGTGCAACCTCCACGAAGCAGGCATATATAATGACGCATTGGTCTTCAAATAGGGCCGAAATTATAAAATTGAGTCTGAATTTACAAAATCAACCACCCGCATGTGTACCACTAGATTTGCGAACAGACCGTTCAAATTTAGGCACAGTATATAGTAGACGATATACGCCTATCAATCATAACCGAGTGTTGTTTGATAACGTTACGACGAGTGTGCACGAGTTTGGACACCATGACAAGTCTAAGTGGAGACTACACCTCAAAATCCATCGACTTTAGAAGGTAGTGGGGATAACAGTGGCGTTCGCCTTATGAAGAATGTCAAGCTACATTTCAAGTACCTCCTTTTATAGTCACCGATAGCGAACTATTTCCTCCATATTCTCTATGTCCCAAAACCCTATAAGAATAGGAAGCAGTCAAGCAGCAGCTGGAAGAGAAAGAACCCTGAATCATCTTTAATGGAGGAGAAGAACAATGATATGGCTAAGATAATGTATGAAAGACATACAATTACGTTATCCAAATCCACTATTCATCAATCAATACAAGTATTGGCCGTATTTCAGAGACAGAGGCTGGGGGTCAACTTGTATATTATGCAATATATGTATTGACTATGAAAGAAATTCGGGAAGTCTTTATGAGCTATCCTAATACTTCAGCTCATCATATTTGGTAGAATTTTCATTACCAATTTTTTAGGCCGGTCAAATCCTAAATTTGATGTTGTAAGTTGTTATATTTTACTTTGAAATTGTATTGTTTTATATTAAATGTCAGTTGTTTGTTGTAACATTATAAATTTCCTAGTTTGATAAGATTGTATGGATATCGTTATGTTATATGTACTTATTACTGTTGTAATTTGAACATTTTGGTTGTGGTCGTAATATGATGTTGTTATGTTGTACTATAATCGAAATTGTGTTAGTAGCAAAATTTGTCATATGAATTATAATATTGCTATATTGTTGTCGCAATTGTGAGCTGGATAGAAAGGATCAGCTCATGACTCATGCATACTGAATGAAGTATTACGCAGCCCTAAGCTGAGATTTTCTCATCTTCTCGGAGATAAACCTTTATTTAGTGGATGCATGATACAAGCATACACAAGATTATATGGGCCCTTATAAAGGTCATAACGTAAGATATCATCTCAATGATTTTCCTCATGCCAATACACCGCAAATACGGGCATCTAGAGTGATGAAAAAAAAGTTTAACTTTCTGTATTCTTCGTTTAGAATTATCATTGAACGTACATTTGGCGTATGAAAGATTCATTTTCTAATTTTTAAAAATATTACATCATATTTATTACAAATACAGCGTAATATCATCATTGTGACAATGACGATACACAACTAAAGACTAAATGAGCAGATAATGCATTTGCAACTGCTGAATCTGAAACTTATGTGTGATGGTTTGAGATTATTCAAACCACAAACGGGGCTGCCTTATGTAACTGAGAACAAAAGATTGAAAGAAAAAAATACAAGTAAAATTAAAATAAGGTTTTCTCTGTGCTCCATATGACATACATGAGTATTTATTTATAGCCTAACTTTAAGACTCCCAAGATAGTAGGATTCTTGAGCTACTAGGACTCTCTAAACAGAGCCTTTATTTGACATGGAAACTAGAACAGGTTTCCTAATGAAACCAAACTTTACTAATGATCAAACTCTTCTAATAATGACATCTAACTCTGTTGGAACTACTTGTAGTTCTCCCCTTCTTTCAACGCCTCGCTACAACTCTTGCAACCAATGCATTGCCTTGGTGCCATTCTTCTGCGCTCACTTCGTCCGAGTGTGATTACCTCATTGGCATCCTTGACATTTCCCCCCTCTACAGAACAAACCTCGTCCTCAAGGTTAGAAATCGGTTGCTCCAGCACAACCTCGGACGGAAGTTGCTCGGGGTAAACTGGTTTGCTGAATGATGAACTCTCTTCTGGTGGTTGCGGCAAGTGCTCACTGATGTTTTCTGGTATATACCTAGCATCCTTAAGTTGAGAAACATGGAAGACCGGATGTACACGTGAATCCGGTGGAAGGTCTAATTTGTATGCCACAGTCCCGATCTTTTGCAGCACCACATATGGGCCATAAAATCGATACCTCAGCTTATGATTACGTCGTTCCGCTATGGATGCTTGTCGATACGGCTATAGTTTGAGAAAGACTCTATCACCTGGGTAGAATTTCTTATCACGATGCTTCTTGTCATAAATTTGTTTCATTCGATTTTGTGCCCGTTGTAGGTGAGTACGCAAGTCCCGTAAGATTGCATCTCTTTCGCGAAGCTGAACCCTAGTGTATCCTGCCGAACAGGGCCGGTTGCAAAAGCCACAATCAGTGGTGGTTTCCTCCCATAGACGGCTTCAAAGGGTGAAACATTTGTGGAAGAATGAGTGTGAGTGTTATAAGAGTACTCGGCCCAATGGAGCCAACGCATCCAATTTTTAGGGTGTTCCCCAATGAAGCAGCGTAGGTACGTCGCAACGCCTTTATTGACAATCTCCGACTGCCCATCCGATTGCGGATGATATGCCGAGCTCATATGCAAGGTAGTCCCTTGAAGACGATGCAATTCCTGCCAAAAGGAGCTCATGAAAATTGGATCACGGTCGAATACTATGGGAGAAGGACATCCATGAAGCTTTACGATTTCTCGGGTGAAAACTGCAGCAACACTCGCAGCTGTATAAGGGTGTCGAAGAGCCACAAAGTGTGCATATTTTGTAAGTCTATCCACAACCACCATAATAACATCCTTTTTTTCGGAGATTGGCAATCCCTCTATGAAATCCATTGAAATATCCGACCAAATTTCAGTAGGGATCAGAAGGGGTTGGAGCAACCTGGCTGGTCGTAGGCTATCTGTCTTTGCTTAGCACAAGTTTCGCATGCCGCAATGTATCGTTGAATGTCTTTAGACATACCTAGCTAGAAAAATTGTTGTGAGAGCCGCTTAAAGGTGCGGAATCGTCCACCATGACCACCCATGGCTGAATTATGAGCTTCAAACAAAAGTTCTTTCTTGAGAGTTGGATCGGCAGGAATCCAGAGGCGTCCTTGATATGCAAGGAATCCATGTACCTAAGAAAGTTCTAGACGAGATCCGCTTTTTGCTTGTTGCAGCATTGAAACAGAAGTAGGATCAGTTTGTTGGGCCTTATGGAGGTCGTCCCAAAAGGAGGAGTGTAAGGTGGTAAGTGCCGCTAGGCAACCAGCGGGTACACGCGATAATGCATCCGCGACAGTGTTATGTTTTCCTGCACGGTACTCTATCTTGTAGTTATAGCTAAGAATCTTCACCAACCACTTTTGTTGTTCATGTGATGTGATGCGCTGCTCTAGGAGGTACTTGAGGCTTAGATGATAGGTTTTGATCACAAATCGATGGCCTAAGAGGTAAGGCCGCCATCGTTGCACAGCTAGTACTAGAGCCATCAACTCCTTCTCGTAGGTGGACTTACTAAGAGCTGAAGGAGCAAGAGCTTTGCTAAAATAAGCGATAGGACGGTTACCTTGTGTTAGGACAGCTCCTATACCTCGGCCAGATGCGTCCGTCTCCAAGCAGAATGGTTGTGAAAAATCCGGTGTTGCTAAGACTGGTGTGGTAGACATAGCAACCTGCAGCTGTTTGAAGGAGTCTTGTGCTTCTGAGGTCCATTCGGAGGCATTTTTTTTCAGCAATTCAGTGAGGGGGGCAGCTATCTGTCCGTACCCACGAACAAAGCGACGGTAGTACCCTGTTAATCCCAAAAATCCTCGCAGCTGTGACATCGACTTTGGGGCTGGCCAGTTGAGCATTGCATCTACTTTTGTATGATCAACTACAATCCCACGCTCGGAGATAATATGCCCAAGATATTCAAGCTCACGGCAACCAAATTTGCACTTGGATAAATTGGCGTACAGGTGATTTTCCTGCAGAATAGACAAAACGATGGCTAGGTGCTTCATATGGTCCTGCCAACTGTGACTATAAATAAGAATATCATCAAAAAAGACCAAGATAAATTTGCGGAGATGAGGTCGAAATATTTCGTTCATCAAAGATTGGAAGGCATTCGTCAAACCAAAAGGCATGACAAGAAATTCGTAGTGACCGTCGTGGGTACGAAACGCTGTCTTGTGAATGTCTTCCTCCCTTACGAGGATTTGGTGGTACCTGATTTTAGATCGAGCTTAGAGAAGAATCGAGCTCCATGGAGCTCATCTAATAACTCGCGATGACCGGAATAGGGTACTTATCTTTCACCGTAATCTCATTGAGTGCTCTATAGTCTACACAGAATCGTCAGGATCCATCCTTCTTCTTTACTAATAGTACGGGGGACGAAAAGATGGAGCAGCTAGGTCTGATGATATCTTCATTTAGCATCTCTTTTACTATCCTTTCTATTTCTGCCTTTTGCACTTGAGGGTACCTATATGGCCGCACGTTAGCTGGCTGTGCTCCGGGAAATAACGGAATACCATGATCATGAGTCCTTCTAGGCGGTAGCGGCCAAATAGGGCTGAAAACTGATTGAAATTGTTGGATCAACGGTTGAAGGGTAAATGGAATTGCTGACGGCTCATCGAAACAACTCTTGAATCTTTACTGATTGCCATTAGGCGTAATGAGCATAGCATGTGGCCTGTATGCAAACTGGTCAATCGTGAAATTCTCCCTTCACGAATACCTTGTAGGATAAAATTCTAACCACGCATAGTGAAACGCATGTCTGAACGACGCCAGTTATAGGCAACGTCTCCAAGACTCTCCAACCATTGTATTCCCAGCACTAAGTCCATCCCTCCTAGAGGAAATGGATATGCTTCGACTACCATCTCAGCACCCTGTACCTCCAAGGGAATGGCCTTGTAGACTACCTCAATGGAGTGTGGTCTACCGTTTGCGAGCTCCACCTTCAATGGTCTCACTTCAGTGGATTCTAGTCGTAGATGTTTTGCTAACTTGTCGTTGATGAAGTTATGGGTGCTTTCCGAGTCAATCACGATGTATACCTCTTGTTTCTTGATCTTGCTGACAACTTGAATTGTCTGCGGTCCTATTAGACCATGCATTGCACTAAGGGATAGCTGTGCATCTCCAGCTGCGGTCTCGTCAGGATCGTCTGAATCTTCTCCTTCCACACTGTCGTCCTCTGTTATTCCAGCGATGGAATACATCTTCATTATACATTTGTGTCCCTTATAATATTTAGCATCACAGTAGAAACATAGACCTTTTGCTCTACGTTCATTAATTTCGGACACTGATAATGATTTGGGGCGACCTTGGGTGGAGCCTAGGAAATTAGTGCTGGTATTTCCTGTAGGAACCATTGTTGTATTGCTCGTTGGAACCGAGCTTCCTTGAGACGAAGATGACCGAAACCGGTTCAGGCGGCCAGAAGTTTGCTCTAAGGTTAACTTTTGCTCGAACATCCTTGCTATCATATAGGCTTGCTGTAATTCAGCAGGCTGCATAGCCATAACATCCATGGCTATTTGCTTCGACAATCCTCCACAAAATCTTCCAATTAAGTCTTTTTCTGAGGTGTGGTCCAATCAAGAACGCAAATCTTCAAACGCCGCCTGGTACTCGAATACAGATCTCGTTTGCCTTAATTGTTGCAGCGAAAAACTAGCATTGCCGAAGGTTGTCGGTCCAAATCGAAGGAGTAGTGCTGCTGTCAAGTCCTCCCAAGAGTGATGTGGTTTATCCCTTTCATAATTTCTATACCATCGGTTGGCCTTTCCTTGAAAATACATAGCAGCGATAGTGACTTTGTCTGTGGCCGACGTTCAATAATACGTGAAGTATTTTTCTGCTGAGTAGAGCCAGTCGTGTGGCTCTTTCCCATAAAAGGCAGGGAATTGATGTCGATCCCGGGGCATAGGTGATTGTATCTCTGTGTTGGTTTGGGGGTTACTGGTGGGTTGGCTACAATTCTACTGATGAGTTGTTGGTAGTGGGTTATAATGGTTAGTGGTGGTAGCATGTGGAATTGGTTGCTGGTTGTATGGTGCCAAGGGGTATGATCTGACGGGAGCTGATGATAAGGGTAAGGGCTGTAGGTTATTTGGTAGTGGCGCTACTATGGATGTAGTATTCGACGGAGGTGCTACTATGGGTATGTAATGTCTGGGTAGTATGGTAGTAGTGGTTATCATAAGAGTTGTTGGAGTATAGCTGGTCATTAATGGTGGTGATAGGTGTCCAAGGTCAGTTTGCAAAGGTGAAGCCTGGAGGGATGACAACGGTGCAAGGTTAGAAGGGCCTGGCTCTTTCCTACTTTGCTGTGATGGTTGATGTGCTTTGAGTACTTCCATCAAGTCAACCATATGGCGGCCAAGTTGGTTGATGGCTGCAGTGAAAAGCTCATACTTATCGTGTGACTCAATTGCACTTGGTTGTTGGGTGGGATTTACCTTATGAGGGGTTTCAGGTGTTTGCAAACAAGAGGTGGAGTGGATGTCATGAGGGGAAGAAGGTGACAATGGTGAGCTCGGAGTGGAAGATGATATTGGATCCATTATGATCGGTGGCTCTGGTACCACTTGTGATGGTTTGAGATTATTCAAACCACAAACGGGGCTGCCTTATGTAACTGAGAACAAAAGATTGAAAGAAAAAAATACAAGTAAAATTAAAATAAGGTTTTCTCTGTGCTCCATATGAGATACATGAGTGTTTATTTATAGCCTAACTTTAAGACTCCCAAGATAGTAGGATTCTTGAGCTACTAGGACTCTCTAAACAGAGCCTTTATTTGACATGGAAACTAGAACAGGTTTCCTAATGAAACCGAACTTTACTAATGATCAAACTCTCCTAATAATGACATCTAACTCTGTTGGAACTACTTGTAGTTCTGCCCTTCTTTCAGTGCCTCACTACAACTCTTGCAACCAATGCATTGCCTTGGTGCCATTCTTCTGCGCTCACTTCTCTGAGTGTGATTACCTCATTGGCATCTTTGACATTATGTGCCATCAGTAGCTGAATCGTCTTCTAAGACATCGAACATTCATCTCGAGAATGATTTTGATTAGAATGATGGGTGGGTCGTGCGTCGTAATACAATTATAAATGATTTATATAGACATTTATAATGCTATGATGGTATTTCTACTTATGAATATGTGTTTAAATTGCTACAGTACTTATGACTGTATTATTTGTATAACTTGATACAGTGTTTATGACTAAAATTTATTACAGTATTCTAATACTATTACAACAAATATTTAGTTAATTAATAGAAATTTAAAGTACTATTAAAAAATAATTATTAATTTACAAAATAATTTTAGAAATGTATTTAAAATATTATTCAATAATTAATAATATAACATTAATAATTTGTAAAATAATATTATTTAAATTACTTTAAAATAACAGTATTTTTACTATTAAAATAATTTTGTCATAAAATATTAAATTTTAAAACTTAAATAATATATTGAAAAAGATTTTAAAATCTAATAATATATAAGTATTACATATTGTAAGGGCATCTATTCATTCTATACATCTGAGATATAAACATAAGTTTAGCCAAACATTACATTCAACTTTAAGCATCAAACAACACAATATAGTAAAAACCCATCCACATTTTTCATCATAAAATTGTCCTTTCAGCAAAAGGTCCAGAACCGCTAAAAATACTATAAAGTAGTTTTATTCCAAAAGCTCAAAACTTTTCATTATAGTCAAAAGGGGTCTTAAAGCTGAAGATAAATTTTGTTAAGCTTGAGTTATATAATAACTAAATTATTCTTCACTATATATTTATTAATTTTTTATTAATTTTTTATTAATTTTTTATTTTTTTATATATTATTTAATTTTCTAAATTTAATATTTTATTAAGAAGTTACTTTATTGTAGTGATATTTTCATTGAGCAAATGAACACAAGAAATTTTTTAGAAGTCACTTCCGGTTAGAAGAAGGTGATTTCTACGGTGAAAAGAACACACCCTAACCTTTCTTTCCTTTGTAAATTCTACTTGTGGTGTTCTATAGTTTTACATCATTGCAACGTGTATAGAAAAAATATTGAAGAAAACTTTTAAGATTAAGATGCCATAAAGACCTCAGGTTTCATGTTGCTTAAGCAAAGTTGCTTTTCATGCAGCCATACATGCCTTACGTTTTGATCTCAACGTTCAATACACTGTTGAGAAGTTACTCAATGTTCATAGAAACAATGGCAAGGTAATATAAACAGATATTTCTTCTTAACCGATAAAACAATTGCAACACTAGAACAATCTCTTTAGCATATAACACTTTAAGAATACATTAACAATTAGGGAAAATTTCAGTAGAACTGGCACATGCCCGACATTGGCTTTCCTAGCTTACACAAAAGGATTACAGCATTTGGGAGCCTGGCACTGATCACACAACTGCTTTTAATTTACATGAACATTACATACACAAAATATGCGACTCAAAGTGAAGGATTTCCCTTGCTCTTCTTTCTTCTGGTGACGCTCCTTTTTCAATCCCTTTGTGTCATTTGAGCTAGCCATACCTTCAACCTGATGGCAGACGAACATACAATTCAAAGACCGGGAGATTTTGGCGAAGAAACACAACTTAGTAACTTGGACAATTACCGCTGCTTAGGGATATAAATCATTCCAAGTTTCCAACCTTCCCTTGTACAATATCTTGGCTCACATTACTAGGAAACGATACGTGCTACTGATGTGAACGTCTGGCGTTGCACTCATTCTATTCAAAGTTGCAAAAGGTATATAACACTAGGGTACTCCACATAATCAAATATCTACTTATATTATCCATAAAAATAACGGGAATATTATACTTTTCTCTTAGGTTTGTCGAGAGAAGTCTACAGAGCTTTTTTTCCAAACTTTCGCTAGGAATCAGCAGAAATATAATTTCATAGCCCTTCCTATGCTAAGCAAACAAAATAAGCTAGTGATGTACTTACTAGCTTGGAGATGTATTACTTGTATAGAGGTTATAAATTGAGTTGCTGGTACCACTACTCCAAACATTAAAATTATATGTATCTTACAAAGATACAACTGAATCTTATACTTTTACATCTCAAGGAACCCGGAAGAGGGAGATGATTAACTACATAGGTACATGTGCAACATGGTCAAATGTTATACATAATATCAATCAATTCACCAGCAAACATGATTTGCATAACTAATTAGGACATTGTCTTACTTACAGGTGAGAGTTTTACATACAAGTACAAAACATCTATCACCCAAAGTATTTGGTGCTTGCAACAACCTTTCCGAACAATCTTATGTTTGGTCTCCACTATGGCATGCTATACCCAAAGAGCATACACAAATCATTCACCATCTGAAGTGATACCCAATGAGCATACAGGTTCAAATTTCTACGAGGCACTGGCTCTTTCTTGAAGAACCACGGCATTCTTCCACTGACAAATATCAAAGAATAGCTTCCACTGGTCAGTGCTGCACATTTGTCCTTTCAATTACGAGATGACTAAATTCCTACTAATCTCCTGAAAGCAACAAGTCAGTCCATTTTTCGTGACGTAACAAAAGCTGGTCACATATTAACTTTACACTACTATGAATGCTGAACACCAGAGCATCACATTAGAAGCCTAGATATTACCACAACATTGCAGCATAACCATCTTGCATACTCGTTTTAAACACAAAGCATGTGATCTCATCACTCTTTATATTGACATTAAACCACAGTAACCTCACAACAAATTGACAAGGATGCCTTGGATCATGGCACGTCCTTCACAAGAAATTATCTTCCCACGATCTCTTCCTCTGATGAACTAACAAGTGTACTGCTGCCAACTGGCTTGCATAATTCAACTTCAAATACTGAAGCACTCTTCTTCTAAAGCAACCAAATTGAAAATAAAAGATCATAGCCAGACAACATACTTGATGAGCTATAAAATGTAATTTTCAGATGAATTAGGAAGCATGTTGACAATATGAAGATTGACCTGAAACAGAAAGATTAAATACATAAACCAATCTAATAGTATAAAAATGCATGACTTACTGTTTATACTCTAATCAGTCAGCATGAACTTCTGCTTCCATGGAACAGAGCTCATATATACCATTCAATAGATCCCCAGTTCCTGCAATACATGCACGCTGTGTAAAAAGAGGATGCCTGAGAGGATATTGTGTGCTTATTTTGACCTGGCGTAGAATGAAAATAAAGGAGTTTAGTTACGCAAACTAATTGGACGAAAGAATAAAGAACCATAAAGGAATACACTTACCTTGGCCTCCAACTTGCCCAATAGACCCTCTTCGTTTTTTCGCTCAAACGTTAGATTGTATTCTCTTGATGCCTGGTCTTCCCAAGCTTTTTTCATCCACAAGCTCTGCATTTTCAGTCTCTACATCAGTTTTATCATGTTCCTTCGCATAAGTCTCAATACCCAACATTAGTTCAGAATTATTCTTCTCCTTTAATACTGCTTTGAAGCTTGAGTTTCTTGGAGGAGTAACACTCTTTGAAAGCAATACTAGAGTTCTGGATTGTTCGTGAACAGTTGCATCATTAAGGGTAGCAATCACAGAATCCTCTGGTGCAACAGAACTTGGTTGTTCAACTAAAAATTCTCCATCTTCCCTTGCAGTCTCCACCTCCCATGACGTCGCAGATCTTCTGTCAATATCAAGTTTAACAGAGTCTGCAATCTGCTCCCTGCCAATGCCAGAGTTAAGAGTCACTGACATTCTCCTCCCTTGCCCATTTTCTCAGACTGCATAAAGGAGTGTGTGATGCTCATGGAACATTTCTACAAAGCAGAGAAGGCCACCTGAGTTTTGACAAGAAATCAAGCTACTCCCTGTAAACCAATGAAAGATTCCAATATTTCTTCAAGAAAAACTATCATCAATATCTTGCATCAAAATGACGGAAAACTACCATCAACATCTTTAATGCAACAAAACAGAGGGCCAGGACAAAAACAGTATTCTTTTATTTGAAACAATTACAGGGACAAAGGCAGTAATGATGAATCTCTAGGAAAAGGTGTAATCACAAGTTGCAGGAACATCCAATATTAGTTCCCTCATCTACTTCCTTCAGTGTGCAGATGAAAGTCACAGGGTAAGACAAGTATTTTGAAACTCTACAACAACTATGATCCCCTGAGCACCAAAACAGTTAAGATAAAAAGCTACGTATCAAGAGACAGTGAATCCCAAATGGACAAGATTGGCATTAATAGGACAGTCGTACATCCTTGCAACTATTCATGCAATTAATCAGCTTTGGATATGTCAAACTCTACAACCCAGTAGACAGAGCAATGACTCATGCAAGAGCCATCTGAGCCTTCTTCCTATGGCGGATCCTTTGCAAAATGGTTTGCACCCGATTCTGTTGACAGTAAGCAGAGAGACCTGAATATCTATCAGCTTCTTTTGAGACTCCATTTGAAGAATTACTTGATAGACACATAGGGGGCACCTCTGCCAAAATGTCTATCCCAGCTAAATGTTGTGCCCATCTGTATGGGCGTGAAGTTTTTTTGTCACTAATAACGACACAGTCGCCAGCAATAAGCTTAGCCATCTGCACAAGGTAATAAGTCCAAACTTCAATAATGTATTTTGAAGAGGAAAAAACATCAACTAAGAGAGATTCGTAATAGTAGTCTCTCCACCAAAGTGTCCAGTAAGTCATAAGCTAGCCTAGAATCTTTGGTGTGGTTAAATATCCTAAATAGTTTCTGTAAGCCGAAGGGTATTAGCTGTACCCAATTGAGATTTTTGACTAATCATAAAGGCAAAGAATGTTACATGACAAGGCTTGCCAATTTGGCCAATTTGCTTGTATAAATAACTACGTTAAGAAAAGACTTACGTAATAGTACTAGATCTTTGAAGATAAATGCAGCTGGCAGTTATTCTATCTCCACATCAAAAGACTACAAATTGAAAGACCACAAATATAATTGAGACTAAATACTAACTATGGCCTATCAGAATTGCTTAAATAAGCTTTATAGTTTATAGGGGATGTATCGCTACAGAAGCGTCTATCAAAAACCTGTTGCCAAGTTTTCTTAATGTTTTGGAGGTAGATTTACTAAAATCAGTTTTACTTGCCCATGAGTTTGGTTAAACACTAGCAAAAACGGTTGTAAAAAGTAAAAACCTTATTTTACTGCAACTTTTGCAAATCTATACAAAGTAGTACATATATGGTGGTGGCAGTGACATCTTAAGAGTTTGTAACATGGGAACTCGTGCCTTAGTGACCACTTTCGGTTTTAGAAGAACAGATTTTCTTATGACCATAGGATCTACTTTTCTTTTTTTTTCCAATAAAAGCTTATTTTTTTAGTTTTACAAAGATCTTTATCTAAACTAAGTTTTACAAAACCGGCTAGCTAGAATAGCATATAATGTACACATAAAATACAACATGTACTCAAATTCTCAGAGAGCAGTATCAGCTTCAACGCATGAGACAAGAGTTTATGTACAATCATTGATATACCAATTGCCAAGATTTCCTAGGAGATTATACCTGGTGAGGAAGTTCAGTTCCAGTGTCATCGGGGAACAAGTTACACAGAATGTCATCATCAAAACCTTCATCTGCATCCTCAACTCCAACACACACAACATTCAACCTCACCAAATATTCAAACCTCAAAGTGGTCAGTTTTGCTGCTTTAGTTTCCTCATCTTCATCATCATATACGTAAAGAATGATCTTGAGTGGGTGAGATAGGTAAATTCCTGCTTGATCGTTCTTGTCCTTGATGACACTCTCTTTTGACCTCTTTCTTCTTCTGTGGGCATCATCATCAGGAAAATAATCTTCCAACCTAACATTTTCTATACTTGTTGAAGTGCCTGCCATTTTTAGATCATGATAATAAAATCAATATATAACCAATTATTTTCAAAGATACCTATATGAATGGGAATGGGAGGATATAGGCAGTTCCTTTCTTATAAGCACTCCCGCAATCAATCTAGCCATCCCATCAAGCAATCAGATGCTCACGGTTCATCCACTACTTTTAAGAAAGAAAATGACATATTTGCTCTCCATGTCTGCAATCACAGGCTTTTACTGTGAATTATTGGATATTCTTCTGGCTAAAAGGGGTAGAGAAAGACCTAAGAAAATTTGGTCTGTTAAAGTAAAAAATATTTACTTATTCGTGGCATGACTAAGGATGTTGCTTTAAATAAAGGACAATGACGTAATAAGATTCATATAGCTGATCCCACTTAGTGGGATGAAACTTAATTGTTGTTGTATGATATTGATTTTATCTTTTGGATACATATATATTCATGTCATTCTCTATAATCTCTTTTCATTCATCTAGCAATGGATTCACCTTTCTTTTTGGTGTATAATCTATTTTTTCAGTTGGTTTTCTTTTCATATAAGATTAAGTTCCTTTTTGTTGATCATATATCTCTTTACTCCTTTGTTTTGATTAAAGATTCTTGTTTTTCAAATCATAGCTATTATTGTTTTACATGTTCTTTTCGTATGCATTCTTTTATTCAGTTCTTGTGGACAGCATATAGATGAATAACTTTGAACGAAAACGTTGATAGCATAAAAAAGGCAAGACAAAGTTTATCACAGAGCAGCAGAGACAACTAGAACTTTCAACGGAGAGTTCTCAACAAATATTTTGTCCTAGTGCCTTAATGTTAGTCATACAGCCAAATTTAGTGTAGCATCTAAGGCAATACGTAACCTTCACAACTTAAGGTTGCCTTGTGCAGAATACAATAGGCGTCAAGTACCCACTGTCTCACATCATATTCCAATACTAATACAAACAACTAAGGTGTCTTAAAAACTTGGCCTCTAAGAGCTTACAGTCTACATTTCACAACCAAAAAAAAAAAAAGAACACGCACGCACATACCCACACAAAAAGCCTGCAGAAAGCAACCTTTACAAACTGCTAGCCAAAATCTTAGAGCACAACAGATAGCAATAATCATGACTTGCTCATTGTTTGTTAGTACTCTTGAGTTTCTATCGGTAAAAGACTGAATATCAGTTTTTGCACGAACAATAGCTCAACATGCACAAGTACTAGAGAGAGACAGAGAGAGAGAGAGAAGCAATAGAGATTTCCAAAACTTACCATTATCATTTGCTTGATGTTGAGCAAAAACCTGAACATCTGTCACACTTCCAAGAACCTCTATCTCAATCTTTTCCCCGAATGCTTCCTTCAGGGCCAATAATTGTGAGTAGACAATATAAAGAGGCGGTGGCAGCAGCTCTGCAGCACGGTGTTGCTTTAACTTCTTAGTATGTAAAATCCCTAATTGCTGCTGAACTGGTAAGGAAGCCCTTTTCAAGGATTTTAGATGGGAAGGGAGATTTGTGAGGAACTTCCTTCTATTTGCAATCGTCTCAACAAGACTTCTTTTACATTGTTCCAATTTCTCACGAAGTTTGCAAAGCTCTTTTGTCTTATAACAGAAGGAAAAAAAAACACAAGAAATTAGCTCCAGTAATAGAATTAAAATTTAATTGTCTGCATAACTTGCATTCTATTAATGAAAAAGCCCATCCTCTAGCTTAGGCTCTGGTCAGCAGTCAGTTTGAATGACGATGTCAATTAATCCCATCAAGGGTGTCATGTTCTAGAATTTTATGATCGATTTTATAACCTAAAGAAGCATTTAGATATTTCACAAAACTAGGAGCTTGTACCGTTGTGAACCTGACTGTTTTTATGAGCTTGTACAAACTGATTGCATTTCATCAAGTAAGTTTTCTATGATAAGGAATTAAAATGACCCCTAGATGATTACTTACATCCTTCAGTGCATTTCATCTATCATCTGTAATTAAATTTAACATCATCTTTCCTTGGGTATTATAAAATAACAAATATCTTCCATATACTCATTAAACCAGCCTCTCCATCTAAATTCATAGTAAATTAGAGGTATTTCACTCAAATTTGCAGTCATATCGTTTTATTTTCTTGTCCAACACCAACCATATTACATTGAGCTGAAGGGTCACTTCCTGGAGGTAGTATTTCTCCTCTTCGTCTACTACAAATGATAAACAGGTGTTTCTAGTTAGGAAAGTATAGTCCAAACCAAAGGCATTTAATATGCTAAACCATAAGCCTACAGCAAGGGCCAAGACACTTCCTTCAGTACAATAATAGAAAATAGTCCTTTATCAAGATAGGCGTCTTCGAGTTCCCAAAAATGTCAGACTTCTATTAACTATCTAAAAGAGCTAGCATTTCCTTTCTCCTTTATTGTGTAATCAGTCTCCACTTTTGGCTCCTCCATGTTGCACTCCTTAACATAATACCAAACACACTACCCTTTTCTCTCTTATTTCTACTAAGACCAAGCCAGCTAACCTTGGGTGGGAGTTAGGTTCAATGCACGTTGGACTTGGACCACCGAGTTACAATCATTCTACTGTTACTTTCCTAATGTAAGAGCTGTCTAATTGGATAATCACGTAGCCCAAATTGCGTTTAAAACCTGATCCATGCCCATTAACCTTGTATGCATTCACCCATCTCCTCAGATAAGATGAAGTCTTGAGGATTTGAGCTCTTGTCAAAAACTCTTAACATAAAAAAGTAGTGATTTCCATATTTAAATTTCATATAGCTGAAAGAAGTCTTCCTACTAATGCCTATTACTTTATTAGGCAGTAGCAAAATAATCAGATTCAATTGCATACAGTTGGGTGCATACCTACAAAAGTTAATGACAATTTTGTAATAGCAATACTTTTGGGCCCTTCACCTGGTGTATAGAAGGTTGGGATAAATGACAGATTCATAGAGGGATGAGTCAAGGAACTCATGGAGGAAGGCCAGATTTGTCCGTAAAGTAACAATCAAACTTTGATATTCGCACATTTCATGAAAGAGCATTAAGAAAAAAAGACCTGTGAACTTGGCAGCTCTATAACTAAACATTCTATTTCTTGGAAAAGTCTCTCCAACATAGCAATAATCAAATTTGGTCATTTTGCAGTTGGAAGTTAGCCCCACCTGGAAAAGTTCGAAATTAAGCCTCTTAAGCATTAAGTCATGTGCAGGATCACTAGACAACAGCTTTCCCTTGATATCTTCCAGGGAATCACCAAAAGCCTGCTCCTCAGGGACAAGCTCTATACTAGGATACTTTGACTTGAAATCCTTGCAAGCCTTTATGGCCTTGAGATAACGATTCTTTTCGTACATCAGACTATGTAGGTGCAATGTAGTCAGATCGACTGGAGCCTTTGCACCATCTGTCTCAGTCTTCACACGATCTTCTTCAAGGAGTATGGCACGATTAACCTATCAGAAGGTTAAAAAGAAATCCAATAGTGCACAATAATTATCAGCATTATACTAGCAGGTATGGAACAAAGATTTTTTATGAAACAAAATTTTCAAGAGATTATGCAATCTTAACCCAAAATAACTCTGGTCTACGAGTGCCAGCTTTCAAACACCTAGAGATCATCCAAAAAAACCTTAAATCTACAAAGGTGAATGTTCTTTTGGAGAGGTGAAATGTTGCAGCCAGCCAATGAATGACAAAATTCACAAATCCCAGATGACGCTAAACCCTTACAAGAACTCTGAACCAACAAAGTCAGCAATCCAAACCCTAAACCCTAAGAAAGAAAAGATGGGATTTTACGTGTCGGAGGGATATGAATAGAAGGGACATGTTGGTGATAAGTTCCCGGAGCTCCGGCGATATAGAGCCGCCCTCTTTCTTCAAACAGAGCATCTTCGCTGCCGTCTCTTCGATAGCCGTCCGGGTGTCCTCCAACGCGGCGTGCGCTCCCAAATAAAAAGAATAAGAAGACTGCTGCTGCTTTCTCTTTACATCCATCTCCATCGCCGTCGCAGTAGACATCTTCTGTCGGCTCCAAAGTTGAGTTGGGTTTGTCTGCGGTGAGTGATGCAGTTGATTTGAAGTCAAACTGCTGTTTCCAGGCCTAACAAAAAATAGAAGTTATTTGATTAACATGCCACATCCACTTTTTTAGTTTTACTTTATTTTCTAAGCCACCTCTTTAAATTTTATTTTCATTGTCAAAATGTCATAAATTCAGATGTTCAAAAATTACTTATATTTTCCCACTCCCATTTTTAATTCCGCTAGCTGGACTTTAATTCTGTCAGGTCTCGAACTCGGAGTTTATTAATAGCTCTCTCACCACATTAACAATGACTTTAGGATGTACATTAAGATAATTTTAACGTTCTTCTTTTTGTGTCATTCTCGTTATCGAGATTTATGGCTCTCCATGAGATTTTGAGAGCCGGCGAGTAAAGGTAAGGAAACTTGTGGTGGCACAAAGTCACAAAGGTTATACTGATTGCACATAGTCGCATACACAATCGCATAAGCTATCATACTCGGTTGCATACAAATAGATCGCACAAGGTCACACAAGGCGCACAAATCTGATCTCATAATAGAGGGTTGCACTTATGGTCGCACGCATCTTCCCACTGGTTACACAGTATAGAGTCTCACACTTATGGTTTAAGTAAAGTTGTTTGATTAACTATTGTTAAAATATTTTATAAGGGGTTAATCCATAAAGACAAAATTATTTTTATTCAGACCGGAGGGAATAGGAGAGACTAGAGCCAAGCTGCTATAGACATATTAACAATCGATGCTTCAATGAGAGGTTGTCAAACTATCGTTGGACTGTACGTACTCTAGTCTATTATAGATGATCTCCATAATATTTAGGATCAATCGAACTGTATACGATACTGTCTTCGCATATGGCATAGCTGGTTCAGGTGGGCTTCATGAAAGTATGGTCTTTAAGTTAGCTATGATGATCAATCGAGTGGTTATATGATATTGTACAGAGAAGTAAATAAAGCACCACCACTATGCGTTGATCTAAAAGAAGTTGTAAGAGAACTTGCCTTCATAGCTATTTAAGGTTCACTTGAAGCATCATATGCATTGTTGCTCATATTGCGTTGCACTAGAGGCAAAAAACCCAAGATCTTTGACAACCATTGAGATGAATACGAAACATTAGTTCTTGTCTTTTCTATGGCCATCTATGCCTGCATCAGGGGTTTTCAAAATTCCATTCGATCAATTGTAGCTGTTGACGGAACATTCTTGAAGTCAAAGTACGACGAAACATTATTTGTTGCAGCTAGTCTGAACAGCAACAATCAAATTTACTTATCACATTTGGTATTGGTGATTTTAAGAATGATGTCTCATAGGCGTGGTTTATAGATAAACCGAGGGTGGCCATCAGGAATGTTGAAGGGATCGTGTTTATATTCGATTGGAATTCTAGTATAGAGAAGACTATCAAGACAATTTCTTGATAGCCATTCATAGGATCTATACGTATCATTTGGGTCAAAATGTAAAATCATAAATTCAAAAAAGGATGACAAAGTTGATCCCACTGTTTTACATAGTCACAAATTTAATCATATAATGAAGAATATCCGCTAAATGGATAGCAAAATAGAGCGATATCTACAGATATTGGAGTTCAAAGATAGGTTCGTTCTTATTCTGAAGGCAGATATTACAACACAACGACCACAATATACAGAATGTCTTAACGCAATATTAAAAGGTGCGAGACTACTTTCGATTGCTTGCTTAACGAGCAACTGAGAGGTTTGCTGTAGATATGGTTTTACGATCGTAAACAAGTTAACATCGCAATGACTCTATAGTGTGAAATTGAACTATGCTGGAGAGTTAAGGGATTCATAGAGCACATTGTCCAACCCGTTCATAATAAAAAATATCGAGTCTTTAATAGACAATGAACATGACTGTAGACTTGCAATGTAGGACTGAGTGTTTAATTTAGATGAAATCTTGTGCGACGATGCCTTGGCTACAAACGATGCCTTGGCTACAACAAGACATTTGCCACATGTCCATCTGTAGCCTCTCTCTCACTATTATAAGACAAAATATCTCCAATATTAGCATATCCATACATCCAGCTGACAACCCATTTGATTGGCAACTCCATACCAAAAATTGAAGTAGAACTGTGTCACCCCTAACTTAAAGAAATGCAAATGGAAAACATAATGAGAGCATTTTATTACGATATGAGGGAGCACTGAAAAGTGTTCACGATATGGTAGGCGTGGACACAATAAGCACAACTACAAGTAGCCAATACCAATTCATCTAATACCACAAGGAGATGAATTAGGAGTCTTGGCTTAAGTAAATAATTAGTCTTGCATCTCTAGTACAATGTCTGCTAGAAGTAGTTAGATCACTTGATGCATTAGGTTCTTGAATCTCTATTTCAAAAGCTAGAGTTATAAATAAGTGTATTATCATCAATGTCTAGCATCGAATGCACATTATAAGTCTTATGCTCTTCTTGTTTCATTATCAGGTTTGCGACCTTATGCGATCCTTTTATGAAATTGTGAGACTATATACAACCATTTTCTAGAATGATATGACCACTAGTTGAAAGGTGCCTTTTAAATGGGTGCTCGACAAATATTATGATCGCAAAGTTTTAAATTATGGTCGTACAGGGTTATCTAAATGTTAACTAATTATCGCACAAGGTTGCACTTTTGGTGTTTGGAGATATATAATTGATTATTAATGTTTTAATGCCCCTGCGTCTAAATATTTATAAATTTGTAAATGAACTTTATTTTGTTCATTTTGGAAACGTAGCATCTAGTCACTTGGAGGAGTCACCGTGGCACCTTTTAAAGGACCGCTCAGTGAATGTTATGGTCGCACAAGATCGCTCATTGCCAAACTAATATCGCACAAGGCCAGCCTTAAGAGATATAAAACTAAATTGTAAATATATTAACATGCTAATATATGATTTTCTAAACTTACACATTGATTTGTTTTTGCATCATAGGGATACGGCGCCTAAGAGTTAGAAATTCCAAGTATGTTGATAACAACATATATTCGAGAGTCATTGTTAGGTTTTTGAGAAATATGCATAGACTCCCTAGTATATGGAGCTAGACATAACACAAGTAAATTTTCAATAAGTATTGAAGTCTAATTAGGTTGCCTATTTTGCATATACATATTTTTTAACTCAGTACCAAATAGAGATTATTTTATTGCAAATAATAGATGGTATGACAAGGAGTGAATCAAGACTAAGAGGATGGAATTCTATCAGGTATTGAAGACAAATTTCTGTAAGGATTGTTTATCACACCGCTCAACTCTAATGGATAACCTATGTAACGCATCTGGATAACACATGGAAAATGCAATATCTTTCTACTTAAGCAAGATTTTAGAGGTCTGATTTTTTCTTTAGATAGCAGATATCTGGAAATGGTTTTCTATCCCAAATCTCAGAATATTTTATAAAGAAACAAAGTCTAAAAAAATTAGAGATATTCGCTGTTTGCTCTTTCCATTTTTGGATGCATAGGAGTAAATTAATCTGAACAGTGAATTACAAACTTGATATCTCTCAGCTCATGTTATATTTTGGAGATCCAAGTTTGCTATTCAAAAATGACAACAAGTGCTACTTACGTTCCTAATTTGAGCCAAATATATCCACTAAGTATAGAAAATATACAAAGTGATTGGACAGACCAAGTTAGCTGATAGACTAAATCGTGACATTTATTTATACAAATTTATTTTCTGGGTTCCTAGATGTGCCAACCAGCTGTAAGTGTCTTCAAAAAGATGCTATATCAATAGAGAGAATAATGAAGAATATCTAGCAAATCTATAATGGAAAGAATCCAACATGCTCATAACTCTAGATAGATCATGTTCAAACTCTTGCATCTTAGACATTCGGTTAAATTTTGATTTAATCTCTATATGCTAATTATAGAGGACATCCTGAAGATTAATTGTATAGAAAAAGATTATACTAGTTAGTAGAAGAAATTTGGAACAAAATTTAGATGACATGGCAGCAGAAACTCTAAAGCATAGTTAGATGAATTTGCAGCTTCAATTCAAATCCAATCCACCTCAAACTTCAAGAAGCCATTCTAAAGACTTAGTATATGGAATCCACGTAAGAAAAAAGAGGTTAGTCAAGGGAAGAAGTTAGAGGAAATTTTCCAATAAGGAAATACAACTAATAGAACACATTAATGTAGTCGTTTTCTTTAGATCTTGTCTTTGCATTCTTCTAATCGTAACAGATTTGATCAATACTAGAAGCTTTCTCCTGAGATCAAGAAGGAGACTTCTTTATATAATTTCAGTGAAGAGAACAGCAAAAAGAAAAGATTGGCTCCAAACGTTATTTTCTTCTCACCGAAACCTTGAAACCTAGTTACTATTCATTGTCGTCTCCCTAAGGCCAAACCAAGAACCCATCTTCTTTCCGAGCCAATTGAGCCGATCATAATGCTGAAGAAGGAACAACCACCATCGACAAAAGGTTCATTAGAAAGAAAGTTTTTGCCAACTACCGTACAGCGATCCTTCACCGTACATCCCACTACCAAAATCAAATATGATGATTTTGCCTATGCCATGCTGGATGTTCAAGACATTCTTAAGTTTCAAGGATGACAATTTTTGTAAGAGTGACTAGAGATCTATAATGAGGATGTTGTTCGAAGATTCTATGCAAATCTCCAACTAATACTTTCTTCGGCTTTTCCATTATGGTATACAGTATTAAGATGCACATCAACCCTAAAACTTGTCTTTAATGTTGAATGTGACTTATTATGAGGATCTTGAAATGATGCAAATGGGCATGATTGATCACCTCAAATAGGTATTAGACACCGAATATGTCACACCGTAATCAACTCAATCCACTACTTATCTCTCTTTGCTCCCCGAGTGCTCCTACACATTATTAGCCGAATATTAGTTCCAAGGAATGACAACCGGAGTAATATTTTTATTTTTCACTCCTATGTGCTTTGGAGATTGATTGAGCACCTTCTTTTGAATCTCAAAAGTGTGTATCATTATATAGTAAGTGTATCTCAATGTAGGAATAAGCACTTTCCTTATACTAACATTGTCAAGGAAATTTGCCATAATAAAGGTGTGCCTATAGATAAGTATAATGACACTATGCAAAGTAATTTAATCACGTTGGGTTTAATGTTCATCATGGGACTCTATGGAGCTGGTGAAAGGATTGATAAAAATTTTGATGAATTGGTACAAGAGGAAGACCTAGCACCACAGTAAGAACCAGAAAGCACTAGCACAATTAAGATATCCCCATTAGACAGCGATCTAGTCTAGTGAACCGTAGCTACATTAACTTGATAGCCAATTGCATCTCTACACATAGCATGGGTACCCTTTGATCACTTGAAGTACTTCAAAAATGAGGTAACTAAGCAGAGAATGAGACTTTAGACACTTAAGGACACTCGCAAGACATGTTTAGTGTATTGCATATAAGGATCAAAGAGCTGAATCAAAGGAATGAGGAAAATGTACAAGGTTCCATTGAGAAGTTAAAAAATTGTTGGATGAAAAATTTGAAGGATTCGTGTAATAACCTAAGGATTAAGATGACTTGTAAATTCTATAACTTTTGTCCACCCCTTCTATCCGAATCTCAAGGCTTAGAAAAGTCTAAACCAATCCTATCCTACTCAGTACTTGACTGACTATTATGTTGCATTGTGTTTATTTTCTTGATGTTTTCTATTTTGCTTTAGTAGCTATTGCATTTCTATTTTGTGGCTTGTGTTGCCACCATATGTAGGTTTGTGCTTGCTGTTCCATCTCTTCACAATCAGTTATAGTTTGAAGCACACAAGTCTGCCCAAAGTGGATATGATGGTAACTTCAGAACCTCTAAACGCCTCTTTGCCTAGTTTTATTAGTCTGGTATATTGGCGAGAACACAGCGTTACGTTGCTACTTATGATACATGTATGCGTGCAATAACTTCTTTTTTGCATCCTGTAGGCTCTGCAACCCTTACTAATTTCTAATATAATTTAGGAGGATCTCTTCATAGATTTTAACAAAGCTCCCTTATTAAACATCTAAGATGTTATTTTCGTGATGGGGGACAAATTATCCAAATACGCACGCTTTCTTCCTTTGAAACATCAATACTGGGGTACCTCTATCATCTCCGATCAGGACGTAGTTTTTTTAAGCTTTTTTTAGCAAAACTTTTATTGTCTTCAAGGCACTTCACTGCACATCAGCTCCACCTATCACCCGTAGTCAGACGGGCCATCAGAAGTCATCAACTGTGGTCTTGAAACTTATTTTTATGATGTTGCTTCACTGTCATTCATCCTTATTTGTGGATACGATGGCTCATTGGATAGAATATCCTATAATATTGGCATTCACTCATTTATAACACATCTTACTTTGAAGTCATATACGAGAGAACACCGTCTCTATTGGTTTCACCACATTTAGATTAGTAAGGTCTGATAGGTGTAGGAGCATAGGTCCTTGAGTAGGTTGTCATTCTTCTGACTTATACTTTCACCTGCAAAGAGTCCAAAACAGAATGAAGCAATAGGGGATCATTGTCGTAGAGAGTTACATTTTAATCGGGAGATTGAGTTACTTAAAGCTACAACGATACCGTCGAGGCTCACTAGTTGTGATGGAGGTGTACGATATAACAATTTATAAAATTAAATCGTAGCACCAAAATATATCCAAATCTGATGAAAATTTTTTTTTGAACACTACTATTGTAGCATAGAATATATCCAAAGGTTAAATATCTTTACTCGTTCGTACAATTATGTAAATTGAGTGACGAGTTAGCAACAATATGCCAACTTAACTAACAAGCATAATACGTTGACTCTTTCGTTAAACTAAATTACACAAACTATGTCATTTATATTTCAAATTGAGTATCTAAACCATTGGATCAATTCTATATGACAACATGTATGTTAAGCAAAATTTTATCATATTTAAATATATTTTAGTGCTATGATTTAATTTTATAAATTGTTAAATTTTATACGTGCATCAAGCCATCAACATGATATATGAAAAATATAAGTCACATTCAATGCTTTAGATTTTATTAAATAAATTTTTATTAATTAATTTAAAAGTTTCATTTTCTAAAGTCATATGAAAAATTTCTTTGGTCCTTATTGCTAGTGTAGTAGAGACTAGCTGTAATTATTGTTCGCTATTTGTGTGAGCATTATGACTGGACAGGGTAGTCGATCGCTAATATAGTCGTAATAGAGAACAACTTTATATTGAAGTCTATGTAAGGTAGACAATCAAATGACATTTCTAAAGATAACATCTTATCTTCTTTTCATTAAAATTTTATTACATACTAAAATTTATTATAATTTTATTGCCTACCTCAATTTTTTACTGCATACTGAAATTTTTGTGCATTCACGAGTAGGACAAATGAGAAGTATTTATGCACTTTTTAAGATTTTATATTGAAGGCTTAGCATTATAACAACTTTAGGGGTCAAATTTTAGAAGAAAACATTAAAAAGCCACGAAATCTATAAACGCACGATCGTCTCGGCTAGAGTGATTAGTAGGAAAAATGGAATTATATTCAGAATTAAGACGAGCAAGTTAGAAGTACTTTATGTATTCTTAAGATTATTATATGGAAGACTTAACTTCATAATAATTGAAAGGGTCAAAACTTAGAAAAGATATCGGAAGGTCACGAAATCTACTCGTACACGAGCGTTTCGGAGAAAATAAGTTGTAGAAGGAAACGAAATTGCATTTGAAGGTATGACGAGTGAACAAGATTTGCTATGGTGTTATCTAATTTTTTTTATTATATATGATTGTAAATGTGCTATATATTGTGATTTTTTTAAATATATTTTTGCTTTTAGTTCAGATACACGATTGGTGGTAGTGCTTATGAAATGTGCGTTGATGACTATATTTACTATGAAGCCGGCATTGATGAACATTAATTGAAATTATATTATGAAAATAATTATGTAACTTTTATTAAAGATTTAACTTATATAAAATATTTAAAATTTATTTAATTTAGTAAATATTTATAATTATTTTATTGCATATTTTGTGTATGCAAATTTTATTTTATATTTTCATATTTTAATATCAAATATTTAAAAAATAAATATCTAATTTTAGTTATGAAAAAATAACGTCCAACACTACATCGATCGCTAACATACAACGTCCAACGTAGTATTTGTCGCTATTATCAATCGCGACCAACATCCTTGTGGTTGCTATTAGTAATACTAACCAATGCTCTGTTGGTATGTTATTAACAATAACGACTAACACTTTATTGGTCGCTAAAGTTGTAGGCTAATAGCGACCAACAATGTGCTGGATGCTATTACGTTGGACGTCATGTTAGTTGTTAGTAATAGGAATATTAGCGACTAGTTTATACCAATCACAAATGTACAGTAATAACGACTTGTTTGACTTGGCCACTCTTATTGTAGCGTGTCGTTGCTGTTAGTAGCTAGTGTTGATATCTTTAGTGATCCGTTTGTTTAGTTGGTCGCTATTTACTATCGGCAACCAGGTTTTAGCAACCGGTTTTGCGATCGATGTTTCTTGGTCGCAAATACTAATGGCGACCGGTTGTGTGAAATAACGACGTTTATTTTTTGTCCTCTATTAATAGTTTTTTATTATAGTGTCATATAAATCTAACAGATTAGTGCATTAGCGGATCAAAAATTGGTTAGAGAAGAAGAAGACGGATATTGGCGAAGCAAGCAACAATGCTAGGACTACTAGCTACAACAGCTATAATCGTGATATCGCAGCTCGTCGAAGATCGCGACAGTGATATAACTGTGAACTTATGGCGAAGTGTTCACCATTGACAATGACGATTAAGATAATGGAGGAGCAACAGAGCAATAGCACTAGTTCTTTTGATAAAGACACCAGCAATAGGATAATTGCCTACAGTCGAGGTTGGCGTACATGATTACGATAACGAGGTTGGTGGTCAACTATGGCGGAAAGGGTGGAAACTACAACATTTGAAGAGAGGAGGAAGGAGATTTGGTGGAGAAAAATATATGGTTAGTCAAAGTTGACGAATGTGCACGATGGTGCACGTTATATAGATGGTTGTGAACAATAATAGCGAAGGCGGCTATTTCTTTTAGTGGAATTAGAGTGGGAGGAAAGATATGAAAGAGATCAAGTTCCGGTTAACTGTATAATTTAGATTAATTCAACACTGATCTAAAACTATTTAATTTATTAGATTTATGTTGAATTGATCTAAGATTAATTTGTGTTCACGTAAAATGGAAACCAATTAATTTTAAGTTTGGTTGGTTTTCATTTAGGTTCATGTCTCGGGTCAAAGTTTGTCACCAATAGATATAGCATTGCCATAGTTCTCTTTACTATAGGTCATTATTAAAAAATTCACATTTAATAAAATCCCAGAACTAGTTCTAGATTTTTATAAAAATGTTGGAATCTAAGTATAAACTTTTGACCGTAATTACATGCTACGGAGGTGCCTAAAATTTAGTTATAACAATTAATCAACAGGAATTACAATACAAAGGTCTAAGCTCCACCCTTACTAAGAAAATAAAAAACACACTAACATTAAAGGAGACCCCAAAACCCTCCAAGTCATATTTCCACGTCACTCGTTCCTATTTTTTTTGCTTATTTTTTGTTCTAAAGCTTTTTACAAAGAGCTCTTTCACAAAGTCAAGCCCATCCTATATAGTATTTTGCGAAATTAAACGGAGCTCATCACTATAATAAATTAGGAAGGAGTATAAGCGGCCTGATTTGGTTCAGTTTTTAAGTAAAACTAAAACCAAAGCGAATTAGAAATATTAGTCCAAACCAATTCATACATCTAGAAATTCAAACTCCTTCAGACCATTAATCTTTTTATTTGGTTGGTTTTATTTTCTAAGTTAGTAGCCTAACAAATAAACACATCAAATCAAATATAATTACCTAAATATCTTGTGAGTACCTGTTAGAAAAATTTTAAGATTAATAATTGTATTACTATTAAAATAGAATCGAAATTGTTAATATATAACATTCAAACTGAAATTCGTACGTATGATGAAACTGTGACGCTTTGAGTGTTACCATAATTTACAGCATCAAAATTAGTACATTATAGTAATTTTTTTTAAGGATGAAAGTTCCTTTTTTTCTTCCTTGACCATTACATTATAGCAAAATTTAAAGAAATAATATTCAATACCATATATCATCTATGTCTCCTTATATCATATAATCAATACCATACATACATTATGAATAATACAAGAATGTTTTTTTCTCAATTGATACAAAATCAACTCATAATTGCCTGGTCATTTTGAGCCATGCTGCAGACTCTGGTGTCAGCTAAATAGCCATACAAATCACCTACGTGTGGCAATTCGGATTCCTGAGTCGGTTCCACCTATATAATAATCTGATAAAAACTGTTCAATCATAACCGGACCTATTTATTTATATAATTTAAAAATTGTCAACCCTAACCTAACTTATTTAATTCGGGTTGACCCATTTAATAATTAAAATTATTAACATAAAAATTATAAATATTAATTTCTAAAAATAATATATAAAAATTATTAATTATGATATATCTAAAAATAAAAATATTAATTTTGATAAAATTTATAAATTAAGTAAAAATTAGTTAAATTAAGATAAGTTAATATATATATATATATACATATATATATGGGATAGGATATAGGCATATGTAGACCTTAAAGGCACATGTATACACATGCCGGTCAAAAGTGGCCGACGAGCTCTCCAAATTCAATCTCCACCGTTAGATATGAAGAACCATGAGTTGGAAACATGTTGATAAAATTTCAGCTCAATCGGAATACGAACCAACCTCCATCGGAACTCTTGATCAAAATGACATAAACTTTTAAATTTGACAAAAAATATATATTTTGTTTTTGTGTCACTTTGATCAAGAGTTCCGATGGAAATAAGATCATATTCGATTGAGTAAATTTTATCAACATGTTCCCAACTCATGGTTCTTCATATCCAATGATGAAGATTGAATTTGAAGAGCTCGTCGACCACTTTTTGGCAAGATATGTACACATGTGCCTATATATATATATATATATATATATATATATATATATATATATATATATATATATATATATTAAATTCAAATTTTTTGTTATTATTTTTTAATTATTAAGTAATATATAGTATATAAATAATTAAATAGATTAAACAGATCAATTTCGGATCAATACGAACTCGATCCGAATCCGTTTAAATTTTCGACTTATTTTCGAGTTTGACTCGAAATTCACCCAAAATCAACTAATACTTAACCCGAACTTGACTTTTTCGAATCAATTTTAGATCGAGTTCACGAGTCGGGTCAGAAATTGCCGGTCCTAAAATCACCTCTTCCTCCCTACCATCGCAAAACCTAAGCATGTGAAATTGAGCAATCCGTGATTGTTTGCAAGAACTTATTTAATAGAAATGAATTACTCATATATTAAAAAAAACCAAAAATCATAAAACGCTGCGTCCTTAGCATGTGGCTACTTGTAATTTTTACTCTCGTTTGAACACCCTCCATCACACATCCTAAGAATTGAACATACAAAGAACACTTTCAAGTATTCCCATTCATCTTAATTCAATCTATCTGTTACAATGTAACTTTGGGTGTGCGAATGGCCCCAAAGCTAGAACTTGACCTTTACATACTCCAAATAATATCCGAATGTGCCATTCAATGGTCAGTTTGTGTAATCATCATATAAGAATGAAAAGCAAATGGGAGAGCATGTGCACAGCTAGAAAGAAGGACAAGTGAAGCAGCTATTGAGGGAGCTTATCTGTCCAGTTCTACGGAAGTAAGACACTTTTCTATTAATTCTGGTTACACAATGGTCCTCTGATGCATTCACCGCACTTCGCATCTCTTGCGCTTTCTTCTGAGCTGACTTGAGTTTGCTCAAAATCTTATCCATTGACGACGATCTTTTCTTTTCCAGTTTCATCTGAAGCAAATGTGGAACTGAATAAAACATGCACTAGGACAGTAGTTCTCATTTATGGAATACATCTTAAATAGAAATTGACGACGAATAAAGTCTGGCTAGGACAGACCTCCAGTTTCCTTATTGCAGCTTCAGCTTTTGCTTTCTGCAGATTTTCCCATGCTGTTATCCTTGCTTCTTCTCTTTTATGGCTTCACAAAGCATTTAAAAAAGTGAAGATCATTTCAATATATTTTAGTAAAAGATACATAACAAACTGTAGTGTCAGCCAACAGCTTTGCCAAAGAACATAAGAATAAATACATAAAATTATGACATCAGAAAGGAATTTCAACTGAACTGGTAGTATAAACTCCAACCACAATAGAGAATACCACATAAAAAGCAGATACAAAGAATAGTCATAAAAACCCAATTACCTGCCTATTTGGAGAATTTTGATTGTGTTTATGTCAAATGCAACCAATAATTGCTAGCTGAGAGTGCCACATCACTCACTAATCTATGTTGACCGAAACAGTTATCTATACTACCCCTAAAAGTCGGTATGTGGTTCACGCTATCTATGGAAGTACTTTCATATTGAAATTAAAATCATAGCTATTGGGTTCATATAAAAGTAAAAAATATAATAAACGCCTAGTAAAGAAGAAGCAACTGTAGCCGGTGGATTGGATTAGCAATTTGTTTTGATGTAAAATTAAAAAAAAAAATCTATATCAACTACTTATAAGTTGAACATTGGAACACTAAGAGGTAAAGTGATGAAAGTGGTTGGCACAATTGAGGAGGAGACGGATTGATATTGTATATCTTCAAAAGACAAAGTGGGTCAGAGAAAAAAAGATGAACATTGGCAATATAAGATACAAACTTTGGTACACACAAAAGAAGAGATCTAAGAACCGTGTAGGCATTGTAATAAGGAGTTAATAAAGTTATCGATATTATAAAAGAGAAACTAGAATCATTGTTATCAAGGTAGTGATGGGTGGGGGAAAAACTTCGCACTATTAGCGTGTATGCCTACAAGTACAACTGGCCTCAAACCAAGCAAAATTTCAATACGATCTGGAGCAGCTTGTTCAGCATATACCACAAGGAGAGGGGGCGGAAAACTAAGTAGTTGCCTTGGCTTTTAACATGATAGTAGCTAACACTTTCTTTCTGAAGCATAAGGAACATCTCACTACATACTGAAGCAGAACTTTAAGCAATTAGATTGATTTCTTCTTAACAAGGAAAGAAGATAAAAGGTTCTACAAGGATTGCGAGATTATCCCAGACGAGATCTTAACCACTCAACATAGGTTAATGTAGCAGGATGTGCATAGACAAATGATAGGGAACAGATACAATAAGATAAACGCATCACGACTAAATGGTGAAATTTAAAGGACAACGCAGAGCTGCTTTGAGAGAGAAGATGCTTAAAGAAGCCAATTGGGACAAACAAGAGAATCCAGTCACATGTACGACTACCATGAGTGCTACTATACAAAGTATCGCAAAGGATATGCTAGCAGAGTACAGAAGCATGGTGATGGACAGAAATGTACAAAAAAAGGTAAAAATTAAAAAGCCGACTTTTAAGAGCTACATAAATACAAAAATGAGGAAATACAAATTGGCAACAAAAGAAGTCAGAAATGCAGTAACTGACCCAAAATTGAAGCTTTTAAAAGCCTCTACCAAAGGGGAAATCCTAAAAACAAAGAAAAGGACATACACAGGCTAGCCAAAACCAGAAAAAGACATAAGAGATCTAGATCATAAAAGATTATAAAGAATGTGTACCACAAGGTACTTGTCTCCGAGGCCGCTACCTAAGAAGACAGAGACTTCCATAGGCTCTTTAATGAGAATGTGGGAAGAGACCCAAACATTTAGTCAGAAATAGTAGCACAAGGAGGCCAGAGAAATTCGTCTACTAACAGCGCATTCATAAAAAAGAAGTACTGAAGGACATAAAGAAGATACAAAATGTCAAAGCAGTTGGTCTGTATGACATTACTATTTAATCATGAGATGTAGGTGTGTAAGTGGTATTTAACTGACTAAATTATTTTATATGTAATTATGAAGCTTAAAAGAATGTCTGATGCATAGAGAAAAATACTTTAGTTTCTATACTAGAAAAAAAAAGGTGACATTCAGAAATCCTTATTATCGAGGAACCAAGTTATGAGCTATATAATGAAGCTTGGGAGATAGTGATCTTTGAAAATCAATGTAGGTTCATGTTGGGGAGATCTAAAACATCCGATTCATCTACTGAGAAGCCTACTGGAGAGATATAAATTGAATACAAAGGATTTACATAGTCTTTTTCATAGATTTTGGGAAGTCTTATGATAGATCCTAAGAGTTACTCTGTATGGTATTAGAGAACAAGAACGTCCTTATTGCCTACATCAATACTATCAAGTCAATACTATCAAGCATATGTATGAGAGTGCAAACATGAGCAAAAAACTCTTAGAGGAATGACAGATTATTTTTTTATCGCAAATTCTACATCACAGTCTGCTCTGAGTCCTTAATGTTTCTGGCGAGGGATGAGCTAAGAAGATATGTTTAGGAGGGGATACCTTGGTACATGCTCTTCACAAAGAATAAATTCAAGTAATGAAGAGCGACTCTAAAATCGAGGAGTTTCAAATAAGGTGATAAAAAACAGAGCATATCAAATGCAAGTTCAATATAAAATAAGTGATAAGAATGTATAATAACACTTATGAGCAAGGGTTACGAAGTCAAAACTTCAGATATCTTATTTAAATTATGCAAAAGGATGAAGAATTAGATAAGGATGTCGCCATATAATACAAGTGGGATGGCAGAAATGAAGAGGTGCTTTCGGTGTTCTATGCAATCCTAGGGTACCATTAAACTGAGGAGAAAGTTCGATAAAATGGCAGCGAAGCAAGCAATGATTTATAAAGCAGAGCGTTGGGTAACAAAATATCAATATGTTTAAAGTTAAGCCTTATAGAGATACGTATCCTGCACTGGATGAGTGAGCGTACAATCACAAATACGATAAAAATGAAATGGTCAGAAAAAGCATTATGAGTGGCACCAATTGAAAGCAAAATGAGGAAAAAAATCTGTTTACGATGTTTCGGCATATATAAAGCAAAGACCTCTAGAGTGCCAATTTGCAGATGCTAATCATTGGCCATTCATTCCTCTTAATAAAAAAGGTATGGAGAGGCTTAAGAAGATTTAGTTGCCTAATCTAATGGAGTAATGGAGTACAATAGGTGTAAGAAGATTTAGTTCCTCTTAATCAAATGCCTTTTTTTGGCCTCGCAGAGAATATTGTTTCAGATAGAGTACAATAGCGTAGGATGCAAATAGCCGACCTAACCTAATGGAATGTGGCTTAGTTATTGTAAATTATCTGAATCCGGTAGGCGGTTCAATGTCTATAAAAGAGTTTCATGTTAGATAAATCTAATACAATAAGCATAAATATAAATAAACACCATTCAAATGTATGAAAAGATATGGATATTAAATCTTGATAAGTAAATCATAAAAATATAAACCTTCATGTTAAGAAAGTAAATTATAAAATAATAGTAAATAAAACAAAATTATCATAAAATGAACTATTTTAAGCATCATTTATTGCGTTATATTTTAGAAGAACTAACAGTTAATTTTGTCTACTGTAATATAATTTAGATGAAGAACTCAGCTCTTCTTCATATGAAGCTTAGATTTAGACGTGTTGTACTTCTAATAGGCTATTTGAATTTAAAGGTAGTCCATACAAACAAATTTAATTTACTTTTAAAGTTCTTATTATTGCTGTCATGCTTTTATACAAAAAATAAATATCAAACAAAGACACTCTTTGTATTTGGAAACTTGCATTGTGTTTGGATTACAGATACATAAAGAGAATGGAGGGGAAGGAAAAACAATTCTTCTCCAATGTGTGTTTGAATTAGAGTTTACTGTTTAGAGGGGAAGGAGAATGAGGGAGAGAAGGGGGAAAAATATGCACTATTGAGGGGTATTTGCGTTACACCCCGATTCAGAGTGGAGGGAGGGAGAACAAATGCCAAAGTTTTGTTTTCTTCTTTTCTCCTCATCCTGCCCTCGTTTTCTTTCTCTCGTTTTCTTCACGCCACCGCTCAAGTATAGCTTCCGATCGCCATTATCTCCCTCCAGTGCTATCGAAACTACTTCCGGTTCCGAAAGCAACAGTCAATCATTCTCTCTTTCAATTGGCAGATAAAGCAGGTGAGTTGTTTTTATCTGTGTCCGATTTCGAATTTGTAGATTTCATTCTTTTATTTTTTTTTGTTTTAGAATTTTTTGGCCGTATGTGTTTGTTCTACTTTTATTTATCTATTATTGTTGTTCCGATTTTGTAGTTGATATGTTCTTTTCTCTTTCTTCGTTTCTTTGAATTTTTTTTGTTGTTTGTTTCATGATTTTTCTGCATTTGGATAGAATACTACTTAATTGAACTAGCTATTGTTTGTTCTATCTGAACATTCAACAAGTTATCATGGAACAATAATAGCTAATCATTGTTCAGATAGAATACAACTTCCAGCAGACAGATAGATAGAAAGCTCAAATCCATATGGATAATAACTTGAGAAAAATAACTTTGTTGCATTATGCTGTATTGCAATAGCTTGCTTTGACAGGTATGGTTCTGTTTCAGAATGCTTTTCTCAATGCCTTATGTTGCAATATTATCTTCAACCTACAAGTTGCTATATCTCTTTGTAGTTATTGTAAAGAAACAATTTATTTGGATGCAGCACCTATTACCTCTCAGTACTCTTGCAGACAGTCTACTTTTACTTAATGAATTCTTTCATGCCTTATCAAAGGGTCGATGTATTTGGAAGGAAGCTAGCTGCATTTTTTAAAAGGACAATGTAGGTGAAAAATGAGAGAAAGGCAAGAAGAGCCATGTCAGTATAAATTAAGTAGTTTGTTAATTTAGTCATTCTACCGATGAAAGAAAAAACCTTATTACCTTGTTTTATTACGTAATTGTTTGGTATTGTATTAATCTTGCAATATGGATATGTTTTGTATCGGTAAATTTTTTCCGAAGTTGGTATTGTATTAATCTTTCAATGTGCATTGTATATGCTGGTAATGTAATATATAACTTATTGTTGTATTAATTTTAATACGTACATATGTTTTGTGTTGGTAATGCACTTCCTAGGTTGGTATTGTACTAATCATGTTAGGTGCATATTCTTTTTATTGGTAATGTATTTTTTAATTTGTTAAAAAGTATTAGATATGCACCATTCTAATTTACTGAATCCAAGAAACAGATTAGTAGTGGTGCAATATGTTCTTCAATTTAATGCCTGGGAGTTTGTATACAACAGAAATTATGGCTGTTTGAGCCAAAATTCACTATTCATATCAAAATAAACTTTTCAAGCACCTATTCAATAATTTAAAAATGAGTTAAATTTTACATGAGTTTATGAGACAAAAATATTTACAAATAAAATAGTGAACACAATTATTATAAAAACTTACATAAACAAAAAAAAGCATTTATGTCCTTTACTCACATTTCCTCTTCTATTACTTTTCTAATCCAAACAAAATTTACTCTTACACTTCTTTCCCTTTGCTAATTTATCCAAAGATCATCAAATATTTACACCCTTTTCTTCCTTCTTCTCCCTTTCCTATCCTTTGTTTTCATTCTACTTCCTCCTCCTTATTTCTATGCAATCCAAACACACCGTTAGTTTGTTGAACTTTTTATCGTATTGATATTTTATATTCTTGCTGACAAAATGTGTAGAACGGAAATTTATATTAATTTATAGAAACAAATATCAATAAAATAAGTCGTGTGCATAGCACGCCACCACCTAGTTGCTAATAAAGGGTGTTGAGATAACCAAAAAATACAGTGCTTTCTAAGAGAAAATGCTTGCGCATTTCCAATAGATATCTTCTTTATAGAAATATTATACAAAATCAAACATAATCAGAATGCATACTACTATTTGGTTGCAATGATATCTAAACATTTACTAAACGCCATAAGACTACTAGAGAGTAATACATATAATTATCGGGAGAAATCTCAAAATCCCCCTCATATATTTTTTGTTTATTTAATTTAATTGTTTACATAAAATGTAGGATAGATAGAAAAAGAAAATACAAATAGACCGATTAAGGTAAGGATGAAGAACAAGAGAGAAGCTAGACGAGAACAACTCGCAATTTCCTTATCCCATAATCTCAGAAACTGCCTAATTACAAATATCAAGTCTATATTTATATACTTCAAAATAATAAACTCCTACTAGAAAGGAATTCCTCACAAGCATAATTTCTAACAAATAACATTTTATAAATAACCTACAAACAATGACTTCAAATATAAATACAGTTATATCTTCTTTCTTCATTTGACTGTTGTAAGTTAAGTCGAACCAAATCTTGTGTTCCTAATATATATGTGGGCATATCTTTTCTAAGTACATGGCCAAAAATAAGGTAATTATTTAAATATAGATCTCCCTGCTGTCCTCCTCTTGCTCTCTGTTCTTGTCTTTCTCTTGCATACTGCTATTCTTTCTAGATTTCATTGTAAAGTAGAAATTCATCTCAGTGAGGACCACACCCATGCATGGGTTCTTGCAGATTTTCTGAATGCTAGTTGTACCTTGGGACAGGATATCCAATCCCAAAGGAGGCAAAAGTCTACCTTACCATAGCGCTTTCTACAGTTTTAGATTTGACTCTACCTTTTTAGCAAGAAATTAACATGAGGACAATTATTATATCAAAATTTTTATGTGCTTGCTAGATCTAATTTGTCAACTAAACTAATAAACTTTTGAGGATAGCTTCATCAACTAAACATATGAATAAACTATATCAGTGTTGAGTTAGAAAGCCTGAGTACAATTTGTTTACTTTTGTCGTAACAGTGCAAGGGGAATTCATTTCAAAGTGTAATTTGGTAATTTAGCTTCACCTAGGAACTAATTTAGTTCTAAATTTACCAATTTATCTCCACAAGACATACTAACCTAAATTCAATTGATATTTTGGCTTTTAAATCGAATTTGATTAATGTATCCATTTGGCTTTAGCTTGTATAATTTGACCTAAACACTAGCATAATTAAGAAAGGAAGAGAATTGAACTTGGGAAGACTAGTAGGTGTAAGTTTATTCAGGTGGTTTACACTCATTCACCTTACCTCTTACATCTTTATCCTTACCTTTGTTTGCAACCCCAATTCCTACTCCATCTCAGATGCTACCAAGTTAAACTGCATAGATGCAGTGGTCAAAATACTCATGGTCACAATACCCAAGGCACAAGGAACCTACAAGGACTTCTATTTGATAAAGTAAGATATAATGATGTTTGAAGTTTAATTTAGGTTGCAATAAGACACCCTATATCTTTGATCAATAATGTCGTTAATAGGATCCTACGGTTTACAAAACTCAAAATTAGTGAGACAGAAGAGACTAATGCATTTGTTTGTTTGAAATAAATAGGATTAAGGAATACAACTTGATATGCATAATCAAAAGATTGAATCACTTAATTCAAAGCTGAATTCTTTTTTAACTTTTTATATTCAAAACCAACCCATTGACTTATAGCTAGATATCTCTAAAGTATTGTCCTCAATTTTTCTTCAGGTATAGTAATATACTTAATATTTTGTTGATATCAGCAGCATTATTCTATACTGTTAATTATGGAGAAGAACTAACTAAATATTTGAGATGTGGGGTAACAGGAAAGAGGGCCCAACAGCATACTTATACATTCGTGAAAAACGTCTGCGAAACATTTTGAAAAAAAAGGTTAAGTATATAATCATCATGACATGAGGCAGCACTCCAAAATGGAGTAAGAACTAAAGTAGAAAATAGGGACCATCGATCCCAACCTTATTCGTTTACCCAACTTAATTTGAACTACTTACTAAAAATATAAGATTCCCTATATGGTTTACATTTGTGGACCTAGCTGCATGTTCTACTTTACAGTATTTCTTCCACCTAATCAGTAACTCCTTTTACTTAGAATCATTTTTATTACCCTTTACTCGTCATTTCGTCAAGTATAGTGGCTGAATATTCGTTTTCCTTTCCTTCTACCCTTTTTCTGCTTGCTTCCTCACTATCTTCGTCTCCTTCTACTCCAACAACTAACACTCTTATTGAATAGTGTTGATTCAAATCTAAATTCTTTATAAACATTATGCACAACAAGTTGATTAAAAGTCTTTTTATCTTCAAATTAGTAGTTATGAAATGTAGAAAATACCATTAATATTAGTTTGACAGTGGTAATCACCGACGCTTCTCTTTGTTTGGGCTAAAATTGTAGAGTGAGCTACATTTTATGATTGCGGTAAAAGTGCCCTATCTAGAATGAACATTAGTATGCTTTAACAATATCAAACACTTGTGCTATGCTATGTTTCTTTTGCACGCCAGCTTTAACATTAGTGCCTAAAGTAAGCCTACATAACGTATTATTTTCTACTTAGAACAAAAATGAACAGAAGAGCACTCTAACAGAGTCACCAAGAATATTTCTCCAACAAGGTTGTATCACCACAGAGTATTTTAGGGTAGACATGCTATATGCAAAGATTCACTGACCATACGACATCATTTTATTATCAACACAGTGTAAAGAGCCTGAGTTTATTGTTTTTATTTGTACAAAAACGAAAGCAAGCATTCTATCAGAGTTGCAAAGCTTATTTCCTTCAACTCTATCACATCTGATATGTTTTGCAAGGTTATGCATATTATATACAAAGATTCAATCACCATAAAAATTTTTACCAATAAAGCAATGTAAATAGCCTCTGTAAGATATACTCCATGAGATTCAACATAGTAAGTAGAATGAAGTCTTTTAAGCTCTCTCAAGACTTGGTGTCCATATTTATTGGATATAGGTTTTCGAGTATTAAAGTGAGAACTTCTTTTGAATATTACATATCAAAATTGTAGGCTGGTGGATATTACATATTAAAATTGAAAGGTGTTTGTCTAATCTGGGGCAAGCTAGAAAGAGTCTAATTTCATAGTTTGGATTTTTATTTGTATAGAATTTATTTTAGGTTATGTTAGTTCCTAATCACATAAGTATAGTTATAGAAGAACAGAAGGTCGTTGAGCCTACTTAAAGAGATATACGCCTTATTTCCATAATCAATTAATGAAGTTTTGAGTTCTATTCCAAGAATAAGGAGATGGGGGCTCTCTCTTACAAGTCGTAGGTTCTATAGAATACTAATATACTTTAAGCACTCTTACTGACACGAGTCAATGTTGCGAGATGGCCCAAACTTCTATCAGGTCCAACAATTTCAAAGTTTTTGAACTAGAAGATCCAATGTACCTTTCTGAGCTACTGCATGGCTTCATGATCATCTCATTGGATAATTGATTATGGTGCTTCTTTTCATATGACAAGTAGATCTTAAGTTATTTGTTACCCTTGTGAGCTCTCATGAAATGGATATGTTCACATCAACAAATGTGCATCCCTTAGACATAAGCTTAGATATTATGTTATTCAAGTTTAATTAAAAAAGACATAGTTAAGATCTAGTTAGATCTCCTCTCTTGAAATGGAAACTTGTAACACTAAGTGCCAACTTAAGAAACTCCATCAATGTGTAGTATGATTACCAAGAAAATCGTTGCCATCTTTGCGTTGGTTTTTGTTATTTAAGAAGTCCTATGTTTCGAGGGAGCTAGTTAAGGAATCACAATTTCCCTAACAGAATTTTCCTTTATTAATTTGGTTACTTTGCTTGACAGTTTTGATCTAAGTTAAAACCCAAGCTAGACTTTCTAACTTTTGTGGGCATATCCTACTTTCTAGGTGTGTGGACACTGTAATGTAGAAAAGCAAGAGAGAGAAGACGATAGACAAGATAAGAGTTTTGAAGAAGAGAGTGCTAAAAATTAGAGTCAATAATTCAACCCTTTTTTGATTGTCTACAATGACCAAACAATCCCTAAAAATCAACAATCTACTGCAATCAAATATACCCCGCTGAAATTTGAAAAGATGATATTCTAAATAAACTAAACTCTTATATGAGGTAGGATACCTGTGTTCAGAAATCCACCTTAAGATAATACTTCATACACTTTGTCTCCTTGATGTGCAACTTTGCTTTTAGTGTAGGACATTGAAACATAGATGACTTTTATATAGAATTATTTTTTGGGTTTGTAGAATCTAGTTCTCGTCAATTAAGGATATCCAGAAAGATAGTTTAATTTATGTTTTGGATCTTGATTGTTGAGTTCATAGTCTTAAACAATGTTGTTTCTCTTTGTAATAGTAGTTTTTAGAGAAGAAAATGAACTAAAAAGTAAAACACATTACCTTGATATGCGCTTTGGTGTTTCTGCAACATCCCAAGAGCAAGATGGAGCTTCAGCTGATTTCTTTGTCCATTGTAAAAGATTTGTTGAACGCTTTTCAAATCCTCGACTAATGTTTTTCTTCGACCATCTTGTCATAGTGACACGATCGTCCACTGGGACGTCCCTAACTTCTAACTTGCAAAATTTGTTGTCTAGCTCCACTACAGGGCAAGCTAACGACATGGAAGGTGAGATGGAAGGTCTTCTGTTTGGTGAAGAATTGCAGCTTCTTTCTGGGCTCATCTGTGTTGCCATATCTTTTCTTAAGATTGGAGGGGAAGCTCTGGTACCAACTTCTACACTACCTATTTTCTCACCTACAATAAGATGCAATTATGTAAACACACTAAATTGTTAAAAGAATAGATTAATGTTATACTAATCAAGTGAAGTACAACTAACAAACAAATAAAAGATTTCGAGAAGAGTACACTGGAAAACAAACTGTATTCAAATAAGACTTTTAGGCATTCAAAGTCCCTCTAAAATGATAAATGAAAATAATTTGAAAATATAAGTGCATCTAGGTTTGATTCCTAAAAGTGAGGGAAGTATAATTAATAAAGACATCCATCCATTGCACAACTCTCTACAAGGCATCAAAAGAATATCTAAGTCAAAAATTTTGTGCATCACAAACTGCATTCATTATGAACTTACACATTTTACATATACTTCCACTACTAAAGATACGGCTATACCATTCCTGTTACTGTAGATACAAGAATCAGTCTAAACACCTTTACAGTGTGTTTGTTTATCACGAGTGTTATACAATTATAGGAATCAGATTGAGTTCTTTCTTTCGCTATTGTTTTATACATGAAATAAGCAATTCGGATCCTAATTCCTCTTGCAGTTACAATTCTAGGATTAACCGCTTATTGAACCGTGGCCTTCTTCTCAAAAGCATATTCCAAATTTGCGATATCCTTGGCAATAAACTCACTAGAATATTTCTATAACTTCTGAATGTCCAGCATTCAAGAATTCTGTACACCATCACTACAAGCTATAGAGCTATAGTTGGCATCCAACCTTTCTAATTTATCTTTAAGTTTCCCTCTTATGTTTTCTTGTTTCATGTTTCAACCTCTATGATTATGTTATATCTTTTCTTTTTTGTTTTCTCTTTCCTGTCTAAAATAGTTTTAACTATTCTTCTTATTCTGTTTGATTGTATATTTCTCTATCTTCCATTAATAATCCTCCTTTTATTTTCTTTTCTCTCCATTCATACTTTGTTTTCTTTTTGCACTTTCTTTATATTGTAATTTCTTTGTTTAATGAATTGTCTTAACTAACCTCCGTTGCTTTTTCTACCTTCTAGTTAATTTTCATGCTTTTGTTACCTTTTTCTCAATTTTCACTTGGCTTTGTAGCTCTTTAGTTTTCTGCTTTTTTTCTTTATCTTGTTTTCTACTTATTTGGAATTGTACTTTGCTTGTTTTCTACTTTCTTTGTTATATTAATTTCTCTTCTTTCTATTCTTTCCTGGTACTCTATTACATTGCTAGCTTTGTTGTATTTGATGTGACGCTTATATGTGGGCATTTTAATGGGCTGAAAATTTTAGGATTTTTTGGCCTAGCACAAACCATAGTCAAACCAAGGTTGACAAACAAAGGAGTAAAAGATAGAAAAGTAGACAAAATTCAAGTTTGAGAAAATGAACAAGGAAGAAGGGGTCGTTTTAAAAAAAAGTGTTTTTGATGAAAGGTGCTTTTGGTGGATTTCTTTTTTGGGAACAAGCTTGACCTTTTTAAGCTTAAAAAACACAATAAAATTATACATATATAATTTTCTGGGTACAATTCATCTATGTGATCTAAATTTTAAAAAAGAAAATTGTATAGCCAAAAAAAAATTTTGGGCTCTATCGTGAAGTACATTTGGAAAAGGCACCCAAAACGCACTACCAAACATGCCTGAAACTAGAACTAAGAAGAGAAATACAGACGATCAACTCATAACTTTATTCATAACTCAAAAAGTGATCAAGTACAAATAACAAGTCTATGTTTTAGTCTTCCAACTAAGAAACTCCTATAATTACTAACAAATAATCTACTGTATCTACTTGAATAGGTAACACTTTGGTAAAAATGTAATTACTCAATTGATGCATTCTGATGCATCCAAACTAATTATGTAATTACTCAATTGATGTCAGTTGAATAGGTAATACTTTGGTAGAAATGAAAACTTAATGGCTCATAAAGTGCTCTCCTATTTGTTGGATCCACATCTATATACATCTAAACTCAAATCTTCAATTTTTTTCTTCAAAACCTGCAATCATCTAAATTAAATAACAAGCTTCCATCCTCTCCAAAATTGTACCTTGTTTCTCAAACATCCTATCAATTACTGCCTTAATATCCCTTTTTAAATATTCCTTAAGCAAATCTAGATTTTCCTTAAATGAATGTAGATGGAACATATCTTAACTAGGATGCTCGAATTGTATAGAAACTATCTCTTTGAATAGAATGAACCAAATTGGATCGGAATGGTTTGATAGAACCAAATTGATCTTGTTGAACTTGGATTGATATGGCTGAACCGATTTGGTCTAATAATTTTAGCTGAATGAAATGACCTGGTTGAGGCAAGTGGATTTGATTGTACAGAATTGATGTCGATCAGCCAAACTACCAAACCTACACTTGTGATCAACGTTAATCAAAGATTTTATTAGCCAGAAGTGCAAAAACCCCAACAATTGTAGCTTGCCTTGCATCATTCCCACGATAAAATGTAGCTGGAGTAGGAGGGAGCAGGATTCAGAGCACCATCTACTACTGACAGGAGTTCGCGAGGAAGATGATTAGGGAGGCTCCAGTTTTGGCGTTACCAAACCTACGCTTTCCATTCGAGTTGGAAGCTTATGCATCTGGCCATGAAATGACACTATCTTGATGAAGGATGGAACACCAGTAGTTTATAACTACGTGATGTTTCAAGGCCCATGTTAGTGTTGAACCTTAAGAGATATGTTTTAACTAAAACTGTAGTTGCTGGAAACTTAATTCATCTAAGGGTGTCTCTATGCAATACCCTTATTACATAGATTTCATTGGAGGGCTGCTTCGGTAAAATGGTGCATCTATTCAAGCATAAAGACGTTTCTTGAAGAAGATGCAGCTAAGTTCAACATGCATGGATCCACTTTGGATTTCCTAACTCAATTATTTCTACTCCAGACAACCATCTTTTGTCCATTTCTAGAAGCCATTATAGGTAATCATGGATACCAAATTGAAGCTCGGCACTATTCTCCATCTACAGACAAACAACCAAAAATAACCAGACAAAGGTTATGAACTGCAATTTGGTGCATTTGTTCTAGCTTATAATTCTGAATAGCCACTAGATTATGCCAGGAGTCTCAATGATTTCATAAAAGTGTCAAAAGGTTCCTCCTGGTTTACTTCATTACCAAATTGTTCCCAAATTTTTCCTTATAGTGCAAAAGAGTCTGCAGGATTTACTTTATTACCATATGAGCTCTAAAGTACTAATTATGGTGCAAAAAAGTCCTCAGGATTACTTTATTACCATGTGATCCTAAAGGTTTTAAATATGTTGTAAAAGAGCCCCCGCCATTTCTATTCTATCGAACAATAGTGATGAAAAATTATATTTTTTCATGCATTCCTAATTTCTCTTGACATGAGCATTTTGGTATGAAGAAAATAATTTCCAGATTGATCATCATTGATGCTATTTGACACAAAGAAAAAACAGCGATTATAGCTTACCATATCTACAATTTGTATATAATAGAGCGATTCGTAGTTCTACACATTGTGCCCCTTTAGAAGAATGTTTGAGCTACTTACCGCAAAGCCTATTCGACTTTGAGTTAGTGAGTGCTATTCATAAGAAAGGAGGTAAGAGACACTTCCAGAGCTTAATGTTTACTTGATGGCATTAGGCAGGTTTTAGCAACAACTGGAAGAGCAATTCTGCAGAGATACAAGGAGAGGCATGACTGATACCATGTCTCCGGAAGGCGACATGGTTTGGCTTCATCGTGGAAAGGTGAGACTGCAGAGAAGAGGGTAAGCAGTTACAATGCTATTTAATATAGGCTTGTCATAATACAGCATCTTATCAGTGATAGCGTCTTCTGGTTGGATTTGCTACCTCAAATGGAGATGTATTCAGTTATCAATACAGAGACTCTGAAATTATTCGAGCCATTGATGCTAGACAAACATAAATGTGAAAGTGAGTACGACCCACAGTCAATAATATACAGAGGATCATGAGGAGCCACTAGCAGCAAGTTCATTGTGGAGTATAAGTCTATCTAGACCAAGAGGTACGATGGAGCCCCCCATATCGGTTGCCAAATATAGCTATCACCAATGCAAATGGGACACTCGTAAAGAAGGGGAACAATAGTTTACCTAACTTCAGTTCTAATTTTGTAAAAGCGAAATCCCAAGAAAAGGTAGGACCTATTATCCAGGTGGATCTAGAGCCATGCTGGGCCCATCATTCTTCTGAGTAGGCTCATTTAGACCTTTTTTCAGGTTTATTTCCCCTCCAAATCAGTTAGTCAAAAAAACAAAATTTGTGATTTTGAAAAAAATTTTGGTCAGAGGTATGTCGCTTTATACAGAATTTGCTGATGCAGCAGGAGACATCTTATGCATTACTGAGGTTATACTAGACTGGGTTTTTTTTTTTGAGGGTAATTTTGGTGAATTTGTACCATGCTTTAGTAGTAAGATAACTGATTGAATTCTGGTATGAATTAGTATGGTAGTGGACAAAGTTGGACCAAAAAGAAAAGTTTTGAGGCTTTTTATAGAAGTTTTCCCTCTTTCATTATCTTCTACCCAAACTATAGTTTTCTTCAATGTAGAGTGTTTGTCGTGCCTCTATGTGGATCAACAAATTTAAGGCTTTTTAGTGGTTTCATATGTGACTCCTACTTATGATTTAAATACTCAACAAAGGTTTCAATTATTTTTACAATATTCTTTTGAACGTCAACTTCTTCATAGCTTAATAGTCTAATATATCTATTATATGTTAAAAGTAGTCTTCGGAAGCCTAACATGGTTACAAGTAAGTAAAAGTTTCAAAACATTAATCGTAAATAACTATATCTCATTTCTATCAAAAGGTTAACACGACCTCACTTTGTGAAGCTGGAAACTCCTACAATATAGACATGGCTTTTAAAATGAACAATTAGTATTTAAAAGGACTGATATATATATATATTTGTTCATAAATGGTTTGCGTTAACCTCATTCAATTAAAACTCTTTGACTCCCAAAATGCCTAAACAAAGGTCTTGCATCCACTGGTTTTGAGCGTTTCACATTAGGGAAATGAAATGACACCTGAGTTGATCCCTTTAACTAAAGTTGATGTCTTCGACTAACTAAGCTTCCTAACTAGACAGACTAAGGGCGTCTTTAATTGCATGCGAGTGAGTTTTGGAAAAATGAGTTTTGTGAAAGTGAAATTCGATGAGAAGTGACGTTCGGTGAAAGTAAAATTCGGAGTGTAATTGAAACACGTAAAGTGAAATTTAGAGTTAAATTTTGATAGAAGTGGAGTTTGGTATGGAAGCGGAAGTGAAGTTCGAGTGATAATTAAAATACATGAAGTGGCAGATCTTAAAATCTGGAAGGAGAAACTAGAGTTCTTTGTAATTGAAGCATACCCTAATTTCTTCTTTGGACCATGTTGACCATGAATATCTTAATATTGTATTGGCTCAACTCATATTTGTTCCTTCTCCACTAGTTTTTATGATGATAGTAATGACGAAGTTTTCATTAGTGAATTTCAAGATCGATGCTTCATCAACTACATGCAAACTCAAAAGAAATTGGTGTATTTTGAAATTTTCGAAATGGTGCATGTTGTAATAATGAAAATTTCACCAATTGTTATGGGTGTAACATATGTGCACATAGCAAATCCAATAATAGGTGGCGGCACAGATCACTAAAGTAGTTACCATGTCCTTCAGATAGCTACCATCTGATTCTCATTCCTTTATTACTAATACTCTTTCTCTTCTATTTCAAAATAGTTGTATAACCCTTCAATTTATAAAATACTGAGAAAGCTGCCAACTTGGCATTCTTGTGGGACCTTCTCATAGGCATTTTGGCTACACCTGCAATCTCCATCATTGCAGCTAGGATGAGCGGTAATAGTGATCTATTTTAAGGAAACACAATGTAAATAAATGTTGAACGCTTTGGTCTATAATTTTTTTTTCACTTTATCAAAGCATTTAAATGGTTAAAATAAGCTAGATGAGTGCATGCTCTTTCAAAAAAGTATCTCGTCTGTATATTGCTTTTAGTATCTCCCCTACACTTGCATAGATGTAACCTAAAGATACAATGAAGGAGATCTCTAGCAATTAATGAGATTGTTATAAGACGATCATCTGGCTTCTAATGTATGATGGATTGGCACTCTAATTGCAAGTATTAACAAGAGTACCACTTTTTGAGATACGAGTTCAAATCCTTTGATACTTATTGATTTTGTGCATATATTAGATGCATACACTTTTTGTAGGAATCTTCTAACATTAGGAACTCGAGAGTCGCATGAACTGTAACCAATTCTAAGGCACCACACATAAAATGGATGCTGACAGCATCAACTTGTCATCAAAGATCCTAACAAAGCATATACGCCATACGAAATCAAACAAAACAGGAACGATATATGCATTTCTGATTTCAGTACAGCCTACAACCAAATGAAGAAGCTCTTATGTATAGATTGAAGTTTGGAAGGCATAATTACCTAACAAGCATATGAACTTAATCACATTGCAATAGTGAACTTCACCGAGAGTTCACAGGGATGGAACTTTGTGTTGCTAGCTCTCAAGTTTCCAAAGAGAATAATCTTTGCGCTAAAGAATATTATGAAATGTATTTATAGTGTAAACCTTCCACAGTCTATGTTCTTCATTTATTAGTAGCACTTGCACTAGTTACTAGATGCATAAAGGAAACCATCAAAGAAGATAAGCACAAGCATGCCAAAACCATGTTGGAAGCCAATTTAGTTTTGTCACCAAGCAAATTTGTTTTGTTCGACTTCTACCTCTAGACTCAAGGAAATAAGCACAGCCTGCCAAAACCCTTGCTAGATGCCATGTAGTTTATAGCATTACGTACCACATCATATGTTTCCTAACTTCTAGCTCTAGCATCGTCAAACATATTTCATTGGCTAATTTCAAGTTTAGAAGTAATAGTTTCCACATATAAAAAGTAGAACAAAGATTTAAGTGACTTGGGAATAAGACAACACATGCATAACAGTTCACAGCAGGTCAAGTATGCAATATGCAAGATCTTTCCACATGAACGAGCATGTCATAATCAAAATGGTATGCATCATTAGCAGCAACCTTCCTGACAAGTAAATATAACTTCATGTATGGCCAAGTCCATACTCACCCTGAGAACTAGGTAAGGAGGAGGATGATTCGAGCAACACATCTGACCATCCATGAACGCTTGCAGACCGGACTACGTAAGGCTCAGTGCTAGTAGAATAAGATCTCCTACCACCGTCAACATCTATGGCTCTTCCAACACCTTGTCCGCTAGCTCTACCACCGCTACCATGACAACAACTTCCACGATTTGCCACTAGAACTCCCGCCAGAAAAGGAGACCCAGTTGTGAAATTTGCTCTTTCACTATCATAGCAGGAGATTAATGGCGAAGCAGACAACGAAGAAACTCCAATTCCAATCCCTCCTGGAGCCCCTAAAGGTCCACTCTTTGACTTGGGACGCCGGTGGTGTGGTGCAATGGCAGCTTGCCTGACGCTCCCATCAAGAGAAACAGGGCTACAAATCCACTTCTCGGCATCCTCCCATTTAGACGGCAATGGCCGACCATTGCCAAAAGGGAAAATAGAAGTGCTAGTAGCATACCTCCTGCTGCTGTTAACCGGTAATGGAACACGTTCAGAGCTCCAGCCCTTCTGGTAAACTGAACTCACTCCAACAACCCCATTGTGCTGGTAATTAGGCGTTCCAGGGCTTGGAACAGTATCAGATCTGCTGCGCAATGATGCAGCTGAACCCCGTCTCATGCCTGCTAGTTCACCAGGAATGAACCTTGGAGACAGCAATGTCACATCAGAAGCAGTAGCAGGTGTGTTAAGGTCATCAAGTGAGGCCGTCCTCCTTCTCCGGTGCTTCTTGTCAGACAGGTAAGCCTTAGATGTGATCCTTCTGTTTTGACATTCTGAAAACCCAAAGGAGAAGCAAGCTATCACTCAAACTTTCTCTTTAAGAACACAACACTAATATTCCTCCATTTGTACCTCTGAGAGCATTGGAGAAGGAATGCTTGGCTGGGTCTAGCAACTCTTCATCTTCTTCTCCATTGTCTTTCTGCTGCTGCTGCTCTACCTCTTGTTGTGGGCCTGGTTCTATGAAAAAGCATGAATAGTCTCAATAATGAAGTTGAACAAGGCAGAACAAGCAAAGTGACTGATAATGAATGACGAAAAGGCAGGCAAACCTTTTGTGGTCTGAGACACATAGCTGGTTTTCATCGTGGCCCCAATTTGATCACGTCCCGCCAAGTTCTGTTTTGAGATCCCAAAACTTTTTTAAACGAGAAAAGAAAACAAAACAAGATTGAGGCAGGAAGACAAAAGTTAAAATAGATCAAACGCAAAAGTGTGTAAATTAAAAAAAATCTATCTTTTACCGCATCCCAGAAGACAAAAAACAGCCATGGAACAACAAGAAAGCTTCAAAAAAGAAAAAGAAAAGAAAAGAACTAACCAGTCTAACTTTTTGTATTCTTCTTCATCTTTTTTATTTTGCTTTTTCTTTTTTTTCTTTTTTTTTTTTATCACAGGAATACTGGGGTCTTTGTCTTGATTTTGAACTTCGAAATATAAAAAAGTGAGTAGTTCTAAAGTCAGAAAAGTTGAGCTTGCTTTCACACCCATCAACATTACAATACACTATTCATTAGAGGAAAGCAGAGGAGAGGGAGATGACCGAGGACGAAGATGAGGAGCTGGTGGTGGGCTCCGTAGCCGCCGTTTTCTTTCGCCGGGAGTGACGGTGCTCTGCTGTCTTTCTCCAGCGAGGATGGCGGTGTTCCGGCAGTTGGAGAACTACCTCGGGACGCGTCGGCATTCGGCAAATTGTCACATTCTCTTCCTTGAGATTCCTTTTTCCTGCTCGGCTTTCAGTTGAGGGAGAGTGCCTGATGGGTGGCTTCACTTGACTGCTGCCCAGAGACGAGCTAAACTATGAAGAAATTCTTGATGACCATATTGTCCCTATGATGGTCGCTAAACACACGGTTATAAGGGTGAAGAAGTAGTAAAAGACAAACTCCCACTAATGTTTTTGAGTGAAAATACTGAGAAAGCTTGAGAGATCTCTGACTCAAGAAGACATTAATTAACAATATTCAATTTGGTGCCAACTGCCAAGCTCATGCTTCGCATAGCTTGTTGAGCAGTTCAAACCTAATAAACTTTTTAAAGTCGTGTTTCAAATGTCCGTAGCTAAATTTCGTGAAAGTAGAAAATAAAAAAAAGAGTTTTTTAAAAAATAAAATAAAAATAGAGTTCAATATTTGTGTTTCAATAGGTTTTGAAAGTGTGTTAAAAATTGAAAGATATAATTGTGTTAGAAAGTATATAAATAAGAAAATTGAAACTGAAGTTTCGCATGTAAAAGTGAAGTTCTGAGTTTCTTATATAATTGAAACATATGAACTGTTTGGAACTGAAAATCTGGCGGTAGAAAATAGAGTTACAAATGTTTGAAACACGCCCTAAGCAACTTTGCGTCGATGAATTTTAGAAAAACTACCCTGAAAGGGGTGGGTGAAATCGCAATAGTTACTCGTAATTATTTACTAACTATTAAATGCTATATGGTTAGCTTGATAACAAACTGGATACCAAACTTAAAAGCAATCCAAGTACACAATCATACTTCATGATTACTAGACATTTCATGAACTTATTGCTTCCTAATTTATTACTTCTTTCAGTTTAGTTTATTATACATTTTTAGAAACCGCTTGTCTCATAGCACCAAAAGAATTTGGGCAAGACCTCCAATAGTTTGTTTATACTTAAAATGTGCATTTCATCCCTCTCATAAAGACTTACATTTTTCTTAGACCACAAAATTAGATTAGCTCCGAAGTAGTAGTGGAGGCCCAAAAAAATGGTGCCCGAAAGAAAATGAACTAGCTAACTTTGTATGTGGACTCTACTTTAATTAGACCGAGTTGGGCTCTAATTTGGGAAGCTTAAATATTCACATTCTTTAACCGTCTTATATTAGTAGAATATTGAAAAAGACATTTATATATGTGAATGCTAATTCCCAAAAGATAGGCTAATCATTTTAATAGAGGCACATGATTCGTTGTGTGATATGAGAGGTCGATAAATTGGAGCCATCCTGCGTGTCACCGGAGGAGAAAATATTACATCTTCAAATTAGGTTAGATTTTGGCTAATAGTAGAGGGGTTAAGGATGGTACTACAGTGAATAATAAGCTACCTAATTTAGTAGGTGGACCAACGCCACGTTCGGACTAGACCAAGTTGGATTGATTTAGTGGGCTTAACAACCCACGTCCTTAGAAATATTTGAGAGTGCTTAAATCACGAGCTTTTCTAAAATGAGCTTATTTTGGACTATTTGAAAAACGAGTTTGACTTTTTTTACCTTAAAAAATTACACATATCAAAATTTTATGGTTTATAATTTACTATATAGGCTAAATTTTTTTTTAAAAATTTAAAATACTAAAATTTTTCATATTCTGGGACAATCAGCTCTAAACATCCCCTTAACCCCATCGACTTTGTGCTGAAAATTATTTGCTTACATGTGAAAAGATGCTAACCCTAAGTGCTTGACCAATCATTTTTTGTATGGAGACTCTATTGTTTTATATTATTGAAAATCTGAAATATTTTTAGTGATAATCAATACTTAAATGTATACTAGAATACGAACCTTATGTTTATTGTAAGCAACAACAACAAATCTTTAGAAAACTCTAGCTGACTAGAAAGAAACTGAATTTTATGACTAGATTTTGCAATATAGAAGTTTGGTTTTGGCAGGTTTTCTAGAAGGAATTTGAACGTGAACCTAATTAAATGTAATAGAGATATTTGTATCACTTATTTTAGTTCTAATTGAGTTTGAGCAAAATTTTTTTTAATAACTAATACTCCTAGATACAAAGAAGGAACCCATTAAGAAAACGAGTTCAAAATTCTACAAGAAAGTTCGTTGAATATGGATTGAAATTATATTTGATTGCTGAAGATTTCTAAAGAATCCCATTAGTTATTAGTTTTCCTGAAGATTTTCAGAATAAATTCGAATATAGTAAATTTAATGTAGATTAATAGCATGAAACTTGTATATTAGATAAGATTTTGGTAGATGTTCGAAGCTAGATCTTAAGGACATAATATACAAGTTTCATGCTATTAATCCACATTAAATTTACTACAAAATTTGCTAGATATATCACTAGAATAATCTAGTGAAATTGCCAGAAGGAAGAGTCTAAAGAAGGAATTGAAAGAGTTCATCAGCATAAGGAGTTACAAATTGAATCAAACACTGATTCTATCCATTGATATAGATAGTATGCAAGTCAGTCAGTTAGTGAAGATCAAGGAGAGTATGCATGCTCAAGTTTGCAGTAACAATTTATAGATACATCGAGGAAATAATAAGGCCGAATAAAGGGTCGAGTATATAGCTGACATGGTCAAGCAAGTGGCTGTTGATTGAGTCCAAGTTCGGAATCTACTTGTGATTAGTCCTAACCAATACGGATGCAATCAGATCACAAAGACTACATTAAGAATCAATAAAGGTGAAGATTTATTGGTTTCCCTCAAATGTGGAGGACTAAAATTGTTCATTTTTTATACTGTAGTCTCTAAATTGTGATTTCCAAAGCTAAAGAAATGAAAATAAGAAAAAGGGTACAAGAATCGAGAGAGGTCTTGGAAGGAACAACGGCTGCTGTAGCCAGAGAAGGAAAAAGGAGAGGAGAGAGAGAGAAATAGAGAGAGTTGAGTTTTCTTCTCCATCCTTGCTGCAGTCACCCTCCTGCTCCACGTTGCAGCCGGCACTTCGCTGCTCCTTGTCCGCTGCCACGCTGCTTGCTGTTTGCTGCCGCAAAATCATCCCTACTGTTCTATCGGGGAAAGTGAGAAGAAAAGGGAGTAAAAGAAATCTCTTTGCTCGATTTCATCCTCCTCAAACTGTAGTAATCTAAACCTCTCTTTATTATTGTGGTTTGAACGTATATGTAACTTTAGCATTCCAACTAGAGATGACATAATCCTCTACTTATGAATTAGAGATTAATTTGTACTTTATTAGAATTGAGATAATAGAAATTGTGTTTGCGTGTAATTATTATAGTTGAATTACATTTTAGTAGTTGATATCTATTTTATTGCATGATAAATGGTAGATTTATTTCGTAGGTATTTGCTACAAGTTGTTATCACTCTATCAAAGTGGTATTAGAACTAGTTTGTTGTGTTGAATTTTTTTTTGCAATCAAATGAATAAGAGTATAGGTGAAAGTATGGTAAAGCTCACCTCATCTAACTACTCAATATACAAGCCACATATGGAGGATCTACTTTATTGTAACAGCATTTACAATCCAATTGAAAGGGACAATGGTAAGTCGAATTCCATATTTGAAGCTAATTGAGAGAAGTTGAATCGCAAGACCATTGGATTGATCAGATAGTGGATCAATGACAGTGTCTTCCACCATATATCCTTAAAGACAGATGTTGGAAAAATTATGGATAAAATTAGAGAGCTTCTATGAAAGGAAGATAGCTCAGAATAAGGCATTTCTGATTGGAAAAATTATAGGCATGAAGTATAAGGAATGGAGCTCCATGGCCGAACATTTGAGTAAATTCAAAAAAATGAAGTGAGCTAGATTACAGGCATGAGCATAATACTAATTAATGAGGTATAAACTCTCCTATGTTTTTAGTTCCTTACCAAACAGTTAGGAAATTCTAATCGTCTCACTCAACACTTCAGCTGCAAATAGTAAAGTAACAATGCAAATGTCAAAAACAACATATTGGATGAGGAGACTAGAAGGAAGGAATACAGCATTACTTATAAATCTGAAGCATTTGTGTAGGATCGGATTTTCAAACTAAATGATTGGCCAACCACTTAAAAGTTAGCATCTCCCACATATAAGCACATATCACTCCAGCGCCTAGTCAATGTGGGATTATCAAAAAGCGTGGATTATTAAGTCAACCAAGCTATGACCACTTGGCTTAGCCAAAGCGAGTTGTTGGCTCACCTCCGACTTAGTTAGCCCGTTTTTTATTTAGGCACTACCATAGGCCCCTACGCTACAAAGTCAGACCTAGCGAACCATACTAGCATGTTTTTCACTCGTATCTACCAAGATCTTCACATTATTAACTTAGACCTACCTAACTTAAAGGCCCAACAATGTCCCCCCAATAACATGCTGGGTGACTCCACCCATTGGGTTCTGATACTAATTGTATAATCGAATCCTTAAGGTAAAATGATTGGCCAACCATTTAGGAATTAATATTTCTAACATATAAGCACATGTCCATTCTAACACTTAGCGAAATTGGGACTATTAAAGGGTGTGTGTTATTAAGCTCACCAAACAATACTCTATTGGGCCTGCCGAAGGTGATTGCTGGCCCATCTCCAAATTAGTTAGCCCATCTTTCATTAATCTCCAAACTAGCTCGTTTTCCTCTCGAACCCATCAAGCTTTTTATGCTACAAGCTACCCTAACTTGGAAGCCCAACACATTGACAGTTGATAGTAAGGGGAGAAGCAAGTCAACACACAGCACATCTACACATTTACCCTATATCGATTGAAAAATTCAGTCAATAACAGGACGAAATTAGTCGGTAAAGAGTATTACCGACTGAAAAAGTCTAAGTCGGTATTTGGCCGGCAAAACTCATCGGTAATGCGTTTACTAACTAACAAATAAATTTTGTCAATAAATTACTGTATATTGCCAACTGATTATTTTAATCGATAGTTTAAACAAATTACCGACTCAAATAGTTAGTAAAATCAAATTACCGATTGATATTTTCAGTGGGTAAATTTGAATTGTCGACTAACATATCAGCGGGTAAAATCAAATTACCGACTAAAATTTCAGTGGGTACATTTTAATTACTGACTGAAATTTTAGTGGGTAAAATTAAATTACCAGCTACAATTTCAGTGGGTAAATACAAATTATCGACTTTAACGTTTGGCGGTTAAATTTTAAATTATCGACTAATCGAAAATTCAACATTTCTACTAAAACTTGTTAAATTTAACTTTATGCACTAATATTACAAAAACATTCATGAAAATAGTAAACAACATTCAATATATATTATCAAAATTACACAGCATTCACCAAAATGTTTATACATTCATCAACATTAATATTCACCAATATTTATACTAATAAATTTATTAACAATCACAAATATAGTGATGAATCTGTTAAAAGTTATAGCTTCTGCTCTTGATCCTTAACTATGGTTGCATCCTGCAAGTGAAACAATCACAAGCATATTAAAATAAGTTTCATTACAATCACAAATACAAAATCAAAATGTACATACACATGGTTAAATTCCGAAATTTTGACCTAAACGTTCTAAAATTTGACACCATATGGCAATTACTACTTTGACCATATAGTTGGCTTAGCCAAAGCATATGGTAATGCCTCAAACACAAGGTTGCTTTCGTAGAGTTAAAAGAAATCCCATTACCAAAGTGGATGTATAACGATGGGGCTAAATCATTGAATACTAGAACAATGCAGTAATAACTTAAAGCCAAATTAGTTGTAACTATTATGACAAAGTTATGGATATTCTAGTGAGAGCATACTCGATCACGCCGTCATTAAAGTTTCCATTCAAAAGCACCTCAAATTCTTAGATTTATCGCCTTTATCTTTGGTCCTTAAAGTAGTAATGGTGGTGAAGCACCAAGGCGGTCCGACATTTCGACACAAATACTTAGCAAAGAAAAAATGAACTTACTCGAACAAAATCAAGAACGAATGACCAAAAGAATCCATCAAAGATCAAAGCAAAAAAGATAGATACACGGTATGGTAGCCTTTTATCAATGAAGAATACTACCAAGTTGATAGTATACCATGTCCAAATTGCTGGAAATTGTATCTAGATGTCCAGATTGCTGGAAATGAGTGACCTTTTATTAATTAAATCATCTAGCTTTTTGGATAGACCGCATTAATGTGACTTCTTTCTCGATCGTAGCTTTTTCTCTGCACAGGTTTCTTGTTTCTACTTCCATTGCTTTACCAAGAGTATCAACCTTCCTTGACAACATTTGTAAAAAATCAGTAGTCAAGCTGGTGAAGGAATGTGAAGGGAAATACAAAACTAATGGCACTTAACGAGAATCCACCCAAAGAATATCAATGGAACTATCCTTGTCTCTCAAAGTTAGTTCCTTATCACGACAAGCCTTTGTAAAAATTTAATTATAATAAGATAGTTTTTAAAATTCCACATGCTAGCAATTTCATAATCAGCACATGATTAAGTTCCTCACAATTCTATCAATGAAATTACAATTCACAACATGAATGTATTATTTTATCAGCTAGAATCATTGCGGTCGACATAATCGAAAAACATACAAAATTTCACTAAAAACCGCCATAAACTTACAATAAAATCAAGCAGACTTGTTATTGTTCATCTCTTCTTGCGGTTGTTTCTAATCATATTACGTAGCTTATAAAGATGCAGAGATGATAGAAGAGCACGACAAGAGCGAAGATTGGAATAAGAATAGCGAATTCTTATGACGGGAAGTAGTAGTGCATGAAGTGATTGCTCTTCACAAATGGCTACACAGTAAGAGACATAATAATAAGAAGTTCAATCAATCAAGAGAAACGAAATGATTTGGCAAGAATTGAAGAAGACAAGAAGAAGAAGGAGAAGAGATTGGTTACTAATGAGAATGATAACTTAGATGGTGTAGTAGTTGAAAATCGAAACACTGATCAAGCAAAATATCAGACCAGCTGCTTTGTCTGCTAACTCCATTTCTCCCTCTCTCTCTTTCTCTCCTTTCTCTCTGTCTCCACCTCTCACAATCTCGATTGGGTTTGCGTACACTAAATAGGCGGATCATATAACTTTAGCGGTGACGAAAGAAAGAAAAAATGATGATTGAAGAATGAATAGAAGGAGGAGAAATAAATTTAGATTCTAGTGATCTAATTTTGACGAAATCGACGACTGCGAAAGTTGGCTTCACACCCACGCCGGTAAGATTGCATCTTCGATTGCTGGCGTGTCTATGATGGAGGCAGTGGCGGTCGACAAGTAGACGGGAGGTAGAAGAGACAAGGAGAAATCAAGCGGGGAGGAGAAATTCAAAGCCGGAACGAGAGAGGGAGAGACGAGCCAACCCGTGAGTAGAGAAGAAACAAAATGAATAGAGAAAGATAATGAGCAAATCTTAATCACTCTATAAATTTACTATGTACCAACCAAACTATATTCAGTCAATATTTACCAACCGAAGTACATTTAGTCGGTAACTTAGCTACTCAAAAAATTTTGATCGATAAATTTACCGACTAAAATGGGTCCAGTCAAAAAACTTACCGATTAATAGAGTTTCAGTCGGTAATTATTTAGTAAATATAAATTTGAATGAAAAATTTACCTACTGGATAGTATTTCAGTTAGTAAAGTATCTAACTTATCGACTGACTGTATTTCAGTTGGTAATTTAAAATTTTTTACCGACTAAATTATTGTCAGTGGTATTTAATAGATTTACTTACTATATTTTCTCAATCGGTATTTTTCAGTTGGTGAAACCTATTTTCGTAGTAGTGTAGATTTTGCCATTATAGTAGAAGTCAAAAAGAAAAGTTCAAGTCCGGAAGGAATATCGAATGCTATTACTGTAACAAGTTAGGGTATATAAATAAAGAGTGTAGGAAAAGAAACATGACATAGCTAGTGGATGATATAGTGAGAAGGATGAAAAGAAGAATGTTGCATTTGACGGCGAAGTCACCATCATCTACGATGAAGCATATGTTAATCTCACTAGTAAGGATTGTTGATAAGTGATCGATTCGGGTGCTTCTTTTCATATCTTTTCCAAAAGAGATCTTTTCACATCTTATATTTGTAGTGACTTTTGTAAAGTAAGGATGGCAAATCAATCGGTGTCCAAAATCATTTACATAGGAGATATATTGTCGAAAACCGACATTGAATGCAGGCTACTTCTCAAGAATGTGAGACATGTTCCTAATGTGTGCCTCAACTTGATGTATATCGGAATACTTGATGATGAAGGCTATGTGTAGAGATATGGAGAAGAAAATGGAAGCTTCCCAATGGCACTCTTGTGGTGGCAAAAGGCAAGAAGATTAGCTCTCTCTATTTTACTCAAGCAAAGGCTCTGTGCTCACTCTTGTTGATAACTCTTCCACTAACCTTTGGCATATGCGTTTAAGCCTCATTGGTGAGAAGGGATTTGGGATCCTCTCAAGAAGGAAGTACCACATTTGGATGGTACATCTCTTAAAACTTGCACTTATTGTCTTAATGGCAAGCAACATAGAGCAACACATAGATATTTTATTTCTTGAAAATCAAACCATCGAATACCTTGATTAGAGCGAGAAGCCAAAGTCTACTGCAAGAGCTTACATTGATTTGGGCCCGAGCTTTACTCCATCTATGACACAAGATGAAGGGAGAGTTATGCATGAAGAACAATGATATTGGTGATGATCATGATTCATCTCATGATGAAGTCTTGCACAAGCAATATGAACAATCTCTCCATCGACACAGCCTCAAGTGATAAGATCCAATAGAGAGCCTCATCGTTCTACCAGATATCTTCCTAGTGAATTTACTTTGATCACATATGAGGGGTGCACGAAAATTATGAAAAAGTAGTGTCACATGGACACAAAGAAGAATGGTTAAGAGTTATGTAAGAGAAGATGAATGACACATTTGAGTTGGTGAAGCTACCAAAGGCTAAGAAGGCACTTAAGAACTATTAGGTCTTCTGATTTAAAATCGAAAACATAGCTCAAAATCAAAATACAAAGCCATATTAGTTATGAAGGGTTTTGGTTAAAAAAATGTATTGATTTTGAAGAAATATTTTATCCGTTTGTGAAGATATTTCAGTCAGAGTTATTTCAGGCCTTGCCGCAAGCATGAACTTGGAAGTGGAACAACTTGATGTGAAGACAACCTTTCTATATGGTGATTTAAAAGAAGAGATTTATATCAAGCAATCGGGTTTGTAAGTTGGAGGTAAAGAGGACGTGGTTTGTAAGTTGAAGAAGAGTTTAAATGGCTTAAAGTAAGCCCCAAAGCAATTGTATAAGAAATTTGACTCTTTTATTGTCAAATCATTGATATGTAAAAACCATTTCTAATCAATGTGTTTATGTGAAGAAATTTGATAAGGTGATTTTGTGATTGTTTTGTTTTATTTGATGATCTGTTGATTGTTTGGCAAGACATTAGCAAGACTGGCAAATTAAGAAAGAGCTTAGTAAGTTTTTTTATATGAAAGACCTGGGACGAGCAAACCAAATTTTGCGTATAAAGATCACAATGACAGAAAAAGGATGAAAAGTTGTGGTTATCTCAAGAATCATATATTGAGAATGTGGACAAAAGATTTAATATGGAGAAGAAAAAGCCGGTTGGAACTTGGTCACCACCTCAAACTAAGTTCTAAATATAGCCTTTCATGTGACTAAGAGAAGGGGGAAATAGAAAAGATTCCCTATGGGTCAGCCATTGGAAGCTTAATGTATGTCATGGCATGTACAAGACTCAACATATCATACGTTGTTAGTGTGGTTAGTATTCCTTGCAATCCATAAAATGAGCATTGAAATGTTGTAAGTGGATAATTCCTTATCTTAGAGACACTTCTAAGATGTGATGTGTTTTGGAAGTGGAGAGTCGAGGTTGAAATTCACTGATGCAGACTGGTATGTGATATTGGTTCTAAAAAATTAATTTTGAACTGCTTGTTTGCTTTTGCAGGGAGAGCAATTTTTTGGCAATCTAAATTGGAAAAATGTGTTGCTTTAATACCAACGAGGCGGAGTACATAGTCAATACTGAACCTTATAAGAAAATACTGTGGATGCAAAGGATCTTATGGGAGTTGGGCATTAAATAAGATAAGGTTTTTTTTTTTGTGTTAGTCCGATTGTTATTCATCTGAACAGGAATCCAAGATTCACTCGAAGTCCAAGCATAATGATATGATGTATCATTGGATTCATAATGAATTCAAGAAGAAAACATTGCATCTTGAAAAGGTTCACACCGATGAGAACGGTGCCGATATGTTAGCCAAGACATTAACCCTGGAGAAGCATGCTGCATGTATTGTGAAGGTGGGCTTAGTGAAGCCCTCACCATCCTCCATATAGTCTAAAAGAGATTTGTTGGGTTCACTCCAATGTGGAGGACCAAAATAATTCATTTTCTATATTGCTGGACCTAAGTGTAATTTCTTAAAACTAAAGAAACAAAAATAAGAAAACAGATAGAAGGAGGAGAGAGATTTTGAAGGGAACAGCACTGCCACAGCAGGAAAAGAAAAAAAATAAAAAGAGAGAGGAGAGAGAAAGAGAAAAAGAGTTGAGTTGTTATTCTTCTCCTTTTTTGCTCCATCTTTGTTGCAGTCACCCTCCCACTCCACGCCGGCGCCGGCACTCTGCTGCTTACTATCCACTGCAGCACTGCTTACTGTCAGCCGCCACTGCTTGTTGTGTGCCACTACAAAAATCATCCCTGCTGTTCTACCACGGAAAGAGAAGAAAAGAGGAGTAGAAGAAATCTCTTTGCTCAATTTCGTCCACCACAAAGACTAACTGATATCAAACTATACCTTCCTTTATTATTGTGGTTTGAACCAATGCGTATACTCTAGCCATTATTATTGAGATAATAGAAATCGGGTTTTTGTGCGTGGTTATTGCAATTGAATTATATTTGAGTAGTTGATATCTTGTTGATGCACAAAAAAGGGTATACTTAATATGTAGACATTTGTCACAAGTTGTCACCCCGTCAAAGATGTATATAGAAATATTGCAATAATTGAATAAAGGAACTCTAGCATATTTATGAAGGTATCGCTGCTGAAGGAAAGTATCGATCGTGAAATATTCCTTCTAGCCATTGTAATTAGATCTATTTATGTATTCAATTCGATCATTGAAGAGTCAATCAGAGCTTGCATATTTGGTTCTACATCTAAGTAAATATTCTAGGTATAAAGGCAAGCATTACAGAATAAGAAAATTTATAAACAAATAGAACTTGATTTCACTATCAGAGAAAAACTTACAAACCTAGGAGCTTCTATTGAGATTATTAATTGTGTTTTCGTGATACACTCTAGCTTGTTTGCTATGTGCTTATTTGTTATAGAGAGCGTGATTAGTGTCGTAACTCAATGCATACAATTTTCTAAACATTGTTAACTAAGAGTTGTAGAGAAAACATGTGAGTTCTCTCCTTTGTGGGCCTAAGTGTACGCTGTCGATGTTTATTTAGGCATTGGCTAACATTTGTGCAGTGTAGCCGGAGGGATTTGGCAAAGTTTAGGAGGATGTATAGAGTTGTCCGACCTAGGACATCTAGTAAGGTGAGGTGTTTGGAAGAGTATCAAGTCTAGTTGTTATAACGTTGGTGAATGCTAGTGAACATTATATGAAAGTTTTAAAGTGTAATGGACATACACAAAACATATATCTAATTTTGATAGTTTCTTAATCTGTCTTTCTTTATTGTCCTAATTATTCTGTGCAGGAAACAATGTTATGCAATTGACTAGATTCAAAATGAATTTGTCTAAAGGTTATTTGAAGTTTTAAACTACCAAACTCAATTCATTTCTCATATTCAGTGTTTTCTACAAGATGCTTAACAAGTATAATAATAATTCATGGCACGCTTAAGTTATAAAATGGTAAAATTAAGAAAAGCAAAAGCTGGAACCCAAACCCTCTGTCTATAATTAGCAAAAAAAGAAGAATATTGTACTGAGTAATAATAAAGATGCTAAACACTTAAAAAAGTTAGGAAAAAATTTTCCTAAACTTTCAAGTTCAATAAATCACTGAAAACATCTGACTTTAATTTTATGTTAAAATGACATTTTTGCCTCTTTCATTGTATTTTATTCGTATACATTATTATTGCTGTACAAGTGTAAAATTTACGTGTGTATATTTGTAAGTGTGCAAAAATGCGTATACTCTATTTTTTCCAAATGAAAAAATAAGCGTCAATAATAAATAACTTGTATAATAGTTAATCGTTTATTTTGCATACCCATATGTTAAATTGCATAGTAAAAACGCATGCCATCCTTATCGTACACATGAGCATGAGTGCGAATCATATTATTCCCTTCTAAATTATTAATTTTGACAAAATTTATCATAATGGTCTAAGTTATCTTACTCCTTGTTTGAATTAAGGTGAAAGAAGGTTAATAAAGGTGAAGCGTGAAGCACTGCACATTCATTAAGTTTGTATAGATTGAAATTCATAAAGAAGCCTAAGGTGTTAAAAGAATAATTTTCTTAGCTATATTTTTCTCTTCCAATTTTGCCCTCCTTTGATATTTTTTTCCTCTCACGTGATCTCTCAAACCACCGTTCCATTGATTAAATCGAAGCTTCTAACCATTCCCTGATATTTTCCCTGTCTGTTGAAGCTTTAGCTCGGCGAACTACTGACCTTCTCCTAAATCTGATAATTTTTGTTCTCTTGATCCACTAGTATACTTCCTCTTAGATCTTTTTGGATTTCGATTTCGATTCAGGTTTATCTCTCGTTTCTGAATTGCTATGATGATTTTTTTTCTTACTGGCTTCCTTCTCAATTTTCAATCTTATTCTTCTCCTTTTTTTCATTCCTATTTCTTTTGCTTTCAAGAATCAAGACAAGATATTTCTTCATTTTTGGTTTGTATGTAAGTTATCACGGTTCCATATGGATGTAAGATTAAGTGTGATGGTATCATTTGGTTATACCACACGTTGTTTCTTATTTACTTTTAAATATTACAAAAGCAACTCAATAGAACAGGAAGTGAAATCGGCCCTGAAGTTATGAAAGAAAGAGAAATGATTGACATCGAGTAGTTAGTGTCATTGCTATGAGGACAGGTGTTATTGCATTTGCTAGATGGTCCATAGGCTTTTACAAAATGGTGTTGCATGCTAGTGACATATGGCGGTTTTTGTCTTACGCGGCAAGCTAGTATAGAAGAACGAGTTACTATTTTATAGGTATTATTTCACAAAATCTAAGAAATATATGGCGCAAGGTATACTATAATGATTTGGAAGACTATTAATTGCCACTTCTATAATGTTTTAAGTGTCGCCATAGAATTAGAAGGAGGGACTTTTGCAATAGTCATATGGATCATAAATTTCTTCAGAAAAATACAATAGCCATAACTTGTATCCTTTTTTCAAGATGAGAACAATATTCCAGACTGTTATTTTAATAAATTTATATTATTAAGTAAATTTCAATATTAGGATTGTGTTAGTGCAATAGGTGAAAACGTATTCGAGTTAATGTTTTCTCCACAAATGCCTTTATATATCTGGTAGAAAGGAAAATCCTATATAAAATGTGTCGGTCGCTTGTGATTTGATCTTAGATTTATATATGTTTTGGTTGGTTGAGAAGAATCGTCATCTGACTCTAGAATTATAAAGGATGCATTAAATACAATGTCTACTAAGAATACCATAAAGTAATCACTAATTACAATATATATTTATTTAAAATTTAACCCTTATAACAACATTTGGTGACATGTTATTATTTTAGAAGAATTCTACCTTATTGACGATTGGTTTCAGATGATGACTAGACTAATTACACCTTATAAATGGATTCGGTACCATTTAAGAGAGTATTCATCAAATCCACCAAGAAATAATGAAGTTGTTCAACTTTTGGTATGCACCATTATGTAATAACATTGAAAGAACATTTGACGTACTAACGAAATGATTTCCTATCATATCAAGTTGAGATGAACTTTTTGTTTATTGTTAGAGTCCAACAAAAATCATATTAGCATGTTGCATTATGCATATCTTCTTAATAAGTGAAGACCTAGACAAATCCCTTAGAAGAGAAGTAGATGAAGCCAACCAAATAATTCAGATCAACAATTCCTTCAAGGATGATAATCATGAGGAAGATACACAATGACGAGACTCCATAGATGAAATTGCACTTGCTGTGTGGAGGGATTACACACGATAATCTTATCATTTCTATTTATCTTTCATGAGCTATTAGTTTTGTTAACTTTTCATGTTAACTTTTATTTATGAATTGGATTATTGATTTTTTATTTGTTTCATAAAATTTTATTTATGTTGTTGATATTACAATGCTATTAATGCTATAATTGTGCCTTTTCATCAACCAAAAGTTAATATGACAACCAAAGAGAAAAATACACAAAACAAATGCATGTGTACAAAGTGATCCTCTTTTGTGGAGAGTGCCATAGATGATGCTATTTTTGATGACTTGTTAAAACAGCAAATCAGAAATAGAATCAAGGGATCGTTCATGACACAACCGTATGATAACACACTTAAGGAGACAAAAGACTTATTTTTTGATAAAGTACTAGACAAGTAACAAATCTACAACTCATTAAGAGAAAACGTGTGCTCCTATTTGAAACTTATTTAAGGATCTTTTAAGTGGATTTGTCTAAAATTGTGTTACTAGTACAATTTGCTAGTCATGTTTTAGTAACAATTTGCAGTATTAATTGGGTTTATTATTTTTTATTCTACAAAGATTCCCTTTTTGTTAAAACCAGAATGCTAAAGCTGCTGCATGAAGGAATAAATAATTTCCCTCACTGGAAAGTAGTTCTAGAAGGAGGTGATAGAATTACATGTGCTGAAGCAAGGACTACATCTGAGATAAAAGATAGTTCGAGAAGAGAGGCAAATGTTAACTAATTCGAAAAGTAGATGACTTAGTATCTAGTAATCGTACAGATTTGAATGATTTGCATTGAATGATAAAGAGATAGAGACTGTTGATAGAATTGCACCTGTTGAAAGACAACTAGATGCTTCAAAGTGTTGATATAAGAGAATAAAGGGGAATACTAAAGAGGTTGCTGGGATGGAGTGATTTAAGGAGCTATAGATAGTGTTGTTACAATTATAATGAACTTTGCATATGAAAAAGTTAGGGGTAAGGAATAGCCAATTTTAGAGCACAAGCATGTAAATCTTTTAGATGAACTCGGTGTTGAAGGTCATCTTCATCCACAATGTTATCTTTTTTCTGATGGAAAATCACAGTAAGTTAAGAGCATTACTGTAACATGCACAAGGGCAAAGTACGAGTGTACTCTATTGATGTCTGGTGCTCAAGCTTAAGTTGGTTCTTGTTGTGACTTCTTTTTTTTTCTTCTGTTTTTTTTCTTTCTTTATATAATAGCCTAATTTTTTCTACCAAACCAAACAAGTGTAGAGTATCTATGGGTATGTATGGAAGTGAAACTTGTTTCTCACAACTAAACTTGCTAATTCCAAAATCTAGTAATGCATAGAATATTTGGATATATGTATTGTTAATCCTAAGTGATTTTGAAGAGGGGTCGAATTACAGTCAAATAGGGGAAAATCGATCGAAGAAGAGGGTTGTTTCTAATATTTTCTTTTTAAATTTTGTTCTATATCTAGTGAATTCTCAGCAAATGCTCCTAAACTTTTATTGTGAAATTGAATTAGGAATCTTCTCCGAAGATATCTTTAATAAACTCCATGATCTTTTAACAATTTTGTGTATACGGAAAGGAGTCGAACAATGGTGTGAAGGTTGAAGATAGTTTTTATGTCATATTTTTTTCTTCAATTTTGTTCTATATTTCTAACAATATTCTCAGCAAATATTCATATACTTATTGTGAATATAATCACAAATCTTCTCGTAAAATATCTCTTATAAGGTGTATAAACCTAACACTTACGTATCTGGAAAAGGGATCCAATGACATTTGAACAAGGTCGAGAAGGGTGAACTAGGGGTTTTTTCATATATATTTTTCAATTTTTGTTTTGTATTTCAGTTATGAATCTTCTCTTTAAATGTCTCCTATAAAGTGCAAATATTTTAACAGTTATGTATTTGAATAGGGTCAAAGAGGATTTTTTAATATTTTTATTTGATTTTGTTCTATATTTGTAATGGTATTCTCAATAAACGTTTCAAGATATTTGATTGCGAAATTCAATCAACAATCTCCTCCTAACATATCTCTTGTAACTTGTATGATATTTTGAACTTTTGTGTATTCGAAAAGGAGTCCAATAATAGTGGAATAAAGTTGAGGTCGAAGAGGGATTTTTTTAGTGTTTCTTCTTCAATTTTCTCTTCATATTTCTATTCATCTTTCAGCAGACATTCCTAGACTGTTTTTGTGAAATTCTCCTAAATATCTCTTATAAACTTCATGATTTACACTTTTGTGTATTTGAAAAGGGGTCAAATGACGGTCAAATAGGGTCTAAGGGTGGTTTTTTTATATATGTTCTTCTTTAATCATCTTTTATATTTCTTTTGGTATTCTCAACAAACAATTTAAAACTTTTTATGGTGAAATTCATTCACATATTTTCTTCTAAAATATCTCTTATAAAATAACACTTTTATGTAATGAAAAAGGGTCATATTAATTGAATAAGGTAAATTAGAGATTTCTTTTTGAAGTTTGTTCTATATTTTTATTTCTAAAATATCTCTTAAACTATATTATCTTCAAGACTTTTGTGCGTTCAAAGAGGGGGGCAACGGTGGAAAAGGACCAAAGAAGGATTCTGTTCATATTGTTTTCTCCAATTTTGTTTGATATTTCTAGTGATATTCTAAACAGATATTTTAATCATTTTTATTGTGAACTTCAATAAAAATATCTTGTCCTAAAATATCTAGGTTTTAGTTTAAAATTTATTATTATTAATTTAATTTAATTTTCAATTTAAATAAAAAATAAAAAAATAAACAAAAAAGGGAAAATAAAAAAGAATATTTTTGTTTTTTACAAAAGTTTACCTTATTCATCCTCTCACTTTGCTCTTCTAAACAAACACCGTTAACTTATTACAATTCACTATCCTTACTAGCATAATTAAGGTTAGATTAAATGACTTCCACTTCCTTCTCCTCTCCTGCATTACTTTAACCTCCATTAATCTTTCACCTTCCTTACTCCGCCTGCTATTTTAACATACTGTTAGGAAATTCTTTATGCAAAGTTTCATCTTCAAAAACTATAATGAATGTAAACACGCATGCTTATATATTATATGCACACCTATTTGTAAATGTGCACACTTACTAGAGATGTAAACGTACGAGATAAAATATGCAATACAAGAGACTATAATTTCTATATCTTTATAATTTAAGTGGCTCGTTTTTGCATCATAATTCTTTGTGCATATCTTTATAATTTAAGCATACATCACTTAGACATATAGGTGCCTTTCGTAATTCTGCTCTACTGGTTATAGAAATGGTGATTATAAAACTTAAACTATTACCTTTTCCAAAACATCATACCAATTATTTGGTTTAACCTCAAAAAGTTGTTTATGAAAGACTCCACTCGGAAAAAAGTATAGTATATGGATTAGAGCCACTTATATCTAAATATACACACATACAAGGTTGTTAAGATCGGGATTATAGGTAGTATCGTTTCGATTGAGTAGAATCATAAAATCGAGATTTTAAAATAAGATTGTAAGATTTTACATACTGATAAATTTTATAAACAATTTTTTTAATATTATTAAAGATCTTTTACAAGAATTTTTCATATATTTAAAAAAAGTTAGCACATTAAAAAAAATTTTAATCTTTAAATTTTATAAAAAATCACTCTAAAATTAAAAAAAATTTCTCCAAATTATACTTTTTAAAAAAATCTTCTTAAATTTTATAGAAGACTCTCTAAAATTTTACAAAAGATTCCCTCTTAGTTAATTACAAAATTTTCTTCAAAAATAAAATTGTATAAAATTGTAAAAAGATCAGGATCTTATTGATTTTAAGATTTAAATCAGGATCAAGGTGAGATTTTACCGAAAAAGATTTTTCATGAAATCAGGATCGTTTTGGTGAAATAGAATCGTAAAATCATAGGATTTTAAGATTTAATTTGGAATTTTGGTAACCTTGCACACATTAGTGTAAATTTATATAGTGAAATAATATGAATAGTGAAATTCATAAATGCCACTTTTCATATATATATATATATAAGGCTGGATAACGGCATAGTTGTCACTATGTGCTGTGCCTAAATCTGAGTCGTTCAATCACAAATCGAACATATATATGGGCTCAGTTGAATAATATGTTTCGGTGTTCTTTGGGGACAAATGCGTTATTACATATTCCTAAGTTGCACAATATAAATTAATAATAAATTTTGTGAGTTTTTATAAGGATATGTTCTAGTTCGACTGAAAATGATGGTGGTTTTTTATGTATAAGACATGTGTTCGAATCCTAGTGAGAGAATTTATTTTAAAATAGGTGTAATACGGTTGCATCTAGTGTGACGTTGTGCGATATAATGCGATCAAAACAGGTCTCACTAGATGCGTAGGGTCGTACTTGATCGCACCTGTGCAACCGTGCAATCCATAGCAACCTCATTCGACATAATGTCAACTTAATTTTGAGTTCATATTGCGTTATTTTAACCTAATGTCAACTTTATTTCGACATCATATTTCGGCCTAACTTCGACTATATACTAGTTAAATCATCTTTATTCAATATTGAGGTGGTGTATTAATTGGTTAGCACGTGGGTCTCTTACCTTTTAAAAAATTTTAAGGTCATTACTTCGAGTCTATCTTACTTCAATATTCAAATTTAATAGTTGCCTTACTAATGCATGAAATATAAAATAACGCAGTGCTGTTCAATTCGTGATTGGACATCTAAAATTTAAACACAATGCATACTTTTCGACTTTTATCGGAACTCTTGATCAAAATAACATAAAAAATTAAATTTGACAAAAGATATATATTTTGTTTTTATATAACTTTGATCAAAAGTTCCAATGTAGGTCGGTTCGTATTCCGATTGAGCTGATAATTTATCAATATGTCCTCAACTCATACTTCTTCATATCCAACTATGTAGATCAGATTTGGAAATCTAGTCGGCCACTTTTGAATGGTATGTACACATATGTGCCTCTAAAATAATTGTACCTATATTCTATCCCATATATATATATATATATCTATATATGGGGAGGGATAGAGGCACTCCCTCCTTAAAGGCACTCTCGGACACTCCCTCCCCGGTTTATGGTTGGAGTGATATCTAAATTCAATCTCCACTGTTGGATATGAAGAACTATAATTAAAAACATATCCATAAAATTTCAACTCAATCGGACTACGAATTTATATCCATCCGGTCACTTGATCAAGATGATAGAAATGATACAATATATATATTTAAGTTTTCTTACTTTCTGTCATCTTGATCAAATGACCGGATGGATGTGAATTCATAGTCCGATTGAGCTGAAATTTTATGGATATATTTCTAACTCATAGTTCTTCATATTCAATGGTGGAGATTTGATTTGGAGGTCATGCCGACTATAAACCGGATAGGGAGTACCCAGGAGTGCTCCTAAAAAGAGAGTACTTTTATTCTTCCCATATATATATATATATATAATTGGATAATAACATTATTTGGTAAGTCATATTTTTTCCATCTATATACTCAAACTATTTATTAGCATGTAACGTTAGAAATATAAGTACTTTTTTTTAAAGGCACTCCCGCACTATTCTAATTCAACTTTCCGATCACTTGATCAGATGGTCACGATTTATCTTGTATTTTTCTAAAAACCCCTTTATTGTAATTTGTTCCAAACCTCATCGAAGAGTCACGACAAACAAGTCTTAACTATAGAACCAATTTTTCTTATGAATTTGACCTCTATAATCTGATCGCTTGATTGAATCACAACCATCTAATGTAACAATCAAAAGACTACATTAATAGAGTAGGCGGAAGTGTAAATAGTGGAAGTAGTGACCATATCTTAAACCAACATGTAAACCCTTAAGTAAATTAAGATCATAACCAGCTTGATACATGACAGTTCTCAAAGAATATACAAAGATTAATAGAGGGATAAATTAGATGAAAAACTCTTTCAATCTTATTCTTATCAATTAATATAAGTACATATATATAGACTCCTTATAAATCTAAATAAGGAGAGTTTTAAATAAAGAAAGATATCTAAATATAATTCTAAGAAAGATATCTAAAATAAAATATAATTCTAAGGAAAGATATCTAAAATAATATATTGTTGACTCACGCCAACACTCCCCCTCAAGTTGGTGCAAAAATATCATCAATGCCCAACTTGCTCAGTGAGTTATGAAAGATTTTGCTTGAAACTCCTTTTGTCAATATATCTGCTAACTGTGCCTCTGAAGTCACAAAAGGTAACTCAATTAACTTTGAATCCAGTTTCTCTATAATAAAGTGTCGATCCACCTCAACATGCTTGGTTCGATCATGCTGTACTGGATTATGAGCAATATTTATTGCAACCTTATTATCACAAAATAGCTTCATAGAACTCTTTTGAGGAAAACCAAGCTCTATCAATAATATTCGAAGCCATAAAAGTTCACAAACTCCATGTGCCATTCCTCTATATTCAGCTTCAGCAGAAGATCGAGCAACTACTTTTTGTTTCTTACTCCTCCATGTGACTAGATTACCTCCAACAAATGTAAAATAGCCGGATGTAGAGCGTCTATCCGTCTTATCTCCTGCCCAGTCTGCATCAGTATATCCATCTATATTCAGATGATTATTCTTTCTGAATAGTAATCCCCTGCCTGGTGCTGACTTCAGATATCTCAAAATTCTGTTCACAGCTTCCATATGATCGACACTTGGAGAATGCATAAACTGGCTGACAACGCTCACAGCATATGCTATATTAGGGCGAGTATGTGATAAATAAATCAACCTGCCCACCAATCGCTGATATTTTTCCTTAGCTGCTGGCATTTGATTAGGGAGCTCTGCTAAGTTATGATTCTCAATGATAGGTGTGTCGGCAGGTTTGCAATCTGACATCCCCGTCTCAGATAATAAGTCAAGGACATATTTTCTTTGTGATAGAAAAATACCTTGCTTAGATCTGGCCACTTCAATGCCCAAAAAATATTTCAACTCTCCAAGTTCTTTCATCTCAAATTCAGAAGCTAGATATGTCTTCAATTTTTGAATTTCTTCATGATCATTACCTGTAACAATCATATCATCAACATAGATTATCAAAGCAGTTACCTTATCATTCTGGTTCTTCAAGAATAATGTATGATCAGCATTACTCTGTCGGTAACCATATCTGCTCAAGGCTTGACTAAATCTACCAAACCATGCTCTTGGAGATTGCTTCAAACCATATAGAGCCCTTTTTAGCCTACAGACATATTCAATTCTTTCCGATACCTCATAGCCAGGCGGAAGCTCCATATACACTGTTGGAATATCAAGACTGATTTTGATGATAACAAATATTAAGAATTATAGTTTATGAATTAGATGGACTAATGATTTAAACTAAGCTATGCAGAATTGAAAGTATAAATTCTTGCAAATAAATAGTTATAGTCCAGCCAGCTGCTTTATAGGAAACTCTACTTCGGACGCAAGATGAAAATCAATAAGTGTAGGACAGCAGAACAGAGAGCAGAACAGAGAAGTCTCACAAGAACAACCGACTAGATTACTGCTGATCCTGAACCGAGTGAAAATGATCAAGTTGTAAATTTCAGAGGCAGATTCGATCGTGATGCAAATTCAGTTTGAGGAAGATATTTTTACCAGAGCTAGAACAACATGCATACAACAATCTTGGCTAAAGAGTTTATCAAATTATGATCTACACAACTTTGGAAAATTCGTGAAAGATCGGAAGAAATTAAGAAAACATACATTGCGGAAAAATCGGACAATAGTGGAGTCAACTTTCAGATGAAGTTTGATCAAGATTTTCTCATTCGTTTGAAGCCAATTTTTGAGGACATATAGAACATCATATCCACTGTCATTTCACATCAAGTTCAGTAACAAATCACGACAAATGAATGTCAAGAACACAATGCTAAAGTGCCATCAAATTGATTTGTCGGCATGCGAAATTCGAATGAATATCGATTTTCATTAAAAGCCTAGGATCCATTTACAAAGAGTATACATACACCTGATCCACCATAGTCTTTGCGGCGATACATCACAATAACCTACTATATGGAGCAACTATACAAAATGATTCAGATAAATGAAGTTGTCAGAAGAACACTCCATATAGAGCCTTCTTACAAGATTCACAAGATGAAATCCAAGCATTCTTTCACTGCATATCAGAGTTGATTTTGCTGGAACATCCAAATGATAATACACTTCAAATCACTAGCATTAATTCACACTGCAAAACAAATTTATATATTGCAGTCCAAAGAATCAAATTGAACATCCAACAGAACCTCACATGACTGATCTATGAATTGAAAGAAAAATTCGAATTTGAGCTTGATGTATTCCGATCCGCGAGATTGGTTCATCGTCTCCATACTAAAGGCCACGAAAAGAGCAAAGAAGGGGAGCACACGCGGGAGAAATTGAAATCACCGACAAGCCCATTTATTGTTATAAAAGAAAGATCCAACCGTTGAAGACCTATTTGATGGAACCCCGATTAGCGTGAAAGAGAAGAAGAAGGAAAGTGACAACATTGTAGCGAAAGCCAAGGGAGACAACGGAAAAATTTCCTACCGTTAGAAGATTAGAAATTTCAACAAATGAGAAACAAAAATATAAGAGGGAGAAGAAGAGAAAAATAAACCAAAGAGAGACACTACAGAGCAAAAGAAAAACAGAGCCACATACATAAGAAAAAAACTTACATAAAGAAGAAACATCTCTCCCACAACCTCACCGCTGAGCTTTATCTAGATATATCTTTGGCATTTCTTTGATCCTCTCTTTGCTTTACTAAGTTTAAATTTAATCCAAAGAGAGAGATCCAAAGGTTGAAAATTGTTTGTAACAAACATACTCGTTGTGAAGGGCTTGGTTAAGCCTTCTCGGTTTGTGCTAATCTTGTAAGGAGCTACGTTACTTTACACAAGGCCTTGGGTAAGGCTTGTGTCTTAGCAGCCGGAGAGAGACTTGTGAGTCTAGTAGGCTGTAGGTGGTTTATCTTGAAGAGAGAACCGGTTAAAGTAATGGTGTTTGGCTAAACACATTATTTGGTATTGTAGCAACTTGATAAGAATTAGTAGAATTCACTCTTGACAAAGAGTGGCCGTGGACGTAGGCAAATTCATTTGCCGAACAACGTAAATTCTGTGTGTTTGTGTTTTGAATAATTTCTTATATTGCTTGCACTTGAACTAAACAGAGAACGTCAAACAGAGAGAATCTGTTTACGTTCAGTCGACTATACTGCTGCTATATTGTAGGAAATCAGCTCTGTTTATATACGAATATTGGATTAAAATTTTTAGCTACCAACTCAATTCACCCCTCCCCTCTTGAGTTGGTTGTGCAGGTTTGACCAACAATTGGTATCAGAGCGGGCCTCTAAATTGAAGGTTTAACCACCTTGAGGAAAAGATCCAATGGCAAACTCAACTCATATTGAAAAGAAAGGAAGATCGCTTGACTGTCCTCCAGCATTTGATGGAAATAATTACAGACATTGGAAGATGAAGATGACTATATTTTTAAAGTCGCAAAATTACTTTTTGTGGAAGATCGTCGAAGATGGAGATAGAGCTACAATGCAAATTTCAGAAAATAACAACTTTTCTTCTTTAAACTCTTATGCTTTAGATTTGCTGTATCGTGCTTTAAATTTTGAACAATTTAATCACATTTACTTTCATTCTACAGCAAAAGAAGTTTGGCTCAAGTTAGAGAGAATATATGAAGGCAAATCTGAGGCTAGCCAATCAAATGAAAATGAAACAATACTAAATCATCAAAAGGAACATCACCTTCGCTTGACAGCTATCCACAAATACCAGAATGAGGTAAGTTTTCCTTCCTCTAAAGAAGAAGATAATGTTGTTTTAGTTACAAAAAAGTGCAGGCACATCTTGAGGAAGAACCGCTTTCTAAGATAGCAAAACCTAGATGCAGCAACAAAAATTCTTCCTCATCTAAAAGAAGCAAAACTGAAATTGTTCATCAAAAAGAGATGGGATTATGTCAAATGGCCAATAATGAACAATCTAGTGAGGTAAGCTCATCTGAACTTTATGACTCAAATAAAAATTTGAATGAAAATTTTAATAAATTGTATGCTAAATACATGCATGTAAAAAGCATGAACAAAAGTATGAAAAACTGCATGCGTGAATATAAAGAAAAGAACGATTTGTTGACTAAGCAAGTACTTACTTTTAATGATGATCTTACTTTGCATACTAACCAAACAAGTGCAGAAATACATGCGTTACGTGTTGAAAACAGAAAGCTCATTGAGACAAATGAGAAACTTTGTGCCAAGTTGAATGACTATAGTACTGATAAATATCTGAGTAACTCTGTCATTGGTAACTCCTATACTTGTGTGAATTTAAATGAGAATGTCAAGGAGTTAGAAGTAGATAATATCAAGTTACATGCGGAATGTGATTGTCTGAAAGAAGAACTAGCCCAAGTCAAAGCAACAAACAAATCACATGCTACTGAATGCTTACGACTGAGAAATAAGGTAAAAGATTTCACTACCGAGAACAGTGACCTGCAAACTTCTCTAACAAGATTTGTTAAAAGTAAAGACAGGTTGGATGCTATGCTTGGCTCACAGAAAGGTGTATTCAGAAAAGAAGGTATCAAATTTGTGCCAACTAGTGTGAATCTTGCTGTCAACCGAACCAATATTAAGCAAAATTTAAAATCTACAGATGGTGCATTCTCCAGTAAGTATAAGGCTAACAAAGTAAATTCTTTTATTCCTTTTATTAAGTGTTTTTATTGTGGTAGAAAGGGTCACAAAGTAAGTTCTTGTTGGTTCAAAAATAATGAGAATAAGTTAAAGGTATTGTGGATTTCCAAGAGCAACCGTCTTTTGAAAAAGGTAAGTGAAAATCCTTTTAGAACAAGTGTTAGATACTTTACTACTAAACAATCTATTATTTTGCAAGGTAATCCATCCACCTCCTATGTTGCTAGCAACGATGAAAATGTGACTCATTATTCCAATTTCAAGAAAAATCAAGATATGAACAAAAAGATGTGGGTGCCAAAAGAATCTCTCCAGATTATCAATACTTTAGAACCCAATAAAATTTGGGTATCAAAGGCGTAAATGTTTTTCAACGATGAGGTAAGTAATTCTATCTTGTAATGATTTTTATGATTGCCAAGACTTTAATATTTTTAGCTTTTAAATACAAATAAAACTAATTGCAACGCATCTTTCGTTGAAATTGTATGAATCTTAGCTTATGCAAATTTTCAATAAATATTAATGTATGTATGCATGATATTTTAGAACTTTTGATTGGCATAGATATATATACTACTAATCATTGTAAGAGAAATATAAAGAAAAGTAGATAGCTATGGTATAGAGATTTAGATACTATAATTTAAAAATCCTTTTCAAATCTTGTAGATTTATTTTTATCAAATATCTAATTGAAATGAAGATCAAATCTGAAAATCCCTGCTTTGCCTGCATGAGAGATGTTTTACAGATTTATTTAAAAAAAGTGAAGAAATGTAAATTTCAGCAGATGAATAGCCAACTGCAATCTGAACAGAAGATTAACAACTTTCTGTTGAAACCTCTGAAATGCAATGAGTGTTTTCAAATTGTATCATTTGTATTCAAATATAGATCCAGTAATCATGAGAAGCTATCAACAGGTAACCTATATATTTATTATCAATTTTTTTATCAAGAGGTACGTACATTGCCCTTATATCAATTTTTGAGATATGTCAAGATCTCATGGCCCTTTATCATAGATGCGTAGTTGCTTTTGGAGTGCGAATGAATTTTTCAAAACAAATTTTTGATATTGCAAAAAGATTTTACAAACATACTTTATTTGCTAGTATAAATTTTCATGAATTCATTACTTTTGAAAGGTATGTTTAATTAATGGTTTGTTTTCAAATCTGTTACAAATGCAGTGTCTAATGTGTTACTGAAAACTTAATGAATTTTCTGAAATAAGAGTATTATATTTTGTAAAATGCATTTCTCCTTAAAAACTAATTAACCATTTTAAGATTTACATCATGTAATACAAATGAAGGTTTTGTTGTTCATCTTACTGTTAGCACATTGAAGTCCTTTGTAGGAACCATTATAAATGCCATACTTGTTAGCTTCTGTTCTCAAGTAAAGAAAAGGTTTAATAATTGAATATATGATGAAAAAGAAAATATGGATATGAAGGATATCTACTGAGATAATGCTTGGTTCAGAAAATTATTGGAGATGGTTCTATACTAACTTATCCTCATGAAGGAATCTCTATACATTTCTGATATTCTGAATTTCAGCATCTACTTGCTCTAAAAAGTATCCACTAATCATGTTTCTGATGAAGTATTATTGACTAACATATAGTTTGCAGATCTTAACTAATCGATGCAAAAAGCAAAAGAGTTGAGACAAACTCTTAAAAATTGAGTGAGGGTGCATTCAGAAGAAGAGACGTTGGTTCCATAACAAATAGCAAGCACCTTACAAAGAACACAAATCAATGGCAACAAAATTGCAGAAATACAAATATTGCATCGTCTAGTAAGCATGCAATTAATAAGAGAACTACAACGCCAATTGTTGATAAAAGACATAAAGAAATTTGCACAGCAAAGAGGTAAGTTTTCTCTTATAATATCACAGTGAGGCAAAGGTAAGTCTCTTTTCGGTATATTGATTTCAATAATCTTCAAAACTTTGATGAAGTGTTAGTGTTGAAGTAAATGATACACCTTATTGAGATATTGCTGAAATTTAATTCTTGATTGAACTGCTCATTAAAAATTTGCTTAACCTATGTGTGCTTAGTTGAAATCTATATATGCTATAATTATTAAAGCAGTATGCTCTTTATTGCTCTATTCAAAACAATATGGTACCTAATGATTACTGTCATGCAGGATGTTTCCAAAACTCCTAGCTAGCACATATATGCTACTAAATATCACATGAGGAAAATGATTGATATGAACAAAACTAGTGTCAACATTGCAACCCCAAAAATACAAATCTGCTATTAATTTGGTTTTATCTCTTTAAATGTTTGTGATGGAATTTAACATTATTCCTTGAAAATGATAAGAGAAGATGGCAAAATGAGGAAGCAAAGCACTCTGCTGGAGTTAACACTTACATGCTGAAAAAGTTTCTATACTAATTTTACCATACGCAGTTTTTTTTATTTTTTATTTTTTATTTTTTATTGAGATGAGAGGTTCCTAACTATATCAACAATAAGAAGATTATGCCCTTGTAGAATGAAAGCAACTATTAAGGGGAGAAGTGCAAATGTCTTAGTAAAAGAAAATATAACTTACATGAGATATCCTTTCTCTGCAAGTCATATATTTTGCAGGACCTATTCGGTGCAAACGGGGACATGCAACGCTCTTCTTGCTGCATGGATTAATTGACATATACTATAAGAAAATTCTCTTTGTCAAGTAAAACAGTAAGGCGTAAGGTGCAAATAAGGTATGGATAAATTCTCTCCTATCTCTTTTTGGCAAATTATTAAGTGCAAATGCTATATAACATTGTGAATTTGTATGATATAAATTGTGAAGTATTATCTTGATTTGAATATATCGTAAAATTGTTTTGTATTTCTGAAATGACGATTTTGATGATATTTTCTTTTGACAAATATTGTCAGTTTTGAATTATACTGGAATGAAATGTGAAGTTTTACGTTTGTACTTTAAATGGGATCGGAATTTTGCAAAGAATTTGATTTTACAATCTCTGCTAATTATTATTGCATTTGTGAACTAACCTAAAGTCGAGAAAAGATATTTTCATGTGCTGATTTAGATGAAGACAGAAGAAGATATCTCCTATACAAAAACAGTCGCAAAATAGCCAGCTAGATCTTAAACAGAAAAGAAACAACCTTCTGTTAAATCTTCTGAACAGTCAGGAGTTATTCTCATTATGCCACATCAATGCAAATACAAGTCTATCCATCTACAAAGATATCTTAGGAGGTAAAGCATATATTATATTTGAAAGGGGGAGAAATTCAAGAAGTTTTTAAGCATAAACGAGAGAGAAGCCTCCATCAGTAAAGAATGGTGAGATATATCCTTCTCAGTTAATGTCAGTAAAGGTAAATCAAGGTAAAATATATACACGTGTTGTTTCTTGGATTATATGAATACATTCTTTATGCATCATGAATATATACCTCCCACTCTTTTTGTGATGACAAAAAGGGGGAGAGATGGAAGAATTATTGTGTGTAGGAAAGTGAAAGCGTTAATAATGCATTCAGCAAGAGGGAGAATTTATTCAAAAAGTTTCTTAGGTAACAAAAGCATGTTTTTGTTTTAAGCATCACTATGATTTGTTAAATAATAAACCAATAATTCTTAATTTATTTTGTCATCATCAAAAAGGGGAGATTGTTGGAATATCAAGACTAATTTTGATGATAACAAATATTAAAATTATAGTTTATGAATTAGATGGACTAATGATTTAAATTAAGCTATGCGAGAATTGAAAGTATAAATTCTTGCAAATAAATAATTATAGTCGACCACCGCTTTATAGGAAACTCTACTTGGACGCAAGATGAAAATCAATAAGTGTTGGACAGCGAAACAGAGCGGGGACGGAGAGCGAGCGAGAAGTCTCACAAGAACAAATTGACTAGATTATCTGCGATCTGAACAGAGTGAAAATGATCAAGTTGTAAATTTCAGAGGCAGATTCGATCGTGATGCAAATTCAGTTTGAGGAAGATATTTTTACCAGAGCTAGAACAACATGCATACAACAATCTTGGCTAAAGAGTTTATCAAATTATGATCTACACAACTTTGGAAAATTCGTGAAAGATCGGAAGAAATTAAGAAAACATACATTGCAGAAAATCAGACAATAGTGGAGTCAACTTTCAGATGAAGTTTGATCAAGATTTTCTCATTCGTTTGAAGCCAATTTTTGAGGACATATAGAACATCATATCCACTGTCATTTCACATCAAGTTCAGTAACAAATCACGACAAATGAATGTCAAGAACACAATGCTAAAGTGCCATCAAATTCAGTTTGTCAGCATGCCAGAATTCAGAATTGAATATCGATTTTCATTAAAAGCCTAGGATCCAGTTACAAAGAGTATACATACACCTGATCCACCATAGTGCTGCGACGATACATCACAATAACCTACTATATGGAGCAACTATACAAAATGATTCAGATAAATGAAGTTGACAGAAGAACACTCCATATAGAGCCTTCTTACAAGATTCACAAGATGAAATCCAAGCATTCTTTCACTGCATATCAGAGTTGATTTTGCTGGAACATCCAAATGATAATACACTTCAAATCACTAGCATTCGTCACTGCAAAACAAATTTATATATTGCAGTCACAGCAATCAAATTGAACATCCAACAGGAACCTCACATGACTGATCTATGAATTCAGAAGAAAAATTCGAATTTGAGCTTGATGTATTCCAGTCACGAGATTGGTTCATCGTCTCCATACTAAAGGCCACCAGAAAGAGCAAAGAAGGGGAGCACACGCGGGAGAAATTGAAATCACCGACAAGCCCATTTATTGTTATAAAAGAAAGATCCAACCGTTGAAGACCTATTTGATGGAACCCGATTGGCAGCAGCATAGAAGAGCAAAGTGACAACATTGTAGCAGGCGCACAAGGGAGACAACGGGAAAATTTCCTACCGTTAGAAGATTAGAAATTTCAACAGCCAGAGAACAGAAAATATAAGAGGGAGAAGAAGAGAAAAATAAACCAGGCGAGAGACACTACAGAGCAAAAGAAAAACAGAGCCACATACATAAGAAAAAGCTTACATAAAGAAGAAACATCTCTCCCACAACCTCACTGCCTGAGCTTTATCTAGATATATCTTTGGCATTTCTTTGATCCTCTCTTTGCTTTACTAAGTTTAAATTTAATCCAGTGAGAGAGATCCAGTGGTTGAAAATTGTTTGTAACAAACATACTCGTTGTGAAGGGCTTGGTTAAGCCTTCTCGGTTGTGCTAATCTTGTAAGGAGCTACGTACTTTACACAAGGCCTTGGGTAAGGCTTGTGTCTTAGCAGCCGGAGAGACTTGTGAGTCTAGTAGGCTGTAGGTGGTTTATCTTGAAGAGAGAACCGGTTAAAGTAATGGTGTTTGGCTAAACACATTATTTGGTATTGTAGCAACTTGATAAGAATTAGTAGAATTCACTGTTGACAAAGAGTGGCCGTGGACGTAGGCAAATTCATTTGCCGAACCACGTAAATTCTGTGTGTTTGTGTTTTGAATAATTTTTTATATTGCTTGCACTTGAACTAAACAGAGAACGTCAAACAGAGAGAATCTGTTTACGTTCAGTCGACTATACTGCTGCTATATTGTAGGAAATCAGCTCTGTTTATATACGAATACTGGATTAAAATTTTTAGCTACCAACTCAATTCACCCCTCCTTTCTTGAGTTGGTTGTGCAGGTTTGACCAACATACACTTCTTCGTCTAACTCACCATGAAGAAATGCATTCTTTACATCAAATTGCTGTAAGGGCCAATCAAGATTTGCTGCGAGAGATAGCAATACTCTGATGGTATTAATCTTTGCAACTAGTGCGAAAGTCTCGTGATAATCCACTCCATAAGTTTGTGAATACCCCTTGGCCACTAATCTTGCCTTATATCTCTCGATCGTTCCATCTGCTTTGTGTTTGATGGTGTATACCCATTTACAACCAACTGCTTTCTTTCCTTTTGGTAATGATACTATCTCCCAAGTCATATTCTTCTGAAGAGCATCCATCTCTTCATTCATAGCCTTAGTCCATCTAGGATCAGATAATGCTTCTCTAGTGTTAGAAGGAAGTGTCACAGCTGCCACCTGATTAATAAAGGCAACATATGATGGGGACAGCCTGTGAGAAGACACATGATTAGCAATAGGATATCTGGAGATTTTTCCTTCTGGTGAATATCTCTCAGGAGGTTTTTCACGATTTTCTCTATGTGGTAACTGATAATTGCTGCAGACAATATTAGATTTATTTATAATAATATTCTGAGTCTCGATACTTACCTCAGGGATATCCTCAAGAGTTTGAGCGGGTACTGAAGGATGCGAGAGAGGGGTTTTTTTTACAGCTTCAGCTCTGTCTGTCTCTTCCGTTTCTGTTTGTTCAAGTTCAGTAGTTCTAAACTCCTCCAGACCTGAGTCATAATTCACACATTTTCTCTGACCTTCCTCAGTATGTGTGCTGAGTTTAATGGTAAGCCAATTCAGATCTTCCGTAGCTTCTATCTCCCCCTGAAGATCTGAATGTGAAGTCGATCTGACAAAATACATTTCTGACTCTATAAATGTCACATCCATAGTTACAAAGGTACGGCGTGTCGGAGGATGATAGCACCGATAACCTTTCTGGTGAGGACCATAGCCAAGAAACATGCACCTTAAAGCATATGGATCTAATTTATCTCTTTGAGTTTTCTGCAAATGTACTAATGCAACAGATCCAAAAATCCGAGGTGGAAGTGAGAGAACAGAAGGTATAGTTACAAATATAGATAAAACTTCATGTGGTGTCCGAAAATTCAGAACTCTAGATGGCATGCGATTAATCACATAAACCGCAGACTGAACTGCGTCTACCCAATAATATTTTGGAACATGAGCTCCAAATAATAAAGCACGGGCGGTTTCTAATATGTGTCGATTTTTTCTTTCAGCCACTCCATTTTGTTGTGGTGTTTGTGGACAAGAAGTCTCATGAATAATACCATGCTGATGAAAGTAAGAACTCAAAGATGTATTAACATACTCCCCACCATTATCAGAGCGAAAAACTCGAATAGGAAGAGAAAATTGTGTCTGCACCATCTTATGAAACCGCACAAATATATCACTAACATCACTTTTATTCTTCAAAGCATATAACCATGTCATGCCTATGCAATCATCTACAAATGTCACAAACCATCTAATGCCAGTAAGAGTCATAACTGGAGAGGGTCCCCAAACATCCGAATGGACTAACTCAAAAGGAGTTGTTCTTTTATTACTAACAGAAAATACGACACTTTCGATGACTCTTAGCAAGGATACATGCTTCACATTGAAATTGAACTCTTTGACACCGGAAAATAAAGACGGTAGCAAATGTTTTAAATAGCCAAAAGAAACATGACCAAGACGCATGATACCAAAGCCATACTTTATTCTTCTTGTCGGTTTATCCACGAGCACTTCAAACTCTGCGCGAACTAACATCATCCGGATAGTATAAACCCCCTCTCTTAGTACCACGCCCAATTATCTCCTCGTATCCGGATATTCTCAAGTAAGCAAAAATAAGGATACATAAGAACAATGCGATTCAACTGTTCAAGAATTTGTCCATAGACAAAAGATGTGTGAGAGAGATGGAACAAGTAGACAATTACAGTAGAGATAGAGATGATGATAATGCCACAAAGTACCAACACACCTTTGGATAACTCTCTCCATTGGCATATGTCACATTATTTATAACTGGAGTACTTACGATATGAAAATTTTTCGGATCGAATGTCATATGATCCGTAGCTCCAGGATCTAAAATCCATCCTGTATCCCGTTGTGAATCTAAAAGCGGTAAAAAGCAAAGCTTTGGTTACACGAAATGGAGAATCTGATTAACCCAAGCGGCACCAGAGATAGAACTGGTGAAGGAGCAGTCGATGATATAGAGGATGAAGAATTAGCTAAAGTGAGGCCTGCAACTCCAGACGCTACACCAGAGATCTTTTTGTCTTATTTGTTCTTCTTCTTCAGTTCCTCCCACCAATCAGGATAACCAACTAACTGAAAGCATGAATTCCGAGTATGCCCAGCTTTACCACAATGAGTACACTGTCCTTCTTGTGTTTTTTGCTTCACTTGGGATTTAGGATTTTTGGAGGCCACAGCAGCAATAACTCCAATATCATTAGAACCCATCATAACTACTCGTCGTTGCTCCTCACGACGAATGTAGTTATAAGATGCTTCTAATCCAGAGAAGGCATCTGTTCGTAGTAGATCACTGCGGGCTTTATCAAGTGTATCATCAAGCCCAGCCAAAAAAATATAGATACGTTCCCTCTCAATCTCTTGTTGTCGAGCTAATATATCATTAGCATAACACATCCTAATTGGATTACGAAAATCCAACTCTTGCCATATGCTCTGTAATTCTGCATAGTAAGCCGTAACGGGCCTTCCACTTTGCCTCAATTTGAATGCCCTGCATGTTAATTCATAAATCTGAGATATGTCAGAATTATCATAATATGTTTTGGACACAGCAGTCCAAACATCTCTGGCAGTAGGAAGCCGAATAAAAAGCTTCATCACATTTGGTTCCATAGAGTTGATCAACCATCCTTTGACAATAGCATTATCAGTTCTCCACCGGGCATAAGTAGAATCAGTCTCTTGAGGTCGTGCTATTTTTCCGGTCAAATAGCCCATCTTATCCTTTCCAGCAATGTATATCTCAACAACTTGATACCAAAAAGAGTAGTTGGAACCATTTAGTTTAACACTAATGGCGGAGGATGAATCACCTTGTACACAAATAATAGAAGTAGCCATTGAAGTAACTGGAGAGAGAACACCTGAACCTTCCATAACCCCTTTTTTTTTTTTCTTTTTTTTTTAATTTTTTTTTTAAATCAGTGGGTTGGGTCGGTTTGGGTCGGATAAACCGGACCGGACCGGGTCGGATCAATCGGTTCGGTTCGTTGGCTTGGTCTGACCCGGCTCGGTTAAACAACCGAGCAGCGGCGGTGAGGAGGCCGGCAACTGGCAGTGACAAGCGCGAGCAGCGACGGTGAGCTGGCAGCAACGGAGCGAGCGACGGCGGTGAAGAAGAGGCCGGCGATGCTTGAATCGAGTCCGGGTGGATTGAAGACGACGGCGATGCGGCGGCAAATCGGCGCGAAAGAAAGCGCGTCGGGGGCAATGCGAACGCGGCGAAACACAAGAGCGTCGGGACGGCAGCAGAACGGCGTAGCGACGGTGGCGGCAGAGGTAAAAACCTTAATACGGCGGCGGCGGCAGAAGAAAATTTCTTTTTTTTTATTTTTTTATTTTTTAGATCTAATCCGATTAAATCGCCGGATTTGTGTTGGTCGGGATTTCTAATCGTTGTAATCGTATCTCCACGATCACAATGAATAGTCTAATCGGAATCTGTTGTCGCAATGCGTTTTCTCCAATTATGGCAGAAATGGATCTAAGGGTTTTTGCTCAGTACCAAGATGAAAACTCTTTCAAATCTTATTCTTATCAATTAATATAAGTACATATATATAGACTCCTTATAAATCTAAATAAGGAGAGTTTTAAATAAAGAAAGATATCTAAATATAATTATAATTTATGAATTAGGTAGAGTAATAATTTAAACTAAGCTATTCAGAATTGAAAGTATAGATTCTTCCAAATAAGTAGTTATAATCCAGCCAACTGTTTTACAGCAAACTTTACTTCGGGCGCAAGAGAAATCGGTTAAGTGTTGCAACAGTGCAGATCGGTCAGAACGGAACAGAGGGGCTGAGTTGAACAGAACAGAGGAGTCTCATAAGAACAGCCGACTAGATTGCTGCTGATATTGATCCGAATGAAAATGATCAAGTTACAAATTTCAGAGGCAGATTCGATCGTGATGTAAATTCAGCTTGAGTAAAATATTTTTATCAGAGCTTACAACAGTATGCAAATAACAATCTTGGCTGAAGAGTTCATCAACTTTGAAAAATTCGTAAAAGATTGGAAAAAATTTAGAAAACATGCATTTTAGAAAAACAGACAACACTGGAGTCAACATTCAGATGAAATTTGATCAAAATTTTCTCATCCATTTGAAGCCAAATTTTGAGAACATATAGAAGATCATATTCACTATCATTCCACATCAAGTATAGCAACAAATCGAAACAAATGAAGTTGACAGAAGAACACTCTATAAAGAGCTTTTTTACAAGATTCACAAGATGAAATCAAAACATTCTTTCACTGCATATTAGAGTTGATTTTACTGAAACATCCAGATGATAATACAAATCAAATCATTAGCATTCGTCACTGAAAAACAAATCTATACATTCCAGTCACAGCAAGCAAATTGATGCAAAGCCATTTTAAAGTTGATGAACACCCGACGGGAACCTCACATGGCTATCTATGAACTCAGAAGAAAATTTTGAATTTGATGTATTCCAGTCACCTGATTAGTTCATCGTCTTCATACTAGGGGTCATAAGAAAGAGCAAAAAAATTGAACAATAGACAAAGAATGAGAGCACACAAGGGAGAATTTGAAATCACCGACAAGCTCATTTAATGCTACAAAAGAGAGATCAAATCAAACCATAACAATATAATCAATTGAGATTTAAAATGCAAGCTGTAAGATCTAATGATGTTATACTTATTTCCATTAAGATCCAACCGTTGAAACATACCTAATGGAACCTCAAACGGTAGCGGCGTAGAAAAGCAAGTTGATAACACTATAGCAGGCGTACGAGAAAGAACGGAAAGAATTTCCTACCGTTTGAAGATTCGAATCACTCCAGGCTACGAAGAGAAGAAGAAAAATATAAAAAAAAGAAAAGCAGAACAAGAGAGCAGAGAAGTGAACTGGATAAAAAAAGAGAAAGAAAAACCTACTCATTTCAACTCACTACCGAGCTTTACCTAGATACATCTTCGGCAATTTCTTTTGATCCTCTCATTGTTTTACTGAGCTTATATTCAATCTTTTGAGAGAGATCATGTGCTTTAAAGTTGCTTTTAACAAACACATTCGGTAAGAAGCTACGTACTTCTCATAAGGCTTAGGCTAAGGCTTGTGTATTAACAGCCGGAGAGACTTGTGAGTCTAGTAGGCTATTGGTGGTACATCTAGAGGAGAGAACCGGTTAAGACAATGGTGCTTGGCTAAACACTTTACTTTGATATTGTAGCAACTTGATAAGGATTAGTGAAATTCACTCTTGATAGAGAGTGGCCGTGGACGTAGGCAAATTTATTTGCCGAACCACGTAAATCTGCGTGTTTGTGTGTGTTGAATAATTTTTTTATATTGCTTGCATTTGGACTAAACAGAAATAATATGTTTACATCCGGTCGACGGTTCAGAGAGCACTTGTGTATGTGATGAGAAGTGAACGTGTACGAAAAAGCTGTTATATTGCTGCTATTTTGTATGAAACTAAGCTCTGATCAGTTAGTAATACTTTATATATTTTTTGCTACCACCTCAATGCATCCCTCTTTTTTTGAATTGGTTGTGCAGGTTTGACCAATAATTGGTATCAGAGTGGGCCTCCAAACTGAAGGTTTAACCACCTTGAGGAAAAGATCCAATGGCGAACTCAAACTCTTGTTGAAAAGAAAGGAAGATCGCTTGACTGTCCTCCAGCATTTGATGGGAATAACTACAGACACTAAAAGATGAAAATGACTATATTTTTAAAATCACAAAATTATTTTTTGTGGAAGATCGTCAAAAATGGAGATAAAGCTACAATGCAAATTCCAGAGAATAATAACTTTTCTTCTTTAAACTCTCATGCTTTCGAATTGCTGTATCGTGTTTTAAATTTTAAACAATTTAATCACATTTATTTTCATTCCACAGCAAAAGAAGTTTGGCTCAAGTTAGAAAGAATATATGAAGGCAAATCTGAGGCTAGCCAATATAGCGAAGGGGAAATTTCATCAAATGAAAGTGAAGCAATACTAAATCATCAAAAGTATCATAACCTTCGCTTGACGGCCATCCACGAATACGAAAATGAGGTAAGTCTCCATTCTTCTAAAGAAGAAGATAATGTTATTTTGGTAACAAGAAAATGTAGGCACATCTTGAAAAAGAACCAAAAAAGAAGAAGTAAGAACCGGTCTCGAAAGAGAGCAAAGCCTAGACGCAGCAACAAAAATTCTTCAACATGTAAAAAGAGCAAAACTGAAACCATTCATCAAAAAGAGATATAATTATGTCAAATGGCCAATAATGAACAATCTAGTGAGGTAAGCTCATCTGAATTTTGTGACTCAAATAAAGATTTGCAAGAAATGTTTGATAAATTGTATGTTAAATACATGCATGTGAAAAGTATGAACAAAAGTATGAAAACCTGCATTCGTGAATACAAAAAAAAGAACGATTTGTTGACTAAGCAAGTAATTACTTTTAATGATGATCTTGCTGGTAAAAATAATGCCAAAAAAGATGCTTTGCATACTAACCAAATAAGTGCAGAAATACATACGTTAAGTGTTGAAAACAGAATGCTCATTGAGACAAATGAGAAATTTTGTGACAAGTTGAATGACTATACTACTGGTAAATACATAAGTAGCTCTGGCATTGATAACTCATCCACTTGTATGAATCTAAATGAAAACATTAGAGAGTTAGAAGTAGATAATACCAAGTTACATGCGGAATGTGATTGTCTGAAAGAAAACTAGCCCAAGCCAAAGCAACAAACAAATCACATGCTACTGAATGCTTACTACTGAGAAATGAGGTAAAAAATTTGACTGCCAAAAACGGTGATCTACAAGCTTCTCTAACAAGGTTTGTTAAAAGTAAAGACAAGTTGGATGCTATGCTTGGATCACAAAAGGGTGTATTCAGAAAATAAGGTATCAAGTTTGTGCCAACCAGTGAGAATCTTACTGTCAACCGAACCAATATTAAGCAAAACTTAAAAAATTATAAGTGGTGCATTCTCCGGTAAGTATAAAACTAACAAAGCACACTCTTTTAGTCCTTTTATTAAGTGTTTTCATCGTGGTAGAAAGGGTCACAAGGTAAGTTCTTGTTGGTTTAAAAATAATAAAAATAAGGTAAAGATATTGTGAATTTCCAAGAGCAACCGTCTTCTAAAAAGGTAAGTGAAAATCTCTTTAGAACAAGTGTTTAGATGCATTACTACTAAACAATCTATTATTTTGCAAGGTAATTCATCCACCTCCTATGTTGGTAGCAACGATGAATATATGACTCCTTATTCCAAATTCAAGAAAAATTAAGGTATGAATAAAAAGATATGGGTGCCAAAAACAACTCTCAAAATTACCAACACTTTAGAATCCAAAAAAATTTGGGTATCAAAGGCATACATTTTTATTGCAGAAATTCTTCAACAATGAGGTAAGTAATTCAATCCTGTAATGATTTTGATGATTGCCAAGTCTTTGATGTTTTTAGTTTCCAAATACAAATGAAACTAATTACAATTCATCTTTGACAGAAATTGTATGAATCTTGAGTTATGCAAATTTTCAATAAATATTAATGTATATATGCATGATGTTTTAGAATTTTTGGCTGGTATATATATAGTACTAATCTTTGCAGGATAAATATAAAGAAAAGTGGATAGCTATGGTAAGATTTAGATACTACAATTCAAAAATTCTTTCCAAATTTTGAAAATTTATTTTTATCAAAGATCTAATTGAAATGAAGATCAAATCTAAAACCCCTACATCGCCTGCATGAGAGCAGTTTTACAGGTTTAGTTAAAAACAGTGAAGAAATGTATATTTAAGAAGATGAATAGCTAACTGGAATCTGAACAGAAGATTAACAACTCTCCATTGAAACCTCTAAAATGCAATGAGGCTTTCCAAATTGTATCATTTGTATTCAAGTATAGGTCCAGTAATATCCACGAAAAGCTATCAACAGGTAATCTATATATTTTATTTAAAAAAATATATCTCAATCAAGGGGTAAGTATATTGTCCTTTTATTAATTTTTGAGATATGCCAAGATCTCATGACCCTCTATTGTTGATGCATAATTACTTTTGGAGTGTGAATGAATCTTTCAAAATAATTTTTGAATATTGCGAAAAGATTTTGCAAACATACCTTATTTTCTAGTATAAATTTTCATGAATTCATTATCTTTGAAAAGTATGTTTAATTAATTGTTTTGTTTTCAAGTGAGTTACAAATGTGCCTTCTTATGTGTTACTGAAAACTTAGTGAATTTTTCAAAATAAGAGTATTATGTTTCATAAAATGTATTTCTCTTTGAAAACTAATTAACCATTTTAGGATTTACATCATGTAATGCTAAATGAAAGTTTTGTTGTTCATCTTGCTGTGAGCACATTGACGACCTTTGCAGGAACTATTATAGTGGCCATATTTGACGGTTCATGTCTTCATGTAAAGAAAATATTTAATAATTAAATATATGATGAATAGGAGAATGTGGATATTGAGGATATTTACTGAAATAATGCTTGTTTCAGAAAATTACTGGAGATGATTTTATACTAACTTATCCTCATGCAAGAATCTCTATACATCTCTAATATTCTGAATTTCAGCATCTACTTGCTCTAAAGAGTATCTACTAATTATATTTTTGATGAAGTATTATTGACTAACATATACTTTGCAGATCTTAGCTAATCGATGCAAAAGTAAAATAGTTGAGACAAACTTTGAAAAATTGAGAAAGGGTGCATTCAGAAGAACAGACATTGGGTTTATGTCAAATAACAATCACCTTACAACAAACACAACTAATGGAAAGCAAATTTGTAGAAATACAAGTATTACATCGTCCAGTAAGCATGCGATTAATGAGGGAATTATAACACCAACTAATAAGAAAAGACCTAAAAAAATTTGCATAGCAAAGAGGTAAGCTTTCTCTTATAAAATCATAGTACGGCAAAGATAAGTTTCTTTACAGTATATTGATTTTAATGATCTTCAAAACTTTGATGAGGTGCTAGTGTTGAAGTAAATGATACACCTTATTGAAATTTTGCTGGAATTTAATTCTTGATAGAACTGTTTATTGAAATTTGCTTAATTTCAACTTTGGAAAATTGTGAAAGATCGGAAGAAATTAAGAAAACATACATTGCGTAAAAATCGGACAATAGTGGAGTCAACTTTCGGATGAAGTTTGATCAAGATTTTCTCATTCGCTTGAAGCCAATTTTGAGGACATATAGAACATCATATCCACCGTCATTTCACATCAAGTTCAAGAACAAATCACGACAAATGAATGTCAAGAACACAATGCTAAAGTGCCATCAAATTCAGTTTGTCAAGATGCCGTAATTGTAATTGAATATCGATTTTCATTAAAAGCCTAGATCCAGCTACAAAGAGTATACATACACTGATCCACCATAGTGTCGCGACGATACATCATCAAATAACCTACTATATGGAGCAACTATACAAAATGATTCAGATAAATGAAGTTGATGAAGAACACTCCATATAGAGCCTTCTTACAAGATTCACAAGATGAAATCCAAGCATTCTTTTTCACCGCATATCGAGTTGATTTTGTTGAACATCCAAATGATAATACACTTCAAATCACTAGCATTCGCACGCAAAACAAATTTATATATTGCGAATACAAAGAAAAGCAAATTGAACATCCAACAGAAACCTCACATGACTGATCTATGAATTCGTAAGAAAAAAATTCGAATTTGAGCTTGATGTATTCCAATCCGCGAGATTGGTTCATCGCCGTCCATACTAAAGGCCACCGTAAAGAGCAAAGAAGGGGAGCACACGCGAGAAATTGAAATCACCGACAAGCCCATTTATTGTTATAAAAGAAAGATCCAACCGTTGAAGACCTATTTGATGGAACCCGATTAGCAAAAAGAGCGTAGAAGAGGAAAGTGACAACATTGTAGCAAAGGCGCCAAGGGAGACAACGGAAAAATTTCCTACCGTTAGAAGATTAGAAATTTCAATAAACGAGAGAACAGAAAATATAAGAGGGAGAAGAAGAGAAAATAAACCAAAGAGAGACACTACAGAGCAAAAGAAAAAACAGAGCCACATACATAAGAAAAAGCTTTACATAAAGAAGAAACATCTCTCCCACAACCTCACCGCCTGAGCTTTATCTAGATATATCTTTGGCATTTCTTTGATCCTCTTTTGCTTTACTAAGTTTAAATTTAATCCAAAGTGAGAGAGATCCAGTGGTTGAAAATTGTTTGTAACAAACATACTCGTTGTGAAGGGCTTGGTTAAGCCTTCTCGCCAGTTGTGCTAATCTTGTAAGAGCTACGTGACTTTACACAAGGCCTTAGGTAAGGCTTGTGTCTTAGCAAAAAAGGAGAGACTTGTGAGTCTAGTAGAGCTGAGTAGGTGGTTTATCTTGAAGAGAGAACCTGTTAAAGTAATGGTGTTTGGCTAAACACATTATTTGGTATTGTAGCAACTTGATAAGAATTAGTAGAATTCACTCTTGACAAAGAGTGGTCAGTGACGTAGGGCAAATTCATTTTGCCAACAACGTAAATTCTGTGTGTTTGTGTTTTGAATAATTTCTTATATTGCTTGCACTTGAACTAAACAGAGAACGTCAAACAGAGAATCATTTTACGTCAAATGACTATACCACGCTATATTGTAGGAAATCACTCTTATTTATATATACGAATATTGGATTAAAATTTTTAGCTACCAACTCAATTCACCCTCCCTCTTGAGTTGGTTAGGCAGTTTGACCAACAATTGGTATCAGAGCGGGCCTCTAAATTGAAGGTTTAACCACCTTGAGGAAAAGATCCAATGGCGAACTCAACTCATATTGAAAAGAAAGGAAGATCGCTTGACTGTCCTCCAGCATTTGATGGAAATAATTACAGACATTGGAAGATGAAGATGACTATATTTTTAAAGTCGCAAAATTACTTTTTTGTGGAAGATCACAAGATGGAGATAGAGCTACAATGCAAATTTCAGAAAATAACAACTTTTCTTCTTTAAACTCTTATGCTTTAGATTTGCTGTATCGTGCTTTAAATTTTGAACAATTTAATCACATTTACTTTCATTCTACAGCAAAAGAAGTTTGGCTCAAGTTAGAGAGAATATATGAAGGCAAATCTGAGGCTAGCCAATCAAATGAAAATGAAACAATACTAAATCATCAAAAGGAACATCACCTTCGCTTGACAGCTATCCACAAATACCAGAATGAGGTAAGTTTTCCTTCCTCTAAAGAAGAAGATAATGTTGTTTTAGTTACAAAAAAGTGCAGGCACATCTTGAGGAAGAACCGGCTTCGGAAGATAGCAAAACCTAGATGCAGCAACAAAAATTCTTCCTCATCTAAAAGAAGCAAAACTGAAATTGTTCATCAAAAAGAGATGGGATTATGTCAAATGGCCAATAATGAACAATCTAGTGAGGTAAGCTCATCTGAACTTTATGACTCAAATAAAAATTTGAATGAAAATTTTAATAAATTGTATGCTAAATACATGCATGTAAAAAGCATGAACAAAAGTATGAAAAACTGCATGCGTGAATATAAAGAAAAGAACGATTTGTTGACTAAGCAAGTACTTACTTTTAATGATGATCTTACTTTTGCATACTAACCAAACAAGTGCAGAAATACATGCGTTACGTGTTGAAAATAAAAGCTCATTGAGACAAATGAGAAACTTTGTGCCAAGTTGAATGACTATAGTACTTGATAAATATCCGAGTAACTCCATCATTGGTAACTCCTATACTTGTGTGAATTTAAATGAGAATGTCAAGGAGTTAGAAGTAGATAATATCAAGTTACATGCGGAATGTGATTGTCCGAAAGAAGAACTAGCCCAAGTCAAAGCAACAAACAAATCACATGCTACCAATGCTTACTTACGATCGAGAAATAAGGTAAAAGATTTCACTATCGAGAATAAAGACTGCAAACTTCTCTAACAAGATTTGTTAAAAGTAAAGACAGGTTGGATGCTATGCTTGGCTCACAGAAAGGTGTATTCAGAAAAGAAGGTATCAAATTTGTGCCAACTAGTGTGAATCTTGCTGTCAACCGAACCAATATTAAGCAAAATTTAAAATCTACAGATGGTGCATTCTCCAGTAAGTATAAGGCTAACAAAGTAAATTCTTTTATTCCTTTTATTAAGTGTTTTTATTGTGGTAGAAAGGGTCACAAAGTAAGTTCTTGTTGGTTCAAAAATAATGAGAATAAGTTAAAGGTATTGTGGATTTCCAAGAGCAGCCGTCTTTTGAAAAAGGTAAGTGAAAATCCTTTTAGAACAAGTGTTAGATACTTTACTACTAAACAATCTATTATTTTGCAAGGTAATCCATCCACCTCCTATGTTGCTAGCAACGATGAAAATGTGACTCATTATTCCAATTTCAAGAAAAAAAATCAAGATATGAACAAAAGATGTGTGGGTGCCAAAAGAATCTCTCCAGATTATCAATACTTTAGAACCCAATAAAATTTGGGTATCAAAGGCGTAAATGTTTTTCAACGATGAGGTAAGTAATTCTATCTTGTAATGATTTTTATGATTGCCAAGACTTTAATATTTTTAGCTTTTAAATACAAATAAAACTAATTGCAACGCATCTTTCGTTGAAATTGTATGAATCTTAGCTTATGCAAATTTTCAATAAATATTAATGTATGTATGCATGATATTTTAGAACTTTTGATTGGCATAGATATATATACTACTAATCATTGTAAGAGAAATATAAAGAAAAGTAGATAGCTATGGTATAGAGATTTAGATACTATAATTTAAAAATCCTTTTCAAATCTTGTAGATTTATTTTTATCAAATATCTAATTGAAATGAAGATCAAATCTGAAAAATCCTCGCTTTACTTTGCATGAGAGATGTTTTACTGATTTATTTAAAAAAAAGTGAAGAAATGTAAATTTCAAAGATGAATAGCCAATCGCAATCCCATGTAAGATTAACAACTTTCATTGAAACCTCTGAAATGCAATGAGTGTTTTCAAATTGTATCATTTGTATTCAAATATAGATCCAAAGAATCATGAGAAGCTATCAACAGTAACCTATATATTTATTATCAATTTTTTATCAAGAGGTACGTACATTGCCCTTATATCAATTTTTTGAGATATGTCAAGATCTCATGGCCCTTTATCATAGATGCGTAGTTGCTTTTGGAGTGCGAATGAATTTTTCAAAACAAATTTTTGATATTGCAAAAAGATTTTACAAACATACTTTATTTGCTAGTATAAATTTTCATGAATTCATTACTTTTGAAAGGTATGTTTAATTAATGGTTTGTTTTCAAATCTGTTACAAATGCAGTGTCTAATGTGTTACTGAAAACTTAATGAATTTTCTGAAATAAGAGTATTATATTTTGTAAAATGCATTTCTCCTTAAAAACTAATTAACCATTTTAAGATTTACATCATGTAATACAAATGAAGGTTTTGTTGTTCATCTTCTCATTAGCACATTGAAGTCCTTTGTAGGAACCATTATAAATGCCATACTTGTTAGCTTACATTCTCAAAAAGTAAAGAAAAGGTTTAATAATTGAATATATGATGAAAAAAAGAAAATATGGATATGAAGGATATCTCTTTGAGATAATGCTTGGTTGAAAAATTATTGGAGATGGTTCTATACTAACTTATCCTCATGAAGGAATCTCTATACATTTACGATATTCTGAATTTCAGCATCTACTTGCTCTAAAAAGTATCCACTAATCATGTTTCTGATGAAGTATTATTGACTAACATATAGTTTGCAGATCTTAACTAATCGATGCAAAAAGCAAAAGAGTTGAGACAAACTCTTAAAAATTGAGTGAGGGTGCATTCGAAGAAGAGACGTTGGTTCCATAACAAATAGCAAGCACCTTTACAAAGAACACAATCAATGGCAACCAAAATTGCAGAAATACAAATATTGCATCGTCTAGTAAGCATGCAATTAATAAGAGAACTACAACGCCAATTGTTGATAAAAAGACATAAAGAAATTTGCACAAAGAAAGAGGTAAGTTTTCTCTTATAATATCACAAAGTGGGGCAAAGGTAAGTCTCTTTTCTAAGATATTGATTTCAATAATCTTCAAAACTTTGATGAAGTGTTAGTGTTGAAGTAAATGATACACCTTATTGAGATATTGCTGAAATTTAATTCTTGATTGAACTGCTCTAAAAATTTGCTTAACCTATGTGTGCTTAGTTGAAATCTATATATGCTATAATTATTAAAGCAAAGATGCTCTTTATTGCTCTATTCAAAACAATATGGTACCTAATGATTACTTGTCATGCAGATGTTTCAAAACTCCTAGCTAGCACATATATGCTACTAAATATCACATGAGGAAAATGATTGATATGAACAAAACTAGTGTCAACATTGCAACCCCAAAAAATACAAATCTGCTATTAATTTGGTTTTTATCTCTTTAAATGTTTGTGATGGAATTTAACATTATTCCTTGAAAATGATAAGAGAAGATGGCAAAATGAGGAAGCAAAGCACTCTGAGTTAACACTTACATGCTGAAAAAGTTTCTATACTAATTTTACCATACGCAGCTTTTTTATTTTTTATTTTTATTTTTATTGAGATGAGAGGTTCCTAACTATATCAACAATAAGAAGATTATGCCCTTGTAGAATGAAAGCAACTATTAAGGGAGAAGTGCAAATGTCTTAGTAAAAGAAAATATAACTTACATGAGATATCCTTTCTCTCAAGTCATATATTTTTTGAGACCTATTCGTGCAAACGGGGACATGCAACGCTCTTCTTGCTGCATGGATTAATTGACATATACTATAAGAAAATTCTCTTTGTCAAGTAAAACAAGAAGGCGTAAGGTGCAAATAAGGTATGGATAAATTCTCTCCTATCTCTTTTTGGCAAATTATTAAGTGCAAATGCTATATAACATTGTGAATTTGTATGATATAAATTGTGAAGTATTATCTTGATTTGAATATATCGTAAAATTGTTTTGTATTTCTGAAATGACGATTTTGATGATATTTTCTTTTGACAAATATTGTCAGTTTTGAATTATACTGGAATGAAATGTGAAGTTTTACGTTTGTACTTTAAATGGGATCGGAATTTTGCAAAGAATTTGATTTTACAATCTCTGCTAATTATTATTGCATTTGTGAACTAACCTAAAGTCGAGAAAAGATATTTTCAGTAATGCAGTTTAGATGAAGACAGTAAGAAGATATCTCTCTATACAAAAACAGTCGCAAAATAGCCAGCTAGATCTTAAACAGAAAAGAAACAACCTTCTGTTAAATCTTCTGAACAGTCAGGAGTTATTCTCATTATGCCACATCAATGCAAATACAAGTCTATCCATCTACAAAGATATCTTAGGAGGTAAAGCATATATTATATTTGAAAGGGGGAGAAATTCAAGAAGTTTTTAAGCATAAACGAGAGAGAAGCCTCCATCAGTAAAGAATGGTGAGATATATCCTTCTCGATTAATGTCGATGAAAGGTAAATCAAGGTAAAATATATACACGTGTTGTTTCTTGGATTATATGAATACATTCTTTATGCATCATGAATATATACCTCCCACTCTTTTTGTGATGACAAAAAGGGGGAGAGATGGAAGAATTATTGTGTGTAGGAAAGTGAAAGCGTTAATAATGCATTCAGCAAGGGGGAGAATTTATTCAAAAAGTTTCTTAGGTAACAAAAGCATGTTTTTGTTTTAAGCATCACTATGATTTGTTAAATAATAAACCAATAATTCTTAATTTATTTTGTCATCATCAAAAAGGGGGAGATTGTTGGAATATCAAGACTAATTTTGATGATAACAAATATTAAGAATTATAGTTTATGAATTAGATGGACTAATGATTTAAATTAAGCTATGCAGAATTGAAAGTATAAATTCTTGCAAATAAATAATTATAGTCCAAACACAATTGCTTTATAGGAAACTCTACTTGGACGCAAGATGAAAATCAATAAGTGTTGGACAGCGAATGAGAGAGCGGGACGAGAGCGAAGCGTAGAAGTCTCACAAGAACAATTGACTAGATTACTGGCGATCCCGAACAGAGTGAAAATGATCAAGTTGTAAATTTTCAGAGCGGATTCGATCGTGATGCAAATTCAGTTTGAGGAAGATATTTTTACCAGAGCTAGAACAACATGCATACAACAATCTTGGCTAAAGAGTTTATCAAATTATGATCTACACAACTTTGGAAAATTCGTGAAAGATCGGAAGAAATTAAGAAAACATACATTGCAAAAATCGCACAATAGTGAGTCAACTTTGGATGAAGTTTGATCAAGATTTTCTCATTCGCTTTGAAAACCAATTTTTGAGGACATATAGAACATCATATCCACTTGTCATTTCACATCAAGTTCAGTAACAAATCACGACAAATGAATGTCAAGAACACAATGCTAAAGTGCCATCAAAACCAGTTTGTCAAAGATGCGAAATTGTAATTAAATATCGATTTTCATTAAAAGCCTAGATCCAGTTACAAAAGAGTATACATACACTGATCCACCATAGTGCTGCGACGATACATCACAATAACCTACTATATGGAGCAACTATACAAAATGATTCGGATAAATGAAGTTGTGATGAAGAACACTCCATATAGAGCCTTCTTACAAGATTCACAAGATGAAATCCAAGCATTCTTTCACTGCATATCGAGTTGATTTTGCTTGGAACATCCAAATGATAATACACTTCAAATCACTAGCATTCGTCACATTGCAAAACAAATTTATATATTGCGATCACAAAGAATCAAATTGAACATCCAACAGAACCTCACATGACTGATCTATGAATTGAAGAAAAAATTCGAATTTGAGCTTGATGTATTCGATCCACGAGATTGGTTCATCGTCTCCATACTAAAGGCCACCAGAAAAGAGCAAAGAAGGGGAGCACACGCGGGAGAAATTGAAATCACCGACAAGCCCATTTATTGTTATAAAAGAAAGATCCAACTGTTGAAGACCTATTTGATGGAACCCGATTAGCGGAAAGATAGAAGAGCAAAGTGACAACATTGTAGCAAAGCACAAGGGAGACAACGGAAAATTTTCTACCGTTAGAAGATTAGAAATTTCAAATGCCAGAGAAATGAAAAATATAAGAGGGAGAAGAAGAGAAAATAAACCAGGTGAGAGACACTACAGAGAAAAAGAAAAAACAGAGCCACATACATAAGAAAAAGCTTACATAAAGAAGAAACATCTCTCCCACAACCTCACTTTGCTCGAGCTTTTATCTAGATATATCTTTGGCATTTCTTTGATCCTCTCTTTGCTTTACTAAGTTTAAATTTAATCCAAAGAGAGAGATCCAGTGGTTGAAAATTGTTTGTAACAAACATACTCGTTGTGAAGGGCTTGGTTAAGCCTTCTCACAGTGCTAATCTTGTAAGGAGCTACGATTTTTACACAAGGCTTTGGGTAAGGCTTGTGTCTTAGCAAATGAGAGAGACTTGTGAGTCTAGTAGGCAGTAGGTGGTTTATCTTGAAGAGAGAACTGTTAAAGTAATGGTGTTTGGCTAAACACATTATTTGGTATTGTAGCAACTTGATAAGAATTAGTAGAATTCACTCTTGACAAAGAGTGGTCGTGGGCGTAGGCAAATTCATTTGCCAACCACGTAAATCTCAGTGTGTTTGTGTTTTGAATAATTTCTTATATTGCTTGCACTTGAACTAAACAGAGAACGTCAAACAGAGAGAATCATGCTTTACGCTCAACTATATACTGCTGCTATATTGTAGGAAATCAGCTCTGTTTATATACGAATACTGGATTAAAATTTTTAGCTACCAACTCAATTCACCCCTCCTTTCTTGAGTTGGTTGTGCAGGTTTGACCAACATACACTTCTTCGTCTAACTCACCATGAAGAAATGCATTCTTTACATCAAATTGCTGTAAGGGCCAATCAAGATTTGCTTCGAGAGATAGCAATACTCTGATGGTATTAATCTTTGCAACTAGTGCGAAAGTCTCGTGATAATCCACTCCATAAGTTTGTGAATACCCCTTGGCCACTAATCTTGCCTTATATCTCTCGATCGTTCCATCTGCTTTGTGTTTGATGGTGTATACCCATTTACAACCAACTGCTTTCTTTCCTTTTGGTAATGATACTATCTCCCAAGTCATATTCTTCTGAAGAGCATCCATCTCTTCATTCATAGCCTTAGTCCATCTAGGATCGATAATGCTTCTAGTGTTAGAAGGAAGTGTCACACCGCCACTGATTAATAAAGGCAACATATGATGGGGACAAACAGAGAGAAGACACATGATTAGCAATAGGATATCTGAGATTTTTCCTTCTGGTGAATATCTCTCAGGAGGTTTTCCACGATTTTCTCTATGTGGTAACTGATAATTGCTGCAGACAATATTAGATTTATTTATAATAATATTCTGAGTCTCGATACTTACCTCAGGGATATCCTCAAGAGTTTGAGCGGGTACTGAAGGATGCGAGAGAGGGGGTTTTTTACGACCGCCTCTCGCTGTCTCTTCCGCTTTCTTTGTTCAAGTTCGATAGTTCTAAACTCCTCCGGACACGAGTCATAATTCACACATTTTCTCTGACCTTCCTCAGTATGTGTGCTGAGTTTAATGGTAAGCCAATTCAGATCTTCCGTAGCTTCTATCTCCCCCTGAAGATCTGAATGTGAAGTCGATCTGACAAAATACATTTCTGACTCTATAAATGTCACATCCATAGTTACAAAGGTACGGCGTGTCGGAGGATGATAGCACCGATAACCTTTCTGGTGAGGACCATAGCCAAGAAACATGCACCTTAAAGCATATGGATCTAATTTATCTCTTTGAGTTTTCTGCAAATGTACTAATGCAATGTATCCAAAAATCCGAGGTGGAAGTGAGAGAAACAGTAAGGTATAGTTACAAATATAGATAAAACTTCATGTGGTGTCCGAAAATTCAGAACTCTAGATGGCATGCGATTAATCACATAAACCGCAGACTGAACTGCGTCTACCCAATAATATTTTGGAACATGAGCTCCAAATAATAAAGCACGGGCGGTTTCTAATATGTGTCGATTTTTTCTTTCAGCCACTCCATTTTGTTGTGGTGTTTGTGGACAAGAAGTCTCATGAATAATACCATGCTGATGAAAGTAAGAACTCAAAGATGTATTAACATACTCCCCACCATTATCAGAGCGAAAAACTCGAATAGGAAGAGAAAATTGTGTCTGCACCATCTTATGAAACCGCACAAATATATCACTAACATCACTTTTATTCTTCAAAGCATATAACCATGTCATGCCTATGCAATCATCTACAAATGTCACAAACCATCTAATGCCAGTAAGAGTCATAACTGGAGAGGGTCCCCAAACATCCGAATGGACTAACTCAAAAGGAGTTGTTCTTTTATTACTAACAGGAAAATACGACACTCGATGACTCTTAGCAAGGATACATGCTTCACATTGAAATTCAGACTCTTTGACACCGGAAAATAAAGACGGTAGCAAATGTTTTAAATAGCCAAAAGAAACATGACCTAGACGGCGATACCAAAGCCATACTTTATTCTTCTTGTCAGTTTCAGATCCACGAGCACTGTAAACTCTGCCTGAACTAACATCATCCAGATAGTATAAACCCCCTCTCTTAGTACCACGCCCAATTATCTCCTGTGTCTGGATATTCTGAAGTAAGCAAAAATAAGGATACATAAGAACAATGCAGTTCAACTGTTCAGTAACTTGTCCAATAGACAAAAGATTGTGTGAGAGAGATGGAACAAGTAGACAATTCTGTAGAGATAGAGATGATGATAATGCCACAGTACCAACACCTGTCACTGGATAACTCTCTCCATTGGCATATGTCACATTATTTATAACTGGAGTACTTACGATATGAAAATTTTTCGGATCGAATGTCATATGATCCGTAGCTCCAGGATCTAAAATCCATCCTGTATCCCGCTGTGAATCTAAAAGCAAGAAAGGCAAAGCTTTGGTTACCCAAATTGAGAATCTGAATTAACTAACGCGGCACTGAGAGATAGAACGGTGAAGGAGCAAAATGATGATATAGAGGATGAAGAATTAGCTAAAGTGAGGCTGCGCAACTCGCACGCTACACCGAGATCTTTTTGTCTTATTTGTTCTTCTTCTTGATTCCTCCCACCAATCGTGATAACCAACTAATCAAAAGCATGAATTCGAGTATGCCCGACTTTACCACAATGAGTACACTGTCCTTCTTGTGTTTTTTGCTTCACTTGGGATTTAGGATTTTTGGAGGCCACAGCAGCAATAACTCCAATATCATTAGAACCCATCATAACTACTCGTCGTTGCTCCTCACGACGAATGTAGTTATAAGATGCTTCTAATCCGAAGAAGGCATCTGCTCGTAGTAGATCAACGCGGGCTTTATCAAGTGTATCATCAAGCCCACCAAAAAATATAGATACGCCTCCTCTCAATCTCTTGTTGTCGAGCTAATATATCATTAGCATAACACATCCTAATTGGATTACGAAAATCCAACTCTTGCCATATGCTCTGTAATTCTGCATAGTAAGCCGTAACGGGCCTTCCACTTTGCCTCAATTTGAATGCCCTGCATGTTAATTCATAAATCTGAGATATGTCAGAATTATCATAATATGTTTTGGACACAGCAGTCCAAACATCTCTGGCAGTAGGGGGAAGCCGAATAAAAAGCTTCATCACATTTGGTTCCATAGAGTTGATCAACCATCCTTTGACAATAGCATTATCAGTTCTCCACCGGGCATAAGTAGAATCAGTCTCTTGAGGTCGTGCTATTTTTCCGGTCAAATAGCCCATCTTATCCTTTCCAGCAATGTACATCTCAACAACTTGATACCAAAAAGAGTAGTTGGAACCATTTAGTTTAACACTAATGGCGGAGGATGAATCACCTTGTACACAAATAATAGAAGTAGCCATTGAAGTAACTGGAGAGAGAACACCTGAACCTTCCATAACCCCTTTTTTTTTTTTCTTTTTTTTTTAATTTTTTTTTTAAATCAGTGGGTTGGGTCGGTTTGGGTCGGATAAACCGGACCGGACCGGGTCGGATCAATCGGTTTGGTTCGTTGGCTTGGTCTGACCCGGCTCGGTTAAACAACCGAGCAAATGCAAGTGGTGAGGAGGCCGCAGAATCGGCGAAGACAAGCGCGGCGGCGACGGTGAGTCGGCGAAGAACGGAGCGAGCGACGGCGGTGAAGAAGAGGCCGGCGATGCTTGAATCGAGTCCGGGTGGATTGAAGACGACGGCGATGCGGCGGCAAATCGGCAGCAGAAAGGCGGCGTCGGGACGGCAGCGGAACGGCGGCGAAACACAAGAGCGTCGGGACGGCAGCAGAACGGCGTAGCGACGGTGGCGGCAGAGGTAAAAACCTTAATACGGCGGCGGCGGCAGAAGAAAATTTCTTTTTTTTTATTTTTTTATTTTTTAGATCTAATCCGATTAAATCGCCGGATTTGTGTTGGTCGGGATTTCTAATCGTTGTAATCGTATCTCCACGATCACAATGAATAGTCTAATCGGAATCTGGCCGTCGCAGTCGTTTTCTCCACGACAGCGGCGAGCAGATCTAGGGTTTTGCTCTGGTACCAAGATGAAAAACTCTTTCAATCTTATTCTTATCAATTAATATAAGTACATATATATAGACTCCTTATAAATCTAAATAAGGAGAGTTTTAAATAAAGAAAGATATCTAAATATAATTTTAAGAAAGATATCTAAAATAAAATATAATTCTAAAAAAAATATCTAAAATAATATATTATTGACTCACGCCAACAAAATTTGTCAGTTTAACGTAAGAAAAAGTCTGAACTTATGAATACGAATTATGCGCCTCTATTTATTATTGGATCTGCACTTGCAAAGTGCCCTTATTTCTTTAATTTGGTATCACTGATTAGAATGCATAAAGTATTAAATGCAACGGTATTTTAGTACTTGGGAACAGTGGGATTTTGGCATTGGATGCTTATGTGAGTAGGGTCAGCCGTGGCATTACCTTCATAGGCCCTACATCTAAGAAGTCAAAACAAGATGGGATCTGTAAGAGATTTGGTACAACTGAAATATTATATGCATGTTTACGTAATTTGAAATTTAGTTTTCTTTAAAATTTAAAACTAAATTTCAAAGAGCTTTATATTTATTTTATACTAAAATTTTGTATTTAAATTTTACTCATTTTATTTTTAATAATTATATTTTAAAATTAAAATATTATTTTTAATTACTTTAATAAATATAAATTAATTTTAATTTTAATAATCATATTATAAATAATTTTATTTTTATAAATGCGTTTTGGATAAACTCATTTTATAATACTATAACTATGCCTATGAATTGAGATAGACCAAACGGTGCGTTAGGAACTTAGGATGACTTTTGCATAATCAGAACATGTTCTTGTCTTCAATAATATTATTAATTGTTCGGGACTTTTTTTTATAATCCTAATTAAATAATATCTCATATTTTATTGAGTTTCTAGAATATCTTTTATCTTTCTTGCACTGTTCTTCTCTTGTTAGTTATGTTCTGGAAATTTTAAATTAGTTGAATTAATGAGAGTGCTAGCCCCCCTTTTTACTACTAACTCTAGTAAGCCATATCTTGCACGTATTTTAATGAAATAATAGTAACCGGATATTTGTTACCTATTTAGCTGGCTTAGGCGATCTCCTTACTCCATTAATCTCAATTTAGTTCCAACAAATCCCTAAAATGGATTTTAGGTTAATACAAATTGCCATATATTGGCATGAGCCAATATATATCTAGATATTTTATTTATATTAAAAAAAATTTTTATTTAGAAATCTTCTTATTTAAATATTTTCTTAAGGCCATATAAGCAAACTCTAATAGTAATATTTCCTCTTATTCTAAAAATGTTTAGAGAAGAAGAATTGAATATTTACTAATTGTAATATTTTTTTAATCTAAAATGTTTAATATATATACTTGTATTTATATTAAAGAATTGAATAAGATTAAAAAAAATTTATCTTGGTGCCATAGCAAAATCCTAAATTTGTTCGTCGTTGTGGTGGAGATAATGATGAAAAACCATTGCATCGTCAGAAATTCTGAGTACCTAATCAGATTCGTGGCTGGATTTGCAAAAGAAAAAAAAGAAAAATTGAATCATCGTACCACCGCAAGGTTTCTCATGCCGTTGCCTGTCATCACTGAAGCTAAACGCCAAATTCCCCAGCGCTGCCGTAGTTCATATTCTTAAGCTACGATGGCATAGTCGCCTTCGCCACTGCCCGATCTCATACAAACTTGCTCTGCAATTTGATTTAGAGCTCCTCGTCGCTCCCGACCATTGTAATCGTCCGTCTCTTAGAGTAAGGTTGGATTTCAGGTATCGTCGCCGACTCGTCGTTTCAACCTAACTTATATAGACTCACCCGAGTCATAGAGACTCGCCCAGTCCAGATCGATTCGACGATCCAGACCGATCCTGACGATCTAGCCCAAATTTGACCGTATTGCTAACTCGGCCCGACTCGACTCGAGTGGACTCCAAAAAAATAATAAAAAGGAGGAATGGAGGCATATAACTTATTGTGCTAAGTTTCGTGATCATAGAGACTCGTGTTTTAAATTAAATGAATATTCTGGTTGGTGGGAGGAGTTGAGGAGAAAAAAAAAGGAAGCTTATATCAGAAATATCAGTTAGTTTAGATTTTTCTACTTTATGTAACCAAAGTTGTGCCCTAAATATTCTTTTAGATTCTAGATTAGATACAAGATGAATTTAGATTCTGAATTTCAGACTATAATTACTCCAATTAGACATAATGTGACATATATAGGCGAAGATATTTATTCAGTGACAGGTGTTGGGACAATAGTGTTGACGCCATCTTTATCTTTACAGAATTTCTTTTTTATCAAATAATTTTTTGTCTATTTGATAGATCACTAAACACTTGAATTTCATTTTTTAATGTACCTATAATTTAGTTACTTCACGATATCTAGACCTATGAGATTATTGGGTATGGTATTAAGAGAGTAGCCTTATATTGTTTGAATGATATCACTTCCGCAATAACTCATAACATTCATTGATCTGATATTGATAAGAAGAATAAAGTTTAGATTTGGCATTGACGATTAGGTCATATTTCTTTTACCTATTTACGTCATTTGTTATCATCTTTATTTTCTGTCTTAAGAAGTCTGAGTTTTATGTGAAATTTGTATTTTGAAAAGAGTCATCGAGTACCATATTTTTCTGCTATGAAGAAAAAAATAACTTCATTTGAATTAGTAGATCGGATGTTTGGCGGCCCTCTCCTTTACTACTCTTACTGGTATTAGATAGTTTGTGATACTTGTGGATGATTGAACTAGTATAATATGACTATATGTTATGAAAAATAAAAGTGAGTGCATGCCTTTATACGGTTTCATAAAATAGTGTTGACATGATTTTCTTTTCCCATTCGAGTATTAATGCTCGGGTAAGGGAGAAGAATATGTTAGTACACCTTTGGCCCATATACGAAGAAAAGGTATTATTCATGATACCACTTGTTCACAAATACTACAGTAGAATAGAGTGGTTGAAAGAAATAATAGACTTATTTTGGAGACAGCTTGTGCGTTATCATTTAGTGCTTACACTTCAAAATACTATTGGATATAAGTAGTTCAATATGCAATATCTCTAATAATTAGCATGTTGCCTAAGGTTTTCAACTTTAAAACCTATCTTGAAGTCTTATTTATGTATGTTAATATATCATCTATTCTTTCACTTCCACTTCGGATTTTTGAATTTGTTGCATTGGTACATTTGCAATAAAACCCACGAGGTAAACTAGATTTGTGTGCTTTGCGATGCATATTTTGTTAGGTATGCTCCTCATCAGATTACAGATACTATCATCTTCCATCACGTCGTACTTTTATTACTATAGATGTGATAATTTTTTATTCAGAAACGTACTTTAAAGATTCCACATCCATTTTGATATTCATAAAGAGATAGAGATTAGTAAAGATTTGAATTGGCTTACTGTTGAGTTTGGTGAAAAACTCCTAACACACTGGAAACTGTCAAAAATAATCTTACAATTACCAAGATGTATGATTTGGGAGGAGATTTATGTACTGCTGAATCTATATCGAGGGAAACAGAATAAGTGGAAGGAAATGATATTGTGGAAGAACTCTTTCTATCTCAACCAACACTATCCGCTCAAATTTCTGGATATATCTATGAGTTAAACTCTAAAATTCAGAACAAATTTTTGAATAATTCTCACATTATGAATAGGAGTTATCGACTGCAACATAGAGAAAATCATGAAAAACTTACAAAGAGATATTCACTAAAAAAGGCTCCTAAATATTCTATTACTAATCATTATCTTCACACATATTATCACCGTCATACAAAGCTTTCAGGGCCGTCTGGCTAAACTTAAAATTCTCATTTTTTTTGACAAAAGTTACTTCTTTAACTTTTTCCAAAAAAAAAGTTGTGGACTTTTTTTAAAAAAAGGAGCTATGTGTTTGGATAAATTTAACTTTTTCTAAAAAAAATTGAAAAGAGTGTTTGACAAATAAGAGCTAAATAGTTGAATAAGAATATGAATGACTGAAATATCTTTGACTATATAATAAGTTATATAATTTATAAACCCTTTTTAATGTATTATTTATTTTTTCTTAGTATTTCATAAAGCTAATAATAAATTCATGAGTATTTTGTAATCATGATTAATATTATAAACTATTAGTTATAAACATGTAACTAAATTAATTTATAGATATATATATTATTATTTATTTATAATAATCTAAAAAATATTCTAACAAAAATTACAATAAAATTATTGTTCTAGGTAACAAATAATCTAAAAAAATGTTCACATTAAGCATCATTATACTTCTCAATTTTTTAAATTCAACAAAACACAACAAATATTAAACATTATAATATAACATTTTGTAGTAAACATCACGATTATGATAAAGACCCCAAATTGTCTTGGCACTTGGCACTGTCACCACGTGCACATTGTGATCAGCACACAGAGCTTTAACAAGCTTTGCAAAATCAGCCTGGTCACAATCCTCGGCTAGGATGGAAAGTTGTGCTACATGTTTCTCAATTGCTTTGGCAGCTTCATGCAGACCGCGGACAAGCCCATTATGAGCCTGTGACTTTTTCAGCATAAGCTAAAGAGCAGTCATCAAATCCATCAGCTCTCCGAGAACTGAGGCAGGTGTCTCGGTAGTAACAACACTTCTTCCCTGTATTGAAAATAAATAAACATAAGATAAAATTTTATACACATGCACCTTTACCTAGTTGAATATAATAGAGCCAGAGGATGTACAACAACAGTCTCATAAAGAGATAGGACTAGTAAGAGATACACCGCGATGTTAGTGGCCAAGAGATATTCACAAACTTTTAGGGTAGATTGTCACGATAGTTTTACACCAGTTGCAAAAGTTAATACCATTATTGTATTACTTTCTCTAGCAATAAATCTTAATTGACCCTTATAGAAATTTGATATAAAGAATGCTTTTTTTATAGTGAATTAGAACAAGAAGTTATATGAAGCACCTACCTGGTTATGGAAGAGCTTATTATATATGTCTACAAACTTCAAAAGGCATTATATAGGCTGAAGGAATCTCCAAGAGTATGGTTTGATAGGTTTAATGAAACGTTGAGCAGATATGGTTATCGACGGAGTTATGCTGATCATACATTGTTCTTTAAGAACCAAAATGCTAAAGTAATTACTTTGATAATTTATGTTAATGATATGATTGTTAGAGACATATCATGTCATCAAGCAATAGTAAGGAAGAAATTCAGAAATTAAAAAAGTATCTAACCTCTGAATTTTAGATGAAAGAATTTGGAAAGTTGAAATATTTTGTACAAATTGAAGTGGCGAGGTCTAACAAGTTATTTTTATATCACAAAAAAATATAACATTGACTTATTGTTAGAGACATATATGTCTAATTGGAAATCATCAAGTAGACCAATCATTAAGAATCATAATTTATAAAGACACACTGATCAAATACCAGCATCTAAGGAGAAATATCAATGATTGGTTAGCAAACTAATTTATTTATCACAGATTTACCCTAATATAATCTATCGGTAAGTGTTGTTAGTCCGTTTATGCATTCTTCAAGTGTGGAACATACGGAAGCCGTGAACAAAAATTTGAGATATTTGAAATCAACATTAAGCAGAGAATTACTATTCAGAAAATATAATTATCTAAATATAGATGGGTATACTGATGCAGACTAGGAAGTAAATAAAACAAAATAGGCATTCCACATCTTGATATTTTACATTTGTTGGTGGTTATCTAATCACATTGACGAGTAAGAAATAGAAAGTGTTTGCTCGATCTTCTACTAAAATTGAATATAGGAGAATAGCACATGTAGTTTGTTAACTTTTATAGTTTCAAATTTTATTGACGGAGCTTAGTTTTTCTCCAAGAAATTCTATTATCTGTTCTGTAATTATAAGGTTGTAATCATGATTATTCAAATCCCTATATAAATTTTAAAATCTTATGATTTTACGATTTTACATCAACAAAATGATCGTACTTGACACAAGATCCCGATCTTATTTCCGATCCTTAAGATTCCGATTTTAATTCTAAAATTTTTAAGATCCTGATTTTATTTGCGATCTTCATAGTTCAGATTATAAGAAATCTTCATGAATCAGGGGAGCTCTCAAAAATTTTGAACGAAGCTGGAATAGCTAGAAAAGCTCCGTCGTTCGTTTGTAGCGGGTGTAGTGATGTTTAGTTTATTCTGTGAGAGATTTATTATAGGAGCAAAATATTATTCTATGTGGTAGTATTTTAGATTTTTTTTCTCTTTATTTTGACGCGATAAAGGCGATTGCTCGTCGCGTAATTGATTGATTATTTTTAGAATTAGATTTTCTAGATATGAGTATAACTAATAATATAGCTATAAAGAGGTGGTCATAATGAGCTAAATAAAATATAGAAAATTACTAATGATGTAGTTAATTTGAACCACAAATATGAACATTATTAATCTACTACAATAAAATAAAATATAAAAAAATTATGTTTTGAATTTTTAGCAAATTTAATAGGTACTATCTAAAATTTTCAAAATATTATTTATAAAAAATCTATCGATAAGTAAGATCTTACTTACCTAAAATCACGACTATACGATCCTACGCAAATGAACTGTCCTATAGAGTATTCCGACCTTGACAATCTTGACTGTAATAAATATTTCTGATAATATAGTGCAACATGATCGTACCAAATATGTTGAAGTGGATCGACACTTCATCATAGAGAAATTGGAGGCAAAATTGATTAAATTACCTTTTATGAGTTCAAAAGCATAATTAGCAGACATATTGATAAAATAAACCATAAGCAAAATTTTTTATAACTCATTGAACAAGTCGGGCATCAAAGATAGTTTTACACCAACTTAAAGAGAGTGTTAGCATGGGCCAACATATATCAAATATTCTAATTATATTAGAATAGTTTTGTTTATTTGAAACTTTTCATATTTATTATGTATGAAGACTATATATATGTATATGTATCAGTATTGTAGAATTGCATAAGATTGAAATAGACTTTCATAGCCACATGACATGCAACCATACTTTGCTATGTAAAATATTTGGTATAACCTTCAATTTTAGGAAGGGTCAACAATGTCATTAGAGTTTTTCCATTAATGCTCACTATCCTTTCCATTAATGCTCATGCTTCTGGTTGGAATACTAATTTGAACTTAGAAAATATTTGATATTACTTCAAAATAAAAGGTTTTTAAAAGAAATTTTGTTTTAGTTTTTTCTTAGAGATAAATTTATTTTATTAAAAATAGTAATAATTATATATATAGAAATTTTACAATGTACAATTTATTTATTTTATAAATTTTAGAAAAGTCTTTTCTAAAAATATGATAAAAAATTTATCAAAATATGAGATACTTTTTAAACATAGAATTACTTTCATAAGTCTACCAAACAAACACTTATATTCCCTGAAAATATTATTTTTTAAAGATTTTTTTCTTATAATTATTTGTGTAGATAGAGATATTTCGAAGTTTAACCACGAATTTTATTTAAACTTTTTGAGCCGAGTTAATTAATTTTCATCTCCTTAAATATTTGAAAATACTTTTCACCCTCTTAACTAGGTTTTTTCTAGATTTTGTATGAGTACTTTTGAATCCACCGTCCTTAAAGGTTCAAAAGAATAACTTTTCAAACAAGGGTCCTTCAATAAGTTCTAGGGGCTTGTTTACCTACGCTCCTAAATATTAAACTAAATTTCAATTTTGAACTTACTTTTAGACTAAAATAAACACAAAATTTAAACTAAGTTTTTTTGGCTAAAAACTCACTTTCCAAACTCGTTCCTAATATAAAATAAATACAAAAATTCACTTTTTACTGAATTCACTTTAACTATAAATAATTTTTATAAACTCACTTCCAAAAATTGAGTTTAATATTAGTTATGAACTTGAGCTGAGGTGTTGTATTCAATTTTTTCACTTGCCGCAATTTTCCTGTCTATTATTTTTATTGGTGTACAATAGGATGGAAATGCACTATCGTCAATGCCAGGACCTCCATCCACCTTCCTAATACTTAGGTGCACGCACTTCGTTGGGACAGGAGTTCCAACCCTTTGAGACAGATCTTCCTCTTCTGCCTGTTAATTGTTATGATTTGTTAATAACATTAGTTAATAAGAAAGAATAGCTTGTTGAGGAAATGTATAAGTAAATTGTAAAAAATAACACCTTATTGAGTTTAGAAAATAGATTTCCCACACCCCTACTTCATATAGTATCGGTGATGAGCTGCTTGTCAACCTAATTATGATTGAAGCTGTCAACTTTAACTTGCACTTGAATTGTTATATTGATAGATTTCTCAAGAGAGACGGTTCTGATGAGATATGAGGTTTCTTGACCGATAACCAGTTATTGCCTGTCTTTAGGTGATGACCCTTTCTCAATTTCTTTCGTTAACATTTCGACCAATTTTGTGAAAAACAAATAGACGACAAGTCATATGTAAACTAAATTCTATCGAATTCACGTGATCATGAAGACCACCAACATGTCAATATTACTTGATGAAGAGTAGCGGATGCAAGAGAGAATAAACTTTTTTTTCTAGGGAAAACAAAAGCTGGCCACTATAATCTTTGCAGCAAATTGAAATACAACTGCGATTGACGAGACAAGCATTCAATTGTCTGTTTTTTGAGTGCGACTAATGTGACCATAAACGTTCGAACAGAGCTAAGGAAAGTCGGAGGAGCTATATAAGGTCGTCTCTGTACACCGAAAAATGATCACAAATGAGCTACCGAGAGTACATAATTACCAACAACAAAGTGATTAGACAACACATAAATAAGACCCTTATTATATATGACCTAGATTGTGCGCCACTAACGCTTGGAGATCTGACTAAGCTTTTCGGCTCACTTTCAACCTTTTGTTTACCGGAGAAAACTATGGTATTCCACTTTCAACCTTCATTTATTTGATATTTTTGACTTCAATACAACCTTTCATAGCAACATGCGAGAATTTAAGCTGAAGACTGCATTGCCTTTTCGTTAACAATTCGACCAATTTGTGAAATATATTCACTTGGAAGTTGGTCGGTCAATAACATAGTCGTTGGGTGTTCATAAAACGGTTGCAGGTCTCTATATCATAACACTTGGAAATTAGTCGGTCGACAACATAGTCAATATACTTTAGCCGAGGGTTTATTAGACGATAACTAGTGGATACGACAAAATACCAAATATTATGATGACAACATAGCTTTGATTCAAGTTCTTGACTAACAACAGTATGACAATTTAAAAAAAACCTCCATGAAATAACATGACCGATTCACAATACCAATTAAGCAACAATAGGTTAACAATTTTTTGAAATTTCAACATTCAACAGCCAAGTATCTTCAACAATAGGTTAACAGTTCACAATACCAATTCCAGTTGTGTCTCATTCAGCAGCGAGTTTTGAGAAATTTCAACATCTAACGTCTTCACCGACGAGTTCAATACCGCCAAAGTTCTCTCACTTGTAAGCAACAGCCAAGTATCTTCAAGCCAAATTGCGATAACATGTCAGTAAAACATTCTCTACACAATGCAAACTCCTTTAATCTAATGAGTTGCTTTGGCTCGTGGGTCAATTTTTACTCAACATTACTTATTTCGGCGATCTTTTGTGCTTCCGATGTCGAGGCCACGAACCATGTCATTAATGGAGAACAAAAGTATGCATGAAACCCCGACAATGAACTTGGTCGTGAAACTCGAAATCTAAGCCAAAACATAACTCTTTATTGAGTAAAATCTCTTATACACGAAATCGGATTTGCATAATCTATTTTGTTGCCGATATATAGGAAGACAACACAGGATGACGATATTGCTTTGCCCTGGGAGTAGTTCATATTCAACATTTCTCCATTCAGTGAGGGCGCTGTGCCGAGTTCAAGTCATTCGTATACATCTCGAACTTGTGCACTGTGATGTTCTTTGTATCACTCTATTCTCCAATTTGTAATGGCGTCCAGCACGAGGACTTCTTAATCACCAACACTAAAGTGACTAAAAACATCTCTTAACTATGGCACTCTTTTGGATGGGGCGCCATTAATGTTTGGATGAACCGGCGCGTTTCATCTCTTTTTCAACTTCGCCATAAATATTTGGCTAGATCTTTCATCTAATTTTCAACCTTTCGTTCTCGGGACCCAACCGCAACATTCCAGTGTAGATATGACGATAACCAGGGTTATATTTACCAACAGCATAGTGACTAGAAAACTTTGAATATGAACCTGTGCATTCCTCTCTGTTTTCAATTGCACCATTAATGTCTTGATTGGTCGTTTGTCTCAACATATCAATATTATTGTATGAAGAGAATATGGCGGAAAGAGAAGTGCTGTTATTAGTGGGGGCCATAATAAAATTAGATAAAAATCCAAAAAGAACATCACAATGGAGACGTCAGAGTTGTGTGCGACCTCTGCAGCATCCTCCAGCAAGTCGACTCAAGAAGTCCGTAGCACTCTACAACATTAAGAAGTAATATTGAGTATTTGGCATCATCTAGGTCGACTGCCATGCTTGTTCGCCCACTGCTTCTACTGCTCCCTGTTCTACGACCGGTTGAAAGGTAGGGGCACGGTATTCAGCTTGCCCAACGGGCTTTTCTTTGGAGGAGAAAAATAAAGTTCGACAAATTGTCCAACGTGTCAGAAGACTCGACGATGAGCAATGACGTAGAATTCACCAAGTGTTAGATTGTTCACCCACCAAAAGGGAACGTGAGCTGGGCTTAGACCGCAGTGAGACAAGTTAGTTTTACCTTACTGATGACCATGCTGCAAAGTGAGTGGCATGAAGCTACCGCGTGACGAATTATGACTGAACGCTGGTGGAGCAAACACCTACTATGGTCCCTCTCGCCTGGGCATTCGTCGGCAATTTAATTGAATATTAGAGTATCTATAATTGAATCTTTGATTGCTGGAAAAATGTTGAAAAATTGATGATGTTCGGATACTTCAACAAATCAAAATTCAAGTTAGTGAGAATAGTAAAAATGTACGTCTTTGTTAGACTTTTTTTTTACTTGAAAAAAGAAACTACAAACGGAGAAAAAGATGTAAGGTCATTTTTTCTACCTTCGTATCCGTAGAGATGAGCCTTCGTATCCGCCCTCTCGTGTCTCCACCTGTTCAACTCTCCACTAGTTTTTTGTTCTTGATGAGTTGCAAGCATTGCCCTCAAGTCCGCCACCAAGGCCTCCACCTTAGCCAGCTCGTCTATCAACCTATCAGCCTTTTATTAAGTTTTCGTTCTCCACATACTGGACCTGATTGTTTAAGCTGTTTGAATTTGACTCTACAGCTGCGCTAGTATGGTTGGCTGCGCATAGAGAGGTGCACCATCTTCCTGTAATACTCCTGCCGGTTAATTGTTATGATTTGTTAATAGCATTAGTTAGTAAAAAAGCAGGAATAACTAGCTAACAGCAGGTCGATGAAAGTTTGATAAAAGGTCGATCAACTGAAAGGTCACCCAAAACCTAACCTTTTTATTTACTATTTTGAGGTCGACAAACTCCTCTAATGTCGATAATAGTCGATAACCAACCTTAAACTTGGCCATCCATGGTCAGAATCCAATGCAAATGATAACATGTTGGAGTCATATCTTACTGTTAAAGGTCGAAATGATTGTATCGGCACAATATTTGGGCGAAAAATTGTTACAAGAATCAGTAAGATATCACGAGGAAGCACATCCGAACAACATAAGCAAACCTTACAAGAATCAAAGAATAGGGACTCGGAATTCTATAGTTACATCTAGATGACTAACACACAACTTCACTTTATCACTGAACTAAATGAATATCTATACAAAGAATTCTATAGGAGCAAATAATGCTAATGTTATGTTGAAATATTATTATTTGCATCCCCTTTTCGGTTTATGCTATTTGAAGATACCTAATGTATCTTTCTTCCTGGTTTCGTCTATCTAATCAGCTGTATTGCTTGGACGCTCAACTATTCCACAGAGAATTGTACTATAGCTTTTCTAAATCGGAGATCGAGTAGTTTGTCCTACGTCATACAGGACAGGTTTTTGTCGATGGTCAAGTACTCCAGATACGTTAGACCCCACAATCACCACTACCACAAAAAAAAGGCACGGTCAAGTCTGATTTTTGGACAAAAATTAGGTATACTAATTATTGTTGGAAACCGTAGCTTGCTTGGGAACTTTGATGCTCTCTATGTCCTATACTCCATTTTGCTGAGCGTAGCATTTCGCAAAGCTCTACAACAGGATGAAGTCCTTTCATGAGAAAGTAGAGCTCTCCTTCGAGATTGAAACTCTAAGGGTTGTACACTCTAATCACATTGGCCTTCAAGAGAAGCTCAATTGGGACCTGATGAGCCTGACGAACAAATATCAGAAAAGGTCGTTTTCTGGCCATAATCCCTAGGGAACCATTTTAAGATCTTCATACTCCACCTTAAAACTGACATGCTCTTGTTCTTATAAGAGTGGCTGCCACTCAGCGAATAAGTTTCGTTGTAACAAAAAATGCATTAGTATTTTAATGTTAAAAGAAATTGACCATTTGAAGTTATAAACTTACATAAAAGAACAGATTGATGACTAAATATTTTGGGTGGTACGCGCCTGGTGCGGCAAGATTATGGAGCAAGTTGTAGACGCAAATTTTCATATGTTACAAAACAAAACATACAGCGCGGCCGGGGTCTGTTAAACTATTCTTTAGTTTTTATTTTTTCAATTTCATCAATTTCATTCTTAGTTGATGAATTTAATCAAAATTCTACTAATATGTATTATTTTTTAAATTTTTTGAATTATTTTTAGCTCAGCATTGACAGTGGCCGCGAAGAAAATTTGCATGAAATCTTCCGCCGGAGACAGTAAGGAATGAGAAAGCTTTTGCTTGATTGAGTATTTTTGTTAACTGATTTGTTCAGATCTAAATGGTGTGCTTGAAATTTTTTTCAGTTTGGGTTTACTTTCACCAGCTGGTATTTGTTTAGTTCCTCGGAATATTAAGCAGTTCAAAGAAAAGGTCTTACTGAAGCAATAGAATAAGCACCTGCAAATTCTCGATGTGTGACATATCGCCTTACCTCCCCCACTTTAATCATCCCCTCATTTTAGTTCCTATTAGTAACAAGAACCTGTATCTACAGGTTAGGAACCAGCAGCTTACCCAGGTTAACAGAAGCGAATTCATGACACCATCTTCGTTCATTTTCTTGTATGAGAACCATCTCTTCTTGACATTCTGGAATAGGACAGTTGCTGTATGGAACTTCGTGGAGAGTTGGTGACGTCCTTCGAAGACCAGTCAAGATACACTTGAAATGTTGTCCTGATATGTTGACTTCTTTGTTGTTAATAAATAAATACTTGAAATTAAGATTATTTTGCAAAGAGAATATATGACATAAGATTTTAGTTTCAATTTCTGTTTGATTTCAGTTCTTTCTTCCTGTGTTTGATTTCAATTCTGAAATTTTTTTTTTCTAACTTTCCTCTGTTGTATGCAGATAAATAGATACCAGTAAAGATTGCATGTGATGAAGATAGGAAGAGAATAAGATACTAAACAATGCCGATTCTTCTTCTTTTCGAGATTTTATTATCTTTTTTGTAATCTTGTGAATGCATACGTTCTCTGAATGTAACGTTCACTTAGCAATAGGTGACAGCAAAATCAAGAGATTGTAATGTTGTTCTGTGAATGTTCTGTATCGAACACACCAATGTATCTTGTTCTTGCTTAATGAAATTAAATGTTTGTTTTTTTGAAAAATATTTGATGTGTTGAAGATTACATATAGCTTTGAATGCAATGTCTTATTAGGATTGCAATATAGTTTGTATGGAATGGGCTTTATACATTCCAGCAAGTAAAGAAAAAATTGAAAAGAAGAAAAAAAACAGAATACAGCAGAACAATATAAAACATTTTGCTTATTGAGGGTAAATTAGATATTAGCTGTCTAAACTAATCTAATCCATTGTCATTAGCTACATAATCTTATTCTTTCCTGTTTCAAACGTCTCCATCTCGTCTCCATCTCTCAGTTTGGTCGGGACTCTATTTCGCCAACTCTTGCAATCCACCATTATTAGTAATTTTTTCTTCATATTCTTCTCTGCAACTTCTACCACAATGACTCAGTTTAACACATGTATTTTCTTTCAAGAAATGATCATGACCTTTCGCTTTCTTCCACTATGGACTTTTGGACGTTGTTGCTTATGTTTTATTTTTGCTTATGTTTCCTTTTTCTTTCCCTATGTTGAACTTTCAAATTGCGACCTCTCTTCTTCTTCTCTTTTAACTACAAATGTATGCAACGAGAATGACAAGTCACCGTGCTTAGGGATGACATTTTAAACCCTTGAAACTGCGAAACAATTCCATATCAACTATAGTAAACCCGTGGGATTTAGCGCCGTTACTTGATCTACGGAAAGACACGAGCTTTTTCTATTGAAGTCACTTTTTGTCAAATGATCTACGATCGTTATGGTAATTACAAAAGTGGGATTGCAAAAGACAAATGACGGATTCGAGAAAAAAGTTAAAAGAAAGAGAAGCACAAGTATAGCAAAATGTGAATGCTTTGCAACAATGAGAGTGAAAAAACAACTTAATAGATTGTAGGAAGTGCTGGGTTATGAAGGTTAACACAATGACGACCTACGTAGCCAGGCAAAATGATTGCATATGCTTGACTGCAAAAATATGCCCATTACAGCTAAGATGTTGATTGACTCATTTCGAAATGAAGGCATACCTATCACTAAGATTGCAGATATAGTTGATGGACCTCGAAATGATTTTGATGATAGATACTGTTAAAACCATTTGTGTCACTCGAAGCAACACAAAAAACCTATCAGCGATGATGCTACCGCGGCCCTTCATTTCTTTAAAAGGAAGAATATAAAAGACGCGAGTTCTTTTATGCAATACAAATGAAGAGTCTAGGGCAATTCATTTTTTTTTTAATAGATGGTAGATCACGCACACAATTTTAGTATTTTGGTGATGTGGTATTTTTTGACACCAACTACCGCACGAATGTGAACAAAATGCTATTTGTGCCATTCATTAGAGTCAACCATCACATGTAGTCAATCCAGTTTGGTTGTGCATTGCTTTAAGATGAGACATAAAAATCCTTTCATTGGCTCTTTGTGACATTTTTGGGTAGGGCGGTGACGCTCCATGTTCAATCATCACAAATCAAGATAGAGCTATGCCACTTTCCTAACACACGAAATAAATTTTGTTTGTGGCATATTATAAAAAATTTGTAGAGAAACTTTCACATATGTATTTCAATAGCTCAAATAAGACATCAAGAGGTTTTTTAGGAAAAGTTATACTCCTAACTCTTTTGAAATTCTATGGATGTAATTATTGTGTACATATGGATTGCAGGAGAATAAGTGGCTCCAAGAAATATATAAGATTAGACAAAATTAGCACCCGTCTATCATTTTTGGATACTTTCTATGCCGCAATAAATACTACTGGACGCTCCAAAGATAAGGTCGGCAATTTGAAAAGGTGGATCAATTTCGAGGCGGCTTATTTGCAGTCTGGTTAGGGGATTGGTCGTTAGCTGATAACTGCGGTTACCCTAGGGAAAGCTGTTGAAGGCTCCCCAATCATCCGCTAATTGCATCACCTTCCAATCAGTAGGGCGATCGCTACCCTCATTATCGCTCCAAATGCTAATCTCTATGAAATCTATCAAGTTAAATTTGACGAATTTGTCAACGTTCTAAAAGTTATCCATAGTAGAATCTTCATATCTTTTCGCGAGTTCTTTCCTATACAATCTAGTGGAGTTGCTGAGAATTCTATCCTAGATCGTTCTGTTCCTATTGTGATCTGTTAAAACATCATCGTTCTCGCGTTCTGCCATTTTTAACCCAATCACCCTTTGGAACTCGGTGGAACTGAAGTTGCAAGTCCTCCGTCCTATTTTGTAATGAAGTCTTTTCGTGCTTCCTACAACTTATTCCTGCAGTAAGATGTTGTGGAGAACCTGACAATATTATAGAATCCGTTCGGGAAGACCGTAGATAATGTCCAAGTATGACTCCTTCGACCTGTCTACAGTTGCCAGGTGTTGGGAGCTAATGGAATTTTTGCATATTTGGTCTACAGACCCTATGTCTACAGCTTCGAATATTTGCGCATATTTGGTCATTATGAGAACGGACAGTGATCTCCGCTGATGGAATAATGTCCCTCAAATCCTTTTTCTTATCTACAATAGACTAAATTTCAGAAAGTAGTGTTTCCGAAGTTACAATAATCATACTACAACCCAATCCCGTCAATCATAACAAGGTATTAGAAACATAGTTATCGACCACAATGGAATCAATTGCACCCTACTTTATATCTCAGTTAACGACCTTTGAGCCGAAGTCGTGATGTCTTAAGTCATTGCATTGACCTAACAAAAAAGATTCGACCTGACGACGTCGACCTCAAATTCGAATACAAGATAACGAACTCATCAGGTCGATATCTTCAAGTAGAACGATACATTGAATTAAGTAATCGACCACTACCCAAGAAGTACGGCCTAGGGAGCTCGTTCAAGAAAAAAAAATTGGACTATAGCTCATTAACATCGAAAGTAAGGCGGCAGCCGTGCTTGGTGAGATGTCTCAACGTCACGTAGTATACTCAAGCTAACGATGTTTGATTTTCACATGGAAGTTATTACCATCAAGTAAACTTCTGAGCATGATGTTAGTATAAAGTATCAATCTTACGAGTAAACTCCTTTAACCGGGCCTATATGACCTCGGGAAAGAGAGACCGTGCACGGTGAGATCATATGATTCAAATAAGAAAATAAAATAACTTTGTGCTAGGGACCTTTATTCGAGTCATAGAGCGAAAGTAGGACAAATCAAAGGTGCATTAGAGCTGTTACCTGCGAAATTCGTCTTACAGTCATTGAGGATGCGGGTGGATTGTCGTTCATGGTCGAAAGTGCGAATGAGTATACCACAACGGCAGTGAAATGTGTGAGCAGAGTCGATTGATGGTGCAGCGGCAGCAAGATAGAAATCGGAGATTGGAAGCAAAAAAAGGAAACACTTTCCGAAGTAGTGGAGAAATACATCTGGGGTTCCTACATGATTTTGGAACAGTGATCGCGTGGTTGAAATATTTTGGAAGTAGTGATGTGGTGTTTCAAATTCAAATAATTTAGAAAGTTCACCCCACGGTTTTCCAATCTGTTGCATAGAATCGACCACAATGTACCAATTCCGACCTACATATAACTCACTTAACAACTATCCTAAGTCAAAATAGTCGCCGACAACTATCCACAATGTACCAATTCCGACTTTTTCTCCTGTGTCCAACGCGGTCGCACATTTAGACCTGTCTCGACCAGTGCTGAAGTGAGATATCGACCAGTGTTGAACCGAGGTATCAACCATAATGCAAAAATTTTGACTATTTGAATTCAATATCATCTTATGCATCCCATTATGTCGACATTAAGAAGCGTAAATCAAGTGATTATCAATCTACTAGGAACTAACGATGTCATGCTTAGAAGTAGTCATTCAAAATAACTACTTAATGACTACTATCAATCTTACACATCCTGAAGTTATCAAGTTCATAAAAGAAAATGGAATACCTTTTGTTGCCCAGTTCTTTGTTCCCATTTTGCCTAAGTTGAACAATTCCATGAAAAGGTCGATCAATCGAGGGTGTGGCAGAATCAAGGGAATAATCAAATTGAAATTCTAAATTGATAGGGAAACAGATATAGAGGACAAGATTCGCTCTGCGGTTAAAACTTGACAGAGAATTTTTGGAATATACTAATCTATTTCAATTTTCAAATGCTATTTGGAGCCGCGATGGCGCCGCTTCAAATTCAAATAAACTTAAAAGTCGAAATCTTTTCTCTCAAAGTAACACGTCTCCCCTTTTCTTACAAAAGTTAATTGTAGTCGGAAAAGACCCATTTGCTTCGGAGAAGATTCCGTAAAATAGCATGAAAAACGACAGCCTTGCCCCATGAGGCATTTTGCCGCAAAGTTCTACCGTCTCGAGGAGAGCAGTTGTTTTGATGATCAAACAGGTGGGATGTTAGCATAGGGGCACTGGGCATAATGGTTGCAACCCTCTATCTCGCACCATGTATATATGTAAATGTATGTATATACATATATATATTTAAATATATATGTGTATATCTATGTATACAAAATATATATGTGTATTTACATATATACATAAATATATATATATGGGAAGGGATAGGAGCACTCCAACCCTTATACACACTCCAGCACACTCCACGGCCGTTTATGGCCGTGGAGACCTTCAAATCCGATCTCTACCGTTGGATATGAAGACTACAAGTCGTTAACATATTGACAAAATTTTATCTCTATTAGTTCTCCTGTAAAATTAACTCAAGAGGGGAGGGATGAATTGAGTTAATAAATAAAAATTTTCGTGAACTTTAGTTATCTTACGGACAGCAGGCTTACAGCCGGCTGCGTCAATTCTATAACCTGCAGACAGAGAGTGTTACAATATTTACTTACTTAGGTAAAGAGGATAGAACTCATAGTATTTAACGTGGTTCAGCAAAACCCCTTTGCCTACATTCACAGACGCTCTATCACCGGAGCCAAAGCTTCATTAAACCTTTAATAAGCTACATATACACCAAGAACAAAGTGCTTCACCAAGCACACTTACTCTTACCGGGTTTCTTCGCCAAGACAACCCCTAGCAGCCTACTGGACACATCTGTCCCTCTGGCTGATATGCTAGCTCTATTACAAGGTCTAAAAACTTTCACCAAGCTCCACCTGAGCTTCCCTTCCCGGTGCCCGCAGCACCACTTTCACAAAGTCAGTAAGAGGTTACCAAACAAAAAAAAAAAAAAAAAACAAGTAGAAATTGAGCACAGGATCTATCTCATGATGGTTAAGTGTTCATAAAGTATTTCTGATGAGATAATCAGATAGGTTGCTGCTGAAGATGATACTCTATAAGTGATTGGCAGCAAGAGGAGTTTCTTTACTTGAGAAATTGAGTCAATGTAGTGCAAATTTGTTTGTGGATATTTTGCTCGTTATCTCCTTTGTCTTACTTTGTTCTTCATCTTCTCCTCTTATAGAATTTTCTGTTCTTGCAGGTAGGTGATTCTTTCCATTAGAAAAATATTGTCGTTGGTGTGCAGGTATAAAAGAAATCTTATACAATCAATAGCTAAGAAGCTGGCTTGTTGTCTGCTGAATATGGGATAGACCTGTTTCATGAATTTCTGCAGAACTTGATTCCAATCATTAGTTCACCCTAATCCATAAACTATAATTCTTAATTATTGTTATCATCAAAATCAATCTTGGAGTTCCAACAATCTCTCTCTTTTTGATGATGACAAAACAATTAAGAATTATTGGTTTATGATTCTAATAAAGCACAATGTAATAACTCCCCCTCAATGAAATACTCATTTGAAACCTGCGCATGATAATCTTCTATTTCTCCCCTTTTTGTCATCACAAAAAGGTTGGAAGGAGGATATCCAATATACTAAAATGGTATTACCTGTACATGGCAGCCTTTTCTTCTTTCATCGTTGATCCTTGTATGAGGTAATGCATTTGTTTGTCTTGGTTCTTTTGGTTGCACTAATGCATGTTCTTCTACTAAATTGTGCAAATTAATTTCAGCAACTTTTTCTTGCAAAGAATGACACTTTCTTAGTAGTAAAAAGAGCGATGCATGTCTGTCTTGTATTGCATCATATATCCTTTGGATAGCTTACAATATATTGTCGTACTCGTTTCTTAACTTACTTATGCAATGTTTTGCTTGCCTTGTCTTTGAATAACTTATTTCTTTCTTGTTCACAGAATATTCTGAATAATTTTGACCGCATGGTGAATATCTCTCCTTTTGCTATATACTCTTTCTTCACTTTGCTGATTACATTTAACTTTATTCCCTTTAGCTTATGAAAACATCCTGCAAAATAGTTTTAAAGACTTTTTCCTGCAGGGAGATGTTAGAGTTTCACATAATCCATAAGATTTTAGCATTATCTTAGATGATATTATCAATATACCAATTAAAATATCGAATAACACATCCAAACTGGAGATGATATTATAATATTTAGCTTCACATGTTGAGTTATTGGGCAAATAAAACATGATTCATCAATGAATCAAAATCTCAACAAGAATTGTTAACAATTCTTATCATTATAGATAATACTTTCAAAGAAAAATCAACAGTTTTGTTCAACAATTGAAAGCTCCATTGAGGTGTATTATAAATCCACAAAACATTTAGAATCTTAGAAATACAAGTAAATATGTCTCAATATGATTAGTCACTGAACTTTCAGTGGAGCAGAGTGGAATCTAAAGAGTTTGACTCAAAATAGTTTGGCTTAGATATTGACTGAGGGATTTAGATGAATCACTGTTAAGTCTCATCTCATTTGAAGAATTTTCTTTTAGCATGATAGTTCGGTTTGCATAAGCCAAAAGAAAATATGGATCACCCAAGCAATTTCATCTCAAAAAATTCATTCAATTTTAACTTAACCAAGAAGAAGAGTTTGGCTTTAAATAAGTTTGTTTAAGAACAGTCAATGGTTTGATTATAAAGTGTCAACAAAGAATGGTTGCTAAATCTCGTTGAGGCTCTATATGACTAATCACTTGAAAACATTTTTGCAAAAACATGTTGCAACGTTTAACATTTATAAAAAATAATTATTCACTATTTAAAGGCAATTATGCATCAAAGATAAAGAGCCATGAGATCTTAACAAGTATCAAGATTAACGTAAAGAAGATATACTTACCTCTTGATCGAAATATGATTTTTATCTCTTTATATGATTTACCTATCGATGGCTTCTTGTGAAGATCACTGTACTCATGCTTGAATATAAACGATGCAATTTGGAGAGTCTTCTCCTTGCATTTTGAAAATTTCAATAGAAAGTTGTTTGTCCTCTTTTTAGATTACAGCTAGCTATTTCTCTGCTGTAATGGACATTTCTTTACTGTCCTTGACTGAATCTGCAAAATAGCTGAATCCTTTCTCGGCCTACTATTAGTCTCATCAAGTATAGCATGAATGAATTCCTCAACAGTCAAAGTTCTTAAAAAATATCCTCTAAGTAATGTGAATAATCAAATAAGTTATCTATATCATATTACATTAAACTTACTCTTTTGGCAAAGACTTGAAAATACTTTCAGTGCATCATTTTTGTTAGTAAGAAGGAAAAATGAATAAAATTATAGCAATCATTAATCATTACAAGGCGAAAGTGTTTACTTTTCAATCTTGCAACTCTATATGGATCAAGTAGGTTCATGTGCATTTGTTGGAATGACTAACATTGATTTGAATAAACAACTTAATAATTTAACTCTCATGAAGGCATCTGTAAAGATTTTCAGGTTTGATCTTCACTTCGCATTGATCTTTGATTAAGTTCAGTTTTGAAGAGTAGAGAAAATTTTTTGCAATGTAGTATCCAAACTTCTACACCACATCTATTCATTTTTCTGCTAGCTTTCAACTAGACAGAAAATCATCAACATAATATGTATGTGTTACCTTTCTTCTTGCAGTGAAGTGCTTCTGTTCAGATGCAATCTCATTAATAATCTTTTCACCATTTTGAAGCAATAGACCAATCATGAAAACTTGTAATATTTCAATAGTTTATGCATCCTTGCAACAGTTCTGTCGCGTGTTTTACTTTCTTTTGTTCATATTTCTCCTGCAATAGTTAGTAGCATATATACTGTCCAAAAATTCTAAAAACTTCATATAGACTCACATTAATATTCATCAAAATAGAATTTTATAAAAGCAATGATTCTTACCATTTCAATAGCACGGATAGTTTGCAATTAGTTTCATAGTGATTGAACTCATTTTATCAAATTGTATTTACATCAAATGTTCAGAATTCTTTGGTTTAAAAACATCTTAATAAATCAATGTTTATGAAACATCATTCAACAATCATTCAATAAATTTATTCATGATATATTCGTTTGCCACAATTTAATTATTTTACGTTAAAAAAGTTTAACCTAATTTTCAAAAAAATGCAAGCATATTTTTCAAACAATTGTGAGATACAAGATATCATTCAAACAAAATAACAAGTGACAAAGCTTCAGCCAAAATTTCAACATAAATGCAACAATGAGTTTCATTTAAATTGAAATGCTATAAACCATCAAAATCATTAAAAGATTGGATTATTTACCTTCACGCTGTAGAACTTTTGCAACAAGAATTTATCTCTTTAACACCCAAATTTCTTTGGGTTTTAAAGTGTTGGCAATCTTGAGAGTTTTCTTTGGCACCCATATCTTTTCATTCGTACTTTGATTTTTCTTGAATTTGAAATAATGAGTCACATATTCATCGTTGTTAGCAACATAAGAGGTAGATGGATTACCTTGCAAAATAATAGATTGTTTAGTAGTAATGCTTCTAGTATTTGATCTAAAGAGATTTTCACTTATCTCTTTCGGAAGACGATTGCTCTTGGAAATCCACATTATCTTTACTTTATTTTCATTATTTTTAAACCAACAAGAGCTTACTTTGTGACCCTTTCTACCACAATAGAAACACTTCATAAAAGGAGTAGAAGAGTGTACCTTGTCAGTTTTGTACTTACTGCAGAATCTAACACTTGTAGTTTTTCAGTTTTGCTTGTCATTGATTTGGTTCACAGTAAAATTCTCAGTAGTTGGCAGAACTCAATATCTTTCTTTCTGAATGCACTATTCTGTGCACCAAGCATTGCATCCAACCTGTTTTTACCTTTAACAAAATTTGCTAAAGAAACTTGCAGGTCACGGTTCTTGGCAGTTAACTCTTTTATCTCATTTTTCAGTAGCAAATATTCAGTAACATGTGATTTGTTTGTTACTTTGACTTGAATAAGTTCTTCTTTGAGATTATCACATTCCGTATGTAATAGGGCATTATTTATTTCTAACTTCTTGATTTTCTCATTTAGATTCACACAAGTGGAGGAGTTATCAATACCAAAGCTACTTAGGTACTTACCAGTAGTATAGTCATTCGACTTGGCACAAAGTTTCTCATTTGTCTCAATGAGCTTCCTGTTTTCAGCACGTAACACATGTATTTCTGCACTTATTTGGTTAGTAGATAAAGCATCTTTCTTGGCATTATTTTTACCATCAAGAGCATCATGAAAAATAAGTACTTGTTTAGTTAACAAATCGTTCTTTTCTTTGTATTCACGCATACAGTTTTTCATACTTTTATTCATGCGTTTCACATGCATGTATTTAGCATATAGTTGATAAAAATTTCTTGCAAATCTTCATGTGAGTTATAAAATTCAGATGAGCTTACCTCACTAGATTGTTCATTATTGGCCATTAGACATAATCCCATATCTTTTTAATGAATGGTTTCAGTTTTGCTCTTTTTGGATGAGGAAGAATTTTTCTTACTACGTTTGGGCTTTTCTGTCTTCCGAGGCTGGTTCTTATTTCTTCTTTTTTGTTTCTTTCTCAAAATGTACCTACATTTTCTTGTTACCAAACCAACATTATCATCCTCTTTAGAAGAAGGGATACTTACCTCATTTTGATGTTCGTGGATGGCCGTCAAACGAAGGTTATCTTCTTTTTGATAATTTGGTATTCCTTCACTTTCATTTGATGACATTTTACCTTCATTGCATTGGCTAGTCTCAAGTTTGTCTTCATACATCCTTTCTAATTTGAGCCAAATTTCTTTTGCTGTGGAATAAAAATATATGTGATTAAATTGTTCAAAATTTAAGCCATGATACAACAATTCCACGGCATAAGAATTTAAAGAAGAAAAGTTGTTATTCTCTGGAATTTGCATTGTAGCTTTATCTCCTTCTTTGACGATTTTCCACAAAAACTAATTTTGTGCCTTTAAGAATACAGTCATCTTCATCTTCCAATGTCTATAATTGTTCCCCTCAAATATTGGAGGATAGTCAAGCAATCTTCCTTCCTTTTCAATGAAGTTTGATTTTGCCATAGGATCTTTTCCTCAACGTTGTTCAACCTTCAAATTGGAGGCCTGCTCTGATACCAATTGTTAGTTCTCCTGTAAGATTAACTCAAAAGGGGAGGGGTGAATTGAGTTAATAAATAAAAATTTTCGTGAACTTTAGTTATCTTACGGACAAAGAAGCTTACAAAATGTAATATTGTCAATTTCAGAAACCTCTGATGAGATTGTTAAAATATTTACTGACTTAGGTAAAGAGGATAGAACTCAGAGTATTTAACGTGGTTCAGCAAAACCCCTTTACCTACATCCACGAACGCTCTATCACCAGAGCCAAAGCTTCACTAAACATTTAATAAGCTACATATACACCAAGAGCAAAGTGCTTCACCAAGCACACTTACTCTTACCGGGTTTCTTCGCCAAGACAACCCCTAGCAGCCTATTGGACACACCTGTCCCTCTGGCTGATATGCTAGCTCTATTACAAGGTTTAAGAACTTTCACCAAGCTCCACCTGAGCTTCCCTTCCCGGTGCCCGCAGTACCACCTCACAAAGTCAGTAAGAGGTTACCAAAAAAAAAAAAAAAAAAAAAAAGAAATTGAGCACAGGATCGATCTCATGATGGTTAAGTGTTCATGAAGTATTTCTGATGAGATGATCAGATAGGTTGCTGCTGAAGATGATACTCTGTAAGTGATTGGCAGCAAGAGGAGTTTCTTTACTTGAGAAATTGAGTCAATGTAGTGCAAATTTATTTTTGGATATTTTGCTCGTTATCTCCTCTGTCTTACTTTGTTCTTCATCTTCTCCTCTTATAGAATTTTCTGTTCTTGCAGGTAGGTGATTCTTCCCGTTAGAAAAATATTGTCGTTGGTGTGCAGTGGCAGATTTCCAAGGTAGAGATGAAGGTTGTGTTCAGAGGTCAATCAGCTGCCTCAAGATTTCTTATGGCTAAATTGGTGCAACTCTTTTATCAACATTAAATGCACCAAAGAAAGCAATTCAAAAACTCCGGCTTGCAGTTTTGAATTGTTTCAGCTGAGTTGTATTTTTCAAATATTCTCTAGTTGAGTTGGCTTCTCTCGATTTGCTGTTCTTTGCTAGGTTGACTGCTTCAACTGAGGTGGACTCCAATAGCGTGACTCTGCAGTCTCTGTTTTGTTGCTTCCTATTGTGTTCAATGGGTTTTCATTGCTATCTATCAATCTCTATACTTAAACTTGTTCTTCAATAATGTGGTGACACGATATAGCTCAGTTCTGTGATTGTAATAAGATAATAGATTTGTTGAATCATATCACCTTATAATTAAATTAGTGATTTCTTCTGGAGGAAAATCGAAATCTGCATGTTGAAGCATTTCTGCATTATTAGTAAGACATGATTCTGATGATACTTTGCACTATGTTCTTTGTCTTCTCTTATTGTGATTTTTCATTATTCTTGATATGAACTTGTAGCTGATATGTTCCTCAATAAGTCTTCAAGATTTTGCTTCAAATGGATGACGAATTCTTGATTGAATTACATATGAAAAGTTGTTCATCAATGTCCGATTCTGCTCTCTGTTTATTGAATTTTCATCTATCATTCCACGATTTTTCCAAGTTTATATTGATCATCATTTGATGTGTTATTCGGTCAATCTTATAGTGTGCATGTTGGCCTGTCTCTGATTAAAAGTTGAAGTTCAAATGGAATCGGTATCATGCTTGAAATTGCTTCTGAAGAGTGAATGATTATCACGATTTTCTGATTCTTCTTTGTCCAGCGAGCAGCAGCGAAATAGCCGGCTATTGAGTCCTCTGTTTTCTGTTCATCTCTGTTGGCGATACTCTGTTTTCCTGCTCTTCTCTGTTCGCGATTTTCTGTTTGCGATTTTTTGTTTATCCATGTAGCAGCAATTAGACAGCTGGCTGTTTGGTGGCTAAGGGATTCTCTAGTCTGTATGGTATAAAAGAAATCTTATACAATCAGTAGTTAAGAAGCTGCCTTGTTGTCTACTGAATGTGGGATAGACCTGTTTCATGAATTTCTGCAGAACTTGATTCCAATCATTAGTTCACCCTAATCCATAAACTATAATTCTTAATTATTGTTATCATCAAAATCAATCTTGGAGTTCCAACAATCTCGATTGGAATACAAATCAATCTCCATCCAGCCACTTGATCAAGATGACTAAAAAAGGAGATATATATTTTTTGTTAACTTTTACTATTTTTGTCATCATTATCAAATGACTGGATGATGGTCTATTCATAAACCGATCGAGATGAAATTTTGTCAATATGTTAATGACTCATATTTCTTCATATATAACGGTAGAGATCGGATTTAAAGGTCTCCACAACCACAAACGATCATATATACTTTATATATATATATATAAAGTATTATATATATATATATATATATGGGGGAGGAATGTAGCAGCTCAATATCTACGAGGCACTCCTGGCACTCCATTACAGGATTACATTATATAACTGCTTATCTATCTCACTCCGTCAGGTTCATTTCATTTTCATTCGCCAGAAATTCTTTCATCCGGCCGAAATCTCACAGACTCAGGAATGTACTCATCTCACACATTTACGTACTCTCTCTCATCCCTTTTTCTTAAAAGTTTCATTAATAATTAATTAATCTTACTTATCTTAATTAACTTCTTTTAATTAAATCTTCTAATATTTCTTCCATTCTATTCGCATTTCTTATCTTCTCCTCCCTTCGTTCCCATAGCCGGCTTCTTTCTCATCTTCTCTTCGCCGTAATGTTTCCCTGTTGCTCCTCCCTTAGCAGCCACTTACGACTGCTGGCAGCCAAAATCTCTCCTGATCGACTCTAAAGCTCCTTACTGCCCATCTACATTCGGGTTTCACTATAGAATTTTGATTCGAGCGGAAGCCGCATACCACTCCCACCGTCTCTCCCGGCAGTAGCAATTGTCCTCCCTCCCTTACTGTTTAATTGAATTAAAATTTTTGCTGCAGTTGTCCTCTCCTCGATAGTAGCAAGGCATGTCAAATTAAATTTTTAGTAGATTTTGGTTCCTAGTTTGCACATCTCTCCGTCGATTTATTTTGGTTTTATTGATTTGTTGTTATTTCGTTGATTTGTTCTGTTTCTATTTTTTTCTCTTTTTCTGGTGTATTGCTTTTCCATGGATTGGTTTCTGCACGTTGTGTTGAGTTTTTAATTTCTTCATGGTGGATTGGGATTTTTAGTACTGAACTTATTAGAAGGAGCCTGTAGTGATTTTCATATAAGTTTGCTTTATTGATAGTTTTAACCATGGCATGGTTGCCGGACTTTGAAGGTGTATTGGATGATGTTTATGTTGTGGCATGGCATGGTTACTGGATGGTGAAGGCATTCTTAGTTCCTGGACGTTGTTAAAAAATGCTGGATGTTAAGGCAATGATGAAAGGAAAAAAATTGAAAGTTGTAGGATCTGTTAGACTCTTTGTTGTTATTTTTTCCTAACTCCACACTGCCTCTCAAAGTGCACACCTAGGTAATAAAATGGCCATACCTCTATTAGGTTGGGAACCACTGCAGCTACAATTACAAAAGGCATATAGAGAGGGAGAGGAAAATAGCTGGGTGTGAAAAGTCCTGCAACGAGTGGCATCTTTATTCTCAATGATTGAGTAACGGTGAATTTGAGCCTCCCTCTATATTTTCCTTTTTGTATTGTTGTTGTTGTGACTTGTTATTACATCTATATGTATGTATGTGATGCATTGCAGGAAAATAGCAACCCGCAAAGACCTCGTCGCACGAGGCATCCAGCAAAGAAGTGCCTCTCTTGCCCAGGATGCACATAATAAGGATTCTATAACATGCTTAGCAATGCACCACTTAGGGACAGCAAATAATTAAGTTCTATTAGGACTCTAGTATTTCAGTTGTATTGAAGTTGTTTTTACTTCTTAGGAATAGTTCTCAGTTTTAATTCTTAGAAAGATTTCTCTTAGAAAAAGAACTCTTAATTAGCTAGCTAATTTAGTTAGAGTTAGGACTCTTTAGCTAGTTATAAATAATCCCTTGTATGTTAAGTGGAGGAGGGAACAATGAAGTTTAATTTTCTTTTCTTAGGTTAGCTACTTATCAAGTTCTTAGTAAATTTTTTCACCAAGTGCATTATTTAGTACTAGAGCTCCGATCCTATGGATAGCGTCGCTGCTACTTCACCAACTTCTCCTACTTCTCCAATGTCTGCTTCAACTATTAATGCAAGGAATTTTTTATAAGTTCCCACCACCCCTATCAACCCTACTAGCGAACCAAGCCTTCATGACAAACTCAACCACTTGACAACTCTCTTCGCGCATATGACGACAGAAATTCGAGAACAACGTCGTGAGATGCGAGAGATGCAACAACACCATCGTTCCTTGGAAAAATCCATTGCAACCCTCACTTTTAACCCCACCCAACCCACCACTACACCGTTGTTAACCACTACCTTTGTCCTACCCATGCATACAACAACTATAGCCTCTACATCGCACTGGCAACAGTTGAGCACACCAGAGACACCACTCGGCCAACACTCCTACTCGGCTGCCGCACCTACACAAACCCTACCAACATATCTTCCCGTTATGATGCATGCACCCTTGACTACCACAACGAGCATGTCCTCACCCGCCACCAACATCTTTCAATACAACTAATCGAACACCCCAACACCCCCCACTTTTGGATTTTTCTAGTCGTCTCCTACTACACCTACACACATGCAATATTTTTCACCATCTATGAGCACTACTGCCTCTACAATTAACCCCCTCTTGCCACAACACAACAAACAGCCAGCTCATTCTAGACCCAACTACTATGGTCACATGGATCACCAACAGTATGTTTCAAAAAATAAGCATAAATTTCCACCTTTTGATTGCGGCGGACCACATGAGTGGATTTACTCCGCAAATCGGTATTTTCGGTACTATCAAACTCCTAATTGGAAGAAGGTCTTTATTGCCTCGATGTACTTAAATGATGAAAGCAAACCGTTGGTATCAAAATTTTGAGAAAGACAACCCAAATCATTCGTGGGAAGACCTTACTACTGCATTGTTTTTAAGGTTTAGCCCTATGGCATTTGGGAACCCAAGCTATGCACTCAAGCAGCTTACTCAAACCGGATCTATCACTGATTATCAAAAAGCTTTTGACCTTCGCACAAGATTGCCTTACTCAAGCTAAGACGAACTCATCGGCCATTTTTGTGGAGGTTTGTCTTGTCGGATTTCTTGGAGGTCATGTCTAAGGAGCCTACAAAATTGCAACAAGCATATCGGCTTGCAAGGATGTGCGAGCAAAAACAGTTCCTAGAATTTCCTTACCAACGCTCAGCTCGTGTTTATCCTAACCGATCTCTAACAACATCGTTTGCTCACTCTACACCAGCTGCGTTCTCTGCATCAACTGCCACCACTACGTCACCTACTTCCACTAATGCAACTGCCCCGTACTCAGCCAATCATCTGCGTCTCTCGGTATCAGAGATCAATGCACGCAAGGCAAAAGGGCTTTGCTTATATTGTGATGAACAATAGTAGGGGGCATCGTTGTGCTAGTAGATTTTACGCAATTTCGGGTGAAGATGTCGTTGACTATGAGGAGACATACCACTGGAAATCGCTGAGGATGAACCTACGAAGATGCCAAATTATCCTTGAGTGCCATGCATGGAATGGTCGGGCCACAAACCATTAGAGTTGTGGGCATGATTAAGAAACAAGAGGTATTTATTTTGATTGATTCTAGCTTCACTCATAATTTTATTGTGGATAGATTGGCGAAACACTTGCATCTCCAATCTACACTCATTCGCACGTAGAACTTGCCGATGGTCGATCACATTCCATCGAAAAGATTTACAATGCAATCCCCTTAAATATCCAAGGTGCTTCAGTTGTTGTCGATGCATATCCATTTCCTTTGGGAGGCATGGATATTGTCTTGGGTATTCAATGGCTTCGGAGTCTTGGCGATGTTATTTGTAATTGGGATCATTCGGACATGCGTTTTACTTTACAAAATCCAGACTTCATCCTTCGAGGTATTCGAGAAGGTGGCATATCTCAACTGACCAGCCTGCACTCAGGAGCTTTATGTTGCTCAATGCGTATCATGGCGTTATCTATTACTAACAGCAATATAGGGACAGAGCCGCTGCCCACTGATTTATAAGAGCTCCTGAACATGCATAGCTCTATTTTTCAACCTCTTTGGGGCTTCCACCGAAGAGGTCTCATGACCATGGCATTCCCTTGCTACTCGGCGCTCCTCCGGCTAACACTAGGCCGTATCGTTATCCACATGTTCAAAAAGCCGAGATCGAAAGGACAGTTGCAGATATCGTCCTACTGTATCCGCATTTTCGTCACCAGTGTTACTAGTAAAGAAGAAAGATGAGTCTTGGAGATTTTGAGTCGACTATCGCTCTTTGAACGATATCACTGTTAAAGATAAATTTTCAATTCTGGTGATCGACGAACTATTAGATGAGTTGCACGGTGCACGTTACTTCTCTAAGCTCGACTTAAAATCGGGTTACCATCAAATCCGTGTAAAGAATGTCGACATACACAAAACTGCCTTCCGAACTCACGATGGTCATTACGAGTTTCTAATGATGCCCTTTGGACTAACTAATGCTCCGGCGACCTTTCAATCGTTGATGAATGACTTGTTTCGACCTTATTTACGTAAGTTTGTCCTTATCTTCTTTGATGACATTCTGGCTTATAGTGTTTCATGGCAGGACCACCTAGCTCATCTTGCCGCTGTTTTTTCGGGTCTATGACGGGAACGACTTTATACAAATCGCACCAAGTGTCAATTTGGTTGTCTCCAACTTGAATATCCGGGACATATTGTTTCAGCGGGGGGCATTTCAGCAGATCTAGTCAAGGTTCAAGATGGCCAGTACCCACTTCTTCCATAGCATTGCGCGGGTTTCTTGGACTCACAGGCTACTACCGCCTTTTTGTGAAGAACTATGGCACTATTGCTGCTCCCCTCACTGCCTTATTAAAGAAGGACTCATTTGCTTGGAATGACAATGCAGAAAATGCTTTCCAGCAACGCAAAATGGCTATGTCGTCTACACCTGTGCTTATTGCACCTGATTTTTTCAACCTTTTACAGTTGAGACAGATGCTTCTTGCAAGGGCATGGGTGCTGTTCTCTCCCAAAATAATCGCCCTATTGCTTACTTTACTAAGGCTTTGTCTCCGGCTAACGCTGCTAAGTCTACATATGAAAAAGAATTAATGGCGCTCGTTCTTGCAGTTCAACGTTGGCGGCCGTATTTGCTAGGTACTCGATTTATCATTAAAACTGACCACTTGAGTCTTAAATTTCTTCTTGAGCAGTGACTATCCTCTCCAGACCAACTGAAATAGCTTGTCAAACTCTTAGGTTTTGATTACCGGATAGAGTACCGTGTTGGGAAAACTAATATTGTCGCGGATGCATTGTCGAGGAGGCCTTAGCTTCACTCGCTGCCCTCACCACTTTGCAACCTTCCTTCTGGGATGACTTGCGACGTGCCCAACAGGATGATCCTGATTACAGGAAGCTCTTGTTGGCAGCCAAGAATGAGGATTGCAATGAGTTCTCGGAATGTCGAGGGCTCATCCTTCAAAAGAATCGTGTATGGGTACCTGCTGACCCTTGCTTACGCGGGCAGCTGCTGTTTGCAGCCCATAATTCGCTTCTCAGAGGGCATGACGGCCACTTCAGGACATTTAAAAGGATCTCGGCTCAATTTTACTGGTCAGGCCTCTCCAAGGATACTCAGCGCTACATCAACACATGTGCTACGTGCGCCCGAGCTAAGTCCGAAGCCTTGCGGCCTGCCGGCTTACTACAACCTTTGCCTGTTCCAAATAAAATCTGGACGGATATCTCTATCGATTTTATTGATGGTCTTCCACTACCGGACGACAAAGACATGATCTTGGTGGTTGTTGACCGTCTTTCTAAATATGCCCACTTCCTTCCCTTGAAACATCCTTATAATGCACAAATGGTCGCAGCTGTCTTTGCTCGAGAAATTATTCGTCTCCATGGATGCCCATCTTCTATTGTTTCGGATTGCGATTCCGTGTTTCTTAGTACATTTTGGCAAGAGTTGCATCGACTACAAGGCACCTCATCGCATATGAGTTCCGCTTATCATCCATAAACGGATGGAGAAACGGAGGTAGTGAATCGAGGTCTTGGAACATACTTGCGTTGTTTCATTGGAGACAGACCTCGAAGGTGGATGAGCTACTTGCATTGGGCCGAGTATTCTTATAACACTAGCACTCATTCATCCATTAAGACATCGCCATTTGAAGCTGTGTATGGCTGCCCACCCCCACCGCTTGTGGCCTTCTCTTCCAGACAGCTTCGCGATGACCGTGTGGGTGCTCAACTGAGGCAGAGAGACGAGATTCTTCGCGAGCTGCGTTTTCATCTATCTAGAGCGCAAAATCGGATGAAGCAGTTGGTCGACAAGCATCGTCGCGACAAGCATTTTCAACTCGGTGATCGTGTTTTCTTGAAGTTACAACAATATCGCCAGTGTTCAATAGCAGCGCGCAGCCATGCTAAGCTCCGCCGTCGGTACTACGGGCCCTTCACTATTTTGGAAGCTATAGGACCAGTGGCATATAGGTTAGCCCTTCCGGCAGATGCACGCACCCATCCCCTAATACATGTGTCTCAACTCAAAGATGCAAAATTGGTCCCAACTCACCTTTACTTTCCACAGATGTCACCAAGCTTCCTTTACCTCGCCTCGAGGACGAGTTGAATTCTCAAGGGGAGGGGAATGATGCATTGCAGGAAGATAGCACCCCACAAAGACCTCGTCGCATGAGGCATCCAGCAAAGAAGTGCCTCTCTTGCCCAGGATGCACATAATAAGGATTCTATAACATACTTAGGAATGCAACACTTTGGGGGCAGCGAAATAATTGAGTTCTATTAGGACTCTAGTATTTCAGTTGTATTGAAGTTGTTTTTACTTCTTAGGAATAGTTCTCAGTTTTAATTCTTAGAAAGAGTTCTCTTAGAAAAATAACTCTTATTTAGCTAGCTAATTTAGTTGGAGTTAGGACTCTTTAGCTAGTTATAAATAATTCTTTGTATGTTAAGTGGAGGAGGGAACAATGAAGTTTAATTTTCTTTTCTTAGGTTAGCTACTTATCAAGTTCTTAGTAAATTTTTTCACTAAGTGCATTAGTATGTCTATCCAGACTCAAAATAAATTGATTGATGAATTATAAAAGTTTGGTGGTTGCATTTATTATTGTGCCTGGATGGAAGGATACATTCAACTCTGAATGGATTAGGTACCTAATATCTAGATTGTGAATGTACCAGAGAGCTCCTGTAAATAGAGAGCGCATGTAACTACCATTTATTGGTAACATGTGAATACCTTCTAAACAGATAATATGTAAGTACTATGTAACAACTATTTATTGTAAACAGATAGCTCATGTAAACAAAGAGCTCATTAACTACCTCATGTACGATGTTATCACTGTACAATGGACAGGTTATCAATGTTATCAATGTGCAATTGAATGGAGTTTCTTGACATAGTTGACCAAGTCTCATAAATTGAACAAAGCTTTATATGATTGAACAATTCACACCGTTTAAACAACTTCTATAAGCTAACTACAACCATTACAAAATACTACAGTTAAACAAGTTAAACTGGATTAAAAAAAGTAGCTACAATGTTTTAGCTTATACAACACATGCATAAACACTATTGTCTTAGCAGTTGGATTTAAACTCCACTGTCTCTTCATCATCATTATCGTCACCTTTATTTGTATTTATAGATTCAACATCATCATCTTCAGAACACCCTTTGGAAGCATCTCTATCAATAACAATCAAGTAAAAAAAATTTACAAATATCAATACTAATTTATATCACAAGAAGAGAGTAAGTATATGATTAACCAAAATTAAATAAATTATTACAATTTCGTTTTTCATGCTTAACACCAAACTTGATACAACAAGCACACCTCCTTCATGTCTTTACTTTGGCTTTTGCAACAGCTTTTTCTAAACCACCTTTTATTCTTATACCAACTGAAAAGTAAGCTTTTCCTTCCTTTTTTCTTCCGTTAGCTTGTGACATATTGAGATTCAAAAGTAAAACTTCAGATGCATTCACCGGGACATGCAAACTACAAATGTCAATGGATGAATGGACTTGTGAGCTATCCTTAATCTCCCTTGTTTCCTTAATCCGTATTGATAATTCTTGTAATGTTTACAACATCAATTGGAAAGTATCATATGCTTCACCAGCATCATACCATAATTGATTGAAAATCTTCATGAGTTTGGTAGGTCTTAGTAGATCAAAATTCTCATGGCCTCGCACTGATCCACTAACATACTTAGCTCTATATTTATTAGCCCCTTTAATCTATCTTTTAATGATAAAGTGATAAGGTACTTTCATGTCACGGACCTAAAAAACTTTTATAAGATGTCTACAAGAAATCCCTACAAACTCAAACATTTCGCATTCATAGAAACCTTCTATTGTAGCATGGTTAAATTTTACTTTCCACTCACGCTCATAACTGAACAGTCGAGACTTATAAGTATAGGTTTTGGTATTGCAAGTGTACGAGTCGCATACGTAATATAATGATGAAAAAAATATCGTTCCCATGAGGATTGATTAACTGATTAAGTATAAAAAATAACTAATGCTATAATTATTTGAACGATCGATTTAAAATGAGCGAACGCTAAAACTAAAGAAAGCAAAATAGCCTAAAACTAACACTTGTAAGATTTCAGTGACTTAAATGCTAGGCATCTGATTTCACCATAACTAATCCAATTCAATTCCGTATTCATGCTATCGAAGTTTATAATCTTTATCGACAGTTGAAAATTTTTTTGATATACTTTTTCAAACTATACCAAAAATACTTTCATGTGAATTAACATCAAGAAAGCTTATTAAATTTTATGGCATTCGAGATTAACTGTACAAACCATAATAGTATATCTTTGTCTCTCATACAATTCATGGCATTCATTACGAAGACTAATTCACATGTCACATCTCTGTTTAAATACAAATCTCTAATTGATTGAATATTGGCCAAATACTGAAAAGTATTAAGCACGATAATAAATACTCAATAAACAATTATAAAACTTCAAATATTATATAACTAAGAATTAAATCATTATAGCTACGCTATATCATAGCCCCAGCAGAGAGGAATTTAGTACATAGTTTTTAGACCTAACAACATAGAGAGAAAAATGAGAGATTGAACAAAAAGTAGTGTGAAGGAAACTGCCGTCTCTTTTCTTTGCTCCTTATTTTCGTCCGTCCTTCTCTCCGTTCTAGTAGTAAGACCCCAAGAGTAAACCCTAGATCAGCTGCCTCTGCTCTACCCTCTTCTGTGCTCCCCTCTGGAAATCACAAAATTTAATATTTAAATCATAGAATTTTCTTTCCATAATTAGGTTGGTGCAATCCAAAACTAATCCGAACTCTTTGTACCCTGTTGTTGCACCATTTTGGGGTCTGTTTGGCCTACAAAAATTCTGTAAATATATGTAAATTTAAGAATAATGTCTTATCTTTCCAACCATATATCATATATGTTATTTAAAAATCAGGAAGTCCTTCAACTTCACTTATTCCGAAACTGCACATATTATGCGATTCTGCATTTGGTGTCCAATTCATCTATGAATATATATCCATTGACGGGCCATAAATATCTGAAAAAAAATATGAACTAACTTCAAAGTCTTAGATTTCACGAACAATTGGCCGTTCACAAAAACTCCATCGAAAGTCAAGTTTTCATAAAAAATGCTCGCACTGTACAAAATTGCTAGAAATAAGAAAAATACAGGAGTAAGGTTCTTTTTAATCAACATTTATATAAAAAAATCAAACATATAGGGTACAAAATTGCATGAGATTATGTATATAGTTAAGCACATCAAATACCCGCACACTTAGCTTTTGCTCGCTCTTGAGCAGCAAAAGTAAAAAAGAATTAATGTTTATGTAGCTTGGTTAGATTTTGTAACACTACTATCTTTAGATTTGTCATTGAGTGCATAACTCATGAAAATTTCGAAAGCACAACCAATCATATTTTCTCAATCATATACACATTTGTTCACATGCAACCAAACAATAAAGCAAGAAAGCTAAACTTATGAATATAAGTACTTTGATGCTCAATAAGCTCATGTGCCTATTTTGATTTCTTCCGCTCTTATAGTCTCAATATCGAAGTTTAAGTCAAGAAAGTCAAACTAGCTAGTCATCTGAATTCCTCTTTTGTGTCCAAGACTTAGTCAGGCATAGTATTACTTTTCTTCATTCTTTTTCCTTTTTTTTGTTTTTTTAAGACTTACAGTCGATAGCTTTCACACTATTACGAAGGTAGCCTCTTCCCTGATAGATTATCTCCTATATATTTGTGGTACATAGTGCCAAATTACTCAAAACTAGCTTTCACACTTCATGTAGGTAGCTCCTTTCAACTAGATAAGCTTGACTAGTGCAATTTCGTTTATGGAAACAATAGTTGGGAATAGAATTCTAGTATATAGTCAATGCTCACAGTAACTTCTCAATTAAACACTAAATTAGGGCGTGTTTACTATAGGATAAGCTCACTTTTTCAGAAGCGAGTTTAAAAAATAAAATTAAAAATTAAAAATATTTAATAAAATATAAAATTCTATATTATTTTATATTATAAGTAAAATTTGAAATTAACTTTTAAAAAATAAATTTTTAATAAAAATAATATATTTTAATTTTTTAATTTACTTTGTATTAAAAGTGAGTTTAAAAAAAGTGAGTTTGAAGAGGTATGTAAATAAGTCCTTAGCTTCAAATCTCAAAATGACAACGAAAGCAAATCAATTCTCTAAAACACTCATGATGATAAGTCCAAGCTAATGAATGCCACACTCATCACTAGCTAATATAAAAATTAACTTCAATGACTATACATTTAGTCCATCTCCAATAATTAAGACTCAAGCTAAAAAATTTTCAACATAAGTGGTGTACTCCAACCAACCAAGCAACAAAATATAAACATTACAAACATTCTCTATCCCCACACTTAGAACTAACATTGTACTCTTTGTGTATATAAAAAAATATAAGTAAAGAGGAGAGGTTAGAAAGTGTCCTTGAATTTTGTGCATGCTCACTCGATGTTCCTTATGTTTTATGTCCACTTGTCATGTTTCTCCCTATCATTAAAACTTTATTAGAACTAAAAGAAATATCAAAACATAAAATTAATTCAAAAGAAAATTCAACATAGATGAAATACTAAAGCTTGAAAGACTTGGGTTGCTTCCTAATAAGCACTTTACTTATAGTCTATAGCTCGACTTCTTCTTTTTCTCTATGCCAGTTCAAGGAGGATCACAGTCTTGTTGCTGTCAAAACTAGCAAATATGGTTTCAATCATTGCCCATTAACTTTGATTGTACCTTTCTTCTCATCAGTAACCTAGACTACTCTATAAAGAAAACTCTTGCCGTAGTGAATGGACCCAACCATATTGGTTTAAGCTTTCCAGGGAATAGACGTAAGGGTGAGTTGTATAGTAGAACTTGCTGTGTAGGGGTGAACTCCTTTCTTAATATGTTCTTGTCATTCCAGGCCTCAGGTTTTTCTTGTAAATTCTAGCATTTTCATAAGCTTCACGTCGAAATTCGTCTAGTTCATTTAGCTGCAACAATATTTTCTCTCCTACTGCTTACATATCAAAATTCAACTTCATGACTACGCAATATGCTCGATGCTCTAGCTCTCCAGGTCGATGGCAAGCTTTCCCAAACACTAGACGATAAGGAGACATTCCAATTGGAGTATTCAATACTATGCGAAAAGCCCATAATGCATCGTCTAATTTCTTTGACTAATCTTTCCTTAAAGTGTTCACTGTTTTCTCAAGTATGCGCTTCAATTCTCGGTTTGAAACTTCAACTTGGCTGCTGGTTTGAGGATGATAGGTAGTGGCTACTCGATGTGTGACACCATGTTTCCATAGTAAAGATTCAAAATGACGATTAAAAAAGTGTGTACCATGATCACTAATGCTTACTTTTGGAGTGCCATACCGAGTAAAAATGTGTTTTCATAGTAAGTTCACCATAGCCTTACTGTCATTTGTAGGTAATGCCACAGCCTCCACCCACTTGGAGACATAGTCAACAACGACTAAGATGTATTTATTCAAAAATGAAGAAGGAAATGGTCCAATGAAGTCTATTCCTGATACATCTAACAATTCAATCTGAAAAATATTATTCAGTGGCATCTCATTCTTTTAAAGATATTTCCCGTTCTTTGACAATGATCACAAGTAGCAACACATGTATGTGCGTCATGAAATAATGAACGCTAGTTAAAAATTGATTGTAGTATCTTTGCAGCTTTTTTGTTCCACCAAAGTGACCTCCATATTTCGATGAATGACAATTCTGCGGATGCTTTCCATCTCCTCTTCTGGTACACATCTTCTTATGATATGATTCGAACAATGTCTGTATAGGATTGGATCTTCCCAAATGTAAAATATCAGAATTTTTTTTTCTTTTGTTAGTAACATAGATTTGTAGGAATTATGCTGCTGGCCAAGTAATACACGAAATCCGCATACCACGGAGTGTCAGTACTTTGAATAGAAAATTCATGTTCATTAGGGAATGCTTCATCAATGGGAATGGTGACCTCTTCACCTTATTCTTTCTGTTCTATCCGAGATTAGTGATCTGCCACTTGATTTTCAGAACCCTTTATGTCTCTGATTTCCAAATCAAATTATTGCAGCAGAAGCACACATCGAATGAGCTTTAGTTTAGCATCTTTCTTTGTCAGCAAATACTTGAGATCTTAGTGATCAGTGTAGACTATCACTTTGGAGCAAACCAAATATGATCGAAAATTTTCAAAAACGAACACAACAGTTAGAAGCTCCTTCTCTATAGTTGCATAATTCATTTGGGCATATGTCAAGGTTCGGCTTGTATAATAGATGATAAAAAATACTTTGTTCTTTCGTTGCCCCAAGACTGCTCCAACAGCATAGTCATTTGCATCGCACATGATTTCAAAAGACAAATCCCAAACTAGTACTACAGTAATAGGGGCTGAAACTAGCTTCTGTTTTATAGTGTTAAAAGCTTGGAAGAACTCTTTAGACAATTTAAATCACATATCCTTGAGTAGGAGGTTGCATAGGCACTTTGCTATCTTTGAAAAATCTTTAAAATCAGCGATAGAAATTGGCATGCCCAGAAAAGCTTCTCAATGCTCTGACTAAAGTGGGTGGCGTAACTTTGCAATGACTTCTACCTTTGCCCGATCAACCTCTATTTCCTTGGTTGAAGTGCGATGTCCTACAACAATACCTTCAAGCACCATAAAGTGATATTTCTTCCATTTCAAGACTAAATTAGCTTCCTCACATCATTGCAAAACTGAAGCCAAATTTCTTAGATAGTCATCTAACAAAGATCTAGACACCGAGAAGTCATACATGAAAATTTTAATGAGTCTTTCTACCATATCAGAAACAATTGCGATCATACTTCTTTCAAAAGTGGCCGGTGCATTACATAGGCTAAAAGGCATTCTCCAAAACTCAAAAGTTCCATACGGACATATAAAGGTAGTCTTTTCTTAATCTTTCGGTGCTATTGGAATTTGATTGTAACTTGTAATACTCATCCAAGAAACAATAATGTGAAGAGCCAGCAAGTCTCTCTGATACTTGATCAATGAAAGGTAATGGAAAGTGATCTTTCTGATTGGCATTGTTCAGCTTGCGGTAATCAATGCATACCCGGTATTCTGTGACAGTTCTTGTCGTAATGAGCTCATTGTTATCGTTCTTTACTACTGTTATTCCTTCATTTCTGGGTACCAATCGCACAGGACTCACCCATGAAGCCTAAATAATAGCAAGAAGAGATGAATTTTCTCCCAGGTATGATACCTTAGATATGAAGGAAACAACTTAAGCTCAAGTACTTAAGGCATTTCAATGGATGGAGTTGTCCTACTAGAGCTTTCCACTATGAATGAGCATATGACTCAATCACTTTGCTTTTAGTCTTAGAAGATTCACCTTGGACAATACAAGCTGCTAAAGGGTCAATTAGATGATCTACCTTGACTGCATCAGCCACCATTTGATCAACTTTGTCAATTCGCAAACAAACGTCACTGTTTGATGGACACTCATAGCTTCAAATACATTGAAGCTGACTTGCTCATTTTATACTCACAAAATTAACTTCTCTTGTTGCACATCAATCAATGTTCTTCTAGTGGCTAAGAATGGTCAACTAAGAATAATTGGTATGCTTTATCTTCTTCCATACCTAGTACAATAAAATTGTTGGTCAAACCTGCACAACCAACTCAAGAGGGGAGGGGTGAATTGAGTTGGTAGCTAAAAATTTTAATCCAGTATTCGTATATAAACAGAGCTGATTTCCTACAATATAGCAGCAGTATAGTCGACTGAACGTAAATAGATTCTCTCTGTTTGACGTTCTCTGTTTAGTTCAAGTGCAAGCAATATAAAAAATTATTCAAAACACAAACACACAGAATTTACGTGGTTCGGCAAATGAATTTGCCTACGTCCACGGCCACTCTTTGTCAAGAGTGAATTCTACTAATTCTTATCAAGTTGCTACAATACCAAGTAATGTGTTTAGCCAAACACCATTACTTTAACCGGTTCTCTCTTCAAGATAAACCACCTACAGCCTACTAGACTCACAAGTCTCTCCGGCTGCTAAGACACAAGCCTTACCCAAGGCCTTGTGTAAAGTACGTAGCTCCTTACAAGATTAGCACAACCGAGAAGGCTTAACCAAGCCCTTCTCAACGAGTATGTTTGTTACAAACAATTTTCAAGCACTGGATCTCTCTCACTGGATTGAATTTAAACTTAGTAAAGCAAAGAGAGGATCAAAGAAATGCCAAAGATATATCTAGATAAAGCTCAGGCAGTGAGGTTGTGGGAGAGATGTTTCTTCTTTATGTAAGCTTTTTCTTATGTATGTGGCTCTGTTTTTCTTTTGCTCTGTAGTGTCTCTCTCCTGGTTTATTTTTCTCTTCTTCTCCCTCTTATATTTTCTGTTCTCTGCCTGTTGAAATTTCTAATCTTCTAACGGTAGGAAATTTTCCCGTTGTCTCCCTTGTGTGCCTGCTACAATGTTGTCACTTTGCTCTTCTACGCTGCTGCCAATCGGGTTCCATCAAATAGGTCTTCAACGGTTGGATCTTTCTTTTATAACAATAAATGGGCTTGTCGGTGATTTCAATTTCTCCCGTGTGCTCCCCTTCTTTGCTCTTTTTTCGTGGCCTTTAGTATGGAGACGATGAACCAATCTGGTGACCGGAATACATCAAGCTCAAATTCGAATTTTTCTTACAAATTCATAGATCACCATGTGAGGTTCTGTTGGATGTTCAATTTGATTCTTTGTGGATGCAATATATAAATTTGTTTTGCAGTGAAATGCTAGTGATTTGAAGTGTATTATCATTTGGATGTTCCAAAGAAAATCAACTCGATATGCGCAAAGAAAGAATGCTTGGATTTCATCTTGTGAATCTTGTAAGAAGGCTCTATATGGAGTGTTCTTCTGTCAACTTCATTTATCTGAATCATTTTGTATAGTTGCTCCATATAGTAGGTTATTGTGATGTATCGTCGCAGCACTATGGTGGATCAGGTGTATGTATACTCTTTGTAACTGGATCCTAGGCTTTTAATGAAAATCGATATTCAATTCTGAATTTTGGCGTGCTGACAAACTGGTTTTGATGGCACTTTAGCATTGTGTTCTTGGCATTCATTTGTCGTGATTTGTTACTGAACTTGATGTGAAATGACAGTGGATATGATGTTCTATATGTCCTCAAAAATTGGCTTCAAACGAATGAGAAAATTTTGATCAAACTTCATCTGAAAGTTGACTCCACTATTGTCTGATTTTCTGCAATGTATGTTTTCTTAATTTCTTCCGATCTTTCACAAATTTTCCAAAGTTGTGTAGATCATAATTTGATAAACTCTTTAGCCAAGATTGTTGTATGCATGTTGTTCTAGATCTGGTAAAAATATCTTCCTCAAACTGAATTTGCATCACGATCGAATCTGCCTCTGAAATTTACAACTTGATCATTTTCACTCGGTTCAGGATCAGCAGTAATCTAGTCGGCTGTTCTTATGAGACTTCTCTATCCTGCTCTCTGTTCTGCTGTCCAACACTTATTGATTTTCATCTTGCGTCTGAAGTAGAGTTTCCTATAAAGCAGCTGGCTGGACTATAACTATTTATTTGCAAGAATTTATACTTTCAATTCTGCATAGCTTAGTTTAAATCATTAGTCCATCTAATTCATAAACTATAATTCTTAATATTTGTTATCATCAAAATCAGTCTTGATATTCCAACAAAAATCAATAGAGAATGTGAATTTATCCACTTTCACCAGCACATCCTCAAATATTCCTCTTGGATGCTTAATAGACGATTCATCAGTTGAAGAGAAACTGTGGTTGCCTTTACTTCTCCAATCCTAACTTTCTATAAATAGAAATATTAATGTTTGCACCTAAATCACATAAGGCTTTTTCAAAATGAGAGTTTTCAATAGTGCAAGGTTGAGAGTAAAACTCCCTGGGTCTTTTAACTTTTGTGGCAACTTATTTTGCGAGATAACACTACACTCCTCCGTTAGCTTCACCGTTTAATAGTCCTGCAGTTTTTGTTTGTTGGAAAAAGTCTCCATTAACTTTACATAGCTAGGCAGTTGCTCCAATGCTTCTGTAAAAGGAATGTTAATATGTAACTTTTTAAACACTTCAAGAAATTTGGAGAATTGCTTATCCAATTTGTTCCTTCGAAGACGTTGAGGGAATGGAATCGGTGGCACATAAGACTTGGTCGGTGCTACTGTTTTGTTTTGTGCAACCTCTGAGCTTTCCTCTTTAGTTGATTCGGTGGCATTCTCCAGTGTAGGATCGGGTCCCCACACTAAAAGGATTGGCCAACTCCTTAGGGGTTAGCATCCTCCACTTATAAGCACATACCCATCCAAGCACCCAGCCAATGTGGGACTATTAAGGGGCGTGGGCTGTTAAGCCCACCAAGCCAGGGTCCACTTGGCCCAACCCAAGGCGAATTGCTGGCCCACCTCCAAGTTAGCTAGCCCGTTTTTCACACAGGCCCATCAAGCCCACATGCTACTAACCCGGGCCTAGCCTAACTTGGAGGCCCAACAATCTCCCCCCCAGCAACACGCCGAGTGGCTCCACCCCACCGGGCTCTGATACTAATTGTAGGATCGGATCCCCACACTAAAAGGATTGGCCAACCCTTTAGGGGTTAGCATCCCCCACTTATAAGCACATACCCATCCAAGCACCCAGCCAATGTGGGACTATTAAGGGGCGTGGGCTGTTAAGCCCACTAAGCCAGGGTCCACTTGGCCCAACCCAAGGCGAGTTGCTGGCCCACCTCCAAGTTAGCTAGCCCGTTTTTCACACAGGCCCATCAAGCCCACATGCTACTAACCCGGGCCTAGCCTAACTTGGAGGCCCAACATCTAATGTTTGTTTGCTTGCTGTTCTGTTCTATTCTAGTAGGTGATTTAGATGAAAACATTTTAGTTGCTCCCTTAACTTGTTGCTGTTCATGTTTAAGTTCAGTTTATTGTTCACTGTTGGCATTTTGAGAACCTTCCCACTTCGAAGTGCTATAGCATTTACTTGTTCCTTAGGAATTTACCTCAGTATTGCTTGGCAATGAACTTTGTGGCCTTCTAGATAACAAGCTTGCCATTTGACCCATTTGACCCTCAAGGTTTCGGATAGAGGTAGCTTGATTTTGCAACTCAACCCTTTGTAGAATGTTTGGACTTGCAGTCACTTTGGCAAAGCGTGGTGAGGGCACTTCCTTAACAGGTCTTTATAGCTTTCTCACGCCTCATACAAAGACTCCATATCAAATTAAGTAAAGGTAGTGATGTCATTCCTTATCTTTACAGTCTTTATAGGAGGGAAAAATTTGGCTAATAAATTTTGTGCTAATACCTTCCAAGTTCTAATGGTGTCAGGAGGAAGTGAATTCAACCATTCTTTTGCCTTATACCTCAATGAAAATGGGAAGAGTCTCAACCTTATAGCATCATCGGAAACACCATTATGCTTGAAAGTATCACAAATCTCAAGAAAGTTAGCAATGTGAGTGTTTGGGTCATCGTTGGGCGAGCCATTGAATTGAAATGAAGTTTGGATCATTTGGATGATTGCAGGCTTGTTCTCAAAGTTATTCGGTTGAATTGCCGGACGTCTAATACTTGACGGGGCACCATTGAGAGTAGGCATGGCATAATATCTCAAAGCTCTTCCATTTTCAGCCTCTTCCACATTTTCTGCATGGTAGTTTGCACCTTATTGAGAGCTTTTTTGTTTTTCTTGATAAGTCTCCTAACTGTACGTTCAATTTCAAAATCAAAAGATTTAAGAGAAATGCTTCTAAAACTTAACATACACTATGTCAAGAACCTGAAAGAATTAAAACAGTCCTAGCAACGGTCCAAAAAACTTGTTGCTATTGCAAATGCACGAGTCGCACAATTAATATAATGATGAGAAAAGTATTGTTCTCACAAGGATTTATTAACTTATTAAATATCGAAAATAACTAATGCTAGAATTATTTGAACGATCGATCTAAAATGAGTGAATGCTAAAACTAAAGAAAGAAAACAAGCTAAAACTAACACTTGTAAAATTTCAATGATTTAGCTGCTAAGGCTTTTGATTTCACCGTAACTAATCCAATTCAACTCCGTATTCATTCTATCGAAGTTTATAATCTATATTGACAGTTGGAAACTCTAATTTCTTTGATATACTCTACCAACTATACCAAGCATACTTTCATGCAATAACTCACTATGTCTCTATGTGAATTAACATACAAGAAAGCACATTAAGTTTTATGGCATATTAGATTAACTTCACAAACCATAATAATACATCTCCATCTCTCATGTAATTCATAGCATTCATCATAAAGAGTAATTCATACGTCACATCTCTGTCTCAATACGAGTCTCATATCGATTAAATGTTAGTCAGATACTCAAAAACATTAAGCACGATAATGAATACTCAATATATGATTATAAAATTTTGAATAGCGTAGAATTAAAATTAAATCATCATAGTTAGACTACATCATAGCCCCAACGAAGAGAAATTTAGTTCATAGTTTTAGATTTAACAAAACAGAGAAAAACATGAGAGATAGAACAAAATAGCCCTTAAGAAAGAGTGTTGTCGAACAAATTATCGTCTCTTTTCTTTGCTCCGTACTTCCGTCCGTCCTTCTCTCCATTCCAGCAGCAAGCACCCAAGAGTAAACCCTAGATTAGCCGCCTCTATTCTTCCCTCTTCTATTTTCCCCTTTGGAAATCACAAATTCAGTATTTAAATCATAAGATTTCCCTTTCCGTAATTAGGTTGGTGTAGCTTAAAATTAATTCGAACTCTTTATCCACCCTGTTGTTTGCACCATTTTGGGATCTGTTTGGCCTCTTAAAGATCTGTACAAATTTGTAAATTTAAGATCAATGTTTTATATTTTCAATCATGTATCATACATGTCATTTGAAAATCGGGAAGGTCTTCAACTTCACTAATTTCTGAAACTGCACACATGATGTGGTTCTGTACTGGGTGTCTAATTCATTTGTGAGTATATATCCATTAGCTGACCATAAAATCTGAAAAAAGTAATGAACCAACTTCAAAGTTTGGATTTCACAAACAACTAGCCGTTCACAAAAAATCCATCAAAAAGTCAAGTTTTCAGAAAAAATTCTCCAACTGCACAAAATTGTTGAAAATAAGAAAAATAAAAAAGTAAGGTTCTTTTTAATCAACATATTTATAAGAAAATTGAGCATAAATGGTAAAACAATGCATAAGATTATGTATACAGTTTAAGCACATCAATAGGTTGTGCAAAGATCACTTTCCTTTTCATCATCATATAGGACATACTCCGCTTGAGCTTTCTCAAATTGTCTTTTAAATCTATCATACACATTTCTATAATACACATTTGTTGCACTTCTCAGAAAAAGGTATGACTATCGACAATTTGATTGGAGTGTTCACGAATAAAATCTTCTTTCTTTTCTTTTTCAATAACTTTAGCCAAATATTTATCATTCTTCAAAACAAAACTCATGAAGAGTTGTACTAGAATGGTAATAATTACCATAAAAAGAGTTCATACCTTTAGAACGCCCTATGATGTTCATACCAGTATAGAAAGTGTCCAAATGATAAGTTGGAACTCACTTTCTCGAATTTCATACATCCCTTGAAATCATTCATTCTCTTCCAAGTTGTGCATACATAACAATTCCACCTATCTTGTTTCAAAAGCACTAATAGTACAAGTTTCTCTAATACATAATTTGATATCTTTCTTGAATCATGACTTTTTGAAACAAATATGTGAATGCTTTTTAGAAAATTGAATCATGAATGTCACAAACAAAATCGGTGTCGTGTGTTTGTAAATACCTTCTTAACTGCTGCAGTCATAACTTTGTCTTGGTCTGTAATAATAGAAAATGGGGCACGTTCACCCATAACTGCAATCCAAGTTTCGAAAAGTCAATGAAAAGACTCTTTTATTTCATCCAAAAGCAAAGCACAACCAAACTGAGTCTACTGCACATGGTGATTAACTCTTGTGAACGTTGCAAAGGACATTTCATACACATTCTTACGATATGCTTTATCGAAAAATATCAAATGGCCAAAGTACTAAAACTGTAGATGTGATCTACCATCTACCCAGACTGTCCTTATTTCGCTATTCATCTGTATTACATAGAAAAGGTTTGGATCTTTTAAACTCTTCCTTTTAAAAAAGTCAAGTGCTGCGGGTGGCGTCGCCTCTAATAGGTTTTTGTATTTCTTCAAAGGGCATAAATGATTTCAGCAGTCTCTATCATCAAAATCATATTTTGGATCATCAAATGTATCTGCAACTTTATTCAAAGCTATATCTTCATCACGAAATCAATCAATCAACATCTTGATTGTAGTAAGCATATTTTTACAGACAGGCATGCGTATCTTTTTGCTGGACTAACTAAGTTGTAATTGTGGTCATCATCATACTTCACGACTTTCCACAATATAGTAGATTATTTTGTCACATTAATTCTTACGGGGCATCCACATTTCATTGTATTTTTATTTCTCTTTTGACTTAATTTTGTTTTGAACTCGTCAAAAATTTTTCTTTTGAAGTGGTCCCTGAAAATCCCAAAACACGCACATGTAAATTAGTCACTTCATCTGAATCAAAATTTCTTTTTTGAGTAGTTTTAGTAACAACATTAAACCGGCTTACTTTTCCATGGTTTATATAAGTCTCCTTTGCTGCTTGGAGACATGAAAAAATCATATCTAATGATGGTGAATTTTAGTTCTTCATTCCAACGAACGGAATTGGAGCATTAGAATAGCCAGCCACAGCGGAAGTCGTGCTAGAGAATGTATATGAGATTGCAAAACAGAAGAGAATTTGTTTAACAGAACAAAAAAAATGAAGTTTAACAAAAAGAAAAAAAAAGACAGAACGAAGAAAGCCATTTAGCGGGAAAATGGGTCATAAGCGCCAGGAAACGGTGATAAGTGCGGAAGAAATGGTGACAAAATTGATATACCTTGCAAAAGTCCTTACCAATTTAAAATAAAACTCACTCTTATTAAGCACGAACAGTAACATTCTCCTTAAGTATGAACGGTAACATTGATAAATTATTTACAAATGTAATTGAAAATAACGAATTTTCTGTAAGAAAATATGAAGACTAGATTGAATACTAAATAGCTCGCATTAATAAATTGAAGTGTTACAAGAAAAAATAGATTACAAAAGCCACATTGAACAAAAAACATGTTGCAAAAAATATTAATAAATCTTAAGTGTTACATGAAAAATACATTACATTGGGGTACCATTTCCAACGGCACTGCTCCATGATTGCCTAACAATTCATCAGAACACTGGCCAATGCTGATTCTTCAAAGGCAGAATTTGAGTAATGCCTTGAACAAAAATATTGATTCTTCAGCTTTCAAGAAGCAATACCTGGATGGATTCAGCCAGAAACAAAGGCAACCAACCTTCACTCGAAAACACTTGTTACAACAGAAACAACATCCAATAGAGTTGCTTTTGTTACTAAATTTACTCATTAAAACTCTCAATTTTTTTCCCTCATCATTGCCTCAACATACACCATTTTTCAACAGCGTCCAGGAACTGAGAATGCCTTCACCATCCAGTAACCATGCCATGCCACAACATAAACAGCATCCAGGAACCAATACACCTTCAAACTCCCGCAACCATGCCATGGTTAAAACTATCAATAAAGCAAACTCATATGTGATACACACAAGGCTGATGCATGTTCTTTGGCATTCCCTTGGGCTACGCACCACTGTTGCTAGACAGCATATACATAGGCAACAACATCATTACCAAGGACAATATACTGCACGGCTTTTGTGACGGTCATTGGATACCGCAAGCGCATCATCTAAAAGATATCTTATATGCATGCAACTATTATTCTTGTTTCCTATAAAGATATTATGATTTTGTGTTGTTTCCTTCTTCATGCTTATATAGCTGGTTTGGTGAAGCATGGGGGAGGCAAAAAGAATTGCATCTAATTTATCTTTCATTAGTATAGTTTAGCGTAATTAGATATTTCTTCCTTTTCCATCAAGTTTACAAATTATCTCTATTTTTTGCTGAAGCTTTCTCTGTTGCACTGCGATTTGTAACAATTGGTATCATGAGCCACGATCTTCGGACAACCCATCATCTTCGACTACGGCAGTCTTCGTTTCACTGTCTATCCTTGCAAGAGGTACATTCTTGTAATCGCAGATGCCCTCTGTTTTGCAGACGTCGGAGCTTGCACTGCAAGAACAGCTCGGCAACCTTTCATCTTTTCTCTTGGCATCACTAGCACAATTTGAAGCTGCTCAGTTAGAAACTCAGAAGGAGATTACAAAACTGTCTCACACTTGTTGGGATCCCAGGACCTTCCTCCCCAAAGCTAAACTTAAGTTCCATGCTATGGACAACAAACATAAGCCTCAGTTGTCCCAATCCTTCCCTCCCTTCTTTTCATCCCACTTCCAATACATCCCAACAAAATCCTTCCATCTCCTCTCTCCCACCTCCCGTCTAGATACAAACTAGTGTGCCAAACTCTTTGGTTCCATTTTCCTTCTCTTCACCTTTGCATGCCGCTCCTTAACACCAACATTGGCAATCCCAATGCTTCACCTCCCTGTTAGCAAACCCAACTCCTGGAATCCTTATCTCACAACAATTTTCACACTTTTCATATCCCTCCCCACCCTCGCAATGCCCAAGCACGGACAGTAACCCCAAGTCCCTCGCGAATGGTTCCAATATCTCACATCCAATCGAATTCTCCAGCAACACACCGTTTGCCACACTTTCCTTCTTCACTTCCACTCCGGAGTCCGCCTCTACACCTCCGGCTTCTTTCTTGCAGGAGCTGTCTCAACCGCCGTTTCGCCGTCATTCCGCTGTTTTTTCCTCTCCTGCCTTGCTGCCTTCCTTCTCCCATCCTGTTGACCTCATGTATCCCACTCCACTACCCTATCCATCACCTTCACATCCAACTCCCTCCTATTTGGCCTCATTCTATGGATCTAACTCCATGGCTAGGCCGGGTCCAATCCTACCTGAAATAATTTCCACCCAGACGCTTCTTTCCCAAAAACCTCCACCAGTACCTCATAATTCTCACCATGTTTTGCTTCTGTCTCTTTGTTCTGGTAGAAACTGCCTACAATCCGATGACAAATTAGGCCCTCACGAGGACACATATTCTAAATTGAATCATCGCTGTGCCACGCCGCAGCTTGAGATTACCGATCGAGAAGTGTTCATTCATTCAATCAGCCACAATGCCGAGGAGTCAATCGCCGATGACATCCCCTTGATATTACAAACACTGCAGGCTATGAGCTCACCACCGACCAACCGAGAATTGGAACAAGCACCTATGCTGAATAAACTGGATATTGAACAGCCTAATATATTCATCGAAGACGTTCATATGCCACTTTCCTACATCCCATTAGTCACAACTCACCCAACCCAATAACCTTACCAACTTCTGAGCCTCACACTGAGTCACGGCCTATACATATGCCTAAATCCATGTCCACAAAATCTCATTCCACAAACTTGAGTTTCGATGCTTATCTCAAGGATATCCTCACTAGTTTAAAGAGGTACTAAAGGATGCGAGTGAGGCATTTCTCTCACAACTTCAGCTCCTTCTACCTCTTCTAATTTTTTTAATTCATGTTCAGTAGTTCTATTCTCTTTTAGATCTGAGTCATAACTCACACATTGTCTCTAACATTTCTCAATATGTGTGCTGAGTTCAATGGTAAGACAATTCAGATCTTCCATAGATTCTATCTCTCCCTGAAGATCTAAGTATGATATCGATCTGACAAAGTACATTTATGACTCTAGAAATGTCACATCCATAGTCACAAAAGTACGGCGTGTCGAAGGATAATAACAGCGATAACCTTTCTGCTGAGGACCATAACCAAGAAAAACGCACTCAAAGCACATGGATCTAATTTGTTCCTCTGAGTCTTCTGCAAAAGTACTAATGCAATAGATCCAAAAATCCGAGGTAGAAGTGAGAGAATAGAAGATATAGTAACAAATGTAGCTAAAATCTCAAGTGGTGTCCGAAAATTTAGCCCTCTAGAAGGCATGCGATTAATCAAATAAACTGCAAACTGTACTGCATCTACCCAATAGTGCTTTGGAACATGAGCTCCAAATAATAAAGCACGGGCGGTCTCTAAAATATGTCGATTTTTCTTTCAGCCACTCCATTTTGTTGTGGTGTGTGTGGACAGGAGGTTTCATGAATAATACCATGCTGATAAAGATAAGAGCTCAAAGAGGTATTAACATACTCTCCTCCATTATCAGAGCGAAAGACTCGAATAGGAAAAGAAAACTGAATCTGCACCATCTTGTGAAACAACACAAATATATCTACTACATCACTTTTACTTTTCAAAGTATATAACCATGTCATACATGTGCAATCATTCACAAATGTCACAAACCACCTAATGCGAGTAAGTGTCATAACGGGAGAGGGTCCCCAAACATCCGAATGTACTAATTCAAACGGAGTTGATCGTTTACTCATAACAGAAGAATAAGGCACTCGGTGACTCTTAGTAAGAATGCAAGCTTCACACTGAAACTTAGACTTTTTGAGGCCAGAAAATAAAGACGGCAATAAATGACGTAAATAGGCAAAAGAAACATTATCTAATCGTTGATGCCAAAGCCAAACTTTACTCTTCTTGTCAATATCAGATCCACAAATGCTTTGAACTCTTCCGGAACTGATATCATCCAAATAATATAGGCCTCCTCTTTTAGTACCACGCCCAATAATCTCATGTGTCTGGATATCCTGAAGTAAATAAAAATGTGGGTACAATAGAATAATACAATTTAATTGTTCAGTGATTTGTCCAATAGACAATAGATTATTTGATAAAGAAGGAACAAGTAAGCAATCTTGTAGAGACAAAAATTGTCAACATCACTGTCCCAACACCTGCCACTGGATAAGTGTCTCCATTAGCATATGTTATATTATATCTAACTGGAGTAGTTGTGGTATGAAAGTTTTTCGGATCAAATGTCATATGATCCGTTGCCCTAGAGTCTAGAATCCATCTCGTATCCTTGTTAGAATCTGAAATGGTATTTAAAACACATATTTCGTTACCTGAATTTGAGAAATCTGAACCAACCTGTGCTTCTCTAAGGAGCTTTTTCTTTTTCCTCAATTCTTTCCACCAATCTGGATATCCAATTAATTTGAAACATGAGTCTTTATTATGGCCAAATTTACCACAATAAGTACATGTCTCCATTCAGCTCAGATCTGAGTTTGCATCAAGGGCGATCGGCGGTAAAGATTGCAGTTGAGCGATCTGGCTGTTGGAGGCAGCGACTATTGCGACAGTAAGCGGCGGCGGCAGATAGGTTTGATGATGATCGGCGGTTAAAATGCCGGATTTATCTTGATCGGAATTTCTAACCGTTGTAATTGTATCTCCACGATCGCAACGGATAGTTTGGTCAAAATCTGGCCGTAGCAGTCGTTATCTCCACGATGGCGGCGGACAGATCTAGAGTTTTTGCTCTGATACCATGATGAAAAAAACTATTTCAATCTTATTTCAATAGTTCAATACAAGCACATATATATATAGATTCCTTATAATACTAAATAAAGAGAGTTCTAAAATAATAAAAAAATATCTAATTCTAAGAAAAGATATCTAAAATAATTAGAAAAGATATCTAAGATAATTATTTGTTGACTTACGCCAACAAACATGACCGACACGACCACCTGCCAATCTCAGTCTTCTGTAGCTCTAATCCAAAGCTCGAGTCCAACAACATGGCGAATACGAGAAGGACAGGGAGCACTGAAACAAACCTTGGTCCTAGAACTAATTCAAATTCCGGTGGAGTCTACTTGATTGTGCCAATAGCTCGACAAATTCAGGAGTTTCTCACTTGCGGCCAGTTCCATAGGTTATCGGACATCCAATCGATTGGTCAATTCGAAAACCTCATTGTTGCTAGGACAATCAAACCGCCGACAGGGCTACTGGCTGATATCCATAAGAACTCAAAAAATTAATTCTTGGTTTTTCAGTCTCCTCACTGCACCTACGACCACCTTTCTCCGTTTTCTAGCACAGTGACAGCGGCGCATCCTAGTGATATCCAACCAGCGCTTTCAATCTCGACACAAAAGCTATGGAAACACTTGCCTCTCTTTTCTCCACTCCTCTTGGCCCCAAAGAAGGGGGAATTCCGACGCACCCATGTGGATTGCAGACATCTTACCATTACCATAATTGAGCAAAGGTTACTTAACGACGAATGCTTTGAAGATTTGCATCGGGCTATGCATTTCTCTATCCTATGGTTACAGTCGAGAGGCCCTCAGATTAGGCTACACATAAAGGGATGCCCAGTCGTCTGCATTCTACACCCACGCTATCCCCCACAAATTCCTAGCTACGCCACTTTAGGTAACAAAGGCACTAGCAATTCTTCATTATATCATAAGTACCTCTATTACTTGCTACTAGTGATCACTGGCGCTAGGAAATATTTCCCCAATTGTGGTCCTAAGTGCTAGTTCAGTTGCTCCTCTAGCACATTCCTCGAAAATTTTGTATTAAGGAAGGACCTCATAACTGATCATTTTCAACTCCGAGTGACAATAGACTGGCTTACAATGCATGTGGCAACCTCTTTGCGTGAACTCCTAAGCCGATTCGGATACCCTTGTCTATTAGTTCAACACTATGTTAGCATTGCAGCACCCTTGTTGTTCCTGTTGCTACATCCCTTTTTTGTCTCGATAGAGGTAGCCAAGTATGTTTCAGCGGAGGCGGAGATATTATGACAAATACCTTAGTTCCTATACTAAGAATTGAGGCACACTTTACGCTAGCAACGTCGGCATTTAGGATTGGAACTAGCCTACCACAACAACGGAGACCTATTCAGTACATCCATATATAGAGAGTTCTGGCCAAATCCAATTTCTTCTAACAACCGTACAATGGCAACTGTTTTTGCAAAAAGGACGCTTTATGCGTAAGCCAGTCAACATCCATGCCATGGGGATGCTCTGTTCCAATGCTCGGTGGCTTCCCTTAATGCATTCACAACCATTCGACTTAGCTCCTGGGAAGAAACTAACAGCAGCTCCAGCTTCCAAATTGACAATCGTAGTGCGTGTTGTTGGCTGCCGCTTCCTTTTTATACCAGCATCGCCTATACAAAGCCCAAATTTCAGTTCTGGAACAACACGGAGGGACACTTCTATGGATTGTTTATACCACTTGAGACTCGACAACAACTATGGAAGCAATAAGTAGAATACTGCAGGGCAAAAAATAGAACATATGGATGGAATATACAAAGCCCCTTCCTTAGTTTTAGGACTCCCCTCTTTGGAGCATTTGACTTCGACGACGAAGTGGTGTCTGGGGAGGGTGAGAATGATACACACCAGGCTGATGCATGTCCTTTGGCATTCCCTTGGGCTACGCACGACTGTTCACAGACAGCAGATCATAGGCAACAACATTATTACCAAGGACAATATGCTGCACGACTTTTGTGATGGTCATTGGATACCGCAAGCGCATCATCTAAAAGATACCTTATATGCATGCAATTATTATTCTTGTTTCCTAGAAAGATATTGTGATTTTGTGTTGTTTCCTTCTTCATGCTTATATAGCTGGTTTGTTGAAGCATGGGGCAAGCAAAAATAATTGAATCTAATTTATCTTTTATTAGTATAGTTTAGCGTAGTTAGATATTTCTTCCTTTTCCACCGAGTTTACAAATTATCTCTATTTTTTTTTTAAGCTTTCTCTGTTGCACTGCAATGTGTAACAATACGAAAACCACTACAGGCTCCTACTAATAATTTCAGGACTAAAAATTCCAATACATCATTTATAAATAAAAAACTCAACATAATGCGAAAAAACCAATACATCGAAATGTAATACACCAGAAAAAAAAATCGTAACAAAACATGTCAACAAAATAAAAACAAATCAATAAAGCCAAACAAAATCATTGGAGAGGTGTGCGATGAAAACTACGAATCAAAATATGCAAAAAAATTAAATTCGAGAGACGCTGCTACTACCAGGAGAGAGGACAACTATAAAAAATATTTAATTCAATTAAATAGTCGGGTAGGGAGGACAACTGCTACTGCTGAAAGAGACGAAAGGAATGGCATGCGGCTTCCTCTGAAAGCGAAATTCTACAGTGAGACCCAAACATAGGTGGATAGCGAGGAGCTTCAGAGACGATCGGGAGAGATTTCGGCTGCCAGCAGCTAGGAGTGGCTGCTAAAACAGGAGTGATCGGGAGAGATTACGGCAAGGAGAAGATGAGAAAGAAGTCGGTCATGGGAATGAAGAGAGGAGAAGATAAGAAATGGGAACGGGATGAAGAAATATTAAAAGATTTAATAAAAGAAAATAATTAAGATAAGTAAAACTAATTAAGAGTTAATGACATTTTTAGAAAAGGGATGAGTGAGAATACAGTAAATGTGTCAGATGAGTACATTCCACGGCTCTGAGATTTCGGCCGGATGAATGAGTTTTACATGAAAGAAAATGCAATGGACCGACGGAGTGAGTGAGATAGATAAGCAGTTGTGTGGAGTTGTGTGATGTAACCCTAAACGCACGGCTAAGTGACTGCTTAATAGGGAGGAAGTGTCGAGGAGAGAGTGTCTGTATTCTTGGATATATATGTACATCATCTCTTAAGTGTACATCGATGTACATCAATGCGGTTCCGGTAATACAAAGCTCCAAATATGATTTACATAATTAGATATGAAGAACTATTAATTATGAATATGCTGTTAAAATTTTAACTCAATCGGACATTGAAATCAACCTTCCTCTGACTTCATGATCAAGATGACAAAAAAAGCAAAATTTTAACAAATATATATTGTCATCTTGATCATGAAGTCCGATTAAGGTTTATTCGTAATCTGATTGAGCCAAAAAATTATCAGCATAATCCTACACTTAAAAGATGATGTACCTATATCCTCATATATATATATATATATAGGATGGATAAGAAAACTTTGGGGCACTCTCTCTCCGGTTTATAGTCGGGGATTTCCAACTCCAATCTTCACCATTGGATATGAAAAATTACGAGTTAAAAATATACCCATAAAATTTCAGCTCAATCGGGTTACGAATTCACCTTCATCTGATCACTTGATCAAGATGACAGAAAGTAAGAAAACTTAAAAATATATGTATTGTATCATTTTCAATATTTGTATATATATATATAGTCACTGTATCACTATTCTAATATTTGTGTCATCCAATTGTAGAATTAGTAATACACTTTCGCGCGGCTGATTTTATAATTTTAAACTCAAATTTTTAGTTTTGGAGTCTTTGAGTCAATTGCGTCATTGTACGTATCTAGATAACGAGGGTAGCATATGGTTGCACGCGGTAGCGAAAGATTGCACATATTATTTTATAACATCTTTCAAACATATAATATAATCTGACTGATAAGGATAGTGGTCTTTTATTTAAAAGATCCGAATTTGAATCTCATTGAGAGAATTTATTTAAAAGATCCAAATTTGTAACGCATTAGGATGCACACAGTTGCATTAGTCTAATATGGTTACACCTAGTGCAACATTGTGCAACCCGTGTTGGTCGCATTGTATTGCACAAGGTGTAACCATAATAGACCCGTGTGTGACCCAATTGCGAGCAAATGCCATTCAGAACGACCTCAGCTCTACTTAATTTCGTCTTCATATCGACTTTATTTCAACCTAATATTGATTTTTTATTTCAACACAACTTTTGATTATTATATTTTTTGAGCCATTTGTAATCAATGTTAAGATGGAGTATCGCTAGCTAGTATGTGCCTTCACATAGCACTTAAATTCTAAAAAGTAACCGCGTGCACGAGTATTTTTAGATTTACGAATGAACGATCTAAACAGCAGTACTGTCCTCACTAAATTAATATGAAAATATATGATAGAATTAGATTACTAATAAGAATATTGGAGTACTTATAAGTATATTTTATTGATTTTTCGTATTTTGGCTGTCCATCTTAAGATTGAGAAATACATAGTAATAAACATCACGATATAAGTATATATGAAGTATCGCCCAAATGTCTTGGGGATTTATCTGTACGGCTACATACAATTACCCCAGTGTGAATTCTGGTTATAGAATATAGTAAAACGTTTGCTAACTGCTACAGATATACAGCCACAAATAGAAATTACTAGAAATTTTGTTATGCATGTAGGAGAACTTTATAAGGCTTGAAGTTTAGTGAGCTCCTCTACATACAATGGAGCACCCAGCCTAACAGAGTTGAGGTAATCTTGAGGGCAATGTGGTGGTATCCCAGGAATCAACAAACCTGCAGTTCTCACCAGTTTCAAAAACCATCCTTCATTGTAATCTGGACCTTCAGCAAGACCTATCACAAAACTCCTTACGAGCTCCCATGCTGCATTTAGGTACTTTGGGATCGCAAACAACAGCGAGAAGTAGTTCTTGTTTGGCTCTTCAATCACTACCTGATCAACAATTATGTTGTAGCAATTGACATAAATCCATCAAAACATCTATGTCGCATTACCAATACTTCAAAAAAAAAAAAAAAAAAAAAAAATGTTCGTAGTCTAACAATTTTTGGCTCTTCTATTTCACTATCAAAATATGAAAACCAAAACAAACAAAAAGAAAACTGGTTTGGTGCGTTTTTATTTGAAAATTTAAAAAGAAATTTATATATAATAATTAACTGTATAAAGAGCCGCGTGACTTCAACAGCCACTCGCCGGAGTTTCGATGAACTTTGCCGACTTAGGCGAAGGTCTACCGGTGCCACTTGGTCAGCCAAACTAAGTCAACATTTTAGCCGAAAGTCAACAAGTGGTAGCTGGAGCCCGGCCAGCTGGGCACCAGTTGTGATCGAGATACAATGTTTAATGGTCTTTAAAATTTTCTAGTTTGGTATTTTAATTTGTTTCGTTTTTGACAATCTTTTAAGAAATTATTTGAAAACAAGTTAACTTAGTTTTGACAAGCTTTGAAAAGCAACTAACAATTTTCAAGCAAACGAACTAAAATAGAGAATTAACATGGTAAACAAACGCATTGCCAAATCTTCTTTTCTAAAAGATCAAAAATGAAAACCAAAAATAATAAAAAAAGAGTACATAATGGAGTCTAAGTAAATGCCGAAATAGTAAGGTATCTAATAATTTCGTATATCTCCGTTGTAAAACCCTACCGAAAGCCAAATCATAGATATGCCCCAGAAAGCAAAATCATATATGGCAAAAAAGAGATAAGTATATCTAGCTAGGCAGGAGAGGCATGTAAGTTTTATTCTCTCACCTTACCCTTGTAGAAGCTGTTGTAGTAGAAGCACATGCCAAAGTGCTTGAACAAGAGTGTCTTGTCATCGTAGGGCACCCTGGGAACCATATCATTGCAGTAAACAAATCTAAAGTATCTCCTCCTTGGCGAATCAATGTGTTTCGCAACAAACCCACCTAACTTGTCATTCCCTACCCTCGGCTGCCCAAATGTGTAAACACATTCTAACCTGTCCAACAACCATTTCTCATCATGAAAAGCCAAGATAATAGGGAACAGAATTGCTAGTGCTCCTCCGAGGCTGTGTCCGGCGATCATGAACCGTGCTTTCTCGTTCTTTGCCAGCAGTTCTTTCAATTTCTCACGGATGGCATAGTAGGCGAATGGGGAATCACCGACGTTTTTCTTAATCACTTTAGGCCATCCACCCGACGTCTGTAAACCTAGCGCTTTCATGAAGCCTCCATGAACCTTGCCTACGTCCTTGATTTCGTACCATGAGAAGTCAAAGTCTGTGCACCATTGAAGGGCATCGAAAGGACTAGTGCCTCGGAATGCTACGACAATCAAGTCCGATGACTTGTCGGTGAGCATAAAGGCTTGAGTAGTGAACTCCTTTTGGTAATCTACAAGATTATGCACATAGGGCTGAAGTGAGTCATTGATGTTCTAACTCTTTTACTCAAGGTTATAAGGTAATCAGAGGCCATTTTTAATTACCATTCCAGCAATTGAAGTACTCCAGGAACTCCATCTGTTCACAAGTAAAAGCATAATTATAAAACGTCCATGTCGGTTCTTTAACACATTACGGCATGGTTACTCAGTGTGCACATCAAGATAACGAATTCATATATATATAGAGACAGAGAAAATGAGTGTTCCTTAGTGCCCAATTGAGGGCACACTATCTGAAAACTAAAATGTGATTGGTCCAAAGTGCCCCTAAAAAGAGTGCCGCTATTTCTTATCATATATATACATATACACACCTTCCATTGGTCATCAACAACGGATTTGATTGCTGATTCATTCTCATAGGCAAGTTTCGCAGCCATTATAGCAAGCTCTGGATGGTACCTAATATTCCCCGGTCTGATCTTCTTGTTCATCGTCTCTCTCTTGTCTAAGAAACCGACGGCTGTTCTGTATGTACTCGACCTTCTGTTAGGTATCACCAGTTTACCTGAATTGCAAAATAAACATATATACTTCAATCTTAAAATCGCAATTATAATACTTTTTATTTCTATCTTAAAATGAGAATCTAAAAAATTTCTTTTGATCATATTGTATATAAGTCAAGGTATAGTTTGGTGGAACATAGGTAAATGAAGTTCCCTACAATTAGCATTTGACTGATCAACAGAGACATGCCTACATGATTATATCTCCTTAAGTAATTAAATAAGAACATATTATGTTCCATTTACGTAGTATATACATCTTAGCTCGCAAGGATACTAAGTACATATTGGCAACGACACTTCATCCTTTGATTATCGATTTTTCAAAGTCTATCAAGGTCAAGAAACACGTGGTCAATTAATTAATGTAACTCGCGAATAGCTGGCAGAATATTCAAAGTTAAACGAGCTTTACATCTATCATAAGCATGTGGGACAGTAGTCATACGTACGGAAACACGTTACCTAGAGGTTAAATCATTGACTATGAACTACGTCCATGTGAAGTATATATGTTTATTTTGCAATATTATATTGTGAATGATATTACAAAAACTGTTGCGTTTAAATTAAGTGATGTGTAAATCCTAATTAAAATTTGCTAGTCGCATCCAAATTACAGGTTTTACAAATGAAAAAAGAATGTTTCAGAAAAGATTCTGATAGATAAACCCACTTATATCGATCAATGACCTACTTACACGGTAAGTTGTGGAAGAAATCATGCATGACTGACCAGGAGAAATGAAGAAGCAACTTAGAAGCAAATATCATTTCCTTTCTTTCCAAGCTTATGACAATTCTTCTGGTAATTCAATCATTTTGTTCTAACCTTCTTTTGAAAATTCGATTCCTTCATTATCTAATTTACTCTCACTTACTCTTTCTTGAACTTATCGTGAAATCTACGCAACTCGGCTACATATTTTCTTGAAGCGTAATGTACGTGTTATAGCTAGCAAAAATGGAAAAAGAAGGTAGCGAAAGCAAACTCAAATAAGAAACTTAATTACACAAGGCAATTTAACTTGACATGGGAAAATATGCAACGGAGAAAATTCAAGACAAGTAATTTCACGGATAACAGTAAAATTGCTTGTTAAATTGGAACTAGATGATCGATTAGAAGCTATGTTTTCGACAAAATCTAAAAAGTAGGAAAGGCCCATTCTCATCGCTGAAAATTCTTGGAAGTACTCATCGACAACTTCAAAAATATTGTAAACATATCTGTGATAACACAGCAGGCATGTAGATAGAAGGCATTATCGATAATTAATTCTTTCTTTTCTAGCTCTTTTCATTTAGTCCTAGATTAACATCACCGTCATGTAAATTGGTATAGATAACGCAACTATGAAAATGTTTAAAATTAAGGTAAAGGAATTCGGAGTTAACTCCAACCTTCAAATTAATACGAAAAATAATAACACAAATTTCATTTGATTAGATAGACATCAAGTTATAGCACCCAACAGATATTGGTTTACATTTGTTCTTTTCTTTTTCCCTTTAAAGCTCAGATTTTAGTGTTGAATGAATGTAAATCTCTATATAAACCGTGCATGTTAATGAATCTTAAAATGAGCAAGAGACGATGATGTTTTGCAAAAGCTGCACTCACCGTTGATGATGTTTTGCAAGAGCTGTAGCATGCCTTTGTTCTCTGAAACAAAATTAACCCAGAACTCAACCGCAACTCCGATATACTCCAACGGCTTTCTAATGGAGATGAGAACTTTTTGCACAACAAGCGAGACGAATATAAGCCATCGCCTTCTGATCTCATACACATTCTTCTCATTAGGGCAGTGCACGGATTTGTTCTCGGAGATTTTGTGTGAGAAGATGATGTAGAGGAGATCAAGTATGTTGCTCCTTTCTGGCCGGAGGATGAGGTAATCAGTTAAGAGATCGTCGTTGTTTGAAGCCATGACTAGAGCGAGCTGCTTCTATGTAATAAAGAGTGATTGCAATTGCAAAGGTTGGTGACAACCTAGCAAGGGTTCCAACCATATAGAGCTAGCGAACTAAGTAAATAAGGCAGATGAGATAATGTCTGCTTTTCTATAGAAAAGATAACTTGCATTTTCCTAGAAAGACTAACTAATATAATTAACTCTATACGTACCTAACTTCAAAGAATATTCTTGAGGTTAATCACTAGTAAGAGTTTGCGTACTACAATCTAAGCATTTGCAATGCTACAAGTAACTTTAAGATTGATTGATGTGTAAATACATACATTGTTGTAGAGTGAGTTCCTAATCTTAGAAAAGTATTAACTTTCTAAAATTATGTAATCCAATTCTTCTTCCTGTAAAGGTTATACATTCAATCTATGTATAAGAAAAAAAAAAAAAAAAAAAAAAAAAAAAGAAAAAAGGAAGAAAGACTTTTCTGTAGAATTGTATGAACGAGACTTCGGTAACTAGATCGCCAGGACCAGCAAGTTGGTCATATTCGATTCAAACTTCCGAAGTCAGAGAATTGTTCAATATTGGGTTAATTATATAAAGACCAGATGGCTGCGATGACTTAGTGGTTACTTATCTAATCGAAGTCCTCTTAATATTGGTCTAGGGCCCGTGCGTTTCTATTTCTTCATCTACTTTTCAAGTTTGTTTTTTCAAAATATTTTTTCTATTGTTTTCAATGAAAAAAAATTAAAAGGAACGAATAAATTTTATGCCATAAATCTTTATTTATATTAATTTTTTAAAACTTAAAAAAAAATTATTTTCTAAAAGACACAAAAAATACTTTAGCTTTAAAAGCTTTATATTTTAATCAATTCTAAACCACCTCTTAAGTGTTAGGATGAAGATTGATATACAGCTCTCCTCATCTGCTCTCCATCCACTTTCTTATGTTAGTACTTGCACGCTACTCTTAATCACATGGGTGGCCAAAGTTTTGAAGATTATTGGTACGCTTTGAAACCGCTTTGCACGTCAAATTCACGAATATATTGTATGAATCAATGTAGCTGTAATAAGTCTTTCTTTTGTTTTAATTGATACATGTACAAGGGGCGACCCATGCATTCATTTCCTTAATTATACAAATTTATTTCAAAGATATATACAAAACATATTTTATTCAAATAATAAAAATAAAACGTCTTACATTGCGTCACATTAGGCATCTTAAATTGATGGCTTACAAATATGTTAGTTCTCATGTAAGATTAACTCAAGAGGAAGGATGAATTGTGTTGATAAATAAAAATTTTCGTGAAGTTTAGTTATCTTACTGACAGCAGGCTTACAGCCAACTGAATCAATTATGTAACCTGCAGACAGAGAGTGTTAGAATATTTATTGATTTAGGTAAACAGGATAGTACTCAGAGTATTTAAAGTGGTTCGGCAAAACCTCTTTGCCTACATCCACGGACGCTCTATCACTAGAGCCAAAGCTTCACTAAAACTTTAATAAGCTACATATACACCAAGAGCAAAGTGCTTCACTAAGCACACTTACTCTCACCGGGTTTCTTCACCAAGACAACCACTCACAGCCTGCTGGGCATCACTGCTTCTCTGGCTGATATGCTAGCTCTATTACAAGGTTTAAAAACTTTCACCAAGCTCCACCTGAGCTTCCTTACCCGGTGCCCGTAGCACCTCTGTCACTAGTCAGTAAGAGGTTACAAGAAATTAAATAGAAGTTGAGCACAGGATCTATCTCATGATGGTTAAGTTTTCACGAAGTTTTTCTAATGAGATGATCAGAAAGGTTGCTGAGAGAGATATCTTCAGTGTGATCAGCAGTAGAGTTTCAATTTTTTGAGTAGAGCTGTTGAGTTCTTATATATCTTTGTTCGTCTTCTTTTCTCTCTACCCTTTCTTTGTTTCTCTGTCTCCCTTCTTATATAATTTCATCTCTATGCAGGAACCGTTGAAGAAGAATGCCGTTGGCGCTCTTTTGCATTGGTAGATCTTCATGCCAGAGAGGGAGCAGTTTTGCTCAGCGGTTAATCAACCGCTTCCTCAATTGCTTTCGGCTATTTTTGTGCAATATCTTCATAGCATTAAATGCAGTGTAAAAATTTGAATTTACCCGCCAGTGATTATAAACTTAATTTAGCTAAGTTGCTGTGTGAAATATGAGAGCTGAATTGGCTTGTCCATATTAAATGCATCCCAGATTGACTGCTTTGACTTGATTAAAGGTCTTGACTTGTATAATGTGCTTTCTCTCCTTGATCATTGAGACAAGGGATCGTCTTGCAGAGTTGCTGGGGCTACATAGATAGTGATGGACAATGGCTTAGCTTCATGATCCATTTCTTCTGAGGCTGCCTGGACAGTGCATTCAGTGGGTGACTCCTTATGCATAGGATGCTCAGTGGCAGTTTCAGGGATTGCAGATTCATCATTTCTGCTTGTGTCCATCTGTGAAGGATCTGCATGCTCCTGAGCTTTGGCACTTTCTGTTTTGGTGTCCTCTTGTGTAGTCTTAGTTGAGGGGTGCTCTGGCTGGTAGATAGCATCCTTAAGCTGTTCAAAGGTAGCATTCAGCTTCTTGATTTCCTTGGTTTGCTCCAGGATTGCATTGTGAATGTTGGTGAGACATTCTGTCAGAGGAGCCAGGGCAGCATTTGTATTGGTCAGAGGGTCGGCTTGACTGTGCTTGGATTTCTCTTCTGCCTCAGTAATTCCTCTCAGGAATTATGCATCCAGCTTAAACATCTTTTTCACTTGCAGTGTCCCCATGGGCATTGTCTCAAGGCTGCATATTCTACAGATGACATGGGAATATGGAAGGTGCTTGTTTCTAGATTTAGAGACTCTAATCATGTGGTGCAGCATCACTTCACAGAGATTTACGGGTAGTTTCTTTACTAACCTCCATAGCAAGAATGTATCATTAGTGGTAATGATATTGCGACTCCCAGACCGAGGGACTATCATCTTTGAAATGATATAGCACAGAGCTCTAGGAAGCAGAGGTAGGTGAGCAACTGAGTCGTATTGGAGCTCGGTGACTATATCTGTGTCCAATGCTTGCTTCAGATAATTTAGTTTTGAGTCACTTACGGGCGGCATTTCTTCTCTGTAGGGTATATCGAGCATCAGAGACATGGACCGCGCCTCCAGATTTATCTCAATGCCATTCACTATTGTTTGGACAGAGGAATTTCCGGCTTCATGAAGGTTTGCATAAAAAATTGGACACATTCTTCAGAAAATTCTCCAAGCCAGTCGTTGAACGGCAGCCAACCCTGTGCTTCAAATAGTTCATCCACTTCCAGGCCAAAGTAGTTGAAGTCATCAAAGTTTATGCTCGCCGGAGTCAAAATCGGGATCACCAGCTACCGACTGTATTTCTCAAATTCTTCCTTCCTAGTGAATCTGTCGTCATCACCACGGACAATTTTGGAGCATTTTGGTTGTGATTTTTTATTTTTCTTTGCCATAGCAGAGATTTGGAGTAGAGTTTGAGATCTAAGGATTCGGAGAGAGGGAATTTTTCGGTTTCGAATTGAGAACAATGAGTTGGGAAGAGCTGCCTGGTTGGGTTAGTATATAATGAGTTCAGCCTAAGATGAGTCAGCTTGGTCATATGTTTAGCACGTGACCGGTCAGCTGCTTACCATCATTTTGATAACTGCAGCCAGCTATTGTGTGGCTGATTTTATGCTGAAGTTGATGTATAGTATAGAGATGCAAAACAGAGCAAGATTATATTATACATAGGCCTAACTCATGGCAGATTTTTAAGAAATAGTCAAATCCTAGAGGTTTAGTAAAGATATCAGGCAGTTGATTTTCAGAGTTAACAAAGTTCAATACTATGTTATTGCATTCAACATGCTCTCTAATGAAATAATGTCTTAAATCAATGTGCTTTGTGCGTGAATGTTGAATAGGATTTTTTGTTAAGTTGATAGTACTAGTATTATCACAAAATATGGGCACACTTTTAAAGTCAAAACCAAAATCAAAAAGTTGCTGTTTTATCCAAAGTACCAAGAGCAAAGACTTCCAACAAATATGTATTCTATTCAAAGAAAGGACATTGCTATCAAGTCTCGCTTCCTAGAGCACCATGATATCAAACAGCTTCCTAGAAATTGACATGAGCCATTTGTGCTCTTTCTATCGAACTTGCAACCACCAAAAATAGCGTCAGCATAAGCATATTGGGGTAGAACAGTCCTAGTTCTTTAGTTCCAACTAAGTACTTAATAATTCGTTTTACAGCTATCATGTGGGATTCTTTTGATCACTTTAAAATCTAGTACATAGACACACACTAAATTGAATATCCGGTCTACTGGTAGTTAGATATAAGAGTGATCCCATCATACCTCTGTATAGTTTTTGATCAACTGCTTTCCCTGTCTCATCTCGGTTTAATTTGCAAGAGGTAGACATTGGGGTGCTTATCTCCTTACTTCCTTCCATGCTGTACTTTTTGATCAATTTTTTAATGTAATTATTCTGACTTATAAAGATACTATTTTTCAGTTGTTTAATTTGTAGACCAAGAAAATAATTCAGTTCTCCCATCAGGATCATTTCAAACTCTTCTTGCATCAGGTCTGAAAATTTTCTGCATAGTCTTTCGTCAGTAGCACCAAAGATTATGTCATATACGTAAATTTGTACAATTAACGTGTCATTATCTTCATGCAAGGTAAATAAAGTTAAGTCAATCTTACTTCGACTGAAGCCTTTATCAATCAGAAATGTGCTTAACCGCTCATACCAAGCTCTGGGAACTTGTTTCAAACCATAGAGCGCTTTGTTCAGTTTGTAAACATGACTTGGAAAATTTGTTGTTTCAAAACCAGGAGGTTGTTCAACATACACTTCTTGTTTTAGGAATCCATTCAAAAAGGTACTTTTAATATCCATTTGAAAAAGTTTAAAGTCTTTGTGACATGCAAAAGCAAGTAGTATTCTAATTGCCTCAAGACGTGCAACAGGAGCATAAGTTTCATCAAAATCTATTCCTTCTTGATTATATCCTTTTGCTACTAGTCTAGCTTTGCTTCTAATGATATTACCATTTTCATCCAATTTATTTCAAAACACCCACTTAATTCCTATGATCAATTTGTTTGAAGGTTTTTTAACAAGATGCCATACATTGTTTCTTTCAAATTGATTTAATTCTTCTTGCATAGCAATGATCCATGAGTTATCTTTCAGAGCATCATATATGTATTTTGGTTCTAGATTTGATACAAATGCAGAGTGTTCCATGAAATTATTTTTAAAATGAGATCTGATTCTTATACCTTCATTTACCTCACCCAATATATTTTCCTGTGGATGACTGGATCTGTGCTTGAAAGGTCTATTGATTTGTTCATGAATTTCTGCTTGATCAGGTAGATTTTCAAAAGTTTGTCCTTCCTCTGTTATTTCAGCCGGCTGTTCGTCAGCTGTTTGATTCTCTGTAATTTGTTGTATTTCTGTCGATGGAAATAATTCTTCTTCTTCTTCTGACCCTGCATCTAGTTCTCCCAGGCTTGCTGTCCTTGATGGTCCAAACAAATCCATGTGCAGTAGTTGTAATGGTTGGCTAGTTGTTATCACTTGTTTGTGTTTGAATGATGACTTTATTTGTTTTTTTTAGCACAAGCATCACATAGTTCATCCAAGCTGTAGTTTGCTTCAGGCAAACTTTTTACTAATTTTAACTTAAATAGTTTTGATAGAATCTTGATGTTGCAGTGTCCTAAACGTCTGTGCCAGAGCCAGCTGCTTTCCTGCTGGCTTGCCACTAAACACATTTTATGGTTAGAAAGATCATCAATATAGAGCACATAAACATTGTTCCGTTTAATATTTCTTCTCCAGATGACAAGTTAACGATTGAATAGCAGTGATTATCAAAGTTGACTTTGAAGCCATTATCGCATAGTTGATACTTATTAAGTTATGTTTTAATACTTTAACATGAAGAACATTTTGTATGCAGAGGGATGAGGGATTACCTATTTTTCCCACACCTATTACTTTGCACTTACTGTGTCACCAAGAATTACATTTCCACCAAATTGTTTTTGCAAACTACTGAAGCATTTTTCGTTTCCTGCCATATGTCTTGAGCACCCGCTGTCCAAATACCATTTTCTATATTTCAGTCGGGTTAACTCATCTCCTTCCTGCAAAAGAAGTTTCAGTGATTAGGTACCCAAATTTCTTTGGGTCCTAGAGAGTTAATATTGTTAAATGTTCCTTTTGGAACCCATATCATTTTTATTTTATTGGTGTTCTTTTTATACCAGTAAGAATTAATACTGTGACCTTTTCTACCACAATAGAAACATTTGATAAAAGGTGTTGTGAAATATGGCTCATTTGTTGTGCATGCTTTGGACACTGAATTTTTCTTGTTATGCACCTTTGTTGTCAACATACCTGTGTAACTGGTAGAAGGCTGATCATTATACCTTGAGATTTGTTTACCAGTTGCTTTGGATGTTGGTACAAATCCTATTCCTTCTTTTCTGTATGTGCTTCGTTGAGCTCCTAGTATTGCATCAAGTCTATCTTTTTCTTTTACAAATTTTGCCAGTGAAGCTTCTAAATCGAGATTCTTACTTTGCAGACTTTTATTTTCTTGAAGCAGTCTTTGATTCTCTTCCTTCAGCTTTATCTCTTTCACGTGCATATTAGTATAATCGTTCATGAATGGCTTAAGATCAGTAATAGTGGGATATGACAGTCTATCTACTTCTCGACTCAGTGCTTCATTCAAATCTTCAAATTCAGTAATTTTCTTTATCATGTCTGTACTTGAGCTCTCTGCGCAATTTGTCAGTTCTCCAGTCTTACATTCGTTTAGTTTGACATGTAGCTTTTCATTTTTTTGCATTAGGCGTTTATTTTCAATATGCAGTGCACATAGTTTAGAGTTCATATGATCATAATCTGCATGCAGTGCGTCTTTTATTGCATCAGTCTTGTCCTCTAAGGCATTTTTTAGTGCAAGTATTTCTTTCTTTAGGCATTCGTTTTCATCCTTAAATTTATGCATGCATACTTTAATAGTTTTGCAATCAGTTTTAGCATGTAGATATTTTGCATATAGTTCATCAAATACATCTTGTAACTCTTCATTAGAATCATCATAGTCAGTAGAATTTACCTCATTGGTGTCTTCATGATCTGCCATCAGACATAAGTTGACCTCTTTATTTTTCTCAGTCTCAGTCTGATTATCTTCCGATGAGCTTTCATCTTCATCGCTCCAGGCTGCCACAGCTCGTTTTCTTCTTACATCTTTATTTTTAGATCTTTTCAGTAAGGGACAATCGTTTTTGTAATGTCCTGATTTGTTGCAGTTGAAACAATTTATGTCTTGTCTGTCTTCTCCTCTATTATTTCTTTCAAAGCCCTTCTTTTTCTGAACTTATTCCTTCTGAGGAAACTTTTAAATTTTCGAGTTAGAAGTGCAATATCTTCATCAATGAAGGAATCATTTACCTGCTGGTCATTTATTTTTAATGCAATCCCTTCAGAACGTTCATCAGATTTCTTTAATGACAGTTCTTTGGCCATTAGTTTGCCAATTAGTTCATCCAGAGACATTTGAGGAAAGGTTGGATTTTCCTCTATGGCATCTCCTTTTGATCCAAAGGTTGGCAGCACAGCTCTTAGTATTTTCCATTTCAGCTCTTCGGGTTTGAAGACCTTTCCTAGATTCTTCAGAGGATTTGTGATGTTAATAAATCTAGTAAACATTGAGTAATGGACTCACCTCGGTTCATTTTGAAGTTTTCGTACTCATGCATGAGGAGGTTTACTCTGATCTCCTTGACTTGTGTGGTTCCTTCATGTGTTACTTCTAGTTGATCCTATATTTCTTTTGAAGTGTTGCAAGCGCTGATTCTGCTGAACTCATTTGGATCTAGTGAGCAGTAGAAAAGATTCATGGCACTGTCATTCTTTGATATAAACTTGTTGTCTTCATCATTGTATGACGTTCTGTCTTTTGAATTCGTATTCCATCTGGGCCGGCCTTAGTTGGCACGATTGGTCCATCGCGTATGATCTTTCAGAGTATGAAGTCTTATGCTCGAATGAATATTGTCATTTTTGTTTTCCAGTAGCCATAGTTCATTCCATCAAAAAGTGGTGGTCTGTTGGAAGATCTACCTTCAAAAGCTATAGGAACAATGTTAGCCATAAGGATCTTTTATCTCAAGGTTGTTAGACCTTTGATTTCAGGAAGCCTGCTCTGATACTAATTGTTAGTTCTCCTGTAATATTAACTCAAGAGGGGAGGGGTGAATTGAGTTGATAAATAAAAATTTTTGTGAAGTTTAGTTATCTTACTGATAACAGCCTTACAACCAGCTGAATCAATTATGTAACCTGCAGACAGAGAGTGTTAGAAGATTTGCTGAATTAGATAAAAAGGATAGTACTCAGAGTATTTAACGTAGGTCGGTAAAACCTATTTGCCTACATCCACGGACGCTCTATCACAAGAGCCAAAGCTTCACTAAAATTTTAATAAGCTACATATACACCAAGAGCAAAGTGCTTCACCAAGCACACTTACTCTCACCGGGTTTCTTCACCAAGTCAACCCCTTACAGCCTACTGGGCACCACTGCCCCTCTGGCTGATATGCTAGCTTTATTACAAGGTTTAAAAACTTTCACCAAGCTCCACCTGAGCTTCCTTATCCGGTGCCCGCAGCATCTCTGTCACTAGTCAGTAAGAGATTACAAGAAAGTAAATAGAAGTTGAGCACAGGATCTATTTCATGATGGTTAAGTTTTCACGAAGTTTTTCTAATGAGATGATCAGAAAGGTTGCTGAGAGAGATATCTTCAGTGTGATCAGCAGTAGGGTTTCAATTTTTTGAGTAGAGCTGTTGTGTTCTTGTATGTCTTTGTTCGTCTTCTTTTCTCTCTACCCTTTTCTTTGTTTCTCTGTCTCCCTTTTTATATAATTTCATCTCTGTGCAGGAACCGTTGAAGAAGAATGCCGTTGGCGCTCTTTTGCATTGGTAGATCTTCATACCAGAGAGGGAGCAGTTTTGCCCAGCGGTTACTCAACCGCTTCCTCAATTGCTTTCGGCTATCTTTGTGCAATATCTTCATGGCATTAAATGCAGTGTAAAAATTTGAATTTACCCTCCAGTGATTATGAACTTAATTTAGCTAAGTTGCTATCTGAAATATGAGAGCTGAATTGGCTTGTCCATATTAAATGCATCCCAGGTTGACTACTTTGACTTGTATAATGTACTTTCTCTCCTTGATCATTGAGCTTTCCCTTTCTGTGAAAAATAATATGATTTTTGCTCGTTGTAGATCTTCTATTTGAATTGCTTCAGTGCGTTGTCAGTACAGAAGATTTTTGAAGCAAAGAGAGTTTTGTTGTTGTTGAACCCAATACTATATTTTGGGTGATACAGAGAAGTCTTCTTGGGCTTCAGCGATTAATCAACTGACTGTAGTGTGACTATGGGATCCTCTGTTCTATATGGTGTTTGATATATAGTAGCATAGCAATTGGCTGCATAATGACTATTATTGTCTGACGTAAATAAGATGATCTTGATCTATCTAATCCTGCAGAACTTGATTTCAAATTATTAGTCTAATATAAATTATAATTCTTAATTTTTTGTTATTATCAAAATTAACTTGATAGTTCCAACAAAATCATATATTACTTCTCACAGTAGGCATCTTAATTGTGCTCGATGCTCATGCATTGCGTCAGATTCATCTAAAAGCAATTCCAGGTCGAATTTCTTAGCAATGTCCTTCTCAATATATGCCATTTAAAACATTGCAAGAACATCACTCTTCATTCTATCGAATAACGTCCACATCATAATTTTTGAGACCGAATATGCACACCCCGTCATCGAGGTTGAAACTAGAAGAGTTGTTAAGAATCATATTAATCGATCAATAAGAGGTAAACTTTTTGACCTATCCCTTACCACTAGTACTCGGCACAATTGTGAAATTGTTGATGGCACTATTACAAATGTGGTCTTCACTAACTGAAGATATCGACTTAATTTTCAAATTGTTGATGGCACTACTACAAATTTGATATTCACCGATTGAAGAATACCTACTGAAAATCAGTGAATAAGTGGTACAAATCCGACCAAAAAGAAAACATCGATAACGTTATGTCTGTTACTGATTGCGTCCAAAAAATAGTTGATAAATCAGCTAAGTTACCTACTGAATACAAAGTTAGTCGGTAATAGTATCTAAATTACTGACTGCTAGCCAGCCAGTTGCAATTTGTAAATTAAATTGGGTGAGCATTCTTCTTTTTCTTCTGTTCGTCCTACGAATTAAACCTAGATTTTGTACCCTTGACCACTCTACTGTGGCCGTCTGGTAAACGCCCTTCACTACTACCCTTGTGCTACCGTATGCTGTCGTTGTGCTGCCGTCCCTAGCTCGCTAACATCCGCAGTCGTCTTGCTTGTGCTACAATTTCTCTTTCAATTCTTCTAGTATGCCTCATTGCATGATTCAATTCTATTCTCTCTCTTCATATTTTGCAATCAATTCGATCCTGTGAGCTTCTCTTCTTTAATCTACAAATTTTTTAATGCTTTTGTTTTAGTTTCATATAAGAACAAGAATTTGGTCAAGTATTCCTAATATGTTGATGAAGAAGTGGAATAGAGTTTTGTAATGTGAGAGTGTGGATCGCTAGATCTTCGAATACTTGTTGATTGATTATGTTTTCAAGATGAGTTTGCTTGTTGTCAGTCTGTTGAAGTTGAGTACTACCACTACTCTTCTATGAATTGAACCATTGTTTTTTCATAAGTTTCCTGGAATTGATAAGAGTACAATTTTTGGTAGTATCATTGTAAGAAGTGGCTATCTTGTGTTTGCAAACTTATTACTATGTGATTTAGGGAGCTTATCTCAATCTGTTTGAGGTTGAGAATGCTTTATGATTTGGTGATTGGATTTCCTAGATTTGTCAACACTATGGTTTCTCATGATAGATAAATGGTAGTTCATAGTGGAATTAGGATGAATCAAGCTATTGTTATTTGCTTGCTCTATCTAGATTCAGGTATAACTTGATTGGGATTTGGTAATAGCCAGCTAAAAGTCTCAGGGTGAATGTATATAGGGTGAAGTCCATAAGTCTTTTATCTTCCAAATGTAACATCCACCTCTTGATCAAGTTTCACTAATAACTTTCAAAAGCAAAACAAAGATTTGAACAAGTTCAATATGCATACTATGTCATATTCTACTTATACCCTACTTTGATGATCACTCAATATTAGTAAGTGCAGTCAGAACAAGAACAAGATTAGAAGAGGTTGTAGTCATTTCATTCCAATGGTGAATTAATTAGGTTCTTTTCTTAGATTACTTACATAAACATTAATTAATTAGCTTGGTTATAAAATTTGTTAGGCTAACATTTAAGAATACTATCCAGGATGGATAAGAGTTGGATATATATCACCGCTAAAGTGCTAGAAGGGTGTACAAATGGAGTTCTACTCTTTAATGCAATTTGTAAAGAGAATTTAGAAGGTACAAGTGATATTGTTTGAATAGATATTCATATACCTTTGATATAATATATATATATATATATATAGGATAGAGGCACATGATATTTTTAAAGGCACATCGTGCAAATGATGGCCAAAAGTGGTCGGCGAGACATCCAATTCCAATCTCCACCGTTGGTATGAAGAACCATAAGTTGAGAATATGTTGATAAAATTTTATCTCAATCGGAATACGAACCGATCTTCATCCGAACTCTTGATCAAAATGACATAAAATATTAAATTTGAGTAATTTTGGTAGATCCTTCTAGGCTTCTACCCGTTATCAACATCTATGATCTAGCTGCTGCAAGAAAAGTCTCCGAATAATTTTAGGAGACTAATATCTTAACTTTATCACTTCAAATTCTAGTCAATATGTTTGTATCAAACAACCCAAATAGCCCCGTCATATCAGATCTAGATTTACTAGCCCAAATAAGGTCGACTAAGTTCTTACGACCCAAATTTTGTTGACTGATGTTGTGAAGACTCTAAAATTGGTCGGCCAAGGTATTTAGGCAATGTTATTAGTAGATTAAAAGGAACTAAAAAAATTAATCACTGTTATCATCATAAAAAATTTTGCTATCTACTAGGTAATTGCGTAGTTTATAAACCATCTAATAAAGAATTGCAACTGTATTGTCGGCCCAAACCAGAAGGTGTCGTCCTGCTTTTTCGGTTACATGGGTAAGTACTTTTGAGAATGTGTGATATTTAAGTATGGTGGAAGGGATAGTTCCCTCGATTTTGAAAGCCAACAGTTAACGATTGAATTGATTGATGAAGAGGGGTAGTAGATGGGGGCGAGAATATAACCTCTTTTGCAAAAGAAAAAATTTGGCAGAAATGATCTCTGCTGCAATGTAATAATAACGTGCTTGACGAAACGAGCATTCAATTGACATTAAATTTAGTATTTACCATTCAACTTATGTCTATAAAATATTTCTCCGTTGACCTCTACTTCGCACAGATGAAATTGACAGAACAAGAAGCTTTTAAAGAGAGAGAAGTGCTCCTTGGTTAATGGGCACCAATATAATTCAATGCAATTCAAAGGATATGAAAATGGAAACGTCAAAATTGTATACGATCTCTGTAGCCTCTTCCAAAAAGAGTAGTGTTGAATATCGGTAGCATTGTAGCTCCCATATTCCTTCTATCTTCTAGTTGCCTCTAGGTTGTCTTCTCTGATCGCTTGGAAGGTGGGGTTCGATATTCAGCTCGCCCAACACGCTTCTACTTCAGGGTCGAAGGACATAGTAGGTAAACAAACTGTCTACCGTGTCACAAGCTCTACTTTAAGCGGTGGGTGACCTGAATGCCACTACTTTTTGTATCTAAAATACTCTTGATCAGAGAAGAGTATGCATGTTAGGCGTTTACTAGTTCGGTTGTTTGCCTTTTCATGTGTTGGGTCGTAAGAGCAGCTCCTCCTGTGGGAGCTCAACCATCTCTTGTGGGAGCGAGAACGATGACCATGCAAGTAGATGTTGAAGCTTCAACAAAAACTTGTTTTTCCCCATATAGAGGCTACTTGCTTCCACTTGATTTCACAGTCTTTGCCACTGCGATCGCCTGCACAGACAAAGGTATACTTTTGTGTTATCTCTATGTTGCCCATTTTCTTTCTATCTTCTAGTTCCTCTATGTTGTCTTCTCTGACCGCTCGGAAGGTGGGTTTTGGTATTCAGCTCGCACATACGCCTCTTCTTCGGAATCGAAGAACAAAGAAAGTAACAAATTGTCTACCGTGTCACTACGCTCTACACAAGCGGTAGTAACAAATTGTGTACCGTGTCACTAGGCTCTACTCAAGCGGTGGGAGAACTGAATGTCGTTACTATTTGTTTCTAGAATACTCTTGAATAAAGAAGAGTATGCCTGTTAGGGGCCCTATTGGGCTATTTGTCTTTTGACCTATTGGGTCACAATAGCAGTTGCTCTAGTGCAATGAGAGCTAAACTTCTCGTGTGGGAGTCGGTGTGGCTACTCCTATTGGAGTAGGAACTACGACTATGCGAGTAGATGTTGAAGCTTCACCAGAAACTTGTTTCCCTCTTTTCGAGGCAGCTTGCCTCCACGTTCTTTGCCACTGCGATCGCCTGGACAGACATGGCTAAGGTCTATTGGCAATTTTCTCTGCTGCATCGATCTCGTTGGTTCACAAGCGAAATCATTTCCTGTCATCTCTCCTTCGGAAGTAACAGCAGTGGCTTCACGAGGTACGTTAAGATGATTATAATGTGCTTCTCCGTGTCATTCGTGCTGGGTTGGTTATTTAATAGTTAATATATGGAATAAACGTCTAAGGCGTTGATATTGCCAAATACTATTAAGATAACCCATGGGGGAATTTGGAGAAGTATGCGATGATATCTGCAATAAACCATTATTTCAGAAATCATCGCATGCTTTTTCAAAATTCCTGAAGAAAGCATTACTGGGCTCAGTAAGAGTAAAGAAGATGAAGCTTCTATACTGAGTTTAACACATGATTTTTTATATTTAAATTGTGATTTTTATCTTCTTCTTTTTTGTCAAATAATTATGATGTAGTAATAACTAGTAGGATAGATGAGGTTTTTGTTTCAAGTTATTGTTATTGTAATCTCAATACAGCTGATATCTTTGGCAATGTCATCTTAAAAGCCTCTATACCTGCAACATTTGTAGCATTTATTTCAAATTGCATTTGCATACGATGAGGTAAAGAGGTTGCAGTGTTGTTATTGCTAGAAGTTTTTATTAGAACATTTGTTGAATATAACAACCAAAAGGAGTAATTTTGAGGATGACTTACCCGCAATTGCTAAAGAGTATTTGCCTACAAATCATAGTCAGCATTACTCCTTTCGATTACCGTGTCTTTCTGAAGATATCGTCATTGAATCTCTTTTTAGCGATCAAAGATTCAAGTCTGGCTAATCTAGTCTTGAGAAGACGAACGTGATGTGCTTAAATTATATACAAAATCTCATGCATTCTTCTACCATATATCCTTGATTTTATAAGAAATTATTTATTAAAAAGAACCTTTCTTCTTTGTTTTTCTTATTTCTAGCAATCCTGTGCAGCCTGAGTATTTTTTAATAAAACTTGACTTTCCAGTGGAGTTTTTGTAAACAGACAATTGGGTTCGAAAGCCAAGACATTGAAAAAGTTGGTTCTTTAATTCTTTCAGAAATTTTGGCCAGCCATTTGATACATATTCACAGATGAATTTGACACCCAGTGCACAATTGAGATGTACTCTTATGGTTCGTCGATTTAATCTAGGATGTAAAGCACTTAATGAGCTTTATTGTATGTTAATTCACATATAGATATAGTGAGTTGTTACATGAAAGTGTTTTTTTATAGTTTGAGAAATTATATCAAAGAAATAGGGTTATACAACTATCAGTTAAACTTGTAAGTTTTCATAGCATGAATACGAAGTTGAATTGGATTAGTGAAGGTGAAATCAAATTCGCAAGTGCTTAAATCATTGAAATCTCATAAGTGTTGTTTGTGTTTGTTTTATTTTCTTTAGTTTTAGCATTCACTCTTTTAAGATCGGTTGTTCAAATAATTCTTAAATTAGTTATTTTGATACTTAATAATTTAATCAATTCTCATGAGAATGATACTTTTCTTAGTATTCTATTACTTGTGCAACTCGTTCATTTGCGATACCAACAAGTTTTTTGCATCATTGACGAGGTTTTCTTAATTATGTTAATATCGATTACAATTAATTCTAGTTTTACTTTGACCTTTTACTTTTTTTTTTTATTCAGGTTCACTATCTAGTACATGCAATGGATGCCATCTCCGATTTCAACACACAAATGACGATTTTGTCTAGCCAATTAGGAAGTCTAAGTGATGCTATTCAAACTCCAAATCGAGTGTGTGAATTCTATAGTGTGAACTATGCTAATATTGATTATCAAGTTGGAAATCCATTCTCACTATACCCTACAGAAGAAGTTCAATTTGCCTCTAACTTCAACTGCAATAGAATAACTCATACTCCAGTATATACAGTCCAGGATGGCAAAAATATCCAAATTTCTTGGTGAGTAATAATTAGAATATGGTTGAACAAGTGTCCCTTGAAGACACCCTTGCCCAATTCATTGCCAAAACAGAATCAACTTTTCAAAATCAAGCTGTCTCTATCGGAAACCTTGAAGCTCAAATGGGTGAAATGGCAAACTTGCTACTTGAAAGACAACAATGTTCTTTGCCGGACAATACTGACGTAAATCACAAGAAACAAGTGCACACAATTACACTTTAAAGTGGGGAACTGTTAGAGATGCTGCAAACGAGTTGTAGAGAATCAATAGAAAAAGAAGATTTTTATTCACCAATATTGCTGGCTGAATCTAATGTGAACAACATGAGTTAATAGACCAAAAGGATTTTTCTTCATCATCATTGCTGGTTGAAACTGAAGAGGACATCAGAGCATCACTAGAACAAAATGATTTCTCTTCACTAATGTTGTTTGCTGAAACTGAAGTGGACAACATGGTGTTAATTGGTCAACCAGAACTTTCGTTGTCTAAATTCTTAGTTGGCTCTGAATAGAACAGCAAGGGGATCACTGGGAAACTCTACTAAATCAGCAAATGAAGTAAGCTCGGAACATGCACAACACCAAATAGCAACATCAACTAAGGATTACATGCAACCGGTTCTCTTCAGCAACGTCTTCCAAAGGATCAATCGGATAACCAATATCTGAATTTTTTTTATGTGTTTAAAAAGTTTCATGTTAACTTATCTTTTCAGATGTGTTGGAACAAATGCCGAATTATGTGAAGTTCATAAAGGAGATTCTATGTAAAGCTGAAAGTTAAGAGATTAACGAGTACACGCACTACTTGGAAGCTTCACCACCTTACGAATGAGGCTGTTCTAGAAAATCGTTTCGTAAGCTTCTCAAAATCTACTATCCCCTTTTGAACCGGCATAGAGAAAATAAAAAGTCAAGCTATAGAATATAAATAAAGCACTTATTTGGGAGGCAACCCAACTTTTAACGCTTTAGTTTTTCATCTATTTTGAATGTTTCAATTAGTTTTCTGTTTGAATTTTCTCTTAGTTCTAATAAATTTCTAATGACAGGGAGAAACATGACAAGTGGACATAAGCCTAACGAACATTGAGTGAGCATGCATAATAATTAGGGACGCTTTGTAACCTCTACTCTTTACTTATATTTTTTTATATACACATTGAGTACGATATTAGTTTCAAATGTGGGGGTAGAGAAGTGCTTATAATGTTTATGTTATTGTTACTTGGTTGGTTGGAGTACATCACTTATTATGAAAATTTTTTGTCTTGAGTTTTAATTCTTGGAGATGGATTAAACGCATAGCTAGTTAAATTAGTTCTTATGTTAACTAATGATGAATGTGGTATTTGTTAGCATGAACATGTGACCATGAGTGACTTAGAGAATTGATTTGATTTTGTTGCCATTTTGAAATTTGAAACTAATATAGTGTTTGATTGAGAAGTTACATTGAGCATTGACTATATACTAGAATTCTAATCCCAACTATTGTTTCCAATAAAAACATAGTACTAGTCAAGCTTGTTGTTGGAATTATAAGGATAATTTTGATGATAACAAAGAATTAAGAACTATGATTTATATAAGACTAATAATCTGAAAACAAGTCTGTAGGATTAGACAAACAAAGATCAATTAATTTACAGCAGACAAGAACAGCGATCATACAACCAACTGCTGTGCTACTACATACTGGATAGAGAACAGCACACGGGACAGATGCCACAGCCACATCACAGTCAGCTACTCGACTGCTCGAAGCGGGACAGAGAACAGCATACGGGACAGAGAATGCCACAGCCACAATTCAGTCAGCTGTTCGACTACTGAAGCATAAGAAGACTTCTCTGTTTCGAGACAGACCCTTACGTTCAACGGCAACGAAATTTTCCTTACTTCAAAAATCACCTGCATTCACAACGGACTGAAGCATTTCAAATAGAAGATTCACAAGAGCTAAAATCATCTTCAATCTCACACAAAAGGAAAGCTCAATAATCAAGGAAAGAAAGCAGTCAAAGTCCTTGATCAAGTAAAGCAGTCAACCTGCACTTCATTATTATGGACATGCCATAGCAACTCATCATCTCACCGAGTCTCAGATATAAACTTAGCTAAATTAAGCTTTCAACCGTTGGCAGCAAATTCAAACTTCTACAACGCATTCAATGCAACGAAGAGTTTGCACAAACACAGCTGAAGGACCACTGGACAACACCACTTCCTCTCTGACGTGAAGAACCGAGCGCCAACAGCAACGTTCCTCAACGGCTCCTGCACAGGAAAGAAACTCTATAAGAAGGGAGTCACAGCAACGAAGAAACGTGGTGGAGAAAGAGAGAAAAACAGGGAGAGAACATAAAGAAAACAGAAGTAGAGAGAACCCAAGCAAAAACAGAGATATACAAGAACTCTACCACTCTACTCAAAAATATCCTACTGCTGGTCACGAACTCCACTACTCCACACAAACAAATCTTGCTGCAAATCATACTGAAGAAATCTCTCTCAGCAACCTCTCCGATCATCTCATCTGAATCACATCATAAACACTTAACATTCATGAGATAGATCCTGTGCTCAATCTTGGTTTATTTTCTTGTAACCTCTTACTGACAGTGTAAAGGTGGTGCTGCAGGCACCGGTAAAGGAAGCTCAGGTAGAGCTTGGTGTAAGCTCTTAGACCTTGTAATAGTGCTAGCAAATCAGCCAGGGGGACAGGCGTGTCCAGTAGGCTGTTAGGAATTATCTTGGCGAAGAAACCCGGTAGAGTAAGTGTGCTTGGCGAAGCACTTTACTCAAGGTGTATTTGTAGCTTATTAAAGGTCTAGTGAAGCTTTGGCTCTGGTGATAGAGCGACCGTGGATGTAGGCAAAAGGGTTTTGCCGAACCACGTTAAATACCCTGAGCACTACTCTTTGTCACTTATGTCAGTAAACACTCTAACTCTCTCTGTCTGCAGGTTACAGCATTGATACAGCCGGCTGTTAGCTCGCTGCCAGTAGGATAACAAACTTAACAAAAATTTTTATAGACTAACTCAATTCACCCCTCCCCTCTTGAGTTAATCTTGCAGGAATATCTAACACTTGTCTAGTTGAAAAGAGCTACCTACACGAAAGCGTGAAAGCTAGCATTGAGTAATTTGGCCCTATGTACGATAAATATATATGAGATAATTTACTAGAAAAGAGTGCTACCTTCATGATAGGGTGAAATTTATTGATTATGAGTCTTTAAAAAAATGAAGAAAAAATAACAATAGGCCTGACTAAGTCTTGGACACGTACGCGGATTTCAGATAACTTGCTCTTGAACTTTGATATTGGGACTACAGGATTTGAATAGATCAAAATAGGTACATGAGCTTATTGACTATTTAAGTACTTATATTCATAAGTTTAGCTTTCTTGCCTTGAATTGTTTGCTTCAATGTGAACAAGTATGTATATGATTTAGAAAATATGTTTGGTTCTGCTTTGGAAAATTTCCATAAGTTATGCATTCAATGACAGATTTGAGGATATTGGTGTTACAAAATCCAACCAAGCTATATGAACATTAACATTTTTTTGTTGCTTGAGACGAGCAAAAGCTAAGTGTGGGGGTATTTGATGTGCTTAAGTTATATATAAAATCACATGCACTCTTGTATCATATATCCTTGATTTATATAAAATATTGATTAAAAGAACATTACTTCTTTGGTTTTTCTTAATTTAAGCAATTCTGTGCAGTATGAGCATTTTTTAGTAAAACTTGATTTCCTAGTGGAGTTTTTTGCGAACGAACAATTTGGTTTGAAAATCAAGACATTTATTAATTTTTCCAAAATTTCCTGCCCAGCCATTTGATACATATTCACAGATGAATTTGACACCTAGTGTAGAACTGAATCATTTGTGCAGTTCCTAGAATAAGTGAAGTTGAAGGTCTTTCCTATTTTTAAATGATATGTGTGACATATGGTTGGAAAGATAAGACATTGGCTTTAACTTTCCATATTTTTACATATTTTGCGGATGCCAAGGAGACCCAAAAATGGTGCAAACAATCGATTAGACAGATTGTTCAATTAGTTTTGGACTGCACCTAACTAATTATAGAAAGACAAACCCTATGATTTAAATACAGAATTTTCGGATTTCCTAAGGGGAAAAGCAATAAAGGAGAGTAGAGCCAACTAATGTAGGATTTATTTCGTGGGTTCTTGTTGTCGGAACTGAGAGAAGAATAGAGAGGAGGCACGAGCAAAGAAAAGAGATAGCATCTTGGTCGATAACACTCTTTGTTCAAGGTTATTTTGTTCTATCTCTTATTTTTCTCTCTGTTTTGTTAGATCTGAAAACTATAAACTAAATTTCTTTTTGTTGGGGATATGATGTAGCATAATTATGATGATTTAATTTTTAATTCTATATCTTTTAAAGTTTTATAATTGCTTATTTAGTATTCATTACCGTGCTTAGTGCTTTTGAGTATCTAGCCAATAGTCAACCATTTTGAGATTCGTATTGAGATAGAGACGTGATGTATGAATTAATCTTTATGATGAATGCCATGAATTGCTTGAGAGACAGAGATGTACTCTTATGACTCATGCAGTTACTCTAGAATGTCATAGAACTTAATGAGCTTTCTTATATGTTAATTCACATAGAGATGTAGTGATTTATTGAATGAAAGTATTTTTGGTATAGTTTGAGAAAGTATATTAAAGAAATTAGGATTATCCAACTCAGAATTGTATAGTTACAGTTGGATGAACAGCACACTTCACTTAACAGATAAGACTTAACGAAGTAAAGGTCGATAACATTATAAAACAATCACAAATCAATGAAATAAATGATTATGTATATAAAAAATTCTATAGGTGCAAATAATGCTAACGTTATGGTGAAATATTGTTAGTTTTGCATCCTCTTTTTGGTTTACGCTGCTCTACAAAAACCTCTTATATTCTTCCTCCTGATTTCGTCTATGTCAGCCCCATCTTCGTTGAAAATTTATTGTTGAGTAAAACTGGTGTGGGCTTTCCACGAGAGAATAGTTTAATAGTTTTTCTGAACCGAAGATCACGTATTGTGTCTTGTGTTATACAAGTTGGATGCCAATCTCCATTAAATATATCAACCTAAATTTGACGAAGTCGTCAACATTGTGAAAGTTATATGTAGGAGAATCTTGATATTTTTTCACAAGTTGTTTCCAGCACAACTTAGTAAAACCGCTAAAAAATCTCTCATAGATCGTTCTCTTCCTATTGTGATATGTTGGGAGGGCATCGTTCTCGTGTTCTACTATGTTTAGCCTAGTCACCCTATGGAACTCAGCACAGCTGAAGTTGCAAGTCCTCCATCCTAATCTGTAATTAAGTCTTTCCATGCTTACAGCAACTTACTTCCGCAGCAAGATGTTGTAAAAACTTGACAACATTGTGGAATCCGTTCGGAAAGAGTGAAGATAATATGTCAGAAGCATGACTCTTTCAGCCTCTCTTCAGCTCCCACGATTTGGGCAGCCTTGCTTCAGATAGGTGCGCAAAATTTAGTTGATATGTGTTTGGATGGTGATCTACATTGCTGCAATAACGTCTCTAGATCTTTTCTCTTACCTAAAATAGACAAAGTTTTAGAAATTAGTGTTTCTGCAGCTGTAATAATCATACTACAAATCTAATCCGAGCTATCATAAGTTCATAGCATGGTCTTCCGAATATAGTTATCGACCACAATGATATAAATAAGATGCTCTACGCCCTACTCTTAGTTAACTAACTTTAAGTCAATATAGTGATCTTAATATCATTGTCTTGACCTCATTAAGTAGATTGGACATGACAACATCGGCCTCATAATTTGAATACAAGATATACAACTCATCTGGTCATTATCCTTACATAAACTTCTGGGAAATACAAATCTTACAAATGAAAGTGAACTGAAAGAAAAGAGGATAATATAGTCGACTAATCGACCTCATATAAGCCAAATGATACCAAAACTAAGTTATTGACCACTGCCAAATAAGTATAGCCTATACTATAGCTTAGTTAACAATCAATGATAAGCAGACGATCGAGCTGAGGGTAACATATCGACGTCATGCAGGGAAAATCAGGATCACGATGTCTGATTTCCACATCGAAATCATTACCTTGAAATAGACTTCTAAGCGTGACCTTAATGCCAACTATTAATCTTATGAGTGAACTCTTTTAACGGGGCCTATATGGCATCGGGATAGAGGGATCGTGCACCGTGACAACATATGAAGTTCAGGTATGAAAAGAGAATACCTTCTCTCCTAGGGACCTTTACCCGACCCATTCTATGAGCGAGAGTAGGACAAATCTAATGTGCAGGTTGATTGAGAAGCATTTACAGGTAAAATTCGTCTAACAATCGAAGAGGACGCGGTGGATTGTTGATTGTGGTCGGAAGTGCAGGAGAATATACAGCGGCGAGAGTGAAATGCTTGAGGAAAGTTGATTGACGCTTCGGCGACAGGAAGAGAGAAATTGAAAATTAGATGAAAAAATGGGAACACTTTTTGAAGTAGTGGAGAAATCATTCTACGGATCCTACATGATTTGAGAACAGTGGTCGAGTTGTTTCAAGAAATTTGGAGGCCATAATGCCGGTGTTTTACATTAAAATAAATTAAAAATTCACCGCACGGTTTCCAATGTTTTGAATCTAGAATCAACCACAATGCAACAATACGACCTACATTTATGAATCACTTAACCACTATTCGAAGTCGAAAGTGTTGCCGATGGATCTCCTGTGTCTAACAACGTTACACATTTGGACCTGTCTCGACCAGTGCAAACTGAGATATCGACCACAATGAGAGAATTTACTACATAGAGAAATAATGACCAGTGTTGTATTGAGATATCAACCATAATGCAACAACATGACCTACTTATAACTAAGCTAACGACTGGTTGAAATTGACATCATGTTATGAGTTATCCCACTCGGAACTAACGATGTCGTGCTTTGAAATGGAATTCAAGGTAATGTGTTAATGGCTAATATCAATCTTACGAGTTACGAGTGAAAATTATCATGTTCATAAAAGAAAATTGGAATACTTTTTGTTGCCCATTCTTTCTTCCAATTTCGCGAGAGTTGAACAATTTTAGATATAGGTCGATCAATTGAGATTGTGGTAGAAGCAAGAGAATAATCAAATTTAAATTTTAAACTGATAGGAAAATAGTTACAGGAGGAGAGAAATCGCCTTGTGGTTGAAACTTAATAGATAATATTTGGAATAGTCATCACTCATTTTCAATTTTCAAATTCTATTCGGAATAGTGATGGCTTTAAATTTTGCAAAATAAGTTGGTAAGTTTTTTCTTAAAAAAACGTGTCTACCCATCTTGGGCCCTAACTTACAAAATGAAAATTTTAAACTAAAAAGACCCATTTACCCTGCGAAAGCTCGCAAAATGGCGCGTCAAAGAAAGACGGGCTTCTGCTTACTTCTGCCTATACTTGACTTCATTATTTATACATTCTTAGTATTTTCTTACATAGCGATCTATCCCACATGCAAGTGCACGTATTTTGCGCTAACTACCTTCAAATTCTCATCGTGGAGCTACCTTGTATAAGAAATAATATAAAAATTAATTCAATACAACTATATAAGGAGCAAATAGCGAGAATTGTATTTACTTAACTGAGAATTGTTGAGACCACACTTCGTGATTAAACAAATATAAAATTATTTTCTATGCCTCAGTTCATAAACTGAGAGGTTCTCCGTTCACATCAAATTCTCATGCTACCTATTACACATATGTATCGTTAGATCAATTGTGATAATATATCACATTAAAAAATATCTTAATTAAGAACTTACCATCGCCATTTGTCCACTTTATTTTATTGAGCACAAATCAAACAGTGTTTAAAAATTGGATAGAACCAAAGATTGTTATTTTGAATAATAGCTGTCTCTGCAAACTTATCTCTGATATCTCTCCTTATTAGTTAGAACTTGATCTGGTAGAGCCAAAGATTGTTATTCTGAATAATATGTGTCTATGCTGGTTTACAATTAAGCACCCTAGTATCGCCTAATAGATCCATCACATATTTTCTTTGTGTAATTAATAAGTTATGTTTAGAACGAGTAATTTCAACCCCCAGAAAATACTTCAAACTTTCAAGTCTTTCATCTAAAATTTTGAAGTCAAACATTTTTGTAATTTGTCAATTTCGTCGGTGTTATCACTAGTAAAAATCGTATCATCCATATAAATAATTAATATCTTCAGTGTCACACCTCAGGTATGTTTAATAAATACAATATTGTTAGCATTACGCTGTTTATAACCAAACTTCTTTATAGCCATAGTAAATCTCCCAAACTCATCACCTTGTTTATAATCAAACTTACTTTATAGCCATAGTAAATCTCCCAAACTATGCACCAGGGGATTACTTCAATCTATACAATGCCTTCTTCAGACATCAAACATTATCTAGTCTTCCAGTGATGCCATATCTAGGAGGAAACTTCATATATATTTCTTCTAAATCGTTATGTCAGAATGCATTCTTAATATCAAACTACTTCAAAATCTAAATCCAAATTCACTGCAAGAGATAACAAACTCTAATAGTATTCATCCTAGCTATAGATGCAAATTTCTCATGATAAATCAACTCCGTATGTCTGAGTGAATCTTTAGCTACTAATCTTGTCTTGTATCTATCCACATTATCATCTATATTGTACTTGACTATAAAGACCCAGTTACATGCCATTGTTTTTCTTCCTTTAGGTAATCTAACAATATCTCATGTGTTATTTTTGGGTAGTGGATCCATCTCAGCATTCATCGCTTTCATCCACTTCGGGCCAATCATGGCCTCTTCAACATGATGTTGAATTTTTATGCCATCCATCGTAGTCACAAATGGCTTACATTTAGAAGATAACCTGTCATCAAACATATATTGAGCAACAGCATATCTTGGTATGCCCTCAAGACGATCAGGTGGAATACCACGAATTTGTTTAGGTGGTAAAGTTTAAGAAGTACGTACCTTAGTGAATTGAGAGGAGTTTGATAGAGTATTTTTGATGATGTAGAGGGACAGTTTAATCAGTAATTTCAAACTATTTACAATCGATATCAATAACGGTAAGCTCGATATGTTGAGCACTAGACTACTCCTCTTCCTTAGCAATTTCTCCTCTTAAAGGACATGCGGAGGCATATCCGCAAAAATAACAAAAACAATCGGCGAGTAGAATGATGATAGCACCGATAACTTTTTAGTTGAGGTGAGAATCCAAGAAACACATAGCGAAGAGCACAAGGATCTCATTTACTCCTTTGATTTTTATGCAAATGAACATAAGCAACATACCCAAATATCTTAGGAGAGAGATTCAATACAGATGATACAATAACATGATGGGTCAGTACTTATAGAAGAGTTTGAAAGTTCAAAGCTCGTGAAGGTAAATGACTCGAGAGATAAACAACATATAGAACAATGTTCAACCAAAATTGCTTTGTAATTGAGCTATAATAGACAGGTGCGTGCAGTTTGAGTATATATCTATTTCTCCTTTCAATAACTCCATTATGCTGTGGTGTTTGATAACAACTTGTGTCATGAAGGATACCTTTATTCTGAAAAAAATGTGCTAACGTAGTGTTTACAAAGTCGCCCTCATTATCAGATCAATATAAACTTTAATAGAAAATGAAAACCAAGTTTTAACCATTTTATTAAATTGTTGACAAATATTGACTACATCATTCTTATATTTCATACCATACATCATAAAGTGCAATCATCAACAAATAGCACGAACTAACAAAAACTAAAGAAACCGAAGATGGTCGCAAAATATCAAAATACACTAAATCGATAGGCATAAGTCGTCTTGTATGACTTAATAGATATGATACCAGATGATTTTTAATCAAAATATATGTCTCACAATATAGAGTGGACTCGTTAACACCACTAAATACAGTAGGAAACAAAAGTTTCAGATAAAGAAAAGAGGCGTGACCAAACTATGGAAGTCCTCAGACCACTAGTATTAAGAACACGATATGATGCTATATCATCCATATAATACTGTCCCTCCTTCTAAGTACCACAACCAAAGATCTCCTGACTTCGCTACTTCGAAGTATATCACTCTGAACCTAGTCATAAGCTTCATCAAGGCCAGCTAGAAAATCATAAACCCGTTCACTAATAATACGAACCTAAAGCTTCTTCGTATTGGCAGCACACTTCTCTTGTAGATAAATTTTTTTATCTAACTTAAGCCAAATTGCTTTAAGTTCAGTATAATAAATGGCAATAAAACGACTATCTTGTTTGACCCTTATGGCTTTGCACCGAAATTCATAAATTTGTGAGATATCAGCCCCATCATAATACATCTGGTAGACCTATACAACTTTTACAATTGGCAGAGTTTATATGTAATATATTAGATTCCATAGTTTGTAACATCGAAGTTTTCACAATGGCATTTCAGTTTTCTACATTTCAAATTACGGATCTATAGAATTTAGAATAGCATTTTCTCCATTAAGATAACCATGTTTACCTCGTACAGTAGCATAGAGTTCGATCATGTAAGCCCATATCTTATAGTTGGATCCATTCAACTTGAATCTCAATGGTAAATACTCGATGTTTCGGTATGAACTGTTACAGTAGGAGTAGTAGAGATACCTATAGTCGGTGTGACTTAGGATTCAATAAGGTCAGACATAATGGGATACTGTAACGCCATATAGCAACATAATGCACTAGAGTTATTGTAGCAAATCTACTATAGCAAAATAATGTAGAAGAGTTACTATAGTAGACTTACTATCAATCACTATGACAAAAGTACTATAGTAGAGATCTATCAAGTATAGTATCGACATACGATCATTGTAGTGACATAGCGGCGATGAATAGGATAGTTAGGATTGGCTTTGATACTATGATATAATTGCATAATTTGTGCTACTTGATTAAGAAGTATAGACTATATATATATATATATATATATATAACTACTACATGGGCGTATTGGGTATTTACTCATGTCAACAACGAAAATAGTGATTATGTAAGAGCCGGTTGCTATTACTTTAAAAATAATAATATAAAATTAACTAATAAAAATTTATCTAATAAAATCTAACTCGTTAGTCATGATTTATATTCCTTATATCGTATGTTGACAAAGTTTTAAATTTGGATGATATTTTGTGCTTTATTATAATAAATGATTGATGAACGTATACGATTTAATGATTCATAGGCTAAATCGGGACACTAAATCATATTCAAATTTGATAAAAAATTATGTAAATAAAAACACTACAATATGGAATATATCTTACAATTTAGGTACTCTATTTGAAATTATAAGAGTATAACTTTCATGCTTTTTAAGTAAGTTGATCTATTGTTATTAGCTTATTTACACAATTTATACAATTGTTAGAATGGAATGGAGATCTAAAAGGTTGGATATATTTCATGCTATAATATTATTGTTCATGCAAAATTTCATCAAATTTGGATATAATTTAGTACTCCACTTTATGTTTATAAATTATTATATCGTATACGTCTATCAACTATTTATTGTGATTGAGCATAAAACATCACCATATAATCGTTTAAAATATAAAAATATAAATCATTTCAATAATTTGAGTTTTATTAAATAAATGTTTAATAATTTTAATTATTATTACTATAGGGTTAGGGACCAACTTTAGAAATTGGTCGCAATTACTCTACGCAATAGCGACCAATCCTGATTTGGTAGTAGCGACCGAGTTGTCTATTGGTCACCGATACTCCTCATTAGCGACAGTGTACTTTTTTTAGTCGCTTTTTACCTCTATAGTAGCGACCACTCTCGCTATTCGTATTCATTAGTAATGACTTTTTTTGGTTCCTGATAATTTGATCGCTAATGATATTTTTTTCTTATAGTGATATTTTAATTATTATTGAAATAGTGCATTTATAATAAAATTGTAGTATATTTATAATATATATTTAGAACTAAGACATTTGAATCAATTACTTGATAGACTTCTACGTTGGATATTGTAAATTTAATATGTAAATTAATATTTATTAGAATGCAACTACTTAAATATACAATCATGTTGGAATAGTAATAGTCAAGGAAGATAAACCAATCACCTAAGAAGTTGGAATGTCAACGATTAGAGAACTTGAAATATTTTTTGGACGATGGAAAATCAAAGGACCGTGTCAATTAAATGAGAAGATAAAAGACCAACCGTGTGGAGGTGCAAGAGTCTTCTTGTGACACACTATATATATGGATGAGAGGCATTTGTTTAGAACATAATTCACACCATCAAGTGTGAGAGATAGAAATAAAGTATTTTAATGAGAGTTCCTATTTAAAATGTAACACAAAAATTTATAATTTATTTGGTTTATTTATTTTCTTGAGGCTAGTTTACTTTTTCGTAGAGTTTTTCTCATTTTTTCACATGTAAATCTTGTGTTTGTGTTTACTTTGCTCTTATCTCAATTTTCGTATTACTTATGCAAGATTATTGAGTGTGTTTATATTTTCGTTGTGTCTATCGATAATAAAAATAATCGATATTTCCAACAAGTGGTATCAGAGTCCAATCTGTTTTGATGACAAGCAAGTACGGAATAAAAAGTTCAACTAGAGCAACTACACCTTGTGGAGAGCAAAGTTGTTGGCGGTTCTTATAAAGGAGAACCGTTTGAAAGCATTAGAAAATCAATCGAGTGATTTTTCTGAGAAAAGTGGTAGAAGATGGAATGAAATGCTTTGGCACATAATCATCTTTCTTTGGCCAATGATATCTTACTGAGCGTGCTGCAAAAGAGGAACGGAAAGGAGATATGGTTGAAGCTGGAAAAGACTTATGATAAGAAGTCACCGAAATATGCCATTTTCTTTATAGAAAGATGTATTCTCTATGCTTCAGCTTCTACTTCGGGACACATAGGTTCATTGGAGGTTTTGTATTATCAATTGGCAAGAATGAGAAAAAAGATAGAGATAAATAAATGTGCGATGATCCTTCTACAAAATCTTTCTAATTTTTGTAACCAAGTAGTGATCAATCTCACTACAATCGATTTAGATTGTATTGTTTATGACGAGGTAGCAGCGTTGTTCTTTAGGAAGAAGGTCGTCGCAAACGCAAACGAAAGATTGTACCTGGTGGATGCCAAGCTGAAGCCTTATTGGTTTCACAAAAGAGCTTGGGTAAGACACGAAAGTTTGGACAGAGGAAGAATAAACGATAAGTGAAGTGTTATAACTGTAGAAAGCTTGTGCATTTCAAAAAGAAATGCAAGACAATAGCAAATAAGATTGGAGGTGCGGAACCTTGATATCTCTTACTTCTGTGGCATATAAATCTGATGATGGTGATGATCTAATGCAAGAGGCAGCGGTTCTGCGTATAACAAGTTAACCTCCGAGATATTTAGATCTTGGATTCAAGAGCATTCCAGTACATGATTTCTAAAAAGGATTTGTTTCATCATTATAATGCTATTTCTGGAGGTACCGTGTAGATGGAAAATGGACAAGTCTTTGCAGTTGCTGCAGTCAGTTCCATCAAGTTTATGGCAAATAATGGAAAGGTATTCATCATCAGTAATGTAAGTCATAGGCTTGGTCTTAAAAAAATTTTACTGTCTTTAGAATAATTGGATCACCTAGGTTGCAAGACTCATGTTAGAACTAGAATTATGGAGATCATTAAGGATGCACAATAAGATCTTGAAGGCTGAAAAAATTAACTCAAATCTATATAAAGTGTGTGGGTGACATTAAAGTAGGGAGAAGCTTATGTTGCATCACGCAACAATGAGGATATCATGCGAGTGTGGAACCTAAAACTTAGGCCATATCTTGTAATATGGTTTGAAGATCCTCGGTGATCAGAACCTCCTAGCAGGGTCATTGTATGCAAAGTTATCGTTATGTGAGGATTGTATCACCAGTAAGGGACACTGCGCAAAATTTGGGAGACCATTTTTCAGGGCCAAAGACAAATTCAATTTGGTTCACTCGGACGTGTGGGAGTAATCGCAACTATCTCTTTATGGTACTAAATATTTTATGTCTTTTATTGATAATTTTTCAAGAAGAAGTTAGGCGTTCATAATCCGAAAAAAGTTGAAGCTCTTTGAAGTATTCAAGTTCCTCAAAGCCTGGGTGGAACTTGATTCTAGCAGCAGGATCAAGTGCTTTAAATAGGACAATGGTGGAGAATACAATAGTGTAGGATTCATTACTTTCTTGGCACAAGAAGGAATTAAAAGACAATTCACGGTGGCTTACACGCCATATCAAAGTGGAGTAGCTAAGCAATTCAATCGAACACTATCTAAGCGGGTACATGCTATGTTACAAGCAATTGATCTGCCACATAGTATTTGGATAGAAGCAGTCAAAACTGCTTACTATGTGTTGGGTCGTATTCCTTCTATTGTCTTGATTCAAAAATTTGAATGAAATTGTCGACAGATGCCAGTGTTGATTATTGTCGTCTGTATATTTTAGTTATCGGGTATATGTGATGTATAATGTCTAGAAAAGAACCACATTGAATTCGAAGTCCAAGAGATTCCTATTCTTGGCGTATATTGAATATGTTTTAGGGTATCGCTTATTCACAGTGCCCATAAGGTTATGTTCAGCAAGAATGTCATCTTTACGGAGTACCATTTCAAAGAGTGACTAAAGACGATAATAGAAGGGAAAAAGATGCATCACTCGTAGAAATGACCATATTGGTAATATAGGAGAATGATGGGAAAGACGATTTTAATCTATAGCCTATACTAGTGGATGAGCATATTGAAGAGGATGGAGTCTCAGGTCTACGTTCATTAGGCATTCAACTCGTAAGAAAAAGAGTCATCTTGAACTGCATATTATTTATTCTTCTCGATCTACAGAGAAAAAAAAGTCATCTTCTCTCAAGAAAGCATTGGAGAGTCCAGATGCGTCTCTGTGGATGGAAGCAATGTAGGAGGAGTTTGATGCGCTTCATAAGAATTAGCCGAGAGAATTATTGTAACGGTTCAACATGTATGATGTTAATCCGATGATGACCTCACTCTCTATTAGTCTCAAACTATCATCTTTGTTATCTTCTAATTAATTTGTTATCCCCAACCTAAGAAAAAAAGAGATTAAGAATGACTCGGATACCATACGTATCACTAGTGGAAAGCCTAACGCATGTCATGATTTGCACTCGGTCTGATATTGCACATGCAGTGGGAGTGGTAAGTAGGTTCGTGGCATGTCTTGACACGTATTATTGAAAGATGGTGAAAAAAATCATTCGGTATGTGAAAAGAACATTAAATATTGCATTATATTATAAATGATCTGACTTTGTTATCAACTGGTTTATTGATGCAGAATACGTAGGTGATTTAGATAAGATATCCACTTCGAGTTATGTATTTATTCTTTCAAGCGATGCTGTCAATTGATGCTCTAAGTTGTAGTTCGTGTTTGCTCTGTCTAATTTGGAAGCTGAGTATTGGCAGCAATACATGTGTGCTAGGAAGGGGTCTGGATGAATAGGTTGTTGGAAGAACTTTGAGCAAAAATAGGACACTCTATCTCTATTTTGTAAAAGCCCAAATGATTTGGATCTTGCAAAAAATCTAGTATTTTATTTCAGAATTAAACACATATATATCTAGTAACATTACATACGGGAGGTCGTTTCCAATATAAATATTGATATTCTCAAGATTTTATCAAAAAAAATATCTTACGGATACTTTAACTATAATCCTTTACAAATTTTTATTTTGTCTGTATGGAATCGAAATAGAGAACAGTATTGTATATAACAGCAGTCACAAGGAAGCCAAAATAAATCATTCAAGATGGCAATGAAATTGGTGAAAGATAGGCAATGATATGAGATTTATTAGATATTGTAAAATCACTGTAAATTAATGGTTCATTAGAATACAACTAGTTCGATTTGCTTTCATACTGGAATGCTAATAGTTAATGAAGATAAACTATCACATAAGAAGTTCAAAGAGCAACGGTTAAGGAACTTGAAGAATCTCTTGTAAGATGAAAAGTCAAACAACTTGACAATTAAATGGAATGATAGAACCAACCATTTTGGAATAAGTGCAAGAGTCTTATTGTGACACTATATATATATATATATATATATATGTGAGGTATTTGTTTGGAACATCATTCGTATCTCATGACATCAAGTATGAAAGATACAAACAAATCAATCTAGTGAGAGTTTCCACTTGAAGTGTAATACAAAAATTTATAATTGCGTTGGCTTAGTGATTTCTTTGAAAGTAATTTGTCTTCCTATATAATTTTCCTCATTTTTTTTCCATATAATCTCTAGTATTGTGTTTGCTTTGCTTTTATCTCAATCCTCCTATTATTTGTATAAAATCATCGCCGAGCAAAACCCTAGCTTGGTCGTCCGTCGATTCGCTGTCGTTTCTTTGTCGCCGACTAACTAGAATCCTTCCCCTCGACTGATATGAACTTTCTCCACCTTCAATTTCAGTAAATTTCGTCTCGGGCGTGTAAATGCTCGTAGGATCCGATCGGCATTCAATCGACCGACGTTGGCCACCAGCAGCTAGTTTGGCTTTGTCGTTTCTTCTATTGAGCTTTACTATTCTTGAGAAATCTTCTGCTATTAATTTTCCCTCCGGCCGAAATCCGACAAGCCGGCGGGCTCCACGGCCGAGGTAAGCATATGCTCTTTTATGCTTGTTTTGAACCCTTGAACTTATTATTGGATTAGCATTAACCCATTCTATCTTAGGTGATATGTTATCGAGAATCGACTAAGTTCGTTGATGCGACGTCGATTGAATTCGGGTCATCTTTGATCCAGTAAGCTTTTTAGTCCGCTAGCTCTAGCAATTATTAAATAGTTAAGGCTTATAGGTTGGTTTCCGTTTATTTTGAGTATGTGTTAAATCTTATTTGATTATGCATTAGGGTTGAGAGTGGAGTTAAATCTAGTGCTGCTACTTGGTGATAGCTTATGGATTTAGATGATTGCGTGGACCTCAAGTGAGAGTTATCGTGCCTTTCTTTTTCTAGTGAAATCGTTAGGCCATTTGGCACAAGTAACATCCACTTAGAATTTCGGTATACCTTGCCACTTTATATGTACTGCTTAAATTATTTCTCACATTATATTATGTATGTTTTGTGAGGCATGCTTGTAAAGGATCCATTGCGAACTAATCTAGAAAGCATGTCACATATAATGGCTTAGTTCGTTAAAGAATCAATGGTAGGAACTACTAGGCATGCTTTAGGAGTTTTGCATGTAATGCATAATTTTAGTTGTAAATTATGCTTGTATAACATCATATGTATAATTATTATAACATGCTAGCATTTCGTGAACCTAGGTGGCATGCTTATAGAATATGTTTGACATACAACTTACTACTTACATTTCAAACATGAATAAGTATAATTATGATTGAATTTGAATGCATTGGGCATATTATATTCACTGTGTGAAAGCCTATCATATTGCATCTATTTGTTAGGGACTGCATTGGTATGGGACAATGTAGAACCTGATAAGTATTGCCCTAATCCATATTATTGATGCTTGCATGTACGCTGGGTCCGAGGACATACTTGGCAGCGAGATATATATAGATAGCTGGTGGATCCCAAGACATACCGGGCACCGAGCTATGAGATGTGAATTATCGTGGATTTCAAAACATACTGGGCACCGAAATATATAGATAGCCGATGGGTGATAGGACATATTGAGCATCAAGCTACGAGATATAGATAGCCGGTGGATCCCAGGGCATAATTGGCACCGAGCTTATTTGACTCTGATATATATAAAAGGTATTATATATGTATGCTTGTGTGATATGTATAGTGACATGATGCGAGTTGGAGATGTGATCTTACTCGATCACCTAAGCTATATTACCGCTTCTGATGCGTTGCATACATTATTATCATATGCTTGCTGCTGTGGATATATTCTCTCTCTCTCTATATATATATATATATATTATGATCTTGAAATAAGTGTATGGGTATGTTGACATACATAAATATACATATGACCTTGAGAATAGTATATAGTTGATTTTCTGGCATAAGCATATGTCAACATCTATTGAGTCATTAATTGTATGTGCATAAATATGTAACATAAGAATAGAGAATCTGCATAGCATAATAACTTCATAAAAAGGAATGAAATGCTGTGTGTTGCATCTCATTCTTATCGTATCTTCTCTACTAAGGACTGAGTCGGTATGGGACGATCCAGGACTTGATAGAAATGATCTTGATCAATCTTTACATTTTTGCACATGTAGAAATCTAGAAATCAAATATTATGAAATGCATTAGTAAACTTAAAACGGTGCATCTGCTTTCCACCTCACTGAGACTGGGTTCACCTTTTTTTTTTCTTTATTCTCTCCCAGTTTTTTGTAGGATTTTATTTAAATTTAGTGGATTCTGTAGCCGTGGAAAGAAAACACTTCATGGATATGTTAGTCGTTTCATATTCCATTTAGTTGACTTTGTAATGCTCGAGGGACTGTTTTGTTCTTATTATTATTTTGTAAATTCGCCCGATTGTTGATTTGTTTGTTTTCTCTTTTTTTTCTTGTTGAGATTTATTATCGCAGATAGCGGTTGTATAAGTTGTTAAGTCTTCTGCATATTTTTATTTTGTCTTGATGTAGTTTATAAGAACTTGTGGTATGATAATTTTAATTTATTTCAATTAAGTTTTTTCTTAATTTTTCAAAAAAGGTTATGTTGAATTTTTTTTTGAAAACTTTTACACGTATTGTTTTGAAGTCAATTTTTATAGACTTATTGAGTTAGACTTTGCATGAGCTTTGCTTGGGTTTAGTTTAATCCAACGCAGGAATGGCGCTTGGATTGGGTCGTGACAATGTGGTTGAAAATAAATGAAACACTAATATTAAAAAAAAGTGAAAATTATCAAAGAAAAAAGATTGCGAAGTGGAGAACCACCAAAAGCAGACTTTGTAGTTCAAGAGACACAGTGGAGCACAAGTAATTCAGTACGTGGCGAGCGCAACTTCAAGCTTACCTAATTAATAAGAATGGCTCTTTTTTGCTTTCGTCTAATATACTGTCAATGATAAAATTATCTCAAATTAGATGGGTTTCTTTAGGGGTTAATGATGACTTCTATAGAAGCCATTAGTTTAGGCAAAAAGTCATAAACTTAACCTATTTAATTAGTCCTAATCAAAGAATTCATTCCGTGGCCACTCTTATTGGAATTGCAATTTTAACTGATTTTTACTACCGATAAGGATTTTACATTTAGTTTACTATGTGAAGTCACTTCATATTTTTTAGAAAGAAATAATTGTCTTTATTCTTTATTATATTTCTATTATTTAATTTAAAATTATTATTTTTTATATAATAAGAATTAATTATATGATCATTTTATTCCTATAGTATTAAGGATTAACTTTCTTGGAAAAGTCGCTAGTTTAGCTCACTGAGTGAAATCACTTCATCTAGTATACAAATAATTTTCTTTGTTTTTTTTTAAGTTTTTCATGAACGTATAGCACTTCTCTAACTAGATTGAGCTGTTTTATTTTACTCTGGATCGACGCTGCTCATACTTTTTGTCTGTAGTTTACTCATATTTCTTACGAATTCTTTTCATGTATTTTTAAACAAAACCGGTTTAATATAAAAGCAATTAAGTATCTTGAAATGGAACAGGACTTTTGAGGTTGATTCATGATTATTATGTTAAGAGTGAAATTAAGAAATAGTGAAGATTCTTATCAGGAGTGCCGAATAATAAAAAATTGAGAATTCTAGGAGTGTTTAAAAGTACGTTTAAAATAAAATTTTTTTAAAATAAGTTTTATTATTTTAAAAAATAATACAATAAAAAAAAATATTACTATATAATTTTTTATATTTTTTAAATTTTAATAAATTATCTAAATATTTATAAAACATATATAATATAATATTAAAAATTATGTTTTAAACAAAATAATATCAAACGATTTTTAATTTTATATTTTTAACATATTTTTAAAATATTTAAAAATTTATTTAAAAATTTCAAATATAAAAAAGTTATATATAATAAAATTTTTCATTAAATATTTTATTATTTTTTTGAAATAAAAAATTTATTTATTGAAAAATATAAAAATATTTTTTATTTTTTTAAAATTTTAGTTTAATCGAACACTTGGCGGCATGAATTTTTGCATTTTCTGTTTTATTGATCCTAGACGCACTCGTAAGCCCAAATTAACCTTCTTCGATATCAATTCGAATTGTGTATTAATAACAAAACCTAACCCATTATACCTGGCAAGTATGATTACATAATCATTTATTCTCTATACATATACTCAAAACATTATCTTCCTAAATAATTTATAAAATATTAAATTTTATTCACACCTTACTAGAGTAGTGGATGAAAGTATTATGCCTGCCCGTCTATTATCTCCCTATCTCCTGCCTATAACCTCAAAAAATAATAATAATACTAGTATACAGCCACATGGGCGGCTGGGATCACCCCAAAATCACTCAACGATCAGATTGACATCTCTTTCTTGGCCACGTCTTCGTCTTCGAGCGAATTACTGCAATTATTACGCTCATATCAATCACTTCGAGGTCAACAGTGCTTTCTATATGTTGTGGTCCCACTTCTTCTATCCCTTTCATTGACCGGCACCTGTCCTTTTAGGCTAAACATGCATGAGAAAGCGACCTTCTTAAAAACTATCCTCTCTCCTTCCGACACGAAAGAAAATAACAGAAAAAAGAAGAAACTCCAACTTTGTTGCTGCACTCTCTGCGTGTTTTTAAAGAAGGAAGGGCGAAAGAAACTTTGCAATTTACACCATCTTTGGTTCTTGCTATGCTCCAAAACTCTTTTGCTGCTTTCCTTTTCGAACTTATCTTTCTATGCTTGTACAAATTAAGTTGTTGCTCTACTAGCTAGCTACCGCCATGCTGAACTAACTAGTAACTAATCTCTAGTACTGTTGTTTCTTTAGTGGAGTAAAACAATTATGAACAACAAGAACAACATGAACATGGCGGGAGGGGACGGGCTATCCCGGCAGCCGTCGGTTTACTCGCTAACCTTTGACGAATTTCAGAACACGATGGCAGGGTCAGGGAAAGATTTCGAGTCGCTGAACATGGACGAGTTGCTCAAGAGCATATGGACTGCGGAAGAAACACAAGCCGTCGCGGGCACTGCAGATGTCGCCGCTCCAGCTGCTCTCGGTGGGCAACAGAGACAAGGATCTCTTGCTCTTCCTCGAACGCTTAGTCAGAAAACCGTTGATGAGGTTTGGCGAGATCTTATAAGCGGTGGTGGCGGCGAAGTTGTTGCTGGTAGTGGCTCTGTAGTTCCTGCTACTGCTGGTCAAGTGCCGAAGCGGCAGCCGACTCTGGGAGAGATGACTTTGGAGGAGTTCTTAGTTAGAGCTGGTGTGGTTAGAGAAGGTGCAGCAGGAGCCATTCCAGGAATCGATATGAAAGCTGCTGCCGCAGTTGCAACAGCAGCAGGCAATGCTATGTTTTACCCCGGCGGAGGTGTTACTGCTGCCGTAGCGCCAACGGGAACGTTCGATCTCAAATTTCCTGGCAACAGTTCTACTGCAGCAGCTATACCACCGACTAATAACCCTGCTGCTGCCGCTTTGCCCATTACTTCTTCTGGAGCAAGACCTTATGTTGCACAGCAGGGAGTTTCAACAGCGGCAGCAGGAGGGATCACGGGTTTCGTAGATCCAACTGCAACAGTGTCAGCTGCGATGCTGAGTAATGGTTTGGTTCCCGGTGTTGTAGGTCTAGGTGGGGTTTCGCCATCGACGGGGCATTTGTCGTCGGATGGACTCGGAAAAGGGAATGGTGGTGACGTGGCGATGGTGTCGCCGTTACCGTACGTGTTCGGCGGAGGCTTAAGAGGAAGGAAAGTTACTGCGGTGGAGAAGATCGCCGAGCGGCGGCAGAGGAGGATGATCAAGAACAGGGAGTCTGCTGCCAGATCAAGAGCAAGGAAGCAGGTGCCTATTTCTTTTTAACTCCAATTTCTTAATTTTGATTTTGTTATGTGATATTATTTCTCCACCTTTCCTGGTGATAATATTTTAGTCAGTAATAATTTGGTTCTGATTCTTTGATTCAAGAGTAACATTCCTTCTTCCTCCAATTGGCATGTTCATGTTGGTGGGGTTCGCTTGCTATGTAGATACTGATTCTGGAACTTTGTCGATGTTGCCACATGGATGATTAAGGATTTTGATTTGATTAAAAAGAAAATAACTTTTGTTAGTTGAGAAAGAAAACATTAGGAGTATCTTAGATATTATTGGCGTCTACGTTTATTGCTTATTCCAAAGATCCAGAATTCTACCACCACTTAGTCCTCACTTGAAATCATCTTATGAAAATGTAAATACAAATTTGGGATTACTAGCACTGTAATGAAGCGCTATGATCCCCAGAAAAACTTCAAACCTAGGTTGTTGCTCTTTCGCCTTCCTTGTCATTCTTTCTTGGCGTTCTGCTGATTACATTTTCACATATGATAGTTGTACAGTAAAACACGTGGTTCTTTGTTCTTATGTTGGTTTTTGTTTTTTCTAATGGAGGAAAATAAATTTATGTGGTTATTAAAACATGGGAATTCATGTGTTTCCATTTGGCATGTTCATGAGCGGGTGGATATCATCTGGAAGTACTTCTTTAGGATATGAGATCATGATTGAGTATGACATGCCTGACGTTCAAGGAATCATAATTAACACTACCAAGTGTAGTTAGTTGTTTGTCCTTACCGTTGGTGCATTTTTGTTTTGAGGGTAATCACTCTCGGGACTTAAAGACTAAGTTGTATGCTTGAAGAATTAGTGACACATATTCACTAGAAAGAGTGCTTTATTGGAGCAACTTTAACCATTTGCCTACTATTTCATCATATGAAAGTTTTCTTTAACCATTTACCTACCAATTGCCTACCAACTTTAACCACTTCTGTTGACCTGCAATTTTTCTCAGAAACATACTGTCCTCCAGCGACTCCATCCATCCTTCAATTCAAGTATATGCATTGGAACACTAGAAGTTTAGGTAATATTAAATTGTCCAACTCCTTATTATCTATCTCAATGGTAGCATTTCGACTAATAATTTTTCACTCCACTTATTTACCATTAGTTCTGTCTACTAACTAACTTCACCTGAATAATTTAGTTAGAGAAAGCGTCGTACCACTAATGGTACCTACGTTTGTTGAATATGTGATAATTCAGTTATTTTCCCTTCTTGCATGTGTGCTGATTTGGATATATTGGTGCGGTTTGCATGTCAGATAGATTCTTAATCTGTAGTCATCTGTCTATTTCTTTTCTTGGTAGCTCTTTCCATCAAGTTTCACAGAGTTGGATCCAGGGTGGTTATAGGGTGGAGAAAAGAATTATTTAATACCTTTGCATACTAATTTTTTTGGTTGTCATCCTTGTACTAAAACATCTCTACTTCCGTTGACCTACAATTTATGTCTCAGAAACAGATTGCCCTGCGGCGACTCCTTCCATCCTTGAATTCAAGTATATCAATGGAACACTAGAAGTTGGGAGTCGTATTAAATGGTCCGACTCCTTATTATCGTCCTCTATCTCAATGGTAGCTGTTCGATTGTAATTATTTTTCGCTCCACTCAGTTATCATTAGTTCTGTCTTCTTACCTAACTTCATCTGCGCAAGTGTGTCTATACCAGCTATATAATATCAACCACGCCACAAAATTTTTGAGTGTACATAAAATTTCTTTCTTTCTTAGATATTACACTATGTAGGCTATAGCCCATTGTGCATGTTAATCCTTATCCTTCCGTTCAATTGGCATGCATTTATCAGAATATGGTTGTTAAAATTTCTATTTAAATCTTAAAATCTGATGATTTTATAATTTTACATCAACAAAATTATCCTGATTGACACAAGATTTCGATCTTATTTTCAATTCGTGAGTTTCCGATCTTAATCCTAAGATCTTTAAAATTTTGTTCTTACTTGTGATATTGCGATTTTAGTTTATAAGAAATCTTCATTAGTAGGAGAGCTCTCGAGAAATTTGGGCAAAGTTAGATTAGTTAGAGAAGATCCGTCATTCGTTTGTAGCGTGTGCGGTGGTATTTGATTTATTCTTTGAGGAGTTTGTTATGTAAGCAAAAATATTATGTACGATGGTATTTTTAGATGATTTTTTTATTTTTTATTTTTTATTTTTTGAGGTGACAAGCAATGACGCCTAATTAGTTGATTACATAAGAGATTGAATCTTCTAGATATAAGTATAACTATATAAGTGTGTATTTATAAAATAATGACATAGTTTGTAAAAAGATTGTGATAATGAGCTAAATGAAATATAAAAAATTGTTAATAATATAGTTCATCATAACCACAACTATGAATATTGTTATTTTATTTCAATAAAATGAAATATAAAAAGATTGTGTATTGAATTTTTAGTAATTTAATAAGTACTATCTAAAATTTAAAAGAATTAAACAATTTATAAAGAAATTATAGATAAGTAAAATCTTACGATCTTATTAAAAGTTCGATTTTAGGATCCTATACAAGCGAAATGATACTATATAAAATTTTGATTTGACAACCTTGCATGAGATTGAATGTGATGCAATTGGAGGTATGTTAACGTTGAAGCATTATAGGCTAAGGGCTTGTTTGGTTATAGTAAAGTGAGTTCCTAAAAGGTTAGTTCTAGAGAAGTGAGTTTTTTGAGAAGCAAGTTAAATTTTTATTTTTAATTGTATTTGTAAGTGAGTAAGGAAGTGAGTTTTTGTATTTGGTTGTATTTGGAAGTGAGTCTGAAGTCAATTTTTTTGCCACAAAAGTGAGTTCGGGGAGAACGAATACAGGCCCTAAGGCTCAAAACCATGCTTGGATTATTTCCCTCTTGGAAGGATTGATTATCCATTCTCGGTGTTCAGTAAATTTCCAAATTGTGAATTAGTGCCGCCACCTAAAAGATATGCACTTAATAAAGCTAGAGGGAAGCTACTAAAGATCGATTCTGAAATGAGCTTTTGAAAGTCCATCTTTGTGATCTGTTGTCTAAATGGAATCCGAATAATGAAACTTAAAACAACATATTGATCGTTGTGGGGCTAATATATTTGCTGTAGTTTTATTTGGAATACTAGCGATCGAGGTTTTCTACAGAACCACTTTTAAGTTCTTTTTCTTTTTTGATACTTAATTCTTTTAGTAGTAAACTATTGAACTTGGAACAAGAGCCACTGAGTTTTTTATTTTAGGATCACTTTGAGTGCTTACTCTTTTGGTCAAACTTATTCTCTTAGGCCTACACTGTGGAACTGGAAGCTGAAGTAGCCAAGCTGAAAGAACAAAACCAGGAATTGCAAAAGAAGCAGGTGAAGCTCTGACTATGGTGGCAATCCTGTTGATGTTTCAGTAATATTTCATTCAAAAGTTTTTTCTGGAGATTAGTGCTCTTTTATTTAATTAATGATGCCTGAATTAGACTATTGATAATGCAGGAAGAAATTATGGAGAAGCAGAAAAATCAGGTAAACCTTCTATTGATATGCTATCCTTCTATTATTTTATAAGAAGCTTATTCTTTTACTTACAGTAGTTTTACCTGTCAAACCTTTTTAGAAGATGTTCTTAATGTTCAAGTATAGTATGTACCCACCAATATTTAACTCTTCCATTCTATGTACCATGACAAATCAGGCATCACCTTCTGTTTGCTCAACTAGAAAAAGACCTTTGTTAACATGGGAACTTTGAGTGTCCATAAGGTCCATAAGGTGGCACATATAAATCTAAAGCTAACGTAATTTGAGTAGCTCCTGCTAACTCTGACTAGGTAGCCTACTATGTAACCCAAAACGTGCAGGCTTATCCTTTGAATACCTGGATCTGAACTGGCAACCTCTGACCTGTGTGCTAGGTTGTACTTCGTTATGTTTGTAATGTGTGTTTGGTTGTTACAACCCTCAATTGGGCATGGGATAATGCAAGAGGGAAACTTTAAATTCATTCAGTTTAAAAGAATGAATGTAGTTTTGCCTTTTTCTTTTATCAATAAAGTTCTAATTGTCGACTGTCTGAATTGTAATTTTGGGTTAGTTTAGCTATTAAGAAAATGCTTCGTTTTCCTTTTATTTCTGTTTTTGAATAAAGTGTCCATTATCTAATGCACACACAGTCACGGCACTCTGATGGATCCTGCACCCACTAAACTTAATTTAGTTTCTCAAGGAAAATGACCGGAACATCTTTTGAAGCTGTTTGCTGGTGCTTATTAACCATTTTAAATTACATGGCAGGTCGTTGAGATGATCAATCAGCAAAATGGACCTAAAAAGATATGCTTGAGGAGGACGAGAACTGGTCCCTGGTAAAGCGAGGAACTGTTAGTGTGAGATGATATCGTGCAAATAGCTGCTTTCCGTGCTATTTGCAGATATTTACAAGCAGAGCAGCTTGTCTTGTAAATTACTGATTTTTGATAACCTTGTAGCCTGACGTAATTCTTTGCTCTCTAGTAGAAGTTCTTCACATCTAGACTTAATCCTTGGACCTTATCTGTTCCAATCTGTTGCTCGTATTAAATTTCTCACCTACAAGAAGAGGTTTCTTGATGCACAGTGTGCTCATGTCATTAACAGCAACGTTCGCATCTTTGTCTCTTTAGATTGCACCTGTTGTATACACTGTACTTTTCCTTTTAGGTACGTAGTGTGCTCATGCTTAAGGCCTATGCTCTTTTTTGTCTGCATAGTGTATCGTATGAATCCATTTTGGTCTTGTTGATTTGTCACGACATTTTTTGTCAACACTACGAACATTTGTCTCACTGTCACTCTTCTTTCTTAGGAGTATGTTGAATAACTCCACTAAGGACATTGTTTCCAAATTCATGGTCTTAAAGGAATTCTGTATATACCGTTGTGTTGTAATAGTCTCTTCTCTTTTATTCTGGTAACTTCGCAGAAGCTTCTGATGAGGGTAGGAGAAGCCTGGTTGGAGCTGTACAGTTAGATCTGCTTTGCTGTTGATATTCTGCTTCAAGCACAACAGGGTCGGCCCATAGTATGTACCTCATAGAAATCTGACTGTAAATTTAATTCATATATTCTTATGTTGTGGTTGTGAAACAACAGCTGTGATCCTTTTGCCTTTCAAAGAATAACTCTCAGATTGAAACTTGTTCAGTAGAAGGACACCACGTGGCTGGTATGATGTGAAAATAGATCGGGTCAAGCTCAAGCGAAGTTCCCAAGCCATCTTGTTCTTCCTTTTATTTTATTTCTTTTCATTCATCTTATTTCATTTTCTCCTTTCCTTCTTCCACCTCCCTCTTGACCAATTCGTTTAACCTTTGCTGTGACTTCCTTGCCGCAGGCCTTGTTGCCTTCGATCTCCAGCCATCTTCTCTCTCTTCTTTATAATTCTCTCTTTTGCATTGCTACACATAGATGGCGTGTCTCGGCAGAATTTTTAAACTTTTTTGCCGGACATTTCGTCAGCATTTCGTTGCCGCCGACTTATGGTAATCCCTCTCCTCATATAGCTGATGCTTTCCCCTCCACGAATTGAGATCAATTCTGGCTCAAGAGAGAAGAAGCACAATTTCACCAAGCTGTCGCGAAAATTACACGATTTCCCGCAATGGTTTCTAGCTTGTCCGTTGTCTTATGAAACTCTGCTGTTCTTGGGGATCTTTTACTGTTGATTTCTCCTTTGGTCTGAAAGTTCTCATAACCCTAATCTCGATAGAATTTGGAGAGCTGGCGATGCATGTAATCTAGGTGAGTTTTGATGCTCCTTTGTTACCGTTTCGAATCTTTGAACTTGTCATTGGCTAGCCTTGACCTACTTTAACGTACGTTTTCTTTGAATCGAAAATCGACAAATTCATCCTTGCGATGTGGTCCGGTTTCAAGTCCAACTTGCTTTGACTCGGTAAGTCTTCTTAGTCGCTATCCCTAGCATTAATCGATGGTTTGAATTGTGAGTTATTGTTTGAAAAGTGAATTAGTTTGCTTATTATGGTCGTGTTGTTCGATATTGATAATAGGACTAAAGCAGATTTGTCGAGTGACCCGAATTGGTGATACCTTTCGTTTTCGGATGATTGTGTGCACCTCAGGTGAGGGTTACCGAGCCTTGCTCTTTATAGTTATATCGTTAGACTTTTCAGCAAGATAACATCTGGTTGGAACCTTAGATAACTCGCCACTTTTTATGTATTGATTAAATTATTCGTCATGCTATATTATATGTGTTGTATGAAGCATGCTCGTATAGGATCCATAACGAACTAACCTAGGAAGCATGCCACAGTTAATGGCTTAGTTGTTTAAAGTATCAATATATGAACTGCTAGGTATTTTATACGAGTTCTTGCATATAATGTATAATTCAGTTATCGATCATGGTTATTAGAAAATGATAATCATAAAAATAGCATGCTAGCATTTCATAAACCTAGTGACATGATTACGGGGTATACTTATTGCACTTATTATTGCTCACATTACAAACATGCATGTGAATGATTATAATAACATCGAAGGTAATGGGGCATAGGATGATCATCGTGTGAAGACCTCTTTTGTTTCATCAATTTGTTAAGGACTGGATTGGTATGGGACAATCCAGAACCTGAGAAGTATTACCTAATATGTTATATTATGGATACTTACATGAGATATTAATACCGTTGGGTTCTAGAGGATACTGGGCACCTAGAGATACTGATTAATCCGGTGGGTCTTATGGCATACTAGGCTCATCCTTTTCTTTATTTGCCTTTCCCTAAATAATACAAAGTTTAGCTGTAGATTAGTAGATTCTCGCTATCGTGGATCGGAGTGACGCAATGAGGGTACGTCCGCGCATCATCACATTTCATTTAGCTGGATCTATAACAATTGATGGACCGAATAGTTCTTACTATTGTTCATAAATTATCGGCTTGATACCTAATTATTTATTTAATTACTTTCTTTATTGCTGGCATTTATTACCATAGATAGCGGTTGTATAAGTTGGCTAAGGTTTTTTTGTGTTTTTATTTATTACAGTTGTTGATAAGAATTTACGATATTGTGATTGTGGTTTAATTGTTAAGTTTTTCTCTTGATTTTATAAAAGAGGTTCAATCAAAATTTTGAAAATCGTTTCACTTATTCTTTCAAAGGCAGTCATTCGTAGGTTTACTAAGCTGGACCGAGTTTGAGATTTTATTTGGGCTTGGTTTATTCTAGTGCCATTCACGGCCTAAGATCAGGTCGTGACAAAATGGTATCAGAGTATGGTCGATCTTAAAAACTTACAGAGCCATAGGATCATTGCATTTGCACTTTTGCATTGGTCGTGCAATTCGCGTTAACGTTAGCATTCTTCTTAAGTTTAGATTATATAAACTATGAGCGAGCAATGGCGAGGTTTTCCTATTTAGGGTTGCGATTTGCAAAGAGATTCTTTTAAGATCTCACATTCATTTGTAGCTGTTAGAAAGAGAGCTTTGCTATGGAGTTATCCTTAAGTTAATGATTAAGATAGATCCGTGTCAATGGTGTATTGTTGATATTCTTTGTTATGGTCAAACATGAGATTGTTGGATTTCTATCCAAAACGGCACTCTTGACACCTATGTCAAGTGTCATGCCACTCGTGGTGCTTTGAGGACTTTAGTAAAGGCATTTACAAATGACTATGCTTGAGGATATAGACAACACAAACAAGGACGATCATAAAATCTATAGAGGAGGCTTGCTTTGTCGTGGTTAGTTGGTACGCCTATTGCCATTACTGCGGCGCTTGCTAGGGTAGGCATAGTAAATAATCAAGACGCAAGCATTCAACACTAATTTGATGAGCGTTAATTATTTTTGCTTTTGTATTAGGATTTGCGAGTTGTTTGGATTGAGTAATATGGCGTAGTGAAATTAGTTGTTCGCTTTATCCTAAGGACTAAATTTGGATTGTGATCCTCTAATAAACCTATTACTTAAGATCTTCTTGTCTTGATTGTAGTTGTACTTATTTATTAACATTTGCTGATGGGCACGCAAGGTCTTCATTGTGTTAAAATAAGTTTCTCATTATTAACTGTGAAGATTTCTGAATATAGGCTCTAGAATCAAGTTTAAAATATGATGGATTAATGATCTATTACTCTTGTATGTTGATGCGTATTATGCTCTTAGGTATTCCTTTATTTTGGTGCTTAAGTAGGTAATCATTGAAAGATAGTTTGTTTCAACTTTTCAGTGCTTAAGTAGGACTCTCATTTTATAAATGTATCATATTAGATGTCTATAGTTTTGGTGCTCCTCCTCGAGACGTTTAACGTTATAGTCATTGCTTTAGGCTCGTTATTCTAGCTTTGTTTCAAACAGTTGGCAATGTTAGTATTCGGCCATTGTTTTGGCTTTAAACATTGGCTTAACCACTCTAACTAATAGAGTTTCTCTTACTGCTTTAGTGTTTTATGTGCTCATGTCTAATTATTTACAAGTGTTCGACTATTTGATATTGTTGGCATGTTGTTTATAGGTGGCATAACTTGTGGTTAAAATGTTTTCGAAATGAATTTTATTGGTTCAGTAATCAAGTAGCTTGTGAATTTGTTGTTAGTTTAAGGCTTCAACGCCGACTATTAAGATTTTATCATAGCTAACTTAGAACAATTCGAAGGTTCTGAAGTGGACACACTTCCATCTAGGTCATAGAATGACATAATTAGAGATATGATTCGCTTGTTAATGAAGACAGTGTCTCAGTTCGTTTCTTACAGTTGCTTAGGCTTTTTAAGGTATTCTAATGACTGGGATCAACTTATTGTTAGACTAACATTTTGAATTTGTTTCTCTTTTTGGTATGTGTAACGACGTAGACTGGAGGGTGATAGTCCTTAAGAAGGTTGCTTTCATCAAAGTGGAGTTTGGTGTATTTGAAACACGCCCTTAGTGAATTTTTAAATTATAGTTCAATGTCTAGAACTAGATTGAATTTGAATTTCAAGTTAGGGGCTGAATTATCTTTTCAATTGGATTTCGAAACATTTTGACCAGTGATGCATTCATTAATTAGTCATTTGTGATTAGTTAATTATATGTTTTGTTATTCGTTACTACTTGATGTATTGAATTAAGAGACTGTTCAACTCTGAATATTATTTTTACCCTCAACTAATTTCATAAGCTTGATTGGAATGGTTTCTTTTTGAACTATTTGTTATCCTCCTTGAAAGGTTTAGTAGTCTTTCGTGTTATGTTTCAAACAATAAGAATTGTTTGATTTCTTATTGTGAGTGATTAGAAGTTGGAACTGCATTAGTTAGCATGTTAGAAGGTGTGAAATTAAGAGAAACCTTGTTAGAATTGTTTGTGGACTATGTGATACCTATGGTCCTTTAGATTAAAATGTCTCTAATCTACGTATGAAATAACCCAACGCTTGTTCAAGATCAACCTTATGCTGTCATGAGCCAATTACTTGCACAGTGAAATAATTTAGAGTTTAGAGGTTTACCAGCTACCATCCGGAAGACCCTAGCGACCAAGAAAGATTTTTAGATGCGAAGTGTGTGATCCTCTTAGCAGCCTGTTCATCTTTTGTGGACCTTGGCCTTGATTTCCAATCTAATCATCGTGTTTACCTCATTGAAGTATATGATCCATCTAACCCATAATTAAGTTTCTCTTGGAGGCCCACATTTTCATCATGACACCCAAAAGCTTTACCTCCATTATCTATGCCAACAAGGAGCACATATGAGATAAATGTCAGTACAATTCTTCAATCAAATACATTTATGTGTCAGATGATTTGGAACATACCGAGTTTTCACTATGTTGGAGTACTTCAGGGCATCTCTCGAAAATGTGCAAGGATCCGGCTAAATTTGGAAGCATGAAGAAGCTCAAAGACTCGATGGATCTTTCATCAGTAAAACTTTATTTGCTCGAGGCAATTTCGTTGGTCAATTCTTGAGAATATCTTTCACGAATATCTTAACCTTTTCAAGAGTAGCCAATTGATGTTTTGAAATTTTATTATCGTAACAGGGCTATTAGGATTATTTGACTTCATGTTGTGAAACGATTGGTATGGACCTTTTGGCAAATGAACGCAGGGCTAGTTCGAATATTTGTTTTTCCTCTTGGCAATTGATTGATTGTGAGTGACTATGGTTATGTTAGTGGTTCGTTGATTGAGTGAATTCGGATTATACAGCAGTTGGCATACGAGACGACAATTTTTGTTATTATTGATTTTCGTAACCGAGGGTGTACGTTCCTTGATGGTTTTGTGGCTTAATTATTTTTAAAATGATCTTGTTTCCATATAGAATTTTGGCTATTATAGACACCTGCTTGATCTAGGTTAGGTCCATTATTACAAGAAAAACTTTTTCTACTTTAAAGTACTTGTAGTTGATGTGTTGCAATCGTAAGTGCACGAGTCGCACTAGTAATACAATGATAACAAAAGTATCATTCCCACAAGGATTAATTAACTTATTAGGAAGTGAAAATAACTAATTCTAGGATTTGAACAATTGATCTAAAAGGAGTGAATGCTAAAACTAAAGAAAAACAAAACTAGCAAAAACCAAACTTGTGAGATTTCAATGATTTAAGCGCAAGGGTATTTTAATTCCACCGTAAGTAATTAAATTCAACTCCGTATTCATGGTACCGTAGATTATAAACTTTATTGACAGTTGGATCTAATTATTTGATATACTTTTTCTAGATATACAAAATATTTTTATGCAATAACTCATGATGTCTCAATGTGAATTAACATAATGAAAAAGCTCATTAAATTCTGTGGCATTCTAAATTAACTGCACGAACCATAAGAGTACATCTGTCTCTCTTGCAATTCTTGGTATTCATTACAAAGACTAATACATATATCACATCTTTGTCTCAACATGAATCTCAAATCGATTGAATATTGGTTATATACTCAAAAGTATTAAGCACGGGAATATACAATAAGCAAATTATAAAACTTTAAATTGCATAGAATTAGGAACTAAATCATCATAGGATTAGGCTACATCATAGGCCCATCAAAGAGAAAATAGTAAGTAGTTTTTTAGATCTAATAAAATAGAGAGAAATATGGAGATGGAACAAAAGAACCATGAACAAAGTGTTGTCAAGCAAACTGTCGTATCTTTTCTTTGGTCCTTGCTCCTCTCTATCCTTCTCTCTATTTCAGCAGCAAGTATTCAAGAATAAACCCTAGATTAGACGCCTCAGCGCTTGCCCTTAAGAAATTCAAAATTAAATATAAAACTATAGGGCATCTTTTTCGATAATTAGTTTGGGGTAGTACAATCTAATTCGAACTTTCTACCCACCCAATTATCTCCACCATTTTTGGGTCTGTTTGGCCTTTGAAAATATTATGCACAATTCAATTTCTTATCTTTCCAACCATATATCACACATGTTATTTAAAAATCGAGAACGCTTTCAATTGCACTCATTTTTGAAATTGCATATATGATCCGTGTCTGCACTGCATTTCAAATTGTGCTATGAATATCTATTAAATGGTTGCCTAGAAAATTCTGAAATAATTCATGGTCCAATATCAATGTTTTAGCTTTCAAACCTAGTTTGCCATTCGGAAAAACTCCACCACAAAGTCAATTTTCATTAAAAGATACTCAAATTGCACAAAACTGCTTATAGTAAGAAAAACAAAGAAATAATGTCCTATTTAATTAGTTTTTCTGTATAAAGTCAAGCATATATGATGTAAGAGTATATGATATTATGTATATACTTTAAGCACATCATGATGTCGCAAACATCAGGAAAAGGGACTCGTAGGCCTTGCTGTCTAAGTGAGATTCTGATAAATGATGGGCTTTATTTGGACACTTTACCCTTAAGTTTAGAATCAACATTGCCTCGCGAGGGTAGAAGCCGTTGAGCTCGAGGTGAGGTATTGCTTGGCCGTTTGAATTCGAATTATGGGTTCTTTCCTTTTTGTATGGAAATTTCAAGGATGAATTTTTGTTAAGGGGTTTATATTGTGATATCCCCAAATCTTGGCTAATTAGGTTAAGCCCAAGCGATCTTGTTCTTCCCCTTATCTTATTTTCCTTCCATTCATCTTTTCATTTTCTCCTTGCCTTCTTTACCCTCTCGCGTGACTCTATTCGCCTAACCTCCCTTGCTGTGTGTTGATCTCTTTACCGCCAGCCATTTTGCCTCCATTCTCCGGCCTTCTTCTCCTGCTTCCTTAATATTGTTGCTTTTGCTACTGCTAGTGGAACCTTCAAATCGACAGCACGTCTTGGTGAAAACCTTAAACCTTTGTTGCTTTTCGCATGCATTTCTTCACGACTGACTTACGGTAATCCCTTCCTCATTTCGCTAATGCTTTCCCCTCTATGAATTGAGCTGAATTATGGCTCAGGAGAGAAGAAGCACGATTTGGTTGGGTTGTCGCGAAAAAGGCCATTTTCGGCATCGGCAATGGTTTCAAGCTTGGCTGTTGGTCATATTAGACTCTGATGCCCTTTAGGATGACTTTGTTGTTGATTTTCCTTATGGTCGAAAAGTTCTCCGAAATCCTAAATCTCGCCGGAATACAGCGAGCTGGCGATGCAGGCAATCTAGGTGAGTTTTGATGCTCTATTTTTCCTGTTTCGAATCTTTGAACTTGTTATTGGCTAGTCTTGACCTACTTTGCTGTATGTGTTCTTCGAATAAAAAATCGACAAATTCATCGTTGCGATGTGGGCCAGTTTCGTGTCCATCTTGCTTTGACTCGTTAACCCTTGTTAGTCGCTAACCTTCGCATTAGTCGATGGTTCGAATTGTGAGTTATTGTTTGGGATTTGAATTAGTTCACTTATTGCGGTCGCGTTGTTCGATATTCGTAATAGTATTAGAAGCGGAGTTGTTAGTTGACCCGAGCTTGTGGTAGCTTTGGTTTTGGGATGATTGCGTGCACCCCCAAGTAAGGTTACTGTGTCTTTCTTTTCTAGTTATATCGTTATGCCTTTCAACACAAGTAACGTTTGCTTGGAACCTCGGCATAACTAACCACTTTCTATGTATTAATTAAATTATGCCTTACGTTATATTATGTGTTGTGTGAAGTATGCTTGTATAGGATCCACAACATACTAACCTTGGAAGCATGCCGCAATTAATGGCTTAGTTCTTTAAAGAATCATTGGCATCAACTACTAGGTATGTGTACGTGTTCTTGAATTTAATGTAAAATTCATTTGTAGATGTTGGTTACTAGAAAATGATAATCATAGAAATAGAATGCTAGCATTTTATAAACCTAATGACATGATTATAGGATGTACTTTATAAACATGCATGAGCATGATTGTAATAACATTGAATACATGGGGCATACATTATCATTGTGTGAAGAACTATTTTATTACATCCACTTGTTAAGCGATGGATTGGCATGATATAATTCAAAACCTGACAAATATTGGTCTAACTTATTACATTATAGATGCTTGAATGAGATATTGGTACCGTTGGATTCTAGGATATGTTAAACACTAAGAGATACTGATTGATTCGGTAGATCCCAAAGAATACTAGGCACTGTGAGATAGTGATTGATTTGATGGATCCCATGACATACTGTTGCCTTCGCAAGTGTACGAGTCGTACAAGTAATACAATGATGAGAAAAGTATTGTTCCCAAGAGGATTGATTAACTTATTAAGTACCGAAAATAGCTAATTCTAGAATTATATGATCGATCGATCTAAAAAGAGTGAATGCTAAAACTAGAGAAAGAAAAACAAAGTAAACCTAACACTATTAAGATTTCAATGATTTAAACGCTAGGGCATTTGATTTCACCGTAACTAATCCAATTCAACTCCGTATTCATGCTATCGAAGTTTAATAATTTTTATTGACAATTGGAAAACCCTAATTTCTTTGATATACTTTCTCAAGCTATACCAAAAATAGTTTCATACAATAACTCACTATATCTTTATGTGAATTAACATACAACAAAGCTCATTAAGTTATATGGCATTCTAGATTAACTGCATGAACCATAAGAGTACATCTCTATCTCTCATGCAATTTATGGCATTCATCACAAAGACTAGTTCATACATCACATTTCTGTGTCAATACAAATCTCAAATCGATTGAATATTGGCCAAATACTCAAAAGTATTAAGCACGGTAATGAATACTCAATAAGCAATTATAAAACTTCGAATAGCATAGAATTAAGAATTAATCATCATAGTTAGGCTACACCATAGCCCCAGCAAGGAGAAATTTAGTTCATAGTTTTCAGATCTAACAAAACAAAGAGAAACAAGAGAGATAAAACAAAAAAACCCTGAACAAAGAGTGGTGTCGAGCGAACTGCCGTCTCTTTTCTTTGCTCTGTGCTTCTATCTATCTTTCTCTGCGTTCCAGCGGCAAGAACCCTAGAAAATAAACTCTATATGAGCTGCTCTTCGTGCTCTCTCCTGTTGCCCACTTCGAAATCTGAAAATTGGGTATTTAAAACTATAGGGTTTTCTTTCCATAATTAGGTTGGTGCAGTTTAAGCTAATCCGATCTCTCTGCCTATCCGTTTGTCTGCACCATTTTGGGATCTGTTTGGTTTTTGGAAAATACATTCAAATACTTAAAATTAAGATCAATGTTTTATTTTTTCAACCATATATCACGCATATTATTAAAAAATCGGAAAGGCCGTCAAGTGCACTCGTTTCAGAAACTGCGCACATGATTCGGATCTGCATCGTATCTCAACTTATTTTGTGAATATCTATCAAATGATTGCCTAGAAAATTCTGAAACAATTCTTGGACCAATTTGAATATCTTAGCATTTAAATCCAGTTGGCCGTTCACAAAATCTCCACAGAAAAGTTAAATTTTCATAAAAAACTCTCAGACTGCATAGAATTCCTGAAAATTTAAAAAAAACAAAGAACTAGGTTCTTTTTGATTAATTCTCTATATAAAAAATAACCATATATGATGTAAGGTGTACGATATTATGTATATGTTTGATCACATCAAATACCCCAACATTTAGATTTTGCTCGCCCTCGAGCATCAAAATAAAAATAAAAAAATATATTAATATTCATGTAGTTTGGTTGGATTTCATAACACCGTTATATTCTGATCTGTCATTGAATGCGTCACTCATAAAAATTTTTCAAAGCACAACCAATTATATTTTCTCGATCACACACACAATTGTTTAGATGAAAGCAAATAATTGAAGGCAAAAAAGCTAAGCTCATGAATATAAGTACTTACATGGTCAATAAGCTCAAATGCCTATTTTGATCTCTTGACTCTTGTAATCTCAATGTCGAAGTTTAAATCGAGTAAGTCAAAGTAACTAGTCATCTGAATTTCCCTTTCGTGTCTCACACTTAGTCAGGTATATCATTATTATTTATTATTATTATTATTATTATTTATTTTTTTTACTCACAGTCGATAGCTTTCACATTATCACGAAGGTAGCCCTCTTCTCTGGTAGATTATTCCCTATATATTTGTGATTAGATTTTATATTTAATAATTGATATAATTTTAGATTAATATAAAAAAATTAATCTAAAAGTTATATTAATAAAGTTTATTTAAAATTATATTAATAAATTAGTTTATGTTGTATTAATAAAAGTAGTATTGATATAAATAAAAAAGGGCATTTGAGTCTTTTATAAAAAGTTTATTTCAATACTCATTTATTTATCCATCTATCCAAACATTGTTAATTTGTTACTCTTACCATATATCCAAACATCGTAAGATAAATTAACTATTATTTTCTATCCGTCATCTTATTATTTTTCCTATCTGTACCCTTACTCTTATTTCTTACCTATGAATCCAAACATACACTAAGGGAAAACTCTTACTACAGTGAATGGATCTGACCATCTTGATTTAAGCTTTACAGGGAATAGACGTAACCGCGAGTTGTATAGTAGAACTTGTGTACGGGTGAACTCCTTTCTTAATATGTTCTTGTCATGTCAGGCCTTGGGTTTTACCTTATAAATTCTAGTGTTTTCATAAACTTCATATCGAAATTCATCCATTTCATTTAGCTGCAACAGTCTTTTCTCCCCTGCTGCTTGCATGTCAAAATTCAACTTCTTAACTGCCCAATATGCTCGATGCTCTAGTTCCACAGGTAGACGGCAAGCTTTCCCAAACACTAGGCGATACGGAGACATTCCAATTGGAGTTTTGAATGCTGTGCGGTAAGCCCATAGTGCATCGTTTAATTTCTTTGACCAATCTTTCCTTGAAGTGTTCACTGTTTTCTCAATATGCACTTCAATTCTCGGTTTGAAACTTCAACTTGGCCGTTGGTTTTAGGATGATAGGCAGTGGCTACTCGTTGTGTGACACCATCTTAGTAAAGGTTCAAATTAACGACTAGAAAAGTGTGTACCTTGATCACTAATGATTCCTTTTGAAGTGAGAAAAAATGTATTTTCGTAGAAAGTTCATCACAACCTTACTGTTATTTGTAGGTAATGCCACAGCCTCCACCCATTTGGAGACATAATCAACACCGATTAAGATGTATTTATTCAAAAATGATGAAGGAAATGGTCCCATGAAGTATATTCCCATACATCAAACAATTCAACTTCAAGAATATTATTCAGTGGTAACTCATTCTTTCTTGAAATATTTTCCGTTCTTTGGCATTGATCACAAGTAGCAACAAATGTATGTGCATCCCGAAATAATGAAGGCCAGTAAAAATCTGATTGTAGTATCTTTGTCGCTATTTTTGTTCCACCAAAATGATCTCCATATCCCGATAATGACAATGCTGCAGGATGTTTTGGATCTCCTCTTTTGGTATACATCTTCTTATGGTCTGATCTGAACATCGTTCGTATAGGATTGGATCTTCCCAAATGTAGTGCTTAACATCAACAAATTTTTTTTTCTTTTGTTGGTAAGATAGATTTGAAGGAATAATGCTACTGGCCAAGTAATTCATGAAATCTGCATACCATAGAGCATCGATACTTTGAAGAGAAAATAATAGTTCATCAAGGAATGCTTCACCTTGTTCTTCTTGTTCTATCTAAGATAAGTGATCCGCCACTTAATTTTCAGAACCCTTCTATCTTAGATTTTCAATTCAAATTCTTGCAGCAGAAGTACCCATCGAATGAGTCTTGGTTTAGCATATTTTTTTGTTAGCCAATACTTGAGAGTTGAGTGGTCAGTGTATACTATCACTTTGGAGCAAACCAAATATGATCGAAATTTTTCAAAAGCGAACACAACAGCTAAAAGCTCCTTCTCTGTAGTTGCATAATTCATTTGGGCATATGTTAAGGTTCGGTTTGCATAATAGATGACATTAAATACTTTGTTTTTTCGCTGCCCCAGCACTGCTCTAACAACATAGTCACTAGCATCGCACATGATTTCAAAAGGTAAATCCCAAACCGATGCTAAAATGAAAGGGGCTGAAACTAGCTTCTGTTTTAGAGTGTTAAAAGTTTGGAAGCACTCTTCAGAAAATTTAAATGACATGTCCTTGAGTAGGAGGTTGTATAGGGGTTTCGTTATCTTTGAAAAAAATCTTTGAAGAATCGGCGATAAAAACCGGCATGCCAAAGAAAGCTTCTCACTGCCCTCACTGAAGTTGGTGGCGGTAATTTTGTATTGACTTCTACCTTTGCTCGATCAACTTTTATTTCCTTGGCTGAAATGCGATGTCCTAGAACAATACCCTCAAGCACCATAAAGTGGCATTTCTCTCAATTCAAGACTAAATTAGTTTCCTCACATCGTTACAAAATTAAAGCCAAATTTCTTAGGTAGTCATCAAAAGAAGATTCAAACACCGAAAAGTCATCCATGAAAATCTCAATGAATCTTTCTACCATATCAGAAAAAATTGCCATCATATATCTTTAGAAAGTGGCCGGTGCATTGCATAGGCCAAAAGGCATCCTCCGAAATGCAAAAGTTCCATACGAACATATAAATGTGGTCTTTTCTTGATCTTCCGGTGCTATTGGAATTTTATTGTAACCGGAATACCCATCCAAGAAAGAATAATGTGAATGGCCATCAAGTCTCTCCAATATTTGATCAATGAAAGGTAATGGAAAGTGATCTTTTCGATTAGCATCATTCAACTTGCTGTAATCAATGCATACCCGTGATTCTGTGACAATTCTTGTCGGAATGAGCTCATTGTTATCGTTCTTTACTACTGTTATTCCTCCTTTTTTTTGTACCACTCGCACAAGACTCACCCATGAGGTATCAGATATCGGATAAATGATTTATGCATCAAGTAATATTAGAACTCTGCTCTCACCACCTCCTTCATGTTTGGATTCAAACGTCTTTGATTTTCAACTGCAGGCTTGTAGTTTTATTCCATTAGGATCTTATGCATGCAAACTGAAGGATTTAAACCCTTGACATCAACAATGGACCATCCCAATGTAGCCTTATAATTTTTCAAAATTGAAGCAACTTTTCCTCCTTCAAGTCACTCAAAAAAGCCGAAGTAATAACATGAAGTGATGAATTTTCTTCCAGGTATGCATACCTTAGATGTGAAGGCAATGGCTTAAGCTCAAGTACTGGAGGCATTTCAATGGATGGAGCTGTCCTAAGAGAGCTTTCCCCAAGGTCCTCAAACTTCAATCGTCCTCTAATAGGCGGTGAAGCTTGCAAGTAATGAGCATACGACTCAATCTCTTTGCTTTCGGTCTTAGAAGATTCACCTTGGATAATACAAGTTGCTAAAGGGTCAATTAGATGGTCTACCTTGACTGCATCATCCACCATTTGATCGACTATGGCAATTCGCAAACAATCGTCACTGTTGGATGGTCACTTCATAGCTTCAAATACATTGGACGTGGCTTGCTCATATTGTACTCGCAAAATTAGCTTCCCTTGCTGCACATCAATTAATGTTCTTCTAGTGGCTAAGAATGGTCGACCAAGAATAACTGGTATGCCTTTATCTTCTTCCATATCTAGTACAATAAAATTAGCAGGGAATATTAATTTATCAACTTTCACTAGCACATTTTCAAATATTCCTCTTAGATGCTTAATAGATCTATCCGCTAGTTGAAGAGAAACTGTGGTTGCCTTTACTTCTTCCAATCCTAATTTTTTGTAAATAGAAAATGGCATTAATTTAACTCCTTGGATCTTTTAACTTTGGTGGCAACTTATTTTGCAAGATAGCATTACACTCCTCGGTTAGCGTCATCGTTTCATAGTCTTCCAGTTTTTGTTTGTTGGAGAGAATCTCTTTCACTTTGAAGTGCAATTGCATTCACTTGCTCCTTAGGATTTACCTCAGTGTTGCTTGGCAAAGGGCCTTGTGGTCTTCCAGATAACAAGCTTGCCAGTTGACCCATTTGACCCTCAAGGCTTCGGATAGAGGTAGCTTGATTTTGCAAACTTGATTGTAGTTTGGCCATGAATCAGGCAAGGGCATCTTCAAGTGGTGTTTTAGTTACTGGTTGCTACTGAAATTCAAGGGGGTTTCTATTTGTGTTTTGATGATTTTTCCATGAAAAATTTGAAGGATCTCGCCAATCTAGATTGTATGTGTTGACGTATGGATTGTTCGGTTGCCGGTTAACATTGCATTGATTTGTTTTGCAGGAGATGGTTAGAATGGGCTTCCAACTTGACAATCAACACTAGCATGACTTTCCTCACATAGTTCACAAACTTGAGGTGGCGCTTGAATTGCTTTACCAGTTAAGCTTTTGAGCTGTTTGGACAGCACCTTCATTTGTGCAGTCAATTCAGCAACGCCATCAACTTGATGTACTCCTGCTGACTGTTTTGTCATCGAATGTTCTGAAGGCCATTGGTAGTTATTTGCTGCCATTTCCTGCAGCAACTCATAGGCTTCATCTTGCATTTTACTCATCAACGCTCCACCCGCTGCGCCATCAACAATTATCCTAGTTGTACAACTCAACCCATTATAGAATGTCCAAACTTGTAGCCACTTTGGCAAATCATGGTGAGGGCACTTTCTTAACAAGTCTTTATACCCTTCCCACGTCTCATATAAAGACTCCATGTCAAATTGAGTAAAGATAGTGATGTCGTTCCTCTTCTTCCCCGTCTTTGCAGGAGGGAAGAATTTGGCTAAGAATTTTTGTGCTAATGCCTCCCAAGTTGTAATGGTGTTGGAAGGAAGTGAATTCAATCATTCTTTTGCCTTGCCCCTCAATGAAAATGGGAAGAATCTCAACCTTGTAGCATCGTCGGACACACCATACTTGAAAGTTCACAAATCTCAAAAAAGTCGGCAATGAGTGTTTGGGTCATCTTTTGGAGCTGTTGAATTAGACAGAAGTTTGAATCATTTGGATGATTGCGGGCTTGATCTCAAAGTTGTTCGCTTGAATTGCCGGACTTCTAATACTTGATAGGGAACCATTGATAGTAGGCATGGCATAATCCCTCAAAGCTCTTCTGTTTTCAACTTCTTCCACATTTTCTGCCATGGTAGTTTGCACTTCGTTGAGAGCGTCTTTGTTTTTCCTGATAAGCCTTCTAACTATACGTTCAATTTCAGGATCAAAGTGCTCAAGAGAAATGCTTCTCGAACTTCGCATACACTATGTAAAGAACCTGAAAAAAGGTAAAGAAATAAAAGTTCACACTAAAACTAGTATTAATCGGAATCGATATTAATAAAAATTAAAATAATCTCCGGCAACGGTACCAAAAATTTGTTGCCTTTGCAAGTGTACGAGTCGCATAAGAAATTAATGATGAGAAAAGTATCGTTCCAAACAGGATTGATTAACTTATTAAATACCGAAAATAACTAATTCTAGAATTATATGAACGATCGATCTAAAAAAGAGTGAATGCTAAAACTAAAAAAAGTAAAACAAGCTAAACCTGACACTCGTAAGATTTTAACGATTTAAACGCTAGGGCATTTGATTTCACCGTAACTAATCCAATTCAACTCCGTATTTATGCTATCAAAGTTTATAATCTTTATTAACAGTTGAAAAATCCTAATTTCTTTGATATACTTGCTCAAGCTATACCAAAAATAGTTTCATGCAATAACTCAACTATATCTCTATATGAATTAACATACAATAAAACTCATTAAGTTCTATGGCATTCTATATTAACTACGTGAATCATAAGAGTACATCTCTGTCTCGTATGCAATTCACGACATTCATCACAAAGACTAATTCATACATCACATCTTTGTCTAAATGCGAATCTCAAATCGATTGAATATTGGCCAGATACTTAAAAGCATTAAGCACGGTAATGAATACTCAATAAACAATTATAAAACTTCGAATAGCATAAAATTAAGAATTAGTCATCATAGTTAGGCTACATCATAGTCCCAGCAAGGAGAAATTTAGTTCATAGTTTTCAGATCTAACAAATCAAAAAGAAACAAGCGAGATAAAACAAAAGAACCCTGAACAAAGAGTGGTGTCGAGCGAACTACCGTCTCTTTTTTTTGCTCCGTGCTTCTATATATTTTTCTCTCCGTTCCAACGGCAAGAATCCCAGAAAATAAATCTAGATGAGCTGCTCTTCGTGCTTTCTCCTGTTGCCCACTTGGAAATCTGAAAATTGGGTATTTAAAACCATATGGTTTTCTTTCCATAATTAGGTTGATGCAATCCAAACTAAACCGAACTCTCTGTCCACCCGTTTGTCTGCACCGTTTTGAGGTCTATTTGGCCTCTAAAAAATAAATTCAAATATTTAAATTAAGTTCAAATGTCTTATTTTTTCAACCATATATCACACATATTATTTAAAAATCGGAAAGGCCGTCAAGTGCACTCGTTTCAGAAACTGCGCACATGATTCGGGTTGGTATCGTATCTCAACTTATTCTGTGAATATCTGTCAAATGATTGCCCAGAAAATTCTGAAATAATTCATAGACTAATTTGAATGTTTTGGCTTTTAAATCCAGTTAGCCGTTCACAAAATCTCTACAGAAAAGTCAAATTTTCATAAAAAACTCTCAGACTGCACGGAATTGCTGAAAATTAGGAAAAACAAAGTATTAAGGATCTTTTTGATTAGTTTCTCTATATAAAAAATAAGCATATATGATGCAAGAGTGCATGATATTATGTATATGTTTGATCACATCACATACTACACATCGAGCTATGAGATATGGATAGCTTATGGATCCCAAGACATTCTGAGAATCGAGCTATGAGATTTGAATTATAGGTGGGTCCCAAGCATTCCTTTAGAAATATATTTATAACTCACAACCATCATAGTAGGTAGTTGCCATATCTTCTCTCAAGTGGGGAGTTATTATAACTTCCTTTATAATGGGTAGTTTTAATAAATTCTTAACCAATAGGATATTATTATTATATATTAAATCAAATATTAGACACGGGCCACATTCAACAATTCTAACCTCATAGTAGTGCTTTTCAATCCAGATATGTTTACTTTAAATCCACAATAGACACATGCTGAAATAACCCCAAAGGCCAAACATTCAACTACAGTAAGATGTTCACCAACATTCATGAGTTCTCATGAGGAACAGTCAGATACTTACCTGGAGTATACAACATCATATAAGGGTAGCAGCATCTTGGAACACTTACTAGTTATCATTGATACTTCTTAATGGAGTTGCATACTCCAACATCCAAACTACTTGAGAGCTCAAAGAAATACGCCCAAAAATGTGAGAACTTTCAGTTGCATCACACAATCATTTGTATATCAATCCATTATTAATCATCAGTGACTAGAAGGGAGATTTTCCGGTGTGTACCTGTGCAACAGATAACATACATGAGTATTTAATCTTCTCTGAAATTTCAAATCCTTTCTACCTCATCCTCAACGTATCCATGAAATGTTTCAGGCATGCAAGTTGTTTCCAGGACTGTGTTCCTTACTAGATTGTTTAAGGGGAGTGTTGTCCTTCCTCAAAATTACTTATTTAATTGAAAAAGCAATTGCCGGCTTCAGGACTGAATCTTGTGCTTCTCCTACCAGCTGTCTTCTACTGTCCAGCTTAATTCATAGACATCTTAGTAGACATTATTAACTTATTATCAGCTTTATCTACCACATTCACTTCCGGATGGCAACACTTAATTTCATCATGCTACTGATTGCATTTCCAGATTTTGTTTATAGTAACTAATGCATGTAGTTGATATTTAAGCTTGCTTGAGCAGTAGAGTCATGTTCCATAGAGAATTACCTGAGTTTCCTCTTTGCTAGCTTGAATTCTATCTATGTCACCACAAAATAAATTTGGCGGTATAAGAACTAGCTATTGTAGTGTCACGGCTCCAAATAACTCCTATCTAGCCCTTGTAGACAAATGTAATTTATTCGCCACTACCTCCTGATGCATCAAGACGATCTTACTCCATAAACGGTACAGTTACATCCGTAACAAATCTTTGCATCCTAGTGATTCTTTCTTTACGAATCCTACAAAATAATAAAACATATCAAATCAAAACGAAAACAAAATCCTTCAAAATTCAAATGCAACTAGAGAGAAAGGGCTTGGGTTGCCTCGTAAGAAGCACCTATGTTTAACGTCTTCAGCCAGACGAGGAGTTGTCAAGTGCAAGTAGGATCGCACAGTTGAAAAGTTGGTTCAGTTTGCATTGGTGTCCTCCAAGTATGGCTTCAAGAGATGCTCATTACCCTTAAATTGAGCTCTAGATTTGAGATTCTTGATTTCTATAGCTCCGTGTGAAAAAATTTCAACTATCACATAAGGTTCGTGACATTTTGATTTCAGCTTTCCTGAAAAAAGTTTCAAACATGAGTTAAACAATAACACTTTTATACCTGGAGTTAATTCTTTCCGCTGAATTGACTTGTTATGGTAGAACTTTGTGCGTTCCTTGTAAATCTTTGAATTCTCGTAAACTTCTTTGCGAATTTATTCCAACTCATTGAGTCGCAAGTTTCTTTCATTACCTGCATCCTTTATGTCAAAATTTAGCTTCTTGATAGCTCAATATCAATTGTGTTCAAGTTCTACAGGTAAGTGACATGCTTTTCCAAAAACAAGAAGATATGGACTCATCTCTATAGGTGTTTTATATGCTGACCTATAAGCACATAAAGCGTTACTAAGTTTATTGCACAATATTTTCTTGTGCTGTTAATAATTTTCTCCAAAATATTCTTAATTTCCATATTGCTAATCTCCACTTGTCTGAGGTTTGTCAGTGATATGGAGTGGCTACCTAATGAATTATGTCATATTTTCTTAATAAACCATCAAAAGGTTTGTTGCAAAAATATTTACCACCATCACTAATGATTGCTTTAGGGGTTCCAAATTTAGTGAAAATCATATTTTTGAGAAACTTGAGGACAATCTTATAATCATTAGTTTTTGTAGCTTAAGCCTTTATCCATTTAGATGCATAATCAACAGCAAGAACAATATAAAAATAACCGAAGGAGGAAGGAAAGAGACCCATGAAGTCTATACCCCAAACATTAAAGAGTTATACAACTAAAATATTAGTCAAAGGCATCATGTTCCTCCTACTGATATTTTCTATTATTTGGCACCTTTCACACTTAGAATAAAAATTAAGTGCATCTTTAAATCAATTGGGTCAGAAGAAACCTAATTGAAGGACTTTGTCGGTTGTTTTCTTAGCACCAAAGTGACCTCCACGTGCTAAGTCATGGCAATGCCTTATGATGTTTTCTGCTTATCTTTAGGAACACATCTTCTAACGGTTTGGTCAGGACAGTGCTTGAAGAGATAGGGATCATCCAATAGTAGTGCTTCACCATACACAAAAATCTCTTGTTTTACTGAAAAGACAAATTATTTTTCATAACACCACTAGTAAGATAATTCACAAGTTAGCATATTAAGGTTCTTTATAATTAATAGAATGAAGTTGTTTATCTAAAAAAGAACATTTAGAGCATTTCATCTCTTTCTCTCTGATGTTAAATCACAATACAAGAAATATAGTCTGCTGCCACATTCTCGCTTCCTTTCTTATCCTTAATTGTTAAGTGAAACCTTTGCAATAATAAGATCCATCAAATCAATCTTGGCTTAGCATCTTTTAGTCAATAATTACTTAAGAGCATTATGGTTAGAAACATAATAACTTTAGAATAAAAAATATGTGGACGAATTTTTTCTAAAGCAAACACCACAGCTAGCTACTTTTTTATTATGGTTGAGTAATTAAAGTTGTGCATCATTTAAAATCTTGCTAGTATAATATATAACATGTGGTAGTATATCAATTCGTTGACCTAGAATTGCACCAAGAGTATAATCTGAAGCATCACATATCATTTCAAATGGTAAATTCCAATTCGGAGCAGTGATTATAAGAGTAGTAGTTAAGGCATTTTTTAGATTATTGAATGTATCAAATCAATCTTTATCAAAATCAAACATAGCATCCTTAGCCAATAATTCACATAAAGGCGTAGTTATTTTAGAAAATTCTTAATAAATCTTCTATTAAAACTAGCATGGCCTAGAAAATATCTAATGCCCTTTACTGAGGTAGGAGGTGGTAGATTTTTAATAATTTCAATTTTCGCTCTATCCACCTTAATTTCTTTATTGGAAACATGTCCTAACTCAATCCCTATCTGACCATGAAAAAACCAAGTTCGTTTCTTCACATCTTGACAAAACTAATTTTAAATTATTAAGGCATCCATCAAAAGAAGATCTAAAAATTAAAAAGTCATCCATAAATGTCTCAATAATCCTCTCCACCATATCAGAGAATATAACCATCATGCATCTTTGGAATGTTACTGAAGTATTACACAAACCAAAAGACAACCTCCTGTATGAAAAAGTACTAAATGGACGGATGAAAGTTGTCTTTTCTTGGTCTTCTGGAGCAATTGGAATTTGATAATCTAAATAACCATCCAAAAAAATAATAATGTGAGTGGCTAGCTAAACGTCAAGCATTTGATCAATGAAAGGAAAGGATATGGTGTTTTCTTATTACATAATTCCTCCAAGCATTTGATCAATGAAAGGTAAGGATATGGTGTTTTCTTATTACAGAATTCAGCTTCCTATAGTCAATACAAACACGCAATCTAGTAGTAGTTTTTGTAGGAATCAACTTATTATTCTCATTTTTAATTACTAATACATTAGATTCTTTAAGTACTACTTGTACAGGACTAACCCATCTACTATTAGAGATTGGATTGATTACTCCTACATCAAGTAGTTTTAATATTTTAACTCTAACTATATCTTTTCATCTTAGGATTTAATCTCCTTTGAATTTCACGTGTAGGCTTGGCACAATCCTCCATTAGAATTCTATGCATAAACACATCGTAGGACCAATACCTTTTATGTCAGTTATTATCCAACCTATTGCTGTCCTATGATCTTTTAGGATCTTAAACTTGCCTCTTCTCTAACTATAAGATCTGAAAATATAATGACTAGGAGGGTTTTATACCTAAAATGCATACTTTAGATGTTCTGACAATGATTTGAGTTCTAACTTATGAGGAATTATAGTAGATAGCTCTATCATTATCTTATTCATCTCTAAAGGTTTAAATGAGGTCTATAACTAGGCTGAACTGAATTTAGCACATCTAGGGCAGCAGGCATATTATTAGATTCATCATTGACTCCTACATCTAAAGTTAATTAAGCTTCTAATTCATCCTTGCATTTTTCCTGTAAAACAACAATAATTGATTAGTGGATCTATTTAGTCCACTGAAAAGCAAGAATTTGAAAAAATAGAAGAATGTTTAAGAGTATCAAACACTTTGAATTTAACTATTTCACCCAATATTGTGAGGGTGCCTTTCTTCATGTTGATACATATGTCTGCAATAGCCACAAATGGACGACCAAGAAGAATGGGGATTTTACAATCACTCCATAAAATTTCCTCCTGCCCAAAATAATAAAATATGTAGGAAGAACTAAAACATCCACTAATACTTATGGGATGCCATATGGAATCGTCAGCAAACTCGAGGCATGCGGTAGTCTTCTTTATTCCTTCAAAACTCAACTATTTGTAGATAACAAATGGCATCAAATTGATGCTTGCCCCTAGGTCCAACATAGCACGTCCAAGCTTTTTTGACACCAATAGTAATAGAGATATCAAAGCTACTTGGATCATTAAGATTAGGTGGAAGACTATTTTTCAGCACTGCACTTACATTTTTGTTCAACCTGACTCCTTCGCCTTGTGCAAACTTGAGTTTGTTAGTCTTCAATTGATGAATTTTCCATAGGTTAGAGTCTGTTCAATCACATCAAACAAAGGATATTTAATATGCACATTACCTAAAATATCAAAATTTTTTGAAGTTGCTTATCATGTTTCTTTTGCTTTAAGCGGTCCGAAAATGGAATAGGAGGTATATAACGATCAACTGCTTTGTGCAGTTCAAAAGGGTGATGGGCAGATTTCTCTCCTTGATGCTGATCACTTTCAGATGGCGATCATTCTTATATTTTTCATCTTATTTCAGATTTGGCCAGCTCCTGCTTTTCATTACCTGTAACTATTGATTCATTTGAAACATCAATTTTATCAGCATTATTAATAAGCTTTTGCTTATTCATTATTTCATGATTGATGTTAGATTGACTAGGAAACTTATTAGGCTCTTTTTGACTTAAAGCTTGAGCAATTTAACATACTAGAGCTTTAAGCTTTTGTTGACCAGTTGCTAACTGTCTTACCAAATCCTCCAATGAAGTCGACGTCTTTTGTTGAGGTGGAGGTTGGTGTTGTTGGTTATTCCATGAGAAGTTGAGATGATTTCTCCATACCTCTTGTGTTGAGAGTTTTCCATTTATACTAGCAAAGCATCCAATTTATTATCAATAACATTCATCTACGCTTTAGAATCATAATAGTTAGTACCACTTACCTCATAAATTCCAGCTTGTCTTGCTCGTGTATCCAGATGTTGCATCTTAAGAGGTAGATTTTCGAATAAAGTTTGACATTTAGCTAGCATCTTATTCTGAATGGATCCACCTGTATAATTGTTCACTGTAGCTTTAGTAGAAACGGTTAGTGCCATATAGAATATACGCATTAATACTAAATAGTCAAGCCATGATGAGGACATTGAACTAACAAGTTATTAAATCATTCCCACGCATCAGAAAATAACTTATAAATTGTTGAGTAAATTGCATGATTTTTTCCCTTAATGCATTAGTTTTCTGAGTTGGAAAGAATTTTTCTAAAAACTGTTTCGAATTTCAATCCAAATAGTAAATGAATCAGGTGCAAGCGATTGTAACAGTACCTTTGCTTTGTACTTCAAAGTGTAGGGAAAGATTTTTATGCGAAGATGTTTCTCAGTAACCCTATCCATCGATGGCATGTTAGAAACCATATTCAAAATTTATCAAATATGAGCTAAAGGATCTTCATTATTCAAACCATGAAAATGCGAGGAATCAAATTAAAATGAATAGTTCTCAACTCATAATTCCTATCAGCATTAAGGGGAATTATACTAGATGGAGATACAGAAATGGTGGGAATATCAAAATCTTTTATTATTTTATTCAGTGCAACAATCATCTCTTCAATTGTAATATTCAATTGATTTATACGTTCACGTCTAGTTCTCCTGACCTCTCTCTCAAGTTCTGGATCAAATTCAAGATATGATTGATTTTGAGAGTGAATGATCATGCAATTATGCAACCACAAAAATTAAAAATAAAACTAATATGCTCTGAGCTAATGCAAAATGTCAAATGACTTAAACGATTGTAGATGATGCTAAATTGAATCAAAGTCAAACTAAACAATCACGGCAACCGGGCAAAAAACTTGGTGTAGATAAAACCACCTAAGAAACACTCAGTGATTCTATCCTAGTTTGTCATGGAAGTGCATAGTTGTCATCTACCATTTAGCAGATAACGAGTTTGTTTTATAGAGATTGTTGTTTAATCGAGTCTAAATGAAACTATCAAAAGTTGTGCTTTTGTGAAGACTAATCAAAAGTATACGAAACTCAAAAATAAAAATAAAATATTTGGATGCGAAAACATAGAAATAAATAATTGGAGTTCTAGAATCCACACAACTAACGCCTTTAATTTAATCAAATAAATATGATAATCGATTATGATAACCGTAAAGATTTTGTACCTAACACTTTGCTCCAATCCTTAGATATAATTTTTAATTATGATTTTAACCGTTATTCAGTCTAAAATCACCTATCTCTAATGTTATTCTAACTCTTTGTTTAGAAATTACTAAATATACATTAAGTTCTGTGAATCATAAATCATGCAGTTGAATTTACTTTGATCCTATAAATACTAACTGCAGTTATTAATCATCTGATTTGAAAATCATACTTTGATTGGTCGCGAGCACAATTAATAAAATAGTCTAGATATCAAATTCAATGTTGATCAGGTATGGAATTTTAACAGCTAAACATCTTTTTATATAAGATCTAATAACTTACATAAATCAATAATCCATACATCACAAATATCCTAGAAATAAATCAAATTTTAGGGTTTCATCCAAACACCAATTCAAAGAAACTTATCTACTAATGTTGATTTTATAAAACAACAAATTTAAATGAATTAAACATGAGTTTGAGAATTTAAATCTATAAAACAGCAATATTGTAGTTCCCAAATCTCTGCCTGGTCTCTGTCTAATTGTTTGCAACGTCAATAGGATCTTCATTGCTGGTCCTGGATGATGATGCGAGTCGGTGTCTGAATTCCTGCTACGATCTGGAATCTCCTTTTTTGCTGCCCTCCTCTGTCTCAACCCTTAATCCTTCTCCTGTTCCCCCCTCTTTGTTCTTCTCTTATACTACTCTCACTCTCTCTCAGACTAAGAAAGAAAATTTCAATCTCCAGAACTCTTTCCAAAGAGAACTAGAATATGCTCTTATTCCAATTGGATTCCTCCGAAACTCTCATAATAAACATCAATTGAAATCCCCACTAAAAGAAAAAGAAAAAGATTCTAAAATAAAACTCAGATTTAGTTGAGTGTTGCAACCATGGGAATATTCCCTGCCATTGAATTTACATAGAATGGAGTTATTTTTGTGTAGTCAAGATTGTTGAGCAGATCTCATTTGCTTTGATGGATTCATGAGGTATGCTCTGGCCGAAGGAAAGAACACCTACGTGTAGGTGTTGAGAAGACTTTCACCATACTAATAATTGTCATCCATTGCATGGTTGGATTTTGTTGCTACTAATGGGCTTAAATTTGCAAGGCCCATATACTCTTGTTATTGTTAATTTGATGCATCATATTGACTTCCTTGTTTGTAACTCCTCTTTGATGAGCATCTGTGTAATATAAATCACATTAGCTTGTAATTATTGAAATAATTGTATAAACTCTATTAAAAAATACACATGATTATATTGTTATCACCCACCGAAAAGAATCATGATTTTTCCACTATGTAATTGAATGAACTTATAAGAAACTTTTGGCACAAAAACTCTACTTGAAGAAGTTCGAAGTTGCACCTCAATCTCTTGCATAGATGACAACCAAACAACAAGTAATTCTTCTTTTATAATGATGAGGATGACATTACTGTGTTGACATTACTATGTTAAAAATAGCATTAAAAGTCTAAGCAACCGTCTCTAAGAGAGAGCCAAAAATAATTAACGGTTCAGCCCTTTACAAAACGACAAATTTTCTCCGTCTCAGTAACAAACAAGTGAGGTGCATAAGGTGTGCATCTATTGAACTGCTGAGTGTACTCTCATACAAGCATGTCCAACTATCATAAGCCCTTGGCATACTGAATCCTATTGTCCCACAAACTGGTGCGAAGGAACATATCGAGGAAGAACTTCTGAAACTCAGTCCATGTCATAGAGCCCGCACTCGCTGCTCTGGAACTCATCACTGTCTCATACCAGGCATGGGCTAAGCTTCAATTGCTACACAGCAAACTCTAACATCCTCTAAGGGGAGCATGCAGCACATCCGTAATTTTGCGTAGTTTGGTAAGGAATATCTCTGAGTCCTCGTAATGTTATCCTTTAAACTCAGGTATGTCCTACTCCATAAACGTCTTAATAGACACCTCTTGAGGGACAATGACTCAACCTTTCAAGCCACCTTGAGTATCGCCTCAAGCAATCACTATCAACAGAGTCTGCTGTCCCTAAACAACAGGCACACTATCCTTGGGGACTGGACAATCTAGTCAGTAGAAATCGTACATCCACTAGGTTTATCGCCTAAGTTGTTGTCTAAGCTAAAGCTGTTGACACATACTGGAAAAAATGAAATTTAGAATGCATCTATGAACCAATCGAATGCATGTGATTGTGATGTTGTAAATCTAAAAGTAATAAAACTTACCGAATTGTATCGTAATTTGCTATTTAAGAATGGAAAACTTTTGCTTGAAAATGTAAAGTCAACTATGCGACGTTGGTATGTACATTACACTAAAAGAAAATTTTCTGCTCGGTGATCAACTCAACTGGAAAAAAGGTTATCTAGAACTGAAGAGAAGGTTATGTGTATGTTATTTTCTTAAGCATTTTGATAACAAAAAACTTTTGCCTTCTAACTAGTCAGCAAAAAATTAGTCACTTATAGCATAGAGACTGTCATTGAACATCAAATCAATTGTAAAGCTTTATAGTAAGCTTGTCTCGGGTCTATCTAACATACCATAATGAATGGAAGAGCATTGTGATGCATGTGTGAAAGCCAAACAACTAAGGTCCTTATTCAAGGCAAAGCAAGATGTGACCTCCAATAAGTTACTTCAATTGTTTCAAAGGGACTCATTTGGACCTACTCAAAGCACAATCATTGGAGGGAAATACTATTGACTCCTCATTGTTGATTGTTATTCAAGGTTTTGGATTATCTTCATAGCTTTTAGGAATAAGCATTAAAGATATTCTCTTTTTTACCAAAGAAAACTCAAAATGAAGTTACTGTTTCATTATTGTAGAAACTAACTAATAACGAGTTTGAAAACCAAAGTTTTGATAAATTAGTGATGCAAATTATTTTAACCATATCTTCCCGATTCCTGAGCTCCTTCATAAGATGGTCTTGTTGAAAGGAACATAAAGTGCTATTTGATACAGAAAGGATCATGCTATGTGATCTACATTTTTAATAACTCTTTTGGGTAGAAGCTGTAATACTATTTGTCACATTAGTAACTATGCATTTATTAGAGTCTTGCTTAAAAAGACGTCTTATGAATCGTTTAAGAATAAGACGTTTAATATTGCTTACTTTAAGCCTTTTAGTTGCAAATATTTATCTTGATCAATGGCAAGGAGAACGTTTATAAATTTGATTACAAAATCGACGAAGATATATGTCAAGACCTAAAACAAAACCATGACCGCCACTGAATTAAACAGATCCTAGATGAGGCTTAAACCCAACTCAATCCAATAAGCTCGACCCAAACGATCAAACTGACAAATTACCAAATTCAAGAAAATTTAGCATGCCTTTCACCAAAAACTCAATAAGAAAAAACATGTGAGGTTGACACCCAGTCCAAAACAGAATCGTGTGTGCAGTTTCGGAATAAGTGAACTTGAAGGCCTTTTCGATTTTTACATAACATGTGTGATATATGTTTTGAAAGATAAGACATATATCTTGAATTACAATATTTCCCAATTTTTATGAGGCCAAACGGACTCTAAAATGGCACATAAAACTTGGTGGATAGAGAGCTCGAATTGTCTGAGATTGCACCTAGTTATTTTTTGAAAAAAAATCCTATAATTTAAACACCCATTTTTCGGTTTTCTAGGGAGCAGGCAGCAACAGAGGAGAGCAGATGTGGCTAAGTAGGGTTATTTCATAGCTTCTTACTGCTGGATTGGATAGAACAATAGAGAGGAGAAAGGAGCAAACAAATAGGACGACAGTTCGATCGATGATACTCTTTGTTCAAGGTTTTTTTGTTCTATCTCTCATGTTTCTCTCTATTTTGTTAGATATGAAAACTATGAACTAAATTCCTCTTTACTGGGGCTATGATGTTGCCTAACTATGATGATTTAATTCTTAACTCTATGCTATTCAAAGTTTTATAATTGCTTATTAAGTATTCATTACCATGTTTAATGCTTTTGAGTATCTGACCAATATTCAATCTATTTGAGATTTGTATTGAGATAGAGATGTGATTTACATATTAGTCTTTGTGATCAATGTCATGAATTGCATGAGTGACAGAGATTTATTCTTATGGTTCATGCCGTTAATATAGAATACCATAGAACATAATGAGATTTCTTATATGTTACTTCACATAGAGATATTGTGAGTTATTGGATGAAGGTATTTTTGGTATAACTTAAGAAAGTATTAGTAATGATTATTGCAAAGAAATTAGTTTTTTCTAACTATTAGTAAAGATTATAATCTTCAATAGCATGATTATGGAATTGAATTGGATTAATTACGATAAAATCAATTGTCCTAGCTTTTAAGTCATTGAAATCTTACAAGCGTGTTGGAAATCCCAAATTTTGATGATAACGTATATTTGAGAATGATTGCTAAGGTATGAACATGTCTACATTGGATTTGTATAGCATATGGAGCTGGTATAGCAGATGGAGCTGAACAGAACAAAATATAGAAATTGGCTTTGCTAACATGCCAACTTCGGACATGCATATATTTTTACTCATGGTACCAAATAGAGATTTCTTAATAGAATCTAAAAGATGGTTGATATAGAGTAAATGGAGACCAAAAGGATGAAATTCCATAGTTATTGAAGACAAAAATTCGGTGAACTTCGCTAGTCATACGTCACACTGCCCAACATCACTGGATCAACTAGACAACATCTTGACACTTCAAACGGCAAATGTTATATCTCTCAGATCAGATGAGATTTTGGAGATTAGATTTTTGCTATGGACAGCTGATAACTTGAAGTTGCTACAGTATAAACTTCAGTTCATTCCATGAAGAAATGAATCCTATAAAAATCGGAGAAACTCACTCTTTTTCACTTGCCATTTTTTGATTAACCCGATTTGGAATGCAACGTGCAAATTCAATATCTGTCAGCTCGAGCCATATTTTGGAGATCCGATTTTTGCTAATGTGACTCATGGTTCTATATACATTCCAAATTTGGTGCAATATCATCCACTAATGAAGTCTAAAGAAATCCTCAAATTGACTAGACATAATACATTTCAGACTAGATAGAACCTGTTAGCTATAAGTGAGCCCAAGTTATTTTTGTTTCTCGACTCGTGCCAATTAGTTCCAGCTGATTTCATAAGAGGCTAGATCAATCAAGAATATATTCACTATATTTATTTCCAGATTTCATGGAGAGAATATTGAAAGATATTAAGAAAATCTACAAAGATGGAAAGAATCCAGCATACACACAATTCCTACGGAATCTAATTCAAATACTCATATCTTGGCCATCCTTTTGAATTTTAATATGATATTTATATGAAGATTGATGGGATATTCTGGAGATTAATTCTATGGAAAGAAATCATATTGATTCCTAGAAGAAATCTGCCACAACATTCCGGTGACATGTCAAGAGAAACCTTAGAAAGCACTTAGATCATTGGATTATTTCTAAGGCATCCTATGATGTTCGATTCATTTGAGATTTTGAGGACGTGTTCCTGAGGCATAACAGAAGAGCTCCACATCAGAAAGCAACAGCCAGGCAAGGAAATAAATTTAAGAAATTTTTAGAGAAGAGAAAGAACAGTAAGAACACCTCAACTAGCCATTGAAGTACATCGTCACATTGCATTGCTTCTAGCCTTTGCAATCCTTGATCAATCCGAGCAGCCATCATCCTAAGATTAAGGAGGAGTCCTTCTTATATAATTCCAGTGAAGAATAGAGCAACAGATACAAGCTTTTGCAGAATACTAACCTAGCCATCATCTTGCTACCCGGGAAAGAGATCAACTTCACCGAATGGTTGTCATGAGTTCAATTCTCTTTGTTTTCTCTTGTGAGATCGCTTGAGCTTTCTTGGTGTTGCTAGACATTATTGTTAGGGAGATCTCTTGATCTAGAACCACGATCATTCTAACCTTGAGAGAGGTTGTTGGAGAACTTGTAAGTTCTCAGTTTTTCTAGCCCAGGTTAGGTTAGCAGTTTGTGCTAGGCCTTTGTGAAAGCGTACACGATTATGGCTGGGGGGTCTTTGCGAAATTTAGTAGGCTTGTTGGAGTTGTCCTTGTGAGGAGATTCAGTTAAGGCGGAGATGTTTTGCGAAACACCAAACCTCGGTTGATTCTACATTGCCTCAATGTTAGTGGATTTTATTTATGGTGTCAAGTGACATGGATGTAGGTATCGCGGTGCCGAACTAGGTAAGAATTCTTGGTGTGCTGACTGGTTTGCATTGCTTAGTACTTTTAAATAGTTTGTTTGAATTATATTGTGTTAACACTTCGGTGTAGGAAATAGTTAACATTCAGTCACTCGTCAGTAACCTTCCGATCGACTGACAGCTAACTGATCAATGACTGTTTTCATAACAGTAGGCTGTTTCAGTTGTATGTTGCCATAACTCAATTAGTTGATATTCCACAGGTTTCTCTTACAAAGTGTTAGTTTTAGCTTATTTTGATTTCTTTAGTTTTAGCATTCACTCTTTTAGATAGTTTGATCAAATTATTGTAGGATGAGTTATTTCGGTACTTAATAAGTAAATCAATCATTGTGGGAATGATACTTATTTCATCATTGTATTAATTGTATGACTTGCACACTTGCGATAGCAACAAGACCCTTGCTTAAAAAGACGGCTTATGAATTGTTTAAGAATAAGAAGTTTAATATTGCCTACTTTAATCCTTTTGGTTGTAAATATTTATCTTAGTCAATGGCAAGGAACGTTTCTATGTTTGATTTCCAAAATTGACGAAGATATATATGTTAAGACCCAAAACCAGAGCATGACCGGTACTGAATTAAACCGAGCATAGACGAGGCCTAAACTTGGCCCAATCTAATAATCCTAACCCAAAACTTGATCAAACCGACAAATTACCAAATTCAAGAAAATTTCAGCGTGACCTTTTCTAGAAACTCAATAGGAGGAGACCTCTATAATTAGCAATACCATACTTATCACTAATACACAAAATAAAAGAAAACAACTAGTATGAAAGACCACATAAGCCCAAAATATGACTAGTGGCTACCGGCAGCCATAACACCTTTTACAACAAAAAGACATTATTAATACAACATATAATAAGGTACAAGAGAAGTCCATGCCCCTCGAGGTCAACAGAGCGAAACATGACAAAAGATTTACAACTCCAGCGTCAATATGTCTCTATGTTCGGCACTGCTAGAGTCTAATCAACACCCACTAGCCTCAATGAGGTAAAGCAGCAGAATTTAAGGTATCTAATGCATTACCTAGGTGTTGTCGTGCTATCTATATGCAACAAATACAAATATAGATTAGATCAATTCAATTAAGTTCTGAATCGTTTCATACCGACTCAGCTCTTAGTTGTGAGATACGGTAATGTGAAACACAACGTCATACATCACTCTCAACACTATAAATATAGTGTATAGTGTATCTACGCAAGCAAGCAAATGTAATAATGTATGTGAATGCATTAAGAGTATAGGCATACAACGTAGGTGATCAAGTGAGACCACACCTCCAACTTGCATCACGTTGCTATGTGTATTACACAAGCATACATAAATAATACACTTAGATATCAAGATTACAAACAAGCTCGTTGCCTAATATATTTTGGGACCCACCGGTAATCCATCTCATTGTAGCTAAGTGCCTAGTATAGCCTGGGTCCAACTGGTAATCCATCTCGTCATATATAGCCTTGTGCCGAGCATACCTTGGGACCCTATAGCTGTCTATATATCCGGGTGCTGAGTATCTAATGTAAGCATCCATAATCTAATAGGTTCTGTAATAGTTTTAGATTCTAAATTGTCTCATATCAATCTAGCCCTATACAAGTAGATGTAATAAAATAGGTTTGCACACAATGAGCATGAATGCTATGTATCATGACTTGAATGCTATCACAATTATGCTCATATATTTTCGATATGTAAGCATTAACTTGTATATAATTATATATATAATTATGCAACCTAGCTAGGTTTTTAATATACTAACATGCGATGGTGGTAATAACAGTTTGTAAAAGGAAACATACTTTGTACAGGCACATGTAGCATGAAGGATCAATCACAACATGTACAGACAATGGCAAGGTATGCCGAAGTTTCCAAAGCAGATGTTACCTATATTGAAATCCTAATGATATAGCTAAAGAAACAAAGGCACGGTAACCCTCACCTATGGTCCAAGCAATTTCTCAGATTAATTGTCAACACACTACCTGGCTAAAGTTACTCGTATAACCTAATGCACATACGGGCATATTCAATAAACAAATACGCTAGTGGAAGCTAAACCCAATACTCGTAATAAAATGATAACCAAGTACAAATATAAAACCTAATAGCCACAAAGCGAATCACTCAAAGATTTCATCCTTTCAACCATTTATCAAAATCCGACCCACTACACAATTAATACTAAGGCCAACGAGTTTAAGAAGCTTACGGACGAAATGAGGCGATCCAATTCCAAACGACTTGAACCGGCAACAACTTGTCTATTTCCTATGAAATAATTACCTAGAACGAAATGAATCAATAATTCATCACTAGCATTTAGGTGTGCAATGCGCGTAATATAACTCACACATAAGACAAGGCCCACTTGCTTGCCAATTTGGGGAATGAATCAAGCCGCAAGTGAATGGGCCGGAAAGAAAAATCAAGCCAGTGCGAGGAACAATAACAACATCGAGCTAAAGAAAGAACCGTCATCGAGCTAATTGCACGCCGGCAGCCGAAAATCGAACAATCAATTTCACTACAGACAAATCAATTCCACTCCACAAGCTAAATTTTAACGAAATTGATAAAGGAAAAAGAATTACCAATATGAGGAGATGAATTTTGATTGGATACTACAGTCAGACGGCCGGCAGAGAGGTTCGACAAAAATCCTAATTTCTAACTTGCATGGTGAAGATTGACGGAAGCGTGACGGCATGACCGACGAGGAGGAAGATGAAGCCTTGAAGGCGAAGAAGAGATGCTCGTCGCCAGATGGGGCCATTCACATGCCGACAACGCGAGAAGATAGTTGCTATTGAGAGGAGGGGATGAGGGAAAGCCAAGAAATAAATAAACTGAGAAATAAGATTAGGGAAGAGGATATAAGATAAAAACATAAGGTAACATAGGCCTTGGACGTAGATTACCAGCAAGAGTTGGGGTGTTGCAGTATAATTCGCCTTCTTTAAAATTCGTCCTCGAATTTTCAAAATCTAAAATAGATGAACTTATGCCTCAAGAGTTAAGTAACCAGAGGTATTTTGCTTCCATTTCAACTTCTAACTCCCTTTTTGCTTCCTTGTGCGAGTGGTTGTTCCATAAAACCAAGACAAAAGATAACTCCCGTCTCCGTAATTGACATATCTAACAGTCTAAAATAGTCTCTCGAAGCTCCTCGTAAGTTAAGTCCTCATGAATCTATGCGACAATTGGCTCAATCTAGTGAGAGGGATCATGCAACTACCTTCAAAGCATCAATACATGAAACACTAGGTGCACACCTACTAGATTGGACGACAAAGCTAACCTATAAGCAACCTCTCCTATGCCTTCTAAGATCTCAAAGGAACCAATAAATCTCGGACTTAGCTTCCCTTTGTTTCCAAATTGAAGGATGTCTTTTATTAGAGAAACTCGCAAAAACACCACATAACCAATGGCAAAAGATGCCGCATGACGCTTAGGATTAGCATACGCCTTCTGCCTACTCTCAACTGTAGCAATTCACTCTCGGATGAGGTTAATCTTTTCAGTAGTGTCACGAATAATATTTGGCAAAAAGTTTATCAGCATAACGAGTTTCAAATCAACAAACTGGTGATTGACACTTCATACCGTACTCAAACGGTGCGATTTGAATGCTAGCATGAAAACTGTTATTATAAGCAAACTCCATCAGTGATAAGTGTTGATCCCAAGATTGTATTAACTCTAGTCCGAAAGGCATCACCAAAAATTCATATAATGTCTATATCTAGTTTTGAATGCTATCTTTGGCATGTCTTCACCCCTCACCTTCAACTAGTAGTACCCCTAGCAAAGATCGATTTTCGAGAAGCAACACGCTCCCTCAAACTGATCAAACAAATCGTCTATCTAACGTAAAGGATACCTATTTCAAATTGTCACATTGTTTAGTTGTCTATAGTGAATGCGCATCCTAAGGAGTCCATCCTTCTTTCGCACAAATAAGCGGGTGCACCCTAAGGAGATACGCTAGGGTGAATGAAACTCTTCCCCAAAAGATACTCAGCTGACTCTTCAATTTCTTTAACTCAGTAGGAACCTTACAATACTGGGACATAGAGATAGGCGTTGCACCAGGCATCAAGTCAATACAAAACTTAGCTTCCCTATCCGATGGCAGTTTCATAAGATCCTCTAGAAAGACCTCTGGAAAATCTCGTACAATTAGGATAGCATTAATTCCGCTCTTTGGACTACTTCGATCACACACCCACGCAAGATAAGAGCTATACCCTTTCCTCAACAATCATGGGCGTCCAACCAAGAGATCAAGTTATTAGAAGCTTGGAGTTGAACTCAGGCTCCACTTTTATTTTGAACGTCACAAATTTGTAAAAGCAATCTATTGAAGCATGATAAGAAGCAAACCAATCCGTTCCAAGGAGTATATCAAAATCCATCACGTCCAATATATCAAATTAGCCGGCATTTCGTGACCATCAACCTCAACCACACAAGCACTAAGCCCTGAATCCGCTCGGAACACATCATTCGACGTTGACATCATAAAAGAATTCACTAATAGTTTCGGAGAGGCATGAATTTGAGAGGCGAAGGCATGTAACACATAAGAGTGTATCGAACCCGAATCTAACAATGTGTTTGCTCTTTCACTAAGAATCATCACAATGCCTAAAATGTCAAAGCCATGAACTCCTAAGACCTATAACTTGATATAGAATCTAACCCATATGCTTACATAAAGCAGAAAGAAGCACATCAAGCATGTGATACAGAAAGCATTAATTTACAAAGCTCGAATGAAGATATATCAGTCACAACAACATTTGATGCCTGATCAGCCTTACGAGCTAAAGCCCACATTATAGCTACTGCCGGTTAAGTTACAGCAAGTGTACCAACAGATTGTGCCAAGGCAGATCATCCTCTATAAGCTCCACGACCACCACCAAACTTGATGACCTTGCTGAAATCCTCGAATAAGGCCACCTCACCCTCGTCCACCTCCATACGGAGCATGTTGACCTAAGGGCTGTGTAGAGATAGGAGCAGGTGTTGGAAGAGCCGGCGAGGCCAGGGTTCCTCTATTATGTTCTACTTGTACTGTAGCATTAGGACCCTTATACTTATGATGGCCTTCTAAACCACAGCTAAAGCAACCATTACGTGAGGGGGAACAGGGTACCAAATGATGACGTCCACAACCTCTGCAATATAGCTCTCCCTAAGTAGGCATCTAACGTTGAACCGGTCTCTTCCTTGTCTCTATCCCTGTCTTTAGCCATGTTTTCCCCTCTTTGAGGTAGCATGACTAGGTTGTCCACTTGTCCTTGGCCTCTTAAGTTCCATTTCATCACAAGCTATAAGTCTAGCCTCTACTTTAACAATAGCATCAAGCGTCTAAGCAACCATCTCTAAGGAAGAGCACAAATAGCTCAAAACAATTTACGGTTCAGTCCCTTTATAAAATGTCAAAATTTCTCCTTCTCGGTATTAAATAAGTGAGGCACATAGGGTATGCGTCTATTGACTCCTGAGTGTACTCTCTTATAGGTATGTTCCAACTGCCTTAAGCCCTCGGTATACTCAATCCTACTTCCCTCAAACTGGTGGGAAGGAGCGTGTCGAGAAACAACTCCTAAAACTCTATCCATGTCCTACACTCGCTGCTCTTGAACTCATCACTGTCTCAAACCAGACGTGGGCCAAGCCTTCCAATCAGTACACAACGAACTCTAACATCCTCTTAGGGGAGCAGTGTAACACATCCATATAGTTTGGTAAGGAATATTTGAGGATCCTCATAGTGTTCTCCTTAAAACTCAGGTTGATCCTGGTCCATAAACGTCTTAATAGATAATTCTTGAGGGACACTAACCGAACCTCTCAAGCACCTTGAGTATTGCCTGAAGTAGTCACCATCATCGGAGTCTGATGTCTCATAACAACAGTGCACTACCCTCGGGCACTGAGGGTCTCGTATAGTTGAAATTGTAGGTCCATTATTAGGTTGTTACCAAAGGTTGTTGTTTGAGCTAAAGTTGCTCACACTGATTGGAAATGATAAAACTTAAGAATGCATCTATGAGCCAATCGAATGCATGTGATTGTGATACTGTAAATCTACAAATAATAAAACTTACCGGATTGTGTTATGATGTGCTCTTTAGAATGGAAAAGTTATGCTTGAAAATGAAAAGTCAACTACACAACGTTAGTATGTATGATACACTAGAAGCAAATTTTTTGCTCGGTGATCAACTCATTTGGAAAGGAATTATCTAAAGCCAATGGGAAGGTAATGTGTATGTATATATATATATATATTTTTTATGAAAAGTTTGATAACAGAAACTTTTGCAACTAGTCAGCAAAAAACTAGTCAATTGTGGCATAGCAGACTCTGACATTGTAACATCAAAGCAATTGTAAAGAATTACAATAAGCTCGTCCCTAGTCTATCTAACATATCATACCGAATGAAAAGAGATTGTGATGCATTTGTGAAAGCCAAACAACTAAGGTCCTTATTCAAGCCAAAGCAAGATGTGACCTTCAACAAGTTACTTGAATTGCTTCAAAGGGACTCATTTGGACCTACTCAAAACACAATCATTGGAGGGAAATACTATTGACTCCTCATTGTTGATTGTTATTCAAGGTTTTGGATTATCTTCTTAGCTTTCAGGAATGAAGCATTAAAGATATTCTCTTCTTTATCAAAGAATACTCAAAATGAAGTTACTTTTTAATTATTGTAGAAACTGACTAATAACGATTTTGAAAACCAAAGTTTTGATAAATTAGTGATGCAAATTATTTTAACCATATCTTCTCGACAACTGAGCTCCTTAATAAAATGGTGCTGTTCAAAGGAACATTGAGTGCTAATTGATATGGTAAGGATCATGCTGTGTGATCTACATTTCCAAAAACTCTTTTGAGCAGAAGCTCTGTATACAGTTTGTCACATTATTAACCATGCCTTTATTAGACCCTTGCTTAAAAAGAGGTCTTATGAATCGTTTAAGCCTTTTAGTTGCAAATATTATATTTATCAATGGCAAGGAGAACGTTTGTAAGTTTGATTCTAAGATCGGCGAAGATATATGTCAAGACCCAAAAGAAAACCATGATCACCATTGAATTAAACTGAGCCCAGACCAGTCCTAAACTCGACCAAATCTAGTAAGCTCAACCCAAACGATCAAACTGACGAATTACCAAATTCAAGAAAATTTCAACATGCCTTTCACTAAAATCTCAACAAGAAGAGACATGTACAATTAGCAAGAACTATATTTATCACCAATTACCAAAACAAAAGAAAACAACCAGTACGAAAGACCACCCTAAATATGACTAGTGACTACTGGTACCTATACCACCTTTTACAACAAGACGACAATATCAATACTACATACAATAAGCTACAAGAAAAGTCCATGCCCCTCGAGGTCAACAGAGCTAACTTCATAATTTAATTTTTATGACAATACCCTCAGCACGTCTCTCTGTTTAGCTGTACTAGGCCTAATTGGTGGCCACTAGTCTTTGACTTATCTAGGAGATGCCAAAAAGTATAAAAGAGAGTGAGCCTAATCTTAGTGAGGTAAAGTAGCAGAATGCTCAATTTAAAGTAACAAATGCATTGCGTAGGTATTATAATACTATCTAAATATAACATATGCAAAGATAGATCAGATCAATTCTACTAAATCCTGAATCATTCAATACCGACTTAGTTCTTAGCAATGAGATACGGTAATGTGAAACATAATGTCATGCATCACTCAAGGCTATAAATATATACGTATGTATAGTGTATCCAAGCAAACAAGCATACGCAATAATGTACGCGTATGCATCAATAGTAGCAGTCATACAATGTAGGTGATCGAGTGAGAGCACATCTTTAACTCGCATCACGCTGCTATGTATATCATCCAAGCATACATATATAATACCTTTATATATCAAGATCACAAGCAAGCTCTATGCCCATTATATTCTGGACCCACTAGCAATCCATCTCATTGTAGCTCGGCACCCTTTATACCCTATGGCCCATAGGGAAGCCATAATCATAGCTTGGTGCAAATACTAACGTAGGACCTGCCTGCTACTATATATCTTGGTGCTAGGTATGACCTTGACCCACCGGATCAACCAGTAGCTCCCGGAGCCCAGTATGTCTTAAGACCCACCAGCATAAAGTATCTTATGCAAGCATCCATAGTATAATAGGTTCCAAAAATAGTTGTAAGGTTCTGTATTGTCCTATACCAATCCAACCCTTTATAAATAAATGTGATAAAATAGGTTTGCTCAAAATAAACATCCATGCTATGCCTCATGCCTTCAATGCTATCATAATTATACTCATGCATATTTGAAATTTAAGTATTGACATGTATATCAACTATATCTATAATTATGCAACCTAAGTTTATAATATACATAATGTAAATGTAAACATACTTTGTAAAGGCACATGTAGCACGAAGGATCAATCACAATATGTGTAGACAATGGCAAGGGATGCTGGAGTTTCCAAAGCAGATGTTATCTATACTGAAATCCTAATGATATAGCTAAAGAAACAAAAGTACGGTAACCCTCACCTATGGTCCAAGCAATTTCTCAGATCAATTGTCAACTCTAAGCCGCATTACCTGGCTCAAGTTACTTGTATAATCTAACGCACATACAGGAACATTCAATAAACAAATACGCTAAGCAGAAGCTATACCCAATACTCGTAATAAAATGATAATTAAGTATAAGTATTAAACCTAGTAGCCACAAGGTGAACCACTCAAAGATTTCATCCTTTCAACCATTCATCAAAATCCGATCCACTACACAACTAATACTAAGGCAAATGAGTTCAAGAAGCTAACTAACGAAACGGGACGATCGAATTCCAAAACAACTTGAACCGGCAACAACCTATCTATTCTAATCCAATGATTACCTAGAACGAAACTAATTAATAATTCATCTAGTAGTAGCTTTTACGTGCACAATGAGTGTAATATAACTCATCCACAAGACGAGGCCCTCTTGCTTGCTGGATTTTAGTAATGAATAATGGTGATTGGAAAGGGTATCGGTCGGAAAGAAAAATCAAGCCACTGCGAGGAAAAATAGCAACATTGAGCTAAAGAAAGAACCGCCGTTGAGCCAATTGCATGACGATAGCCAAAAATAAAAAATCAGTTTCACTGCCGGCAACGCACACTCCCGAATCTAAAATTGAACCAAACTGACAAAGAAAAAGAATTACCAAAATGATGAGATAAGATTAGGTAAGAAGATATAAGATAACATAAGGTAACATAGTCATTGGACTTAGCCCAACAGCAAGGGTTGGCTTATTACAATATATGTCTTGGTATATAGTTTCAACAAGAAAACTTTATGTATGAGGGAGTCCGTTCATATTTTTTTGTGGCTAACTCTGTGCCAAGAAGGGTTGACAATGTGTATATATGTAGTGATGATGACAATCATTAGAATGGAGAAAAAGCCATCAATGTAACAACTCTAGATCAGTGCGCAAACATTTCAGACACAGTCATTATTCAATCAACTGTTTTTCAACAGAAAGATGACCCTACTGTATAGCCGACTGAACCAATTTAGTAAGGAACAAATTTTAGTCACCACAACAATTTAAATATCGTTCTAGTCACCCACAAGATAACGTTATAGGTAATGTAAACCAAAGGGTATAAATAAGATCATAATTGAGAGATAACTTATATGAACATTCCGTTTTTGTATCTCCAATTGAATCCTTCAATATTGATGATGTTTTAATGGAATTTACTGGAATATGGCTATGCAAAAAGGGCTGAAGCAGTTTGAAAAGAATTGTGTTTCGAATCTTATTCCTAAAACATGAGATAAATCTCTTATACATACCAAGTGGGTGTTTCGCCACAAGATGGAGGAAAATGGTAACATTGTTAGAAGTAAATCTAAATTAATTGCTAAAAGCTATTGTCAGAAGAAGGTATTGATTTTGATGAAACGCATGCTCTTGCAACTCGTTTGAAAGCTAATGAAACCTTGTACATTTTATGAATCAGATAAGGATATTGGTTAAATGCTCTCCAAAGCAATGATTCGGTTACTTCTCTACTAAATTGCTATCTGACTTGATATTCAATATAGTGTTTGTTTATCCACTCGCTTTTAGAGTGCAACTATAGAATGTCAGTTGGTTTGTGTCTAGAGATTTTTTAGGTATCTTACATATACTAAGGTACTAGGGTTATTTTACGCAAAAGGTCATGCATTTGATATATTGCATAGGTGGATGCCAAATTTGTGTGATGCGAACTTGATAGAAAAGGTACTTCATGTGAATTTATAGTGGATGCTTAATTTCATTATATTCAAAAAAACAATCATACATTGCTTTATCAACTATGAAAATAAAATATGTTGTAGAAGGTAGTTGTTGTACACATGTATTATGTATTAAACACCAACTTCTTGGTCCTAGTTACAAATTGCATAATGTGTCAAACTATTAAGATAATAGACTTGGCATAGTTTTATACATGAGCATATTGCTTGTAATGACATTATTGAATCTGAAAATCAACTTGCGGATATTATTACTAATCTCGTTTCATTTTTGCAAATTTGCTATGAGTTTAATTTATGCTTTTTGTTTTGTTTGATTTCAAAATGATTTTAAAATACTTTACTTACTATATTTGTTTAAAATTTTTTTGTTTTTATAGATTATGTCCTTAGAGCAGTAGAGTGATAACTACAACACTTACTTATCAAGTGTCCTTTTCTTGTTAAGAGTTTCGATTCTCTACAAATTTCATTACATAAGTTTAAGCTCTACTTAACGATCCAGTTCTTTAGTTTATTTTCTCTTCATCGAAAGCAACAAACCCCAACTACTGTATAGGCTCTTCTCCCGCCGTCGAACCAAACCCGTTTTATTACAGAACTGCTATACTATCGCTCTTGCAAAAAGTCTTCAATTTTCTGCTTGATCAGCAATGCTTAGGGAAGGATCAACCTTTGTTGATGAGAGATTCATTGAGAAAAAGGCCATCTACCACAAGCATCGTTCAATTTCAATGCTTCTCTTGACAAGATCAACAATGATGATTTTGCTTATACCGGATTAGATGTTCATGATATATTCTAGTTCTAATCATAGGAATTTCTGAATGAATGCTAGGAGCTCTACTTTAAAGATGTTGTTTAGCTCTTTTTGCCAATCTTCAACCCGACATATTTTTCTGAATTTTCTACCATGGTGTATGGTATTGAGATGTACATTAACCCTAAGAACTTGTCTTTATTGTTGAATGTGCCATATTATGGTTTGAGATGTTACACATGAGCTAGATTGATCATTTGAAAAAGGAACTAGATAAGAACTATGTGATACAAGAAGAATTTCAATCCACAGCTCATCTGCACTTACTGCGACATTTGCTTCTTCATATCATTAGTCGTGTATTCGTGCCTAGGAAAGGAGCCACAATGATATTTGAAGCTTTGACTCATATGTGCTTTGTAGATTTATGGAGCGCATACCCCTCTTGGCAAAAACATGTGCCACTACAAGAGAAGAGGACATCAGCGACCACAACATTTGGTCACTAACAACAAAACTAGGTCGCCAAAGGTTTTAGCGGCTGGCAAAAATCGTCGCTAAGCCAGCAGCTCTAGACAGGTCACTGAAGCCTTTAGCGACCACTAACAGCTCTAAGTCGCTAATTTTGCGCACGACAGCTACTCCATCGAGAGAGTCGCTACTCCTAATTCCCTGATCGCTGAAAGATATATGCTGAGGGGACACCAGCGACTATCACAGAGATGGTGGCTGATGCGACACCAGTGACTCTCCCTTAGTTGGTCGCTGATTCCTTATCAGCAACCAGTGGACGGTGGATGCTGACCTGTCAGCAACCAGCGTAAGTCTATCGCTAATATCACATCTCCGACGAAAGAGCTTTGGCCGCTTTTGTGAGATCAGCGACCATCTTCTACCGGTCGCTCCGGTTATATCCTGGCCGCTTATCAGCGACCAACAGCCATCTATCACTGATGTGTTAGCAATGACAAGTTTCTGTTGGTCGCAAGTTTATTTTTTGTATTAATTTTTATTACTATTATGTTGAAAAATATTAATTCAATACTAAATATTATCAAAACTAAAATTGCATTCAACAAATACAAAATATAGTCAATATTAAATAAAATTTAAAATATATTATTATTTTCATACAACAAATGCAAATTTTATAGAAGATATTACATTATATTATTCTAATATAATAAAAAACCATATCTAACCCTTCCCTCAAATAAGAGTTAATGATCAGCTACTATTCATACCTACTAATTATATACCACAATGTCGAAGACTAATCAAACAATCAAGCTTTTCAATTCTAACTTTTCCCACATCAAGCAATCAAGATCATGTAATTACAAGTTAATTTAAATCGCCTACACTTAACAATTTCAATAAATCCAACTTACTTTCTTTTACTTACTAGCGGTTACTGGTAGATGGGGAGAGAAGAGTCGGGGATAGGAGCCGGAGCAGAGCTAGGGCCGGAGGGAGCCGGAGCGCAGCCGGTGAATGGTGCAGTGAGGGAGCCGGATCGGGGCAAGAGTGCGGCGAGGGAGCCCAAAAAAGCAAGCTTGAGCTGGAGCAGTGTAGAGAGGAAGGACCTTGAGTTCAGCTGTAGATGAAGTAGATGGGCAAAGTTAGAGCCCGAGGAGGATCGAGCTCCTGAGGAGCGTTTCAAACTCGCTAACAGGCGAGCTCGTTCTAGCGCTTGAGCTACTAATAAGGCTATCAGCGACTATCACGACAGATGGTTGCTGATGTGACAAAAATAGTGACCCAAAAAATGACGGTCATTGATGTATAAAGAAATAGCGACCCGAACTATATAACTTAGCTAATGTAGAACCCAATCGCAACCGGCATCACATAGCGTTCGCGGATTATTAACGTTTCAAAATCGAGTTGAGCTCGTTCACACGCTCGGTTTATTCGTAAGACCATCCACGATTACCACGAGGAGCAATCGTAGATGTTGAAACTAAGGGCGCCCCAGAGGCTTCGTGGTTGTTGTTTGTCAGCTTCTAGGCGAGTTCATTCACGCACTCAGATTAGCATCAAAACATTCAGCGACTATGATTCTACAGAGTCGCTGATGTTCACAACATCTGCAATCGTAGTACACGGTGGCTGTAGATGTGCTAAGGCAGTAGCGACTAGCTTGTGTTCTCTGTCGGTAATATACCAGAAATAGGGACCAGCTGAATTTTAGTCCCTATTACTTAAAAATTAAAAATTATTTATAAAAAATGTTAATGAATAAAATATAAATTGTTGGATGAGACTTTTACTTTTTATATATATTGTTGGAAAAGTTTTAAATCATTTGAATGATGTTTTCTTTTCCATCACAATAAATAATTAAAAAACGTATATGATTTAACAAATTATACGGTTTGAAATTACAGAATTGATTTATATCCAAATTTGATAAAATTTTGTGAGGACAATATTATTGTAGTATTAAATATATCCAACGGTTTAGATAATTTATTTAAAATGTAAAATTAGATTATCGGGATAACTAATATAATGAAAGAGTATAAGTACCATATTCATAAACAAACTAATCTTCATGTTGGTAACTCATTTACTTAATTTACACAATTACAAGAATAACATCGACATGTATACCGTTCAAAATATTATCTACTACAATATTATTGTTCACACAAATTTTCATCAAATTTGGATCTATGTTATGACTTTGATTTATGATAACATTATTGTTAAATCGCACACATCTATTAATTATTTATTGTGATTGTGGTTAAAATATTATACAAATAATCAAAAATTTTGTCATTATGAAACATATAAAATATAAATCACATCTAACAATTTAAATTTTATTAAACAAATTATTATTAGTTGATTTTGAATTTTTATTTTTTACTGTACTAGGGACCAGCTAGCATTGATCCCTAATACATCTACATTAAGGACCAATTTCTACAGCCGAGTCACTATTCCTCACGTTAACATCGACCAGTAAAACAACCGGTCACTATAGCTTAGAGCAGCAGCGACCGTCATCTTTAGCGGTCACTGTTACCCTAAGCACTAGCGACCGGCAAAATGCTGGTCGCTGATACTCCATATAACAGTGAGTAGGTCCACGATGGTCGCTATTGATTATATGTATTAGCAACTAGTACTATAAGCAGTCAGTATTACCTAAAGTAGTAGCGATGGTGGTGTTTGTTGGTTGCTGATTAGCCTTAATAGCGACGTGTTGTAGCAGTCAGCTGATTAGCTGGTCGCTAATTACCTCTTTTTTTGTAGTGTGCTGACACATTATGAGTGTCGTTCAAGGTAAAAACAAATGTTTTTTTATTATCGCATTGTCGTTGAAATTTACCGCACGAAAGGTGTTACTTTGAAAAAGTACAATGACCCTATGCATAGCAATTTGTGCATTTTGGACATGAAATTCATCAAATGATTGTATGGAGCCAATAAGGAGATTGATGAGTTTTTAGATGAGTCGCTACAAGAAGAAGCTCCATCAGTCAAATAACAACTAGAGAATCTAGAAGTTCCTTTACAGTAAGAAACCACCACTTTGGAGCGCTCATTCCGATGAACTAGAGATTGTATCAAGTATGTTGGTGGAACCTGCAAGATCAACTCAAGAGGGGAAGGGTAAATTGAGTTGATTTCTAAAAAATTTTAGATATAAAAGTTCCTACAGATAACAGAGAAGTACTCCACTATGCCTAGGATGATTCCTGCAAGACAATTGTTAGTGATTCCAGTGACATTTCAAAGCATAAAGAAGTTCAAGCAAATATCAAGCAGAGTAACATAAGGTTTTCGTGGTTCGGTAAACTTCTTTACCGACATCCATGGCAACTCTTTTCAAGAGTGAAAATCCACTAATTTTTTAAACAGCTACAATTACAAAGGCAATGTGCTTAACCAAGCACCCTTCCCTCAACAGGTTCTTTACTCGAGATTATTGTGTCACTATTTTTCTCTACTCTACTCTCTACCCTATTTTATGCCCTGTTCTTCTACTTATACACTTCTGTTTTGAAGGTCTTGCAGTTTGGATTTGAGCCATTTGAAATCTTACCGTTGGTGTATACTCTGCCGCTATAGTCTCATCCCTTGTTCCAGTTTCTGCACCGTCTTATTTTGTGAGCTTCATTGATTGAGGTGATGGTAAGCTTGGTAGATCTTTGGTTAGATCATTTCCATACATTTAATTTTATTCAGCTGGGGTGAGATTTTATTTTTCGTCAGTAATGAATGCTCTTAGTGTGAACTTTGAGTCTGCCGCTCGTTCATCTACCCACTTATTCCTACTAACAAAAAAACTTCTCACAATTTGAATTTCATGCTGTGAATTTGTTGATCGGCTTGGTGTTAATCCCTCTGGTTGGGGGAGCTAACATGAAGTTATTGTTTGCTTAGCCTTGTATCAATCTCCATGCTTGAACTTATTCTTCAATGGTGTGTGGCTAAAAGTAGTTCAATTTTGTGATGCAATATTGTGACAAGATAGTGAATACTTGTCAATATCTCATGATTAAATCTGTAATTTTTTCTTCGACAAAAATCAAGATATGAATGTTAAAGGCATATATACATTCAGCGAGACGTGATTCTAATAGCTACTTTGCATTGTCTTCTCTGTCTTCTCTTATTGTGATTCCTCGTAACTCTTGCTATGAAGTTGTAGCTAGTATGCTCCCAAGTGAACATTCAAAATTAGGCTTCAAATGGATGAGTTGAGTAATCCCCATCTAGAAACTTATTTCGATAGTGTCTGAATTTTACAGCTCATTGTTTTTAGAGTTCTTTTCCAATCTTCCACGATTTTTCTAAACTTGTGTTGATCGTGATTTAGTTAGCTATTAGATTAATCGTGTAGTGTACATGTTGCTCTATCTCTGATAAGATGTTATGGCTCAAATGTATTCTGCGTCATCTTTGAAATCGTCTCTAAAACGTGAAAGATAATCACAATCTCTCGGATTCTTCTCTTGTTGGTGAACAGCAGCAAGATAGTTGGCTATTGAGTCCTCTATTTTTCTCTTTTACAAGTTCAATGCTTTGTTTTGATGCCCGAGTAAATATGCTCACACTGTTTCCATAGTCAATTTCTCAGCCTTATTCCCAATGAGGAACACTGCATACATGTTGCTGGTATTAGTCTGCTATTTATATGATGGTTCTTCCTTGTGAAAATCTGCATAACTTATAAGCTATAATTCTTCAAATCATCAAAACCTCTTGGGAGTTCCAACAAGCTCCCCACTTTTAATGATGACAAAATTATTAAGAATTATTAGTTTAAATTCTAATTATTCTCAAAACCAATGCTTTAAACATAAGATAGCTTCCTTTTGATGTAATGATTAGTTTAAGTTAGGAAATAACTTGTTACCATCGTGAATATAAATTTCACTGAGTTCTTTTGAAAATTTCTCCGTTTCACATAGTGCACATCTTTTCAAGTATGTTTTAAGTAGTAATACTCTTCATTTACTTCTCCTTATTAAATGCACACATCACTTGGACAATTCCTTTTTTGTAAACATATTAGATTACCTGCAACCAATAATTCTTCTATTTCTCCACCTTTTATTATCACAAAAAGAGTGCAAGCAAATTATGTAATACTAATAGTCATGAAGCATGTTGTAATTTAGAATCACTTCCACTAAATCTTGAAAATTTACCTTGTGATTTTTTGTTATTATTACCATTAAAGCAGTATTATCTGAATGGCTAGATCTGTATTTTGAATAGATCTTGATAGTTAGGAGTTGCTTTTTATTACTTTGTTTCATATGCACTTCAGATGCATGTTCTGTCAGACTTACAGTCATATATTCATTTGCAATGTATATTGCGGAGGCGGTTAACTTTTCCATTGGTGCAACCATTTCTCTTCTCTTGTTGATTTCTAAATCAATAGATTATAACTTTCTAGATAGAAAGTTAGCTGAATCACATGTAGCAAGTATTAGCAGGGATTTATGAAATAAAATTTCAAAGGGAATTCTCAACACCATTTAAAATATTAGATAGATTCATGATTTATAGCTATTCCAAGCATAATCTAATCTAGCAACAATTGTATACCAGAAAGAGCATATTGAGAACTTTATAAATCATCAAAACCAATTCGGTAAGATATGCACAAGAAGACCCCACAAACTCACACGATTGTTTAGCATATGAATATAGTAATTTGCTTAAGTTACGTTGCATCTATAGCTAAGAAGAGAATTTAATCAAACCTAGCTCATAATAATGGTATTAGTTGTAAGAGGTAATTTGATATTTCAATTGACCTCTTTTGCATGGACTCGTTTGATTGCAAGATGGATGTACTTCCACTAAGTTCTATAAATTATTCTACAGCTTCTTCTTGCATAGAATGATACTTTGTTAGTAGTAAGAAGAGCGGTGCATGTCTATCTTGTAGTGCATCATAGATCTTGCACAAAATTGAAGTTCTCAAAGAAAAATATGCTTTTCTATAAATCATAATTCATGTTGTCAGGAACTAAAGACTTCTCCCCTTAGTAAGTGCCATCTTTCGCAAGGACTTCTCCTTCTTTATTGCTAATACATTTAGCAACTTTTCACTTTAATGGAGGACCTGCATATAATAAGTTAATATAGAAGCTTTCCATTAAGATGTTAACTTTTAGTAGCATGTTTATCTTTAAGTTTAGGTGAGGATCTCTTTCCAGTAGTTGTTGGCAGTGATAATGTCTGCTCCCCCTTGGCATATGCTCACCTCCTTAGTAGTTTTTCCTAGCTATTTTGCTCTTGTATTGGTTAACTGAAATCTACAAAACATATATTAGTCCACAATACTTCATTTGAAACAATTAGTGGATATTCTTTAGAGCACATATGTTGGAATTATAACGATAATTTTGATGATAACAAATAATTAAGAATTATGATTTATATTAGACTAATAATCTGAAAACAAGTTCTGCAGGATTAGACAAACAAAAATCATTTCATTTACAGCAGATAAAAATAGCCATTATACAGCCAACTGCTATCCTAACAGCATTCGGGACAGAGGATGCCACAGCCACATCACAGTTAGCTGCTCAACTACTGAAGCGGGACAGGGGACAACATACGGGATAGAGGATGCCACAGCCACATTACAGTCAGCTGTTAGACTACTGAAGCATAAGAAGATTTCTCTGTTTCGAAACAGACCCTTGTGTTCAACGGCAACGAAATTTTCCTTGCTTAAAAAAATCACCTGCACTCACAATGGACTGAAGCACTTCAAACAAAAGATCTACAAGAGCTTTTCACAGAAAAGGAAAGCTCAATAATCAAGGGAAGAAAGCACATTACACAAGTCAAAGTCTTTGTTCAAGTCAAGCAGTCAACCTACATTGCATTTATTATGGACAAGCCATATCAACTCATCAGCTCACCGAGTCTCAGACAAAAGCTTAGCTAAATTAAGCTTTCAACCGTTGGCAGCAAATTCAAACTTCTACAACGCATTTAATGCAACGAAGACCTTGCACAAAGACAGCCGAAAGAAGGTTGGAAGCGATTGATTAACCACTGGACAAAACCGACTCCTCTCTGACGTGAAGAACCACCTGTGAAAGAGAGCGCCAACAGCAACGTTCTTCAACGGCACCTGCACACGGAAGAAACTCTATAAGAAGGGAGTCACAGCAACGAAGAAAAGTGGAGTGAGAGAACATAAGAAAACAGAAGTAGAGAGAACCCAAGCAAAACAGAGATATACAAGAACTCTACCACTCTATACAAAAATATCCTTCTGCTGGTCACGAACTCTACTACTCCACACAAACAAATCTTGCTGCCAATCATACTGAAAAAATCTCTCTCAGCAACCTCTCCGATCATCTCATCTGAATCACATCACGAACACTTAACATTCATGAGATAGATCCTGTGCTCAATCTTGGTTTATTTTTTTGTAACCTCTTACTGACATTGTAAAGGTGGTGCTGCAGGCACCGGTAAAGGAAGCTCAGGTAGAGCTTGGTGTAAGCTCTTACACCTTGTAATAGAGCTAGCAAATCAGCCAGGGTGACAGGCGTGTCCAGTAGGCTGTTAGGGGTTGTCTTGGCGAAGAAATCCGGTAGAGTAAGTGTGCTTGGTGAAGCACTTTGCTCTAAGTGTATTTGTAGCTTATTAAAGGTTTAATGAAGCTTTGGCTCTGGTGATAGAGCGACCGTGGATGTTGGCAAAAGGGTTTTGCCGAACCACGTTAAATACCCTGAGTACTACTCCTTGTCACTTATATCAATAAACACTCTAACTCTCTCTGTCTGAAGGTCACAGCATTGACACAGCTGGCTGTAAGATTGCTGCCAGTAGGATAACCAAACTTGACGAAAATTTTTATTGACTAACTCAATTCACCCCTCCCCTCTTGAGTTAATCTTACAGGAAAACCTAACAACATAGATGTTAAAATTCAGAGTATTGTTGATGTATAGTGATTCCTACATAAGATGAAGTTAGAATAGAGGCATTTCAAGCAATTTTCTGCATCAAGCATTCTACCAGTAAACATCCTCTATCCACATTCTCTTCTTCAATATGTGTTCAATTATAAACCTTTTCTTAGTAACATAGAATTTGACAGTCAATATCTTCCATATAAAAGTCATTCATTAGTAAAAGCAAATCCATCAAAATCAATTTTCATTTTTGTTTCGATAAACATCAGTACCTTAGCATTAAGTATCAATAGGTAGCATGGGTGACCAATAAATTGTAAGTTAACAAAAATGAATTAATCGTATCTTAGGATAGCTTCTAGGTTACTGTCTTACTAGAGCTTTATCTTTGGATAGCTTATTCTATTCTTGCTCACAACTTATATCTTGCAATTTTGGGAACATGGTGAATGTCTTTCCTCTCACCTTGTGCTCATCTTTTATTGTATTGGTTGCATTCATAGCTTATTCTATTCTTGCTCACAACTTATATCTTGCAATTTTGGGAACATGGTGAATGTCTTTCCTCTCACCTTGTGCTCATCTTTTATTGTATTGGTTGCATTCATAGCTTATTCTATTCTTGCTCACAACTTATATCTTGCAATTTTGGGAACATGGTGAATGTCTTTCCTCTCACCTTGTGCTCATCTTTTATTGTATTGGTTGCATTCAACTTTACTCCTCTGTAACTTATGAAGAGCACCTTGCAACTTAATTTTTAAAGCGTTTTCAGTAGGAAATTGCTAGAGCTTCATAAAATTCATAAGATTTTAGCATTATCTTTAGAATGACATTATTAATATTAAGATTGGATTTTCAACTAAGTTACGAAGCTTAGTTTGCATAACACATTCAAACTGAAGAAGGGACTACAAGATTAGCTTCATAGATTGAGTTCTATACATGGTAGATAAAACAGAATGCATTAATGAATCAAAGTTTCAGCAAAAATATTTTCAATGATACTTTCAAAGACTAACAGTATGATTTAACAATTTTCAATGATAACATTAAACTTGCTATTTGGCGAAGAAACGAAAATATTTTCGGTGCACCATTTTTGTTAGTAAGAAAGAAAAACCAACAAGATCACAAGTAACCATCAATCATCACAAGGCAATAGTGCCTACTTTCCAATCTTGCAACTCTAGATGGATCAAGTAGGTTCATATTGTTGGAATGGATTGCATTAAATCAATGAACAACTTGGTAATTTACCTCTCATGCAAGCGTCACAAAGGTTTCAAGGTTGATCTTCAATTCACTTTGACCTTTGACTAAATTAAATCTTGAAAGCATGGAATGGTTTGTTTCATTGTAGTATCTAAATCTCTAGCCTTACAACAGCTTACTTTCCTGTTGGCTTTCAACTGAATAGATTTTATAATTAGGAGATCATCAATATATGATAAATATATGTTACCTTTCCTCTTGTAGTGAACTATTTCTATTCTATTCAATTTCATTGATAATTATTCAGATTCTACTCAAACAATAAATCAATCATCAGTAGTACTACCACGTGCTTTACTTTGTTTTGTTCATATTTCTCCTGCAATGGTTACTAGCATATATACACCAGCCAGAAGTTTTAAAACATCATGCATACTCACATTAAATATTCATCAAAAGAAAATTTCTTCGCCCAAGATTCATATGTTAGTTATTTCGTAACTCTATGTGATATCATAATTCACATAGAACATAATACGAAGATCTAGAAACTCAATGATTTTTACATAACTTAAATAAGAGAAACATACCTTGGTCCATAACGCTTATCTTCAATCAATTGTTTGCCTTTAGAAAACTTGATTTCTCCCTCTTGATCTTTACTTGATTCTAAAGCAATACTTAGTGATGGAATAGATAACAAAGCTTTAGATGTTAATTGAGATAGAAAGAGGACCAAGAATTCATTTAGGAATGTATTTATAACCCACAACCATCATAGTTGGTAGTTGCTATAACTTCTCTTAAGTGGGGAGTTATTGTAACTTCTCACTATATGGAGTTATTATAACTTCCCACATAATGGGTAGTTTTAATAAAACCAATAAAATTTTATCATTATACATTAAACCAAACATTATACACGAGCCACATCCAACATCATACCATTTCAATAGCATAGATGGATTGCAATCAGTTTCATAATGACTGAACCCATTTTATTAAAGTGCCTTTGCATCAAATGCCCAAAACTTTTCAGTTTTGCAAAAAAAATCTTGGTAAATCAATGTTCATTAAACATCATGTAGCAAATATTTAATAAATTTATTCGTGATAGATTCATTTCCCATATATCAGTTATGATAGCTGATCATGCATCCAAAATTCAATTCTTAGATATTTACAAGCATGTATTTCATAGAAGAAAATAAATGATCAAACTTCAGCAAAAGTCTCAACATTAATTTTATCAATGAGTTTCGTTTGTAGTTAAAAGCTAAAACTATCAAAGTCTTGGCAATAATTAAAATCATTACATGATTGAATTGCTTACCTCATCGTTGAAGATTTTATGCAATAGGAACTTACCTTTTCGACACCCAAATTTCTTGGGTTCTAGAGTGCTGTTGATCTTAGGAGTTCCTTTTCGAATCCATATCTTTTTAACTTTACTTTTATTCTTTTTGTAGTTCGAAAGTCCAATCACATGTACTTGTCCATTATAGTGGTTGCATGTAAACGAGAAGGATAATGAACTAGCATTTGTTCTGCATGAAAATTTCTCCGATCCAAACTTCATTTCTGAGTGACCTTGTTCTTTGACAAGACTACCTAGATAAGCCTCAAAGTTTGTGTTGCCAGCGGTTTGTTCTTTAATAGATCTGTTCTTTAACAGATCTCATTCTATTTTCATTTCTTTTGTACCAATAAGAGCTTACCTTGTGGCCTTTTCTATCACATTGAAAGTACTTAGTAGTAGAAGAAACACCTTGCAAAATAGTAGATTGGTTAGCAACTGTTTTAGTATAGGATTGGCACTTCACCATTTTCGCAAAATAGTTGCTATTGTTGTGATGCACGTGGCTATTACCTTTCTTTTCGAATTGAGACCTTCTTATGCCAAACAGCATCAAGTTTGTCTTTACCTTTTGCTAGTTTGGCAAAGGAAGCATGCAATTCGCTTTTCTTTAATGATGGGCTTTGTACTTTGTACTACAAAGTGTTATTCTCATTTTTCAGCTCAATGTTCTCGTTGTGCATGATGTTGATTTGCTCAATGTTCTCATTGGCAAAGGTCCAACATCTTGTATGGGAGACCTTTTTGTATTTCATCATTCAAAGCATTGTTTTGTTCATTCTCTACTAGTTTCCTCCATTCTTCCTCTACCCATTTCACCCACACCTCCAAAAGGGCCAAGCCTAAACCAACCCAACACCTACTTATCCATCTAGACTAACTGGCTGATATTTTGTATGTTGTTTTTTATCGTGGATACTTGAATTCTTGGATGTTGTGTTTACTATTTTGAACTTCCAATTGCTGTATTTGTGTTTTTAAACTTACGTTTGTTGCATTTGTGTTCTATGTCTTGTGTTGCTTACCTTATCTAGGTAGCTTGAAACAACTTGGTTTGTGCCTTGGCATATTATAGTGTCTTTCATATTGTAACGTCTTGACTTATTGTAACATCTTACCTTATCAGATGAGGGTTACCGTGCCTTTATTTTTCTTGTGATATCGTTAAGCCTTTCGGCACAGGTAACATCCATTTAGAACCTCGGTATATTTGCCACCTTTTATGTATTGATTAAATTATCCCTCATGCTATATTATGTATATTGTGTGAAGCATGCTTGTATAAGATCCATGATGACCTAATTTAGAAAGCATGTCACAATTAAAGCCTTAGCTCTTATCCCTATTAATATTATCAACATCATCACATCGTCTGTCTTTTCTGGCAAGAGACCTCATGGAAGTCTTTTTTTAGTTTTCTTCGGAAAAGTATGATGCGCACTTTGCATGCACTTGCTTTGTTCTACTTCCACGATTTTTACTCTACTAGCAATTATGATCCCCTATCACGTCGTTTCGCATCTCTCATTATTTCACATTGCTAGAGGACTCTCTTTACTTTCCTATCTCATTTTCTGATGTTCAATTCTTTACACCATCACATACTCGTCGATTTAACTCATTTGTCTAGTCTATTCATACCATTTCTTCTTTGACGACTCAAAATGTGGCTCACGAGGATTCTCCAAATTCACTGATTCTGTTGTGCACAACCTTCTACACTGCTTATATCTCCACCACCATCTACTCGCAAGTTACAACAAACTCACCAACACCATAATGTTCAGGCATGTTGAATAAGTTTAGTTTTGACCACCCTCACCTCCTATTCTCACAATTTCATTCCTTCTACTATTTATACCACTCGGGGACCTAATTTTTTCCAAGATGCTATTCAATATCATGAGAGGCAATAGCAAAGTAGTTTAAAACATTTCCGTAGATAGAAAGTTGAAATGTAGTTCATTACCAGAGAGTGGAGCCTATTAGTTGCAAGTAGATTTTTATGGTTAAATATTAACTCCACAGATCCATTAAACGACATAGGGCTCATATAACAGCAAAAGATTTTACTCAAGAGATTAAGATAGATTATAATGAAACATTTGCTCATATACGTACTCTACTAGCTGTCGTTGTTGTAGGTTAGTGGCCACTCTATTAGATGGATGTGAAGAAAGCTTTCATATAGCATACATTATCTAAGGTTATTCATATTCAGCCACCTCTTTATTTGTGCAGTCCTCGCTACAATGATAGATACTTCTGTTGTTATAAGCAAGTGATATGATTAAGTGAAGAGATGACAAAGGTGGAATTGCGTTAACTCAAAAGCATTTTTATTAATAGTTTCAAATAAATGATCTTGGTTACTTAATCTAATTTTTTTGTATGGACTAGAGATTGCACAAAGAGGTAGAGGGATTCTTATTTCTTAACAAACAATACTCTAGACATTATAGCTTCCATAGACTTACCGATAGTTGGACCGTTGTTACTCCATGGAGCTTCGTCCCATAGAAGAGTGAGCCCAAGTTCTCTATAAATATAATCTCAAAACTATTGATTAGCAATATTAACTAAATCTCTTTCATACCTACGAAGGAATAATATCTCTCTGGTTTTTTTTATGTAACATGGGCTACCTGCCTTGAAATGAAACTGCTTACTTGCTCTGAAATGAAGGAGACAATTGTCCTTAAATGAAGCATGTTGCCTTAAAGGAAAGCAAACTACTTGCCCTCAAATGAAGAGGACCATGAAAGTCCTGAGATAAAACATGCGACTTGTCAAGAAATAGAATGGACCATGAACGTTCTGAAATGAAGGGGACCATAAAGGGTCCTAAATGAAATGGATAATGAACTTGAGTTCAAGCTTAGATCATAAGCTGATTCGGCACGGCCTACTCTGATACCATGAGGATCTTTACCAAAATTAATTGGGCATGAAAAGAGTGAGCCCCAGTTTTTTATAAATATCATATCAGGTGTTAATAACGAATATAGGACTAAACCTCTTTAGCACCTCGAACATGTTCTTATTTTTAGCTAAAAAATAATTTTCTAGATATTTTATCATCATAAAAAAGAGGGATTGCAATAAATCTCAAATATTATATAATAACACATATTTGAAAATCATTTTTAATTTGTGGAGATGTTACATTGAATTCAACTGATGGATGCAAACAAACAGAAAGGAAGCCAAATTTTACTAAGTGTTGTAGCTTATCCTGAAAGCCTACTTTGCGCCTAGATATTTTCTAACTTAGTCAACCAAATGGAGATTAGCCTATTACAGTTTAATGATGGTACATCAAAGAGTAAAACAAGACATGAAGGAAGGAATTTTATTAGGTATCAAAGACAAGAAAAATCTCCAAAATTTGCTGATCGGACTGGAAATCGATAGGATCAGCTGAACCACCTTTCTAGGCAGTAATTTGCTAATGCGATATCCTTCTACCCAGACAAGCTTTACATGACTTGATTTTTCCTGTGGATAGCGAACATACTACAATTACTACATTAAAAAACTCAGAGCATTCCTTGAAAGAACGAATCCTATAAAAATTGGAAGATTTTGCTATTTGCTTGTGACCCTCTTGGACAACAACTTCCACGCTCAATAATTTTTAGCTCAAGTCATATTCCGAAGATCAAATTATTTGCAGCGAATATATGAGCCAATTATATCGACTACCAAAGTACAGTAAAATCATCAAAGTGCCTAGATAAACTTGGTTACGGACATTGAACATGCCAACCAAGTGTAGGTGGAGCCGAAATTGGCCTCAACTTAGTTAGCCTAATAGAAAAATCGACAATAAAGTAACATGTGCAAAATCATTAGAAAATTTTAATATAACCTCCTCTAAAGATTCAGCAGAGAAACTTGGCAATTCTGTAGCAGCATTCACAAGAAATAATAACACACAAAAAGACCAAAGCTTATATAGCAAGCGAAGAAACAAATCAATATAGTAATTGACTACCAAAAATTGTTAATTCTTGAAACAGTAATTAGAAGTAATAAAGTCTATGGAGTGTTATAGTGCCAACTAAATGAAACATGGAAACACACAAACAACCCTCAATGTGCCACTGCGATCTATTTGACAACGGAGGCCAAAGAAAGAAAAAACTTAGCTCAGTCTCAGTGAGGTAAAAATCATGATGTCCAATTAAGATTACTAATGCATTACCTAATTATTATATTACTATCTTTCTATATGTGTTAGATGCAAAAGTAGATAGGAATGAATCTTGCTAAGTCTTGAGTCATCCCATACCGACTCATTCCTTAACATAGAGGATACAATAAGAATGAGATGCACAACACAATATTCTTTTCCGTCAATGAAGTCATTACATTATGCATATTAGTCTCATGAGTGTCTAGCTACTCTTATGCCAAGCACTTGACTATATGCTATCCACATGGTCACATGCATCTTTATGTATGTCAGTACATGTCTCTGCGCTCATTTCAAGACCATCATATATATACATATATTCACACAACATGCACATAAGAATAAGATGTGATCGAGTTAGAGCACATCCCCAACTCGCATCCATATCGCTATATACATCACACTAGTATACATAATATCTTTTATATACACTACAACAAAAGGTTAACATCAACCAAAAAATAAGTTGTTACTATCAAAAACCAGTCGCAATTGCTAATTGTGACTAAAAAATACTAAAGTGGTAGCTAAAACTCAGTTGCCATTACTACTAGCGACTAAGAAATCGAACACACTTGCTACTGGCTATACTAATAGCAAATAACTTCAGATGGTCGCTAATAAGTGAATAACAACTAAGCCGCTGCTACTTAAAGCATTAGCGTCTAAGGAAGTCATTGTTAACCTAGGACATTGCATTGACCAAGTCGCTATTACCTTGCAACGACTACTAGAAAACAGTCGTTGTTAGTTATCAACGACTGGCTCACTTGGTCACTATTTCAACTGCTAGTACATGTATAGTGATGTTCTTCAAATAAATAAATAATATTGTGCAATCTTGCATCATATATGATTATTTTTTATATAGACAAACTAATAAAAAAGAACCTTATTTTTTTATTTTTCTTAATTTTCAGCAATTTCGTATACTTGGAGAATTTTTTATGAAAATTTAACATTTATGTGGAGATTCTGTGAACGGCCAACTGGGTTTGAAAGCCAAGACATTCAAGTTGGTCCATGAATTATTTCAAAATTTTTTGGGTAACCATTTGATATATATTCACAGAACAACTTGAGATACGATGCAGATTCGAATCATGTGCGCAGTTTTTGAAACGAGTGCACCTTGACGGCCTTCCCGATTTTTAAATGATATGTATGATATATGTTGGAAATATATGACATTGGTCTTAATTTGAGATATTTTAATTTATTTTTGGAGGTCAAATAGATCCTAAAATGGTGCAGACAAATGGGTGGATAGAGAGTTCGGATTAGTTTAGACTGCACCAACCTCATTATAGAAAGAGAGTTCGGATTTCCAACCTGCGAGAGGGGGGGTTGGGGGGTTTGACGGCGGCAACAGGAGGGAGAGACCATGAAGACGCGGCTCATGTAAGGTTTACTTTCTAGGCTTCTTGCCACTGGAATAGGGAGAAAGACGGACGGAAGCATGGAGCAAAGAAAAGAGGTAGCAATTCGCTCGACACCACTCTTTGTTCAGGGTTTTTTTGTTCTATCTCTCAAGTTTCTCTTTGTTTTTATTAGATTTGAAAATTATGAACTAAATTTATCCTTGCTGGGGCTATGATGTAGCCTAGTTATTATGATTTAATTCTTAATTCTATGCTATTCGAAATTTTATAATTGTTTATTGATTATTTATTACCGTGCTTAATATTTTTGAGTATATGGCTAATATTTAATCAATTTGAGATTCATACTGAGGCAGAGATGTGATGCATGAATTAGTCTTTGTGGTGAATGGCATGAATTGTATGAGAGACAGAGATGTACTCTTATGGTTCATGTAGTTAATCTAGAATGCTATAGAACTTAATGAGCTTTTTTGTATGTTAATTCACATAAAGATATAGTGAGTTATTTTATGATAGTATTTTTGGTATAGTTTTAAAAAGAGAAATTATATCAATGAAATTAGGATTTTCAAATTATCAATAAAGATTATAAACTTCGATAGCATAAATACGGAGTTGAATTTGATTAGTTATAGTGAAATCAAATGCCCTATCGCTTAAATAATTGAAATCTCACATGCGTTAGTTTTAGCTTGTTTTGCTTTAGTTTTAGCTTTCACTCTTTTTAGATCGATCGTTCAAATGATTCTAAAATTAGTTATTTTTGGTACTTAATAAGTTAATCAATTCTCGTGAAAATGATACTTTTCTCATCATTGTATTACTTGTACAACTCGTATACTTGCGATAGCAACAATTTTTTTGGCGCCGTTACCGAGGATTGTATCAACAAGTTTTACTTTGAACTTTATTTGTTTTCTTTTATTATGTTCACTATCTAGCGCATTCAATGGATGCCATCTTTGTTTTGAATGCACAAGTGGCGATTTTGTCTAGGCATTTAGGAAGTCTAAGTGATGCTATTCAAACTCCAAGTCAAGTGTGTGAATTCTACAATGGGAACTATGCTAGTGTTGATTACCAAGTTGGAAATCCATTCTCACCATACCCTGCAGAATAAGTTCAATTTGCCTCTAACTTCAACTGGCAATAAAGTAACTAATACTCCAATATATACAGTCCAGGATGGCAAGAATATTCGAATTTTTCGTGGAGTAATCATCAGAATATGGTTGAACAAATGTCCCTTGAAGATTCCCTTGCCCAATTCATGGCCAAAACAGAATCAACTTTTTAAAATCAAGCTGCCTCTATACCGAACCGTGAAGTTCAAATGCCGCTATATTTGAAAGACCGTAATGTTCTTTGTTGAACAATACTGAGGTAAATCGCACGGAACAAGTGCACACAATTACACTTAGAAGTTTGGAGCTGTTAGAAGTTTGCAGCATACGGATTGCAGAGAATCAGTAGAACAAAAAGATTTTTTTTTTTTCATCAATGTTGCCAGCTAATACTAAAGTGGACAGCAAGGATTTACTAGACAAAATAGAATTTTTTTTCATTAACATTGTTGGCTGAAACTGAAGAGGATAGCAAGGAACCACTGGAAGACTCAACTAAATTAGGAAAGGAACCAAGCTTGAAACGTGCACAACACCAAACAAGAGCACGAACTAAAAAAAAAAATTTCGTGCAACCAATTCCTCTTCTGCAACATCGCCCTAAGAATCAATTACATAATCGATTTTCTGAAAATTTTGATGTACTAAGTAAGTTGCATGTTAACTTATCTTTTGCAAATGCGCTGGATTAAATGCTATGTTATGTGATGTTCTTAAAGAAGATTTTATCCAAACTTGAAACTGAAGAGATTAATGAGTATCCGAACTGCTTGGAAGCTTCACCACCTTACGAATGAGGCTGTTCTAGAAGAGCTTTCCGTAGCTTCACCATCCTTCTCGAATTGGCATAGATGGAAAAAAGTCAAGCTATAGACTATAAATAAAGCGCTTATTGGGAGGCAACCCAAGTTTTTCATCATTTAGTTTTTCATTTACTTTGAATTTTTAGTTAGTTTTCTGATTTGATTTCTACTTACTTCTAATAAATTTCAAATGATAGGGAGAAACATGACAAGTGGACATAAGCATAAGGAATATTGAGTGAGCAAGCACAAAATCAGGGACACTTTCTAACCTCTCCTCTTTGCGTATATTCTTTTATATATACATTGAGTACAATGTTAGTTCCAAGTGAGGGGTAAGAGAAATGTTTGTAATGTTTATGTTGTTGTAGCTTGGTTGGTTGAGTACACCACTTATTATGAAAATTTTCTATCTTGAGTCTTAATTCTTGGAGATGGACTAAACGCATAGCTATTGAGATTAATTTTTATGTTAACTAGTGACGAATGTGGTATTTGTTAGCTTCAACTTGTGATCACGAGTGGCTTAGAGAATTGATTTGCTCTTGTTATCATTTCGAAATCTCTAGCTAATGTAATGTTTGATTAAGAAGTTACATTGAGCATTGACTATATACTAGAATTCTATTCCTAACTGTTGTCTCCATAAAAGACATTACAAATTTGCAGAATGCTAATTGTATTGATTTGTATAAGGAGACACATATTTCAAACGCAAAAGAAAAAAAGGGCAACTGGGTATCGGAGGAATCCCAATCAAATTATGTAAGTTATGACCTTTCTATTCAATTTTTAAGAGAGTAACCATAAGACTTAAGGTTTATAATTTGCTAAGATATTTTGTTTTGAATAAAATACAGAATCAAATGGTAGAAATGCAACTCAAGTACCAAGACGATGGGAACGAGGTTGATGACGAAGACATATGTCTATCGGTGCTTGGGAAGGCACGCGGGTATATTCGTGGACATGGATGTTGACCTAGGCCGCCTAGCACCCGTTTTGTTGGTTCATCAACCCAAGCATATGAGAATTCGATTATGAAAGATCAGATCGTAACCCTAGAGCAAAAAAATGAAAGACAACAAGCTGAACTTGAGAAACAACAATCTGAGCTTGAGAAACAACAGTCAGGGCTTGAAAAGCAACAAAATGAATTGTAAGAGACTAGACAACATCTTCGTAAAAATGAAGAAAATGTATCATTTCTAACGGAGATGTCCGGAAAGCTCAAAAACGCTACTGGACCACCTATATAGTAAGTTCATTATTTTTTCGTACTTCATTTCAGCTAGAGAAGAGATTTATATATTAATTGCTTAGCTCAAATATGTTCTTTTAGCATGATTTTTCATTAATTTTTTTATTGATTAGTGTTCGATATATAATTTTTTATTTGAGCTAGTAGGTGTAGTTGCACTATATGTAAATGCATAGGTGATCTCATGTAACAATTTTATAGTAGTGTATCTCTACCTTACTGATGGCTGAGACATAACTGAGCTAGCTTGGTTGGTAGTGTAGTTCATTATGAATCCATTATCTCTATCTAGGTCGTTAATTATTTGCAGTTGTTATTTTTATACTTTATACGCCATTGCCATTTCCCCTCATCATAGGTTCTTATATTAGTGTTCCGTTTTTCGAGTTTGTTATGATAGGAGTAGATAAACATCTTACTTTCTGCAGCTATTTTGCAATATTTGATGTACTAAACCATCAACCTCGTCAGGTTTTCTGCTTAGATTTCTAGAAGCATGAACATTCATAGGTCATATGTTTTTTATAACTCCGTGTTTGGTTTTAAATTCTTTGGTGGACATGTGTTGGCTCGTATTAATTAATTGATTTGGTAGCTAATAAAGCATGATTTAGGAGAAGGGTAGATTAACTAAAAAAAGGTATTATTTCTTTAACTAATTAACTATTATAGGGTTTGTCATGGCATGCATGGTTAGTGAGTGAGAAATTTATGACTTCGATAAGTTGGAAGTTGGGGAAACAGAAGCTTGCAGTGTCTGGCATAAGGATGGCAACATTTGTTTAATCTTTCAAATATAAACCCTTATTAGGTGTACTTCGTTTCTTCTATGACCGTGTGTGTTTTTCTCAAAAGATTAACTCTCTATATATTCTCTTAAGCATGTGATAAGGAACCCACACCCTTATTATTATTCCATGCGCATGGTCTTTCAACAGTTCAAGTTAATCACTTTACACATAAACTTAGCCACTAAACTAATCTCATTATTTGGACTCGATCATAACTGATCGCTGACCAAAAGACTACAGAATCAACTATTAATTGTTATCCTTATCCGTTTCTTACCAATGGAAAACTTTTAAAAGAAAATAGTGACCAGAAGCTTCTTTATAAGGAAAACTGCTTAATTGCTAGCTAGCTACACATTGGTCCCTATCATTTACGTTTCAACTTTTCATTCTATATAGAAAAACCAATGATTCTCTGTTGTATATGGAGTTAAATGATATTTTGAGTCGTCATCTGTAAGATAAAATCACAACATATTGCAGAGAAGTTGTTTCAATCATGAACAATCCAATATACATCTTGCTGGTTTCTAATTAATTTCTAGATCTTGAATACACAAAAGTCTCCCATTTCATTTGAATGAATGATATTGATGGCATGGCAAGCTTTATTCTTGTCTAAAGAAAGAAGCAAAACTCTCATCTGATTGATGTACGAAAAACTTCGGTAAGATTCCAGTAGTTTCCTACATATATCAATCAGTAGTGGACAGATGCATTGCATTTCCATAAAAGCTTTACATGTCTTGTTCTTCTTCATCAGCCTCACCAAACTTTTTTAGTTTGTTGTTTAATGTTGTACTACGAACCCAACAAATTTGAAGGTTTTCATCCACTCACTATCCAATCACTAGCTAGCTATTAACTTGCGAGAAGGAATTCTGCACATGTATGATTTATAGCACAAGGCAGCAAAAGTTTGGCAACAGAAATTTTGTTGATTGATATATCACATATATAGTAGAAGATAAAATGAATGAAACAATCAAACTCATCATGCATACTTAAAGTATAAATGTCTTGCACTACTTTGCCTTCTCCTAGTTATAGCTAAGCTTCTACCCTTGCATACGTGCCATTCACCCAGAGAGACATGACCAAAGCGTGAGGTGCCCTACTTTCTCAAGACATGCGTGTTTCTCATCTCCTCAAGCAAGACTAATTTCACATGTATAGTCATATGTTTTTTATAACTTCCGTGTTTGGTTTTAAAGGATCAATTTAGTGGATTGGTTGGTGCTTTACTAGAGTTCAGCAAGAGTGGCTATCCACATCCATGCTGATGCTAGTAGATTCAGAAAACATATTATTTCCACTTTTTTTTTCCTATCATAAGAAAAAAGAAAATGAAAAAGAGATTGCTGACATCTTTCATTCGTATATTGCATTCACTTTATCGCTGCGTCAAATGATTACATTGACGGAAGCTGTATCAATGGACATGATACCCCGTTGTTGTTCCCTACATAATTTTTTTTTTGCATTACATTTTTTTTTTCAGCCTGTGCTGCGGCAAATTCTTGCAATCTCATTTGTTAATGAGGCTCCACACCCTATCTATGAGTGTTTCTTATGTTGCTTCTAATGATCATGCATTATGTCTTATTCTAATTTTTAGTAGCCTTTAACTTTATTCTGTTGAAGTTAGATGTTTTTTGAGCTTCTAGGATTGCGTTTTCAGCATTCTAAAAAAGTATTTTTAATTTTATAACTTTTAATATTTTTTTTGTCCTAGGCATAGAATATACTGTTTATTATTTTGGATTTTTTATGCAGATTCCTATCCATATTGCTATCAAGATTCCACTTGAACTCAAAAGCTACTCATAGATAATAGCCGTCTCGATGTGTATGTAATCTCCTCTACATTTTTTTTATAGAATTTGTTTATATGACACATGCTACTTCTACTATTCCTAGAGACTGCCTTTTAGGATTATGTTCTTTTCTAGAGAAGGATTGCTCCATATGGCATCATAAAATTTTTTTTCGCTTTACTAGTTGCAGGAGTGCTTTTCAGATAGCAAGGGTGCTTAGTTGCAGGTAAATTATTATTATTTTTTTTACTCATCATATTTGAATGTATGAGATGATATATGTATGGATGCATTTCAAAACTGAATTGTAATTGGTTTATTATGCATTTTCAATGAACATAAGTACCTACTTTTCTTGAAATTATTTGTGTTGAATGTTGTGTTACTTAGATTATTTGTGTTCAATTGAATGATGTGAATGAAAATGTTGGAACTATAAAGATAATTTTAATGATAACAAATAATTAAGAACTATGATTTATATTAGACTAATAATCTGAAATCAAGTTCTGCAGGATTAGACAAACAAAAATCATTTTATTTACAGCAGACAAGAACAGTCATCATACAGCCAACTATCATGCTACTACAAATTAAACAGCATACGGGACAAAGGATGCCATAGTCACATTGCAGTCAGCTGCTTAACCACTGAAGCACAAGAAAACTTCTCTGTTTCGAAACAGAGCTTTGGGTTCAACGGCAACAAAACTTTTCTTGCTTCAAAAATCTTCTGGATTCACAACGCACTGAAGCAATTCAAATAGAAGATCTACAATGAGCAAAAATCATCTTCCTTTTACACAGAAAGGGAAAGCTCTATAATCAAGGAAAGAAAGCACATCATATAAGTCAAGATCTCTAATCAAATCAAGCAGTCAACCAGCAATGCATTAAATATGGACAAGCCAACTCAGCTATTTTGTTTCAGACAGAAGCTTAGCTAAATTAAGCTCTTAACCGTTGGCAGCAAATTCAAATTTCTACAATGCATTTAATGCTATAGAGACATTGTACAAAGACAGCCGAAAGCAATTGATGAAGCGGTTAATTAACCGCTGAGCAAAACTGCTCCCTCTCTGACGTGAAGAACCACCAATGGAAAAGAGCGACAACGGCAATATTCTTCAACGGTTCCTGCACAGAGACGAAACACTATAAGAAGGGAGGCACAGCAACAAAGGAAGGAGAGAGAGAGAATACAAGAAAAACAGGTAGAGAGAACACAAGCAAAACAGAGATACACAAGAACTCTACTACTCTCCACAAACAAATCTTGCTGCTGGTCACACTGAAGAAATCTCTCTCAGCAACTTCTCTGATCATCTCATCTGAAATACTTCATGAATACATAACCCTCATGAGATAGATCCTGTGCTCAATTTCTGGTTATTTTTTTCTAACCTTTTACCGACATTGTAAAGGTGGTGCTGCGGGCACCGAGAAAGGAAGCTCAGGTGGAGCTTGGTGAACACTCTTAGACTTTGTAATAGAGCTAGCAAATCAGCCAAGGGGACAGGTGTGTCCAGTAGGCTGTTAGGGGTTGTCTTGGCGAAGAAAACCCGGTAGAGTAAGTGTGCTTGGTGAAGCACTTTGCTCTAGGTGTATTTGTAGCTTATTAAAGGTTTAGTGAAGCTTTGGCTCTGGTGATAGAGCGACCGTGGATGTAGGCAAAGGGGTTTTGCCGAACCACGTTAAATATCCTGAGTACTACTCCTTTTACTTATGTCAGTAAACACTCTAACTCTCTCTCTGCATGCGGTTTCTGAGAATTGACAATAGTAGGTTTTGTAAACTTCTTTGCCATGGGATAACTAAACTTGACGAAAATTTTTATTGATTAACTCAATTCACCCCTCCCCTCTTGAGTTAATCTTACAGGAAAACCTAACAGAAAATATTGTTGATATAGAAATTATTAAATTGTTCCCTACTCACACGGGCCTATATCCTTACTTTTATATCATTTTCTAATTCCGATCTTCCTCCCAAATCTGATATTATAGTGCTGGTATAGGCAGAAATTCCGTTATGGTCCAATTCTGAATGGTAGTAAATGCCAGGACTTTGCAATATTTGATTGATCACAATTCTGTATATTCCATTGACTATAGAGGTTCCTAGGAATTCATTATTGGAATGTTTCCAATACAAACAGTTTTTTCTTGCATATCTCTACCGGTTTTCCAAATCAATCCTGCGGGTACATATAATTCAGAAGAATATGTGAGTGATTCATACACAGTATTTCTTTCTTTTATCAAGGGTTCTATTAATTGATATCTTTCTCCAAATAATTTAAATTCAATTTCTTGGTCCGTATCTTAGATTTTTGGAAACTTATGAAAATTCTTCTGTCAAGCCCTAATTAATGAACCTACAAAATCCCTCAGATTGTATTTGATTAAATCCAGGTATTGTGGACATTCCCTCATTTCCATTTCGGAGCATCTTAACTTTCCTGTTTATTTAAAAATCCCATTATTGGAGCACTATTCATCAAACCATAGGATACGGATCCAACTAGCAATGATGGAATGTTAATTTTGTTTATTGAATCACATGACATTTTAGCTAACTCCATATATATTTCATACCTATTAACGGAGACGAGACGGAGGAATGAAGAGCGTGTTTTTGTCGACGTAAGTTTGACAGGTACAAATGGAAATGAATTGAAAAACATTCCTACTGCAGTGATTTTGAACAAAATTCAAAAAATGCCTACTACACTAGTATCAGTCGGTAATACCAACTGAAAAGAATATACCGACAGAAATAGTGGTGGCTAAATACCGACTAACTCTACAAACTATATCAAACAGTCGCGAAACAGCTGCCTCTACCGACTAAAAATGTAGTCGAAAATTTACCAACTAACCAATTTGTCGGTAATAACTATCGTGTACGATGGTACTTCCGACCAAAACGTTAGTCGGTAATTTCCAACGAAAATTATAGTCGGTAAATTAAGTTGGTCGGTATTTTCCGACTAAGATGCTAGTCAGTAATTACCGACTGAAAAGTTTATCCGGAATATACAGACTAACATGCCGATAGGGAATTACCAACTGTGTCGTTAGTCTGTAATTGATTTACCGACTTGTATTTGCCGACCATTTACCGACCAACAGTTTTTCAGTCGGTAAGTATATTTGCCGACTGATTTATTCAGTTGTTGATTCTATTATTTCTAGTAGTGTTGACATCATGAAGTTAGTTGGACAATCGAAACTTCTTCTAAATTCCCTACTAGATCTCCCTACTGTAGTTGAACAGAACAGTAAGGGATCACTAGAAAATTCTACTTAAGCAGCAAAGAAGGCAAGCTCGGAACATTCACAACACCAACCAGCAATACCAACTAAGGATTTCGTGCAACCGATTTCTCTTCCGCAACATCTTCCGAAGGATCAATTTTCTGAAATTTTGATGTGTTTAAAAAGTAGCATGTTAACTTTATATCTTTTGTAGATGTGCTGGAACAAATGCCAAGTTATGTGAATTTTTTAAATGAGATTTCATCCAAAATTGAAAATGAAGAGATGAATCATTATGCACAACGCTTCACCACATTACAAACGCGTTCAAAAGAGCATTTCGTAAGGTGCTCAAAATCCATCATACTTCTTGAACTAGTATAGAGGAAAATAAGAAGTCAAGTTATAGAGTAAAAGTAAAGTTCTTATTGGGAGGCAACCTAAGTTTTTATCCTTTAGTTTTACATCTAGTTTAAACTTTTCAATTAGCTTTCTGTTCTAATTTTTTTGTAATTCTAATAAATTTCTAGTAATATGGAGAAATATGACAAGTAGACACATGCATAAAGAATTTTAGTAAGGCAGCACAAAAATTAGGGACGCTTTTGAACCTCTCCTCTTTATTTATATTTTTATGTACACATTGAGTACAATGTTGGTTCAAAGTGTGGGGGTAGAGGATGTAGTTTTTATGTTGTTGCTTTGTTGGTTGGAGTACACCACTCATGATGAAAACTTTCTGTCATGAGTTTTAATTCTTGGAGATGGACTAAATGCATGGCCATTTAAATTAATTCTTATGTTAACTAGTGATGAGTGGTATTTGTTAGCTTGAACTTGTGATCATGAATGTTATAGAGAATTGATTTGCTCTTGTTCTCATTTTGAGATTTGAACTTCATTTTTTATTTAGAAGTTATATTGAGTATTGGTCGTACACTATGATTCTTTTCCAACTACTGTCCTAATAGAAGACATCGCACTAGTCAGTCTTGTGCAGTCGAAAAGAGCTACCTACTACGAAAGTCTCAAAACTAGTCTTGAGTAATTTGGCTCTATGTACCACAGATATATAGGAGATAATATATCAGAAAAAAGGGCTACCCTCGTGATAGTGTGAAAGCTATCGATTGTAAATTTTATTTTTTTATTATGAAAAATTAATGTTTGACTAAGTCTTGGACACAAAAGGGGAATTCTATGACTGGTTATTTGACTTGCTTGATTTATAGTTCGATATTGAGAATACAAAGGTCGAAGAGATAAAAAAATAGCCACATGAGCTTATTGACTATCTAAGTATTTATATTCATGAGTTTATGTTTTTGTCCTTAAATTGTTTGCTTGCAAGTGAAAAAGTGTGTGTAGGATTGAGAAAATATGATTTGTTTTTCTTCGGTAAATTTTCGAAAGTAATGCAATTAATGACAAATCTGAAGATACTGGTGTTATGAATCCAACCAACTATACGAACATTAATACTTTTTGTTACATGAGGGCAAGCATAGTTAAGTGTGGGGATATTTGATGTGCAAAAAACATATACAGAATATCATGCACTCTTGTATCATATATACTTGATTTATATAGAAAAACTAATTAAACAGAACCTTATTTTCTTATTTTTCTTATTTTCAAAACTTCTATGTAGTCTTAGCATTTTTGTTTAAAAATTGACTTTTCAATAGTTTTTGTGAACTGCCAGCTGGGTTTAAAAGTTAAGATATAGATGTTGGTCCATGAATTAGTATAGAATTTTCTGGGCAACATTTGAAAGATATTCACGAAAGAAGTTGAGATACAATACATACCCCAATTATGTACACAGTTTCAAAAACTAGTGTAATTCAAGAACTTACCGACTTTAAAATGACATGCATGATATATGGTACAAAATAGAAGACATTGATCTTAATTCTCCATATTTATATATGTATTTTGGAGGCCAAGCAGACCCTAAAACAATGCAGACAACTCGATGGACAAAGTGTTCGGATTAACTTGAACTGCACCAAACTAATTATGAAAAAAAAGCCATATAGTTTCATACTCATTTTCGGATTTCCTTAGGGGAGGGGGAGAGTACAAGCGGCTGATTTAGGGTTTATTCTTGGGTACTTGCTGCTGCTACAGGAAGAAGGAAGGAGCACAGTATGGAGTACAGAAAAGAGAAATTTCGCTAAACAACACTCTTTATTTAGTGTTATTTTATTTTATCTCTCATGTTTTCTCTATATTTATTAGATCTGAAAGGTATGAACTAAATTTCTCTTTGCTGGGGCTATGATGTAGCAAGAGATGTGGTGAATGGATTAGTCTATCTAACGAATGCCATGAATTGCAAGAGAGACATAGATGTACTCCTATAGTTTATGCAGTTAATTAATATAGGAGGCCACCGAACATAATCAAATTTGTTATATGTTAATTCATATAAAGATATAGTAAGTTATTGCATGATAGTTGGTATAGTTGAGAAGGTATATAAAAAAAATTAGGGTTTTTCAACTGACAATAAAGATTATTGTCTTTGATAGCATGAATATGGTGCTGAATTGCGTTAGTTACGGTGACAAATGCTCTAGCGTTTAAATTATTAAATTCTCACAAGTATGGGTTTTGCTTATTTTGTTTTCTTTAGTTTTAGCATTCACTCGTTTTAGATCAGTTGCTCAAATAATTCTAGTATTTGTTATTTTTGGTACTTGATACGTTAATCGATTCTCGTGATATTTTTCTTATCATTGTACTAGTTGCATGACTAGTACACTTTCGATAGCAACAGTATATCAACCACATTCTACAATAATGCCACCTAGGTTTATGAAATAATAGCATGCTATCATAATTATAATTATTATCATGTTGTTGTATAAGAATGGAATTTGCAAGAAGCCTAATAATATTATCATATTATTATCAATAATCATGAAAGATCAATCACAAAATGTTACTTGTGCTGGAAGCCTAATGATATAGGGAAAGGAAAGGCACGGTAAATCCATAAGCTATCACCAAGCCTAGACTCTGAATTCAATTCTAACACATAATTAAATACGATTATCACCTAATCTCGATATACAATAACCTATTCACAATTTCTAACACACTACTCAAATCATATGTAACCTAAACGACGAGTACACTTTCGATAGCAATAGTATATCAACCACATTCTATAATAATGCCAGCTAGGTTTATGAAATAATAGCATGCTATTATAATTATAAGAATGGAGTTTGCAAGAAGCCTAACAATATTATCATATAATTATCAATAATCATGAAAGATCAATCACAAAATGTTGCTTGTGCTGGAACCTAATGATATAGGGAATGGAAAGGCACGGTAAATCCATAAACTATCACCAAGCGCAGTCGCCAAGCTTAGACTCTAAATTCAATTCTGACACATAATTAAATACGATTATCACCTAATCTCGATATACTATGACCTATTCACAATTCCTAACACACTACTAAAATCATATGTAACCTAAACGGCCCCTGAGCCTATAATTCAAGATACTAACATTAGCAAATCAATATTTAATCTAGAAGACAAAATTGTTCTAGGCCTAAAAGTTTATATAGCTTACCTACTCAAGTTTAGGTAGCAAACTTGCCAATTACGATCAAAGAATACCTTAGGAAAAATGGGTCAAAACTAGCGCATTAACACGTTCAAGGATTCAATTTGAGTACAAAAGAGCATAAGACTCACCTCGACTGTGGGGCCTGTCGGTACTCTAGATTTCGGTAAAGTTAGGTGCGGGTAGAGGGGTAATTTGAACAGTGAAAAGAGCAAAAATAGTAATAGTGCTAACAGAGATGATAGTGAAGCAAGAAGCGTATTCCGGCAGCTGGAATCGCCCAAACTAGCTTGGTTCGACGCCAAAGCAAAAATTCAACTCAATTAATAGAGAGGAAAGCTTTTGTTAGCTCAAGAGATATTTTTCACATACTTAGCGCGGCCAGTCCACCGGCGAAGGGCTCTGGAAAAATTTTGGGTTTTCACAGGTGGTCTAGATCAGGCTTAAAATGGCTCGTTAGAACGACACCAATAAGAAGGAGAAGGACGCTGGAGGTAAGGAAGAAATCGGCACTATAGGGGGAGAACAGTGAGCTGGTGTGGGGGCTCACAAGGAACTGGTGCTCACTGTCGGGAGGAGAAAGAGAAAAATAAAGGTAAGTGAGAAAGAAGTAAAGATGAAAATATAAACTACTTTAAGGCTTTTTAAATTGGGCTTGATCCATTACCCATTACAAAATCTAGAATATCGCATACATTCAGAAGTAGCAAGACATCTCTAGACAATATTAGCATATTTGTTTCAGGCTTTCTTAAGAGAATATTGAAGAATGTTTAACAAATCTACAAGGTTGGAAAGTATCTAGCATGAACATAACTCCTACCTTATCCAAGTCAAGTCCTCATATTTTGGCAATCCATTTGAATTTTGATATGATCTCTATATGCAGATTATAAAGGTCATCATGAAGATTACTTCTATGCAATGAAAACATACGAGTCACCAGGAGAAATCCGTCAAAACATTCGTATGATATGGCAACAAAACCATAGTAAGTTAGAGCAGTTGGATGAGTGTGCAACTCCAATTGACATCTAATTTACTTCAAACTTTGAACACACGTTCAAAGAGATCCAAAAGGAAGTCTTCCACATTAGCAAGTAATAGCCAGCGAAAGAAAGAAATCAGATAAACATTTCAGAGAATGAAACCCTACGGTCGGTATGTGTCAAAGTAGCCGCTTTCATTTCATTTGAGCCATAAATTGCATCTAGCCTTTGGAAATCTCTTCAGATCACAATGCTTTCATCTGAGAGTAAGGAGAAGACATTCTTATATAGTTGCAATGAAGACAACAGCAGACAATACACCGAACAAAGCACTTAATCTAGTTGATAAAATTTGCTGCCTAGAAGAGAACATAACTTGCCGAGAGCACCACATTCAGTTTTCTCGGTCTCTTTTTTTTTGCTGTGTGATCCCCTTATGCTATCTTGTTGAGAGAATAGACATTATAGTAAGCAAATTTAACTTGTGCTAGCTAAACCTTGAGAGAAGGTTTGTAAGAGACCTTGCAAGGTTTCAGATGAGCTAGTAGACTAAGTGTAGATTAGTTAGTTTGTACTAGACATTTGCGGAAGTGTTAATGATGTAGCCGGAGGGATTTTGCGATGTTTAGGAGGATGTACTGAGTTTTGCAGAATATGAAGTCTTGGTGATCGTACATTGGTTTAATCTTAGTAGGTTGCACTTGAAAACTGAAGTGCATAAACATAGGTACTGCAATGCTGAACCGCCTAAAAGTATTGATGTGCTGTCTGATTTGCGTGTCTTAACACTTGTGTTTGTTCGTTTAAGTTTAAATGTGCTAACATCTTCGGTGCAGGTTACTGTTTTAATTTAGCTGCGCATCATCAATCTTACAATCACTAAATGCTAACTGATGAGTGACTGAATTGTGAATAGAGAACATTTTTTGTTTATAATTTACTACTACTCAATTCGTCCCCCATCTTGAGTTAATATTATGCTGGTTTATTTTCTATTTCAAACACAGTTTAAAATATATGCTATAATTGACCTAACATATGTATCAATTTTCAAAATCATCCAGTTAAATAGTAACCATTCAATATATACTCATTAAAAAGTTATAAATGGCATTCACAAAAACTATTTGTTAATAGTATATACATGCATCAACACCATTAATCAACATAATATATACTGGCGGATCTATGAAAAGTAACATCATATATGTTTAAGACATTGAAGAACTAACTAACAAACGTTTGAAGGGCTAAACCGTTGTTAACATGACATTCTTATACCGAACTTTCTCCATGACGTTCTCATTGTCTGATGCACCTAAGTTAACATGACATTCTTATACCGAACTTTCTCCATGACGTTCTCATGGTCTTGATCCTTAGCCATGGTCGCCATCCTGTAGGTGAAACAATCACAAATACATTAAAATAAATTTCATGCTCTAAAGCAACAACAAATTCTATTCTAGAAGTCATATTAAACATGGCATCTGATTAAAATACCCCTAGTTGAATTACTTCGAGGGGAATCAAATAATTACTAAGATCAGTATAAACCCCTCTCCATCCAATTCAAGGCCAAGTTTATAGAAACAGATTCTAGGACCAGGTTAACACATATGTCCACATTTACAAAAAGGCAATCACAAACCTCAATGAAGGCTTAGTTGTTATTGCTTTAGATATATGGAAAATATTGTTCCAAACAGGCCAGTGAATGAAATAGCAAGAGTATTCAAAAGACAATGTTCAATCATGCATAACGAAGGCATGTACAAAAGCTCCTGAAAATCAATCAACTCCTTGGGTAAATTGTGCTCATATCACGATACAAAGAACAACATAAGGTTCAATCCTGTATAATGAAAAGAAAATATAGGACAAAATTTGCTGAAAAATTGCCATCAAAGAGAATCATGAATTGACAGATGTAAGAAATTTAAACGAACCTGGCCATTCCATTCTGACCCAATACCCCATGATGAAATTTACCAACTTGGTAAAGGCTTCTAGAAAAATCCAAAACAACATGCCAATTGAAGCTTTAAATCTACTCTTCTAGCGATATGTCATAGATGACATAAAAATTTGGAGGATAATTATATATGCTCTTTCAAAATACGCGCAATTGAATATAGTTTGTAATGCCAACTTCATTTATAAAATTGTACAATCAGCTGCTTAGAAAATTATGAAAATATTCATGAAGCATCTTCAATTTTTAAGCTTTCTAACCCAATATGTTGATTTCATAAATTCCATAAAAAAGTCAAATTTTCATAGAAAATGCTCTAACTACGTCGAAAAGCTAAAAATAAAAAATATAAGGGAATAAGCCGCTTTTTAATAAAAGTTTCTAAATAACACCAACTTATGATACAAAAGTGTATGAGAAAATACATATATCTTAAGCATATCTGCTCTAATTGTCACGACCCAACCTGGGCCTGACCGGCACTAGACCAAACCAAACCCATATAAAACCTCAGCTTGGCCCCTACCAGTTAGCCTAACACAAAGTCCACTCAAAACAGCACAATCCAAAGTCTTTCTAAAAAATCGATAGAATTTTCCTTGAAAATTAAAGGAGAAGAACCTAACAATTTCAAAAGATTAAGGATAAATATAATAACAGTACCAAAAAGAAATACAAATACAAACTTAGCAAAAGATTATACAACAACTGAATGCTGCGATAAAACCCAAAAGAATAACAAACAATTAAATATAAGACAAGCTATCCTAAATCCAAAACTTATAAAATATATATGTCCCTCGAGTGTCAAAGAGCCAACAAAAGAATAAACAAGAACACGTACATACCATCACTACATCTCTCCGATCCACGATCAGATACACTACCTTCAGCTCAGTCTTGCAATATCTGGGGCAGGCAAAAGAAAGAAATGGCTGAGCCCAATCTTACTGAGGTGAAAAATCAAGGATGCACCATTTAAAATTTCTAATGCGTTACCCTATCATTATTTCATTATATCTCTCGATGATGCAAATGCAATGATAGATTGAATCTTATCTTACTAAGTCCTGAATTGTCCCACACCAACCCAATCATCAGCAAGAGAGGATACGATACAAGGAGATGCACACATAGCACACCAATCCTTATGTAGCTATATTATACCCATGTCCTTAACCTTTACTCTTTCCATATTTATGCACAAAACTAGATTTGCTTACTATCATAGGAGCAGTTTACATTCGCATATACCTTATGTATACCTCTAATCACCTACGTGATTACATACACAAAAAGTCTTACCCTTGCATATGCCAATCACTCATCCATATACTATCCACATGCCGACATGCATGCCTATGTGCCAATATATGCAACCTGTTCCACTATATCATCAACTCACATATAAGTATATAACACTACCATCGAGTCAAAATCACATAACACGACTGAGATTGAGTCTCCAACTACTACGACTCGCTGGTCTCATGCATGTAAAGGTCAATACATATGCATAGTTTATAAACATGCATCTACATTTGTGCAAAAGATGCTTAAGGTAAACATAGTCATACATCACTATAAGATGAGCAAGAACGTGTCTCCAACTCCAATCAAAGTTATTTATTTTCACACATCTATGCATGCATAAAAGCTATATAATAAACACTATATGCATAACCATCCTTTTAAATGTTATGTATGCTTATGCCGTTCATGGAAATAATGACAACAATATCCGCATACCTACATAACACTTTTATATATATGTGGAGGTGTCGGGATAAATAGCAATCAAACCACCTCTAACCCAGGCAGAAGTCGATGAGGCTGCGTCTTCAACACAGATGGATCTACGAAGCTAACTATCTACTCCTCCAACCTAGACAGATCCCAACGACGCTGGGCCTCTAATATAGATGGATCCCGGTGATGCTAACTATATATTCCGCCTCCAACTCAGACAGATCCCGACGAGGCTGAACCGCCAACACAAGACGAATCGCGGCGAGTCTAACTATCTACACCATAGGTCTGTGGCCATAGGTGGGTTCCACCCCATATCCACTGAGGTCTTAGCTTATCTCCCTATCTTCTGCCTGCCTTCGTGCAGTGCGACTATCCACACACAACCAAGCATTATACTTTTAAAGTGATATGTATGCACACATATGGTATTTACAAAGCTTGTTAATCATTATCAAAAACATATCATAATAATGCCAAATCATCTTTCAAACATTTGAATATAATTATTGCAAAAATATGACATATATATATATATATATATATATATATATCATTTTTGAAATCATGGATTGAAATCCATGCTTTTGTTTCTCCATATAGTGCTATTCTATAATGCCATAATCATATGCATAGACATATTACAAAATCTATCAACATACTTAGTAACCTAAGCCAATTAGTCTCACAATATGTTAGCACGTCCTATAACTTATTATCATGACTATCATGCAGGGTTGCGTTGTACAAACATACACTTATACCACACATCTAACAGTTTGACAAGCATAGGACATCATATTATTTGATAGTTCTATAACTCTAGCATGTTATCGTGCATAAGTAGAAACTTGAAATAACATTATAACCTACTCATTTACTAGCATGCTTTTATGTATACTTAAACAAGATTCATACACAAGCATGCATCATACAATCGTAATGCACACACATTGGCAAGGTGTGCTGGAGGTTATGAAGCAAATGTTACTTGCTTTGCAAACTTAATGGTAAGATAAGAAAAAAAGACACAAGTAACCCTCACCTGAAAGTCCATGCAATCTCTTAGATTTGCGGCTATCACCACGCCGTGCTATTGGTTCCAAATCTACGTTCAATCCTAACTCAAATACCGAATCATATTCCCTATGCACATCTATATCCAAACATAACCTAAACCAGCGCCAAGGCACCATTGAATCCAAAAACCGAAAGTTACTCAATTAAGTCTCCAATCATCAACTCATAGTTCCTAACTAGTAGTTGGCTAGCAAATTCAGAAGCTTACCCCAATCAAAACAATCAATCCTAGGTTCGAATCGGAGTCATAACACGATGACGACATGCTTGCTGAATTTCAATCCGAAAACAACTATGGTTAAAGGATCAATCAGTGGCTCAATAGCAAGCTTAAGAGACACAAAAGAGCATCAAAACACACCTAGACCGTCAGGCCCGCCGGCTCGCCAGACTCCGAGGAACTAGGGTTTTGGCCGAAGAGGGATTTCAAGAGGCAAGGAGATGCAGCAGCACTGGAGGAACTCAATAAGGAAGGCACTAAGGCTGATAACTGACTGTGGTGGCCGGAATTGCCCATTCGGCAGTAAGTGTTGACGATCAAGCAATCACCTGCCAGAGCCGAAATTATTTAAAATTGGGAGAGGGGAAAGCTATAACAGGTTAAGGAGAAAGATATTATCAAGTCATCATCGTCGAATTGCCGGCGGAAGTCTAGTATAAATTTAGGGGTCCGGACAAAAGGGTTAATAAGCTCTCCTAAGCAACGCCTTCATGATGGAGGAGAATATGTAGTAGAAGGAAGAAAGAAAGGTCGAATCGGAAGGGGAGGTAGCCGGCTGGAGGAGAAGATACGAGGGAAAGGGAGAAGAAAAAAACATGGCAAATAAGAGATAATGAGGGTATGAATAATCAAATATTAAGTTTCTTTAGCAATTTACATGATAAAGGTTCAGTCATCTAGACAAAGATTAGTATAAGTTCAGAGACAAATGATACGTGAAACTAAGCGCATTTACCAATCAAGATTGATGTGGACTTACACTCAAGTCCCGTCCAACAACTATCTCAACAACTAGCTACATCCAGCCCACGCACTACTTAGCCCAACAACGAATGACTAATGCATGCATCACATCTCTATCTCAATATAAATCTCAAATTGATTAAATATTGATCAGATATTCAAAAATATTAAACATGATAAAAAAAATTTAATGAGCAATTATAAAACTTTGAACAGTATAAACTTAAGAATTAAATAATTATATTTAGGCTTCATCATAGCCCAAGCAAAGAGAAGTGTAGTTCAAAATTTTCAAATCTAACAAAGTAGGGAAAAACATAAGATATATAACAAAAGAACACTGAATAAAGAGTGTTGTCAAGCAAACTACTGTCTCTTTTTTTGCTTCTTGTTTCCCTCTGTTCTTCTCTCTATTCCAGCGGCATGTACTCAAGAAAAACCCTAGATTAGCCGCTTTTAATCGCCTCGCCCCATCAAGAAATTCGAAACTTGAATATAAAACCATAGGGTTTTTCTTTCGATAATTTTGTTGGTGTAGTCCAAGCTAATTCGAATTCTCCGTCCACCCGGTTGTCTACATCATTTTTGGAGTTTGTTTGGCCTCCGAAAAATATGTTCAAATATGCAAAATTAAGATGATGTCTTATCTTTCCAACCTTATATCACACGTATCATTTAAAATAAGGAAGGCCCTCAATTGCACTCGTTTTAGAACCGCACATATGATTCGAGTCTGCACTGTATGTCAACTTCTTTTGTGAATATCTATCAAATGGTTCCCTAAAAATTTCTAAAATAATTCATTGACCAACTTGAATGTCTAGCTTTTAGACCCAGTTGGTTGTTCACAAAAGCTCCACACAAAAGTCAATTTTTTATAAGAAACGCTCAGACTGCACAGACTTGTTGAAAATAAGAAAAACAAATATTTAAGGTACTTTTTAATTAGTTTATCTATATAAATCAAACATATATGATCCAAGAGTGCATGATATTGTGTATATATTTAGACACATCAAATACCTCCACACTTAACTTTTGCACGCCCTTGAGCAACAAAAAATATTAATGTTTATGTAGCTTAATTAATTTCATAACACCAATATCTTAAGATATGTCACTGAATACATAACTCAAAAAAATTTTTCAAAGCACAACCAATCATACACACACTTGTTCACATACAAGTAAACAACTTAAGGCAAGAAAGCTAAACTCATGAATAAAAGTGCTTAGATGGCTAATAAGCTCATGTGCCTATTTGATCTCTTTGACTTTGTAGTCTCGATGACGAAGTTTAAATCGAGCAAGTCAAACTAACTAGCCATTTGAATTTCTGTTTTGCGTCCAAGATTTTCAGGCATTTTTTTTGTACATAAAAAATTAAAACTCATAGTCAATAGCTTTCACACTATCACGAAGGTAGCCATTTTCTTTGGTAGATTATGTCTTATATATTTGTGGTACATAGGGCCAAATTACTCAAGTCTAGCTTTTATACTTTCAAGTAGGTAGCTCGTTTCGACTGCACAAGCCTAACTAGTGCAATATCTTTTAATGGGATAGTAGTTGGTAATAGAATCATAGTGTACAATCAATACTCAATATAACTTCTAAATCGAAAAGTACACTAGCTTCAAATCTCAAAATGGCAACAAGAGCAAATCAATTCTCTAAGCCACTTATGATCACAAGTTCAAGATAAAAAATATCACAATAATCACTAGTTAACGTAAGAATTATGTTAACTGGCTATGTGTTTAGTCCATCTCTAAGAATTAAGACTCAAGACAGAAATTTGATCATAAGTAGTGTACTCCAACCAACCAAGCAACAAGCAATACAAAAATTTGAAAATGTTTTTCCTACCTCAACAAGCAATACAACCAACATTGTCCTTAAGGTGTGTGTAATATATATATATATATATATATATATGTGGAGCAGGCGTTAGAAAGCATCCCTGATTTTTTGTAACTGCTCACTCAAAGTTCCTTTTGCTTATTAGAATTAAAAAAGAAAAAAAAAGAAATCAAAACAGAAAACTAATTGAAAATTTCAAACTAGATGGAAAACTAAAGGATAAACAACTTGGGTTGCCTCCCAATAAGTGCTTTACTTATAGTCTATAGTTTAAGTTCTTCTTTTCCTTTATGCCAATTCAAGGAGGATGGTTGTCTTTGATGAGCTAATGAAAAGCTCTTTTAGAACATCCCCATTCGTAAGGTAGTGAAGCTTCCATGTAATGATGTATGGTTAATCTCTTCACTTACAGCTTTGGATAGAATTTTCTTTAAGAACTTCACATAACTCGGCCTTTGTTTCAATGCATCTGAAAAAGATAAGTTAACGTGCAACTTTGAAACACATCAATAAATTCAGAAAATTCTTATCCAATTGATTTTTGGGGCAATGCTGCGGAAGAGAAATTGGTTTGATGAAATCATTAGTTGGTGCTGTTGTTTGGTGCTGTGCATGTTCCAAGTTGTTCGGTGGCTCATTGCTATCCTCTTCAGTTTCAGCCAGCAACGTTGATAAAGAAAAATCCTTTTGGTCTAGTAACTCCCTGCTATCCACTTTAGTTTTAGCTGACAACATCATTGAAGAAAAATCTTTTAGTTTCTACTGATTCTTTGCAGCTCACATGAGGCATCTCCAACTGCTCCCCCTTCGAAGTGTAATTGTGTGCACTTGTTCCATGTGATTTACCTCAATGTTGTCCGACAAAGAACATTGCGATCTTCCAAATAACAAGCTTACCATTTGACACATTTGGACTTCAAGGTTCCGGATAGAGGCAGCTTGGTTTCGTAATGTTGTTTCTATTTTTGTCATCAATTGTGATGTTTGCATAGTGAGTTGGTCATGGGCATCTTACAGGGGCACTTGTTCAACCATATTCTGATGATTACTCCATGAGAAATATAGATATTCTTGCCAACTTGGACTGTATAGGAATAGGAGTTGTTCTGGTCCTAGCTGAAGCATTAAGCATGGTAATGTAAACTCAATAAGCAATTATAAAACTTCGAATAGCATAAAATTAAGAATTCAATTATCATAGTTGGGATACATCACAGCCCCAGCAAAGATAAATTTAGATCATGGTTTTCGGATTTAACAAAAGAGAGTGACACATAAGAGATAGAACAAAATTAAGATCATGTCTTATCTTTCCAACCTTATATCACATATATTATTTGAGAATCAGAAAGGCATTCAATTGCAGTCGTTTTAGAAATTGCGCACATGATTCGGGTCTGCACTCTATCTCAAATTCTTTTGTGAATATCTATCAAATGGTTGCCTAGAAAATTATGAAATAATTTATTGACCAACTCGAATGTCTTAGCTTTCAAACCCAGTTGGCCGTTCACAAAAACTCCATGAAAAAATCAATTTTTCATGAAAAATGCTCAGACGCAAGAATTACTAAAAATAAGAAAAATAAAGAATTAAGATTCTTTTTTATTTGTTTTTCTATATAAAACCAAACATATATGATGCAAGAGTGCATGATATTATGTATATATTTAGGCACATCACAAAGCTACGAAAGAGATTGGCCGCAACACTCATGGGACGAACTTAAAGAGGCTCTTTTGGTTCTGATTGACCAACAACATATGGGAACCCTAGCTTTTCTTTGCACAAATTAACATAGACAAGGATTGTTAGTGCATACCAGAAAGCTATGCAAGAACTACAAGCCCGCAACAATGTTTCAAAACTCTGCTCCTCTGGCTTCCACAAGTCTACCTTCTACTACAGCTTCATCATCTACAATAAGATCTCGCACCACTAGCCTGTCCATACTGAGATCAACTCCATACGTTGGAAGGGTCTATGTTTTAATTGCCATGACAAGTATGAGCGCGGCCACCGCTGTGTGACTACTCCCTTGCAGGTGATGAAGCTGATGAAGACTATGAGGTTCACACTCAATTAGTGGATGATGAATTACTGGTCGAAGACGCCATTTTGTCGTTAAATGCTATGCATGGCATGGTAGGTCCTCAAAATATCCGATTTGTAAGGAAAATTAAGAAGCACCCATAACTTCACTGTCAAGCGATTCACCTAGCAACTGCGGTTAGTGTCTATCACGGTGAGACCACCAAAGGTGGAATTAGCCGATGGTGCCCGCACTCTATTGAGGTACTTTATAAACACACCCCTATAAATGTGCAAGGAGTCGATTTAGAAAGCCTTGGTGATGCTGTTTGTAACTAGAAGCAATCGGATATACAGTTCTCCATCCAAGGGTGTGATTTCATTTGACGGGCATACGGAAGAGAAATGTCTCTCAGTTGACTACCTTGTGCCTAGGATCTTTTCTTTGCTCACTACAGCTTATGACAATTGCGACATCCACCAAGAATGTTGCCTCGACTACTACTACACTTCCTCCATATTTGTAAGCCTTGTTGATCGGTACTCGGCGGTCTTCAATCCAATACCCTGCCTATCTCCAAAATGGTCACAAGATCATACTACCTGTGATCATACTAGACAATGTGAGACCGTATAGCTACCCGCATTCCCAAAAGGCAGAGATAGAATGCACGGTGGCCAATATGCTCTCCTAAGGAATCATTCGCCCTAGGTCTTTGGCCTTTTCGTCACCAACTTCGCTTGTTAAGAAGAAAGATGGTTCGTAAAGGTTTTGTGTTGCTATAGGGCGCGCAATGGCATTACAGTGGAATAAGTTTCCCATACCAATCACTAACGAGCTCTTAGATGAATCGCATGGCGCTAAATTCTTTTGCAAGCTTGATCACAAGTCTGGCTACCATCAAACAAGAGTTTGGGAGGAGGACGTTCGCAAACAACCTTCAGAACGCACGACGGCATTATGAATTTCTCGTGATGCCATTTGGACTTACCAATGCCCTAGCAACAATCTAATCTATAATGAACGAGGTTTTTCGCCCTTATCTTCATAATCCTTATCTACAGTAAATCTTAGCAAGAATATTTGGAGCACTTAACTACAGTTTTCACCGTATTGCATTTTGAATAACTTCGCACCAATTTTTCCAAATATAGGTTTGGATGCACTTAGGTAGAGTACTTGGGACACATCATAACTGTTAATATTATTGCCGCTGATACAGCCAAAATCGGAGCCACGCTTTAGTGACATACCCCTTCTTTAGCATCAGCTCTACAGGGCTTCTTAGGGCTCACCGGATATTACTGTTGGTTTGTAAAAGGGTGGTGTGATTGCAGCACCTTTGACTATGCTATTAAAGAAGGATTCTTTCGCCTAGACACCTGAGGCACACACGGCCTTCGAACAATTGAAGCAAGCCATAACAAGTACCCTTGTATTGGGAACATCGGATTCCACTGCCCTATTCTCAGTCGAGACTGATGCTTCTAATAAGGGTGCCTGCGTCGTCCTCTCTCAAGACAACCACCTAATTACATAATCTACCTACTACAATGGCAAAATCTACCCACGAGAAAGAATTGATGGACTTGGTTCTCGCACTGCAACGATGGTGTCCTTATTTGTAGGGCCAACGTTATATCAATAAGACGAATCACCTTAGCTTAAAGTACCTTCTATAGCAACGCTTGTCCACACCATACCAACTTAAGTGGCTCGTACAGTTAATGGGGTACGATTACAAAATCGAATAACGATCGGGTTCTCAAAATGTTGTAGCCGATGCATTGTCACAACGACCGGAGATGTCACTAAGTGCTTAAACTACCTTACAGTCATTGTTCTGGGATGACCTTCGCAAGGCTCTACAAGAGGACCCGGTCTCCATCACCATCCTCCAGGCTGTCCAGCAAGGTACGTGACTAGATATTTTCTGGTAAATGGTTTCTTATTCACAACAGCAAGGTCTGGGTACCAAACATTATCTAACTTCGCAACCAGCTACTCTACGATGCACACAACTCTGCACATGGAGGTCATAGTGGTGAGTTCCCCACATATAAATAATCTCTCAATAATTTCATTAGTTGGGATTGACAAAGGACATTCAACATTATGTTGCGGTTTGTGCTAACAAGGCTGAATACTTGCGTGCAGCAAGCCTTCTTCAGTCCTTACTAATCCCATACAAGATATGGTCGGACGTCTCATTGGATATTCTCGAAGGTCTATCAAGCTCTAAAGGAAAAGATGTTATCTTTGTGGTTGTACATCATCTTTTCATCGGCAATCATCTGTTGTGGAAAGACAATATTTTGGACCATTCACTGTCATTGCACCAGTTGGACCAGCAGAATAACGACTTGCTCTTCCTATAGGAGCTAAATTTCACCCAATCTTCCACGTCTCCCTAGTCAAAGATGCCTGCTAAAGACCTATCAGATTTTCTAACATTCCAACAACGCCTTCGCTCCTTGGCATCGAGGAAGATGTTTGTTTTCAAGAGGAGGGCAGCAAAGAGCTGCTTGTCTTGCCCGGATTGCAAGTCTTAGGTAGGCATAATTAAGCATCAGTGGCATGTGAATCTAATATGGATTCTAGTTATCTAGTTTCCTAATTATTCTATGTTTTAGTTTAGGAAGAATTATGGTAAGAATAAAAAACTAGTGTCTATAGCAAGAAATTCACTAGGTATCAATTAGAACTTGCATTAGGTATTTGGAGAAGGAGAATTACGTTGTTTCGTTTCTAACATTTCTATTTTAGCTTTTGATTAGTTTCAGCCGCCAACTTGCTTCACTTACTAGCTAAGGTTGACACTATTGCAAGTTAACTGAACAACTAGCTTCTTGAACTTGACATGTGTCTAAATAAATAGCTGATTCACCTCATTGCAGTAACTATTAGAGCTTCCTTAGGAACCGGTTCATCTTCTTCCTTCACACTACAAGACAAAACACCAATAGCGATTGCTACAGCTGGTCGCTACTAACATAAAACGGTCACGAATGCCTTCAGTGACAGGCAAAAACAGGTCGCCAACATGATCGCGCTAGATGAGTTGTTGAAGCTGGTAGCAACTAGTAGGAGCTACTGGTCGCCAATGTTCCAACCAACAGCGCCTATCGTTGTTCAACTGTTCGCGAACAAGTCATGCGGGTCACCATTTAGTTGATGCACTTGTCGCCGTTTAGTTGAAACAATGACTTTGCAATGGCGGTCGCGATCAGCAGTCGCTAATTAGCGAATTAGCAACCAACGGCGGACGGTCATGACTTCCGAGATCAGTGTTCGCATGCATAATAATCGCGACCAATTGTAGCTGGCTGTAAATGTTGGTAGTAGCGACTAATTCTTACGAGGTCGCAAATGCTTCTATTTTTAACATTAGCGGCTATTTTTTGTTGGTCATTGTAATTTACAATCGGCGACCAGCGTAGTCAGGTCATTATTTAGTTTTTTAGTTCACTTTGTAATTTAATATTATAATTAAAAATATTATAACATGCCAATTCAATACTAAATATTTCCAAAATTAAAATTTCGTTGAACAAATACAAAATATAGTCAATATTAAATAAAATTTAAATTATATAATTATTTTATACAAAAATACATAATATATACAAATATTACACTATATTGTCCTAATATAATAAAAAACTACCTAACAAAAGAGCCAACAACCAAGAGCGCCCTTCTCCTTAAACAAGAGCAAATGATCATGAATCTGAAATGAAAACAAACTAGAAGATGATTAACCACATTTACTTGTGTATTGAATAAATATCTAGACTATTCTATATTAAGATTTTTAAAGCCTAAACTTGTTTCTAACTTACTCTTCGGACCTCCAAATTTGATTTCGACTCTTTTTTACAAGTCATACTCATCAGCTATCATGTCGGCGCCAATTTTGTGTCATTTGATGGTTTAGTTTACATTTTGACCCCCTATGTTGTTATAAATTAAGCTATTCTATATTAATATTTTCAAAACCTACACTTTATTCTAACTTACTCCTCGAACCTCCAAATTTGATTCCAATTCTTTGTGCAAGTCAATCTCATTCAGCCGATCGTGTCGACACCAATCTTGTGCCATTTGATTGCCTAGTTTATAGTTTGACCACCTATGTTTAAACTAAGTTATTCTAAATTAAATTTTCTAACTTGTTAATAACTAATGATATCGTTGAATTGTTGTTTTATACAAAAACTGAAGTGTGACGACTCACGATCACAAGATAACTAATTTACCTCAGGTTGGACATTGTCTTTCCAGTTGGCTTTTCATAGACTTCATCATTTGCATTAGCTCGTTGAATTGTTGTCATTGTTGCTCGAATTCCTCCTCAAAGGTTGTCAATCTTGAGACCTCCTGCTTGAGAGCATTAAGTCTTTCATTCATAACCTTCCGTTCTTGTCTTTCTCTGTCCAGTTGAGTTCTTAAACTAGATACCTCTGACGCACAATCATCTTTATGCTATGGTTTTGGCCCTGGCCCTCAACCATGACAATAACCAAATCTGTTCTTTAAAACACTCTCCATAACTTGTCTTATGTCATTGACTGGTTAGTTTGTGAAAATTCTTCAAACATTTTACTCATGACCTCCTACAATTAATTTAGGATTATGGATATACCTTACATAATTATTTGATATTCTATTCTAAAAAAATACAACTTACATAATTGCTTCGAGTTGTCTTTAAACTAAACTACCCTTTATATGGACCCTCTGCTTTTTTTGTGTAAGCTATCTTATATGTCTCAAGTGGTCCCAGTTATAGCATATGTTTCGATAATATAAATATGAGAAGAATAGCAAATAGTTTTTGCAAACAATTGATTGTATTTACCATTCTCTTAGAAATACTCGCTATACTTTCACTTCCACTACGATATGGATCAGGTTGTTTAAGACGCGCCTCTTTCGCAATGCTTGAAGTCTCCTAATATATATAAAGCAACTTCTTAACAAATACTTCGTGAAACCTTTTTTGATACGTAGAGTTATTATACTAGTGTGTATATTAGATATGCAAAGATCAATCAATCGACCGCTTTTTGGAAATACTTAGGTGGGTTAGTCCCTTGCAGGTGTGCCCTGTATCTCCAATGCTTATGTATAGTCACTCCTGGATAGTGCAAGTATCTTTTCCAATTTGGATTCTCAAAATTGATTTCAAACTTTTCCTACAAAAAATTTATAAAAAAAAAAATTAGCATTATAATATATAATAAAAATAAGTACTAAAGATTGGAATATTATATACCGAAAGTTGTGTATAAATTTCATTAACGACGCGAGGTCGTTGTTTCTCAATTTGAACCCAGCCTTCACAATTAATTGGAGCGTACATTCGGACCAAAATTCTAAGTTTCCTTAAAAGCAACACCTAGTGTTGTGTAATGGATTTGTCATCAGCATTAAATTGTATTAGTACTTTACCCTCGTTCAAAATATGCAAAGCTGATCCGCGGTTGACTTCACGTGTACGTAGCAGCTCCTTCAAAGTGGATCTTACATTATGTAAAGTACATGTTTGTTAACAAATAAGTAAGTTTAGCGCAACAAATTACACTTACCAGCAATAGGGACTGGCGTATCTGAAGGGGCGGTTGAAGTAGAACCTGGAGGTGTTGTTCCTAAGTAGCACACAATATGATAAGGTGTTGGGCAATGATCAACTATGCCAATCTCGATCTTTTACCTGGAGCCATCTTCAATAATCGAAAAATAAATATGAGATACTAAGATAGACAATAATTAATAACAAAGCAAGTAATACTCTAGAACATATATTATTATCTTAGTTATTTCACTATAGTCATCTACACTTAGATTTTCTTCAACATTACGACAATCAAGTACCTCACAATCAGCATCATTCCTAACTTAAGCTCCTCACACATAAGCACAACAATGATATCTGAACACCCAGCCTCTTAATATGCATCGCCTTCAATATTCACATCTTCAGCTATTTGATCTTCGTCCTCACTGAACAATGATGCATCAAACATATGACGATGTAGAGATTTATGTATCACTTTCCAATCCTTACCCATCACATTATTACAATACACCTTAGCAATTGATCCTTCCGGGCAAGCTTTATTACGCACAATAGATTTGAACTTATCAATAGTGCTACAAAGAGTGTAGATGCGATATATATAATTAATAATATGAAGAAAATTATTTTTTAAATTCACATATTATATAAATTGCGACTAACATCTCAATGGGGGATACATCGACTGATACTAAACAAGGCCAGCAATTTCGCTTCATAAGGTGTATAGCTAGGTGCACCATAATATCAAAAATGCTAGCAGCAAAATCATTTCCAACTTGGATAGGGTCAGCACTATACTTTCTTGCAATTTCTCAAGCACGTCCACTTTGAGGACCTTCGAGCACAAAATTCAAAAGAATCGACTGAGCTCGCATATTACATTTAGTACATCCTTACGCAAAAGACCACGCAATTCAACGAGCATAAATCTTTGTAACAAAACAAAATAATCATAACTATTCATCCCAAACCTCTTTGCATTTGTTGTTTTCACGCATCCTGATGTATTACCTGCGTATCCATCTGGGAATTTGACTTGGATATGAATTCATAGAATGTACGTCTTTCATCTAGCCTTAACACATAGTACGCATATGGTATCACAATATTATTTCCGTCACGAATTAGATGTAATTCCTGCCATATACCCACTACCTTTACATCCTGCCAAGAATACTTTTTACAATATTCTTTTCAATATGCATAACATCAAAATTATGACATACCAGTAAATGCTTCTAAAAAGGAAGTTTCTAGAATATGCTTTTGTTAGACTAATGCAAATGTTCAACTGGCCGCCTTCATTTCTTTAGTGTCGGCGACTTTCCAAATTGTGTTTCGGTCACAATGACCAATTACAACAATATATCATCTATACTCATATCTATTGACTTACACCCTCCTCTCAGCTCTATTATTAAACTTTTTACTCTTTCTCAGACGGTGGTTAAAAGGTAAAAAATTTCGGTGATTCCCGTAGCATATTTTATTCTTTATGACCTCCCAAGATGTATTCTTATTGTAAATTGTATACGCAAGTTTACCTTTTGTGACCCATCCGAAAAAATCTCCATATACAAGAAAGTCACTGATAATCCTAATGACCGCAGTATCCATACTGAACATAATTTTAGAAACTGCATCATATGTTTTAACCCTTGGCTCCCACAACTCTTTCAGTTCATCTATCAAAGCCGATAAACAAACATCGAAATCTTTACCAAATTGGCCTAGACCTGAAATTAATAATATGAAAACGGGATTCTTCATACATCTCCACAGCGGCAAGTTATACGGTGTTATTATAACATGCCACATGTTTTATTGCTTGCTCATATAATTGAATAGAGTGAAACCATCCATTGACAAACCAAGCCGCACATTCCTAGGCTCTTTGGCAAAAGAGCAAATAATTTTCACAAAAATGTTTCCAAGCTTTGCTGTCTACTAGATTTCTTAGCAAAATTTTATTAGGAGCAAGTTGTTCCTTATTCCAACGCATATCTGATACAGTTTTTTTGACATATATAATCTCTGCAATCTCAAGGTCACAAGAAAGTAACGCAATACTTTCTTAGCAATCTTCTTGCCTGGAACATTAGTGTGCTTCCACCTCGATTCGTTGCATCTTGGACATTTATCAAAACGATAGAATTGTAAACAGGACACAGTTCTACTTGCATGTATGGATCGTTCGCATCCCAATCAAATACCCCACAACACTTTCTTAGCCGCATAATATGATGACAGGATTGAGTGGGCTTCAGGCACTATATACAATATATTTCAGGATATCATCAATCATCTTACTCATTGCTTGGTTACGCACTTTCGTGTTAAGCAACATCACGATGAATGACAAAAATGAAGGCCCATTACTATCCCCAAACAACGGTTTTTTAACATCTCTTAACAAGATATTGAACCTATCAAGTTGTTCATCATTATCATTTGTTATGGGTGTATGTTCTTCGATCCCGATATCAACAAATAAACTGATATTAATATCCTGCAACATTTTAAATAGTTCATCATCACCATCATCACTGTCGACATCTGCAATAAAAGTTTCTTCTAATCCTCTACTTGATTGAATGTTCATCTCTGAAATCTTCTCTCTGTGATCTAGCGACGTGGTATACGTCACCATAATACCCTTTGTTATTAGGTGCATTTGAACCACTTCCCAAATTTGCCAATATTCATTTAAACAAAGTCTACACAAGCATCAAATTCATTTCATACTTCCTACATGCTCACAAGCAAACATCATAAATTGTTTAACCAATCAATATACTCTTTGCTCACTCTATTTTTATTTTCATCCAACTCTTATCCATTCCTACAACAGCATATACATTAGGACTACTTAACTATTTGATTTATTCATTTCAAAATTAATTTTATTCATAATTAAAGAAACACTAACATATATACAACAAAAGAAATATCAACATCCTATTAACAAAATTAATTTCTTACAAATAAATTTCCTACAAGATTACATACACATTACTATTAAATATCATTTCATAAAATTTGCTTAAGATTAATTATCAAATATTTTAAAATTAGTAAAATAAATATTCTATTGGTTTTAAAATCAAATTTAACAAAATTACCTAAAAATCGGTGGCAGTGGCGTCGGAGAATGGCAGAAATCGACGGCAGGCAGCTGGAGTAGGTGTCGGCTGCAGGCGGCAGTAATAGGCGTCAGGCAGCGGTAGCGAGCAGCAGACTGTGGTAGGAAGTGGCAGGCGGAAGTAGCATGCGGTGGTAGCGAGCGGGAATCGGTGAATAGAGGTACCTCCGTCATCAAATTGGGGGTGGGGCAGCTGAAGCGAAAATCGTCAGGGAGAGGGTAGACGAAAATTGAAAGTACTTTAAGAAGTGGGGACTGGGGGAGCTAGGTAGCAGTGGATTGTGGTCTTTATTGTTTGGTATTATGAACCAAACTTGAAGATGGTCCCTAATACTTTAAAAAATAAAAATTTTAAATTAGTTGATAAAATTATATTGATTAACATCTAAACCGTCATATATCTATAGGAATAGGATAGAGGCACATGGTGTTCTTATAGGCACATTGGTGCACATGCCGGCCAAAAGTGACCGGCGAGATTTTCAAATCTAATTTTCGCCGTTGGATATGGAGAATCATGAGTTGCAAACATGTTATTAAAGTTTCAGCTCAATCGGAATACAAATCGACTTCCATCGGAACTCTTGATCAAAATGACACAAGAAGTTAAAATTGACAAAATATATATATTTTATTTTTGTGTCATTTTGATCAAGAGTTCCGATGGAAGTCGATTCGTATTCTGATTGAGCTAAAATTTTACTAACATGTTTGCAACTCGTGGTTCTCCATATCCAACGGTGGAGATTAAATTTGGAGATCTCGCCGGCCACTTTTGGCCGGCATGTGCACCAATGTGCCTATAAGAACAGCATGTGCCTCTATCCTATCACATATATATATATATATATGGATGGGGATGTGGACACACCCGTCATTGTGCATGCACACCCGCACACCCATTGTGAACTGTCTGATTGTTTGATCAGACGGCCCCCGCTGATAAAAGAAAACGCGTGCAGGAAGCTTTTACGGAACAACTATTCACGCGTTTATTTCTCATTCATTTCTTCTTTGCCAAGCACAACTCCAGCCGAGAGAACTCTCTCGCCTCCCCCTTGCCGCGTCCCTAGCGGCGCTCTAACGCCGTTTGTCTTTGTTTTCTATTTTTTCCCTTCTTCCTCGGTGTGCTCTCGGGCGTTTCTTCCTTTCTTTGGGCGGAACGAGCCCCCGAACCGATCGCTTAGGCTTTCGCCGTTGACCACGATCACCGGAATCTGAGCACAACAAGGAGGAATTCTCATTGTCTCCCTTCGAATCCATCCACGATGATTGGAATCCAACCAAATCCGGCTACATCTTCGGCCACGTTACAGGCGGCTCACCAAAGCAGAATTCACCGCGGTAATCAATTTTTGAATTTTTTGATTGTATTCTTCGAATTGAAGTTCTACCTTCGAATACTGATTCTTTGATTTTTTTCTTTTTTTTTGAATTTGCAGGATTGAAGAACGTTCTGAGTGAAGAATGATGGATTTAATGATGCTGGTTTGTTGAATGAAGATTTGTTGTTTTTTGTTTTTTGAATTCTCTTCTTTGAATACTCGAATGAAGAATGCTGTTCTCTTGTGAATGATTTTTTTTTTGTACTCGTTGAATTTCTGTTGAGAATGAAAGTTCTATTTTGATGAAGAGTATTGGAATATTGGATGTGAATGGAGAATATTGTAATGAAGTTCTGAAGTTCTGTTGAGAATGAAGAATTCTCTTCTTCGATTGTTTTTTTTTCTGAATTTTGAATGAAAATTTCAGTTTTGATGTGAATGACTGTTTATTATGAATTAAGTGTTGATTTAAAGCAATGCATGAATCAAGTTCTATGATGCTCTTTCTCAATCTGGTATGTGAATGTTCAATAAAAATGTTGGCACCGAGTGAGTGTCTGATCCATGAAGCTTCTATTAAAGTGTTGTGAATGAATGAAATGAATGAATGAAGTGCTCACATTCGAAGTAGTCATTTGGCATTGATCTGTTCACTAGCAATGAATATTGGCAGTAAATTTGTATGAGTAGCATATGTTGCAATCAAATTGAATGTTCAAAACAACAGCCTCTGTTCAGTTATTTTTTTCCTTAAAACAGAGAGCAGATACATAGAGCAGATGTTCAGTTTTTCCTTCCTCGTAAGAAAAACTTGCAGAGACTTATACAATCAATTACGTCCAAAGCTATATTGCAATTTTAGTAATCCATTGTCATTCAAAGCCATACATAATCTCCAAACATTTTCGAACAAAGACGAAATATTTTTAAAAAAAATTTCCTTAAACAAAAACAGATACATAAACACTTTATCCGAATAGCTAACTCTTCAGCTTGTGAAGCTGAGTAGACAGAGAGGTTAACATAATTGTGCAAACAAACATCATACTAACTCTTCGAAAAAGCAGCAGATAACAAGTAGCTGCGATCAAGCTGAGTAGACGGAGGATAACATTCACAATACTTCGACTTCCTTCACGACTATCTTGAGCAAACATCTGATGTAGGAACTCTTCTCTACTCAATAATCTGTGAAACGCCAAACATCATCCAATAAAATTATACTCCAACCGAACAAAAGTAGCTCACAACAGAACTGAAATTTTCATTCAAAAGCTCAAAAAAAAAAAAAAAAATCAATCGAAGAAGAGAATTCTTCATTCTCAACAGAACTTCATTACAATATTCTCCATTCACATCCAGTATTCCAGTATTCTTCATCAAAATAAAACTTTCATTCTCAACAGAGCAAAAAAAAATCATTCACAAGAGAACAACATTCTTCATTCGAGTATTCGAAGAAGAGAATTCAAAAAAATATATATAAATTAACAATTCTTCATTCACAACAGACCAGCATTATTAAATTCATCATTCTTCACTCAGAACGTACTTCAATCCTGCAAATTCATTCAAACAAAAATCAAAGAATCAGTATTCGAAAGGTAGAACTTCAATTCGAAGAATACAATCAAAAAATTCAAAAATTGATTACCGCAATGAATTCTGCTTTGGTGAGCCGCCTATAACGTGGCCGAAGATGTAGCCGGATTCGGTTGGATTCCAATCATCGTCGTCGAATTCGAAAGGAGACAATGAGAATTCCTCCTTGCTGTGCTCAGATTCCGGTGATCGTGGTCGACGGCGAAAGCCTAAGCGATCGGCTCGAGGACTTGTTCCGCCCGAAGAAAGGAAGAAACGCCGGAAAGCACACCGAGGAAGAAGGAAAAAAATAGAAAAGGCGTTAGAGCACCGGCAAGGACGTGACGAGGGGGAGGTGAGAGAGTTCTCTCGGCTGGAGTTATGCTCGGCGAAGAAGAAATGAATTGAGAAAGAAACGCGTGAATAGTTGTTCCTTAAAAGCTTCCTGCACGCGTTTTCTTTTATCAGCGTGGGCCGTCTGATCAAACGATCAGACGGCTCACAATGGGTGTGCGGGTGTGCACGCACAGTGACGGGTGTGTGCATATCCCCATCCTATATATATATATATATATATTATAACCTTACTATTTAAATAAAATTTTATCACAATTGAATGTATTTTCGTGTTATGATCTAATCCTACAATTTGTTAAATCATATCCGTTCATCAATTATTTAATATTATAGAACATAAACATCATCCAAATAAAATTATAATGTGATATATAAAAAATATAAATCACATCCAACGGTTTAGATTTTATTAAATAAATATTTACTAATTATTTTAATATTTTTATTTTGTAAGGTAAAATGGACCATCATGAAGCTGTACCCTATTAGCAAATTACTGGCGGCCAGGAGATCACCGGGTCACTAATGTTCTACACTAATAACGACTACATTGAAACCCGGTCTCTATTATCATAGCATTAGGAACCAACTTAGATGATGGTCCCTATTACTAAAAACATAAAATTTTCAAAAGTAATTAGAAAAAATTATTTAATAAAATATAAACCCTTAGATTTATATTTTTCGTATATCTTGTTGACAAATTTATACATTATTCGAATGATATTTTCTGCTCCATCACAGCCAATAATCGACGAATGTATACAATTTAACAATTTATACGGTTGAAATCTGAGTATTAACTTCTATCCAAATATAATAAAATTTTGCATGAACAATAATGTTGTATTATTTAAGATATCCATGGTTTAGATAATCTATTGGAAATATAATGGAAGAGTATAAGTCTCATGGTCATAAACTTACTCGTCATATCGTTCCTTGCTCATATACTCAATTCACACAATTGTAAGAATAAAATGGAGATCTATACCATTGAATACATTATAGACTATAACATATTATTCACACAAAGTTTCATCAAGTTTAGATATAACCTATTGCTCCGATTTATGTTAACAAATTATTAAATCGTGTACGTTCATCAATTTTTAGCTTTGGTTCAGCACTAAAGATCATCCAAATGATCTAAACTCTTATCAATATGATATATGAGAAAACATAAATCACATTTAACAGTTTAGATTTTGATAAATAAATTTTTATAAATTAATTTTAATTTATTCTTCTTACAACAATAGCAACTAGTAGGAAGACGAAGGTCGCTATTGCTTAACTATAGCGACTGAAGAAACGAGCGATCACAGATGTCTAAACGCATTAGCGACCCACTTATGTACTAGTCACTGTTGCTTTAACAAATAGCGTGTGGTCAACAACGGTTGCTTTTGGTTTAGGACAATAGCGACTAGGAGGTCCGCACAATCGTTGTTGGTTGTATAACCGCGACTCCTAGTTCAGCGGTCAGCTATATGGCTACGCAGCGACCATTATGTGCTAGTCGATCATGTGGTGGTAGCTAAAGCGATTCTAGCCACAAAACAATCGTTGATGCATAATTATTTACGACTGGCGGTTTTCCTGGTCACGGTTATGTTTATAAGAGCGACCGTTGGGATGCAGGTCGCTGGTTGTCATCATTAGCGACCATTTTGTGTTAGTCGCTAATGACTTGTTTTCTTGTAGTGTCACCTACTAGCTTCACCATCTTGACTCAACAAGATCCTTAATCTTCTTTTAAATTCATTACTAAGTGTTTTTACCACTATTCCTAACATATTTCCACATAAAGACACGTTATAAGGGTATGCGCAAAAGATTTTACTAGAACAACTAAGGGCACAAGTAAATCAGTTCAAAAGCACCAGACAAAGACATACTATTACCTATAGAACAGAGAGCAGAGTTAGTGGAATGCTAGCTAACTTCCATTTTTACCTCATACCCTGGTTATATACCCCTTGACACTACTATCACTTTAGCATTCTTTTTTCCATGTTGTCTTGATTGTCACTACTATCCCCGCGCACTCACAATGCTAGGTCATACCAAGTCCTACAAAATTCAAACTATCAAGCTTACCAACCTTGTGACAGCATCCATAGGATTCTCCTCAATAGATCTTAAGCATGTTAATGCTCCTACTAATCACCATCACCTGTACAAAAAGATATTGTATGTCTATTTATTTCAACCCGGTATGCGAGTGGGTTCTTTGCTAAACTGCAAAATGCTCTCCCTAAATAGACTAAGGACACTACTTACTTTGTGGCTTAGCTTCGCAATAGGCCTCTTCATACATTTAGCCGCCATGTAACCCTGGTTAGTTGTCAATGTTAGATATTCCTGCAAGATTAACTCAAGAGGGGAGGGGTGAATTGAGTTAGTCTATAAAAAATTTTTATCAAATTTGTTATCCTACTGGCAGCGAGCTTACAGCCGGCTGTGTCAATGCTGTAACCTGCAGACAGAGAGAGATAGAGTGTTTACTGACATAAGTGACAAAGAGTAGTGCTCAGGCTATTTAACGTGGTTTAGCAAAACTCTTTTGCCTACATCTACGGTCGCTCTATCACCAGAGCCAAAGCTTCACTAGACCTTTAATAAGCTACAAATACACCTAGAGCAAAGTGCTTCGCCAAGCACACTTACTCTACCGGGTTTCTTCGCCAAGACAACCCCTAATAGCCTACTGGACACGGCTGTCCCCCTGCCTGATTTGCTAGCTCTATTATAAGGTCTAAGAGCTTACACCGAGCTCTACCTGAGCTTCCTTTACCGGTGCCTGCAGCACCACCTTTACACTGTTAGTAAGAAGTTACAAGAAAATAAATAAAAATTGAGCGCAGGATCTATCTCATGAATATTAAGTGTTTATGATGTGATTCAGATGAGATGATCGGAGAGGTTGCTGAGAGAGATTTCTTCAGTATGATTTGTAGCAGGATTTGTTTCTGTGGAGTAGTGGAGTTCCTGACCAGCAGTAGGATATTTTTGTGTAGAGTGGTAGAGTTCTTGTATATCTCTGTTTTTACTTGGGTTCTCTCTACTTCTGTTTTCTTTATGTTCTCTCCCTGTTTTTCTCTCTTTCTCCACGTTGTTTCTTCGTTGCTGTGACTCCCTTCTTATAGAGTTTCTTTCCTGTGCAGGAGCCGTTGAGGAACGTTGCTGTTGGCGCTCGGTTCTTCACGTCAGAGAGGAAGTGGTGTTGTCCAGTGGTCTTTCAGCTGTGTTTGTGCAAAGTCTTTGTTGCATTAAATGCATTGTAGAAGTTTGAATTTGCTGCCAACGGTTGAAAGCTTAATTCAGCTAAGCTTTTGTCTGAGACTCGGTGAGCTGATGAGTTGATATGCCATGTCTATAATAAATACAATGCAGGTTGACTGCTTGACTTGATCAAAGACTTTGACTGCTTTCTTCCCTTGATTATTGAGCTTTCCTTTTGTTTGAAATTGAGGATGATTTTAGCTCTTGTAAATCTTCTGTTTGAAATGCTTCAGTCCGTTGTGAGTGCTGGTGATTTTTGAAGCAAGGAAAATTCTGCTGCCGTTGAACATAAGGGTTTGTTTCGAAACAGAGAAGTCTTCTTATGCTTCAGTAGTCGAACAGCTGATTGTAATGTGGCTGTGGCATCCTCTGTCCAGTATGCTGTCCTCTGTCCAGTATGTAGTAGCTCAGCAGTTGGTTGTATAATGGCTGTTCTTGTCTGCTGTAAATTAAATGATCTTTGTTTTTCTAATCTTGCAGAACTTGTTTTCAGATTATTAGTCTTATATAAATCATATTTCTTAATTCTTTGTTATCATCAAAATTATCCTTGTAATTCCAACAGTCAAATACTCAGCTTCAATTTTAGATAATACCATGACATATCGTAGTTGTAAGTACCAGCGAAAAACAACACCTATAAGATAAAAACATAACCACCAGTGGAACACCATTGGGTCCTCAGTAAAATCTTAATCCACAAAGTCCTTGACTATAAATTCAGTCTTTTCTAACACAACACAATATTCACTGTTCCCATTAACTATCGCAGGATTTGGCAACTTGTCAATGCTCAACACACTAGTGTCTTGCATTGTTCCTACTGTCACTCCTAAGATATAGATATATTAGGACTAGTACTCATCACGGCATACAATAGGTTCTAACTTCTAGATGCATATAGGTCGGAGACATCTATATCTTCTCCTAGCGTTATGCATGCCATATCTGTTTATGCACTTTCTTTAAGTAGTTTGTCTGGCTAAGTTTGAATTCTTTATTATCTAGGTCCAATCCACAAATATATCCATGTGTTTTGCTAAGCTCCAATAGGCATATCTCCTCATTGTCAAAGGCATTCCCATCCTCTTGGGACTTGGTTTGCATCTCTAGAATTTCATGCTCCATAGCATACTAAGAACCTTAATTCTTATGGTTAATTGCTTAAATATTTTGAAAGCACAAATTTTACATAATTTGAGTGCATCTCCTCTGACACCCAGCTCTCCTTCGTTCTCTTGTCACGGGCCTGGAGTTTTACCTTGGTCCATACGGCACTTAGTCACGCTCCTTTGTGGCTAAGTCAACCTTCACCCAAATGAGCTATCAAAGATAGCTAAAGACTTTGTGGCAAAAGCGACTTAAGAGAAGAGATGAAAACTTGCAAAAGAGAACTTTGACAAGAAAGCTTTATATAACTATGCTTGTTTACAACTCTTGCTTGTTTTCTTGATGCCCCCAAATGAGAGCTCACCTCCCCTATTGATAGCCTCTCCACCTTCTCAACGGACGGTGGAGATTGCTTCGATCGGACAATGGAGAATGCATGGTCTAGAAAGTTCTTACATAATATCCGTTACAAAAATCTCCACATTTCTAGCATATTCTCTACCTTTTCCTAAACTTATGCTAACTATCCTTTATTTAAAGTATTCTACCATACTCTAAACTTGGCTTATGTACAAGATATTTTACCTAGGTAAAAAGCATTTTACCAAGGTAATTTCGATGGGAAAAATAGGCAACATATCCATACCGTGACATTTTTTTATTTGAAATATGTGTTTTTCTTATATAAATCGATACAATTGCCACTCGGCAAATTTGTTAAGAGAATCAATTTGCTATTAGTTAAAGTCCTTATGTCTTTGATATATTTAAACAAAACATATGCAATTAATTAAAAAACCATAATAGAAATATCTTCTCTCATTGTATAGATGCAAAAGTGTGTGAGCTTCCTGTATGCTTATTGTTATTCCTTCCACGAGTAGCTTTGTTTAAGCTAATAATGAGATAAGGAAATTACAGGTAAAACTAACTAAATGAACTTTACAATTCATTTTTTGGAATCAAACATATCGAATAGTCAGATCCATTCTTCACGTCGGGCAGCAATAATAGTGAAGTCCTTATAAGGGTTTGATCGACCCTGTCTCCACCAACGTGACTCCGATTGTAGTCGTAGCATTCATATGCCAATCTTTATATCGATCGAACCTAGTATTGTATGACAATGTCAATGTCTCAAGATCGGACAAATCTAACTCAAACTTGTTCCATGATGATAAAAAACATGTTAACAAATTCCAAAACTTAACTATACATATTATGCTAACATTAAGATACTTACAACCATCATAGAATAAATCCCATTTTAATAGATTTGTCAATCTTACTCCAATCTTTAATGTTCTTTATGGGAGCATAAGTACGAATCAATTATGCTAACTCGCTTGCGAACCAAGTTGCGTTCACCAATTGGTCTCCATATGCCATTTGGGATATCAACTTGACTTTTTTCTTATTCTCAATATGTACATTTCCAAATCACTATATCTATAGGCAACCCATGGACGTTGCATTTGTGTGTTAACAAATCCTACTTGGACTATTGTGTGATACAATAGTTAGTAATAATAATTTCATTTAAAAAATACTTATCGCTACTAGAACCATTTGGATCTTGAGTCTTCATATTAGCAATATTTTGGGTTGATTGTAGCGAGAGTCGTCTTCTGCTAGATATTGACGGCACAATAAGATAAATTAATAGAAAGCACATGTATACAAATTTCCATATTAAAAAATACTTTTTAATACATGAAAAAATTATATAAAGTTGAGTTATATTTCACATGCAAATTCTAATTCAATTGCGATCATCATGACTAGAATTGTTCTCTCCGATCTTTCATATTCATTTTGACCATCACCACGATGAATGCCTTCATGGTCAACATCATTCTTGTTAATGGTCGCATCATCATCAACATTTTTGTCATCTTCATCATCGTCCCCTCTAAACAACATGTGATGAAATAAATATCGATATTCTAATTATTGTACAACAACCCAATGATTGCCTTGTTTTGTATCAGAAATATAAAACACTTGAATAACATTCATAGGAAACATGAATGAATCATTTTAGTACCGTCTCTTTTTAACGTTGATGCTAGTAAAGTCATCATCAATCCTGAAGGGTTTTATGTGCTCTAAATCAAATAATTCACATTTGAATATAAAGACTTGGCGACCCCTACGATATGTCAAACTCAAGACTTCATTCACAACACCAAATGAGTTTAAACTTAATCTTTATGATCCCTTTGCACACAAATTTACTATTTTGAGTCAATAAATGACGCTCATGTTTGTTTGTCAGTAATTTCACCTCATTGACAGTGCATCCAGAATACCTAAGTATTTGTTTATCAGGACCTAGAGCTACCAAAGATAGATCATCTGTGATCTCTTGCATAATTTCATGAATATGTCTTATCTATAATAAGAGGATGTAAGGTGTTAGTGTTTCTTTAAACATACAACCATAAATAAAATTAAACAGTCGATGGATATCATACTTGATTGTTGAAACGCATAAGTTAAAGGGACTCTCCATTTTGAGAAGCTCCACTTTGAGAAATTAAATGAAATTTGTAAATTCATATATAACTTGAGTCTCACGTCTATGTATGATTCATCTATAAAATGGACGGAGCCTCCTTTCATAGGTTCTTCTAGCAAGTCAACAAGTAGATGCATCATTATATCAAAAAATGTCGGCGGGAATATCATCACGAGTTTGCAAAGACTAGTCACAATATTCTGATGGAATTTTTTCAATAAATCCAATCTTAACATCTTTGCACAGAATACTTTAAAAAATCTTCCCAATTCGCTGATTACTTCTAACACCTCTCTTTTAATTTATGTACGCATTGCCATAGAGGGTAAGTGTTTGTAATAACACATAATTATCATGACTCTTCAATCACAATATTTTGCTGCACACCTTATTTACGTTTCTTGAAATATTTACAACATATCCATCAGAGAATCTCAGTGTTAAGAATTTCACATATAACAATGTGTAAGTTGTAGATGATTTTTCCCATTTTATTATTACACAGTTTTTCATATGCAGCTCACGTCATATACCTTGATCTTAGTCTTGATGGTTGTCCTTCCTTTCCTTATATATATTCATAAAAGTCCCAAAATATTATCACATATATTATTTCCCATATGCATGATAAAAAGACTCTAGCAAATCTAAGATTCTTCTAGTACGGTAGCTCGAAAAAATACTTCTCTTCATCCAATTCAGCTCTTTAAGAGTACTTTTTCTTTTTTACCACATGAATGGTTCCCTATCTTTGACTGTCTCCATCTTTCTAGCATCTTTTTTACCACATGAATGGTTCCCGATCTTTGACTATCTCCATCTTTCTAGCAATTCATCAATCGACAACGTAGGCAATGGTGGTATTGTTTCTTGCTTTCCATTGAATTTCTTACTCTTCCTATTTTGATTGTTTTATGGGAAATAGTGATGATGATCGAGATAACCAATTTTATCCCTAAATTTTACAAGGTAATTGGATTTGTTGAAGATAGGACATGCCAAAATAACCTTTAGTGCTGCATCTTGACAAAACACCATATGCTGGAAAATCAATTATTGTTCATATCACTACCGCATACAATCATAATATAATGTTGGAGATGACATCATATATAGGAAATCCAATCTCCCATAATTCGTTCAACTCTTGGATGAGCTGAATATATACATCCATGTCTTTACCCGGTGCTTTTTTTAAGAATAAAAGGGAAAAAAAAAACTATGGCTCCTTTACACACATCCATGGAGTCAAGTTATACGGCACTAAAATAACCGGCCCGCAACTATACTCACTGTCTCATGTCTCCAAACGGATTAAATCTATCTATCGCAAAGTCAAAACGAAAGTTATGGGCATCATTAGTAAACCAAGGATACTTCAATCAAACGGCACCAAGCCTCGGCACCTGCAGGGTGTCTCTTTGCATTGTAAATATCTATGCATCGTTCCTTATGCCATCTTATATCTAAGGCCATCTTTCTTGACATATAAAACCATCGCAATCTTGTTACTTATGGAAAATAGTGGAGAATCTTTCTTAGGAACCTTTTTACCATTGCCATCATTAGCCTTCCTTTTGACGCAATGCATTCAGGACATTTCTTCGCATTTGCCAACTCCTTTCCGAAGAGAACACAATCATTCTTATATGCAGTTATAGGTGCCCATCCTAACCCCAAGTCTTTGAGAACCTTTCTACATTTATAGTAAGATTAACTGAAGTAAATGTCTTTTTGGAAAAGCATTCAAATTGTCATGCAACATATTAAAACCTTTGTTGCCTAACAATTAAGTACATTCACATGCAACAATTTTGACATTGTACATCGTTCATATAATGACATTTCAACATCTTTTAGTAATTTATCATATTTATCAATATCTTCTGTAATTATTGGCACTGACCCTTCACCACCTGGGAACTGATGAGACACGCTCTTCTCCGTTTAAGGGATCCTTAAGTCACAGCGTCCCCCATATGTATATCCTTCAAATTCAAACATTTCGTCATATCCTTTGTCATTACCGAGTCTTACTGAAACTCCATCATTATGCCATCAAGACTTTGATTATTTTAGTTATTAAGTTCTTCATGAATGTTCCGTATAGTGTAAGATTTTATAAAACAGTTAACAAGTATATAGATATATATACATTATATTATATCAAAGGTATATGAATATCTATTCAAACAATACCTCACTTATAACTTCTAAAATCTCTTTACAAATTGCATTAAAGAGCAGAACTCCATTTGTACACCCTTCCAACAATTTATCGGTGATATATATCCAACTCTTATCAAACCTTCTTAGTATTTTTAAAATGTTAGCCCAACAAATTTTGTAACCAAGCTAACTACTTGTGAAAGTACAATATTGCATAGTATGTTGTTAGAACTCCCAAGATGTTTTTGATGATTACAATGATTAAAAATTTTATTTTATAAGGTTATGTGAACTAAAGATTTAAATCAAGTTCTATAGGATCCTACAAACAAGATTTATCCTATACCTAACATGCAACAAGCCAGCTATAGCAAAAGGGGACACTTCATCTACATACAGCCAGCTAACGGATTGCTACCTATATGCGAAATCCATTGTGAGACGTATGAACAAAGGAGCAGTTGCAGGATTATTGTTGTCTGCATACAATATAGAGCGTAAAAATAAAGCACTAGTAAAAAAGAAGAATTCTACTGAAAGCAGCTAGCTACCTAATTATTGTCTCACTGTTGCATGGATCGAACAGCTAACTAGAGCCATCATTATCAGTATACACCTTTAAAAGATAGGTTCAAACATGTTAATAATTTCATCTTCCTTGCAATCTTTCATCAGACTTAGAGTGACACGCACACAACAAATTGATCTAATGGTTATAAAATCAAGATCATCACAAGTCTAGAAAAATCGTGAAACATTGAAAGAAAACACATAACAATGAGTTGTAGAAATACTGAGCCGACTTTCAGATATAGTTTGATTAAAATTTCCTCATTTTATGATGCCAAATGTTTGAAGATTCACAGAGGAACATGCCAGCTGCAAGTTCACATGAAAAAGCATGAAAAATCATAAGAAGAAGAGATCAAGAAAAATATCCAAAGTAGCTATCAGAACCACGCCTTTCCTGACAATGCAGAAATGCTTTCAATATTCAGATTTCAAATTTTCCCCAAAAAGAAATTACATACTTAATCATAAGAAGATATTATACAATGAGTTCACTATTTGTTACAACCTTACGTCACAAAGTTGAGCTATATTGAGCCACTACCCCATTGAAGAACAAGTTAAAGCACAAAGGATAGTAGATGGCCAAGCAAGCCTAGTAAAAAACATATCGAGACCCAAAACTAGACCCTGACCGGCACTGGACTAAACCAAATCCAGATAAGGCCCAAACTCGACCCAATCTAGTAAGCCTAATCCAAAACTCAATAAAACTAACAACTTGCCAATATCTAAGAAAATTTCGACATGATCTTCCCTAAAACTCAATAGGAAGACCTGTGCAAACAACAATAACTATGTTTATCACCAGAAAACCAAAACAATAGAAAAAAATGACCAATATGAAAACCGTTTACACAAATACCACTAGTGGCTACCGGTAGCTATAACACTTATTACAATCCAAAACAAATACCATAACAATACCACATACAATAAAGTATAAGAAAAACCAATGCCCTTCGAGGATTACAGATCTAACTACATGCCAAAATATTTATAGAATACCCTCCATACGCTCTCTGTCCAGCAATACCGAATCTAATCAGTGCTCGCTAGCCTCTGACCTATCTAAGGGAGGCTAAAGAAGAGAAAAAAAAAGGGTGAGCCCAGTCTCAGTAAGATAAAATAGCAGAATGCCCAATTTAAATAGACAATGCATTAATTAGGTATTATAGTGCTATCTGTATGTAGCAGATGTAACTATAGATCAGATCAGATTCTACTAGGTCCTAATCGTTCCATACCAACTCAGTCCTTAGTAGAGATACGATAATATGAAATAATGTTATGCAGTAATCTCAAGGCTATAATATATATATATATATACATAGTGCACCCATGCAAGCAAGTATATGTAATGATGTATGCGAATGCATCAAAGGTAACAGTCATATAAGGTAGGCGATCGAGTGAGATCACATCTTCAACTCACATCACGCTATCAGGTATATCATATAAGCATACATATGTAATACATCTATATATCAAAGCCACGAGCAAGCTCGGTGCCCAGTATGCTCTAGGACCCACCGACAAGCAATATCATCATAGCTCGGTGCCCAACATATTCTGGGACCCATCGGTAATCCATATCTTATAATACCTAGTATATTTTGAGACCCATTGGCTATACACGTATTTCGGTGCCCAATATATCTTAGGACTCGCCGTATATCTAGAATACATAATATAATAGGTTATGACAATACCTATCAGGTTCTGTATTGTCCCACACCAATGCAGTTCCTAACAAATAGATGCAATACAGTATGTTTTCTCACAATAAACATGCTCTGCCCAATGCCTTCAATACTATCGTGATTATACTCATGGATATATGAAAAGTAAGCATTGACATGTGTATTGAAATATTTTCAGAATTATGCCACATAGTCTATAATATGCGAACAAGCTAGCAATAACTATCAACATGATGTCAAATAAGTATAAGCATGTACAGGCATATGTAGCATGAAGGATGAATCATAATATGTGAGAAGAATGGCAAGGTATGCCGAAATTCCAAGTGAATGTTACCTATGCCAAGCGGCCTAATGATATCACTTGAAAAGAAAGACACGGTAACCCTCACCTGTAGTCAAATTAAGTATTTATATCAACCGTCGACTCTAAGCCGCACCACCTGAACTCAAGTCATTCGTACCACCTAACGTGCATACGGGCATATTCAATAAACAAGCACGCTAACGAAAGCTAAATCAAATACTCGTAATAAATACATAACTAAATTTGAGTCTAAGGCCCAATAGCATACGGCAAACTATTTTAAGATTTCATCCATTCAACCATTCATTCAAATTCCTAATCCGCTACACAATAAATACTAAACTAACGAATCCAAGAAGCTCCTTTGATCATCTAACTAGCTAACTTTAAATTTATTTATTACTTTGATATTGATCCTTTACTTAACCTTGTGTTTTAAATTTCTGTAAACTAGTGGCTAAGTGCTTGGTGAAGCACTTGAGGGAGAAGCTCGGTTAGAGCTTAGTAGAAGTTCATTAACTTTGTAACAAGGCTAATAATCTAGCCCGGGGGACGTGTGTGTCCAGCAGACTGTATGGCATTGTTTGGTGTAGAGAAACTCAAAGAGCAAGTGTGCTTGGTGAAGCACTTAGCTATTGGTAAGTGTAGTTTGTTAAAAGTCTATTGAAGCTTCAACTATTGTGAAAGAGTCCCGTGGATGTAGGTAAAGAGATTTGCCAAAATACATAAATCTCCTAAGTAGATTTGTTTTATTGCTAAATTTTTCTTACTACAAAATCTGTTGTGCTGATATCTCTCTATAGGATTTATCATACACACAGTCGACTATCTACCCTATTGCCAGTAGATTTTTCTATTAATCGAAAATTTTTTATTATCAACTCAATTCATCCCTCCCCTCTTAGGTTAATATTACAGTTTTATATAACAAGTGATAGCAGAGCAGGCCTTCAAAATAAAAGTTTAACAGCCTTAAGGAAAAGAGCCTATGGCAAGCTAAACTTTATTGAAAAGGAAGGAAGATCAGTTGACTGCCCTCTAGCGTTTGATGGGAATAATTATAGACATTAAAAGATAAAGATGACTGTAATCTTAAGGGCAGAAAATTCCTTTTGTATGGAAGATCGTCCAAGATGGAGATATAGCTACCATGCAAATTCTAAAGAATAACAACTTTTCATGTTTAAATTTTTATGCTTTAGAATTACTGTATCATGCTTTATATTTTGAATAATTTAAGCATATTTATTTTCATTTCACAGCAAAAGAAGTTTGACTTAACTTAGAAAGAATATATGAAGGAAAATCTGAGGCTAACCAATACAATGAAAGTGAATCTCATCAAATAGAAGTGAAGTAATACGAAATCATCAAAAACAAGATAACCTTCGTTTGATGGCCATCGACAGATACCACACAAAGGTAAGTATCTCTTCCTCTAAAGAAGAACAAAATATTGTTTTGCCAACAAGTAAAATCCAGGCACCTATTGAGAAAGAACCAATTGAGACGAAAGCTGAGGAACAAGCATTATCGAGGAAAAGAAAAATCGAATGAAAAGTGCTCCCACTATAAGAAGCTGAGACACTTTAGATGTACCTGTCGTTTGCTGAAAGAAAAAAAAAGTAAGAACCAGCTAAGGCAAATGTTATATGCAGTAATAAAGACTCGACCTTATCTAACGAGAGCGAAACTGTAACCAATCAAGAGGAGTTGAGATTGTATCTAATGGCTAACAATGAACATTCCAGTGAGGTAAACTGATCTGAATTTTACGACTCAAATAAGGAATTGTAAGAAATTTTTGATAAACTATATGCTAAATATATGAATGTGAAACCATGAACAAAATTATGAATAAATACAAAGAAAAGAATAAATTGTTGACTGACAAAGTGCTTAATTTAAATGATACTCTTGCTGGTAAAAATAATTCTAAGGAAGATGATTTGGATACTAATCAAATAAGTGCAGAGATATATGTATTACACGCTGAAAATAAAAAGCTCTTAGAGACAAATGAGAAACTTTATTCCAATTTAAATGACTATGCTACTAGTAAGTACCTAGATAGCTTTGGAATTGGTAACTTCTCCACTTCTATAAATATAAATGAGAAGATCAGAGAGCTAACACTAAGTCACATGTGGAATGTGAATATCTGAATGATGAACTTGCCAAAGTCAAGGCAGCAAACAAATCATATACCACCGAATGCTTACTGCTAAGAAATGAGGAGAAAGAGTTGGATGCTAAGAATGTTAATTCACAAGCTTCTATAGCAAAATTTGTTAAAGGTAAAGACAGGTTGGATGCTATGCTTGGCTCACAGAAAACTACATTCAGAAAAGAAGGTATTGAGTTCGTGCCAACTAGTGAGAATGTTACTATGAACCAAACCAATGGCAAGCAGAAATTTAGAACTACAAGTGTTGCATTCTCTAGTAAGTATAAAACGAATAAGGTACATTTTTCTACTCCTTTTATTGAGTGTTCCTATTGTGGTAGAAAGGGTCACAAGATAAGCTATTGTTGGTTTAAAAATAATAAAAATACGGTAATGGTAATGTGGATTCCCAATAGCAACCTTTCTCTGAAAGAGATAAGTGAAAATCCTTTTACAACAATTGCTAGATGCTTTACTACTAAACAACTTATTAGCTTGCAAGGTAATCTATTCACCTCCTATATTGCTAGCATCGATGAATATGTCACTCATTATTCCAAATTAAAGAAAAACCAAGGCATGAGTAAAAAGATGTGGATGCCAAAGAAACTCTCAAGATTATCAACACTTTAGAACCCAAACAAATTTGGGTGTCAAAGAGATAAATTCTTGTTGCAGAAATTCTACAGCTGAAGGTAAGTAATCCAATCTCTTAATAGTTTTGATGCTTTTTAGCATTTGAATTCAAATGAAACTCATTGTTCAAATTCATGTTGAAATTTTTGCTAAAGTTTTGTCACTTATCATTTTGTTTGAATGATATCTTGTATATCATAATTGTTTGTGATAACATGCTTGCATATTTCTCACTACTACAAAAAAGACAATTACCGACTGATCGCGTTCAGTAGGTAACTTTGTAGAATACCAACTGAAAAAAAATCAGTCGGCAAATCATATTAATTTACCGACTACATAGTTACTTGGTCGGTATTTTATGAACATACCGACTAATACTAAGTCAGTCGGTAAATGTTTTGATAGAATACCGACTGAGTAAGTATTCGGTCGGTAAAATTACCGAATGGAAAGCTTTGGAGTCGGCAAAATGTCTTAATGAACCCGATCGGGTTCATTTCTTTCCCCAAGCTTTGGAGTCTGCCGCTGATCGGTGATCTACTTGAGAAATCACGCTTCATCTCGCCGGATTTGCTTCCGTCTGACGCTAGGAGAAGAAATTTCAAAGAAATTCCGAAAGTTCTCATTCTGCCGGTGTGAGACCGAGCTGCTCCGATTCGCCAGTTGGTCTGATCCTGTTCAGCTCTTATTTGCTGGCGAGCTTCCTTCCAGTACGTTCTCTAATTTTTCTGGCAGTCACTGGGTATTTTTTTGCTCCAACTCAGTTGATACATTAGTTATTGTGGAGTTTCTAATATCACCGGTATTCATTGATTAGTTAATCCATCCATAAATGGAAAAAAGTTTAGTAAGGCTTTGTAGGAGCGAACATAAGACAGAAAAGATTTAAAGTTTTTTTCTTTTTTGCTTTGATATTCGTTCTTCAAACTATAGAAAAGAAAACAATACATATTAGAATTAGAAAGGAATTTTTGGATTTTTTTTTCTGGTATAAGATTTTTTTTTTATCTGGTATAAGCACTAGTATGGCAGTCTTGCATTTGGTATTTTTTTCTTTCTTCCAGCATATGTTAGGGTTTTCTGAATATTTTTTTAATCTAGTATAAGCACCAAATTGGCAGACTTTGTAGAATTTTGTTTCTTCTGCCAGCATAAGGTTTTCTGGATTTTTTTTTTTTTGATGTAATATAAGCACCGATGTCTTTGCAAAGATAGGATTTTCATGATTATTTTTGATGTAGTATAAGCACTAGTGTAGCAGACTTTGTGAAATTCTTTTTACTACCAAAGATAGGATTTTATGTATTATTTTTTATCTAGTATAAGCACTACTATGACATTCTTGTATGTGGAATATTTTTTTCTTGTCACAGATAGGATTTCTTGTACTATTTCGATTTATTATAAGCACTAGTATGTCACTTGTATGTGAAATATTTTTCTCTAGTGCTATTATAGAATTTCCTTTTTATGTGGAATACTATTTACCTAAAATAAGCACTAGTATGTCAACAATTGCTTGGCAAACAAAACAGAATTGATTTTTCTTTACAAAACAGAAGCGATAAACAGAACCTTTTGTTTCATGCATGTTATAACATAATTAAATTTTCTTTTACAAACTGGATTGTTACAACGTTTGTTATTTGTTTGGATGACTATCTTTTTTATTGTATTGGATTTTTTATGCAATCCACTTGAATGTCATAGATTAACATTGCACGTAGTAGTAGTGGGAGCTTCTTGATCGCCTGACAGTTGAAGTTTTGAATTGAATGTGTTTTTTTACCCTTCCACAAAGCTGAAGCCTTGAAGGGATATCCCTCTAATTTATGATCCCTTTGCAAAGCTACAAAGCTTTGAATGTTGTTAGAAATTAAAAAATTATTGCTATTTGAATGTTATTAATGAAATGATGAGCTTGCTGCTTTTCAATTTGTATTATTGTTGAAACTAGAAGTTCAATTTTGTGTAACATTCATACTTAAAGTTTGAAAACAGAATGTTGATATGTTTTTGGTAAAGATTCTTGATGTCTAGAATCTGGATTAGAAATGAAATATATCTTGCTTTCTCTTGCAAAAAAAGTTTCCTACTGTGTGCTACTATATGTATTGTAACTGCTGTCTGGACCAGATGCTGGTTGACCTTGGTCAACCCGTGACCCGTTGACTCGGACAGCAATTCGGATCAACGTTTGGTTCGGTTTTTATAACTATATATATATACATTGGATTAACTTTAAAGCTTGCTTCCTTGGGATCTTTGCTCTTTGCTTCTTAACTAAACTTATATTAATCCCTTATGCATTAATTCAATTAATTATTCTCTTTAGCTTGTCCATTGCATGTTTCTTTTCTTTCCTATTTTTTTTGGTATTTTGGAAATATTTCTTTAATTAACTTGTCTTAGTATATATATGCATTGGATTAACTTTAAAGCTTGCTTCCTTGGGATCTTTGCTCTTTGCTTCTTAACTTAACTTATATTAATCCCTTATGCATTAATTCAATTCATTACTCTCTTTAGCTTGTCCATTGCATGTCTCTTTTCTTTCCAATTTTTTTTTTTGTATTTTGGAAATATTTCTTTAATTAACTTGCTTAGTATATATATGCATTGGATTAACTTTAAAGCTTGCTTCCTTGGAATTTTTGCTCTTTGCTTCTTAATTTAACTTATATTAATCCCTTATGCATTAATTCAATTCATTACTCTCTTTAGCTTGTCCATTGCATGTTTCTTTTCTTTCCAATTTTTTTTTTTTTCATTTTGGAAATATTTCTTTAATTAACTTGCTTAATATATATGCATTGGAGGCTTTAGTTAGTATGGAATTAAGAGAGTAATGAATCTTATCTTATGCATAAGATTTAGCACTGTTATGGGGTTTCCTTTTGGATCTTTGAGTAATGACAATATATGATATTCTATAACAAGTTTTTTTGCAAAAGAATATATGTACACTTGAATCAAGACAAAAGAAAGAGATATTGAAAGCGTTGTGACTGAGATTATCCTATATATGCATGGATATTATATACGTTCTCACTAGCTAGCAAGTTTTGAAGCATATGGGCATATCGTTCAAGTTTAGAACCAAAGACAAACTGTGAACAAAATTTCTTGTTTCATCAGAAGAAGAATGTGTTTGTCTATGGACATATATTCGAGAGCTGCATGCATATGTATTAATTTATGATATGACACAATTTATGTCTAGTTGAAACAATTAATAATGAGTTAGTGTTGAGAAAGCAATGAGGTAGACTAAATAAACAGTCGGTAATTACCGACCAAACCTACAGTCGGGAATTACCGACTACTAAACTGGTCGGTAAGATAGCGACCACCATGTCAGTCGGTAAATACCGACTAAGAGTTAGTCGTTAAGTTTCCCGACTACTTAAGCAGTCGGTAAGTTGCGACGGCATACGTCAGTCGGTAATTTACTATGCTATACCGACTGTCTATAATAGTTAGTCGGCAAGTGGTTTACCGACTTGGATTTGCCGACTAAATACCGATTGCATTCTTTTCAGTCGGTATTTATATTTGCCGACTGAAATTGATAAATTACCGACTGTTTTTGTCAGTCGATGAAACTGTTTAATGTAGTAGTGTCTGAAACATTAGATTTTTCATATTGTCTTTTGACCGAATCTCTCATGAATAAATTTATGAATGTTTGCTGAATAATGTTTCATAAACATTAGTTTATTAAGATTGTTTTTGGAAAACTAAAAAAATTCTAAGCATTTGATGGAAAGGTAATTTAATAAAATGAGTTTAATTACTATGAAATTGATTACAATCCATCCATCCTATTGAAATGGTATGAATCTTTGGCTATGCAAAATTTTCTTTTGATGAATATTAATGTGAGTGTGCATGAAGTTTTAGAATTTCTGAATGTTATATATGCTACTAACCACTACAGGAGAAATATGAACAAATGAAAGTAAAATACACGCCAGCTCTGCTCTCCAAGATTATATAAATCATTAAAATATTGTGAGTTTTGATAATTGATCTATTGCTTCTGAAAGGGTGGATAGATTACCAATGGAGATTGAATCTGAACATAAGCACATCAATGTAAGAAGAAAGGTACACATATTTCATTCAAATTAATTCAAGCTATTATGACAAATCAAACCATTCCAACTATTACACATGAACATGTTTGATCCATCTAGAGTTGAATGATTAGAAAACAACTAAATGATCGATGATTACTCATGATGCTGTTAGCTTCTCTTTCAAAGTTACAAAAGTTAACTTGAGAATATTTTTAAGTCCTTGCAAAAGAAATTAAGTTGAATGCTATATGCTATAAAGAAATTCAATGGTTATTCATTAGCAACTCCTAAAATACATGGGTTTCAGGGAATCTAAATTGTTGAGGAATCCTTTATATTTTATTTAATAAGACTGCTCTAGGACGAGAAAGGATTCGACTATTTACAGATTCAGTTAAGGACAGCAAAGAAATGTACATCCAGCAAAAGAATAGTCAGCTGAAATCTAAATAGTGGATGAAGAACTCTTTATTGAAACTTCTGAAATGCAAGGAGCCTATCCAAATTGAATCACTTATATTCAAGCATAGATCCAGTGATCTCAATAAGAAGCCATCAACAAATAATCTATATAAGGAGATAACTCATATTTCAATCAAGCAATAAGTATATTTTAATTATATTAATTTTGATATATGTCAAGATCTCATGGCATTTTATCTTTGGTGCATAATTGCTTTTAGAAAGTGAATGGTTATTTCAAAACAAATGCTAAATGTTGCAACATGTTTTAGCAAAAGTGCTTTCAAGTGATTGGTCATATGAAGCCTTAAATGAGATTTACGAACCATTCTCCATTGACAGTTTATAATCAAACTCTTGATCGTTTCCAAGTAAACTTGTTTAAAGCCAAACTCTCATCTTGGTTAAGCAAAAATTGAAAAAAATTTTGGAGATGAAATTCCTTAAGTGATCTATATCTTTTTATCTTACACAAACCGAACTACCTACCTTAAAGAGAACTCTTCAATTGAGATGAGACTTAATAGTGACTCATCTACATTCCCTCAATCAATGTCTAAGCCAAACTATTTTGAGTCAAACTCTTTGAATTCCACTCAGCTCCACCGAACGGTCGATGACTAATCATTTTCAAATATTTTGTGTGTATTTCTAAAAATCTAAATGCTTTTTGTGTTCATTAAAGCTATCAGTTGTAGAACAAAACTGTTGATCTCCGACAATATCGTCTACAATGATGAGTATTGTTGAAAATTTTTGTTGAGATTTTTAATTTATTGATGCATGTCTAACCTAATCTATGAAACTAATTATATGATGTCATCTCCGATTTGTATGTGTTTTATGAAAGAAATTCGGATATCTTAACCACAACCTTAATATTGATAATATCATCTAAAGATAATGACAAAATCTTGTGAATTTTGTGAAGCTCTAACATCTCCATGTAGGAAAAAGTCTTTAAAATTTTTTGCAGGATAATTTTCATAACCTAAAGAGAATAAAATTAAATCTAATAAAAAAAGTGAAGAAAGAGTACATAGCAAGAGGAGAAATATTCACTATGCTGTCATAATTATTAAGAATATTCCGTGAATAAGAAAAAAATAGCTATCCAAAGACAAGGCGAGCAAAACATTGCATGAGTTAATAAACAAGTAACATAGTACGTTGTAAGTTGTCCAAAGGTATGAATAACTCACTTCTTTTAGCTTAGTATTTGTATTTCATCAAAATTACTTATTAATACTCAATGCTAAAATTCTGCTGACTGTGCAAATGATATTGAAAATTAATTTTTATAAAAATGCCTATGCAAATGAATGAATCTTCATGTGGAGGATGCTGACTATCAAATGGTAAATTACTAAGAAAAGGAAACACATCAAGGGAGAAGCCTTTGAGTCAAAGTGAAAGAAAGGAAAGCATGATGTATAAAAGATATATTCTTTTAGAACTAATGAATTTAATTGAAGGATCTACAGTACATATGCTAAAGGAAGATTATGTGTTTCTCATCTTATTGAATTACCACATCAAATGCTGAATGCCATACATAAACTATGCTTAATGTCCTTTGTGCACAAAAAGTTATTTATCAATACAAGAGCAAAATAGTTAACAAAAGTTAGTAAAAAGCGATGCATGCTACTCAAGTCAATTATTGTTGCTGGAAAAGTTTCTATATTAACAAGAAAAGTTAATTAAGTGCTTCAACCAACAAAAAAAATTGGAAATAGAATATGTTCCTTATAGAATAGAGCACTTACTAAGGGGGAGAAAACATATGGTCCTCATAATATGAATTATGACATATATATTATTCTCGGTGCACTAGATATTACCTTGCAGGAAAGTAATATGAAAGACATATGAAGACTCATCATGAATTCGTGAAAGAAAAAACTATTTCGATTAATAATTCATCTCAAAGAGCAGCTTACTGAAAAATCTCTATCAGTCCAAAACTTCAAAATCAGAAAAACGATCAATGGGAAAGAGATTATTTGGCATACTACATAAGAAAATTGTCTCCTAAAGTTAAAACAGTAAACAACAAGTCAGTAGGTATAATTAAACGCTCTTCTTTGTAGATTAATTTTGTATATTATCTCCTTAATTCATGTACATTCAAAAATTGATTTGAATTTTTAAAATACAAGTTGATTTTGACAATTTACTAAGTTTTAAATAAGTTCTATTTTGGTGAATCAATATTGCTATCTGACTTATACTTCGAAGATTATGAACGTGTTCTATTTGTTAAATGGTATTGAAAATTTCATGAGATATTTCATTTAGAAATCTCTTGTCAATACTTGTTACAATTGATTAAGCCAACTTTCTGTCGAGAAAGGTATAATCTGTTCTTGTAGGAATCAATGACAAAAGGAGAAAAATGCTAGCATGAACAGAAGAAAATTATCTCTGTCATACACAGCAGCTGAATAGCCTACTCTACGTTTGACAGAATATGAATCTCAAGTACATATCAAACCACAGTAACAAGAAGCGACTTCTAACTATCAAACATCAGTTCAAATACAAGTCCAGCCATCCAGAGGTAATACTATTTTAGTAGTAAGCTTCAAAAACGGAGAGAGATAGGAGAAGAATTATTGGTTGAAGATAATTGTTACTATCGCAAGTTACGAATCGTAAAAGTAATACAATGATGAGAGAGTATCGTTCTAACGCGGATTGATTAACTTATTAAGTACCAAAAAATCTACTCCTAGCATTATTTGAACAACTGATCTTCAAAGCGTGAATGCCTAAAACTAAACAAAATAAAACAAACACAAACAACAATTGTGAGATTTCAATGATTTAAGCGCTAGAGCATTTGATTTCACCGTAACTAATCCAATCATTTTTGTAATCATGCTAATGAAGCTTATAATCTTTATTAATAGTTAGAAAATCCTAATTTCTTTGATAAACTTTCTTAAGCTATACAAATAATACTTTCATACAAAACTCACTATATCTCTATGCCAATTAGCATATAAGAAAGCTCATTAAGTTTTATGGCATTCTAGATTAATGGCACGAAGCATAAGAGTACATCTCTCTCTCATATGCAATTCATGGCATTCATCATAAAGACTAATTCATACATCACATCTCTGTCTCAATGCAAATCTCAAATCGATTGAATATAGGTCAGATACTCAAAAACATTAAGCACGATATTAAATACTCAATAAGCAATTATAAAACATCAATAGCATAGAGTTAATAATTAAATCATCATAATTAGGCTACATCATAGCCCCAATAAAGAGGAATTGAGTTCATAGTTTTCAGATCTAACAAAATAGAGAGAAATATGAGAGATAGAACAAAAGAACCCTGAACAAAGATTGATATCAAGTGAACTGTCGTCTCTTTCGCTTGCTCCGTGCTTCTCTCCATTCCAGATGCAAGAACGTGAAAAAATAAATCCTCAATGAGCCGCCTCTGCTCTGCCCTCTTCTATCCTCCTCCTCCTCTATTGCTGCCTCCCTCCAGGAAATCCGAAAATTGAATATAAGGCCATAGCATTTTCTTTCCATAATTAGGTTGGTGCAGTCCAAGTTAATCTGAACTCTCTGTCTATCTATTTGTCTGCACCGTTTTGGGGTTTATTTGGCCTTCGAAAAATATGTAAAAATACTCAAAATTAAGAGCAGTGTCTTATCTTTCCAACCATATATCACACATATCATTTAAAAATCGGAAAGGCTTTCAATTGCACTTGTTTCAAAAAACATCATAGATGATTCGGTTCTATACTGGGTGTCATATTCATCTGTGGATATGTATCAAATGCCTGGCCAGAAAATTCTGAAAAAATAATTAACCAACTTCAATGTCTTGGCTTTCAAACCCAATTATTCGTTCGCACAAACTCCACTCAAAAGTCAAAATTTACTCAAAAATGGAACTTAGTGAAATCCTTTACGATGGTAATAAATTTTTTCCCCATTTAAACTAAGTATGATACCAAGAGGAAGCTATTTTACATATGAAGCAATTGACTTGAGATTACTTAGACATATAAACTAATAATTCTTAATAGTTTTTTCATCATCAAAATGTGGGGAGGGGGGGGATGATATTTTTGGAACTCCCAAGGTGTTTTGATGATTACAATAATTAAGAATTATACTTTATAAGATTATTTGAACTAATAATTTGAATCAAGTTCTACATGATCTTACAAACAAAATTTATCCTACATCTAACAAGCAACAAGCCAGCTATAGCATAAGGAGACACATCACCTACATACAGCCAGCTTCTGGTTGCTACCTATATGCAAAATCCATTATGAGACGTATGAACAAGGAGGAGCAATTGCAGGATTATTATTGTTCGCCCATAAAAGAAACCACAGGAACAGTGCATTTCCAAAACAAAAGAATCTTACTGAAAGCTGGAAGCTCCTTAATTGCTATCTCACTACTGCATGGATCAAACAGCTAATCCGAGCTATTATGTTCAGGATACACCTTTCAGATATAGGCTCAAACACGTTATTGATTTCATCTTGCTTCCAATTTTTTCATCAGAGTTAGAGCGACATATACACAACAAGGTTAATCTAATAGGTTATCAAATCATGATCATCACAAGTCTAGAAAAATCGGGAAACATTAGAAGAAAACACAGAACAATGAGTTGTAGAAATATTGAGCCCATTTTCAGATATAGTTGGATCAAGATTTTCTCATTTTTTGAAGCCAAAATTTGAAAGAAATTCACTAAGGACCATGCCAACTGCAAGTTCATATCAAGAGACACGAAAAACCACAGAGAAAGATATCAAGAAAATATCCAAAGTAGCTATCAGAACCACGCCTTACTGACAATGCATAAATGCTTTTAACATTCGGATTTTGAATTTTCTCCAAGAAAAAATGGCAGATTTAATCATAAAGCGATATCATACAATAAGTCCACTATTTGTTACAACTTTGCATCACAAAATAGAGCTACATTGAGCCACTACACCATTGAAAAACAAGTTAAAGCACAAGGGGTAGTAGATGGCCAAGCAAGCCTAGTGGAAAGAATGTCAGCCAAATTAATAGATTCACTAATGAGACTCACCATCCAACTCATCTCTAAGTAAGAAAATAAGAACTAAGTTGCTCGGGTCCACAACACTTAAAAGAAGCCAATTCAGCTGAAGAAATCTAAAGTAAGCCAACTTGGCTGAAGAAATTTAGAGGAAACCAACTCAGTTGAATCAAGTGGGCTATGGTCGGGCGGGAGTTTTGAACTTCCTTCTACCTTACAATTAATGCAGATGGAAAACATAGCACTAGACCAGTTAAAATAAATCATGAGACAGCTGGTTAGCTACCAGACATATTTTCATCTCAACTTTAGAAAACTACCACTAACTTGGAGACTTCAACGAGAAGATCTCCAATGGGAAGAAGAAGTAGGCACCTACAAGCAAACAAAGTATAACAAGAAGAAGAGTCGCAGAACAAAAACAGAGGAAAACACAGAGAAATTTAAAGAAGAACGAACAAGCATTAAATCGTCAATCCTTCAAAACAGAGATTTTTATTGTTGTTGATCATTTACTGAATACAATCTCTATCAGCCCCTTTGATCATCTAACGAGCTAACTTTAAGTTTATTTATTACTTTGATATTGATCCTTTGCTTAACCATATGTTTTAAATTTCTATAAATCATTGGCTAAGTTCTTGGTGAAGCACTTAAGGAAGAAGCTTAGTTGTAGCTTGGTAGAAATTCATTAACTTTGTAACAATGCTAGCTATCCAGCCATGGGGACTTTTGTGTGTCCAGCTATAAGGAGTTTTCTGGTATAGAGAAACCCATAAGAGCAAGTGTGCTTGGTGAAGCACTTAGCTCTTGGTAAGTGTAGTTTGTTAAAAATCTAGTGATGCTTTAGCTCTTGTGAAAGAGCACTCGTGGATATAAGGAAGGAGGTTTATCGAACCACGTAAACCTACTGAGTAGCTTTGGTTTATAGTTAAATTTTCTTACGACAAAATCTCCTATGCTAATATCTATCTGCATGATTTATCATACATATAACCGGCTATCTACCTGCTGCCTGAAGGAACTCTGTTAATTGAAATTTTTTTATTATTGACTTAATTCACCCCATCCCTCTTGAATTGATATTGCAGGTTTATCTAACATATGCATTTGTACTTGTTCAAATCTTTGTTTTGCTTTTGAAAGTTATTATTGAAACTGGATCAAGAGGTGGATGGTAGATTTGGAATATAAAAGACTTATTTACTTCACCCTATATATCACCCTAACACTTTTAGTTGGCTATTACCAAATCCCAATCAAGTTATACCTGAATCTAGATAGAGCAAGCAAATAATAATAGCTTGATTCATCCTAATTCTTCTATGAACTACCATTTATCTATCATGAGAAACCATTGAGTTGAAAAATCTAGGAAATCCAATCACCAAATCAGAAACCATTGATTGAGATAATCTCCCTAAATCACATATTAATAAATTTCGTGAATATGTGTTATCTATAATAAGAGAATGTACGATGTTAGTGTTTGTTTAAATATACAATTATAAATAAAATTACATAGTCGATGGATATCATACTTGATTCTTGAACCACGTTGAAAACTTATTGTTTTACCTTGCATTTACGTTAAAGGGACTCCCAATTTTGAGAAGCTCCTTGTGCTCACTAGATATCATCTTCGTCAGTCATTAGCGATTTTACATATTATGCTTAGCAAACGGCAATTACTCAAAAACATACTGACATACAAAACCACTTCGTAGCAATCATTCAAACGAAACTAATGTGCTAAACTATGTTCTTCCATAGTAAGGAGATCAGAATTTGCATTTCTTAATAGTCGGACTCTTTGAGAGAACACAGACAACATTCTATCCTGCTTATGTCCATCTTTTTACCGTAGGTGTCAGTTAAATCTAGTCTTTAATCCTTATAAGTACTTAGAACATAAAGTTAGGCACTCATGCAATATATTAGCTTTTGCTATTGAGCCATTTGGATGTGTTCTATTCCGAACAAATGCCCTTAACATACCCAAAGTCCTAAAAATAATGATGGAATAAAATGAGAAAATTATAAGATTCTAATAAAGAAATTAAATGGAAATTTTTTAACTCATAACTCTAGTCTCACCTCTATATATGATTTATCCAAATAATGGACGGAGCCTTATTTCATAGGTTCTTCTTGCAAGTAAAGAAGTAGATATATCATGATATCAAAAAATGTTGGCAGGAATATCATCTCGAGTTTGCAAAGACTAATCACAATATTCTGTTGTAATATTTTCAATAAATCTAATCTTAACATCTTTGCACACAATACTTTAAAAATATCCCAATTTACTGATTACTTCTAACACTTCTATTTTACTTTATCCACGTATTTCAATAGGGAGCAAGCATTGTAATAACACATGATTGTCAATGACTCTTCAATCACAACACTTGCCACACACCATATATTACGCAACATGAAATATTTACAATATATCAATCAGAGAATCTCACAGTGTTAAGAATTTCACAAAAATTTCGTTCTTTCTTGAGGTGACAATTTGTAAGCCGCAATTGGTTTTTCTCTTTTTATTGTTACCCAAATTTTTTATATGCAGCTCATAGTCATATACCTTGATCTTAGCCTTGGTGGTTGTCTTTTATTTTCTTATCTATATTCATCAACGTTCTCAAAATATTATCACATGTATTATGTCTGATATGCATGGCATTAAGAATGTGTCTAATCTAAAATTCTTCTAGTACAGACGTACAATAGCTCATAAAAATACTTCTCTTCATCCAATTCAGCTCTTCAGGAGTACGTTTTCTTTTCTACACATGAATGTTTATAGAACATCACATCTTTGACTATCTCCATCCGTTGTAGAAATTAATCAATCGATAACATAGGAGATGGTGTGTTGTTTATTGGTTTTCATTGAATTTCTTACTCTTCCTATATGGATAATTTTTTAGGAAATAGCGATAATGAACGAGATAACTAACTTTATCTCTAAATTTTACAGAGTTTGTAGATTTCTTGCAGATTGAACATGTAAAATGAACTTTAGTGCTTCATATTGACAAAAAATCGTATGCAGGAAAATCATTTATTGTTCATGGCGTTGTTGCATACAATCGGAATATATTGTTGGAGACGACATCAAATATAGAAAATCCAATCTCTCATAATTCGTTCAACTCTTCGATGAGCTGAATATATACATCAATGTTTCTACCCGGTGCCTTTTTTTCAAGAACTAAAAGGGTCATTATAAACTATGGCTCCTTTACACACATCCATGGAGGCAAGTTATATGGCATTAAAATAATCGACCGTCAGCTATATTCATTGCTCATGTCTCCAAACGGATTAAATCCATTTGTCGCCAAGCCAACACATAAGCTATAGGTATCATTAGTAAACCAAGGATACTTCAATCAAACGCCACTAAGCCTCGCCATCTACAGGGTGTCTCATTACATCAGAAGTATCTATGCATCTCTCCTTGTGCCTTCTCATATCCAAGGCCATATTTCTTGACATATAAAACCATCACAATCCGATTACTAATGGAAAATAATGAAGAATCTTCTTAGGAACCTTTTTACAATTGCCATCATTAACCTTCCATCTTGATGCATTACATTCAGGACATCTTTTCTCATTTGTTAACTCCTTTCTGAAGAAAACACTATCATTCTTACATGCAGCTATAGGTTCCCATTCCAACCCCTAGTCTTTGAGAACCTTTCTACACTTATAGTAAGATAATAGAAGTAAATTTTCTTTTGAAAAAGCATTCAAATTGCTATGCAACATACTAAAGCCTTTGTTGTTCCAATGATAAAGTACGTTCATATGCAATAATTTTGACATTGTGCATTCTTCATATAATGATTTTTCAACATCTTTCAGCAATTTATCGTATTTATCAATATCATCTATATTTATTGGCACTGACTCTTGACCACCTGGTGACTGATGAGACATGCCCTTCTCCATTTAAGGGATCCCTAAGTCCATAGCACCACCCATACGTATATCTTCCAAATTCAAATATTTCGTCATATTCTTCGTCGTTACCGAGTCTTATTGAAGCTCCATCTTCATGCCACTAAGACTTATCTTAGTTATTAACTTCTCCATGAATGCTCCATATAGTGTAAGACGTTATAAAACAATTGACAAGTAAATACATATATATATATATATATATATATATATATATATATATATATATATATATATATATATATATATATATATATATATATATATATATATATATATATATATATATATATATATATATATATATATATATATATATATATGTATATATATATATATATATATATATATATACATCTCTTGTGCTCCGTATGTGAATCTTGTGATGTTTTTAGAGCGCCATTTTCTCATTTTTATGCGGTGTCCATGAGTACGAGCACATTAATTTCTAACATTCAATTCACGGTACTCATAAGTATGACACTTTTAAGTTGGTAAACAGTTGATGTTTATCTGTGAACAGTCAGATGATGATCCTTCCTTCACCGTGAATTTCTTAGTGTAGTCCTTTGTCGTTGTTAGCAAGTCGCGTGTCCTGTGTATAGTCCATTGTCGTCATAGTAAAGTCCTTTGTCGTCGTTATCGAGCCACGTCCATAAGGTCTTGCATAATTTTTGTCACTCGGCTAAATTGAAAGAATCTTATGCTGTCAATTCATGGTTCTATTCTCTACTTTTATAGCAGAGGTCAGTGTACAAATATTTTGTAAATATAGGATGAAGGGTTTAAATTTCAAATATAATGTCAATTAAATGCTCGTGTCGTCATTCACATTTATATTGTCGATTTGCAGCAAAGATCATATCGGCCAAATTTTATTTTCTAGCAAGAATAGTTATATTCTCCAGCCAGTCTTACTACCCTTTTTCACACTCAATTCAATCGTTGACCATAGGGGTATCATCGAGGAAACTAATTCGCTATAGTAACATATCACACATGCTCAAGAGTACTTGCGGATGTAGTCGAGAAAGCAAGACGACACATTCCGATTTGGGTCAATAACACAATTGCAAAGCATTGTTACCAAGAATATATACTAAGCTAGTAGCTTAATAGATAGCAAAATTTTTTGACGACGAGTGCGACATAGCTTTTTTTCAGTTCTTTTTAATCTAGTGAAACACCACCTAAATATTAGAAAAGTCAACAAATGTATGTTATTGTATCATCTCAACATACAAGAATCAGCTGAGATAGTTATGAAGTTGACGACTTCACCACTAAAGCACGAGCTCTAATAACGTACGAACGCCTACCTTATGTATACATGGCGCGCACGTTATTACACCATGGGCTTCAAGTTATTCAAGGTCCGTATTTTATCTAGAAAAGTTAAGAGTTTGAGTTTTATTAGAAGTGTTTGAGTTTTAGTAGAAAATAGTATTTGCTTATGTAATTAAGATTTCTATATAGAGTTGAATTCTTATAAAGTGGAAGCTTGCATGGTAAGAGATTAGTGTGAAGTGTCTACATTAGGTTGAAGTCCTAATCTTATTACAATTGTAATAGAGTTAGAACTTTGGTTACGAATTTCTTTTTAGCTATAAAAAAGATTGTTTTTATTTATTAAAGGTCATGGAAGAAGAATTAAAGTAGTTATTTTATTCTAGCTTTACCTTCAGTTCTTTAGCACTTGGAATAGTTCTACAGTTCATTTGATCACTATTCGTAACATTTAGTATCAGAGGGGTCGATTCTATGACGAATTCGGCTTCTACTGAACCGTACATTGGCCCTTCTATAGAAGGCTATCCTATGGCTGATTACTATAGGTCAATCATAAGAGCAAGACACTAGTGGTCTTTACCAAAATCTCCTACAACTCTAATTTTAGAGGATTCATGTCAATAACATTAGAAAATCAAAATTCTAGGCAGCATCATCCTCCACCTAAAGAGCATTTACAATACCACCACTATTCCTACCCACCCCCTCATCAGCACCAGCAGTGGCTAGCACGGCGGTCACTGCACTAACAATATTCAGCTTCGATCTCAGAATCCTACTAGTATCCTCACTCTCTGCCACCCCCCCTATATCATGATCCAACTTATTATCCTATATCTATACCTACAACTTATCAAACACCAGCACCTACGAGATACCAAACACCACCAACACCTTCTTACTTTATTACTTCTATAATAAGAACTTACTATCCTTACTCTACCCCAAATCCTTTAATGTGAATTCTTCACAAACTTTTCCAGCCACTTCCACTACCGTCACCACTATCGAACCTAAACAACCACCGCCACCAAGAGAGTATAGCATTCGAGAGCGGCACGACACCTTGACGGAGAAACTTAACCAACTCACCGAAGTTGTCCTTACGATACAACGATCCAACACTCCTTTGAGAGATTTCGATTTTGAATCCTCCAAACCGCCAGATCAGCAATGTTTTAAGATATTTAGCACGAAAGAAGCACCCTTACCATAGGTATGCTCCATGCATCAACATCAACACTAACCAATGACACATCAACTATAGCACGCCACTTAACACAAGTACAAAATCTTACTCTTCAAAATCCACCGTAGATTCCTAAGAATTGCAATGATGAGACACTGATCGAGGTGAAGCATATCAATTTTATCGGAATTGATAATTTCAAACGGGTATTCTCTCCTATCCTTAATTCTGCTATACTTCAGAATTCAAACTTATATTGGTTATCCTACAATCCTTACTAATATTCTTCAAATACTTATTTTAGTGGTCTGGGAGAATTCAAACTTCTGAAGAATCAATTTCGTCAACCTTGAACGAAAGGTTAGTTTTCAGGATTAAAGGAATGTTACACCATGGGCCTTAAGCTATCCAAGGTCTGTATTTTATTTAGAAGAGTTACGAGTTTGAATTTTATTAGAAATGTTTGAGTTTTAGTACAAAACTAGCATTTGTCTATGTAGTTAAGAATTCTATTTAGAGATGAACTTTTATAAAAGAAGACTATACCTTGCATCATAGAGCTAGAATTTTGGCTATGAGTTTTAGCTATAAAATAGGAGTGCTTGTACTCATTAAAGAGTATGAAAGAATAATTAGATTAGTTATTCTACTATAGTTTTATCTTTACTTCCTTAGTTATCTAGCACTAGAATAGTTCCGCGGTTCGTGTGATCATAAACCGAAACACACGCACGGGAAATTTACAAAACCTTTCAACTGAATTTCTTGAGATATCATTGTCATAACTACTGGCAATATATTCAACTATAACTTTATAAAGTAAGTCGTAATATGCGTATGATTTGACATACTAGTGCGGTATAACCATGGTAAAAAGTGACATTTGTAAGGCTACCTATTAAAGACAACTTTTTAGTCAAATTATGATATTCAAACTACTAGCTATAAATTGAGCGCGTTACTGATTCGAACTAGCAACACCTACGTATACACGACTATCTCGGCGAGAGTGAGTTGTAGGAAGAAACGAAATTGAATTCGAAGATAGTACGAGTGAGTTAGAAGTATTTATACATTTTAAGATTTTTATTTCAAAAATTTAACTTCATCACAACTTAGGGGGTCAAAACTTAAAAAGCATCCAACATTGTGAAACCTATGCGTACACGACCTTCTCGGCTATAATGACTTCTGGGAAATATAATTGTATTCGGAGATAAGACGAGTAAGTTAGAAATATTTACACATTCTTAAGATTTTTATTATGAAAACATCACTTCATAACACCTTAGGAGGTCAAAACTTAGAAAAGCCTCGAGAAACCATGAAACGTACGCGTACACGACCGTCTCATCTAGAGTGACTTGTACGAAGAAACAGAATTGCATTCGAAAGTAGGACGAGTGAGTGAGAAGCATTTATACATTTTAAGTTTTTTATTACGAAAACTTAACTTCATAACAACTTAATGGGACAAAACATAGAAAAAGGCTCGAAAGATCGCGAAACCTACGTGTACACGATCGTCTCGACGAAAGCGACTTGTAAGAGAAAATGAAATTGGATTCAGAGATACGATGAGTGTGCTACATGTAGTATTGCGTTTTTAATTTTCTTGTCTATATGATTATCAATTTGCTATATATTTTAGTAACATATTTTTTTATTTTGTTTCAAACACATGATCGATGTTACCGCTTGCATAAAATGGGCTTTGATTGCTATATCTGGTACGAAGCCATAATTGACGAATATTATAAAATTGTATTATGGAAACAATTATTTATTATGGATATTTTGTATTTGTATTATGATAACTAATATAAAATATTTAAAATTTATTGAATTTAGTGAATGTTTATAATTATATTGATGTATATTTTTGAGTTTTTATATGTACGATATGTATTATATATTTTCATATTTTTAATTAAAAAATATAAAAATAATTTTAAAAAAATAGTAGCGATTAGCATTTTGTTGGCCGCTATCATAATTTAGTAGTAACCAAAATGAAGCTGGTTGCTACTAGAAAGTAGTAGCGACCAGAACGAACCTAGTTGCTTCTAGAAAGTAGTAGCAACCAGGCCAGCAAATCTCTGGTCTTGCATTAGCGAGTGTCCTTCCTACTATTCGCTAATGTGTAGTTAGCAACTACTAGTTTTACTTGGTCGTTACTGATAGCGACATCTTGTTATTGGTCGCTATTTCTTTGAATATTAGTGACCAACTATTTTATGTGGTCGATATTACTATGAACGTCTAGCTTTTGACGACCGGTCTTTTCTGTCGCTATTACCAGTTGTGACCAGATTTTACGGTAGTGACCTATATTTTTTGTCTATTAATATTTTTTGTTGCAGTGATATGATCGCACTCAAATCTAACATTATAGGTTCAAAAATTCTCGTAATAGGACTTTCTTTCAAATGTTTTAGATGAGATGCCCCACTATCCTTACAAAAGAACTACAATAGATTTTAAAAGCTTTTTTTTAGTACCTTAACTTTTTTCGTGAACTTTTACTATATCAGAGTTCCACTTAGTGTTAAAATTTGTTTAGACATGTAAATAGACACCCATAATATTTCTCTGAAGTAATAATTAATCGAAGTCTTTAACAAATATACTCAAAATCAAGTTGCATAATTAAAAAAAATCATATCAAAGTGTTGGAAAGAGTTTAGATTAGTGTTAAAAATAATATGGAGTGTATTTTGATTATTTTTCCTAGAACATGATTAAAAAAATATATTTTGAGATATGCTAAAATCAAAACGATAATGTAAGTGGACTACTTAATAAAAGAAAAGCCTTTAGATTTCTCGCGCGAGTCTGTCTGACAATCTTTAACATGCTCGTCACGCTGTTGCTTTGTTTCTTTTTAGTGGTTACCCTTTAGCATCAATAGCACATCTCAACTCAAATACAATGAACAGATCCTACACTAGTTTGTGTTTATAAAACTTAATTCTCACTGTACTTTGAAATAATGATTGGATAAATTTTGTTACTAAATTAGAAATGATCAAAATCTTTAATCTTATTATTCTATCGCCCGAAACAAGTACATATATATAGACTCTTTATAATACTAAATAAAGAGTGTTCTAAATAATAAAAGATATCTAATTCTAAGAAAACATATCTAAAATAATTAGTAAAGATATCTAAAATAACTAAGTAAAGATGTCTAAGATGATTATGTGTTAACTCATGCCAACACTCCCTCTCAAGTTGATGCAAAGATATCATCGATGCCCAACTTGCTCAGTGAGTCATGAAAGATTCTACTCGAGGCACATTTTGTTAATATGTCTGCTAATTGTGCTTCTGAATTCATAAAAGCTAACTTAATCAATTTTAACTCCAATTATTTTTGATAAAGTGTCAATCCACCTCAACATATTTGGTGCGATCATACTGCACTGAGTTGTAGGCAATATTTATTACAGCCTTATTATCACAAAATAGCCTCATAAATTTTTTGGAGAAAAATCAAACTCCATCAATAATATTTGAAGTTATAAAAGTTCACAAACTACATGTACATATATATAGACTCTTTATAATACTAAATAAGGAGAGCTAAATAATAAAAATATCTAATTCTAAGGAAACATATCTAAAATAATTAGAAAATATATCTAAAATAATTAAGTAAAGATGTCTAAGATAATTATGTGTTAACTCATGCCAACACTCCCTCTCAAGTTGATTCAAAGATATTATCGATGCCCAACTTGCTCAGTGAGTCATGAAAGATTCTACTCGAAGCATATTTTGTCAATATGTCTGCTAGTTGTGCTTCTGAATTCATAAAAGATAACTTAATCAATTTTGACTCCAATTATTTTGGGTAAAGTGTCGATCCAGCTCAACATGTTTGGTGCAATTATACTGTACTGAGTTGTGGGGAATATTTATTGCAGCCTTATTATCACAAAATAGCCTCATAAAATTTCTTGGAGAAAAATCAAACTCCATCAATAATATTTGAAGGTATAAAAGTTCACAAACTACATGCGACATTTGTCTGTATTCAACTTCAGCAGAAGATCGAACAATAACTTTCTATTTCTTACTCCTCCATGTAATTAGATTAGCACCAACACATGTAAAATAGATAGATGTGGAACGTCTATTTGTCTTATCTTCTGCCTAGTCTTTATCAGTTTATTCATCTATATTCAGATGGTTATGTTTTCTAAATAATAATCCTTGCTTGGTGCTGATTTGCAATATCTCAAAGTTCTGTTCACAGTTTTAATATGATCTATAATTTGAGAATGTCCAAACTCGCTAACAACACTTACAACATATACTGTATCAGGGTGAGTATGTGATAAATAAAAACCTACCTACCAATCATTGAAATTTTTTTCTTAGCTGCTGGCACTTGAATAGGGTACTCTGCTAAGTTATGATTATCAATTATTGGTGTATCGATAAGATTGCAATCTGACATCCCTATTTCAAACAATAAGTTAAGAACATATTTTTTTTATAATAGAAAAATAACTTACTTAAACCCCGTCACTTAAATGCCTAAAAAATATTTCAACTTTCGAATTAATTTCATATCGAATTCAGAGACTAGATATGTCTTTAATCTCTCAATTTCTTCATGATCATTAAATGTAATAATCATGTTATCAATATAAATTATCAAAAAAGTTACCTTATCATTTTGATTTTTTAAGAATAATGTGTGATCAGTATTATTCTATCGGTAACCATATCTGCTCAGTGCTTGACTAAATCTATCAAACCATACTCTTGGAGATTGCTTTAGTACATATAAAGCATCTTTTAGCTTGCAAACATAGTCAGTTCTTTCCGATACATGTACACCATAATCAGATGGAAGCTCCATATATAGTTCTTCTTCTAACTTAACAATTTTCTCTATGTGGCAACTGATAACTCCTGTTAACAATATTAGATTTATCTATAATAATATTCTGGGACTCAACACTTACCTCATGGACATTCTCAGGAGTTTGAGCGGGTACCGCAGGATGTGAAAGGGGGGTTTCTTCTACAACTTTAACTCTTTCTATATGTTATGTTCTTTTTCGTTCAAGTTCAGTAGTTCCAACCTTCACCAGATCCGAGTCATGATTTACACATTACATATGATTTTCTCAATATGTGTGGTGAGTTCAATGGTAAGTCAATTTAGATCTTCCTTAGCTTATGTCTCTCCCTGAAGAGCTGAATATGATGCCGATCTGACCAAATATTTTTCTGACTCTAGAAATGTCACATCCATAGTTACAAAAGTACGGTGTATCCGAGGATGATAATAGCAATAACTCTTGTAGTGAGGACCATAACCGAAAAAAATACACCTCAAAGCACATCCAATTTATCAGTTTGAGTTTTCTATAAATGTACTAATATAACAGAACCAAAAATTCGGGATGAAAGTAAGAGGACAGATAGTATGGTAGCAAATACAGATAAAACTTCAAGTGGTGTCCATAAGCTTAGAACTCTATATGGCATGCAATTAATCACATAAACCTCATACTGAACTACGTTTACCCAATAATGATTTAGAATACGAGTTCCAAACAATAAAGCACGGGTGGTTTCTAATATATGTCGATTTTTTCTTTTAACCATTCAATTTTGATGTAGTGTTTGTGTATAACAAGTCTTATAAATAATACCTTGCTAATGAAGATAAGAGATTAAAGATGTATTAACATATTCTCTTCCCCATTATCAGAGTGAAAAACTTGAACAAGAAAGAAAAGTTGAGTCTGCACCATCTTATAAAATCGCACAAAGATATCACCAACATCATTTTTATTGTTCAAACAATATAACTATGTCATGCCTATTCAATCATTTACAAATGTTACAAACTATATAATGCTAGTAAAAGTCATAACCGGAGAGAGTCCCCAAACATCCGAATGGACTAACTCAAAAAAAAATTATTCTTTTATTGATAATAGAAAATATGACATTCAATAACTTTTAGCAAGAATACTAACTTCACCCTGAAACTCAAACTTTTTGAGACCGAAAAATAAAAATGGTAATAAATGTTTTAAGTAACCAAAAAAAACATAACTTACTTGTCATTGCCTATGCCAAACTTTATTATTTTTCTGAGTGCCAGATCCACGAGCACTGCAAATTTTGTCTGAACTAACATCCTCCAGTTAGTATAAACTCTCCTTTTTGATACCATGCCCAATTATCTCATTTGTCTGGATATCCTGAAGCAAGCAAAAATTGGGATGCATAAGAACAATGCAGTTCAACTTTTCAATAACTTGTCCAATAGATAAAAAATGTGTGATAGAGATGGTATAAATAAATAATTTTGTAAAGATAGAGATGATGATAATGACACTGTACAATCACCTGCCACTGAATAGTTATCTCTATTACCATATGTCACATTATTTCTAACTGGAACACTTACGGTCTAAAAATTTTCAGATCAAATGTCAAATGATCTGTATCTTCATAATTTAAAATCAATCTATATCCCTTTGTGAATGTAAAATAGTAAAGACAAAGATTTGGTTACCTGAAATTAGAAAATTTGAATTAGTCTTGAGACACCAAAGATAGAACTGGTGAAGGAGCAGCCGAAAATGTAGAAAATGAAGGATCAGTTAATGTGAGGCCTGCAAGATCATACGCTACACCAGAAATTCTTTTGTCTTGTTTTCTTCTTCTTCTACAGTTCCTGCCACCAATCAAGATAACCAACTAATTGAAAGTATGAATTCTATTTATGTCTAATTTTACCACAATGAGTACATTATTTTTTGCTTCACTTAGGGATTTAAGATTTTTAGAGACTACATCAGTAACAACTCTAGTACCAATATTGTTAGAACCCATCATAACACTCGTTGTTACTCCTCACGACGAATGTGGTTATAAGATACTTCTAACCTAGGAAACGTATCTGTTCGTAATAGATCACTGCAGGCTTTATCAAGTGTATCACCAATATCAGCCAAAAAAATATATACACGTTCCCTTTCAATTCCGTTATCGAGCTAATATATGATTAGCATACACATCCTGATTGATTGTAGAAATTCAATTCTCGCTGATGCTTTGATACCATGATAAAAATTTTTCAATCTTATTATTCCATCGTTCAATATAAGTAAATATATATAGACTCTTTATAATATTAAATAATAAAAAATATATAATTATAAAAAAAAAATATCTAAAATAACTACGTAAAAATAATTATGTGTTGATTCACGCCAACATAAAATAGATACGACACATAAATACACATTCAATTTGGTACCACACATTCACTAAGTTAATTACGGCACTTGCAAACCTAATAGCTTAAATAAACTGATCATTTTAATTTAGACGATCAGTTAGGCGGAAATCACAAATCCGAAGTCGTAAAGTTTTAGGTTTCGTAGTATGGATCAAATCACCTCTCATTTAGTCATCTGCATCAATCTATTTATAATGGATGACCATAAGAAAAAAGTAGCTAAACTAAGCTCATTTTTGTCGTCAAAGCACTTGAACTTCTACAGTTGAACGACAACATAAATCAATCGGTGCAGAACGAAACAACGTTTGTTAAAGAAAGTGAACTAAAAGTTGAGCAACATAGTGATATATGTAATCGCCTACTAAAATATCAGCATCAGTTCTAAAAGTTTGAACTTCTACAATTGAACCCCTACGCATAAATCTTGTTATTCACATGATATAAGTTAAATTGCTCTGAACAGAGCTATCGTACTTACCGAAGCCTGTCTCGAATCTTGCTATGTCATGGGCAAAAGAAAGTACACACATAATTGAATCCAGACAGAATAACGAAATGTTTAAATAAAAACTTTATAAAAAGTTTTTTTAAATTTTTGTAGAAAACATATTTGATATTTTTATCTAAAAAATTTTTAAATTATATATCTAAAAATTTTATGACATATAATTCACTTGTACTTTCAAAATTCATAAAAACTTTTGTAAATGCTATAAAATTTATTTAAAAAATTAAAATAAATGATAAATAAAATAAAAAATTTACAAAACAAATCTTTATATAATAGATTAAATTAAAAATTAATTAATTAATAAAACTTAAAGGCCTAAAGCATTCATTCATAATTAACAGATTTAAATTGAACATCGATCCTAAAATTTATTGGAATCCCGGGCTGACCATACTTTGAATTAAATGATTTACCACATGCTTTGAACTGTTGCAAAATATGAAGACTATAACAGAAGTTAATCATCAGCCTAGAATCCCAATAATATTTACTGCAAACACGCTATTAGTTCAAGTAAAATCCGAATAAATTTGACGTAAAGGAATACCGAACTGTCCACTATCTTGCTTTTTTAAGTAAATCACCGGCTAACTAAATAGTACAGTTACTTTCCCACAGCAGCCAAAATATTCTAACCGTTAGTTTAGAAAACGTAGACATTAAGGAACAAACAAATTACAACACAAGCACACGGTCAACTATATTTTCTGTAAAACCATATTAAAGAAGCGTTGGATAATACTTTTAAAAAATATTTTTCTAAGAAAAAATAATATCAAAATTTAAAAAATATATTTCATTTTTTATTAAAAAATAAATAAATAAGAATAAAATTTTATTACGTAAAATTTTTTATATTTTTTAAATACTTAAATAAATTTAGTATAAAATTGTAAAAAATTATTTGAAAATATTAATTGAAAAATTAAAAAAATTGAATTTTAAAAATGCAATGTCAAATAGCTCATAAGATTGATTCCAATAACAATTGCTGTTTGGAAAAGCAGAACCAGCAAGCACCGTCATATACCTATGAAATTGTATAAGAGAGAGAACGATCAACCTCATCTTTGAATGCCTCCACATGGTGCTTGCCAAGTGCTTGGTAGAGTGCCCTGAAAATCTCTGCTTCCTTTTCCTTGGGAAGTTTACCGACGGACTCCCAGCCTCCACCGCCAGGTGTAACTCTTCATCTTCCCACTTCAAACGTTTCCGTTGTTTCCTCCACCACTTGCTTCCCTGCAGCAGTAGCACCTCCTCCTCCTCCATGACCTCTTTCACCTAGATACCTTCCACAGTTTGAAAGATCAAAGAAGATGTATACAAGAGTTGCTGGCCTAGTGAATTGGGGTGAAGCCGTAGCAGTCAGAGATCAAAATTTCGGCGAATCGAAGAAAAACTAAAAATCTAAGCGAGACCTCGAGACTAAGAAGATAGAATTCTAGATATCGAGTCTAACTCGAACTCAAGATTAACATGATTAACATTTACTTTTTTTTTCGACCAAGATTGACTCAGACAGTTGGATCGATTTTTTTTCTAAACCAAAAATTCATCAGAATCGATCCGCTCTGAATCAATTTGGATCGATTACAAATCTAATTCATTTATGAGTCCGTAACTATTTGGAGTTCAAAATTAATAGTTTTTAGATAGATCCAAATGGTTTGATTTAGGCCCGCCAATTATGCATTCATGTAGAAAATGACAAGACATCATCTAGCCTGCAAAGTGTAGAACAACATGAAGAACAAATGTACATCATCCCGGTCAAGACTGGTTCTTGAGATGGGGGCTTGACAACGCACTACAAAAATTTGCGAAAGAACCTTCATCAAAGGTGGTAATGGAAAATAATGAGCTAGCTTTGCCCCTTGCACATGGAACCTGTACCTGGCTAGGTATATGTTTTATACTATAATCAGTTAGCTATCCCTTGCACATGAATACTATAGCTAGCTAGCTATATTAGTTATGCTAGTTGTATATATATATATATATATATATATCATTTTTATATGTACATCATATATGAACCTTGATCCGATGGTGAGAAAAAAACGCGCTCAACAAGCTTGTTGTGTTTAGTTCGAGGACATGAATGACTTTTCACTCGTTCTTTCTGGCCTTACCTTGCATGGTTTTTTCTTTCCTTCTCTTCTTCTCCGCCACGATGCGTGATTGCCTCCTATCCGAGCGGGTATCGAGGGCGAGCTTCAATTTTTTTCTCTCTTCTTTCGCTTCATCTTTTCTTCTCCTAGTCTCAAGCGCGCTCCCGAGCGATCTGCTTTTCTGCCGCGAAAACTCGATTCTTCATCTCTCTCTCGTTCTTTCATTCTTTCTCAATCTATTTGCATATTACGGTAAGCTCATCGAGATTTTGCTTTAGAATTCGTAAATTTCGATGAGATCTCGCCAAATTTTTATTAGAAATTTTTTAGAAATTGTGATTTTTTGGAGGTTTCGATTTGACTCGAATTTTGATATTAAGATTCGATTTGAATCTTGCCCGGTTGATTCTATTTATTTGTCTGCAATTTTATTGATTTAGTTATAATTTTGATTTTTTTTTGTTTAACTTGACAATAGTACTAAAAAGTTTTTAACAAAATTGAACAAGTTGATTTCATTTGGTTTTATGCTGTATTTGTTTGATTCGATTGTTTTATGATGTATTAGTAGTTTGTTTCAATTTTGCAGCTAAGAGTGTTGAAGGCTGTTGTAACGAGTGTTGAAGGTTGTCTGCATTTGTTGTAACGATCGAAGCAAATAACTCACTGATGATTACAAGAAGAGATGGTATGTCCTCTGCTTTCTACATATACCACCGACTAATGGATTGCAGCCATTCGCACCTCGACTAGAGATAGAAGACAATATCATTTTATTACTTGCGCAGAGAATAATTCGAGCGTATAATTTTGTATTCTGTGATGTAAAACATTTTCTAATGAAGTCTAAATTTCTATTTATGAAAACCTTGTAATCCAATCTTTGTTTTTTCTTGATGAAATAAAAAAAGAAGTTCTCATCAAGCAGAAAAATTTTTGGTTTGTTTCTTGCTTTGTATATTCCTGCCACTATGAATGTGATATTAACATTGCAATCTACAGAAGTTATACAATAGTAAACATTGTCACACTATAGGTTCCATTACAGGAATAAAATAACTGAGAAAGTAAGAGAAACGAAGCAGAAGATACTAAAAATAAGTAAAAAAGGAATAATGAAAAAAGGAAAATAGTAAAAAAAAAGAAAATAGTGAAAAACAGAAAATAGTGAAAAAAGAAAATTGTGAAAAAGAAGATAGTAAAAAAAAAACATTGAAGAAGGACTGAAGAACAGAAAAGAAAAAAGTGGAAAGTATTAGTGAAAATCAGTAAAGATGTTATCCCAAAAATAGTGAAGAAAAGTAAAAAAAAATTATGATAGAAAATGAAAAAGTATAGTTTACTTTATTAACAGTTACAAAAACATTCAATTGCAAATATACAACGCTACATGTTAGGGTTCCTTTCAAGCATTGACATTGTGATTCCATTAGCACAGTTCTGTTTGGACATTCATCTTGAAATCACTATTGCTGATATTCACATCCCATTGAAATTAGTAACATTCACATTCATTCTCAGTTGTTGGCATTCATAATTATTGACATTCGCATTCCACTCGTACTTAATGATATTCGTATCCATTCTCATTCGAATAACTCTTTGCAAGTTTTACAAAAGATATTCACTTTATAATTGCGATTGAAGCTATATATATATATGTGCAAGTACATGAAACTTCAACAGTAGTTCCAATCCAAGTCTCAACAATAAGATTTGATTGGACCTGTTTGCAATAACCTTAACATTCGATTTAAAACAAAGCTCACTGTCCTATGCACCAGTTTGGACATTCCAACATATGCCTTGATTCAATCTAAGAAAATACATTCACATCCTATTCAAGTAAACATCAGTCAACAAAGAATAAACGTTGTCTTTACTACAACACAAAGCAACCAGCAAAACCTAAAAACACAATATAATAGCAACCTACAACACCATCTCAAACTTCCCTTGCTCCTATACAAGTACTTGCACTAGTGACAACCTGCAAAACGAAGCCAACAACATGTCAAACGATTTCCTAATTTTCCAAAAACTATTCCCAAAAATGAACATAAAAATAGTGCAGATACCATCTCTTCCAGCAATCATTAGTGAGTTATTTGCTTTAATCGTTACAATAGAGGTAGCCAGCCTTCAACACTCGTTACAACAGCCTCCAGGAAACACTCCTGGCCCAAAAAATAACATCAGTAAACTATATGCTACAGTAACTTCTATGAATGCAAAATTGAAACAAACAACTAGTACATCATAAAGCAATCTCATCAAACAAATACAGTATAAAAGTAAAAGAAATCAACCTGTTCAGTTTTGTTAAAAATTTTTTACTGCTACTATCTGAGTTAAACTTAAAAAAAAACAATTAGAACTAAATCAGCAAAATTGTAAACAGATAAATAGAATCGGCCGAACGAGAGCCAAATCGAATCTCAATATCTAAATTCGAGTTGAATCGAAACACTCTTAGTCTAAGAAACAACATCAATCTGCTACAACAATTTCTATGAATGCAAAATTGAAATAATCAACTAATACATAATAATGCAATCATATCAAACCAATACAGTATAAAAACAAACGAAATTAACTTGTTCAATTTTGTTAAATTTTTTTACTACTACTGTCGAGTTAAACTAAAAGAAAAACCAAAATTAAAACTAAATCAACAAAATTGAAAACAAATAACTAAAAGCATCCGGGCGAGATTCAAATCAAATCTTAATATCTAAATTCAAGTCGAACCGAAACCTCCAAAAAATCACAATTTTTTAAAAAACTCTAATAAAAATTCTGTGAGATCTCGCCGAAATTTACAAATTCCAAAATAAAATCTTCATGAGCTCACCGGAATATGCAAATAGAGTGAGAAACAGTGAAAGAACGAGAGAGAGAGAGAGATGAAAAATCGAATCATCGCGGTGGAAAAGCAGATCGCTCGGGAGTGCACTCGAGACTAGGAGAAGAAAAGAAGAAGGAAAAAAAAATTGTAGCTGGCCGGAATCGCCGTCAGTGCTCGCTCGGGTTTGGAGGCGATCACACACACTAGCCCAGAATAAGAGAAGGAAAGAATGAAGAAAAGAAAGAACCACGCATGGTTAGGCCCGAAAGAATGAGGAAAAAGTCATTCATACCCTCAACCTAAACGCAGCAACTTTGTTTGAGCGTGTTTTTTCTAGTCGTCGGATCAAGTTATCCAACGGTTCACATATGATGTGCACGATTTACATAAAAAAAGTATATATATATCTATCCATTAAAGATATTGGTATTAGAAAGTGCTTGTTTTTCAAAATTTTTAAAAGATGTTTTGAATTACTTATAAATTCTTTTCATTTTAATTTTTTATTTCATATTTTAAAAAAAATTTTCAAATATTATACAATATATTAAATTAAGTTTAGATAGTAAAAAAACTTCTATATTACTTATAAAATTATTTATTATTATTATTTTTTAGATAAAAATTAGAATTTATTTTTTAAAAATTCATAAAGTATTTTTATTTAAAAAACTATCATTTAAAAATAATTCCAACTAGTTTTTCTCTTTTTCTACTCTCATGCAACTTGGCATTATTTATAAAATTTAATTTCATCTTCTTTAAATTTTTATTTTTAAAATATTTTATAGTATTTTAATTTTTGAAAAATTTAGTAATAATAAATAATTTGTATTTAACAAATTTATTATGTATATAAGTTTTATTTTATAATTTTGTTTAGCAATCCTCTTGAAATATTTTTGCAAAGAGGAATGAAAAGAAGAATGGGAGAAGTGATTATTGAAAAGTAACTTTTTGAAAAAAAAAGTATTTCAAAATTTTCTAAAAAATAAATGCTAATTCTTTTACTTAAAAAAATAAAAATAATTAATAAAAATATTTTACGATATAAAATTTATTTACACTTTTAAAAATTTTTTAAAATTTTATAAAATATTTAAAAAATTTTATTAAAAAATATAAAATAAAAAATTCATATATAAAAGTTTTCCCAAATATATTTATAAAAGCAAGAAGAAAAACACGAGGGATCGGAAAAGAAATAAAAAATGGAGAGAAAAAACATCCGTAGATATAAAAGAGTCCGAAGAAAAAAGAAAGCAAAAAAATAAATATAATTTGAGAAGTGCGAAAGATTTGAAAAAGTGGAGATCAGCAATACAAAATTTAAAAATTTTACTTTAATATTATTGAAGTAGTTGCATAATTTCGTTTACATTTAAAATATAAAAAATCGATAAAATTCTAATTTTGATATGAGTAAATGAAATTTCACTGAAACACGCCCTTTATGCAAACCGCAATCTGAATTTTATCGCTGATATTGCATTACTATGCAGCGAAAAAAACGCATAGCACAGATATCGAGAGATGGACAGAAAGAGAGAAAAAGCGTGCAAACAGTGCAGGTTCTCACGTGGGCCAGGTAACTGAGCGGTGCATGAGAGCATAGGAATCTCTAAGGCTGGGCAGAAAGAAACAGAACTGTGCACCACGTCCCGAGGAGCGAAAATTTCCACGTTCTCATATTCCTTCCATTGTCTATAGTAATCTAAGGGTGCGTTTGTTTTTTATTTTTTCGAACGAAATTTTTAATTTTTAATTTTATATTTTTAATATATATTTTATAAATATTTAAAAAATTTATTTAAAATTTAAAAAGTATAAAAAATTTTATATATAATAAAAATTTTTTATTACATATTTTTACTATTTTTTGAAAATAAAAAAATAAAATTCATTTTTAAAAAAAAATAAAAATATTTTCTATTTTAGAAAAATTTTATTTGATAAGTCCTAAATCTACTTATACAAAAAGTTGAAAAGTAAATTTTTTAAAAATTAATTTAAAAGATAAAATTCAAAATGTTTAATAAAATATAAAATTATATATTAATTAAATATTTATAATAAGTTTTAAAATTAAATTTTAAAAGAATTTATTAATAAAAATAATTTATTTTTATTTGTATATATATTTTATATTAAAAATGAGTTAAAAAATGAATTTAAAGTGTTAGTAAATACGTACTCAATGATTTCGTGTAGTTAAGTTGAATCAACCAAACTGCTTTATTGCCTAATTATATTTATGTATACCTCGCTGAGTTAAGTATAGTCACATGATTCAGAGAAAGGAAGTATACTACAAAGATCAGTATCATCTAACTTCCGTCATGTCTGACTCGCAAGAAAGAACTTGTTGTTTATGGTAATGTTTGGAAATTTTTTTTTTAAATTTTTAGTTTTATATTTTTTGATAAATTTTCTAAAATTTTTTATAAAATTTTTAAAACATTTTTAAAATATAAAAGTTTTTACATTATAAAATTTTATTATTAATTATTATTATTATTTATTTAAATAAAAAAATATAATTTATTTTTTTAAAATTCTTAAAATATTTTTAATTTTAGAAAAATACTTCAAACATCTCCTTGACACTTTTTTTGAAAAGGTTTGAAAAGTTCTTTAGAATTAAACGGTATTAAGCCTAATGGCTACATGTTCAACAAACTTAATCGACCAAAACTATCACTACAGCTGATTAAATAAGAAACAAAAATTAAACTGCTTTTATAATTAATTAGCCTAAGCTGAATGATATCTAAAATTGTGAACCAAGGCGAAGGCTAAGCTTAGGAAAGGTCGAGTCCCAATCTCGGCTTGATCGGTGTCGAATGAGGCTCGATCTTGGCTTTCAGTCTCTTTCTGACGCTACAGAAGAGATCGACTCCGAAGAGTTTTGTCTTGGGGCTACCATTGCTTTCTCCTCCATTGCTGCTTTGATGCTGATGTGGTTCTTCAGCAATGGTGATCGAACTGCTTGACGTAGGGCTGCCAGAATTTAGTGCACCACTGGTCTTAGCATGACAAATCTCACCAAGCGAACTCGATGAAGGCAGAACCAATGCTGAAGCCGGCATAGCAGCGCCAAAGCTAGGAGCCACAGGACGGACATGGTTTTGAACGAAGTAGATAATGTCGTTGTAGAGCCGCTTCATGTGTGCCAGATCTGACATTAGTGCTGTGTTGTTCTGCCGTAGCCGCTCGTTCTCCTCCTTCAATGATGCTGCTGTTCCAATGCTAACCTGTTGTGGAGCTCCATTATTTGGAGGGTTGCAGACGAGCAAGAGATGAGAGGGTACTGCAGCGGGATAATGCTCGACGTCTATCCCTGCTGCTGCCGGGAATGGCTGGTAAAATGGTATTAACCGGTGTGGGAACGGAGGTGGAGATGGCGGTGCTAACGAAGCTAGACTCCTTCGACGGAGGATCTCGCAGAGAAGGTGTTTCTCACCTTTTCGGAAGAACTCGTTTGCAAACTCCCATCTCTCCGGCACCACTTTCCTAAACCCCTGGAAACAAAACCAACCAAACACAACATATCCATTATAGCAGAACCGATTGAAAGAGATAAAAGAGAAAGAATTTAAGAGTGTGTGAGCTTACATAGGTGTTAAGCTGGCGAACGAACGAGGAGAAGTTATTGTGTTTGAAATAGTTGGGAAGGAGATCGCGAGCAAACTCCGGCGGTCGCCAAACGACAAAGGTAGAGACACGGTCGTCGCCCCAAGAGACAATATGGTCGGTTGCCGGATCGTCGACGATCTGGTACGTCTTCGTCAAGAACGGTGCCGGGACTGACTTTTGTTGTTCCACCATAGTTACCCCTCCGCCTCGTCCCATCCTTCGGCCACCATTGCTTATCTTTTCACTAACTAGGAAATGGAAAGTTCTGATGAGTTGTGCTTTTAAGTTAGTTCATGCCACATAGAAGGAAGAATGAATGTTTGAGGTTGTTATAGTGCTTGAAGTTACTAATTTTCTTGAGCCACAGATAGAGAAGGGTGAAGGGCTTGAAGGAGAAGAGAAAGGAAGAGCGGGCATGTGAGCGAAATGGCTTTTGTGTTGAGTGGGGTTTGTTTGGCTTTCACATCCTCGTGGTCTGATTGACTGGGATAGTACGTGAGAGAGCGAGAGAATATGTGTCTGTCTGCCTATCTGGGAGCGTGGGTTATTTTGAAGAAAATCCGGTGAGCAGACATATTTGGAAGTAGAGATGTAAATATGGGCCGAGCCAAACGGGCCGATTCGTGGCCCATTTTTTGGCCCGGCTATTGGCCCGTCCGATCCGGTAAATAGTGATAGGATCGGGCCGGTCTGGTCCGATCCTACGGGCAGGATGGGCCAACATAGTTAGCCTGCCGAGCGGCCCGCCCGCCCGGTTATTGTTCATATTGATCGGTCAACGTTGACCGGTCAATATGGACCGTTGATCTGATCAAAATTGACAGTTGACCAAGTCAAATTTTAATAAAAAATATTTTATATTACTAAAAAATATATTTTAGAAAATAAAAAATATTTATTTTTTAATTTTATCTTAAAAATAATTTTAAATTTTTATTTTTTATATAAATTTAAAATATAAATCGGGTAAATAGGTAAGGACCGTCGTAGAAAATGAAACCGGCCGGTCTAGTCCTACCCTATTGTTTCACTAGGTTTGCAGTAAAACATTTACATTTTTTTTTGCACCTATATTTGGGAGTGTTTAGTAGTAATTATGAAATAAAGCTTTTCTAAAATAGAAGATATTTTTATTTTTTTAAAAAAATAAGTTTTATTTTTTTTATTTTTAAAAAAATAATAAAAATATGCAATAAAAAAGATCTCACTTAGTAGAATTTTTCTACATTATCTAAATTTTTAAATAAATTTTTTAAATACTTATAAAATATATATTGAAAAACGTGAAATAGAAAAAAGTTTGAAAAGCTGCTTATGATAAACAGTGCCAAACAGCCCTTTGAGCGGTTGATGGTTCGGACTTGCTTATTAAAAAATAGTTTTTTGAAAATAAAAATATTTTGATAATTTTTAAAAAATAAATTTTAATTATGTTATTTTAAAAAAATAATTAATAAAAAGATTTTATGATGTAGAATTTTTTTATATTATTAGAATTTTTTTAAAAATTTAATAGAATATTTTACAAGCATTATTGAAAAATATAAAATTAAAAGTTTGAGAAAAAACTCCTCCCAATATGGCGAGAGATGTAGAGACAAGACTGGCAAGCCATACCGACTCTGTTAGAAATACCGAGTATGCTCGATTGTCGATAGATGTAGTGAAAATATAAAACACATTAAAAATTTTTGTGTAAGCCGTTAAGTTTCCTTGTAAGATTAACTCAAGAGGGGAGGGGTGAATTGAGTTAGTTAATAAAAATTTTCGTCAAATTTAGTTATCCTATTGGCAGCAAGCTTACAGCCGGCTGTGTCAATGCTGTAACCTGCAGACAGAGAGAGTTAGAGTGTTTACCGACATAAGTGACAAGAGTAGTGCTCAGAGTATTTAACGTGGTTCGACAAAACCCTTTTGCCTACATCCACGATCGCTCTACCACCAGAGCCAAAGCTTCACTAAAGCTTTAATAAGCTATAAATACACCTAGAGCAAAGTGCTTCACCAAGCACACTTACTCTACCGGATTTTTTCGCCAAGACAACCCCTAACAGTCTACTGGACACGCCTGTCATTCTGGCTGATTTGCTAGCTCTATTACAAAGTGTAAGAGCTTACACCAAGCTCTACCTGAGCTTCCTTTATCTGTGCCTGCAGTACCACCTTTACAAAGTCAGTAAGAGGTTACAAAAAAATAAACCAAGATTGAACACAGGATCTATCTCATAAGTGTTAAGTGTTTATGATGTGATGCAGATGAGATGATTGGAGAGGTTGTTGAGAGAGATTTCTTCAGTATGATTGGCAGCAAGATTTGTTTATATGGAGTAGTCGAGTTCGTGACCAGCAGCAGGATATTTTTGTGTAGAGTGGTAGAGTTCTTGTATATCTCTGTTTTTGCTTGGGTTCTCTCTACTTCTGTTTTCTTATGTTCTCTCTCTCTTTTCTTCTTTGCTGTGACTCCCTTCTTATAGAGTTTCTTCCCTGTGCAGGAACTGTTGAAGAACGTTGCTATTGGCGCTTTATTTCATAGGTGGTTCTTCACGTCAGAGAGGAGTCGGTTTTGTCCAGTGGTTAATCAACAGCTTTCAAGCTTCTTTTGGCTGTCTTTGTGCAAGGTCTTTGTTGCATTAAATGCGTTGTAGAAGTTTGAATTTGCTGCCAACGGTTGAAAGCTTAATTTAGCTAAGCTTCTGTTTGAGACTCGGTGAGCTGATGAGTTGATATGGCTTGTCCATAATAAATGCAGTGCAGGTTGACTGCTTGACTTGAACAAAGACTTTGACTTGTGTGTTGTGCTTTCTTCTCTTGATTATTGAGCTTTTCTTTTCTGTGAAAAGCTCTTATAGATCTTCTGTTTGAAGTGCTTCAGTCCGTTATGAGTGCAGGTGATTTTTGAAGCAAGGAAAATTTCCTTGTCGTTGAACACAAGGGTCTGTTTCGAAACAGAGAAGTCTTTTTATGCTTCAGTAGTCAAACAGTTGACTGTAATGTGGCTGTGGCATCATCTGTCCCGTATGCTGTCCTCTGTCCCGCTTCAGTAGTCGAGCAGCTGACTGTGATGTGGCTATGGCATCCTCTGTCCCGAATGCTGTTAGCAGTAGTATAGCAGTTGGCTGTATGATGGCTGTTTTTATCTGCTGTAAATGCAATGATCTTTGTTTGTCTAATCCTGCAGAGCTTGTTTTCAGATTATTAGTCTTGTATAAATCATAATTATTAATTCTTTGTTATCATCAAAATTATCATTGTAATTCCAACATAAGTAATACGAGAATTGAGACAAAAATAATACAAACACAAAGAGAAAAGATTTATATAAAAAAAAAAAATTACATAGAAAGACAAACTAACTTTCAAAGAAATTACTAAAACAAAATAATTACAAATTTTTATATTACACTTTAAGTGAGAACTCTCAATATAATATTTTACTTTTATCGCTCACTCTTGATGTTTTGAGTGATCTTGATCTTTTTCATATCCTAAGCAAATGCCTATCTTTTATATATATAATGCTCATGGAAATTCTTGAACTTACAGACGGTTGTCCTTCTATTTTCTCATTAATTATCTAAGTCTTTTGACCTTCCATCTTTCAAAAAATATTTTAAAGTCTTTAACCGATGGCTTTCTAACTTCTTAGGTGATGGTTCATCTTCCTTTATATTCGGCATTTCAATACTAAAGCATATTTTTAACTTATTGCATTTTAATAAAGCACTAATTTATATATTGACTTTACAATGTTTAACAAATCTTTCACTTAAATACACTTTTTAAATTGCAACCCAAAAATATAAATAAATCGATACATAAGTGTCAAATTTTGATAACACTAAAAATAGCTGTAATTGAGAGGAGCATGGCTAGCATGTATGCTAACTGACTTTTTTTACCTCATATCGTTGCATATCTTTTCCTGATTTTATTGCTATTTTGAAGTGATTTCATTTAGGCGTTCTTATCACATCTAATGTTGTTCTCCATTGTGATTTTATATAGAGATCTACAAAATAAAAATTGTCAAGGATTACCACCTTAGTTAAGGCATCCGTAGGGTTCTCTTTGGTAGAAATCTTGACCATATTAATGCTCCTACTGAAAACCACCTCTCATATGTAATGATACTGAATATCTATGTCTTTTGTTCTGTAATGAAGTGCTGAATTTCTTACAAGATGCAATGGACTTAGACTATCACAAAACAGATATAAAGTCTCATGTTTTGCCCAAGTTCTTCCAACAAACTCTTCATCCAGACCCCTTTTTTGCACGCCTGTATTGTGTCATATACTCAGCTTTCGTTGTAGATAGAGCTACCACAGACTGCAGTTTAGAGCACCAACTGACAGCACCACCTGTAAGAATAAACACATAACCAGACGTGAATTTTTTCCTATGCAAATCACCTACGTAATCTGCATGAAGAAATTTTTTGACAACAAAGTCAGATCATTTATAACACAATACAACATTTAAGATTTCTTTCACATACCGAAGGATTCTTTTTACCGCCTTCCAATACTCAATGACAGGACATGACATGAATCGACTTATCATTCCCACTACATGTGCAATATCAGGCCGAGTGCAAATCATGGCATACAATAGGCTTCTCATTGCTGATGCATACGATATCCGAGACATTCCTATCTCTCTTGCTCCTGGATAGGGAATAATAAAGAGGACAGTTTGAGAGTAATAGAGAGTGGGTAAACATTGGCTTAACACCATATATTTTGAATCGCTCCAATACTTTCCTCAAATAACTAGCTGAGATAGCCAAGTTTCTCTATTGCCTCTATCTCCTAATATCTGCATTCCAAGGATTTTGTTTGCCGGCCCCAATACCTTCGTATTGAATTCACTAGCCAGTTGAGCATTCAATTATTGGATGAAATTCATGTTTGGACCTGCTACAAGCATATTATCGACATATAGTAGCAAAATGACAAACTCACCTCTCTCAAATCTTTTGATGTTCACACAATAATCTGAGATAAGCTTGTTGTATCAAAGGCTCCAAATACAAGAATCAAATCTTTTATATCAACACCACGGTGTTTGGTTAAACCTATAAAAAGATTTGGCCAACCGACAAACTAGATCCTCCCTACCTTTCACGGCAAAACATTCTAGCCGGACCATATATATCTTCTCTTCGAGCTCCTCGTGCAAGAACGTTGTCTTCACATCGAGCTGTTTAAGATGGAGATCCGATGATGCACACAGACTAAGACCACACGAACAGTTATCAAACGTACCATTAGAGAGAAGATCTCATCAAAGTCGATTCCTTTGTTCTATGCGTAGCCTTTCACCACAAAACGAACATGATACCGTTCTATTTGATCATTACTAACTCGCTTGATCTTGTAGACCCATTTGTTCCCAATAGCCTTACGGCCTTGTGGCAGAGGAACCAGCTCCCATGTCCCATTTTTATGAAGCGCCTTAAACTCTTCCTACATAGCTTCAATCCACAAAGACGCATTTGAGAGAAAATGGCTCTCTTTACTTTATGAATAAGTAATATGCAGATTGAGATGACTTCATAAAATAGTCATCATACCTCTCTAATTCTCCTTCCTTTGTGAATATGCAATATGTAAATTGAGATGACTCTATAAAATAGTCCTCATATCTCTCAAGTGTCTTTCTCTTGTGAGTTGAACGCCTAAGGGTCGTAGGCTTGGAAACTTCCTCCTCTTCCATGTGCTCATCAACTGGTTTAAGCTCCAAATTAAAATCGTCTTTCTTAACATTCTTCTCCAGTACTAATATGGTCACCGCTGGGAGTGATGTCTCCTTCTCCTTTTCATCATCGCCATTAGTCACTCTTTGAACTAGTCCTTCGCAAAAATGATATATCTGCTGAAGATAACTTATGGATAGTGTGATCCCATAAGCGGTATCTTAAAACATCTTCAGCATACCTCAGAAATAATCTCCTGAACTTTGGATCTAGCTTAGTTCTTTTTTGCACATTATACATCACATACACCACAACCAAAAATATAGAAACGAGAAGGAATTCGATTCAACAAATAGCAAGCAGTCTTGACTGCTTATGCCCAGAAACTATGTGGTAGGCCAGCTCCTTTTAGCATAGCACGTACCCGCTCAGTTAGTGCTCGATTGAATCGCTCTGCTACTCCGTTCTACTAAGGCGTGTAAGCCACTGTTGACTGTCTTTTGATCTTTTATTATGCCAAGAAGGAAACGAACTTTGCACTATTGTATTCTTCACCATTGTCCGATCTAAGGCACTTGATCCTGCTGCTGGAATTAAGTTCTATCCGGGCTTTAAAAAATTTGAACACCTCAAACACCTCCGATTTCCTTCGGATTGGAAACACCCAACTTCTCCCGAAAAAATCATCAATAAATGAAACTAAATATTTACGGTTTGTTTGGATAGAAAAGTAATAAATAAGAGTAATAATAAACAAAATGAAATTATAACAGTGTAGACGAGAGTAAGAGAATAATTTAATCTTGTCTTGTTTGGATATATCAATAAGATTAATGAAGAGTAAATAATTATTTTTGTTTGGTAACTTAGGAGTAAATAAGAGTAATTTTTATAAAAAATCTGAAATATCCTTATTTGATATGCGATGAATAGGTACTTGAAGACTTATCTAAGAAATTGATGACCGCAGAATGCTCTACACCTTCATTGTAGCAGAATGAAGGTGACACTGAAGTTCAACGCCTGTTGAAAGCCATTGAATAACTAATTACTTCTGCTACTATCCTACTACTTGTAGTTGCTTGTGATTCACTTAAAATTAAACATGTGAACAACTTCAACAAAAGCAAATAAATGATAACAGTTCAAAGCACTACAATTAGCTTTTAGTAACAAGACAATCTTTAATTGTTTTGCTTTCACTCTGACATCATGTCAGGAAATGTATAGATGAAGGAATAGTTTCTAGAAAAGATTCATGCAAGATTTAAAATGTATATAGAAGTTTACATCAACATGAAATTGAACAAGAGGCTCCACATAATGTGTGAATATTATTTCAACTATAGAACTTGTGATCTCAGTTGTTAATACCAATGCTGAGAATAACATCTAGTTGATATCTTCTACGGAATCCTTTGATTCTCCTGCAGTCAACAAATAGTAATTTGTAAGCATCACAAAAAGTATGATCATTATATAGGAAATGAAAATGCTCTTACCTATTTTGCTCCTAACATGAACTGTCCACTCATCAATATCCTAAACAAACACATCACCTGAATCAAAACAAGTCGATAAAGTGCTAAAGAAATATTACATGAGCATAGTTAGGTGGCGAAACTAGTAATAATCTGAACATGACTAATATTTATAAGAAGGATTTAATGAATAAGGTTCGAAGAAGAAGATCTGTAGGATCCAAAGTCTGAAACAACTTAAACACGACCTAGCAAGCATGACAATCAAGCATCACATATTCTTAGTTCATATATTTCCTCTCAAAAGAGGTCATTGTAGAGATATATCTGTGGAAGCTATGACTTGAAGTAAGACACTATAAGAACCTATCAAGGGGAAGAAAGTTCACTTGCTCTAAATTTGTGTGCGATTTGCTCTCAAACTCACTCATAGGTGCTATACGTTGCCTTTGGCAATCCTTCCACCAGTTTAGCTAACACCCGTTCTTAAGGAATCCTCAATACTTCATCTGCTCCACCAATACCTTCCTTTATGAACAGTCGCAAGACAGTAGCAACGGCACTGCAATCTTCTTTAATTCCCTTTTATCAACTCTCTTAACTCTTCCGTGGATCACTATCCATTGACACATCTCATTTTCGGACACAAACACCGAGCCCTTCTGATATACTTGGCATAGAAGGAGATTCCAGTAAGGAAGAATACTCATCTGGTGGACAGCAAGTAGAGGAGGCAAATGAGAAAGAAGGTGAAACATTCGAGCAAACGCTAGAGCAGCCTCGTCGGAGCCGGAGAGTTCGCCGGAGGATGGCTGGTTGCCAGGCATATACAGGGTGTGACCCATGAAAACAGTAAGAGAAGGGACACCTTGGGTTGCATCGGGTATAGGCTAGGAGCATGGTGCAGCTCTTGGCGCCAGGACACCATTTGAATGGTCTTCTTGGCGCCAAGCACTTGCACCCGGGTGCAGGTGCAATGCACCAAGGTGTCCAGAGTTTGTTATCTTAAGTATTTTAGGTCTATAGGGACTCTTTTCGAGTTTTAGTTTAATTTCAATAAAACTTCCCTTGAGGAAAGTGTTTACAGTAGAAAGGAATTATAGTTTTGTAGTAACTCTTCTAGTATAAATAAAGGCATATCCCATGGATGAGGCATGGAAGTTTTGACAAATTAGTCTACTTATTAGATCTAGTTTTAATTAGCTATTGTAGAAGCCCTTAAGGCGCATCAACTGGTTCCGTTGCCGGGACCATGAAGAATCAAGAAACGGCTGTTCCGGTTTCGCCAAGGGACCGAGAACCAGCATCTTCCGTCACTACTGAAATGCTTCAACAAAGGACGCCATCGCCATCACCTGAACATCTAAGGAAGCATAGGGAAGAGCCTAGCACACGAGAATGAATGGATTTCTTGATGGACAGGCTTGCACAACTGACTGAGGTGGTTTTCGGGATGCAACAGACCAAGGCAATTGATCTTGCCAACCGCGAACCACTCAACCAAGGCTTACATAAACCCTCACACTCCCACTCCTAACAACCAAGATCATTATTGGCCACATACACCACCTGCTCCACACAAACAACACCCTTTCCCACATGAGCCAGAAAGTTCTTCAAGCTAGATTCCCTACAGCAACCAAACTAAGAAATTTCAATCAACCAAGTCTTATCCAACTACCAGTACTCAGAACCAAAATACACACCATTACTTAGAGAGGGCTCCCTCTATCTCTAGAGAAAGACATAAGTTTCCCTACTTCGATGGATCCGAACCAAATGAATGGATTTTTGCTGCAGACAGGTATTTCAAATTTTATCAAACACCTCACTGGGAGAAGGTAGGAATAGCCACCATGTATTTGCAAAGTGAAGCTAGCAGGTGGTACCAAAGTTATGAAAGGGACAGACCACAACATACGTGGGAGGAAATGAAGGAAGGCGTCTTGAGAAGGTTTGGACCTCTGGCCTTTGGAAATCCTAGCTTTTCTATGTAGCAATTGCAGCAAGTCGGATCATTGAGTGACTACTTGGAGAGTTTGAAGAATTGAGGACTCGTCTACCGCCTATTTCTGAGATTGATTTAATAGGACGCTTCTGTGGTGGCCTATTGAGAAAGTTGGCAATGGACGTCATGACATCTCAGCCGAAGGACTTGCAAACAGCTTATTTATTGGCAAGGATGTATGATCACAAAACAGCTATTGAGATGAGTACTACTCGTAATAGGCAGAGCGTTCCTCTAAGAGGGAACCAACCAGCTACATTGCCTAGGACCAGCGCAACTCTGTCAGGTGGCTCTAATACTACAGGACAGAATGGTCGGCCAAAAAGTTCCAGCCTATCGGTAATAGAGATCAACAATCGGCGAGCTAAAGGTTTATGTTTTTATTGCGATGAAAAGTATGACCGTGGACATAAATGCACCACTCGTCTATACCCTATCGCTGTGAACAGTGAGCCACAGGAGGAAGATGGGATTGCTAAGGAGGAGGAGTTGTTAGAAGAAGATGCCACTTTGTCCCTTAGCGCTATGCATGGATTGGTCGGACCACAAACTCTCAGAGTAGCTGGCAAGATTAAAAAGCAAGAAGTGTTTATACTTATAGATTCGGGAAGCACACACAACTTCATATCGGATAGACTCACCAAACACTTAAGAATGGTTGCCACTCCCGTGCGATGGCTAAAGGTAGAGCTCGCGGATAAGCGGCCTCATTCTATTGAGGTAATCCATAAGAGGATACCACTATCCATTCAAGGGGTGGAACTAAATGTCGATGCTTACCTATTTCCTTTAGGAGGCATGGACTTGGTGCTAGGCATCCAATGGCTTGAGAGCTTAGGGGATATCTTGAGCAACTATAAAAAATCAGAAATGCGCTTCACTATACAAGGGCGTGAATACATTTTGCATGGAATAAAAGGCGGCCAAGTACCGCAGCTGACTGGTTTGAACCTTAAGACCACACTTTGCTCACTGAGGTTACATGAAGTCCAACAAGCTGTAGAATTAAGTCAGGAAGAACAAGTGGATCTACCTGCAGACTTGACGTTGTTACTCGGGAAGTATGAAGCTGTCTTCAGAAGCATCTGCAGGTTGCCTCCAAAATGCTTCCACGATCATGGGATTCCCCTACTGCCTGGATCGGCTCCTGCTAACAGCCAATCCTACTGTTATCCTTATATGTAGAAAACAGAAATCGAGAGGGCAGTGAGGGAAATGCTCTCTCAAGGAATAATTAGACGAAGCCATTTAGCTTTTTCGTCACCCGTGCTCTTGGTTAAAAAGAAGGATGGTTCATGGAGATTTTGTGTAGACTATAGAGCCCTTAATGATATTACGATAAAGGATAAATTTTCGATACCAGTAATAGATGAGCTACTGGACGAGTTGCATGGAGCTAAGTTTTTTTCAAAGCTTGACTTGAAGTCCGGCTATCATCAAATTCGAGTTCGAGAGGAAGATGTGCACAAGACTGCATTTAGGACACACGAGGGGCATTACGAATTCTTAGTGATGCCTTTCGGTTTAACGAATGCGCCTTCAACTTTTCAGTCACTGATGAATGATGTCTTTCGTCCCTTTCTCAGAAAATTTGTGCTAGTGTTTTTTGATGACATACTCGTCTACAGCAAAACGTGGGAGGAGCATTTAGAGCACCTATCCAAGGTATTTTCTATTTTACAAAAAGAATGTCTTTATGCTAACATGACCAAGTGCAGATTTGGATGCAAACAATTAGAGTATCTTAGGCATATTGTTTCTGAAAATGGGATAGCAGTAGATCTAGTGAAAATTCGAGCTATGCAGGACTGGCCTATACCTACATCAATCACTAAGCTAAGAGGATTCTTGGGGCTAACCGGCTATTACCGGAGGTTTGTTAAGGGATATGGACTGATTCACTGACTGCATTGCTAAAAAAGGACTCATTTTGCTGGACAGCAGAAGCTACTGAAGCCTTCCAAGTACTCAAAGAGGCAATGACAACCACACCCATCCTGATTACACCAGACTTCCAGCAACCATTCACTATGGAGACCAACGCTTCCAACAGAGGACTTGGTGCTGTCCTCTCATAGAACAATAGGCCAATAGCCTATTTTAGCAAGGCACTTTCTGCAACAACATTGGCTAAATCTACATATGAGATAATGGGATAATGCTTCACTATCGAGACGGATCACTCGAGCTTGAAGTATCTATTGGAGCAGCGGCTAACCACTCCCAATCAACACATGTGGCTTGTGAAGCTCCTCGGTTATGACTACCAAATTGTCTATCGATCGGTTGCCCAAAATATAGTGGCAAATGCACTGTCTAGGTGTCTAGAAGCATCCTTGTCAACTTTAACAACCTTGCAACCCTCATTTTGGGAGGACTTCAAGCAAGCACAACAGAGAGATCCGTCTGGAGCAGAGCTAGTGCAAGCAGCTTGAGCAAGGAACAAGACCTAACATAAAGGTGCCAAACAAGTTCATCTTGTTCAATGGAAAGCTATGGGTGCCCAAAGAACCTTCCCTCCGAATGCAGCTATTGTTTGAAGCACATAACTCTGCAGAGGGAGGTCATGGGGGACAATTTCGCAGCTACAAACGATTGGCACAACAGTTCATCTGGTCAGGTATGTCTAAAGATGTCTGTAAGTATGTCAATGCATGTTTTGTTTGTGCTAAGGCCAAATCAGAATGCCTTAAGCCTGCAGGGCTTTTACAGCCCTTACCTATACCTGAGAAGATTTGGCCGGATATCTCAATGGATTTTGTAGAAGGACTACCTATGTGAGGAGGCAAGAATGTGATCCTTGTGGTAGTGGATCGACTTTCCAAATATGCGCACTTTGCCACGCTGAAGCACCCTTACACAGCAGTAGATGTAGCCAATCTTTTCGCCAAGGAGATACTGCGCTTACATGGCTGCCCGGAGACTATTGTTTCGGACAGAGATCCCATCCTTCTCAGCTCTTTTTGGAAGAAATTACATCGACTGCAAGGCACCTCATTGCACATGAGTACAGCGTACCACCCTCAAACAGATGGGCAATTAGAGGTCGTAAAAAGGTGCCTAGGAACGAATCTCTGATGCTTCGTCGGAGAGCAACCTCGAAAGTGGATCCAGTGGCTGCATTGGGTGGAGTATTCATACAATACGAGTACACATTGGGCAACTAAAATTACTCCCTTTGAAGCGGTTTATGGCAGGCCTCCCCAGCCACTAGTATCCTTTCCGATGGGTTCCCTATGCTCGGATGAAGTGGGGATTCAGATTAGGGAACGAGATGCAGTCGTTCGTGAGCTACGGGCACACCTAGCATTGCCTCAAAATCGTATGAAACAACTTGCAGATCGAAAACGCAGAGAGAAGCAGTATAAGCAAGAGTATCGTGTATTTGTCAAGCTCAGACTGCACCGGCAGTCGTCAGTAGCAGAACGGAGGAATCACAAATTGCGCTATAAATATTATGGAGCATTTTTCATCTTGGAAACCATTGGAGCAGCAGCTTACAAAATCCAATTACCAGTAGGATAAAAAATTCACCCCGTGTTTCATGTATCACAGCTCAAAGATGCAACCCATATTTCTCCAACCGATCCTCAGTTGGCCGACCAGCCACTCTGTCCACCTCTGCAAAGCATCAAGGACGATGTAGTTTTTCAAGGGGAGGGGAATGATATACTTGGCATAGAAGGAGATTTCAGCAAGGAAGAATACTCATCTGGTGGACAGCAAGTAGAGGAGACAAATGAGAAAGAAGGTGAAACATTCGAGCAAACGCTAGAGCAGCCTCGTAGGAGCTGGAGAGTTCGCCGGAGGATGGCTGGCTGCGAGGCATGTATAGGGTGTGACCTATGAAAACAGTATGAGAAGGGACACCTTGGGTTGCATCGGATATAGGCTAGGAGCATAGTGCAGCTCTTGGCGCGAGGACATCATTTGAATGGTCTCCTTGGCGCCAAACACTTGCACCCGGGTGCAGGTGCAATGCACTCAGGTGTCGAGAGTTTGTTATTTTAAGTATTTTAGGTCCATAGGGACTCTTTTGAGTTTTAGTTTAATTTCAATAAAATTTTCCTTGAGGAAAGTGTTTACAGTAGAAAGGAATTACAGTTTTGTAGTAACTCTTCTAGTATAAATAAAGACATATCCCATGGATGAGGCATGAAAGTTTTGACAAATTAGTCTACTTATTAGATCTAGTTTTAATTAGCTATCGTAGAAGCCCTTAAGGCGCATCACCTTCCAACGCCGATCTCACTAAATTGCAATCCTCGAATGTCTTCCATATACCTCGCAATGTTGTTGTGTAAAGCACCATGATATTCTCTCCTCTCAGTGGGCAAAGCATTCAAACATGTCTAACGACCAACGTTGTGGAACTTGCGTTTCAAGTGGGAATAACACAATGCAACAAAAGTTCAATTAGAATAAATAAACATCTGTTTACCAACATAAAACTAGTATATCTTTAAAGTAAACAAACTCTTTGCACTAAAGAAGAATATTACTATTCTGGAAGCTTTTCATCATTTAGTACAAGGGCTTGCCATTTCTCAATTTCATCCTCCCACCACTTGTACTCTGCAAGAAACATCCAGCATTATTGCACTAGTTAAATAAGATTAAAAAAAATTCGAGCAGATTTAGTTGTACCAAAAACCTAAAGATAAGCTCTTCAAAATACAACAAACTTTTGGTAAAACGTGACATACTCACCAATGCATCATGTACCAAGTTTGCATATGACTAAGCATTTGGGTGTGCTAAACGAAGAAGATATTGGTGTTTTGAAAGGGGTGGAATCAAGACCGGCCATGAGTTCCCACGAGTTGATGACTTTCAACTCCGACGTAGGAGTAAACTGAACCCACGCCGAGGAGAGCGGTGGTGGAGGTGACGCCGGCGGCTGTTGTGGAATTAAAGATCATAGTGATGTTTGCTGTGGTGGTTGTAATTGGTCTAAAGAAGAAGAAGACGACACAATTTTGGGAACTACGAAGGCTGGATGGCGAGATAAGATCAGAGTCGAGCAGGTGCGGATGGGATGCAGGTGAGCGGCGGCCTATGGAATAAGGAAACAAAGAAGAAAACAAATACTCGTAAATAATTAAAACAACATAGGTACGATGGGAACGTCATAGATATAACAACACCAAAATTCTCTTATTCCTGCTTACACCCTATATTGGGGTGTAGCTGATTCATCTCCATCTAAGATTAATCGTGAGAAGTTTTACTCCTCATTAATTCTATAACATTATTACCAAATAAGAGCAATGGAGAGTAATTCATTCACTTACTCTTCATTGCTCTCCCTTACTCTCGATCCAAACAGCCTGTTAGAGTCACCAAGAGATAGTTGCTAGTGAGTTCCACACATCCGAGTGAACCAAGTCGAGTTTGTCTTTGGCCCTGAAAATTGATCTCCCAAAATTTATCCGGTGCTACTTACTAGTGACACATTCCTCGCACAATAGTAACTTTACTTCAGATAACCCTAGTAAAAGCTTCCGATCACTAAGGATCTTCAAACCACGTTCCGAGATGTGCCCAAGTTTCAGGTGCCACACTCGCGTGATATCCTCAATGTTGCTTGATGCAACACAAGCTTCTGACTGCATTAGTGTCACCCGCGCAACTTATATAGGTTTGAGTCAATCTTTTCAGCTTCCAAAATATTTTGCTGGTCTTTAATGACCTCCATAATCCCACTTCCAACACGAGTCTTACAGCATAGGTCATATAGTTGTCCTAAAGACAACAAATTCTTTGTAAGACCAAGTACATAACGTACCTTATTGATGATGTATACCTTTCCATCATTTGCTCTAAGCTTAACGGAATCGACTCCAGCAACTTCAAGGACTTGTCCATTTCCCATCCGCACGGCACCTCCAGAAATAACTTTATAGTGATGAAACAAATCTCTTCTAGAGGTCATGTACCAGGATGCTCGCGAGTCCAAGATCTAGTCATCTGAGAGTTTGGACGCAACCACCGTCACTCCACTAGATCCTCACCTTCATCAGAGTTATACGCCACACAAGTAAGGGACTTCGAGGAATCCGTCCCTGTAACCTTATTTGTCATGGTTTTGCATTCCCTTTTGAAAGCCCAAGCTTTCCACAGGCATAACACCGCACCTGTTACTTGTTCTTCTTTTGTCCAGAGCCATTATTGAACTTTCGTTTCTTACACAAGCTATCTTGTGCAGTAAATAAGGCTTCAGCTTGGTGCCCACCAGGTACAATCTCTTGTTTACGTTTGCGGCGACCTTCTTCCTCAAGAACAGCTACTACTACCTCATCATAAATAAGAAAATCTATATCAGTTGTACTAGTGAGGTTGATCACTACCTGGTCGTAGAAATTAGGAAGACTTTGTAGAAGGATTAAGACACGTTCGTTAGTCTTTATCTTCTATCCCAACGTTTTCAATTGAGAAAACAAAACCTCCAATGAACCCAAGTGCCCTGAAGCAAAAGCTCCTTTGCAGTCTTCTTTTCCAGTACACTCAGTAAGATATCATCGGCCAAAGTAAGATGTGTACCAAAATATTTCGCTCAATCTTTTATCATCTTTCCTCCGGAAGGTCACTTGGCCGATTCTCTAATGCTCCCAAATAGTTCTCCTTTGTAGGAATCGCCAACAGTCTTGCTCACACTGTGTAGTTGCTCTCGTTGAACTTCTCAATCTCGTACTTAGCTCGATATTGCAACAAACCAATGACTTTGATAACACTTGTTGGAAATACCGAGTGTGTTCGATTGTCTATAGACACAGTGGAAACATAAAACACACTAAAAGATCTTGCGTAAATAATACAAGAATTATGACAAAAGTAAGACAAACACAAATATAAGAGATTTACATGGAGAAAAACGAGAAAAACCCCACGGGAAAGCAAACTAGCCTTCAAAGAAATCACTAAAATAAAGCATTTACAAACTTTTGTGGTACACTTTATGTGGGAACTCTCACTAGAATGTTTTACTTCTATCTCTCACACTTGATGTTGTAAGTGATCTTGATCATTTTAATATCCCAAGGAAATGCCTCTCTTTCATATATATAATGCCGCATGGAAATTTTTGAACTTTCAAACGGTTGTCCTTTTATCTTTCCATTAATTTTTCATGTCCTTTGGCCTTCCATCTTTTAAGAGATGCTTTAAAGTCCTTAACCATTGGCTTTCCAACTTCTTGGGTGATGGTTCATCTTTTTTGACATTTTGCATTCCAATATGAAAGTAATTTAACTTATTGCATTCTAATGAACCACTAATTTATATAGTGACTTTACAATGTCTAACAGACCCGGCTCGGCCAAATGAACATTTTGGTCAGCTCCATCGTAAATTTTTTAATTTTGCTTTATCCGTTGTTATATATTTTTAAAATTTTGCTTTTAAATTTTTTTTTGTTCCATGTTGTTGGTCAACACCCGATGTTGATCAAATCAATTTGTACGGTAGCTGAACTGACGGGCCACTTTATATAGGTCGTTGTCCTTATACTACCTGACGGATCGGGCTGAATCAGCTCGATCCATCACTGTTCATTGGATTGGAAGGGCAATAATCCTGGCCGTTCGGCTAGGATGCGGCCTGGCTCGTTTAATTCATTATATATTTTTATTTCTACTTCGGAATGGTAGCTACTAGATATGCAAATATGGGTCAGATTAAATGGACAGGCCTACAACCCAATTCTACTGCCGGCTAGTAAATAGTGATGGGATCGGGCCGATCCGTATCGTAGTATGTGGCTGACTTCCGATGGCCAGACAAGCGATTTTCCTAATCGGTCACTATACAAGTTGATCGGTGAACGACTCAATATTGACCGATCAATATTAGCTGTTGACTTGATCAACATTTGCAATTACCATTCAACTTTGGTAGTTGACTAGTCAACATGGAATTAAAAATTTTAAAAATAAATATAACAATGATTATGCTGACGTCAATGTCATGCCCGTTGAGTCTTTTGTTTATCATAAGAACAAGAGGCAGGCAAAATGGGTAGGACCGAATCAAATAATTTGCGGCCGAGCCGGGTCAACCATATCCTGTTTGCCCCGCCCCATCTATTTTTGTACCTCTATAGCTACTCAATAGCTATGTGATTCACTTCATAATTTTATTTTAAGTTTTTATTTTAAAAAAATTACATATTATTTTAAATTTTAAAAATATATATTATAAAATTTTTATATTATAAATAGTTGAACTCTTTTGATGAAAATCATAAATTAAGTTTCTTTTAAAAAAAACTTTCTATTTTAAGTACTTCCAAATGATCTCTTAGTCTCATCAAAGAGTCCAATCTCTTTGCCTGTGATTTTTTGTCTTTGTACCAAAAAGAAAGGAGTGATTTAAGCTCCTTCCGTTTCTTTATGAATGAAGATTTTCTATCTACATCGAAAATAACCATACAATTAGGTTGTCTATGCTCCCATAGAGAGGAGTCAAGGACTAAATTTTGCTACAAGATACAACTGGTTACGGAGACCTTTATGTTCTTTCTTTCTTTTGTTTTTTTGGCGAGATCGAGATAAACAAATGTCTGCTTGTTGGGCTGCTTCAGTTCCATGGCAAAGCCCTTGTCATGCTAGTTGAACATATGCGGATGGCACTTTTGTCTTACACAAGCCTATTACATCCTCCCTCACTTGGCTCTCTTTTGAGATGATGAGGGAGTTAATGGCTAGAAAAAGCTTGGGTATTACTTTATCGAAGAACTCCATACCTAGAACTATGTACAAGTCATCCATTTGAATTATGAGAAGTAAAGTGTCCCGCTCCATACTCCTATCTTGATTGGGAAGGATTGAGCGACGCTCACAATTGGCTTAGACACTAAGTTCACTACTTTCACCATTCCACCTTCCTTTTTAATAATATTTACTTATTTTTATCTTAATTAGTTTATATAATTTGGTTATAAAATAAGTATTATAATTTACAACAAAAGTGAACAATATTGTTCAATCCTACTGAATTAACAATAAATAAAAATAGTCAATAATATCGCAATCAATAATGCTTAACAAATACAACCAAAATAGCAACAATGATAGTGTTTTAAAAATACCCTAGGAATCTAGCTGGCCAAAGTAGAGGTAGTTGGCAGTTGTTGTCATAGTCGAAATAGCAAAGACAGCATAGAAGTCGGGCAAAGCGGAAGGAAGATTTGCCGTGGAGGTCGGCAACCGAAACCAGATGCAGTATTTAGAATTGCAAGCCAAAGACAGAAATCAGGTCGGTCGGAACTGTAGTAGTGGACGGCATCAGCGAGAGAGGAAATAAGGGGTAACTGGAGCCGCACGCAAAGAGGGAGTGCTAGAAAGCTTCAACACATCAGGGAGGGGAGAAAGAAAATAAGACTGATTTGGGCCCAAACAAACCAGTCTTATTCAAGCATTAGCTACTTAGTTTGGCTAGGTTGTTAATGCTTTAAAACAATAGAGACCATATTATTGAATTAGTAGTAGCGACCGACAAGTTGTTAGTCGCTATTGTTTGGAGAACTAGTGTCCGAGTAAATCATAGTTGCTATTTCTTTAAGGTAATAGCGACCTACAAGAACAAAACTAGTCACTTATGTACTAGTAATAGGGATTAGTATATAGTTGGTCTCTAATACGTTAGAAAATAATAATTTAAAATTATTGCAAAAAAATTATTTAATAAAATCTAAAACATTGGATGTGAATTGATTTTTCATATCACGTTGATGAAATTTTAAATAATTTTGATGATGTTTTAGATCATTCAATATATATATATATATATATGGAAGATAGAGGCACATGACATCTTTAGAGGCACATGGTGCACATGTCGACCAAAAGTGGCTGGCGAGATATCCAAATCTAATCTCCACCGTTGGATATAAAGAACCATGAGTTGAGAACATATTGATAAAATTTTACCTCAATCAAAATACGAACTAACCCCCATCGGAACTTTTGATCAAAATGATATAAAATGTTAGATTTTGACAAAAGATATATATTTCGTTTTTGTGTTACTTTGATAGCTTAATCGGAATACTGATCTCGCCGGCTACTTTTGGTCGGCATGTGCATCATGTGCCTTTAAGGATGTCATGTGCCTCTATCCTATATATATATATATATCTATTGAATGGCCATATACTATGCACTCAACTTACACTATTCACACATACACATGCATATATAGGAATGTTAAATACATATAGCCTATCTAAGCCATTCACTCACATGCATGTATATAAAATACATATACACTATTGAAATATGAATATTACATAGCACGAATGAGACCACCTCCCCAACCCATATATAGCTATTCAATCCATGTGCAAAAATGAAGATATGCGTAATCAATAAATATGCATATAGGTATCCACACAAGCACGCAATTCAAGTTACACAATTATATTGCATCTGTATGTGTATATAACGAGCTACGTAATTATAATAACATATCAGAAGTTCGAGTTAAACCGTGTCTACAACTCGTATCACTGCTATTTACTTGCACCTGAGCATGAATGAAAGATACCATCCATATGTCATATACCTCATCATCTCTTTAGAATTCCTATATATGGTTGTGTTAGTCAGCGTAATATAATAATATCTACATGCATACATATATAAATAAATATAATACCTTTATATACGTCGGGGAGTTAGAATTCAATCTCTAACAATCAAATCTGCTTTCAACATAGATGGAACTTGCTAAAGGCTAACTATCTACTATAGACAAATCCGCACACGATTTAGCACCAATATAGACGAATCCTGATGAGGCTAGCTAGCTACTCCTTCTCTAGCACAGATAGATCTCGGCAAGGCTGAGCATACAACACAGACAACTTTCAGCAAGGCTAACTATCTGTATAAGTCTATGGCCACAGGTGGGTACCAACAGTTACCCACCGAGTTCCTAACTCATACCCCGACCTTCCATCTATCTTTATGGTGATATATAAAGTTCGTAATTATTTATCATGTGAGGTTTAACTCAACTTTATATAAAATTGTTGTTATTTTAATATGGTTCAGTTTTATTAGAATATGACTTTGCTATTTCAATCAATACAAAATATCACTAACTTAGAGATTCAGGACCCTAATGGCTCTAGTAGTAGTAAGTGCATTTTTTTTAATAAACTTATTGTTTACTAATTATCGCACCTCGCACTGTTCCTCACGTTAGGGTCCATTGATACACAAATATAACGTACTTGAGTTGAGAATAGATATAGTGACTTGAAATGTACATATTAAGGAATACGAAAAATATAAAGGTTGATATCGCAGTTGACATTTGGAGACTAGTTGGCAAACACACCAACCGGTTCGCAAGATAGATGGTGTATCTCATTCATACTTATACTCCCGTCATGAACACCAACGGTGAAAGTAAGATTAACAAATCCATCACGAACTTCGATTACAGCTGTAAGTATCTCATTGCTAGCATAACATGCATTGCTAAGTTTTGAAATTTGTTAAACAAGTTTATTAATTATGCTAGGACAAGTTTTAGTTGAATTTGTCTAATCTTGGGACTTTGACGTTATAAAGATTAGCATTATAAATAGCATTACTATTACAAGAGCCTCGGTGGTGGAGAGAGGGTTCGAGCTAACCCTTATAAGGACTTCATTGTATCAGTAGATTCGCTGGGAAAAAATATTTAGCTATGCGACATGTATATGACTCACCAGAATGGATCGTAAAAATTTATTTATGTACTTTTATATTTCGTATTCTTTGTCTCATCATTAGTTTAACAAAATTTGCGTTGGTTAAGTGTATAATAAATCGGAAAAAGCAAAAGCTGCAGAAAAAAAGGTGTATATTTAAAATCTTTGATTTGATTGATTTTGTATCGCATTTATAGGTAATGGTGAGTCATCAACTTAACTGCCCCAATCAGAATAGCGACACCAACTGGAGAGGAAGAGAAGGCCAAATCTAGAATAACATGTTTTCATTAATTGAAATAGAGATATACAACTTAATGCATGAAAATATTTTGGTATAGTTTTAGAAAGTAGATCAAAGGAATTAAAGTTACAATTCTTAATAAAGATTATAATTTACGATAGTATAGATATGTAATTGATCAGATTACTTATGATTAAGAAAAAGTATCATTAGCGACCAACATAATAGCGACTCGACGTTACTGGTTGCTATTAAGTAGTGATAGCGACCAAAACCACGACTGTTGCTATTATTCTAACAACAATGGCCAAAATATTTAACTGGTCGCAAACAAAAAAGTAATAGCAACCAGAGGTAAAAGACGATAAACGCAATAGCGACCAGAGGTTAGTTGGTCGCTGTTGTGGAAGTAACAGCGACCCACCATGTGTCGGTCGCTATTGCACGAAGCAATAACAACCAAGTCAGCATCGATCGTTATTGCTCAAGAGCAATAGCAACTGAGATTTAGCACTGTTGCTATTGCTTAAAATCAACAGCGACTAGTGACTTTTCTAGTCGCTATTAAGTTGTACTAGTGACCAACCATAACCCTTTTTGGTCTCTATTATTGTAAAAAAATAATAATATAAAATTAACAAACAAAATATTATTTATCAAAATCTAGACAATTGAATGTGATTTATATTTGTAATATATCATATTGACAAAAATTTAGATAATTTGATTGATATTTTGTACTTAATCACAATACTGATGGATGTATACAATTCAACAATTTATTAGTATAAATTGGAGTAATAGTTTATATTCAAAAGTGATAAAAATTTGTGTGAACAACTATTATAGGATAAAATATATTCAATGGTTTAGATCTTTATTTTATTTTTGCAATTGTGTGAATTAAGTAAATGAGCTTGCAACAATACGATGAGTTAGTTTATTAATATGATACTTATACTCTTTCATTATATTACTTACTCAAACAATCAAATCTTATATTTCAAATAGGTTATCTAAACCGTTAGATATATTAACTATTACAACATTATTTTCACACAAGATTTTATAAAATTTGGATAGAAGTTAATGCTTCGATTTCAACTCATTAAAATTGTTAAATCGTATACGTCCATTGATTATTTACTATGATCTAGCGTAAAATATCATCCAAATCATCTAAAAATTTCTCAATAAGATGTATGAAAAATATAACTCATATCTAACAAGTATATTTTATTAAAATTTTTTAATTAATTTAAAATTTTTATTTGTTTGAGTAAAAAAGACCAAAGCCTTATTGGTCGCTATTGCTGATACAATAGGGACTGATTTGCATATCCGATCGCTATTACCTAAGAACAATAGCGACCAGTTATCCTATCGGTCGCTATTGTGTTAGCAATAGGGGCCAACCTCATGTTAGTCTCTATTACCTTATAAATTATAAAATTTAAAGTAATTAGTAAATATTTATTTAATAATTTTTAAATAGTTGGATGTGATTTCTATTATTTGTATATCATGTTAGCAAAGTTTTAATTCATTTGGATGACTTTTTATTTTTCATCAATATAAATGATTAATCGACGTATATGATTTAACTAATTCTAAAATAAATTGTAGCGCTAAAATAAATCCAAATACAATAACAATTATGAAATAATATTTTATCAATATTGTATATTTAAATATACATTCTATCTAAAATTAAGAAAAAATAAGAAATTATATAAGCTTTTTTGTCAGCTAGTTTTAGGTAAATTTGTGATAATTGATTTTATAATTAATAGAACTTTTACCTTACCAAAATAAACATTAGTGTTTAAGTAATCTTGAACAAAATTTATTTATAAGAAATGCCTATGTATTTGTGATAATGAATAATTTAGTTTGTTAAGAAAAAATAAGAAATTATATAAGAGTATGCATGTAAATTTTGTTTAAATGTTTATTGGCAAACGTGGGAAGTAGTTGAGTTACACTTAATTACAAAAGAAATTATGGGAGGCTATTCGACATGGGCAGATCATGGAGAGATGCTTTCACGAATAGATCGTCGGGTAAGGACTGAAGAAATGACTGCCGTTCCGACAAGTGAAATAGAGAGTGATGATGAGGATGATTAGTTATTTGAACTGATATAAGATGTAAGTAGAAGTTTATTTGTTAATGTTGGCTATGAGAAACATTCTAACCAAGCAACAGAGAATGGTAATGAACTTGGTAGGTTCAATTCTCTATTAAGATATGTTTAAAAACCAGTGTTTTAGGGAAGTAGTGGGCCTTCTTTTTTTTTTTCGTTTAGGTTAATTAATGCTAAAGTGCGAAATCGAGCAGCTAACAAAATGATCGATGATATTCTATAGATATTTTGTGATATTGCTCCCCAAGTTAATTCAATTCTATCATCGTATTACGAGGCAAAAAAGGTATTGTGAGAATTGAGATTGGGTTGCAGCCTATACATACATGCAAAAATAACTATGTGCTTTTTAAAAAGGAATTAGCCGAGTTAGATAAATATCCAAAATGCAACAAATCAAAGTGGAAGCACACAAACGTTAAAGATAAGAATATTGCTCAAAAGGTACTACGTTAGTTCCCATTGACTCCAAGGCTGTGAAGATTATTTATGTTAAGAAAGACTGCATCATATATGCGTTCGCATAAAGAAAACCGTTCATCAAAAGAAAATTTGTCAAGACATCAGGGAGACAATAAAACTTGGAGGCATTTCAGTGAGAATTTTCCTTTGTTCGGCGAGGATGGATGAAATGTACGGTTGGGTTTATCAACTAATGGTTTCATTCTGTTCAACTATATGAATAAACCATATAGCATGTAGCCTGTTATACTTACACCATACAATTTACCTTCGTGGAGATAAATGAAAGAGCCCTTCTTTATATTGTCATTATTAATTCCTAGCCCAAGCCGGCCTAGTAAAGAATTAGATGTGTTTTTACCATCGTTGAACATACGCAATGAGAATGATAAGTCACCGTACTTAGTGATGACATTTGAAAGTCTTGAAGTTGCGAAACAATTCTGTATAAATTATGGAAAAGCCGTGAGATTTAGTGATGTTACCCAATCTACCAAAAAGACACGATCTCATTCTGATGAAGTCACTATCTGTCAAATGACTTGTGATCGTTATGGACACCATGGAAACCGGAGATCAGAAAGGACAAATGACGGATTTGAGAAAGAAGTAAAAAGAAATAGAAGCACAAGTATGGCAAAATGCGAATGCTCTGCAACAATTAGAGTGAAAAAGCAATTTAATAGATTGTGGGAAGTGGTGGGTTATAAACGTCAGCACAATCACGATCTAGTTAGCCCGGCGAAAAGAATGCGTATGCCTGTCTGCAAAAATTTGTCCGTTGTAGCTAAGTTGTTGATCGATTCATTTCGAGATGAAGGCATATCCGTCACTAAGATTGTAGATATATTTGACGACCTCAGCATTGTTTTGATGACAGAGACTGCTGGAATCATTTGTTTTAGATTGTATGCCTGTCTGCAAAAAACCTATCAACGGCGATCCTACCGCAGCTTTGAATTTCTTTAAAAGAAAGTCTATAGAAGACCCGAATTTTTTTTATGCAATATAGATGGATGAAGAGCCAAGGGCAACTAATTTTTTTGGATAGATGGTAGATCACTCACACAATTTTAGTATTTTGGTGATGTGGTATTCTTTGACACCACATACCGCACGAATGTGTACAAAATGCCATTTGGACCATTCACTAGATTCAACCATCATATACAATCAATCCAAATTGGTTGTGCACTACTGTTAGATGAGACAGAAGAATCCTTTCAATGGCTCTTTGATACATGGCTTGCAGCTATGGGCGGTAATACTTCATGTTCAATCATCACAGATCAAGATAGAGCTATGACTGCAGCTATTGCAAAGGTATTCCCTTGGAAAGTTTGCTGAAAAGCTTTCACATATTATTTCAAAAGCTCAAAAAATTCAATAAAGACATGAAGAGGTGTATTAGAAAAAGTTATACTCCTAACACTTTTGAGATTCAGTGGAAGAAATTATTGTGTACATATGGATTGCATGAGATATGTGGCTCCAAGAAATATATGAGATTAGACAAAAATGGGCACCTATCTATCACTTGGATAATTGTATGTCGGCATGAACACTACCGAATGCTTCGAAGGTATAAATGGTATTTACAAAAAAATTTTTCGGTCGACAACAACTCTTAGAGAGTTTGTATTGAAGAATGAAAAGTGCTTGAGAAAAATGATTGAGAAAAAAAAAGAAAGAAGATTATACGAGCGAACACTCGTGTCGCATTGTTGACGGGAATGCATTTGTCTTAAAAAGTGCAGCAAAATTGTACACGAGAAATGTGTATGATAGGTTCAAACAAGAATTTGAAAAAGATCAAGCTGAGTATGTTCTGAATGACGATGAAAAGGGTAGTGACGGCTACACGACTTATATTTATAAGTCTAGAGTGGAAGGTCATCTACGTGAGTGGAAGGTGAAGTTCAATCCAACAACAAAGAAAGGTAACTGTTAATGTAAACTTTTTGAGTTTATGGGGATTCCTTATGGATATCTTGTGAAGGTTTTTCTAAATTGAGATATAGAAATACCAAATCACTTTATTCTTCAGCGTTGGAAAAGGGGGAAAACAAATATAGAGCTAAATATGATTGTTGTTCTGTAAGTGGGCATGAGAATGCTGAGTTATTGAGAACAACACACCTACAGATGGTTTGCAATCAATTGGTTTACGAAGCCACTGAAATCGACGATGGGTATAAAATTTTATTGAAAGCATTAGAAGAAATAGCTCCGCGGCTTAGAGAAGTAAAGACACTAATGTCCATGTTAGCATTCCAGTTGCCAACTCATGTACTGCCAATGACAACTTACAAGTCCCAGTTGATGCATCTCAAGTCTTAATATTGAATCATCATATCTCACAAACTAAGGGAAGAAAAAAAGAAGGAACAATTTGTAAGGGTAATAATAGAATAAAAATGAGATTTGTAGAAAGCCACTGCAAAAGCAAAAGCAAAGATAGGCAAAAAATGCACGTACTGTAACAAGTCTGGTGTTTAACACGACAAACGAAATTGTCTTGAAAATCCAAATAGAAAGAATAAGACAAGTAAGTATAATTATTTGCTTTGGTTTGATTAGTAATATACCTTCTTTTTTTCTTAATTCAAACTTTTTTCTTAACATTTGTTATCACTTTTAATTGATAGTTTTTGGAAGAGATGATGCTGAGGACAAACATAGAGATGATGGTGAATGCGAAAATACAAATAAAGAAGAAGAGCTAGCTATTCATTTAGAGTAATATAATGAATTTATTTTGACATTTTTTAAAGCATTTGGATGTTGTATGCAATCTTATGAAGTTGCATTGTATAGGAGCAATTTGTTATATGCAACTGTGACGTTCAATTATTATACTTTCTGTGTGCATTTCCAAAAACTTTAAAAAAAAAAGTGAAACAAAAAGAAAGATAAGCCAAAACAGTGAAAAAAAAAGTGAATAAAGTAGTGAAATAAAAAAATTAGAAAACAGTGAAATAGAAAAAGTGAAAAAAATACAGTGGAAGAAAGCAGTGAAATAAAAATAATGAAAATAATAGTGAAAAAAAGAAAAAACAGTGAAATAGGAAAAATGAAAAAGAAAAACAGTGAAAAAACTCGATTAAAAAAAAAAAAAAAAAAAAAAAGTGAGAAAAGACCATGAAAAAAAAGTGGAAAAAACAGTGAAATAAAAAAATGAAAAGGAAACAGTGAAAAAAGTAGTTAAAAAAAGAAAAAATAGTAAAATGGGAAAAATGAAAAAAAAACAGCGAAAAAAGACAATTAAAAAAGTTGAAAAAAACAGTAAAATAAAAAAATGAAAAAGAAATAGTGGAAAAAGAAGTTTAAAAGAAAAGAAAAAAATAGTGAAATGGGAAAAATTAAAACAAATAGTGGAAAAAGACAATGAAAAAAATAGTGAAATAAGAAAAAAGAAACAGTGAAAAAATAAGTAAGAAAAATAAAAAAACAGTGAAAAAAGACTATGAAAAAAAGTGGAAGAAAAGAGTGAAATCAAAAAATTTTAAAAAGTGAAAAAAGACATTGAAAAAAAAGTGGAAAAAGCAGTAAAATAAAAATGAAAAGGAAACAGTGAACAAAAGAATTGAAAAAAAAATAATGAAAAAAGCAGTGAAATGAGAAAAGTGGCGAGAAAACAATGAAAATAAATAGTGGAAAAAGCAGTGAAATAAAAAAAAGTGAAAAAAAACCACTGAAAAAAAAAGTGAAATAAAAAAATGAAAAAAAAAGGATTTAAAATTTTATAGCTCACACTTGCATTCGCTAACCATAGCTCACTTGAGCATTGCATTCATATTTGAACGTCATTTGCATTAGCTCACACTTACATTCACTAAAACCTGATCTGTTTTGGCATTACATTCACAATTACATAACTCGCAATAACCATTCACACTTACATTCACTTGCATATCTCACACTTGTATTCACTTAAATATAGCTCCACTTGAGCATTACATTTACAATTACATAGTTCATAATTAGCATTCACACTTGCATTCACTTAAATATAGCTCCACTTGAGCATTACATTTACAATTACATAGTTCACAATTAGCATTCACACTTGCATAGCTCACACTTGCATTCACTTAAACATAGCTCCACTTGAGCATTACATTACAATTACATAGCTCAAAATGATGCATTCACCTGAATTTTTCATTGAAATTCACTGAACAGCACATTTAGCATTCACTTGAATATAGCCGTAGTGAGCATCCACCTAAAGCAAACAGTCACTGATGCATTCAAAAGTTATGTTCTATTCAAACATTCACTCAAACAGACTCAAACAGAACATTGGCATGCATTCAAATGTTCTGTTCTATTCTGTTCAAATATACACTCATAAAGAACATGTGCATTCTAGAGTGAGAATTCGCTGATGCATTCACATGAAGAGAACAATTACATTAACTACAAATGTCAAAGCCTTTTACATTCCATTCAAATGCCAAGCCAACAACTTTCTACACAATTACAATCAAACAGAACATTCACTGGACCATTTAATTAACATCAATAACCTTAAAAACATTCAATGGACCCTCACTGGACAGTTTCCAGTGTCTATTTTCACCGAACAGCTTCAACAACTAAATTTACAAAATCATGAAACAAGGAAAAAATCTAAATAATAAGTAGTAGGCTCTTCCCGTTGCAGTCTTCATCTTCGACAATCTTTACTGTGTCCGTACATCTGCATAAAACAGAGGAACGATATGAACATTTTTGTTCTATTGGGATTAAAATAAAAATGCAACTGAAAGCAAACAGAAATTGAAATCAAATGACTGCAATTGAAATTGAAATACCTGCATCTTCTTCTCCCCCACTATTAGAGCCACTTAAGCTGAAAAAAAAAAATCAAGAAAAATTAGAAAAGAATGCAAATTAGTAGAATCATGATGAAATTAATTAAGTAAGAACGAAATAGATGAAACTAATTAAAAAAAAATTTCAGCTTACCGGAACCCGCGGCGGATAATCTACTTGATGCGACAACTGATGAAATTGATCAATCGAGCACGATTAGAAGAAGTTGAGGAAGAGAACTTACGATTTTTTGCACTCCGAACGTCGATCGTCGGACGGCAACGACGATGTTTCGCAGCGGCATTCGGTGCTAGGGGTTTCGATCGGCTGCGTGGAAAGAGAAAATGGGTTTGAAAATCGAAAAACTGAGATGATTTTAGGAGAAACATTGGCCGGCGATCGCCAAATCGCGCCGAGATCGATCGGGCATGGGAGATCGCGGGAGCCTAAAGAGAGAGACGAACACGTGAAGGGGAAGAAATGAAAATAGAAAAACAAAAAAATTAATCCTGTCAGAAGGGCACGCGAAACGACCAGCATGCCCTACGAACGGGATCACACTCGTGTCCTTGGTAGCTTGAATCTCAACCGCTCGATCGTGATCGAACGGCTGAGGTTCAATGTACACAATGTGCATGAACAGTGCACAATGTGTACATAGCGGTTACCATATATATATATATGTACATATATATATATATATACATACATATATATGCGAGTAGTTATGGGCACCCCTGTTATTTGGGGCACCCAGGGCACGCCATTTCACAGCCGCCCGATCGCTTGATCGGAAGGCTGTGATTGATTCACTTATAACACGCTGATAATTATACGGGAGCACTGTTTTGGGGGCAGAAATTCTGTTTCTTCCCACTTGTGTCTCTGCGTGAAGATATTGGGTAAACCGCCGAGTGATTTAAATTTACTGTGTTTGAGTAAGTTTGATTGATTTTGAACCCAAAATAAATCTTCAGTACGAAGATTATGTTTTCGAATTTTTTGAAATTTTTGTTTTTTTTTTTTTTTGCTGCTAACCGAACGGCTATTATTCGACGGTTGTGATGGATTCGGCGGGAATGAGAAAGATTGTATTTTGTCATGTTGAAATTTTTTATTGTGCTCTGTTGGTAAACCGAACTCTTGTGTTGAAAATTTTTTTTGATGTGTTGGTAAACAGAGAACAAAAAATTAACAATGTTTGTTATTTTGGTTGCGAGTTGTCAATGCTGCTGAACTCCGACTGAAAGAAGTTGGTGAATTGCAGCTTGATTTTACAGGTATTTTCTTATCACATTTAACTGTACAAATACATATAAAGCTTTGAAAAAAGAAGCTACGAAGACTTCCTTGGACTGCCCTATTGTTGTATGGCATTCGCGTTTACAGTATGTGCTTATCTTTTCCTTATTTTTGATGTGCTGACAGGTCTCTTGGGTGTAAGCTTTGCTTTCAGGTAGAAAGCAAACGATGAAGCAGAAAATTGTGCCTGAAGCAGCAGCAACAGCTCCAAGGCTGTTAAATCTAGTTGAAGCTCTTCATTGGGCTTGATATATTGTGTTGTGTTTTGTTGAAGCTATGCATTACTAATAAAAATTGTGTTGTGTTTGTAAATTGCTGTTGTTTCTGTTGTTGTAAAGACATTAGCTGTACAGAATGTTTTTTTTTCTGATGTAAAGTTCACTGGAAGTATTCGCTAGAGTATAAATGCATGAAAATTGAATATACAGTGCAAGGATGTTCAGTTCAATGTGGTTGTGAATGTGAATATTGTTTTATATTGAATCTAGCAAAAGTCTGAATGTCCCAACAGGTTTATTTGGGCATTAGCTTGAATCTGGGCGGATGTGATTGGTAAATGTGTATGACTTGCAAATATAGATGTAATTCATTGGAAGTATCGGGCCAAGTTAATATACCGGGCCGGACCAGCTCGGCTCGGTTTCATTTTGCATGACCCAGCCAGGCCCATTTATCCGAATTATATTTTTTATTTTATTTAAAAAATAGAATTTAAAATTATTTTTTAAGATAAAAAATAAATATTTTTATTTTTAAAATTTTTTTTAGTAATATAGATTTTTTTTAATTAAATTTGACCTGGTCAATGGTCAACGTTGACTAGGTCAACTGTCAATATTGACGGTCAATGTTGATCGGTCAATATGAACAATATCCGGACGGGCGGGCCAACTGATCGGGCCTCTGGCCAGCCCGTTTGGCCCGGCCCATTTTTACACATCTACTTGCAAGGGTGTATGACTGGCAAGGTGTATATATGGTAAAGATGTACGACTGGTTATCTATGAATGAATGACTGGTATCTAATATACAATGCAAAAATGTTGAATGTTTGGAGAAGTTGTATCTAACCTGCAAGGGTGTATGAAAGTGCTTGGCAATTCATGAATCTCTGTTGTTTTAAAAGAGGAGATTATGCTATGTAAGAGAACCTTACAGTGTTATGCTAAAAAAATTCATTATTTTTCACAGTTATATTTTTACTGCTTTTTCTCTGTAATTTTGTCACTATTGCATTTTTCACTATCCAAAAGAGATGATTACTTTTTTCACTATTCAAAAAGAGTTCACTATTTTTGTTTGTTTAACTTTTATTTTTATTTTCCCCTATTTTTTTCACTATAAAAAATAGTTCCCTATTTTTTTTACATTTTTTTACTAACTTTTTTGCTGTATTTTTTTCACTGTTATTGTTTTACAATTTTTTCATAGTTATTTTTTTAAAGTGTTTTTGCTGCAACTTTTTTTCACTGTTAATTTTGTCGCTTTTTGCTCACTATTATCTTTTTAACTTTTTTTTTACTTTTCTCTTTAACCGTTATTTTTCTCACTATTCAATAGAGCTTACTATTTTTTTTTTTCACTGTTATTTTTATTTTCACTTATACTTTTCCACTATAAAAATAGCTCACTATTTGTATCGCATTTTTTACTAACTTTTTTGCTGTATTTTTTTTTCACTGTTATATTTTTATTATTTTTACATAGTTATTTTTTTAAGTGTTTTTGCTGCAATTTTTTTTCCACTGTTAATTTTGTCACTTTTTGTTCACTATTGTTTTATAAACTTTTTTTTAACTTTTCATTTTTCAACTGTTATTTTTGCATAATTATTTTTTCAGTGCCCAAAATAGTTTATAGTATTTTTTTCACTGCATATCCAAAAAATGACAAAATAATAATAATACTCAGTTTATAATACATACAAATATAATAATTACTCTAAATTAATAGCTAACTCTTTCATCATCATTGTCTTTGTCTTCACTTGTATGCAGATATTCACCCTCATTTCTATCATTCTTTGCACCATGACTTGTATCTCCCACTATCAAAATAAAAAGTGACGACGAATGTCAATTTCAATTGAATTCCAATTACAAAATCAACAATAAATCAAACTTTAAATAATGATTATACTTACTTGCTTTCTTCTTTCTATCTGGATTTTCAAGATAATTTCGTCTGTCATGTTTAACACCAGACTTACTACAATAAGCACATCTTTTATCTATCTTAGCTTTGGCTTTGGCAATAGCTTTCTCCAAACCTCCTTTTATTCTAGTACTATCTCTACAAACCTTTCCTTCTTTTTTTCGTCCCTTCCTTTGTGAGATGTTGGGATTCAAAAGTAAAACTTCAGAAATATCACTTGGGGCTTGTAAACTGTTATTGGTAGTACATAAATCATCAACTGTAATCTTCTTTACTTCCTGGAGCCGTTGTGATAATTTTTGTAATGTTTGTAACATCATATTGTATCCGTCATCGGTTTCGGCCGCTTCATAAATCAATTTATTAGAAAGCATCTGCAGTTGAGTAGTTTTCAATAATTCAGAATTCTCATGACCACTTGTTGGTGCACCATCATACATAACTCTATACTTGTTAGCACCTTTCATCCACCTCTTAAGAATAAACTGATATGGTATCTCAATATCACGACATTGAAAAATCTTTATAAGATGTCCATAAGGAATCCTCATAAATTACGAAAATTTACATACACAGTTACCTTCCTTCGTGGCTGGATTGAATCTCACCTTCCATTTTCGGTGATCACCTTCCAATCGAGACTAGTAAATGTATGTCGTAAAACCATCACTACCCTTTTTATTATCAAATGAAACATACTCAGCTTGTGCTTTCTCAAATTCCTTTTTGAATCTATCGTAGACATTTCTCGTATACACTTTTGCTGCACTTTTCAAAAAAATGCACCACCATCGACAATGCGACATAAGTGTTCACTAGTATAATCTTCTTTTTTTTCTTTTTCAAAAAGTTTAGTCAAACGCTTGTCGTTCTTCAATACAAACTCTGAAAGGGTTGTCATTGGTTGAAAAAAATTCTTGTAAATAGCATTCATACCTTCTGCACACCCGGTAGTGTTCATACCTGCATAAAATGTATCCAAGTGATAAGTTGGTGCCCATTTCTCTCAAATCGAGAATATTCCCTGAAGCCATTCATTGTCCTTTAAGCTGTATACAACCATCAACTCCTCCCATCTTGTTTCAAATGTGCTTGGAATATAAGTTTCCCGAATACACGTTTTGATATTTTTTTTAAACTTTGAACTCTTGAAATAAAGATGTGGAAGCTTCTCGGCAAATTTTTTCATTATATGCCACCAACAAAATCTATGACGTGTACTTGGAAATACCTTTGCAATAGCTGCTGTCATAGCTCTATCTTGATTTGTCATGATTGTAGATGGTCCACGCCCACCCATAGCCGCAAGCCAAGTCTCAAAAAGCCATTGAAAAGAGTCTTCTGTTTCATCCAAAAGTAGAGCACAATCAAACTGGATTGACTGCATGTGATGGTTAACTCTAGTAAACGGCGCGAATGGCATTTCATATACATTCTTCCGATATGTGGTGTCAAAGAACATCACATAGCCAAAAGTCTGAAACTGTATACGCGTTCGACCATCTACGCAGATAGATATGCCTTTTTGAAAAAATTAATCACTGCGGTTGCATCACCATTGATAGGCTTTTTGTACTCTTTCGAGGGGCACAAATGGTTCTAACAATCTCTTTCATCAAAACCATTCTGTGGTCCGTCAAGTATATCTGCAACCTTATGTATAGGTATGCCTTCATCACGAAATGAATTAATCAAAGCCTTAGCTACAGAAGGCATATTTTTACAACAGGCATGCACATTCTTTTTGCCGGACTAATTAGGTTATGATTGTGCTCATCTTCATAACACACAACTTTCCACAATCCATTGTTTTGTTTTATCACTTTCATCGTTGCACGACACCTGCATTTCGCCGTGCTCGTGCGTCTCTTCTTCAATACATATTCGGATCCCTCACCTGTTTGTTTTGCTTTATGGTCTCTATGGCATCCGAAATGGTCATAGGTCATCCAACAAGTTGTGACTTCATCTGAATGAGGAATCCTCTTTTGTGGTCTTGCGGTAACCACACTAAATCCTTATATTTTTATATAATTTATTGAGAATTGTGTTGCAACTTCAAGGCTTTGAAAAGTCATCCCTAAACACGGTGATTTATCATTGTCTTCTATTACATTCGGACTTCGATGAGAAGAAAAACTGACCTCGAAACCTAACAATACCCACAAAAAAAAAAAGTAATAAACTTTAGAACACATTAGGGAGTACAAGACAATTTTAGTGAATTTGATGCTTTGAAAAAATTACCTGTACTGTATTTATCCATAAAGTGGGGTTTTAGGTGTCATGTAAGTAAGAGTGAAGTAGAACAGAGAAGAGGTAGAACAGATAGCTTCAACATAGGAGAAGCTAAAAAATGCTCCTGCCAGGACAGAGAGCTTGCTGTTTGTCCCGCCCAAAACAAAACATTTTTTCGATGATGTTACAAAATTACCCTCTAGTTGACTTTTGTTACTCTCTTCCATTGTTAGATTGTTTTTTATTAATACTTGTTCCTTCTTCATTTTCTAAGTTTTAGCATAATAAACAGAGATTTGACACTGCATGGAATTGAATATTCTTACATTACACATTCAATCATCTTGTACATTGACATTCCTTTGAAAATTTTATCAAAAAGAAGAGGAAAGCTTAAACAGATAAACCACTCGCATCCCATTGATTCTAAAATTATTACAGCATTTGCCATTACAAACTGAGCATTCATGCATTGTGCATTCAATCTTCTTGCATTTACACTCAAAATGAAGTTCACATTAGCGAACTTTACATCAGAAATGAAAACACATCTAATGTCTTTACAACAACTCAAACAAGAATGGTTTACAAACACAATACAACACAATTTTGTTTACGGTCATGCATAGCTTCAACACAATACAGAATATCAAGCCCAATGTAGAGCTTCAACCAGGTCTAACAGCCTTAGAGCTGTTGCTGCTACTTTAGGCACAATTTTCTGCTTCATCGTTTGCTTTCTACCTGAAAGCAGAGCATACACCCAAGAGACCTGTCAACACATAAAAAATAAGGAAAAGATAAGCACATACTGTGAACGCAAATGCCATATAACAATAGGGCAGTCCAAGGAAGTCTTCGTAGCTTCTTTTTTCAAAGCTTTATATGTATTTGTAGAGTTAAATGTGGTAAGAAAATACCTGTAAAATCAAGCTGCAATTCACCAACTTTCTCGAGTCGGAGTTCAGCAGCATTGACAACCTGCAACTAAAATAACAAACATTGTCATTTTTTTGTTCTCTGTTTACCAACACACAAAAAAAAAATTTCAACACAAGAGTTCGGTTTACCAACAGAGCACAATAAAAAATTTCAACATGACAAAATACAATCTTTCTCATTCCCGCCGAATCCATCACAACCGTCAGATAAAAGCCGTTCGGTTACCAGCACAGAAAAAAAAACAAACAAAAAATTTCGAAAAATTCAAAAACATAATCTTCGTACTGAAGATTTATTTTGGGTTCAAAATCAATCAAACTTACTCAAACACAGTAAATTTAAATTACCCGGCAGTTTACCCAAAATCTTCAAAAAACAAAGAAAAATCAAAAAATTTGAAAAAATTGATCTTTCGACTAAAAATTGAAATAGAATCTCAACGCAATAATTTTTTCAAAAGAAAATCGATCACAGGAGTAAGATTGGTTTTCTTTTGAAAAAATTTTCAAATTCGAAAAAAAGCAAAAAAGTTAAAATTAAAAGAAAATTGAATCAATCGCAGTAGGATTAAAGGAAATAATAGAGAGATCTACGATCAATAAGAAAGAAGGAAAATAAATCGGAGAAGAAGGGGAAAAAATCGATTCGGCGGAAAGGAGGTTCGGTGAACGTGAGGGAGCGAATTTGGAGAGATCTAACCATAACAGGAAGAAATTGATAATGAAAGAGCAAATTTCGGCGCTCGCCGTGCTGTGCAGCAGATTTTGCCGGTCGGAAGAGCAGACGAGAGAGACGAGAGAAGGAGAGAAGAAGGAAAGGAAACAAAAAGAAACAGAAAAGAAAAAAAAAAACATCACGCAGAGACACAAGAGGACAGAAACGGAATTTCTGACCCCAAAATAGTGCTCCCGTATAGCTATCAGCGTGTTATAAGTAAATCAATCACAGACGTTCGATCAAGCAATCGGACGGCTGTGAAATGGCGTGCCCTGGGTGCCCCAAATAACAGGGGCGCCCATAACTGCTCCCTATATATATATATATATATATATATATATATATACATATATACATATATGTATATATATATGTATATATATATATATATATATATATATAGGGATAGGATAGAGGCATATGAAGCATGTTAAGATAAAACATTTGCATGAAAAATTTAAAATTGCTGTTGATTTACTATCTAGAGTTTCGGTTATTATTTCTGATATCTTGACTAATAAGTTTACTTTTTCGGATGGAAGAACCTCCTAATAAACTGAAATAGTCTGACAAGGGCAAACAACTAGTAGATGAGGAGGCAAAAAATTCTTCGGCTACGGTGAAACTATCAGTTTATAAGGGTAATAACCCAAAGCCTGTTAATTCAGAGGAAAGGTGTTACTTCAGTAATCTTTCTTTAATGTTATATCCACCTAGCAAGAAGACAAGCCCCTTGCTAGCCATAATTTATGCAAAGAAGGCACTTGTGTTCTTAACAATTTGTGGCTCTGTTCGAATAAGCAGGAAAGGGACCAGAAATGGTTTGTGGCATGAAATAAGAAGAAAAAAAATGCTCGGTAGTATTTCTTTGTGACGACAATAATTAAATTGGTTGATCGGTTAATTTTTTTATGTTGTATTAATTGATTTGTTCTGTTTTGGTTTTAATTATGTAGTAACGAAATTGGAACACCACTGGTAATGGAAAGACTTGTTGATGGAATGTGCTTAATGAGTGCTAGATGCTGAAGGATATTGTTCTGTTTTGCAACGGTGCAGCGTTATCGGCATATGGACAGGCTTAGCAGGTTATCTGGATGTTCAGCACTGCAAGAATGCAATGTTATTTAGATGTTGTTTGAAGAATGCAATGCTGTGGTTGGCTGGATAGAACCAGTAATTTGGTCTTATCTGGCTGTGTACAACAACGAGTTGTGATTGTGTTAATGTATAGAAATGTTTATATAAATTATGGAATGATATTTGGAGTGTTGTTTAATCTGAAAATGTACTCGTTAAACTTGGTATGAAATGTTATCAGTTTTTTTACTAGATCAATCTAGCTTTTTCTCAATTAAAAGTTATTTGAGCAATGCTATCACTTATTAATGGCTGATGAATGATTAATGTAAAATGTTATCACTTCTCAATCTAGAACTGCTTCGAAAATGTTATCAAGTTTTACTTATATCTGTGTAATCAAGACTTACAAAAAATAGCTTATCTTTAAAATTAAGTTTAATTTAGATATTTTTGCTGTGATTTAACGTGCTCGATACTCTCTCGGTAACTTTCATGCTTCCCGCCCATACACCATTCCCTCACCATTTTCTTTCTTTCTTTCTTTCTTCTCTCTTTTCGTCTGTTGATAAGCAGTTGCACCAGCAAACTCTTTACTATAATTCTCTCTTTATTAGACACAGCTAATGAATTTTATTTTATTACAATAAAGCAAACTCTCTGTTTTCAGAATTACAAAGCTCTTTGTTCTTTCCATGACCCAATCCACCAAGAGTGCATATGAAACAGATAAAACCAGTTGTTCTGCTTCAACTCTAGACATTACAACAGTCAAGGAAAAGTCGCCTTCTTTAGGGATGATTTTTCTAAATCTTCAAGTTGCAAAAGAAATGTATATATGTTATAGAAAAGCAAACGGGTATAGTGCCGTTATCCGAAGTACACAAAAGAGAATTTCAAATTCCGACGAAGTCACTAGTTGTCTAATGACTTGTGACCGATTTGGAAATGAGACTATAACAAGAACAAAACAGATGATGTGCCAGATGCATTAGTAAAACAGAAGAGAAAAGGAAATATAGTCAAATATGGATGTCCTACAAAATTGAAGGTGGCAAAGAAAGCTATTACTGAATTGTGAAAGGTGATGCAGTATACTGAGGGTCACAATCACAATCTAGTTAGACCATTAAAGAGGATGCGTATGCCTGCTTGTAGACATATACTAACTGAAGCTTTAATATTAATTGACTCCTTTCGTGATGAATGCATTCCAGTGAGTAAAGTTGTAGATATACTCGACGGACAGCAGAATGGCTTTGATGATAGAGACTGTTGGAATCACTTGGGACCATCTAAGGTACAAGAAACCTATTAGAAGTGATGCCATTGTAGCACTAGATTTTTTGAAAGAAAAGAGTATAAAAGATCCACATTTTTTTTATGCAATCCAAATGTATAGGGAAGTAATGGCAATAAATTTTTTCTAGATAGATGGTCGATTACGTCTGCAATTTTAGTATTTTGGTGATGTGGTATTTTTTGACAAAACATATCGTAAGAATGTATATGAAATGTCATTTGCACAATTTACTGGAGTTAATCACCATCTGCAGTCAATTTAGTTTGGATGTGCATTACTTTTGGATGAGATGGAAGAGTCTTTCAAGTGGCTTTTTCAAACATAGCTTGCAGCTATAGACGGGCGTGCTCTATTTTCTATCATCATAGATTAAGACAGAGTTATGACTGTAGCAGTTGAAAAGATATTTCCAAACACTCAACATCGGCTTTGCTTATGACATGTGTTGAAAAAATTTCCTTAGAAGCTACCGCACATTGATTTCAAGAAGTCACAGTTCACAAAAAGATATCATAATGTGTATTCGAGAAAGTTATACTCTTAGTTCTTTTGAAATGAGTTGGGAGGAATTGGTATGTAAATATAACTTGCAAGAGAACGAATGGCTCTAAGGAAAGTATAAATTAGACAAAAATGGGTTCCGGTTTATTACTTAGACACCTTTTATGCTGGCATGAACACTACAGGGCGATCTGAAGTTATGAACTTGTTTACGGCAATTTTTTCCACTCAACTACAACTCCTAGGGAGTTTGTTTTGAAGAACGAGAAGTGTTTGGTTAAAATTGTTGAGAAAGAAAAAAAAAGAGGATTATATTAGTGAGCATTCTAATCACATTGTCGATAGTTATGCTTTTCTTTTGAAGAGTGCAGCTAACGTGTACAAGAGAAATGTGTATGATAAGTTTAAAAACGAATTTAATAAATCTCAAGCTGTGTATAATTTGTGTGAAGATGAAAAGGGAAGTGATGGCTACACAACTTATACTTATAAGTATCGAGTGCTTGGTGACGAGCGTTAGTGAAAGGTGACATTTAATCATGCCACAAAGCAAGGTTACTGTGAATGCAAAATGTTTGATTTTGCAGAAATTTCTTATGGACACCTTATAAAGGTTATTCATTATCGTGACATGGAGATACCGAATCACTTCATTCTTAAAAGGTGGATGAAAGGAGCTAATAAGTATAGAGCTGAGTATGATGATAGAGCAGTTCGTGGTCATGAGAATTCTGAACTATTGAGAACTACCCAACTCTGAAGATCTCCAGTCAATTGTCCTATGTTTTTGAAGCAGATGATAGTTTTCAATTGATGTTGCAAACTTTGTAAGAATTATCATTACGGATTAAAGAAGTAAGAAAGGCTAAGGAAAGTTCACAAGTCAATTCATGCACTGCTAATGAGAGGTCACAAGTTTCAGCTGATGCATCCCAAAAGTTCTACTGTTGAACCTTAACATCTCACAAACTAAGGGAAGGAAGAAAGAAGGAAAAACTTACAATGATACTAGTAAAAGAAAAGGTGGTTTGGAGAAAGCCATTGCGAGAGCCAAAGCAAAAGTATGGAGAAGATGTGCTTGTTGTAACAAAATTGGTGTTAAACACAACTAACAAAATTATCCTGAAAATTTAAATAAAAAGAATATAAGTAAGTATAATCATTACTTAGTTTTGATTCGTTATGCTAACTCTTGTTGGAATTCAAATTAAAGTTGTTATTTGCTAAATTTTTTACTTGGTAGTTATTGATAGAGATCCTTATTAATTCATAGACGAAGATGATGCTGCTGCTCATGATGATGATGAATCTATAAAAAATGCTGAAGACATCAACAGTGATGATGAAGTTTGAACAGAGGTTCCCTTTTACTGATAAGAAGACACTGGTGACATTTGATTGTAATATTTTGTATGAGCTTATGATAGTGCCCAGTAAATTTTTGAAGTTTCTGAATGTAAAAGATGGGTAAGAGTTGTGTTGTGTTTAGCAAATATGTAAATAGCAACAATGTTCATGGATAAGACTCACTGTTCATGTTTTTTTTTCTTCAAAAAGTTTAGTTGAGTTCATTTTGTATTCAAAACATTTCGGTTGGGTTCATTTAATTGCATTGATGTTATGATGCTGTTTCAAATCATGATATATATGTTTCTATTCATTCATTAATTTCCTTTATGGACAATATTGTTTATTTCTGGATAGTTATACAATAGCAGAGCTGGACAGAGAAATGCTAACAGTTTGCATTCATCATACATTGAAAATAAGTTGTAGTATTGCTCAAATCAGTTTCCATTGAGAAGCTGGATTGATCTAGTCAAAAATTGATAACAGTCCATGCGAAGTTTTTATTGTACATTTTCAGATTACACAAACACTCAAAGATTATTCCAGAATTATATAAATATTTCCATACATCCATAACATCTTTAACACAAGCACAATCTTTTCAGAAAATAACATGTTGTTGTACACATCCAGATAACTAAAGCATTATTCAAGCACAACACAAAGACTTCTTGGTTCTGTGCAGCCAATATTGCATTGCATTCCTGCATGGATCTAGTACTCGTTAAAACTAGTATTCTGCTGACTACAACATTCAGAAGTATAATATAACAACACTCTGATAATACATCAATACATCGATTTCAACTAGGGGTGGCAATTTGAATTCATGGGTCGATTTCGGATCGACCCATTTAATAACCAAGTCAAATTCGTTTAATCTTAACCCAACCCATGAATTTATACGGGTCAAAATTGTCTAATCCTAACCCAACCTATTAATAGCCGGGTTAAATTCGGATCGACCCATTTAATAATTAAAATTATTAATTTTTAATTCTATATTTTTAAAATTTAGCAAAATTATAAAATTAGTTGTAATGAAAGTGCATGATGTTCTTAATGACGAGATATAGTGAATGCCCGTCAAAATATGCATTCTTTAGTATATTCATCGGTCCTTAAAATATCCAAAAAAATTTTATTTTTATTTTTATTTTTTTAAAATATATGTGTTGACAGCTAAAATTTTATGATTATAAATATATACTGTTGGAACTCCAAGATTGATTTTGATGATAACAATAATTAAGAATTATAGTTTATGGATTAGGGTGAACTAATAATTGGAATCAAGTTCTGCAGAAATTCATAAAACAGATCTATCCCACATAGAATGTAAAAATCCCACGGCCACCAAACAAACAACAATTGTCTAATTGTCGCTACATGGATATCGCAAATGAGAAGAGCGGAGAGAATCCCTCGACCACCAAACGACCAAATGTCTAATTGCTGCTACATGGATATCGCGAACAGAGAAGAGCAGAGAATCCCTCAGCCACCAAACAGCCAGCTGTCTAATTGCTGCTACATGGATATCGCGAACAGAGAAGAGCAGAAAAACAGAGTATCGCCAACATAGATGAACAGAAAACAGAGGACTCAATAGCCGGTTACTTCGCTGCTATTTCGCTGCTGCTTGCTGGACAGAGAAGAATCAGAAAATCGTGATAATCATTCACTCTTCAGAAAATCCGATTTTCCTCCAGAAGAAATCACGAATTTAATTACAAGAGGACAGCACACGGGACAGAGGATGCCACAGCCACATCACAGTCAGTTGCTCGACTACTTGAAGCGGGACAGAGAACAGCATACGAGACAGAGAATGCCACAGCTAAATAACAGCCAAATCACTATCTTTGCTCTCGGGACGGGAAGAAGAAGATAGATACGGGACAGAGGATGCAACAGCCACATTACAGTCAGCTGTTTGGCTACTGAAGTATAAGCAGACTTCTCTGTTTCGGGACAGACCCATATGTTCAGCGGCAACGAAATTTCCCTTGCCTCTAAAAATCACCTGCACTCACAACGGACTGAAGGACTTCAAACAGAAGATTCACAAGAGCTAAAATCATCTTCACTTTCACATAAAAAGAAAGCTCAATAATCAAGGAAAGAAAGCAGTCAAAGTCATTGATTAAGTAAAGCAGTCAACCTGCACTGCATTTATTATGGACATGCCGTTGGCAGCTTAGCTCACCGAGACTCAAACAGAAGCTTAGCTGAATTAAACTCTCAACCGTTGGCAGCAAATTCAAACCTCCTCAACGCATTTAATGCCATGAAGACTTTGCACAAACACAGCTGAAGAACCACTGAACAACACCACTTCTTCTCTGACATGAAGAACCGAGCGCCAACAGCAACGTTCCTCAACGGCTCCTGCGCAGGAAAGATGTTCTATAAAAAGGGAGTCACAGCAACGAGGAAACGTGGTGGAGAAATAGAGAAAAATAGGGAGAGAACAAAAAGAAAACGGAAGTAGAGAGAATCCAAACAAAAACAGAGACATACAAGAACTCTACCACTCTACACAAAAAAAAACTCCCACTACCGGTCACGAACTTGACTACTCCACACAAATAAATCTTGCTGCAAATCATACTGAAGAAATCTCTCAGTAATCTCTCCGATCGTCTCATCTGAATCACTGATTAAACACTCAACATTCATGAGATAGATCCTGCACTCAATACTTGTTTATTTTCTTGTAACTTGTCACTTACAGTGTAAAGGTGGTGCTGCATGCACCGGTAAAGGAAGCTCAGGTAGAGCTTGGTGTAAGCTCTTAGACCTTGTAATAGTGCTAGCAAATCAACCAGGGGGACAGGCGTGTCTAGGAGGCTGGTAGGGGTTGTCTTGGCGAAGAAATCCGGTAGAGTATGTGTGCTTGGCGAAGCACTTCGCTCTAGGTGTATTTGTAGCTTATTAAAGGTCTAGTGAAGCTTTGGCTCTGGTGATAGAGCGACCGTGGATGTAGGCAAAGGGGTTTTGCCGAACCACGTTAAATACCCTGAGCACTACTCTTTGTTACTTCTGTCAGTAAACACACTAACTCTTCTGTCTGCAGGTTACAGCATTGACACAGTCGGCTGTTAGCTCTCTGCCAGTAGGATAACAAACTTAACGAAAATTTTTATAGACTAACTCAATTCACCCGTCCCCTCTTGAGTTAATCTTGCAGGAATATCTAACATATACTAATAATTTTGATAAAATTTTGATAAACATAGTTATCTAATAAAAATTTTTAAAAAACCTTTATACAAAATTCAAATTCGTCATTACAGAAACACCTAAATAGTAATAATTTGGATAATATTATAATTCTCATCTTACACTATTTTATTAAGATATAAAAATAACAAATAATTATAAATACTATATAATTTTGATAATTTATAATTTTTTGTTACCTAATTAAAACAGATTTAATGGATGCTTATTTTAGAGCATTAAGTGAATCTGAAAAACACTACAAACCAGGTACAGATTTGAATGAAGGTGCTAGTCCATCTAATGCTGCAGATCTAGTAATGATTAAACAACATAATACCATTATTTATATGCTAATCTCTCTACAATGAGAAATTGGATAAATTAATGGGAAAGACAAAGCTAGACTCAGAACTGGAATATCTTTTGGAAAAGATAGACAAACTATCTTTAGGACCAAATGGCGAAATCCCTAGAAGATCTAATCCAGACAAGCTTAATTACTGGCAAATCCGTAAGTAATGTCTATACAAACAGTATCATTTACTAGGACTTCAAGGACGTTAACTGGACAAATCAGAATAGGTCAACAAGAAGTAGTACCTAGAAGTTGGCTTTCTCGCCTATGAAATGGGAGAAATGCACAAAAACTTCAAGAACAAGAAATTGTCAAAATCGTTGATCCAGAATCCGATATCGAGAAGTTAGACAAAATGGTCTTCGATCTTTAAATCCTAGGCATATTTATCAGCTAGGAGTTTAGATTATTGGAAGATAGAAACTCATTTTGTAAAAAAAAGACAAACTTTAGAGGTATAGTGTCTAGAAGGAGAAAAGAGAATTCTTCAAGTTCTAGATAATGAAGCTGTATGAGAATTAAGACAAAGAGGCTATCAGCACCTACATTTAGGAATGATAGTAATTGGAGTTAAAGGTTATGATAAAAATTGGAATGGAGGTAAAGTTCTATTGTATGTATATAATGATACATGGATTGACGCCAGAAAAACAATGATTGCTACTATTGAGGTAGATATGTCACTTGAAGGTGGCATAGATTATTGCTATCCATATTTTATGATTCCAACTAGAGAGGCTGGAATAATTAAAATTGGTGTAAAAACCAAAAGTTATGAGTCCAAAGTAAAAGGTCAACCCTTTTCTTTGTAATATGTTTTCTAGGGCGACTCACCAATAATGGAACATTAAAACACAACCTTGCAACCGATGAAGTTATACAAGGATTAACTTCTATGGGGATGCAAATGGTGTTACCGGAGAAAATAGATCCGGAAGAAAACGCAGGTGAAGAATGGACGCTTAACTTTCATGAACAAGCTCCAATCCTTCAACCAAGAAAGTCTTTGATTTATACAAATAATCAAGGAGAACCTTCTATGCGCTTCACTAACTACCATTATGGTAAAGCTCATGACATCGATGATATCGATGACAATGAGTCAATCAGAATGGAAGAAGCCATAAAAGCCAGACCTTCTACACGCAGAAATCATGAATAATACACTTGATTATTCATTACTTGAAGAAGATATAATCATAATACCATGTTCAGAAAAATCCTTAACAAAGGGTTTATGCTAATACGTTCGTTAAAACTTATGACGAACCTTTAAGATTAGAAAACCAACTAGAAATTCCAGATGATGAATATCTTCACTATGATGTTGATCGTAACATCCGTAAAGGAATTCTAGTCGATACTTCCGAAGAAGCCTTTGCTTTAAGGCACAAACGTATTCAAAAAATCTGGTTGCTAGAATTAAACTCAGACTTTATGTCGACAGATTTCAAGCTGAGATTAAGAGTAAAAAATATAAGCCTTTTAAAAAAAACAAAAGCAACGTTTTAATTCTCAATTAGAAAGATGTGTCACTAAGCATAATACTTGATGACATTAAACAAAATGATATGAAGAAAAGGTTAGCCAAATGGCAACCAAATAATTCAGATAAATTAATAGAAAATCTTGAAAATAACTTTCTATCTAAAGACTGCAAATTCTTGAAAAATATAGAATTAGTAGAAAAATCATCAGATGATGCAAGTTCTTTAAAAGATTATGTTGAAGAACTCTCTCAACTAAAAGTCTATGAACCTGAAAAAAACATCTGTAATAGATGATTGGTCAGATAAAATAGCAGATATTTATCTTTATATGATCAATCAGAAAATTCAATAGAAAGTACTAATGAAACTTCTGCACCAACAGTTTCGTCAACAACCTTTATAGGTTATAGTCCTTTTCAAAAGGGCGTAGGATTTGAACCTACAGGGCTTCAAGCTTCTGCAGGTAACATTCATAGATTAGGTGCAACCCAAATTCTTAAGCAACTTGATATTACTAAACATAGAAATTATGTTCCTAAAGGAAGACCATATCCTTTAGAAAGACATTACTTTCCAAACCAACGCTGATGCTAAAGTTTTAAACCTTACCTATCAAGGATCCACATTTATGGATAATGTGGTAGATGTATGGAAAAGCTTAGTGTTGGTGATTATTGGAAATATATATCTGATGCTACGAATGCAGAAGAAACCTTTCGTTATTTAGAAGGCTACCTTGGAGAATCCGTACGCGAAACATGGGAAAGCTTTAAACGAGAAGGAACTTCTGAGTATAATGCTTTGCTCAATTAGGACCTAATCCTTATAATTTTATCAACACGATACATACTCTATTGACATATTATGTCCATCTAATGCTACAGATCTATTAATGATTAAACAATATAATACCATTATTTATATGCTAATCTCTCTACATGAGAAATTGTATAATATGAAAGACAGAGCTGGACTCAAAATTAGAAGATCCTATGGGAAAGAAAGTCAAACTATCTTTAGGACCAAAGTGGGAAATCACTAGAAAACTACACAAGCTTAACTACTGGCAAATCCGTAAGTAATGTCTAGACAAACATTACTGGGACTTCAAGGTCGCTAACTGGATAAACCAGAAGAGGTCAACAAGAAATGCACAAAAAATTCAAGAGCAAGAGATTGTCGAAATCATTGATCCAGAATCCGATATCGAGAATTTTAGACAAAATGGTTTTCGATCTTTAAATCCTAGGCGAATTTATAAGCTAGGAAGTTTAGATTATTGGAAGACAAAAACTCATTTTGTCAAGAAAAGACATATACTCATATGTAAATGTATATATATATACATACATATATATACATATATTTATATATATATATATATATTTATGTATATCTATGTACACATATATATATATGTACGGGTGAGTTATGTGCACATTGAATCACAACCGTCGGATCAAGATCCGACGGCTGTGATTCACAAAGGGGAGAAAGAAACGCCGTTGCCTGGCTGAAGGGCACGCTCATCATTCGCGTGCCCTTCAGCTAAACAAATAAATTTTTTTTTTTTCATTTCTCGTTCGCGAGCTCTTCGTCTCCGCCTGAGCGATCGCCTCCCGATTGATTCGGCGCGGTTTGACGACCGCCGGCTGCCATTTTTCTTAATTTCTTCTCCTCTCTTCGATTCCTCGGCCAATTTCATCTTTCCTGCAACCAATAGCCACCCGTAGCTCGAACACCGCGGCGAAACATTCACGTTGCCGGCCGGCGATCGTCATTCGGAGCCCAAAAATCACGCTGTTCTCTTCCTCACTTTCTTCTGATCGTTCTGGATTGATTGATTTCATCAATTCCGGCACCGAGCGTGTTGTCGGCGATAGCGGGATCCGGTAAGCTAGAAATTTTTTTTTTCTAATCAATTTTGTCTGTTTCGTTCTCGGTTGATCAATTTCATCAACATTCTACTTATACCCGTTCTTTTCTAATTTTTCTTGAATTTTTTTCTAGCTCGGCCGGCGCTGCCAATGACGATGCGTTCAATAAAACTTTTGCAGGTATTTCAATGTCAATTGCACGTATTTGATCTAGATTTTAATTTGATTTCTGTTTGATTTAAATTTTCTTTTTCCTGTGTTTGATTTTAATTCCAATAGAAAAAAAAATATTCATATCGTTCCTCTGTGTGTTTTTTCAGCTCGCCATTGATGCAGTGAAGATTGCAGAAAATGAAGAACCGGAACGGAAGAGCCTACTGGTTGTTTTTATAATTTTAATTTTAATTTTTATGATTGAATTCAATTGTTGAAGCTATCTAGTGAAACTGGACAGTGAGTGTATAATGGTCTCTTCAAGTGTTCAGTTTTTTTTTCATTAACTGGAAGTGTTTAGTAGAAGTTGTTTATGATGTATAAAGATTGTTGATGTTAATTCAATGGTCCACTGAATGTTCTCTTTGATTGTAAGAGTCCAGAAAGTTGTTGCAATGGCTTGGATTTGAATGGAATGTAAATGGCTTTGACATTTATAGTGAATGTAATTGTTCTCTTCAAGTGAATGCATCAGTGAATGCTTCTGTGAATGTTTGAGTGTATGTTTATACAGAGCACAACATTTGATTGCATCTGTTTGAGTGAATGTTGGAGCAGAACAGAACAGAGATATACATCAGTAAATGTTTGAACAGGTGAAGGGATTAGTGAATGCTTGAACAGAGATTTGAGTGAATGTTTTGAATAGATACAAACATTTGAATGCATCAGTGAATGTTCTTTTAGGTGAATGCTTATTGTAAGCTATGTAATTGTGTAAATGTAATGCTCAAGAGGAGCTACGTTTTAAGTGAATGCTAGTGTGAGTAATTGTGTAAATGTAATGCTCAAAAGGAGCTATGTTTTAAGTGAATGCTAGTGTGAGCCATGCAACTGAGAATGCTCGTTGTGAGTTATATACTTGTGAATGCAATGCTCAAGGTTGAACTCTTGCAAGTGTTATATGTGATACTCAAATGAGTTATGTCTAGAGAATATTCAAACAAGCTTTTTCTATTTCACTGTTTTTTTAAAAGTATTTCTTTTCGCTTTCTTTTTACTGTTTATTTTTTATTTCACTTTTTTTTCACTATTTTTTTTTCATTGTCTTCTGTCATTGTTTCTTTTTTATTTTTTTTATTTCACTGCTTTTTTCTACTGTTTTTTTTTTCATTGTCTTTTTTTCACTATTTTTTTCCACTTTTCCATTTCACTATTTTTTTTACTTCTATGTTTCACTGCTTTTTTTTCATTTTTTTTATTTCACTGCTTTTTTGTACTGTTTTTTTTTCATTGTCTTTTTTTCACTATTTTTTTCCACTTTTCCATTTCACTATTGTTTTTTCATTATTTTTTTTCACTTCTATTTTTCACTGTTTTTTTTTTCATTGTTTTTATTTCACTGCTTTTTTGTACTGTTTTTTTTTTCATTGTCTTTTTTCACCTTTTTTTTTCCACTTTTCTATTTCACTGTTTTTTTTTCATTTCTATTTTTCAGTTTTTTTTATTTTACTGCTTTTTTCTACTGTTTTTTTTTCATTGTCTTTTTTCACTATTTTTTTCCACTTTTCTATTTCACTGTTTTTTTTTCACTTCTATTTTTCACTTTTTTTTCCATTTTTTTATTTCACTGTTTTTTTCTACTGTTTTTTTTATTGTCTTTTTTCACTATTTTTTTCCACTTTTCTATTTCACTGTTTTTTTTATTATTTTTTTCACTTCTATTTTTCACTGTTTTGGCTTTTCTCATTTTTTTTATTTCACTGCTTTTTTCCACTGATTTTTTTTTTTGTCTTTTCTCATTGTATTTTTTTCCACTTCTCCATTTCACTGTTTTTTTTTCATTATTTTTTTTCACTTCTATTTTTCACTGTTTTGGCTAGAAATAGAAATGTAAGCGTCAACTTTGTGTTTTGTTGTGAAGATTGTAAGGTAAATAAAATTATTGTGAACGTTGTAAAGACTTGTGAATGTTGTAAAGATTTTTTTTATGAATGAAATCTTGTTGTCAATGGAAGTGTTCTGGACAATGAATTGATGAAAGCTTATGAATGATGAATGAATGAATGAATCATGAAGTGTTGTGGATAATGAATCAGGAAAGCTTCTGTAGAGGCATGTTCTGTTGTGTTTGAAGATTATATGGCTTTCAATGCAACGAAGCAAAAGTTTAATCTTCCAGCAACTAAAATTAAAATCGTAAAGACAAACAAAACAGAGTAAAACAGAGCAAAAATTAAACTAAAGACAAACAAAACCGAGTAAAACTGAGAACAAATATAAAACTAAAGACAAACAAAAGAGAGTAAAAGAGAGCAAAAATAAAACTGAAAGATTAAACAGAGAGCAAAAAATGAAAGATTAAACAGAGAGCAAAAAATGAAAGACACGACAGAGAGCAAAAAATGGGAGTAAAATAGAGCAAACTTAAAACTGTAAAGACAAAAAAACTAAATTAAAACATAGAATAGCTTACTTAATAATGGGTAAATTTGTCATTGACTACTAAATTAAACTAATCTATTATCATTAGCTTTCACCTAATCTTTTTTTTCCGGCTTCTAACGTCTCATCTCGTCTCTACCTCTCTGTCTGTGCTTCCTTTGTTTTGCTAACTGTGTAATCCACTATTGTTTGTAAAATTTTTTTTCATATTCATCTCTTCTTCTACTCACAATGGCTCAATTTGACATAGGTATTTCCATTCAAGAAATGATCATGACCTTCTCTTTCTTTTGTTATGGAGTTTTTGACGTTGTTGCTTATATATATATTTTTTTATATTTAATTTCAGATTGCCAGCTTGGTTCTTCTTCTACAACTCCAAATGAATGCAACGAGAGTGATAAGTAAACGTGCTTAGGGATGACATTTGAAACCCTCAATGCTGCGAAACAACTCTATATAAATTATGGAAAAGCCGTGGGATTTAGTGTCGTTATTCGATCTACAGAAAAGACACGAGCTAACTCTGATGAAGTCACTCTTTGTCAAATGACCTGTGATCGTTATGGAAATCACAAAAGCCGGGGATTGCAAAAGACAAATGACGTGTTTAAAAAAGAAGCAAAAAAAAAGAGAAGCACAAGTACGGCGAAGTGTGGATGCTCTGCAACAATGAGAGTGAAAAAGCAACTTAAAAGAATGTGGGAAGTGGTGGATTATGAAGGTCAACATAATCACGACTTAGTTAGCCCGGCGAAAAGAATGCGTATACCTGTCTGCAAAAATTTGCCTATTGCAGCTAAGAGATTGATTGACTCTTTTCGAGATGAAGGCATACCCATCGCTAAGGTTGCAGATATATTTGATGGAGCTCAGCATGGTTTTGATGATAGAGACTGTTAGAATCATTTGTGCCGCTCGAAAGAATATAAAAAACCTATAAGTGGCGATGCTACCGCAGCCCTTGATTTCTCTAAAAGGAAGAGTATAGAAGACTCGAGTTTTTTTTATGCAATACAGATGGATGAAGAATCAAGGGCAATAAATTTTTTTTGGATAGATGGCAGATCACGCACACAGTTTCAATATTTTGGTGATGTGGTATTCTTTGACACCACCTACCGCACGAATGTGTACGAAATGCCATTTGCGCCATTCACTAGAGTCAACCATCACATTCAATCAATCCAGTTTGGTTGTGCACTGCTTTTAGATGAGACAGAAGAGTCCTTTCAGTGACTTTTTGAGACATGGCTTGCAGCTATGGGCGGTGATGCTCCACGTTCGATCATTACAGATCAAGATAGAGCTATGACTGCAGCTGTTGCAAAGGTATTTCCTAATACACGATATAGATTTTGTCTGTGGCATATTCTCAAAAAATTTGCGGAAAAGCTTTCACATGTGTACTTCAAAAGTTCAAATTTCAAAAAAGATATGAAAAGGTGTATTAGAGAAAGTTATACACCTAGCATTTTTGAGATACGGTGGAAAGAATTATTGTGTGCATATGGATTGCAAGAGAATAAGTGGCTGCAAGAAATATATGAGATTAGACAAAAATGGGCACCCGTCTATCACTTGGATACTTTTTATGCCGGTATGAACACTACCGGACGATCCGAAGGTATGAATGGTGTTTCCAAAAAATTTTTTCAGTCGAGAACAACACTTCGAGAGTTTGTATTGAAGAATGAAAAGTGTATGAGTAAATTAATTGAAAAAGAAAAGAAATAAGATTATACGAGTGAACACTCGTGTCGCATTGTGGATGGAAATGCATTTGTCTTGCAAAGTGCAGCAAGAATGTACACGAGAAATGTGTACGACAAATTCAAACAAGAATTTGAAAAAGCTCAAACTGAGTATGTGCTGCATGACGATAAAAAGGGTAGTGACGGCTACACAACATATATTTACAAGTCTCGAGTGGAAGGTGATCAGTGGGAGTGGAAGGTGAAGTTCAATACAACAACAAAGAAAGGTAACTGTGAGTGTAAGCTTTTTGAGTTTATGGGAATTCCTTGTGGACATCTTGTGAAGGTTTTTCTGAGTCGGGATATAGAGATATTAGATCACTTTATTCTTCAGCGGTGGAAGAAAGGGGCAAACAAGTATAGAGCTAAATATGATAGTGGATCTTTAAATGGGTATGGAAATGCTGAGTTACTCAGAACTACACACCTACAGATGATTTGTAACCAATTGGTTTACGAAGCTGCTGAAACCGACGAGGGCTATCAAATTTTGTTGAAAGCACTAGAAGAAACAGCACCACGGCTCAGAGAAGTGAGGAAGCCTAGTGACCATGATAGCATTCCAGCATTAGAAGAAATAGCCCCAGTTGATGCATCTCAAGTCTTACTATTGAATCCTAATATATCACAAACGAAGGGAAGAAAAAAAGAAGGAACTATTTATAAGGGTAATAGTAGAATAAAAGGAGGTTTGGAGAAAGCCACTGCAAAAGCCAAAGTAAAAACAGGTAGAAAATGCGCATTCTGTAACAAGTCTGGTGTTCAACACGACAAACGAAATTGTCCTGAAAATCTAAATAGAAAGAATAAGACAAGTAAGTAAAAATTATTTGCTTAGTTTTGATTAGTAAGATACACCTTTTTTTTTTTGTAATTCAAACTTTTTTCTTAACAATTGTCATCAACTTTAATTGATAGTTTTTGGAAGAGATGATGCTGAGGACAAAAATAGAGATGATGGTGAATGCGAAGATACTAGTGAAGAAGAAGAATCAACTACTCGTTTAGAGTAAGATGATGTTTTTTTTTTACCATTTTTTGGAAATGTTTGGATGTTGTATCCAATCTTATTAAGTTGTATTGTATAGGGAGCAATTTGTTATATATAGCTGTGATATTCAATTCTGTTTGCATTTCCACACAGTGAAAGAAAAATTGAAGTGAAATAAAAAAAGATTTAAGCCAAAACAGTGAACAAAGCAGTGAAATAAAAATTAAAAAAAATAGTGATATGGGAAATAGTGGAAGAAAAAACAATGAAAAAAGAAAAAAAAATAGTGAGTGAAAAAAAATAATAAAAGAAATAGTGAAATAGAAACGTGGAAAAAATAGTGAAAAAAAAAACAGTAGAAAAAAGCAGTGAAATAAAAAAAATGAAAAAAAAACAGTGAAAAAGAAAAGTGGAAAAAAATAGTGAAAAAAGACAATGAAAAAAAAAACAGTAGAAAAAAGCAGTAAAATAAAAAAAATGAAAAAAAACAGTGAAAAATAGAAGTGAAAAAAAATAATAAAAAAACAGTGAAATAGAAAAGTGGAAAAAAATAGTGAAAAAAGACAATGAAAAAAAAACAGTACAAAAAAGCAGTGAAATAAAAAAAATAAAAAAAAACAGTGAAAAATAATAATGAAAAATAAAATAGTAAAATGGAAAAATGGAAAAAAATAGTGAAAAAAAGACAATGAAAAAAAAACAGTAGAAAAAAGTAGTGAAATAAAAAATATAAAAAGAAACAGTGAAAAATAGAAGTGAAAAAAAAACATAATGAAAAAAAAAACAATGAAATGGAAAAGTTGAAAAAAATAGTGAAAAAAAGACAATGAAAAAAAAGACAGTAGAAAATACCAGTGAAATAAAAAAATAAAAAATAAACAGTAAAAAGAAAGCGAAAAGAAATACTTTTAAAAAAACAGTGAAATAGAAAAAGCTCGCTTGAATATTCACTAGACATAACTCATTTGAGTATCACATATAACACTTGCAAGAGTTCAACCTTGAGCATTGCATTCACAAGTATATAGCTCACAACGAGCATTCTCAATTGCATGGCTCACACTAGCATTCACTTAAAACATAGCTCCTCTTGAGCATTACATTTACACAATTACTCACACTAGCATTCACTTAAAACATAACTCCTCTTGAGCATTACATTTACACAATTACATAGCTTACAATAAGCATTCACCTAAAAGAACATTCACTGATGCATTCAAATGTTTGTATCTATTCAAAACATTCACTCAAATCTCTGTTCAAGCATTCACTAATCCCTTCACCTGTTCAAACATTCACTAATGCATATCTCTGTTCTGTTCTGCTCCAACATTCACTCAAACAGATGCAATCAAATGTTGTGCTCTGTACAAACATACACTCAAACATTCACAGAAGCATTCACTTGAAGAGAACAATTACATTCACTATAAATGTCAAAGCCATCTACATTTCATTCAAATCCAAGCCATTGCAACAACTTTCTGAACTCTTACAATCAAAGAGAACATTCAGTGGACCATTGAATTAACATCAACAATCTTTATACGTCATAAACAACTTCCACTAAACACTTCCAGTCAATGAAAAAAAAACTGAACACTTGAAGGGACCACTATACACTCACTGTCCAGTTTCACTGGATAGCTTCAACAATTGAATTCAATCATAAAAATTAAAATTAAAATTATAAAAACAACCAATATGCTCTTCCGTTCCGGTTCTTCATTTTTTGCAATCTTCACTACATCAATGGCGAGCTGAAAAAACACACAGAGGAACGATATGAATATTTTTTTCGATTGGAATTAAAATCAAACACAGAAAAAAGAAAATTTAAATCAAACAGAAATCAAATTAAAATCTAGATCAAATACGTGCAATTGATATTGAAATACCTGCAAAAGTTTTATTGAACGATCACTTTGCAAAAAGTAGAAAGCTAGAAAAAATTCAAGAAAAATTAGAAAAGAACGCATATAAGTAGAATGTTGATGAAATTGATCAACCGAGAACGAAACAGACAAAATTGATTAGAAAAAAAAAATTCCTAACTTACCAGATCCCGCCATCGCCGACAACATGGTCGGTGCCGGAATTGAAGAAATCGATCAATTCAGAACGATCAGAAGAAAGTGAGGAAGAGAACAGCGCGATTTTTGGGCTCCGAATGACGATCGCCGGCCGGCAACGTGGATGTTTCGCCGCAGTGTTCGAACTGCGGATGGCTATCGGTTGCAGGAAAGGTGAAATTGGCCGAGGAATCGAAGAGAGGAGAAGAAATTAAGAAAAAAGACAGCCGGCGGTCGTCAAACCGCGCCGAATCGATCAAGAGGCGATCGCTCGGGCAGAGACGAAGAGCTCGCGAACAAGAAAAAAAAAAAAAAAAAATTTAACTTGCTTGGCTGAAGGGCACGCGAATGACGAGCGTGCCCTTCAGCCACGCAACGGCGTTTCTTTCTCTCCTTTGTGAATCACAACCGTCGGATCTTGATCCGACAGCTGTGATTCAATGTGCACGAACATTGCACAATGTGCACATAACTCACCCGATATATGTATGTATATATATATATATATATATATATATATATATATATGTATGTATAGATATACATATATATGTATGTATAGATATACATATACATGTATATATATATTATACATATATATATATACGCATACATGCATATATATATATATATGTATATATATATACAAACATATATATGTATATATATATATATATAAACATATCTATGTATATTTATATATATACATACATATATATATATGGGGAGAGATAGAGGCACTCCCTCTTTGTGGGCACTTCCGGGCACTCCCTTCCCGGTTTATGATCAGGATGACCTCAAAATTTAATCTCCACCCTTAGTTATAAAGAGCTATAAATTAGAAACATATCTATAAAATGTCAGCTCAATCGGACTACGAATTCACATCCATCCGGTCAATTGATCAAGATGACAAAAAGTAGGAAAATATAAAAATATATATATTGTATCATTTATATCATCTTGATCAAATGACCAAATGGATATGAATTCGTAGTCTGATTGAGCTGAAATTTTTGGATATGTTTCTAATTCATAGTTTTTCATATCCAAAAGTGGAGATTGAATTTGGAGGTCATTCCGACCATAAATCGGAGAGGGAGTGCCCGGAAGTGCCCCTATCCCTCCCCTATATATATATATATATATATATATATATATATATATATATATATGTATGTATGTATGTATGTATATATATATGTATATGTATGTATGTATGTATGTATATATATGTACATATATATATATATATGGGTATGTGGTTATGAAGTTTTTTTTCTTAATGTATGGATGCTAAAGCTGGATGGAGATAGGCTAGAAGGTCGTGGTGAAAATCAGTGCCCCAATGGGTGTTGGGCGGGCACTCACCTATAACCATGATATTAGGTAGCCCCAAGCCGGAGGGGCAATGTCATGACCCATTCAGACCGATCAATAGGATGGTGATAGCCTTCAAGAGTGAAGAGGGAGTCTAGACACCAAGTGCTGGTAGGGTGGCAAATTCAGAACTAACCCGTGAACCTGATCCGAATAGACAGGTTCGGGTCAAGCCATTATCGAGTTCGGGTCGATCCGAATTTGACTCGAAAAAATTAAACAGGTTCGGGTCGGGTTCGAATTTATACGAAATTGACCCGTTTAATCCATACAACTATTATATAATATATTATTTAATAATTAAAAAATATTTTTAATAATAGCATAAGATTTGAATTTAATTTATATATATATATATACTTAATTTATCATAATTTAACTAATTTATACTTAATTTATAAATTTTATCAAAATCAATATTTTTTCTTTTTAGATTTATCATAATAAATAATTTATATATATTATATTAAAAATTAATATTATATTTTTTTATTTTAATTATTAAATGGGTCAACCCGAATTTTACTCTACCAAGTGCTGGTAGGGTGGCAAATTCAGAACTAACCTGTGAACCTGATCCGAATAGACAGGTTCGGGTCAAGCCATTATCGAGTTCGGGTCGATCCGAATTTGATTCGAAAAAATTAAACAGGTTCGGGTCGGATTCGAATTTATACGAAATTGACCCGTTTAATCCATACAACTATTATATAATATATTATTTAATAATTAAAAAATATTTTTAATAATAGCATAAGATTTGAATTTAATTTATATATATATATATACTTAATTTATCATAATTTACCTAATTTATACTTAATTTATAAATTTTATCAATCAATATTTTTTTCTTTTTAGATTTATCATAATCAATAATTTATATATATTATATTAGAAATTAATATTATATTTTTTTATTTTAATTATTAAATGGGTCAACCCGAATTTTACTCTATTATTAAATAATTTGGGTTAGGGTTGACACTTTTGACACATATAAATAAATGGGTCGATCCAAATTTTACTCTATTATTAAATAGGTTGGGTTAGGGTTGACATTTTTAACACATATAAATAAATGGGTCAGATTAGGGTTAAATAATTTTGATCCGATTATTATATTGGTCGACCCGAAACTGACTAAAGAATTTGAATTGTCACCCCTAAGTGCTGGCAAAGTTATGGGATTTGAGATTAGATTTAGGTTTAAGTATCATGAGTCCCTAACTGTTGTATTTTATTATTGATTATAAATTGTTAAGTATTATGTAGCATTGTGTTTTAAATATGAACTTATTGTGTTTCTAATGAATATGCCATTTAATGTCTATTTATCTACTGCTTAATTATTTATACATTTTATTTAGTTATCTATTAACTTGTGATTTTATATCCTTTATGTGACTCTTATTTACATTCTTGATTTATCCATAAAGTTCTAATTTATTGTAATTTAGCTTTTTGTTATTGTTTCCCTATTAAGTTTCAAGGTATATATTTTTCTTTAATAGTATTTTGTCCTTTTAAGTTGATTTTGGAACTATATTGGCATTGGTTACATTGTATAATCATTCAGTTTGCGTGTTGAATTGCATAATATCGTATTTTAGCTACTAAGGACTGAGTCGGTATAGGATGATTCAGAAGTTGATAGGATTGATCTGATCTATCGTTGCGTTTTCATACATATAGAAAGACAATTAATAATGCATTAGGAATTTTAATCAATGCATTATGCTATTCATCTCCTAATACTGGGCTCATATTTTTCTTTTTCTTTGGCCTCCCCCAGATAGCTCGAAGGACGTAAAGGGAGAAGGAGACTTGTATATAGAGGCTTGTATACTCTGTTGTTTATTTATGAATGTCATATACTTTTGGGTATGTATTTATTTTATATCAGAGTGAGTCTGCTATCGATAGCTAGTAGTATTATTATGGTGAATACATTTACATTACTATAAATGAGTTTTTTGTCTACACCCTTGAACTTATAAAGGAGGTGCTGTCGAAATTTTGAAAAGTTTTTGCGCTTGATATATTTGAGTATGTTGGGACAGTATTAAGTCATTCCCAAGGTAGGGGTGTGACAATATACCTGAGATGTTTTCTTTGACATGCAATGAGAATTTGTAGAAAAGTTTTACTTGTGAATGCTTGATAATATATTTACAGTATGTCTTCGGTCTTTCCTAGCTCATTCGACTACTTTCATGTATCTTCCAGCCTTAATTGTTGCATAAAGTGGTGGTATTTTGATGTAGCACGACAGTGGACAATATGAATGTTAAATTGGTTAACATAATTTTAATGTGATATCGAAATAAGCAATGGAGTTTGATTGGGCTTGAATGAAAATTTTGTCATTGACTTACCTATTTAATCACATTGCAACTCCGTTTGTAAGTTGATCTGTTGAGATGTTTTGAGTCTATTTTCCAGAAATGATACTAGACATGTTGATCTGACGTATTCAAAGATTTGTGTTAGACAGACGAGTGGATCTTAAAGAAATCTCATTTGAAGGTTCAGCTCAAATTGTCAATGAAATTCATATAAATGTTTCTGATTTCATCCCATCTTCCATGGATTTCCTTTGCGTATTTTGTTGCTGTAAGTTGGATCCTTTATATTGATCTGGAAGCTTATATGTCACTTTTTTATCTTCAAAAGCATTAGGCAAACGAACAAGTGTAGCATGTCAAAATGGCCTTTTCAAATTGCATTACAAACCTGTAAGGTTATGTATATGTAGCTGATTTCTTCAACAGTTTGTTTCTTTTTTAGGTCTTGATTGATGAGTCAAATGATCCTCGTCTTGTAGTCTGTATGTCTCAGTAAATTTCCGGGTTAAAATTGGTCAGAAACATTTTTGAAATCATGTCTGAATGCATGCTAATCATTCTCAGGTGATCTTTAGAAAGCTCTCCGTTAGATAGCAACTTCGCTGGTTGGCTGGTTCCTCGGTCAATTTGTAGAAATTCTTTATTAAACTAAGAGAATATTTGGAAGGGCTTTTTAAAAGAAGCTTCTTTTGAACGAAAAATATTCTTAATATTTTAAAAAAATGAGCTCTACTTTTTTTATCTAAAACAATAATAAAAATAAGTAATAAATATTTTACTATGTAAAATTTTTTTATACTTTCTAAATTATTAAAAAATTCTCTAGAATATTTTTTAAAATATGAAATAAAAAAATTAAAATAAAAAAAAATTATAAGCAATATCAAAAAGGGTTCCGGCAAATCACGCAAAGGAGAGGGCATCCGGTGAAAGTGCTCGAGCATCATCCGCAACTGCTCAGGTATGGCCGGATAAGCGCTCGGACATGCCAGTGTAACTACTCGGGCGACGCAGGTATGTGCCCGGACAATACGAAAAAGTGCTCGGGTATGAAAGCGTTATGATTTTATAGATCCACTGACCCCCAAGCTTGATGGTAGGGGATTTACCCTGCTAATATAGTGGGGGAAACCCTACCACATGCGCGTGCATCGTGCGCACCATTGCAGTGCCATCGCGATGACCGCATGCGCGTTTGCGTGCGGTGTTGTGCTTGGGCAGTTTCACTGTCTGTTGTGGGATTTTCCTACTGGTTTGCTATGAGGAGAGGCAATCCGGTGCGGTGGTAAATTTCCGTTATGGCGCGCTTTTGTGCGGCATCAAGCGCCTGTGAACGTTATGATTCTAGAGACGAACCGAACACCCAGCATGGTGCTGCGGTGTTTTTCATGCTGGTGTGGTATGGGGAGAGGCATTGCGCGTGGAACGGTGCCATGCGGCGGCAACGTTCTGTTATGGTGCGCTTTTGTGCGCCATAAGGTGCCTGTGTGTGTTATGATTCTAAAAACCAATTGAAGCCCCAGCATGGTGCTGGGTTGTTTTTCCTACTAGTATGGTATGCAGAGAGGCATTCCGCATGGAGCGGTGCCGTGCGGCGGCAATGTTTCATTATAGCGCTCTTTTGTACGTCAACTGACCCCTAGTATGGTGTTGGAGTGTTTTTCCTGCTGGTATGGTATGGGGAGAGTCATTCCACACGGAACGGTATTGTGTGACGGTAAAGTTCTGTTATGGCGCGCTTTTGTGCGACAAAAGGCGCCGCAGAGCATTTTGGGCTGGTGAGCAATAAGACGCCCTCATCCTGGGTAAGTGCTCGGGCATGCTAGGGACATGCTCCAGCAGTTTAGCCAGAGTCCCGTAAAGGCAAGCGCTCAGGCAGCAATGGTAAAGTGCTCGGACAAATCAGGCAAAGGAGTGGGCATCCAGCGAAGCTGCTCGAGCATCATCCGCAATTGTTCGGGCATAGCCGGCCGGGTAAGCGCTCGGGCATGCCAGTGTAACTGCTCGGGCGATGCAGGTATGTGCCCGGACAATACGGAAAAGTGTTTACGCATCAAAGCGTTATGATTTAAGAGACCTACTGACCCCCCAGCTCGGTGGCAGGGATTTACCCTGCTAATATAGTAGGGGAAAACCCCACCTCGTGCACGTGCGTTGTGCGCACCATTACGGTGACTTCGCGGTGACCGCGTGCGCGTGAAGTGCTGTGCTTGGGCAGTTCCGCTGTTTGTTGTGGGAATTTCCTACTAGTTTGCTATAAGGAGAAGCAACCCGATGCGTCGGTAAATTTCCGTTATGGCGCGCTTTTGTGCGCCATAAGACGACTATTGTAGCTGCTTTGTATAGATTCCCTGTTCTAGATGGATGTGTTAATCAGCAATATAATAGTTGACTGATTTACAGCTAACTTCTTTGTCGGCTAAAGTAGTAAGGATGATAATTGATTGATTTCAGTGCTGATTTTTTGTTGGCCTTGCCAACATGAAAGATAGTTAATTACAGTGTTGTTCTTCTCAGACACTTGCATTAAGCTCGTCAGTATTAGATGCATATATCATAATTACTTAATCTTTTTGTTATTATCGGAATACTTGGCATTTCGACACTATACTGGAGAGCTCCGACAGAGACGAAATGCGATAAACATAGAAAAACCGTTTACATGGTAAACAAACAAATGTAAACATATATTAAACCTATTATTTGTTTTAATGGTAGTTAGGTGATCGGTGAGGTCATGATTGGAGGGAAGAAACTCTTTTCTTCTGGCAAAGAGCCTACGAGGTGAATTTGCTGAAGAGATAACCGACATGGCAGCAATAGGGATGAATTTTGTAAAGTGTGATTGATGTCGCGGTAACTTTGAGCGAAAAACTTTGGTGCTTCAAACATTTTATTTTAAATTTTGTTTCAAATTTGATATGATTTGTTGGTTCTAAGTTTACGAACTTAGAACTTTATCACTAGAAAATTTGAAAGCTTTCTTTGGAGGAGAACTTTTCTTTAAAAGACTTTTTTTTACTTGATGCAAAACAACATGCTACAAGCCTTCTTATATAGGCATTACAACCAAGCATTACATTAACGAAGACATTAAAACAAAATAAAACTTACAACCATTACTAAATTTTAGCACACCCACTAATAATTTAAATAATTTATATGCCCACTACTAGTATTATTTACCCTTTTTTTTTTTTTATTAATGTCTTGAGAAACTCCAAAATGAATGCATAAGTTTTGATTTGTTATTCCAACACGCCCCCTCAAATCAAAACGTTTTTCATATCGAGCATTTCTCTTAGCCTTCCGAAATGTTCAATTGGTAATGGCTTGGTAAAAATATCTGCTACTTGCTCCATAGTATGACAATACTCTAACTGCATAGTATTTTACTTTATATGGTCTCTGAGAAAATGGAATCGAGTATCGATGTGTTTGCTCCTTCGATGATGTACCGGAGTCTTTGCAAGTTGTACAGCTGATTGATTATCAACCAATATTTTTGTTGGTTTCTCTTATGTAGGATGCAACTCTTTTAGCATATTTCTTAGCCAAATTGCTTCACACACTGTAGATTTAGCTGCGACATATTCTGCTTCACATGAAGATAAAGCTACAATACTTTGCTTCTTTGATGTCCATGAAAATACAGTTGACCCAAAGTAAAAGACATAGCCCGTGGTGCTTCTTCTTTCATCTTGGTCACCTCCCTAATCACTATCTGAATAGCCCACTAGTTCTGCAGGTTCACCGTAAGTATAAAATAGAGCAAAATTAAGTGAGCCTTTGATATACCTTAAAATTCTCTTCGCAGCCAGCCAATGAGACTCTTTTGGTGTCTCCATATAGCGACTCACAAGTCCGACTACATAAACAATGTCTAGCCTTCTGATTGTCAGATACTTCAAACTACCAACAAGACTTTTAAAAAAAGTTGAGTCAACTAAATCTCCATTCCCTTTTTTTGATAGCTTTGTTCCTGTGGCGATTGGAATGTTCATTGTATTACAATTAGTCATCTTGAACTTCTCCAATATGTCCTTAGTGTACTTTTTTTGAGATATAAAAATCTCATCTTGCTGTTGCTTCACTTTGATGACAAGGAAGTAGGACATCAAACCATTATCCGTCATCTCGAATTCCTTAACATTAAGGCTATTGCCTGTGTATAACAAATTATCAACATAAAGACAAATTGTTAGAAATGATTCCTCTTCATATAGAAGGCATGCTCATATGGACATTTGGTGAAGTCATTTGTTGAAGATAGCCATCAATTCGAGCATTCCACGTCATAGTGCTTGCTTCAATCCTTACAAACCTTTCTTTAATCGATATACTTTGTTTTCTTTCTATTCACCTTAAAACCTTCTGGTTGATGTACGTATACCTCTTCCTCAAGAATACCATTGAGAAAATACTGACTTGACATATAGATGATATATCTTTCATCTATGATGAGCTGCAAGAGATATTGTTAGTTTTACCGTATCAAGTCGAGCAACAAGTGCAAAGATTTCTTCATAGTCGATGCCGTATTTCTGTTTGTAACCTTTCGCTAAAAGTCTAGCCTTGTACCGACCAACATCACCATCAGCAGTGCGCTTAATCTTGTATACCCATTTGTGATTTTGTGGAAGTGTTGTTAACTCACAGGTGTCATTCTTCTCTATAGCGTGGATCTCCTACTCCATTGCTAGTCGCCAACAGTTCTCTTTTACATCTTATTGGAATGTGAGAGGTTCATGATCAGCATATAGACATAAAGATTAGACTCACCTTCTTTATTTGTCTACTCATAGATCTCCCTAAAATTTCTCATTTTGATAGGACTTCGTTATGTAGAAGATCCGCTACTACTACTTTCTCCATAAGATGGAGAATCTCTAATAGAAGAGAGTGTAATATGTTGAGGAGATAGTGGTGTTGTTAGTGGTGGTACCTTATGTGGGGGCTCATCAGATTCATCCACCATTGGATGCTCTTTGGAAGTCTTTTCACTCTAGTTCCATGCGTCTTCTTCACTAAACACAACGTCTCTACTAATCACTAATTTCTTGGTTAGTGGATTGTAGAGCTTATATTCTTTTGACTCCTCGCTGTATCCGATGAAGATGCATTTTTCACCACGATCATCAAGTTTCTTCCTTTTGTCTTTAGGTACTTGGGCATAGGCAATGCACCCAAAAATTCGTAAGTGTGTAACACTTTGCTTGTATCCGCTCCACGCCTCTTGAAGCGTCTTATTTTTCACCATCTTTGTGGGGCATCGGTTAAGCAAATAAGCTAAACATGCCACGGCTTCTGCCCAGAATTGCTTCGGCAATATCTTTTCCTTGAGTATGGTTCTTATCATGTTGAGGATAGTTCTATTCTTTGTTTCTGCGATGTCATTTGCTGTGGTGTGTAGGCAGTAGTCAACTGCCTTTTTATACCTTGTTCCCTGCAATATTATTGAAATATATTTGAGGTGTACTCACCACCTCTATCAGATCGGAGAATTTTTATCTTGTGTCCACTCTCTGCTTCAACAAGAGCTCTAAAATGCTTGAAAGTGATAAAGACAGCAGACTTCTCCTTAAGAAAATATACCCATAACTTTCTACTGAAGTCATAAACGAAGGTAATAAAATATTTGTGATCTCCCTAAGAGACAGGGTCAAATGGCCCACAGATATCGGTATGAACAAGTTGCAATGTTGCCTATGCTCTCTATGATTTTCCATTAGGAAAAGAAAGTCGTGGTTGCTTGCCAATTACACATCTTTCGCATATATAATTTTGTAGTTCAATTGTGGATAGGCTTCGAACCATACCAGTCATAGATAATAACTTCAAGTCATTAAAGTTCAAATGGCCAAAACGAAGATGCCATCTCCATGACTCATTCTGCACGAGTCCTTGAAAACATTTGTCAACTCTCGTGTTTAGATCAAGGAAAACAGACGATTGCTTGTCATCTGAATACAAGCTATAAGGCCTCCGTTTAAAATTTTCAACTAAAGATGGTTGTTTTCCATATGAATTTTGTATCGCTTTCTGAGTAATTAGCCAATGCTAAGAATATTACTTTTGATGTTAGAAATATAATCAACATCGGAAATATATTCGGGCTTACCATCCTTTTGGTAAATTTTGATCTTCTCTTTGCCTTCAGTCGGGAGTTTTGAAGAATCTCCCACGCTCACGCTTCCATGAATACCTTCTATGAGTTCCATGAAAAGTTTTTCTTTTCACACATGTGGTTACTAGCACCCGAATCTAAGTACTATGCATCATTGTGAACACTTGAATCATCATTAGCAAGAAGAAGAGTAGAGGTATTACCCACATCGTTTGTTGCTTCGGCAAGATTGGTAAAATCTTCATTTTTATACCAGCACTCCATAGCATAATGTCCAAATTCATGAAAGTTGTGATATTGGACATTTTTATTATTTCCACGGCCAGATGTGGATCTTCCTCGATTGATTCGTCTGCGACCTCTAAAGTTTGAAACTTCCACTTATTTTGAGCGGTTTCTTGTTGGGAACCACGTCCCCTACCTCGACCACGACCACGGCCTCTACTATTTGAGCCTTCATCATTTAGAGTCAATTTCGACTCCAATGCTTGTTCCACAAATGTAGAACTATTCTTCTTTAACATCCGTTGTTCATGACTTGAAGAGATTCTACGAGCTCCTCGATTAAAATCTCCAACTAATATTTTGACTCTTCAATTGCCGTCACCACGTGCTCGAACTTTAAATGAGTGATCGGAACAACTTCTCCATCACTTGGATGTCTTCAATATCCTTTCCATTTCTCCTCATTTTATTCACAATTAAAATTAATTATGAATAATAATCGGAGATCTTTTCTTCATCTTTCATTTGAACGGCTTCCAACTCGCCCTTCAAATTTTGGAGACGAATTCGCTGCACCCTTTCGACTCCCTTATAGATAGTAGCAAGAATTTTCCATGCTTCCTTGCATGTAGTTGCTTTAGCAACTCTCTCAAAGGTAGACTCGTGTAAACCTTGATAGAGTAGAAAACGAGCCTTACTATCTTTCCTTCTTTGCTCTCTAAGAATCTTCTTCTCTTCATTTGTGTAGGCGGCTTCTTTCTCCGGTGTGAGTTCCGTAAACCCATCACTAACAAGCTCTCACAAATCTTGAGAACTAAATAAATCTCTCATTTGATTGACAAACTGCCATAGTTATCTTTCGATAACTTTGAAACTTGAGAATTAACAAGATTGTCAGTGGAAGCCATAAGAAATTTGGATCAACCTGGCTCTGATACCAAATTGTTGGTTCTAAGTTTATGAACTTAGAACTTTTCTCACTAGAAAAATTGAAAGCTTTTTTTGGAGGAGAACTTTTCTTTAAAGGACTCTTTTTTTACTTGATTCAAAACAACATGCTACAAACCATTTTATATAAGCATTACAACCAAGCATTCTTTTAACTAAGACATTAAAACAAACTAAACTTACAATCATTACTAATCTTTAACACATCCACTAATTATTTTAAATAACTTATATGCCTATTACTAACATTACTTACCCACTTTCTTTCATTAATGTTTAGAGAAACTCCAAAATGAATGCAAAAGTTTTGATTTGTTATTCCAACATGATTGAGTTAAAGTACAGGCATGTACACGAAAAAACTATTAAGAATAATCTCAGGAAAAAAGTTACCGTACAGATTAGAAAAACTCATATTAAAAAATAGTTGTGTCATTTCATAACTAATCTGTTTTCTTTTTCCCGCTTTGTCTAACTTTTCCTTCTATGAGAAGGATGCTAAAACTTAAAGATCTCAAACCTGTAACTAAAATAAAATTAAGAAATTTGATTGTTTAATTAGGACATGAAATCAAGCGGGTAGACTTATATGTAAATGCAACAGTAGATAGTAAAGATTCTACTAAGCCTTATTTCTTAAGAAATTTCTCTTTTCTTGCAAGTCCTGCCAGCTCATTGGCCAGGCGCGTGGGACACCATTTAAATGGTGCCCTTCCCGCGCAGCCACACCCAGGTACAAATTCAAAAACTATAGGGGTGCAGTTAGGTGCACTCGAGTCATCTGCCCTCTTGGGCATTTGAATAAATTAGGACTTTAGGAGTTTTACTCTATTTTAAGTTTGCTATTTTAGGTTTGAGGAAGTCTCTAAGAAGTAAACCTCTAGTTGAATTGTAAGATCTTAGCTTATAAAGAAATATTTCAAGCCTTAAAGGGCATGCTTTTGGGAATTAATCTAGTTTATGCTTAGTTTAGCATCTTAGTTCTTAGTAGTAAATCCAGCATGCATCAACTTTGTACCAGAGCAAGTCTACGGGGAAACACCACGCCACTACCTCCAACTCACCAAGGACACTTAAACAACTCCACTATAATAGGAAACCTCTTACAAACACCGGATTCTCCAAACAGCAATCCGGCAAGACAAGAAGATGGGGAACCCACCATGAGAGATGTGATGAGATGCATGCAACTAATGGCAGACAACATTGAGCGGGTTCAACTTGATAAAGGAAGCAACAAGGTACGAGATCCATCCAAACAACCACAAACCCAACATTAAGGTAAAGATCTTAATCACTACCTCCAAAATCAATCTCCATACACCAATTCCAACCCACCCCAACAGAGCAACATAGAGCAAAACACTCATGATCAACACTAGTATTCAAATCCTCTTTGGCAACAACCAGCATAAGAGAACTGGCAGCAAGCTACCAGCAGCTCCAGGCAACCCTTATCATCACACCAACCTACTCCACCTACGATTCACACCTACTACATCCAGTAATCCAATACCATAGCAAATTCCTCAATTAGACAAATATAATAGCAGTAAGATAATTGTAAATCAGGCCCAGCAGTCAAATAGAATTACTGTCCTATGAGCATTACAATTCTGGATGCAAGGAAAGGCATAAATTTCCTTACTTCAATAGAATCGGGCATGACGAATGGCTCTATTCTGCTTGGAAGTATTTTAAATACTACCACACACCTACCTGGCATAGAGTTTGCATAGCCACCATATATTTACAAAATGAAGCCAATAGATGGTACCAAAACTTCGAGTAAGATAGGCCACAACATACTTGGGATGAGTTGAGGGCAGCCATCCTCATGAGGTTTGGTCCAAATGCTTTTGGCAACCTCAGCTTCGTAATGCATCAATTGTATCAGACAGGGACATTGGGCGAGTACCAAGCTGCATTTGAAGAGCTGAGGACGTGACTTCCTCACACTACTGAGACAGACTTGATTGGAAGATTTTGTGGGTGACTCAACAAGAGGTTAGCCATGGATGCTATAGCAACCTGACCTCCAGATTTAGAGACAGCATATATGTTAGTGAGAATGTTAGAATTCAAGTCATCATCAAACACAAATAGTAACCGTATAGGAAGATATTAAGCAAGCAAAATAACTCCCACCAGCTCTGCAGGAACACGGATAGCAAGTACTTCTCCTCTAGCTGCCTCCACTATTTTGCCTAATATGAAGCAAGAAGCTCCAAACTTTCAGTGGCAGAAATCAATAATTGACGCACCAAAAGGGCTCTGTTTTTATTATGATGATCGATCAGCATCATGCCACAATTGTACCACTTGACTACATCAATCAAAGTATTGGACATCGGAAGCGAAGAAGAAGAAACAGAAGTAATCACAGAAGAAGTGCCAGAAGATGCCATCTTATCCCTAAGTGCCATGCATAGCATGATTGGTCCCTAAACTGTCCGAGTTGTAGGCCAAATCAAAAGGAAAGGGTATTTATCCTTATCAATTCAGGAAGCACTCACAACTTCATTTCAGGAAAATTAGCCAAGTAATTGAAGTTGATACACACTACAGTCAGACCATTGAAGGTGGAATCCCTATGGCAGTCTATAATCTATTAAGGTCATTTATAAGAAGGTACCCTTGACTGTCCAAGGAGTGCAACTTATTGTGGATCCATTTTCCATAGGAGGCATGGACCTCGCGTTGGGAATTCTATTGCTTGAGAGTTTTGGGGAGGTGATGTCATATTAGCATAAGTCTGAGATGAGGTTCATAATCCAAGGGAAAGAATTCGTTCTTAAGAAATAAAGGGGGTAATCTCAGCTAACTAGTCTCAGCTCTAAGGCATCCCTATGTTCGGTTCGCCTTTCGCCTTATAGCTATTGAGTCAGACAAAGGAAGGGAGACTACTGAACTTTGTCATCTGTTCACAAAACTACAAAAACTTGTCAGCAAATATAGAAAGGTTTTTAGACCAGCAGTAGAAACGCCACCAAGGAAACCTCACGATCATCTGAGTCCTTACATCACGCTGGACTTTTGCTGCCACTCCCTATCCCCTCAAAAATATAGACTGACATTGCTATGGATCTTATGGTGGGACTACCCATGTCTGAGGCAAGAATGTGATTCTCGTGGTTGACTATCTATCCAAATATGCACACTTTGCTACTCTCAAACATCCTTATACAACCACAAATGTTGCAGACTTGTTTCCTCGAGAGATAGTGCGACTCTATGACTTACCATAGTTTCAGACATGGATCTTGTTTTCGTGAGCATTGTTGCATTCGCAAGTGTACGAGTCGCACAAGTAATATAATGATGAGAAAAGTATCGTTCCCAAGAGGATTGATTAACTTATTAAGTACCGAAAATAACTAATTTTAAAATTATTTGAACGATCGATCTAAAAGGAGTGAATGCTAAAACTAAAGAAAGTAAAACAAGCTAAACCTAACACTCATAAGATTTCAATGATTTAAATGCTAGGGCATTTGATTTCACTATAACTAATTCAATTCAACTCAGTATTCATGCTATCGAAGTTTATAATCTTTATTGATAGTTAGAAAACCCTAATTTGTTTGATACTTTATCAAGCTATATAAAAAATACTTTCATACAATAACTCACTGTATTTCTATGTATATTAACATACAACAAAGCTCATTAAGTTCTATGGCATCCTATATTAACTGCATGAACCATAAGAGTACATCTCTGTCTCTCATGCAATTCATGGCATTCATCACAAAGACTAATTCATACATCACATCTCTTTTTCAATACGAATCTCAAATCGATTGAATATTATCGAGATACTCAAAATCATTAAGCACGATAATGAATACTCAATAAGCAATTATAAAACTTCGAATAGTATAGAATTAAGAATTAAATCATCATAGTTAGGTTACATCATAGCCCTAGCAAAGAGAAATTTAGTTCATAGTTTTCAGATCTAACAAAACAAAGAGAAAACATGAGAGATAGAATAAAAGAACCTTAAATAAAGAATGGTGTCGAGTGAACTGCCGTGTCTTTTCTTTGCTCCATGCTTACGTCCGTCTTTCTCCCTGTTCCAGCGGCAAGAACCCTAGAAAATAAACCCTAGATGAGCCGCTGTTCCTGCTCTCTCCTGTTGCCCTCCTTTGAAATCCGAAAATTAGGTATACATAATCATAGGGTTTTTCTTTCCATAATTAGATTGGTGCAATCCAAGCTAATCCAAATTCTCTATCCACCCATTTGTCTGCACCGCTTTGGGGTCTATTTGGCATCCAAAAAATAAATTCAAATATTTAAAATTAAGATCAATGTCTTATGTTTCCAACCATATATCACACATATCACTTAAAAATTGGAAAGGCCGTCAAGTGCACTCGTTTCAGAAACTGCGCACATGATTCGGGTTTGCATCGTATCTCAACTTGCATTGTGAATATATATCAAATAGTTGCCCATAAAATTTTGAAATAATTCATGGACCAACTTGAATGTCTTGGCTTTTAAACCCAATTGGCTGTTCACAAAATCTCCACAGAAAAGTCAAATTTTCATAAAAAACTCTCAAACTACACGAAATTACTGAAAATTTAGAAAAATAAAAAATTAAGGTTCTCTTTTATTAGTTTTTTTATATAAAAAATAAGAAAATATGATGCAAGAGTGCATGATATTATGTATATGTTTGATCACATCAAGCATGTTTTGGAGAAGGTTGCATTGCTAGCAAGGAACCTCATTACACATGTAACATCTACACATGTTAGTGGGCCAAGCCCAAATTGCTTTTGAGTTAAAGTCCTCGTCATCTTTTATTTCCTCTTACTTCTTCATCTTTATTTTTACTTTTTTCCTTTGTTTCCTTACCTCTTCCTCGACGCCACCCTCTCGGTCTCCCTCCCGGCGTTACTTTTTCCCCTCCGACGCCGATTTTGCTTCTTTCTCCCTCCGGCATTCTTCTCCTCACCCTTCTCTTACCTTTGTTACCTCAATTTCGCTAAATTTAGGTTGAACATCACCAACCAAAAACCCTAACTTCGCCGGAGCTTCTCGTCAGCAATTTGGCTACGCTTAGTTATAAGAAACGGTTTCCTTATCTTGCTAATACCTTCCCCTCTTTCAATTGGGTCGAATTTCTGCTCCGGCACCGGGACGAGCTAGTTCACTACACCGGCGTTGTTTTAGGAAATTCCTACGGTTAGAGCTTACTTCCTGCTTCGTCGTCGCCATTTTTTAGTTCTATTGCTGTTGATGGTTCATTTTGTTGTCGAAATTTTCCCTTTGGTAGGAACCCTAGCTCTTACCGAAATCTGGCAAGCCGGCGGGCTCTACGGCCGAGGTAAGCCGTATACACTTTTGTGACTGTTTTGAACCCTCGAACGTGTTATTGGGCTAGTCTTGACCCAATTTATTTAGGTATCCTTGGATCGTAAATAGACAAGTTCGCCGCTAGGACGGGAAATCTATTTTAACTCCAATCGTCTCGTTTAGCTGGTGAGTTCTTGAACATGCTAATTCTAGTATTAATTGTATAGTGATTAGAATTGGGTGAGTGGTTGGATGTATGGAACCTAGAATGGTTATGTTGTATGGTGATTCGGGCGAATTGGTTTTAGACTTGAACTTGATTATGTCTTCTATTGCTAGTGTTGAGTTTAGACTCTGTTTAGCGTAAATAAGTATTGAATCTATCCTTATATGCTTTAAGGTTGCACGTGTGATTTGGGCCTGAGTAGTGTGGCTTATTGTTTCAACCGGAGACCTGAGTAATTATATGGAGTTGATGTGAGGGTTACCGTGCCTTTGGTTCTATAGCTATATCATTACGCTTTCAGCACAAGTAGCATTTATTTGCTTTAGAAAATCTAGCATATCTTACCGTTCCTCTTACATATTCTGATTTATCCTTTACATGTGCATGTACATTTTTATGCTTACTTGATATTATGTTTATAGTTATTGAAAGCACGTTAGTATATTGTAGACATCATTATAGATATAATTGATATACATGTCAATGCTTATATTTCAAACATGTATGTTATAATTATGATAGCATTGAAAACATTGGGCATAGCATGTTCATTGTGTGAAAACCTATTATATTGCATCTACTTGTTAAGGAATGCATTGGTATGAGACAATGCAGAACCTAAACATAAGTATTACCGTTACCTATATTAGGAATGCTTGCATGTACACTGGGTGTCAGGACATATTAGGCAGCGAGATATATGGATAATCAGTGGAACACAAGGCATACTGAACACCAAGCTATGAGATATGGATTATTGATGATCACAGGATATATTAGGCACCGAAATATAAGGATAGACAATGGGCCTCACGACATACTAGACATCGAGATATGGATAGACGATGGGCCAAGGGCATACTAGGCATCCAGCTTGGATGACTCTGATATATAAATGTATTATGTATCTGTGCTTGTTTAATATGTATAATGACGTGATGTGAGTCGGAGATGTGGTCTCCCTTGATCACTGAAGCTATATGGCTGCTTCTGATGGATTGCATTCCAATTAGATTGATTTCATCGGTGCGTCTCTCTATTGCTGCCGGAACCATCCTTCCTCTTTGTAATTTTTTCTTCTCCTTCTTCTTTTATTCCTTCTCATTGCATAGATTTCACTGATTTGTGGTTCTTGTTCTTCTCTCTCTCTATTGCTTGGCCTTCAAACCGAATTCTATCAGACTGCATTCCAATACTAAAATAAAATAGATTTCCAATATTTCTTCTATGATTATTCCACTATGTTTATGATTATTTTACTCCGATTCATTAGGTATCGTTGCTTGGTTCGATTCTATTTATTTATTTTTTGGTTAAACTTGAAGTTGGATCTATATATTTGAACTGATATTTTCTGTTCAAGATTAGCAATAAGTAATTGATTTATTGTTTTATGTGTATCAAAGATGATTCTTTTCTTTTCTTGCAGTTTTCAGCAATAGTTTTTTACTTGTCTGTGCAGCATTCAAAGAGGAATTTGTTCAATTTTGCTTAATTTGATGAACGAGTGGTTATGTTTATGTTGTTTTGGTTGATGAAAACCTTGTATACTTCTCTCATATTTTTGAAATTGTATTTGAGTTGTTTCTCTTGTGAAGGTTCTTATCCTACTAGATAGGTTATGCTTTTGTATTTCTAACTGTTGCAAAACTATAGAAATTTGAAGAGTACATCCGGCAGTGTTTTGGATGCCCAATAGACTTTAAAGAAGCTATGCTCGATTCCTTTTTGCAATCAATCAGCTTCTCTAGTTGGGTTTTTTATAGACTTAGCTTCGTTCTTTGTTGTCTTAGAAGGGGATGCATGTTCAGAAGCTTATGCTGTCATTTGGATTTTCTCGACAACGTCGGGTTTAAGTTAGTCGTTGTCATGCCAAGATGCTTAGGTTCAAGATTCCTAATTGGTTGTGGTGAAATTTGAGGGACAACTTGCAATAGCCTCTTGCTTTCGTTTAGATAAACTTGAAACATACATGCAATGAGATGTTTATGAGTAGATGAATGTTCTTTATCAATTTACTACATGATAAACCATGGGCAAAGCTATATGCCAACAATCCTGTTGCAAAAAGTAAACTATTGCCACCATATTTAATGCATATTCTATATGTTGAGATCCTTTTCAAGGATTTTATTGATTTTAAGGTGTTTATGTGTGAACCTGCTATGCTAAAGAGCTGTTGTTTGGAATGTTCAGCAGAATGGATCTTCTATAGGCTGTCGTGTGTTGCTTTAGTTTAAAATTTTTATGTTATACTGTGGAGGTTTATTATCTTGAGATTGTTAATGATAGGTTTTTGTAAACTTTGTTGGAAGGTGGTTTATATTTGGAGTTCGTCGTTCTTGTTAATCATTAGCCATATGGTTCTAATTTTGTGAATAGAAATCTTAGTTTGATTCTGTTGAAGCACAAGATCTTATGTTTTGTTGATGTATATGTTTAGGTTGTCAATGACTGTCAGCATGCCGAGGCCTGTCTAGGAGAGAAGAAATAGATGTAGGATGGCTCACCCAAGTATTCGCCACATATTCTCCTCCCAAAAATTGTACACACAGATGAGCAGGAGTCAGATGGCTGCGGAGCTTGATATGCAGTCAGAAATGTGATTCTTGAGTGTGGATAGTTGATAATGGAAACTTTTGTGGTATAACGCTTTATGTGATTGGAAGTCTGTTGCTGTAAGAAAAGAAAAGAAAAGAACATTGGTGTATGATTTTGATTAAGTACTTCATTCATCTGTTGTATTCGTTGATTGATTACGTTACTGAGAGGTATATATGAAAGAGAGTCTGGAGGAAGGAATATGAACAGATTTGTCAATCTTCTTCTTTGAATTTTTATTATTCATAATTCACAGCTAGAGTTAAAATAGTTTGCTGAATGAAAAAAGCCTTGCTTTATAATGAACCATATTTTGTTTCATTTTTAAAAAAATTTGCATGGATAGTATAATGTAAGAAATTATCTTGATACCAAGTGAGCATAAAGAAGAAATTCTAAATATATACACAAGCATCCATGAGAAGCATTCAAGTATTTATTCAAAATTAACTTGCGTAATTTATTATTTAATTTTAAAATATTAATATAAGAAAGTATTTATACAATTATTATGTAATAGAAATCATTAAATTTATAAAAGTAACTAACATATAAAAAAATTAAGAAATTTGATAATATATCCATTACTATATATATCTAAGGGTATTTCAGTTATTATATATTTCATTCAGAAATAAGCACAAATTTAACCAAACATTATATTCAGCTTTTAGCATCAAATGGCATAATACAGTAAATTTTATCCAAACGCTTTTCAACATAAAGCTATTTGTTCAACAAAAGCTCTAAAGTTGTTTACAGCACCATAAAGCTCTTCTTACAGAGACCCAAACAAAAGCTGTTCTCAAGCACTTTTCCTAAATCCACTCTCAGACTAAATAAAATTTCAACCAAGTTAACAAAATCAACTAGACACTACGGGAAAGAAACTGTTTAGAGACGTTTGATAGCTCTAAGCTTTGCTACCATACGCTAGAATGTACTATCCTCATCGTGGAGTGGGCGTTAGCACCAATGGGGAAGAAGAGAAGAATAGACGAGAAACTATTAGACCTACGTTGATTGCGGTGGAGAGCGGAGAGATTAGTGAAGCGAATTGGCATAGCTTCTGTAGTAGAGTAGGCGGAGAAATAGGAGGAGAGTTTTTTGATTTTGCTTGAGGAAAGAAAAGTGCTGGCGAGCAAGGCGGCACGGAGCAAGGCGAGCCAGACAGATGCGGCGAGTGACTGCCGAAGACGAGGAGTTGGGGACGAAGAGTGGTAGAATTGTGAAAATATAATAGGTAATATAGGAATTCAACCATTTTAATAGACACCAAATTTTTCTTACTCCCCACATTGGGGTGTAGCTGATTAATCTCCATATAAGATTAATGGAGAGTAATATTCTCTTCATTTATTCTATAAAATTATTGCCAAACAAGAACAATAGAGAGTAATTTATTCACTTACTCTCTATTGCTCTCTCTTACTCTCAATCCAAATAGACCATAAAAGTTTCAGCACGTTTGGATATCTTGGCCATGTTTGGTTAAGCTGAAAATTAAAAACTTTTATGTAAAAGTTGTTGTTTATATACTTTTTTTAAAAAAAAATGGTTGTTGTGTTTTTGCTAAAAAAGCTACTTTTGTTAAATTATGTTTAGATAAATTTCACTATTTAAAACTTCTTTTTAAAAAAATTGAAAGTATGTTTGGCTAAGTTTGTACTTATAAGTAAATAAAATATATAATGACTGAGATATTCTTATATATATAAAATAAATTATGTATTATTAAATTTCTGAATCTGTTTTCATTTAATATCTAGTTTCTGAAATTTATTTTTTATAACATATTTATAATATTTTTTATTTAATTTTTATATTAATATTTATAAATCTATTAATAAAAATATTATTATTACTAATTTGTAATAACATTATTACATTAGTTTTAAATATATTAGTATACTTTTATTTAGATATAATAATAAATAATAATTAATTAATAGATTGTGAGAAATGAATAAATAATACAATAATACATTAATAATTTTGATGAAAGATTTTTAATTAAAAACACATAGTAATACATTAGCTTCGGTACATCACAAGGTGCATATCTAATACTTTTTAATAAATTAAAAAATACATTACCAACAAAAAGAATATGCATCTCATGATTAATACAACACCAACTTGGGAAGTACATTACCAATACAAAACATATTCATATTTCAAAGTTAATACGACAATAAGTTAAATATTACATTACCAACATATACGTATGCACTTTGCAAGATTAATACAATACTAACTTTCGAATACATTACCAATACAAAATATATGCGTATTACAATTTGAATGATACCAACTGAGAAACCAAGTACATAATAAAACAAGGTAATAAGGAAGGTACCCCAACAATTGAAGTTGTTACATACTAGAAGACATCCCAACCTTTTATTGTCTCAATCAAGACAACACCATTCAACAAATACAACATGATGAGTTCTTACATACCTACTACAATCCCAAGAGCACATAATACAACAACAACATCAACCTTGTGGCAAGAAATACAGTCTTCTCATCTTATCATCATTATAAAGCTAGACTGCCAAAATTGTATGCACCAAGTCACTTTATCAAAAAAAGGGGAAAAAAAAAGACAGCTATCAACAATATAAGCAATTCAAATGTAATTCAATTCAAAAAAATATTGTATGCATGTGTCATCAAATGCAATTCATCATTGTAAGCACCTAGTACAGCTATCAAGAAGGGGAGAAACACCAACCAGATATTAAGCCAACAGCTATGAGCATACTGAACCATGAAACACCAACTGTTTCTTGAGTACGGTTCTATAATCAGTACGGTCTATTTGTGTCACATCTATTTTACAAGTAATCCTAGGACTTCTAACAACAAAACTAGATGTATATCATTCTACACAACACATCAGAGCATATCTAGAACAAATTGCTGCAAAATTTCCTTTTTTTAACTTTGTAAGATTACATACAGCCTTATTCTAGTGAGACACCAACACGCTTTAGCTACTTCAGGACTAGCATCTACTGTTGAACATAATTATCAATTTTTTTTTGGCACAACAAATGCTAACTCAAAAGTTTTAGCGCTTAAACTAGCATTTAAACTACTTAGTAAAATGAGCAAAAATTTGGGCACAATAAAACCACACCAAGCCTGTATGCAAGTTAGATAGGTCATCGCTTTGCAATTCATGATACGACAAGCACAAAATCAAGTCTTTCAATAAAAATCTTAATGAACCGACATCCTCTAATTTCGTTTAACAAGGATGGTAATCTTCGGGTACTCAAAAAAAATTTCATAACTGCTGCAGTTACTGGTGGAATCCTCTAGGCTTGACATAATGTTGGTCAATTTTTGTTTTACGACTTGAGCAAACAAGAAGGAAGACTGAAAGGGCTAATCAAAAACACAAAATCTTCCAAAGGCAAAAAAAAAAAAAAATTATAATTTTTGTCTTGGCAATTTCACAAACATGTAAAGGACATCTTCAATCAGCAATGCGTTGCAAAGAAAGAATAAAACAATAAAGAAAAAATTCACAAAATATAAACGTACCAGACAGTGTAAAGAGTAGCGCTAGTTTGATAATGCAGTTAGGAGAACAAGAAATGGGTGTGGTTTGTTTACGTTTAGTTCCTCAAGTTTTGGTAACGGTGTATATGGGAAGAAGAAAAGAAATGAAAAAGGCAAAACCTCCTAAAAACAAATGATTTGTGATTTAAGTTAACAATCGTACTTCAGAAATAGAGCAATTTAAAGAAAAATATAGAGAATACCAACAAATATAGACAAAAGCACTAACGGATCAAAAAGAGAGAGAAAATAATTTGAAATTGTAAGATCAAAAATATGAAAATCACAAAATCTAAGCAAACGATAGCAAGTTAACATGTTTTTTGAGTAGTCCGACGGGAGTAGGATGAACGGTGAGGGAAGAAGGATGCTGGAAGAAAAAATTGGCACGATCGCGATGGAGACGGAGAGGTTGATCACGGTTAGGGTGAAGATGATCACGAGAGCAAAGCAAATGCGTAGAAAGAAGAAAAAATGAAAAGTTAAGTCTGATTAAAAATATATATATTTTTATAAATTTGCTAATTTACGGCGGTCAAAATAAATATTGGTCATACTCAGTAAAAAAGCCACAATAGTACTTATTGAAAAATAATCAATCAAATATTTTTTTTTAATGAAGAGAAACTATTTATATTAGATGAAAATAATAAATGCCAAATATTTAAATATTATTTTGTACTTTTTTTGACTAAAAATAAGAAAGAGGCACTCTCGATCCTCGACTGTCGGTAAATGCGGAAGCTTTTTTAATATCATTTTCTTAAGGATTGTGGGATGGAGGGTCGTTTCTTTTAAAAAGAAAAAAAATTAAAATCAAAGTAGGAATCTCTGTCATCAACTGCCCCTCTGACTAACTCCTTCTGGGTCAGGACACTATAGCAACATATCTAACATAGAATATAGCGATAAGAAGCAAGCATGTCGCTGGGTCCACATAGTCATAGTAGAAACCCTCTGAACCAGTGGAAGCAAGATCAGTGGTTTCCAACACATTTCTCGTAGGAAGTTCCAAAATATCACGCGGTACTCGCAGCAGGAGGAACAGAAATCCACCGAAAACGTTCATTCAAGAAAAAGAAAAAAAAAAAAATTGATCATTTTCAGAAAACTTGAAAAAAAAAATAATCTCCACTAACATCTAAGTGAAAATCTATTTGTGCTGGTTGGATTGGTTCGCGTCTCTTCTTTCCCACCACCGCCCTCCACTCCTATTGCCGCATTTAGTACTCTTTCTTTTCCGCCGCTAAAGTCATTAAAAATGATAATTTGATATAAAAAAACTATATAATGAACATCTTCCTGTTGCCCACTTACCAATAACAGCAGCAGTTTCGGAAACTGTGGTATTTTCTATTCTTTTCTTTTCTTTCCCTAAACCAGGGAGAGCAGGGAGTGCGAATAACATGGCTTTGCTTCGAAGCTCTGTGAATGTTATTCAATCACCAGCTCTATTCTCCAAGCACAGACTCTTAGTATATCCAAATGAAATCTCTTCTGGCAACTTGGTTTTGTTGAGTTCTACTTCAGTTACTTTCAGGAGAAACAAATCAGAGAGGATTGAAGTGAGAGCTTTAGCTTCTTCTTGCCCTGCAGAAAGTAAGAAGGAGGTTTTCTCTACGTCAAAGAAGCTGAAGATTTTGATTGCTGGTGGAGGAATTGGTGGGTTAGTGTTTGCTCTTGCCGCGAAAAGGAAAGGGTTTGAAGTTGTTGTGTTCGAGAGAGATGTCAGTGCTATTCGAGGGGAAGGGCAGTACAGAGGGCCTATTCAGATACAGAGCAATGCTTTGGCGGCGCTCGAGGCGATTGATTTGGATGTTGCTGAAGAGGTTATGGCTGCTGGGTGCATCACTGGTGACCGGATTAATGGTTTGGTCGATGGGGTTTCAGGGGATTGGTATGTTAGATTTCACTCTGCATCAGTGCTTCAGTTTCATATTTAATGGCTATTTATTTCAAGTAAAGTATGAAGCATGTAGTGGTTGAAGCAATATTACATAGCTCTCTTTGTTTTTATGGCCTTAAAGATGTTTTTCTCAAGGTGCTAAATTGGTAGGACATGTTAAGAGTTACTTTTATATGCTCTATATAATACTGGTTTACCCAGTCCCTGTATCTTGCTCATACACTGTTTGTTTTATCCAATTAATTTGTCTGTGGACATAGTTTTTTGGTTCCTTGCTTCTGTGATGCTAAGATCAGCAAGATTGTCAAATGAACATCTTTACTTTGGGTAGAATTGTGTTTGCAACGGCTCGGACTGTAGCACCGAATTGTTTATCAGTAGAATTTGTGAAAGGGAGGAATATTTCATAATGTAACATTAAGTGTGTTCTAACTTTACTATAAGAAAAAAATTACATTTTCTTGCCTAGTTACATTTAAGCTAGATGGTAAGCTAAGTCTCCTTTGTACAGGAATGAGTTATTATGAAGAAGAAAATGTTCATCAGAAATATGTGTTTGCATTCTGAACAGAATGGCTAGGTAATTTATTGGTAGGATCTTAGTTGTATTTTATTAATCTGCTCTTGTATGATACTTCTGATGAATCAAGGTTTGGAGTTTATCTCTTTTCAATAAGACATAGTATTAGAATCTCGTAACTGGTTAGAGATTGTACAAGTGCAATTAAGACAGATAACGGTAGTCTTATTAGCATAGACTTAAAGATTCTGTATGTCTTTTCAGTTGAACTGAAATACTGTTATACTAAGACGAAATAGAACAATGTTTCAATAGTTGCCTAAACATTGTGCTGAGCAGCAGAAAGCATAATAATGAAAGACTGTGGAAAGAAGAATTGGAATGCTGAAGCTTAGCTTGTTTGAGCATAAACAATCCTGAAATCCTGAAACTTTCTGTCTATTACTGACAACTGATGAACTTTAATGATTGTCTTTTAAGGTTGGAAGAAAACAAGATAGGCAATACGCAGTTACCTATTCTGATGTTGATAATCACTCCAACAGCCAACTCCTTAAAACATGAGTACTGCCTCAATCAGTTGGAAATAGAAAATGTTTATAATGTATCTCTAAAACAGTTTATTTGTTCTTGAGTTCTTGGTGTAGTCAGATAACCTAGAAACTCAAGTCCTCTTAGTTTCTTTTTGCACCATAATAATATAATAAGAAGAACTTAGAAGTCCATCTTTATGTAATTATTCAAATTTATGTTCTTGCATTGCAGTTGCGGAGGGTACCACTCTTCACAAAAGACTACCACATTTTGTCTGTTGTATGTTGATGGCTATTTAGATTTGAGTTGCAAAAACTGATTCATTGTTATAGTGGAAAGAAATTCTAGGCAAAGGAACTTTGAGAATTTTTTCATCTTCTTAGTTATAAGCAATTTTTTATTGGTATTAGGTATGTCAAGTTCGATACCTTCACTCCTGCAGTTGAACGTGGTCTTCCAGTCACAAGAGTTATCAACCGTATGACACTGCAACAAATCCTTGCTCATGCAGTTGGTGATGATGTCATTATGAACGACAGTAATGTAGTTGATTTTATTGATGATGGATCTAAGGTGAGCTTACCTTGTTTAATATTGAGATTACCTTACAAGATTCCTACTCAGCTATTAAATGTGATAGAAAGTTCAACTTTTGTGATTCTTATTGCTAACTTGCTTCATCCGTATTCTACGAATTTTTTTTTTTTCCTATAAATTTTTTTTATGCTTTTTGTAAGTTGATGTGTGTGTTCAGGTTACTGTGATACTTGAAAATGGGGAGAAGTATGAGGGTGATCTTCTTGTTGGTGCCGACGGAATATGGTCCAAAGTAAGGACACTTCGAGATGACAAAGCATATTTTAAATTCTAGAATCAGGTTCCTAACAAGAACAACTAACAAAATAATGATGTTCAGGTGAGAAAGAGCTTGTTCGGATACTCAGAGGCTTCTTATTCAGGTTACACGTGCTACTCAGGAATTGCTGATTTTGTGCCTCCAGATATTGATACGATCGGGTAGTTGTTCTATTTTTCCATATTCAAGAAAGTCTTCTTGATCCTAACAATATTGCAACCGTGGTTTGTAGGTACCGAGTGTTTTTGGGCCACAAACAATATTTTGTATCCTCTGATGTTGGTGCTGGAAAAATGCAGTGGTATGCATTCCACAAAGAGCCACCTGGCGGAACTGATACACCAAACGGTAGATATTCTTTGAAGTTCTAACAGCATAGCTTCTTCTTTTCTTTCTTTCTTTCCTTTTTTTTCTTTAATAATTTATGCTGCCCTTTCACATTTTGGTATTGTTTCATTTCTGGTATGGTAGCTATTCTTTGAAGTTTCAGCTATCATTTCATTTATGTAGCTTTGCATTTTTTCACACCTTCATGAAATTGCAATTCTCTTATGATTTACATTTTGGAACAGTTTCTTTCTGGCATGTTAGCTATTCTTTGAAGTTTCAGCTATCATTTCTTTTATGTAGCTTTGCATTTTTGCACGCCTTAGTGAAGTTGCCATTTCTCGTAGTTTGTAGTTAATTAAACAAAATAAAATAAAATATGTAGTTTCAAGACTTAATTCAAAATAAATTTTACTCAATGCCGATGGTACCAGCTGATACATATGTTAGCTGAAGCAGAGGTAAGATTACAGTCTACAGAGGCCACATCTGGAATAGGGACAAATATGCAAGTCAAATAGTTATGAACAAAGATCATTAACAAGAAGATAGTTGAACAAAGACCATTAGCAAGAAGATAGTTGCTATGTTCTTAGATATGACAGAAATTTAGTTATATAAAAATGAAGTTTGAGGCATTTGGATATGAAACTTTTGATGTAACTTATTACAAGTTCGGTTTAACTGTGTTTTAAGTAAGCTTTTGTTTGTTAAAAGCAAAGGCCATACATATAGAAGAAGACTCAGATTCCACTCACAGCATCATGATTCATGACACATTTCTTGAAAAATATCTCAAGTAAAGAAGAAAATAAAGAAATAAATTCCATATATATGACTATTTGCAATACGTAAGGTGCTGAGATGTTTTATTTTTTTAATCTTTTAAAGGTTGTAGTTGTTAGAACTTATTATCTAACTCTCTTAAGAGGGAAAGCACATAGATGCAATGATACTTGGGAAATGTTATTCTTTTCATATAAGCTTAAATTGGATATCTTATTTGGTTATTAATAGGTTTTTTATGTTAAGATTGATTTACTGATGGAGAGAGAGGCAATCATCATTCCAACTATTTGTATAGTTAAATGGAGGATATGTCAAGCACGGAGTTGATTGTTTTGAATGAATGTAAACATGCACCTTTAGAGTCTAATGTGGTGAACCTTCAAAAGTCTAATTCTACCATTGGGGCTAATTGTTTGACCTTGTGTTTGATTGCTTGGTCAAGTAAACAATTTCTTGGCTAATATTTGGTTGATCGCTTGCCCTAGCAATTCCTGAATGCCACTTTTATTCCAAACGTTTGACAAAATTACAGGACTGCCTTTGATCTTTGCCATTGTGTCACCTAAATTATAGACATCTGCCACTTAAGGTTAGGCAACGCTAGGAATGCAACAGATGGGATGAAATAGTAAGTGTTGACTAGGACAACACTTTAGTACGCAACATAGCCTAGTTCTTAGTTTTATTAAATGTTTTCTTCTAAGGTTAATTGTATATGTAAAATATGTTAGGGATAATACAATTTAATAAAAGTCATATTGACCGTAGAATCTGAGCAGGTCTCTTTTGTCATACAGGTTTTGTGTATAGTGTTTAGCTAAAGAAACCGACAATCTAAGTTGTAAAGTATAAGTCCATACTTCAAAAATCATATTTTCAACATTAAATAAAAGTACCACATTTAATATGAAATTTTTAACATTCAAATGACATGGACTTCTTCCCAATCTTTCGGATAAAATTGTAGATAAGAGTCACTTTGTCTCGTTTATAGTATGCATGGTGGTATCAATCATGGGAATAGCATCAATGCATAATATACAACATAATTTTTATACTCCGTAAAATTGGTACAAACTCATTGATTAGTATCATTAAATTTAAAATTAAATGAAGAGATAACTTTATAATTTTGTGCTTGCTTTAACCCATTGAAAGATTCTTTTAGGAGATTATTGAGCATTGATGCAAGTGCCTAGTGAATAACCAAAGTTCAAAATTCAAGGTGTATATAAATTTTGAGTTGGAACAAACCTGACCAGAATACGAAGAAAGTATAGAACAACAAAGTAATGAAGTAGGGAAATAAACGGAAGCTTTTGCTCTTAAAAGAACAATTTAGAAGAAATCATTTATTAAGGGAGTCATAAGTTCCAGTATGGACTAACAACACGTACTCACATTGTCCTGTAGTTTAGGAGCATGGAGAGATATGAGAAGAAATGAAAGACCAAGTCATTGATGGTTAAATAACAGCTACGTAATTATTTAAATAAAATTTAATTTTGTTTAAACGTCAATTCTCATTACAGTATCCACACACAAACTACTTCAGTCCTTTGGTAATACTTCTTCCCCCTCTAAATTTGGTCTCTCCCTTCCCTTTGCTTATCATCAGTACTAGTTATCTTTTAAATATATGTAATAATTTTGTTTCTTCTTCTCTAGATCCAGAATTTGAAACTAAAACCCTAACACATTAGATGAGTGTTTGATTCTATTACATGTTAGCTTCAAATTTTAAAGTTCCAAATTTTTTTTTTTATATTCTTTTCTTTTCTTTATTTTTTTCAACCTTTTCCTTGCCTTTTATTTTCTTTTTCTATTTTGTAGTTCTCTATATTTATTTATTTAATTCTTTTGACATTTGTTTTATCAAATCCTTCTTTATTTTCTTCTTCTTTGTGATATGCCTCTTTTCCGTGTTTTCGATTTTCTTCCTTTACTTTTTCTACTTTTTCCTTGCTTCTGTTTTTTTGAATGTTTTCTCCTTTTCTAGTTTTCTTCTTGTTCTATTTGTTTATTTTATTTTACTTATAAGATTGACTATTTCTCTCTATTTCTTAACTTCATTTTTACTTTTCTTTACTATTTGTCACTTCAACTTCCTTAAATTGATTTTTTCGTACAATTGTCCAACTTCAATAGTTGTATAGGGACAATATGACTTTCTGATTCCTCTAGCCTACAAGAGCTAAATAATTACTGATTGCCTTAATGACTCTACCTAATACATAAGTTACAACATTACACATACTAAATTCACTAAAGAGTTGCATAATACAAAAAGTCAAGTGTCACAAGTGATTGAACGAAATCATTAACCTTTTTGGAATTCAGTGTGAGTTGGATTAGTCCTGTATTATAGAGATAAGATAAGAAGAGAGCTAATACTAGAGAGATCCGTTATCAATAAACACCTTGACAAGTAGTATAAGAGTTGGCAGTCATGTGGGATTCTAGCGACTGGTGTAGGCTTTTATGGCTGTGTGGTTAGTTAGTTAAAAGTGAGTAGCCTCCTATGGGTTGTAGCATGGTGAGTGCTTTTAGAGTAGGGTGACTCTTAGTGGTAACTAGGCTTTATTGTGGTTCTCGATTGCACGAGACGATCCTCGAGTTAGGGGAGCTATGTGGGTGTGGATGACTCTTCCTGAGGGGGAGAATTGTTTGGAATCAAGAGTTGAGTTAGATTAGGCCCATATTGGGAGAGATAAGATGGGAAGAGAATTAACATACTATAGATATTCATTAGCCATTGGCTTATGCTTTTGTTTGGAGTCAAGGGTTGAGTTGGATCAGTCACACATTAGGAGAGATAAGATGGAAAGAGGAATGATATACTAAAGATATACATAACTCATTGACTTAAGATATTGAATTGGATCGGAATGTTTAGTATATAGGTCGGGCCTTGAATGTAACCGTTTCTGTCTATTGTGCTCTCCTTGTGTTGAATTTCCCCAACAAGAATCAAATATAATAATGACATGTTTATTTAGCTAAACCCTTAGTACTCTCTGTGAATCAAGTTTTTTCTGTCCATAATTTCTTGCATAGATCTGAATCATTTCAACAGTTGAAACCTTAATGTCTTTTTGTAAAGGATCTTTAATTTAGAGATATTTGATGTCAATTTAACACGTGCTTCTTGACAAAATGAAAATGAGTAACAATGATCTTGGTTCCTTCAAGATTTACTCTCCTAGGAAGATTTTGATGTCACAGAGTAGGCAATTAATGAATGATGAAAAAGCATGGCAAGCCTGACTGGTATTTAATGATAGAAAATTGATTGAAAATTTTATCATAATTGATGTCTTCTCATAGAGTGAATCCCATTGTAACAAGTCTAGCTTTGCAATATTGCCTTTGGAATCATCTTAGTTTTCAGAACCCACTTACAAAGTAATGAGTTTGGACCATTTAGGCAATTCAACAAGTTCCCAAACTTGATTTCATTGTCATTCATAACATCTAGTCATAATTTATAGCAATCAGTCTTTATAGCATCCTCAAATGCGGCTGAATCATTTTTAGCCCAAACATTAAAATCATACCTTTGTACAGGATAAGGTCATCAGATGTAGTCCTCTGAGACTTTCTTATTGTCTCACTTATATTGGTTTTGCCATCAAGAGTTTGTTACACTAATGAATGAAAATCATCCTCTAATTGAAGGAGTAGGCCAAGCGAAGGTAGAGATGAATGCATCCTTTAATTAGGAAATAAGGAACATTAGATGACTGTGATTCTCGAAACAGAAGTCCAAGCACTAGGCCATCTGTCTAATACATCTAATAATTGGAGACGAACCATAGAAGCAATAGTGGAGCTTGTGATGGTGATGGTTGGCGACAAAGGTCTAGCAATGGGGTTGTATGTTGAAAATTATAATCAGCCTCCTTCAAATGCTTTGCGGCCGTTATGATCACCTAATTACTTCATACAAGTCTGTGCTTGAACCAAATGTAATTTTAGATCTCAAAGAATCATAGCACATTCCTATAGTTGGGAACTCATCGAATCAGCATACACTGGCCATAAGGCCTTTGGCCTTAAGTGAGTGACTTTATTTGCAGAATGTACAACAGTATTGTTGTAAGAATAGCCTACCTAGTCTAGCCATTTTAACTATTGTCGAGTATGTTTGTACACAAACAACGAAGATAAACTTCGACGCACTTATTAACTACCACGGCCTGGCTACACTGTACTCTAACTGTAGAGTAGTGCTACGGAGGTGATGTAATTAAGGCACTATTGAAGACATGATCTTGGTCAAATTTGATCTCCTATGAAGGCGAATTATGATTAAGAGTGGTGTTGGCAAATCAAGCATAACTTGAATCTTAGAAAATCACCAGGAACATGTCTGCTAAGACAATAAAGTATTCCAAAAGACTTCCACATTGGCATTTGGAATGAGTAGACTGCAATTGTTCCTGCCCAAAAGTGGTAGTCAATAGTTTTGAATGCATAAAGTGGTCCTACCATAAAGACTGCACACTAAGATATCATCAAAGAAAACCAAAATAAATTTGCGAAGGTAGGGGTGGAATCCTCACTATAACAGCTTGAAAGGTTGCCAAAGTACTGGTCAAACCAAACAATAGGAACACAAGTTTGTAGTGGCATTGTAGGTGCGAAAATGCTATACAATATACATCTTAGTCTCGATTGTGGATTGATGATAACCCAATTTGAGATGAAGTTTGGAGAAAAAGCATGCTTTATGAAGTTCATCCATTATTTCATCACTCGTCAAAGATTGGAAACTGTGCTTGATAATCCTCTTTGTTGATAGAAGGATCAGTGAAGCCTGCTTTTTCTTGATAATCCTCTTTGTTGATAGAAAGGGGGATAATGCCTTGATCAAGCATTCCATGCACCTTATGTTCACTGTCTACCTTTTGGATGTGAGTGTATCTATATGCCCTTTTGGTGGATGGACTAGCACCCAGAAGAAGAAAAATGAAGTGTTCTAGAGGGGAAAGGGAGACCATCAATGCGGAGGATGAAAGACCACTGAATATAACTAGCTGAGGAGTGCTTATGTATAAGCTTGGTTCTTGATGAGCCTAAAAGTGTCCATAGCAATAATATGAGTAGAATATAGTGCAACCATATTCGTAATGCTCGTAAGGCGAGAAACGCTGCCTTCATGTATTCTTTGGGGCATGAATTCTTGACTAGCTAGGAGAAGTGCATATCTGAATTGCTTCCAATTACAAATTACATCACCAAGGCATTCTAACTGATATATACCAAGCTCAAAATTTTCATCCACCTAGAGGAAATGAGTAGATGTTTACTAGCAACTCAGCCCCTTTAATTGAAAGTGGAAGTTTATGATAAATCGCCTTAATAGACTCTAAACCTCTCGTAGACATCTCCAAATATAAAGATTTTCTAAACTTGGTTTCTTTCCTCCTTATTGGAAAAATGATTTTGAATTGTACATAGCAGTCTTAAGAGCTTTAGGGAACAAATACTAAAGGCAATAAGGAATAAGTAACATACTCCTAACCATATCCAAATGGGTGCAGTTATGCATGACATAGTCGGCCATAATATGTTCAAAAGATTTAGCAAGGGGTTCAATATTACCATTAGATTCATCGTATCTATATCGAATTCATCGCAATGGTCAGACAATATGTTAATTGCTTTTCAACTTCCACCAAGAAAGTAGTAAAGCCTTTTAAGGCTTCAGGCTTTTCATGCAATAGAAAGATATATACGTATAGTGATACATCATCAATAAGTATGATGAAGTAATTATATCTAGTCAGACATTACAGAAGAGGTCCATAAATATTAGTTAAATAATAAAGTTCAGAATTCTTATTAAAAGTTTTCCTGTGTTCCTAACAACTTCACCTCTTATGTAATCAATACAAATACCAAAATAAAACTTAAGCATAGGAAGAACTTCATTCTTAACTACTCTAGCCATGCTTTACTTGTAGATTTGTCCTAGCATACAATGCTATGGTATAGATGAATTTTCATTTAACAGACTACTTTTAGTACCGAAACTCACATTCAATACAAGCAAAGCTTGAGAAAAGCATTATCCAATCCCAATTTAGATAAACCATCGGATAAACATTCATGTCCAACCACATTAGAATCCCTGCAAGGCATAGTGCAGAGTTTCAAGAATAGAAAGAACAACTCGTCAAATCTTACATACCTAATTAAGTTCTTAGACATAGATGTAACAAAAATAATATGAAGAAGATCAAGGTAAAAGCTGGTGTCCAAAATAAGTCTATACAAGTGTCGATCACCTTGACTTTAGACTTCATCATTAACAAAAGATACGGTGCTTTTGTGACTTCTCTATTGCCAAGTTGCTAGGAAGCTCTTAGTGGAATTTATGACAAAAATGAAGTAGTAGAATGCACAGGCTTCATTTGTATTATGTAATAGTAACATTTTAAAGTAAATTTGTACTAAAGAAAGTTGTTTTGAACCGAGCAAGTAAGGGTTATTCATTAAGAAATGTATTAATTGGGACTATTTGGGATATGAATAGTCAAAGTCTTTTTAGCTGTTTGACCTTTATTATGCCTTATTAGACTGCATAGCACGCACTATTATGATACTGAAGTCTTCTTTGAAGTCTTATAGGGCATGTTTAAAATTATTAGCGAACATCTTAAATCTTTTGATAGTAGATGACTTTTTCAACAACACATCTTGAACATCTCCTCTCCATCTTTCTCACATAAGCATCTTGACATGAAGAAAATTATTTAGAACTGTGAACTTGGGTGCATAAAGATAATTATAGGTTAGATTACATTCTTTTCCTAGTATTAGATAATTGTGCCCGTAGTAGTCCACCAACTATAATTTTTTGTTTCTAAACAAGCAAGGATAGTAACATGTCCCACTTTTCAAACCAAGCTTTGCATTTCAAGCAATCATCCTTCAACTGCTCACTTTTCTTGCGAAAGTGACTAATGATAGCTGCCTTCTCTTTAAAGTGGTGGAATCTTCTTCTTTTCTTCCTAGACTCGCTCTTCATGCCCATTTAGAGTGAGATACAAGCAAACCAACTTCCTTCAATCTATCCTCTCTATGCACACATTGTAATGTTAGTTCATTAAGGTTTCAAACTTCCCTTTGAGAGTTATATGTAACCTTGAATTGACCAAAACTTGCAGGAACATAATTGAGAATAAACTAGATAAAGAAAGCATTGTTCATAAACATATACATAGCATTTGGTTTTAGCAAAGTCTCGAATTTCCTTAATGTACTTGCACGCACCACCAACACTGTGATACCTTATGCTGGTTCATTTAGAAACCAACATGCTAATAGTCTTGTCCGAGTCCATATGCCATTGTTAATAGCCTTGAATACTCCCCGGTAAATTTCATATTTTGGGATAGAACCTCGAATGCTCCTCTCAATTATACTCTTAATAATCACGGATGAAAATTAAATATAACATTCCCATTTTTCATTCAAATTCTTTTGATATGTTGAACATCCATTACTCGTTGCATGATGTATAATGGTGCTTAAAGCTTGTTCAAATTTAAGAAATTTAGAACAATTAGTTGTAGACATAGTTTTGTTCATGTCACATGATTGGGTTAACTACTTGGTCATTATGATTTTTGTTTTGGGGTTGATGTGGTTTTATTTGACATGATTAAATCATTGTGAACTAAGATTTTTCTTGATTAAAGTAGCTTGAAAGAGACTAATAAATGGTGGTTAATCATAGTAGAATGGTGATTCATATGTGCTTATTAGGCTTAGCGGTTGGCCTGGTCCTTTTTGGCTTGCGGAATGGTCCATTTGCTTAGCCGCTGGTGCAACCGTACATGAAAAACTAGAAACAATAAGGAAAAAGTTTGTGTTTAATCATAGTAGAACAGTCCAGGACCTTCTAAAAGAGGTGTTTGATTAATTTAATAAGTTCTTAACCAATTTTCAAGGATAGAGAATCGTAAATAACCTAAATAATTGACTAAGTTTATTCTTTTTTCTTTCCCTTGATTTTTCTTTTTTGGAAAAGAAGATTTAAATGTTTTGTTATGTTAGTTATTTTATTTCTTTTTATTGTGCTTTTTAAATTAAAATTCAATGCATAATTTTTGAACTTTTTTCTCCTTTTATTTGGTTCTCTAAAACTATTAAGAAAGCATAGAAAATCGTTGGTTTTCTTTTTATCATTGGTTTTCTTTTTCTTTTCTTGATTTTATGCTTTGGAATAAAGAAGAGTTCTATTTTGTTATACCCTTCTCAAGTTTTTTGAAAATTCCTAATTAATGTAATACAATCACATGGAAACAATTTGGTTTTATGTTGCTCATGGATTAGTCGATTCGAAAATTAGATTTGTTATATAGAGGATATCTTTTGCTTTAATTCCTTATATGATTGTCAGAAGATATTTTTATTATTTACAAAGAACAATAATAACTATGGTAACCATCTAAATGTGTTCAACTATATGGATTCTATTTCGTTATTATGCTCTAGTTTAAGCCAATATCTTGAGTTAGACTATACATAAATATTCATGGTAGCTGACCACAACTTCTCAAACCTCTTCTCTCCTTTTATCAGTCAATTCACATAAACATGCACATCCAAAGAATTCGCTATAAGAATTTCTCGTGAACCTATTTGAAATAGCTTAAGTAGTTCCTTGTGGGATGATTGGTTTGTTATTCTTACAATTTAAGCTAGCTTGATCGGTTGCCATCTTCTAGTTAGGAAAAAGCTAAGAATTTTGAGTCAATTATACGTATCTTATACTTAGTATGACTCGAATGAGTTATCACTATACAAATATTTTGAGAATATTGTTGAGACATAAACCATTAGCTTGATTGATTGCTATCTTCTAGACGGACATAGTGAGGTCTTGTACCTTCACTTTGCATACATGATTAAAGAACCTAATCTCTGGACCCGCTTTAATGGGTTTTTTTTAGTCATGCTATAACAACTTAGGTGCCGGACCAAAACTAGGAATATCCTCCCCGCGGTCGCAAATTGTAATAATTACTCTCTTCAATCAAATTAGTCCATTCAATTTTTGCATATGCGTAAGATGATGGGATGAAGCAACAAAAGTCTAAGCCATTTCAAAAATACATGCTCACAAGTAATATCATAACTTGGAGACTAAACAAATTCCTTGCACTTGTATTGCAAACACAATGTACCTTTAGGCAAAGGCTATAAGATTCTAAACTAGTGTTGAACATAACATGTGACCTTATAGTATAATTAAATTACAAAATTAAATAAACAATTTATACACAACTATTATTATAGTTGATTAGTTTACTTTAATTACTTTCACACAAAATGGCACAAACCCATTCGATACTACTTTAAGGGTGGAATATTTTAAGTAAAAGTGCTGTCTTGAGACTAAAAAACTACCATACGACCTCCTTTATGATGATGGTCGTACGAGCCAAGCAATTTACATAGTTCCATATCACACGTGCAAAGCACATCCAATGGGGTTAGACATATTCATGTGGAAATTGATATAGTGAGTGAAATTGCCAAACTATGATGGTGTTTACCTAAATCACAAGATCTTGATAAGCAAATAGCTAATACTATGAGGAACACACATGTAAAAGATCACCAGAAATTGGACGTTAATCAATGAACTTTAAATTCATTAAAACTTCCAAATACATGCAATTTTGAAATCCTATAATTTCTTTCCCTGATATCGAAATGCCTTTTTTCGACAATGAAACTTGACAAAGGATCTTTAAATTGATGGTTATAATTTTCTAAACCAATTTGGAGTATCTAACAAATAAGATGTGTAAATAATAAATTTTCATCAATTTGTTATGTTGCTCGGTGTAGTTTTGACTGGGGTCGACTAAAATGTTGCCGGCGGTAGGTATTAGGTTAACCTGACTTGGGCTGTCACCTTCAGAGTTAACTATACTCCACCTTTCCACCGTCCCTAGTGGTTCGAAGATTCATTATGATTAAATTTTGAAGTTTTATCAAGATTAAGTAACTTATGTTTATTAGAAGTAATCTTAGATTAAAATAAATACTAGATGATGAGCATATCGGTAGGTAGGTTTTGAAAATAATAGCTAATTAGCTGAATTCATATATGGAGTGATCCAAACACATTCTGCAAATACTTTGGGATTTTGAAATCCGAAATTTACGGTAGCCAAATGATGTGTGTGGGTAGAATTACCTAAAAATATCTTTAAAATTCTATCACAATTTATCCTACAAGTGTGCAGTTGTGGCTTACCATATAGCAGTATATAGGTTTGTTCCACGAAAACTATCGTCAATTTTAATTAACCTAATCTCATAAGATTTATTATTGTGTAACATATAATTTGATTAAATATAACGATATATGAATCAAAACGTAATAAACAATTTTTTGGGTTTAAAAGCAGATGTAATTGTGACTTGTATTTTAGAATGCACTACTTGTTTCTTTTATTTGGATCTTTAAATACATATGATGACACTTGTTGATGATTATCTCGCACCTAATACTTTGATCTAGTCCTTAGGTTAGATTTCTAATTATGTGTTTAATTTTGGTTCTCTCAAATCACCTATCTCTAATTCATTTTAATTTTGGTCCAGTATAGTATAAACTAAAGATGCATTAATACCTGTCAAAAAAAACTCATGTAATTGCATTTATTTTAGTTCAGAAAATACTAATTACAAATATTAGTCGCAGGGTTTAAAATTATACTCCACTTGGTCTTCATTAACACAATTAATTATTATTTAGACATTAAATCTAATATGATCAGGCATATAAATTCAATATCTAAACTATTGTTCATAGAAGGCTTAATGATTCACGTAAATTGAACAATTCATTCATCATTAGAGTTTCGTCAGTACTCTATTGTAGAGGAATTAACTATTCATACTCAGATTACACAAAGAAGTTGTTTTCTAAAATAGCATAAGAAAAGAGATGGAGAAACAATATGGATAAATTAACTGCCGCCGCCTTTACTGCTTGCCTCTTTTCTGTAAACCTCTGCTGCGACGAGCTTTGTGATTGTTTGCAGCACCTCCTTTTTCTCTTCAACTCTAGTTGCTTATGTTGGTCAAACCACTTGAAAGAGTTCTACTTGTAATGGACTCAAAAAGTTTGGATATTCCTAATGGGTTAAACTAGGTCCATGCAGCCCACATCTAACTGAACCTTCAAAATTTGTTCTTTTCTACTCAATTCTCCTTGATTTTCTTCTTTTTATAAACATTCATTCGAAACAATAAATAGTTTAGCTTGGAAAGATGAAAAGTTAACATCTGAACAATAGAAAGAATGCTAACAATGCATACAATTATGAGCTCATCACCAAACTAAGAACTTCTTAAGGTGAATCTATAAATGCCTCCTAAAAGTACATTACACTAAAAGTACAACTATCCAAACATTTCCACAAGGACTTGCTATTGCTGTATCTTATGTAATTCAAAGAATTTATATATTCCACGGGGACCGAAGAGGAATCTAAGAAAAAGTGTGGAGGAGCTTGAAGATTGATGCTAAATATGCTTGGTACTGTTAAAGGAACCCTTCAATCTAAAGCTCCAGCTGGCAGATGAGTTAACAGTGTTATGTTTGACATTCAATAAAAGCAAAATTAGAAAGAAACAAAATATAATTGGTGATTACAAGGCATAACAAAGCCGATTGTCTAATTATCCATTAAATGCTTTGCTATAGAGTTTTGACTTGCGATTTCGATCTACTCATTGGTCATCTATGCCTTGTTACTATGATGTGAAGCTGTAAACATATATTTTGTTCTGATGCTGGTGCTAGTATAGATCGCAAATTGCAATAACATGTCGATCATGTAATTTTATAGTTGAAGTATATCATTGGTAAAGTGATTAACCTGCGCATGACTACACTTCTAGCTCCTTACATCTGACTGCTAGTAAGAAGTGAGTACCTCAAATAACTTAACCCTGTGACTTATCCTTCTTTACAACAATTGAAGTAAAGAGTTGGAGAGGAAGAGTGTGGATATACGGAATGATACTGTTAAAGCATGTCTAAACCCCTTTAATGCTTAGATCTCACAAGCTTCAACTCAAAGATTAAAAGGGAGACTTGAATGCTTGAATGTAGGTTGTTGAGAGTCCTTGAACGAAATGGAGATGAATTTTAAATATTAAATCAGCTGCTTGTTGAAGCTCCAAGGTCTTTAAATTGTTTAAAATTGAAATTTCAATGTTGACTAGCAATTTGAGAAGAAATGAATCAAAACCCTACAAATTTCCAAAATTTAGAGCTTTTTGCGCTAACAATGTATGCTTGCAGTAGTTAAATAGAGCTTTTTGTGCGAACAATCTTTTTGAAATTGTAGCTTATACAATAGGTATCATTGACCTTACCATTTGTTCAAAAATTTGAATTTTAGTTGCTTCCACTTCAAATCACTTCCATAACTTGTTTCTTTGGCAGCTAAATACTTGAAGTAGACATGTCATACTTTGTTAAGGGTTCTCTCACAGGCTCCATATTTAAGAATCTTTCTGTGCAATAAGAAGATTAGCTTCCAATGCTCCTAAAGTTGTTGCTATCATCAAAATCAACTCGTGGTTCCAAATGTTGCATCATTGAATTTGCTGTTGTAGTTTGAGGTCAATGCTGTATGTTTTACAAAAGCACTAACATTTTGGTTCCATCTTTTTAATGCCCATGTGGGCTTTACTCTCAGGTAAGAAGGAACGGCTACTGAAAATATTCACTGGTTGGTGTGACAATGTAATTGACTTGTTGGTAACGACGGATGAGAATGCAATTATTCGTCGAGATATATATGATCGTGTACCTATTATCAACTGGGGAAAAGGGCGTGTAACCTTGTTAGGGGATTCTGTCCATGCTATGCAGCCCAACATGGGTCAAGGAGGCTGCATGGCTATAGAGGTATATTCCTATTTCATTCTATTTAGAAAAGGCTAGGAAGGGTTTTCTAGAATATTGAGACCCATACATGACCTTTTGTTGCATCCATTATGTTAATTTATTGCATATATTTCTTACCTAAGCTAAGCATTGTGTTTTCTTGCAGGATGGTTACCAACTTGCTTTAGAACTTGAGAAGGCTTGGCTACAAAGTGCTGAATTTGGATCTCCTATAGATATTTCATCTGCTCTTAGACGGTAAACATTAATTTTGGTCATGATAGCATATTTATAATGGCAAGATCTAGCATCTTGCCACTTGAATTTAGACACTCATATCCTTGTTCGATTAAAGCCTGAAGCTGGTTATTGAACACATGAAATGATATCAGGTTTTTCTTCTGTTTCAGTTATGAGAAAGAAAGAAGAGTCCGTGTTGCTATTATCTATTCAATGGCAAGAGCAGCTGCAGTTATGGCTTCTACCTACAAACCATATCTTGGTGTTGGTCTAGGACCTCTATCGGTATGATACAAGAAGCATAACATTTCTCCTGTGGCAGTCTTCTCTTATATCACACTTCTGGGTAATATATTACTGTTGCAACAGTTTTTGGCAAAATTGCGGATACCTCATCCTGGAAGAGTAGGTGGGAGATTTTTCATGAAGTATTCGATGCCCTTAATGCTGAATTGGGTCCTAGGTGGGAATAGGTATGATCCTTCAAACCCTCTTTCGGTTATTTCCTTCACGAAACATTCACATGTTTGAACTGAGTACAGTGTTATGATATTATTAAAATTTTCCTCTCTTGTGTGTTGATGAAGAAAATTATTGATCGAAGTGGCCTGTAATTGTTTCACAAAATAAAAATATGTAGCTGGCTTGGATATAGTTTGTATAACACTTCTGCGAAGTATTAGGAATAGACAAAGTGGCCTGTAAGTATTGCATTAACCAATCATTGGACTTCATGTTGTCAGTTCTTCAACCAATTATGTGCAAAACACTTAGGAACTTGGTGTTGTTGATTTGCAGCTCCAAGCTGGAAGGAAGGCCACCTAGCTGTCGTCTTTCCGATAAGGTATGTTGATTGAAGATATCCGTACAAGTTGAAGTGCATTGCTGATTCAAATTAAGGAAGTTATTGTGGTCCTTGCCTTGACTTTTGCTGATTGATGAAGGCAAACGACCAATTGCAAAAATGGTTTGAAGATGATGATGCACTTGAACAAGCTCTAGCTGGGGAGTATGTGTTTTGCTCAAATCAAACTGTGAAACATTTTCTACGATATTTGAATTATGGGAAATCTTATCGAGAAAATGAACATTTGCCATACAGATGGTATCTGTTCCCAACTCAAAACAATGACAGAGTACTGCAGCCAATACATTTGTCTAAAGATGACCAGAGGCCCTTTATCATCGGGTAGCTCTCTGTTCTTGGGTAATTGTTATCTTTCTTTGACAGCTGTTCCTTGTCTAACAGATTGAAACACACTTTATCCTCTGCAGCAATCGTTCAAATGGAACATCAATAACTCTTTCGTTACCTCAGGTAATCAGTGTGCAGAAGTATAATATGAAACAACGATCATATCTCTACAAATGTGAAATTTCATTACGTCTCTATTAAAAAGTTTATTTGTGGTGCTTGTACAACAAAGAAGTTTACTATGAACTTCCAAACTTTCATCATATGTTCATCTTGTCACTTTTTGCAAATCCATCTGGGAGAGGCTTTACAGTTACATAAGATGCATCTTTTCTAGCAGTTGTGAATGATATCTAGGTAGCTTATCCAGTTAAATGTCTTTTTATCAGAAACAATTCAGGAATTACCTAATAATGTTTCTTATTAATTTTTGAATAATCAAGTTTTATGCTGGAATAGTATTGCTTTCAGATGACTACTATGGTGAACGCTGACATATGATATAAAGGTTTGTCAAATTGAGGACTTTGAATGTAAGGGGAACCTAAGACAGAACATGACCACAAGCAAGACTAGTGTTTCTATTGTTTGAGTTATATTTAGCTCTATATTTGATAATTTGAGATATATTTACTATTTGAAATAAGTAAATCACATTTAGTCTTTCTAAGGCTAGATTGTTTTATGATGTAATTTTGTAAACTTCCCTGAAATCCTTACGTAGCAGAGGTTGAGGTGAGCTGCTTAAACCTGTAAACATATTTTGTTACAAGCTTATGACTTACACTTGTGGTTCCCAGATTGATGAAGTTCATGCTCGTATTAGTTGCAAGAAAAATGCTTTCTATTTAACAGATATGGGCAGCCGATATGGTACCTGGTTAACTGAGTAAGTTACAAATAATTTGGCCTCAATTTATTGCAACCTAAAGACAACTAATGACAGTATGAACAATGGTAGCGGTATTTTGTAAATGTTGAATTTGTTTTTACTTTTCTTTCCTAATGCAGCAATGAGGGGAGACGGTACAAAGTGCCTCCAAATTTTCCTGTTCGTTTTCACCCGTCTTATATAATTGAATTCGGTAAAGACAGAAAGGTACTTCTCCTTGATTTACAATTCTATCGAGTAGCTTTACCACATATCTTCTTTGATAAAATGGAATACGCCACTGAATGTAAAACATAATGTTTAAGTTGGGTTTCTCGACACTCTCGCCAATTTGCAGTATGATTGATTTAGGAGTAAAAAAAGTTGAAAAATTAATTCCCTCTACTCAATCAGTAGGCTGATCTGTGGATGTAGCTGCGACAAAAAGTAATTAAGGATAATGAACAAAACAGAAGATAGCGATTTTAATGTGGAAAATCCTAATTACGGAGAATTGATGGACAAAGACAGAGAATCCACTGTACGAAAGAAAGTACAATGATCGATAACTTCTTTGAAATGATGTTGAATCAACACACTTTCCAGCACTCTCAAAAATCACTCACACAATCTAGAGAATTAGAGGGAAGAAGACAAGAATTGATGTAGCTGCACACACTCGACAAATCTAAACTCTTTTATATAGCTTTAATAGTCTCTATGGAGACCCTATTAAGAGTTCCAGAAAACTCCACGGATTCCTATGTTATTGACTGATTTAGGATGAACTGGTTCCTGTGAATGGTTGAATAGAATTGAACTTGACTTGAACAATGTGCTGCTTGATTTGAACCATGTTTTGCCATTTCAAGACAAAATCCCACAATAATCAATTTTGAACTTCTCTTTCTAGATACTCGATCAGTTAGGATCGAAATGTCCTATTGTTCTGACCTGGCCTTGATCCCCTTTTTAATCTAACTATCATGACGTAGTGGACTGGTATACACTAAAGAATATTCTTTAAAAGGTTTATTTGTTAAAAAATAAGAATTTTCTTCTGTGAAAAACAACTCACTTGACTTTAAGTGAAGGTCAAAATCCGCTTTATATCAAAGCACTACGACACAAAAGACCAATGGCTACTACCTTTGCGACCACAATTTTTTAACAAAAATTTAGAAACCAAATTTGCTGCCATTTTTCTATTTGGTTGCTACAAGTTCATATATTTGAACTGATAAACTAAGAATATCAGTAGCAAGCAAGCAAGTAATTCTTCTTTTAGTTACAAAGGCTATGACTACCAGATATGCTACCTATGGTAAAGAATATTTGGTAGTCATAGCCTTTGTCACTAAGAACATTTAATAGCTTGCTACCAAAAATTTGGTAGCACTAGATCCAAGTTAACTCAAATTTTATGAATTTGTAACTATGAATTAAGAAAAAGGTGGAAATTTTGGTTGCTAAAATTTCATTCAAAAAATATTGGTCGCGAAGGTGGTAGAAATAGGTGTTTTGTGTTGTAGTAAATTACTTCTTATGAGAAGCACTTTAACATTTGGAAACAACTTTTAAATAACCACACTGTTGTGTTAGATAGGGCCTTAATTTGATTGTAGATGTCTGCTAACAAGGCTTTTCATTGTTTACCTTGATTAATGCGTATTGAAATTAAAGGAGACGTAGATTGTAATAATTCAAAGAAGATGAAAGTCTTGTTAAGCTATGTTCTAATCTATGAATTTATTAGTGTTATTATACAAAAGGAAGCATGATGTAGTATGACCCTCACCATTTTATGTTCACCTAGTGAAGTTTGCAAGTTTTCTTTTTAAGTTCTACATGGTAAGGTATTGCTACCTACACCAGCAGTGAAAATAGAGGAACTGTTATTACAAGCGAAAGTATAGAAATACTAGCTTGTAGTTATTGATGAGTTTGAGACTGTTTTAAGGTACTACTACGTCGCACTTGGTGTAGCCAATCTCATGTGACCTGACAACATTAGCTATCCACTTTATAATATAAATGCATAGGCTAGTATAACTCACAATACTTATCATGCCTACTCTTTACATTACAAAGTAGAAAGAGATTGGCTAAAGCTAGCACTTGGTTAGAGAGCAAGAAATAGAGTGGAATCAAAATGGTTGATTCTCTTGATCTGTTAGTTCATTAAGTAATTAGCATGTAACTTTGTCCTATGCATGGATGTTTAATTTAATTTAATTTTAAATAACTTTTGATATATAAAATTAGAACTAAAACTTATTTCATATTTTGTAAGTTGCTCAATTTTCAATGTTAAAAGTAATCTAGGATATATATATATATAAGGATAGGATGGATGCACTCCCTACGCTCCATACACTTCATACGCACTCCCTATTTATTTTTGGCTAAGGAGACTTTCAAATTTAATCTTCATCGTTAGATATGAAGTGCTATGAGTTGAAAATATATTAATAAAATTTCAGTCCATTCGGACATCGATTCGATTTTCATCCGTCATCTTGATCAATATTACATAAATAGTTAAAATTGACAAAATATGTATTTTTCTATTTTTTATGTCATCTTTATCAAGAGGTTGGATGAAGGTCGAATCTAGGTCCGATTGAACTGAAATTTTGTCAGCATCTTTCGAACTCATAATCATTCAAATTCAATGGTAAAGATTAAATTTGATCGTCTCTTTAACCAAAAATAGCTAGGAAGTAGGTATAGAGTGTAGAAAGTACATATATCATATATATACTAATAAATATATATATATATATATATATATATACATACACATACATACATACATACATATATATATAGACACAACAATACAACAATTAAACCTCATCCTAGTGAATCAGGTCGGATACGTGAATTCTATTACGTCATTGTGCTCTTTTTAAAACAGTATGCTCAATCACGCCACTAAAAAGTCAGTCATTTCTCACAATAGCCGACCAGTCTTCTTGAGTTTTCTGTTACCCTATTTAGTAAGAGGAATATCCAATGAGATATATATATGTATATATATGTATATATATATACATACATGTAAATGTATGTATATATATATATATATGCTAAAGTGGGTTTATTATGTGATAGATAAATTAATGTAAAACATAAACTAAAAAGGTCATGGTAATTATTTAGTAAAATTAAATAACAAGCAGTTTCATGTTTAAACTACTTATAATTAAGTAGATATACTTCAAACTGAAAACACCTTTTGGGTTTTCAAATATGGCAAGGGGTGACTTAGGTCTTCGTGTTTGTGCAGTCACTGTTCTCTCCAATATTTTACTTCTTTGCTCATTATTTAATATTTTACTTTGTTGCTCACTATTTTAATAACCCCTCTATCTCACTATGTCGATTGGTGTTGTTTCTACTTTTCTACTCTTAAATTCTAATTCTATGTGTTTTTTGTCTTTCATGGTAGTTAATTCACTTTTTTACAATATTTTGTTTAGTTCGGGTTGTTGCTATGCTTTTCATTAATTTTGCAGCTTTAGTGTTGCGAGAATTCCTTTTACAGCTTTTGGGATCTTTGATTTTTTGTTTTTGGTTGCGTCTTTTGTTGATAATCTGTTCAGGCTTTTCTATATGTACATTTTGGACTTTCAATGAATATTTTACTTTTTTGTAATTAAATTTTAGTGATTTAAGTAAATTTATTTTTCACTATTTTCTAACTAAATTTTGATTTTTAGAGATAGAGTAGAAAATGGTAGAGCTTTCATAATGTCTCTATGTAGGACAAATATATTACAAGCTCAGAAAAGTAGACTCCAAATGTTCATCTGAGCTTGTGTTAGAAAATTTTGTATCACTCAAAATAAAATGTAAAAAAGAATTGGAACATGCTTTGGGCGATAACCAAACAACAAAAACATTTTGGTATATAACCAAATATTTTCTTGTAACATGAGGTCAGGATAATCTTTTGGAATCCAACTTTTTGAGCTTCTAATATGTTTGTCTTGTTGCACAAACATTGTGAAAGCTAAACTTTCTTTCTCCCTATCTCCAAAAGGAACAAATACTAGGTAGGATGTAGTGAAAATCAAATTTAGTTAGTTAGGTCTCTAAAATTCAATTAAAAAACAGGAACAATTTCATGAAATCCCAAAATCTTTATATTGAAAAGCGAGGAAAGATGTAAAAGTGAGTAAGATTTATGTAGTAAAATTGGAAGTACTAGAAAACTTAGAGCTCAATTTGGATGATTAAGGACATTGAAACTAACAAAACAAAATGTTAAAATCTTAAAATAAAAATAAATGTTGTAAAAACCTAAAGCTACAAATAAACAAAAAATTTAGAAAAGATATGAACTTAACAAAATTGAGAAAGAAAGTATTGAACTATCCAAACAAAGGTGAAATTTTTTTAAATGAAGAGTAGACAACAGTGTCTCTGGACTTAGTGAGTTGGAGTGGGCATTAAAGTAGTCAGCTACGAGAACATGAATAAAAATTGAAGTTAGGAACAAAAGAGACTCTTCACCATTTATTGGATAACAAAGTATAGTTTGAGATGGTAGTGAGTGGTGTGAATTAAATTAACTAAGGGATGGAAGAATCTCTTCACAATCTTGGGAAGTCAGATGCACTGCAGATATAGAGTAGAAGTGATTTATAAACTTCGCGCCTTATTAAACTCAAAACCATTTGTAAATTCAAATAGAATTAGAAAGTAGAAGTACCTCGGTTGTATAATTAAAGTTAACTATGCAATTTTACGTTCTTTTGTATGCTTGTGATCGTGTAAGCTCTTTGGTATATGCGAAAACTTACTCTTTACTGTGCTTTTTTATTTTGAAGTCATGCATGACTTAAAAGCCTTGATTCTAGCATTTGCTTTCATGTCTTCAGGTCGGATCCTTTGACAAGTCCTTTGGATCCTTTAATATCTTTTCTTCACAAGCTAATCCATTAGCCTCTCTCTTTATCATTTGCTCCCCTAATCTACTTGTTTAAATTAAAGCACCTAACTAACTTGAAATTAAGTTGAAAATGTGAACTAATGAAATCAGTTCTAGAGTGTTTGGAGCATTTGTAATGTTTGGACAAATAAGGCTTTTAGAAGACGATCAACTTTTAAAAGCTTTAACTTAGAGATGTCATATGTAGTGTTTCTGTTGCCTTTTAATAGCATCCAAAAAGTTTGCGTTTTTGCAGCGTTGAACGTATCCCAAATTTCATCCGAAAACTTCATTTCTACAATTATAAGTTTGGTTCATGTCATTTCTTCATTCCAAATAAGCGGAGTTGGTTCCTCCAGAAACAGGGCATGAAAGTCAAAAGACTTTATTGTTCTGCTATTCAAATTAAGCAAATGTTTGAGCGCTTATATGTTATTGTTACCTAGCACCACATAAAATACTTGCTAAACAATATCTATTGTACAATAAGAACTAATAAATAATAAACCTAACTAGGTGTACTTGGCTATATAACGATTTGCTATACTGTGCTGCACAATCATCTTACAAACAGTTTAACTTTTCCAATCATGTCGTGAAATCGTCAATGAATTTGATTGGGCTCCAAACTAACCTACTTAATTCTAGGTTTAGTTCTGCAAAAAATCGAGCCAAAAAAAAACTCAACAACAAACACTTTTGGAGTTTATACATGGGATACAAATATAAAGATGCCATACAATATTATAGTCACATCATTTCATGCATGGTACAAGATTTTATCGAATGGGGTTTTACTAAGACCTAATGTTTTGGCAGTTGAACTAAGAATACATCATGCATGTCATACACGACAAGTTGGCATGTAGGTAAGAATAATGCAGCGGAACTTTAAGTAGATTCTAGTAGATGTAAATATTTTTCTATAATATTCCAACAATTGGTCATCTAATTAGAAGGGTGATAATAGATTAACTTGATCGACATGGAGACTAATTGAATACGAAGTAGTGATCGCAAAGATTTGTGACAACCAACAACAATGCAACCTTCAAAGTCCTTTAAACCGAGCTAAGATCTATTCACTATGCGCACATGTTTGTTCACAATAGTGTAGACCATATAGTTTTCTTGTTTAGATGCTTAATCAATACAATGAGACTAGTAGTTGTGTTCTAAAAGTAGATGTTTAAATGATTCGAGCAGGCTTGTCTAGTGACTCTGCTCGTCCTATCGAACTAGCTTTGGGCCTTACAATTTGGTTCAAGGATGGATATAGGCAGGGTTAGATGGCTTGAATTTGCTTATGCCCAATAGGAACAGCAAAGAAAATGTAATTGTAGGATTTCTTATGAAAACTCATGCAGTATTTTCTTCGTACTTGATGAAGATTTATAAAGACCATAACAATTTCAAAACAATAATTTTGACTTAAAGCGCATTGGTTCCTCTTGCTGAGATTTTCTAAGCATGTGCATTATTGTAATTATGCATAGGTTCATGAATCGTAGTTTATGTTCTTGTGTGTTACTATTGATCAAGTGGATTACTTGAAAAAGAGCTGTAAGATTGGCATCCGTTTCAGTTTTCTTGCAAAAATATGCATTCTAACAAGGACTTAGGTTGTCTGCCAAACCCAATAATTCTGCTGGGCTAGGTTGGGCTCAAGTTCTCTAGGGCTGGCTGTACTGGCCTAAAGTTCAAATTACTTTTAGGCCTTCACTGGGCCATGTCGAAAATAGCAAGGGAATCATTTCCACCTCTATCCACTGATTATTCTTGTTTTGCCATCTACCTACGTCCATGGACATTCCATAGCAGTTACATTCCTGTAGTTTCCACGATGAACTTAGCTTGTTGAAGTTTATGCATTTATCCTCGCCATTCATGAATTTAGCCTCACCATTCATAACTTCTCCACCATAGCACCTCAGGATGACTTTTATTAGTTCCTTGCTTATTTAAATAGTGATTCAAACAAAATATACATCGGTTTGGCGATCTTGTTCAAAATGATTTGCTAGCGTAACACCAAATTAAAATTATTAAACTCTGAAATTAGGGCGTGTTTTAGTCACACAATAGTGAGTAATGAATGTGAAGTTCGGTAAGGAATAGAGTTCGAAGTGGTAATTGAAACATGTGAAACGGAGTTTGAATTAAAATTCTGATAGAAGTAGAGTTCTGTGTGGAAGTAGAAATAGAGTTCGATGTAATAATTGAAGCATGAAGCAAAAGTCAAAATCTGAAGCAAGAAAGTGGAGTTTGGTGACAATTAAAACATGCCCTTAGTGTCTATCGTAATGGAACATAATGACTACAAACTTGGGCAGCTTCATAGACATCTAGCATATATGCAGCTTGTGATCTTACATATATCGAATACTAATGTAGCTTATGTTTGATTCTTCTGCTTTTGCTTGTTACTCATAGCCGAAACGGCATTCAATGAACTTATTTTGAATTTCATCCTGGTTTTCTCTAGGCCATGTTTCGCGTGAAGGTACTTAAGACACTCCTGGAAACATCAAACAATGCCCGCCAGCAGATACTCCAAGCGGCATGAGATGAACCAAATGACGGCGTTTTTGGTCCAGCAATTGTATAGCTACTACAACGGAGCAATTGATACTGTATAGTTAATCTTAACATGGACAGAGGTTGAAGGTTTGGCTTACTGCTTAGCTATTCTTCATTCAAGATGGAGGTCGTAGAGGGGGATTGGGTACGTTGACCATGGAGGTCGTAGAGGCATTCAACGTAGGACTAAGAATTCACCTTTGTAAACATATAGGTTGTAGGTAGTATATTGTAATGAGCATGATTCGATGGATTGGATGTATGCTGGAACTTCATACTCTAATCTAGCGACTTGGCTGTTTTTGTTATGATGTTACAGATAAAGTGTCATTGCAATTACATGAATTTTGTGTGGCGACCATGGGAATGGATGAGGATGGAAGTCAAGAAAAGATTGGATTCACCACCTAAATTTTTCTAAGAGACTAGTGGCACATCTCGAACCCAGAACGGTACTAATCCGAAGCAAGTCTTTCAAAAAACATTTAGTCTAGTATGTCTTAGAGATTGAATGAAAAATGATTAACCACGAAAGCCACGCTAAAAAAACGCAACATTGAAAAGCAACAAACAAAGGGTCTAACATATTCTACGACGAAATCAAAAGCTCAGACAAGAGGAAATGGATTAGTATTGCATCGGCACAACATTCACAACTAATATCAATAGGATTACTTGCTCCCACATCCACATGAAATAAAAGGGCCACCCGCTCACAACATACAAGAAGAAACAATAAGGGCCAACATGCCCATAATTACGAAAGACGACAAAAAAGGGAAAAAATGCAAGAGTCATATAGAAATAACAGAGCCCTAAGACCTACCATCCGGGTGTGGATAAAATAAAGGAGTCGCCATCTACGTTTTTTGGATAAGTAGAATGTCATGAAATAGCGGTAGTGTAGAGATCCAAGTCTATTTCGTCGGTTATGCGTTCAAGTTGTTGATTAAGTGTGATTATAAGGTTGCGGCTTGATTCAGGAGTTCAGATAGATTAGAACATGAAGGAGTTCAGATGATTCTAAGAGTGCTGTTTTGATAAAAAATTACTTTGCAAAGTAGGAATCTATAGTAGCTCACTTAGTTGGAAACCTAATACCTGAAGTGTCAGGGATGAGATTCCACATCCAGCACTTAGGCGAAGCAGCCGAGTGAAGGCTCGGCTAAGAGATTGCATCAGATACAAGAGGGAATGCAATAGTAGCAATAGTCCTGAATACTCCATATGAAGGTTTGGAGCTGCATAAGAGTTGGATATATTAGGTAGTTTTTTGTTCTAGTTGTATAGAAGTGTGGTGTCTCAATAGGAGTCGCATGTTTGTTTCAATTCCAGTATGACTGGGTTTCTTTAGGAAACATATGTTTGTCTTAGAATTCCAGCTAGAAGAGAACTCTAGTAGCATGGGGATTCTCGTAATCCCCAAGTTATAAATAAGGGCATCAACTCCTAATATAAGGGATTGTGATTTTATTTCAGCTTGAATTTTAGCACTTATTGCTAGCTAGTTCTTAGTCTTAAATTTTACGGCTTCGAGGAATCTTGAACCATAACAAGTGGTACTAGAGCCATTGGTCTTATAGATTCAACAACGGCCACCAACCAAGACTCACCTTCATCACCAACTTCTCCACATTAAGTCTGCTCCAAGACCTTCTTACAAACACCTGCCACCCTCAAAAGCCATTGTTCCAATTCATGTGAGAACGATGCAATAGGTATGATCTTTTTTATCTGCACTTAACCACTTAGCCCGCCAACATAAAACTTTATGGAATTTCTCAAAACATAATGTCCACCTCCACAAGATAGGAGAGAACCCGGACCATCCAACCAATCCCACTTACCTACAGTCCAAATTCCATCCATGCACCAACTATAGTTATGCCAATTCTCCAACCATGCCCAACTACACCAAGTGCACCTCCTATGATCAACACTACAACCCTGCTACTAACACAACATATACCACCAGCAATGCCACTACAACAGAACAATTCGGTAGTATAACAACCTAACACGTCTGCCTTAGTAGCACCCATGTCCAATCTCTCCAACCAATGCCACTGACCTTAATTGGACCTATGACCTTACCTCTACAGCCATCCCACATGGCCCAGTAATACATGTACCTATCTAAACAATCTAATACCTAACAGCAGACAAGAACATCGCTCTCTACCAACAAACTTCAAGCTTACTACTTTCGGTACCACCCACAATAACACACCCCGTCACCCGAGGAGTGCCCTAGGTTTCCAAATGTTGACGGCAAAGAACCACATGATTAGCTATATTATGCAAAAGATACTTCAAATGCTATTGTACTTTGGTCATCAACAAAGTCACTTTATGTTACATGCTTGAAATATTTATAAGAGTTTATTTGGCTTTTCATTTGTCCTTGGGCTAACTATTTTGGAGTTGGTAGTGTATGTATTGAGTCCAATCAAACCTAACCCATTACACCTAACTTTCTACCTAGAATTTTCTGAAGTTTCCTAGAAAGTCCTAGGTTCTCCTTTTTCCTTAACATTTTTCCTTTCTTGTTTTGTTTCTTCTCCCCGTGCGTAGAAGCTTCACCAGTGCCCTCTCCCTCCCAATCCATCTTTTTTGCCTAAAATTCCTTTCAATTTGTGCCGGATTAACTTTCTTCTTCTTCCATTCATCCTTTCCTTACAATCTCCAAGCTATTCACTGCTGAAGCAACACAAATTCGTGCTTTCGTGTGGCTGCAGGTCCGTCGAAATTCGGCCAAATCTGCCGGTGATTATCACCGTTAAGTGGTTTGTTACCTTGCCTGTCCTTCTCTTACTCCTTGCTTGCCTTGATTACGTCGTAGATATCGCAGGAGCAAAATCTAGGATTTGGCCGAAATTGTTTCTTCGCCGGCGGCTGTCGTAGTGAGCAACCCAACGGTTGTTTTCGTTGCTACTGCTGCTACTTCTGTCTCACTGTTGAAAATTTCCAGTGTCAAAACTTTAATCGTCGGAGTCCAACAAACAAGCGGCCGGAATTGTTATGTGCCATGCTGCGTTTAATGTCATCATTAAGACTTGTTATTGAAGTAATTATTAATCTTTTTTCTATGTGGTAGGTATTTTCCTCAATCGGAGGCATTAAAAGTTCGACTTCAATACTAGAGCTAATTAGGAGCATATCCGATCCGTTATCTAGCTAGGTAAGCTTCTTTTCCAAGTTAGCATTATTTAAAAAAAAATGACATGGGATTGTGATCGCGAAGGAGGTAAACTTCAAGTGTATGTGTTAATTTTGATGTAGAGCGATAGCTTTGTAAATGCTTAGTGTTTGATAATGTTGATTGATGGACATTAGTAATCGTTTGTGCATACTTGTTAGGCTTGAAAAGAGGATGATAGTGTTCTAAAGAAATTGCAGCGGTTTAAGCAATAATGAAGGACTTAAGGTGAGGGTTACCATGCCACCTTTTCTTCCTAAATTAACGTTAGTCTTTCGGCATAGGTAACATCTGTTTTGACCCTCTGGCATGCCTTGCCAATTTCTTGCATATTGTGATTTGACCCTTCTTAATGCATAATTGTATGTGATGCATGTTTCTTGAAGGATGATAAGTATTTGTGATAGCATGAATTGATAATAATGATTATAACAGTGCATTGATCATGTATAATGAGAGCTTTATAGGAAATTGAAAGATGATATTTTATATATGATATATGAATGATTTTGATAAGTTAGTGTTATGTTTTCATTAATTGATCAACTGAGTTATGATGGAATTTATGGGTTTTATACATATATGATTTAAGAATGATTTAATATGATGTTATTATACTTTCATTTGATAAGCTAATAAATTATGTTTGATTATTAATTTGAGTTTTAACTAAATTGTATTTATTGAAGTATTTGTGGATTTTGAAATGTTTGGATGCTCGCGCTGCATTGAGGCAGGCGACAGTTAAAGGCTGAGTTCAGGATCTCGTCTCTCCTCTCTCCTTATTTCGTCTGTACAATTAGGTGGGCCCATGCGCGTAGGGGCGGTAATACAACGACACCCAGGTTGGAGTATATGGTTATGTGGATGAGCTAGAGATGCGGTCTCGCTCGGTCCTTGGCATCTATCCTGACTTCCTGACTGATATGATTGTGGATTATTTTTAGTATTGAATGTTTATGTATAAGTTCTTAGTTGACTTATTTGTTTGGCTTTTAATATGACATTCATTACTATTCATTTAAGTAGTTTATAATTTATTTATCTATATATTTATTTGTTATTTAATATGTTGTATTCTAACTACTTATGTTTAATTTAATTTTATTCAATATTTTTTTTATTAAATCGAAATGTTTATGTTTATGCTTTTAAGGATAATATAAAATGCTTATATAGCGGGAAACATATTTTTTTGATTTTATTGTATGATTAATTGTTTGATGCATATGAATTGTATATAGCTGAACCCTTCGTACTAAGGACTGAGTCGGTATGGAACGATTTAGGACTTAGTAGAAAAGATCTTGATCTAATCCCTTGTGTTTTTGTACATGTAGAAAGTTAGTACATAGCCATTAGGATAATACATTAGACAACTTAAAAGGTGCATTTATTATTTTTAACCTCATTGAGACTGGGCTCATTTTTTTCTTTTTCTTTGGCCTCCCCCAGATAGCACGGAGGCAGTAAAGCTAGAAACTGAGTTAGCATCATCAACGAAGTCTACGCATTGAGGGTATTTCAAGGTTCTTCATTACTGTATTTTTGCATATAGGAGACTCTGTGATCTCAATAGGCTTGTATTACTCAGTTATATATTTATGTATTGTTGTTTATCTTTGAGTATGTATTTATTTTGTAATAGAGTGAGTTGGCTACCGGTAGCCAGTAGTTATTGTGTTTTTTATTTTGATGGTAGTATAAATTATGCGGTATGAATGTTTTCAGATTACTATATGATAAAGTTGTGTTTACTCTATTGATTTTTAGGGGAGGTGCTATCAAAAATTTTTATGAAAATTTTTGGTACTTATTATTTGAGGCTGTTGGGTCGATTTTAGGGTCATGCCCTACATAGAGGTGTGACAAATTGGTATCAGAGCCTGTCGGGTCTTAAGAGGTCATAGAGTTTACATTGTATTTGCACTTGCATTTTTTTGTTATTTGATTTTTCTTATTAACGCTGACTCCTCGTTTAGATTGTAATGCCGTCGAGACATAGACGAGGACGTTTGAGTAGTGCATCGGCTACGGGGACAAGAGGGAGGCCCGCGAGTCACGTGGCACCCGAACCAACTCCTGTTTCGGTTGCCTTGCGTCAAAACTTGAGTGCTTTATAACAATCTATGACAGCAATGTTAGTCCGAATGGCGGCAGTTGGTGATAGGACAGGTGGTGTGCAACCTTCTACCGCTACGGAGCCTTCGACACTTGAGGTTCGCACACCTGTCCCACAAGAATAGCAGGATCCCGTAGAAGTGACTATTTTAGGAAACATTTAGGAGACATTAGTGGGTAGTGGTGTGGTTACCCAGCAGGTGCATATTGAGAAATTTATGAAGAAAAAATCTTATTGAGTTTCGTGGAGAACACTTTGAAGACCTTGAGGAGTTCCTGTCTAAGCTACACAAAATTGAAGAAGTGTTACATTGTCCTCCTAATAGAATGCTAGGATTTGCTGTGTATAGGTTGGAAGGCATAGCCCTTGCTTGGTATAAGTCTATGAAGAGTTCCAGGGCCGCAAGTGGGGATTCTATAACATGGGTTGAGTTTAAGAAGCTATTTCTAGATAGATTCCCTCCTAGGAGTGTTAGGGACGCTCGAATTGAATATGCTAAAAGTCTTCGACAAGGAAACATGCCGATCTAGGAGTACATATAGGAATTTATTAGGTGTGAACTCTACGCCCGTCACTTGTTCGCCACTGAGGAGGAGAATATTCGTCGTTTTAAAAAGGGGCTGAATTTGGAGTTATTCAGAGTTGTCGGTGGGGTATCTTTTGAGAATATAGGCCAGGCCTTTGATGCTGCTGTTAAGGCAGAGAGGCTGGTCTGGCAGCTCGTAGCCAAATTCAGCAGAAAAGACAGAGGTTGGAAGGACAATCGAGTCATAATTCTATAAAGAGGCAGAGGCAATATCAACGATTGGTACAGGGTGAGAGGTCATTTCATGGAGCACCTTATTGTACTAACTATAGACGGCATGATTTTGCCTCCTATCCTCCCCCGAGGATGGATGCCATAATTGTGGACTATGAGGTCATTTTAAGATGGATTGTCCTTATGTTGCTCCTCAATCAAATCGAGGAAATAGACTCCTACCCATACCAACTCCTCTGGCACCCTTATCTATTATTGCACAACCCTTAGCACAGCGTGCGCTTATTGGAGGAAGTCATGGTTAGGGTGGCCGTAATCAGGGTATGGGTCGAGGAGGACCTAGTCGGATGGGTGGTCATGGAGTCTTTGGAAGATGACAAATCCACTCTCAGCCAGTCGGCACACTTGCTCTCACCGCTACAGAGCCGACTACTATTTGTTCCTTGACATGTCAGGATGCACAAGCATCGAATGCAGTCGTGTCAGGTATACTTTAAATTCTACCTTAAGTGTCGTCCTTTAGATACCACAAAAGCATGATATATCTTAATTTCGATTTAAGAGTAGGATGTAGGTTAGAAGATTTTAGGTCTTAGGACTTGTGAATTTTCCTCTTTTAGGCATTGTGTTAGTTAGTGGTGAGAAGGCAGTAGCGTTGTTTCATTCTGAATCAACTCATTTGTATCTATCGTGTGAGTTCGGCACGAAGATCCATGCTACCCCAGAACCATTAGTGACACCACTTATGGTGTCTATGCCTACAAATAATGTGTTTTAAGCAAATCTGTTACTTCGCTCTTATTAGTCCAGATTGATGGTCATAATATGCCTGCAAATTTGGTGTTAATGAATGTGACTGGTTTTGATGCATTACTTGGAATGGACTGGCTTGCCTCTTATCATGTTTCGGTGGATTGTTTTGGTAAGACTGTAAAATGAGGGTTACCGTGCCACCTTTTCTTTCTAGATTAAAGTTAGATTTTTGGCACAGGTAACATTTGCTTTAACCCTTTAGCATACCTTACCAATTTCTTGCATATTGCAATTTGACCTTTCTTAATGCATACTTGTTTGTGATGCATGTTTTTTGAAGGATGATAAGTATTTGTGATAGCATGAATGGTAATAATGATTATAGTAGTGCATTAATCATATATAATGAGAGCTTTATAGGAAATTGAAGGATGAATATTTTACATATGATATATGAATGATTTTGATAAGTTAGTGTTATGTTTTCGTTAATTGATCAACTGAGTTATGATAGAATTTATGGGTCTTATACATATATGATTTAAGAATGATTTAATATGATGTTATTATACTTTCATTTGATAAGCTAATAAATTATGTTTGATTATTAATTTGAGTTTTAATTAAATTGTATTTATTGAAGTATTTATGGATTTTGAAATGCTTGGATGTCACGCTGCATTGAGGCAGGCGACAGTTAAGGGTTGAGTTGAGAGAGGATCTCGTCTCTCGTCTCTCCTTTCTATTTCGTTTATAGAATTAGGTGGGCCTATGCGCGTAGGAGAAGTAATACAATGGCACCCAGCTTGGACTATATGGTTATGTGGACGAGCTGGTGACGCGGTTTCGCTCGGTCCTTGGTATCTATCCTGACTCCCTGACTGATATGATTGTGGATTATTATTAGTATTGAATGTTTATGTATAAGTTCTTAGTTGACTTATTTGTTTGGCTTTTAATATGACATTCATTACTATTCATTAAGTATTTTATAATTTATTTATCTTTGTATTTATTTGTTATTTAATATGTTGTATTTTAAATACTTATGTTTAATTTAATTTTATTAATATTTCTTTTATTAAATTGAAATGTTTATGTTTATACTTTTAAGGATAATATAAAATGCTTATATAGTGGGAAACATATTTTCTTGATTTTATTGTATGATTAATTGTTTGATGCATATCATTGTATATAGCCGAACCCTTTGTACTAAGGACTGAGTCGGTATGGGACGATTCAGGAGTTAGTAGAAATGATCTTGATCTAACCCTTTGCATTTTTGTACATGTAGAAAGTTAGTACATAAGCAATTAGGATAATGAATTAGAAAACTTAAATGGTGCATCTGTTATTTTTAGCCTCACTCAGATTGGGCTCATTTCTTTCTTTTTCTTTGGCCTCCTCCAGATAGCTCTGGAGGCAGTAAATCGAGAAACCGAGTTACCATCATCAACAAGTCTACACATTGAGGGTATTTCAAGGTTCTTCATTACTGTATTTTTGCATATAGGAGACTTTGTGATTTCAATACGCCTGTACTACTCTGTTATGTATTTATGTATTGTTGTTATCTTTGGGTATGTATTTATTTTGTAATAGAGTGAGTTGGCTGCCAGTAACCAGTAGTTATTGTGTGTTTTATTTTGATGGTAGTATAACTTATGTAGTATGAATGTTTTCAGATTACTATATGATAAAGTTGTGTTTACTCTATTGTTTTTTAGGGGAGGTGCTATCAAAAGTTTTATGAAAATTTTTGCTACTTGTTATTTGAGGCTGTTGGGTCAATTTTGGAGTTATGCCCTAGATAGTGGTGTGACACTTTAGCTGCCATGTAATTCTAGGTGAAGCTAATAGCTGGCATACAAACTATGAGCAAGATAGGCCACATCACTCATCTAAGGAACTAACTGCAGCGCTACTTTGCCGGTACAATCCTACGAATAACAACCTTCAGCAATACTAGTTTGTCTTTGAAGTAGTTGAGACAAACGAGTACGTTGAGTGAGTATGAAGTTGCATTTCAAGACTTACGGTCTAGATTGGTACCTGCCTCAAATAAGACTTGATTAGACGATTTTACTATGATTTGTCAAGAAAAATTGACATGGATGTCATATATTATGCAGCTCACCGAGTTGTAGTAGGCTTACTTGCTAAGTCGCATGTTTGATAAAAAGCTAACTACATAACAGCTAGCTACTCTTGAACCGAATTCATTTAACCTTCTCTGCAAGCTCGCCTGACGAATCAAGTTACTAACTCGTGTTAGCTTCACACCAACTAGAAGCGATCATTATCAACCTCTGATATTAACTAAAGAAGAGTTAAGGGGACTTTACTTCTATGTGATGCAAAGCACTACAAACGACACAAGTGCCAACACACTCTATTCTATTACAGGGTTGTAAGAAGACGAAAAGTGATGAAGGAATTCTCATTGAGTCGTATGGGGAAGCAACAACAAACGATGGTTTTGTCATTGAGAGCAATGCATGGTCTAACTGGTCCATAGGCAGTACAAGTGGAAGGGAAAATAAAAAAGCAAAGAGTCCTTATCCTAATCAATTTAGGGGTACACACAACTTCAGAATAGAGAGGTTTGCAAAAGAAACGTCCTACGAAGGTAGAGTTGGCCGATGGTACCCTGCAATCTATTGAAGTGGCATACAAGCATATTCCTCTATAGATTCATGGAGTGATGCTCAATGTTGATGCATTCGTTGCCCTTGGGAGGAATAGATTTAGTGCTCAGCATACAATGATTGAAAAGTCTTGGAGAGATAGTTTGCGATAGGAAGAATCCTATATGCATTTTTCTCTGCAGGGCCATGAATTTGTCTTGCAAGACATGTGAAGGACAAGTTTCTCAGCTAACTAACCTACACTTCAGCCACAAGTTTTGCTCTGTATGTTTGATTGCATTTGATCCTAGCATAAAGGAATTGTCTGCAAGCTTCCTTTAAGTTCATCCAAAAAATGCAACCACTATGCCTTCATTTTCGGTCCCATTAAGAAAATGCCACCAAAAAGAGCCCACGATCACTATATCTCTCTCTTTCCTAGGACATAAACATCTAATGTGAGGACCTACTAGTACACGCAAGTGCAAAAGGGAGAGAATGAGAGAATAGTAATAGAAATGCTCTCTCGAGACATCATACACCCTAATTACTTGTTTTCTCCATGTTAAAAAAGAGGATGGCTTTTGGGGATTTTGTGTAGACTATATAGTCCTCAATGAAATAAAGTTGAAGGACGAATACTCTATTGTAGTAATTGATGAGTTGCTCGATGAGCTCCATGGCGCCTTCATCTAAGTTAGGTTTAAGGTCGGGACAGCATCAAATTCGAGTAAAGGAGGAAGACATACACAGCCTTCTGCACCCATTATGGCCACTTATGAATTTTTTGTCATGTCTTGAAGTGAACTCTACAAATGCTGATCACTTATTGAGCACATTTTCTGGCAGCTCCTTTGATCATCTCTATAGCTAATTTTAAGTTTATTTATTGATTTGAGTTTGATCTTGTGCTTAACTCATGTAGTTTTAAATTTCTGTAAACCAGAAACTAAGTGCTTGGAGCATTTGTGTGAGAAGCATAGTTAGAGTTTGGTAGGAGTTCATTAACTTTGTAACAACACTAGCTGTGCATCCAGAAGGACGTGTGTTTGGTGAAGCATTTTGCTCTTGGTAAATGTACCTTGTTAAAAGTTTAATAAAGCTTCAGCTTTTGTGATAGAGCACTTACGGACGTTGGCAAAGAGGTTTTCAAACATCGTAAATCTTCTGAGTAGCTTTGATTACCGTTAAACTTTCTTACTGCAAAATTTACTGTGCTAATATCTGTCTGCAGGGTTCATCATACATACCGCCGACTGACAACCTAATGCTTGTAGGAGCTTCTATACTATCAACTCAATTCAACCCTACTCTTTTGAGTTGATCTTCCAGGTTTATATAACAAGCGGCATTAGAGCAGGCCTCCAATTTAAAAGTTTAACAATATTGAGGTAAAAGATCCTTATGGCTAACATTGTTCCTGTAGCCTTTCAAGGAAGGTTTTCAAATCGGCCGCCTCTTCTTTCATGGAACCAACTATGGGTATTGGAAGACTAAGATGACGATCTTCATTCGAGCTTAAGATTTTACACTTTGGAACATAGTACATGATGGACCCATTATGCCAAAAAATGTGGATCCAGATGGAATAAGAATTCGATAGACTAAAAGCGAATCACTGACGAGGACAACAAGTTAATCTCGCTGAATGACAAGGCTATGAACCTTATCTACTGTGCACTAGATCTCAATAAATTCAACAGAATTAGTGCCTGTCACACAGCACAGGAGATATGGATAAATTTGAGATAGCACATGAAGGAACGGCGCAAGTCAAGGAAACCAAGGTGAGCCTTCTATTGCATGAATACGAAATCTTCGAGATGAACAAAGGTGATACCATAACTCAAATGTGTAGTAGATTTACTAACATTATAAATCCCTTGAAGAACTTAAAACAGGACTTTAGACCCAAAGAACATAAATGGAAAATACTAAGAGCCGTGTTACCAACCTTCGGATCAAAAAGATGCAATAGAAGAAAATCCAACTTTTCCACAAATGTCATGAGATGAAATGATTATTAAGTTAATGGCCAAGAAATTGTCTCTAAAAAAGACTAACGATCGTCCTGAGAGAGCTGCACTAAAAATAAATGATCAATAGGTAAGTGATCACTTCTCTGATGAAGATAATTAATATTGCATTACTAACCAAAAAATTCAGTAGCTTTCTTAGTAAAAACAAGTTCGGGAAGAGAAGAGGATATGAAAGGAACAATAGAGGAGAAAACAAGCAGACAATAACTGCTACAACTGCAAAAAATCTGGACATTTCAGAAATGAATGTCCTCTGTTAAATAAATCCAAAAACAAGGACATGAGAAAAAGAAGAGCAATAGTTAATTGGAGTGATGAGAATGAAGGCTCATTATTTGATAGACAGCCAGACTTAGCTAGACAAAAATGAAGAAGTCAACTTATGTTTAATGGCTGATCATGACGAGTTGGTTGAGGTCAGCTCTACTGAATATGATAACTCTAATGAAGAATTACAAGATGTATTCAAAAAACTATATGCAAAATACTTACATTCTAAAACTGACTATAAAACTATTAAAGTTTGCATGCGTAACTCTAAGGAAGAAAATGAATGCCTAAAGAAGGAAGTGCTTACACTAAAAATTGCTCTGCAAGATAATACTAATGCTACCAAAGATACCATATATACTGATTATGACTATATGAATACTAAATTTTGTACACTGCATATTGAAAACAACGTTTGATGCAATTAAATGAGAAACTCCATGACAAACTAGATGAATGTGGGGCTGGTAAGTTCAAAAGTGGTGCAGCTACCTCAAGTCACTCAACCAATGTGGATATGATAAAAAAGATTGCTGAACTTGAGGAACTAAATGAAACTTTGAGCCAAGAAGTGGACAAACTTTCATATCCAACCATTTCAGACCTCAGACCATTCATGAATGACTACAACATCATGTTCAGAAAGAGGATGGAGCTGTAAGAGGAAAATCAGAAGCTACATCAAGAAAATAAGACCGTAAAAAATAATGTACAGAACTTGCAGGCTAAGAATAATGACTTAGAAGCATCCTTATCCGAATTTGTAAAAGGTAAAGACAAAGTTGATGTGATGTTGGCAGCCTAGCACAGTGTTTATAGAAAAGAAGGTGTTGGATTTGTACCAACATCAGCCAAAACATCCAATCAGCAACCAGTAAGGTGTGAAGACCAGCTACCAGAAACATAGAGATTTAAGTATGTCTTCAACAAGTATGCAGAACTTGAGAAGCATCATGTACAGAGAGTACATAGCTGATGAATCCTATTCCTCAACTCACTTTGTTAAATATATCCACTGTGGTAGGAAGGGTCATAGCATAAATTCCTTTTGGTATAAAAAGAAAAAACAGTAACAACATAAGAATGATGTGGCTTCCAAAACAAACAATTAGTAGTACTAACCTTCTAAGACTCAAAGAAATTAGGTACCTAGACACTGAAATTTTGTTTTGCAGATAGAAGAGGAACCAAGTCGACTGAAGCATAACAGAAGGTATTTGGATTCGGCTGCTTAAGATATATGATTAGAGATGAAGGATGCTTTACTCACCTGCAAAAGCAATTCAGTGGAAACGTTGTTTTGGTGACAACAGGAAGTGCAATGTGATATGTGTAGGAAAGATTGGTAACCCTTCATCTCTCTACATAGAAAATGTTGTTCATGTCAAGAGCTAAAATATAACTTGTTGAGCATAAGTCTACTCTGTGACAATGGCTTGAAAAGTGAATTTCAACAATCATTGTTGCTCCATTGTCAATCTATCATCTGGATAAAAAATATTAATTAGTAAATAGAAAGATAATGCGTATGTTCCTTATACTGACGATTTCCCAAACCATAAAATGCGTCTAGTTGCTAGTCAGTAACAAAGCAGCTGCTCTGGCACAGACGATTAGGGCAGAACCTTTGGTTGTAAATAATATTGAAAACTCCAAAGGAGAAGTGCACCTAATATTGTTTATTTCAGAACCTTTGGTTGCAAATGCTATATACTAAACAATGGTAAGGATAACCTTGGTAAATTTGATACTAAAGCTGATGAAGGAATCTTTCTTGGATACTCCTCTAACTCAAATGCATATATAGTATTCAATAGAAGAATTATAATTGTTGAAGAATCTGTGCATGTGATATTTGATTAAACTAACAATGGGCTAAGAAATGTATTAGAATCAAATGCAGGATCAGAAGATGAGGACTTGTTCCATTCAGCAAAAAAACAACAAGAAGTTCTAGTGAAGGAGTTAGTAGACAAACAGCTAACTGAGATGACAATAGAGAGTGAACAAGTTTCTGCAAAACAACCTGATCAAATAGAGAACTATATCTCAATTTAGAAACCATGTTATAATATTCTATATTCGTATCCAACCCTGAGCCTAAATGTATTCTTAATGCTTTAAAAGATAATTCTTGGATCATTGCTATATAAGAGGAACTAAACCAATTTGAAAGAAACAATATATCGCATTTAGTTAGTAAATCATATAACAAATCCATCATAGGAAATAAATGAGTATTTAGAAATATAATGGATGAAAGAGCCAATATCATCAGAAACAAAACTAGTTGGTCGCCAAAGCATACAATCAGAAAGAAGGCATTGATTTTGGTAAAACATATGCCCTTGTTGCACGCCTTAAAGCCATCAAAATGTTGTTTCCATTTGTATGCCATAAATGTTTTAAACTCTTCCAAATGGATGTTAAAAGTGATTTTCTTAATGGCTTTCTAAAGGAGGAAGAGTATGTAGAATAACCTCATGGTTTTGAAAATCCTGATTTTGCCACAACATGTTTTAAATTAAACAAAGCACTCTATGAACTCAAGCAAGCCCCCATGGTTTGGTATGAGTCCTTAAGTGCTTTCTAATTGAAAAAGGTTTTTCCCAAGATAAGATTGACTTAACTTTGTTTACTCTACATGAATAAAGTGATATGTTAATTGTACAAATTTATATTGATGACATAATCTTCAGTGCTACTAATGAAAGGTTGCATAGAAAATTCTCTAAGCTAATGCATGAGAATTTGAAATGAATCTTATGGAGAGCTGAACTACTTCCTCGGGTTACAAATTAAACAACTGTAGAATTGAATTTTCATCAATCAGAGTATGTCAAAGACTTGATCAAGAACAATGTGCAAAGCAGCAATAAGAGAAGCACCCCAATATCTACCTCATGGAAGCTAGACAAGGATGATTGGATCAAACACATTGATACATAACAGCTAGCAGGCTAGACATTCAGTTTAGTGTATCAAAAACTGTATAAAGGTCTGATTGTATCTCTTTTATACATAACTATCAGTAGGCCAGACATTCAGTTTAGTGTATGTTTGTGTGCTAGATTTCAAAGCAATCCTAATGAATCCCATATGAGTGCAGCAAAATTAATTATTAGATATCTAGTCGGCACCAAAAAATTAGGATGGATGTAAGCTTGATAGAATAAGCACAAGTGGGTCTTGCCAATTTTTTGAAAGCTATTTAATATTATGGTGCTCTAGGAAGCAATCACCTGTAGCTATGTCCACTACCGAAGCAGAATATGTAGCTGCTGAATATTGCTGTGCATAGATACTATGGATTAAACAACAATTCTTAGCTTTGATTTTAATTTAAAAAATGTGCATATACTTTGTGATAACATCAGTACCATCAGGCTAACTAAATATGCTATTCAACACGCACAAAGCATATTGATTTACAGCATCATTTCATTAGAGAGCATGTTGAATGCAATAATATCGTTTTAAATTTTGTTGACTTTGAAAATCAACTTGCTAATATCTTTTACCAAACCACTAGGATTTGATTCTTTTTCAAATATTTGCATGAATTGGGATTATGCTTTATGTGATGTGTTTTCGCTATATCATGCTCTTCTCTATTTTAAGCATATGGTCAATTGCATAACAGCTGGCTATGTCTCTTTAACGGCTCATTGGTTTTAAATTCAAGATTAAGGTTTAATATTGTATAGGCAACTAACTCATACCAAACTTATTATAAAGATAGGCTTTTTTATCTTAGGTAGCTAACTCATAGCAGACCCAGTATCACTTATTTCTTACCCCAAAGCTATCGAGCTTCAACCCATCCCATCTCCTCCTTCGGCAACCCTAACTCTGAAAAACTCTCCAACCCTCGATCCCGAAACCTCACCAATCTCCGTTTCAACAATGGCAAAGAAGACTTCAAAGCCTCAAAAGGAAGTCTTTTGGGTCAGAGGACAATGGATCCAACAAATTCACCAGACGGTAAAAGTATGAAGAATATCGCCGACGACTAACTACTCCAGTTCTGATGATTTTGCAACTCCTAACAAGTTCAATTCAATTCCTCATATCTTGGCCATTTGTTTTGAAATTTGATATGATTCTTATTGTAGATTATAGTGAACATCATCAAGATTAATTCTATGCAAAAATGTCATATTAGAATCTAGAAGAAATCAATCAAAAAATTCAGATCACATGGCACTAAAGACTTTGGAAGCAATTGGATGAGTTTGCAATTCCACTTGACTTCGGATTTACTTCAAACTTTTGGAGACACCTTCAAGAGACCCAAAGGAAGTCTTCCACTTCAGTAGTCAGCAGCTAGTAAAGGAAATAATGTCAAAGAAATTTTCAAAGGAAGAAACCCCATCGTAAGAAATATTCATAATAGCTGTTTTCCTTTCATCTTTGTCGTCCATTAGTTCTTTGCCGTTGGAAATCTCTTTGGAGCACATTGCTTAAGATCAGGAGAAGACACTGTTATGGTGGAAATTTCAAGTATTTTGATGATAACAGAAATTTGAGATTCTTTGCTAAGCTTTGAGCACATCTAGCAGATGGAGCTAGACAGAACTGCAGGCAGATCTTGACTAAGTTTTGAAACCTTGCTGAGATGAAAACTTTACACACAACTTTCACCACAGAGCACTAAAAGGTTTTTTTTTTTTTTTTTTTTTTTGCAATTAAAAGAAGATATGATACAAACCAAATGAAGACAAAGAGGACAACATTTCAACAAGTATTGAACACAGAAAAATTTTGTGAAGGTTTTGGATCACATTGCCTAGCTTTAGTAGATCACTTGGACAGCCCCTCTAGATAGCATATGACGAATAGAATATCTTTCAACCCTATAGAAACCTCATTTTTTCTATGTAAAGAAGAAATCTTTAAGTTCCTACAACCAAAATATCATATCATTTTATAAAAAACGAATTCTACAAAAAATTAGAAAAATTAGCTATTTTGCTCCTACTAATTCTGGTTACATCCAGTTGATCCAATCTGGGCAGCGCTTGCAAATTTGATATCTCTTAGCTCGAGTTATATTTTAAAGTTCCAATTTTTGCTACTAAAAAGCTGACACGACAATCTATCAAAAATTCAAATCTAGGCAACTTATTCACTGACGAAGTCTAGCAAAATCATAAAGTGGTTGGACAGATTAAGTCAGCTGATGGACTAGACCGAGACTTTTGCTTGTGCCAAACTTGTTTTCCAAATTCATAGACGTGCCGACTAGTTCTAAGTGGCTTCAAAAGATGCTAGACCAATCAAGAATATATTCAAAATATTTATTTGCAGATTTTATGGAGAGAAAATTAGAGAATATCTAGCAAATCTACAAAGTAATTTTCTAGCATGATGACAACTCTAGACCAATCAAGTTTCTAGCAAATCTACAAAGATGTCAATTCAAATGTTGACATGATCTCTATATGCAGATTATCGAATACATACTGAAGATTAGTTATATGGAAAGAAATCATACTAGTTACCAGAAAAAATCTACCACAAATTACGGATGACAGAGCAGCAAAAATCCTAAAGCATATTGTAAATTGTTAGGTGACTTTGCAACCTCAAATTAGATCCTATTCACTTCAATTTTGAGGAGCCATTACAGAGACTTAGTAGAGTATATCCACATCAGCAAACAGCAGTTACCCATGGAAAGAAATCAGAGAAAATTTCGAAGAAAAGATACAACTGCTGGAACACATCAACTAAGCATTTGCATTAGTCTTGACCTTGCATTGCTTCTAGGTGTTGTGTCCTTGATCAAGCCGAGTAGCCATCATCCTGAGAAAAAGGAGGACACATTAAAGAAACAACCAAAACATAATTTCTATAGAGCAGTAAAATGAGCCATCATCTTGCTTTCCTACAAGGAGAACATCAACCGAACCTTCATTGAGCTTTAGTTCTTATTTCTTTTGTGTTGAGCATTCTTTTTGAGTGATTTGACATCATTATTAGGAAGATCATTTGAGCTTCTTATGAATACATGTAACCTTGTGAGAAGATTGTAGCAGGACTTGCAAGTTCTTTAATTGGTTAGCCTAGCTGTAGGTTGCAAAGGCATGCATGGTCTTAGCTGGCAAAGCCTAGACGTCTATAGTGTGTTGTCCTCACGAGAGTCGATTTGAGGCAGAAGTGTTTTGCGAAATATCAAGTGTAGGTTATTATGTTGCTTTCACGTTATTAGATTTCACTTATGATGTCAAGTGTCGTAGACATAGGCACTGCGGTGCCGAACGACCTAAAAATTCTTGGTGTACCAACTGGTTTGCATCTCTTAGCACTTGTGTTTGTTTTATTCAAATTATATTTTGCTATCAACATTAGTGCAAGGGTACTGTTCATGTTCAGTCACTAGTTAGTAACGGTTTGATCAACTGACTGCTTACTGTTAGGTGACTGTTTTCATAATAGTGAAGTGTTTGGTTTTTAATTTGCTATAACTAAATCCAAACACATGACAAAGGAAACATCGATTAGTGCACTTAGCCGAGTTAAAAAAGCTTACTCCCGAGAAGAAAACTTCCTCGAAACCGACAATACTTCATTGACTTTCTTAGTCTCTTTTCTTTTGTCGTGTGATTCCCTTATGATTTTTTTTGAGAGATTAGACATTGTTGTAAGAGAAATTATCGCGTGACACACTTGTAACCTTGAGAGAAGGTTGCAAGAGAACTTGCAGTTCTTGAGTGAGCTAGCCTAAGTGTAGTTAGCAGGTTTGTATTAGACATTTGCTAAGGCATGTATTTTGCAGTCGGATGGACTTTGAAAAGTATAAGAGGATGTGGTGAGTTGTCCGTGCGAGGAGACTCTGCTTAAGGCAGATGTGGTTTATCAAACATTAATTCTCATTGATTGTACATTAGTCTAACAATACTAGATTTCACTTGAGGTTTCAAGTAACGGGCCAAACCACGTGAAAATCTTGTGAGCTATCTGATTTGCCTCTATTAGCACTTGTGTCTATTTTGTTGAAGTTTTATTGTACTAACATCTTCAATACAGGTTACTGTTTACACTTAGCTACAATTCAACATCCTTATAGTTTATTGATTACTAACTCAACTCACCCATTCTCTTAAGTTGATATTGCTCAAGTTTCATTAACAAACCTCGCATTCAACTAACAATTAACTAAATAGTGAGTGAATTTCAAACAGTAATTATTTAAAATTTAATTTACCATAACTCAATTTATCCCGCTCTTGTGTTATTTTCGCAAGTTTCTTTAACAATTACCATGCATATCTTTTCTTAACTACGTCGTTGGATTCTACTACAAGTAATATCTGATTGAAAATTTTGATACGACTTACCATCTTCAATGCATAATAATTTGATCTTCCATGCTATGCCTACCTTTGTAGGAATGCTTAATATGATCATATAATATATCGTATTGATTTACTCTTATTGTCGATGGCTCTATAACACTCGAGTGGTTTGTATTTCTTTTAAACTAATTATATTATGTTGAGTAGTAGCTTTATATTATGTTTGCTCGGTTATCGATACTCAGTCATCGTATTTACTTGTTTTATTATCTGTTTGAGGTATCACAGTGAGTAGTTATTGTATACATTTGTTAAGTCCTTAGTTTATCATTTCCTCTTTGAATATTATTTGTATATATATTTTTTATCACTTCATTGTTATTCAACTACTTTAGTTTTTCCCTTCTTTAGTTTCGGCACATGTTTTACGTTGATATTAGAGTTAGCTTATTAGGTTGGGCTGAGTTTGAATCCTATCTAGGTTTGAATTAGTTTAGTAGCGGTCAAGGCTTAGGATTGGGTTATAACATAAGTTAGATTCGGAAACTATGGAAGTGATCCGAGTGACAACTTTATTACCACTATTGTTGAGAAATGACGAGGAAACAAAAAGGTGGCGCTATCTATTAAAAGATAAAGATAAGAAAGATTTAAACTTCCATAACAGAAGAAGCAAAGATAAAATAGAAAAACACGAAAAATTAGGGTTCGATAGTAATGCTAACAACCTCGATTAGCCATCAAGGAAGGGATAGTGTGCAGATTAGCGTACTAAGAGTAGGCCAAAGGTAGAAAAGAAGAAAGAGCGAAATTATGGAAGCAAATCGCTAGTGTGGGAGAAAAAATCGTGGCTATAAGAGGAGCGAGTGGGTGCGAGTGAGCAGGTGGAAGAAGAGAATGAGAGAGCTGAGCAAGAATAGGGGTGAGTGAGGGTATATGAACATTTGTAAATTAACTTAGAATGGACAAAAGAACTAATTCACAACCAAGAGCAAAAAAGCTCCGCCTGCCTTTTTTGGAAAGTTGCTATTTGTAGCTTTTTCAAAACCCTAGAAAAGACAAAAGATATCTTTAAAGTCAGTTAGCCAAATACTTGAAAATACCGTGCATAGTTTTTGGGCAAAAAAGCTTTGCCAAAAATTGGCTATATTCTTTGATAGCACAAGTTATGAATTGAATTATAATACTTACGATAAAATCAAATACCATATTGGTTTGTCATTGAATTATGAAAGTGTACGTTTTTTTTGTCTTTTTAAGTTTTATCGTTCACTCATTCATAATCGGTTTGTTCTAATAGTTTTAGATTTAATTATTATTAGTATTTAATAGTTAATTAATCCTCGTGGGTGCGACACTTTTGCTCAATTCATACACTTGCGTAAGAAACAATAGAATCACCCAAGCCAATGTCAATGAAGTTCAAGCTATTTTCTACACTCGATAAAGAGATACTTCCTATATTTGCTCATTTTATTTTAGAAAAGATATCCATTCAATTAACTAAAGTTATAAATAAATCATAAAATTACATTAAGCGATGTCTCTAAGGATGCAAGAAATGATGCATCCAACGCTGCATGACACTTCCGAACCACCCATATTGGTGCAACATTTGTCGGAGCTGATTTTTGTAATATTTACTAGTTCTTTCTCTATCAAGCTTTTCCTATTAATTAATATTATTAAAAAACCAAACTAATGACATCTCCTCCTATACAACAAATGCCATATGAGATAGCTGAATCACTAGTACTAGCTACAAAATCACCATGCCCACACCCTAAGAACCAAATAATGATGGGTAACTGAAGGCGTTGTGACGTAAGATGAAGATCATGCTTGTGGAGATGAAGACTGAGGCCATGGCTACGAAAATCACCACCGCATGTTGTGAAAGTTGCCGGCTACGGCAGCAAGAGAACCCATCCTATCCTTTCAAAGTTGAATAACTACTATATTGGTAAGGATGTGAGATAAAAGTAACGCATCGTGATTAAACATCTACTTATCTAGATCTACATTTCATTATAAATACCAAAGCTGATCACCTCTTTAGTGCGTGCCATTTCCTTCCTCTCATATGTTAGTTTCACTTTCTAGTTTCGGTTGGTTTGGCTTCGATTTGGGTCTAAATGTAGTAAATGTACACCTTCCATTTGGTGAAGATTTGAATATTCTTCAAAGATCAACAACAAAAAATGTAACAAAGGCATTCCATAATGATATTTGGCTCCATACATTTGAATGCTTCTAATTGGTAATCACAACAAATTATATCATTATTATATCAATAAGGTTCAAAATAAAAATATTATAAAAGAAAAGTTTAGTATATATCTACATTGGTCAGGCTGGATGTTTAGTTCGGGTTACATACTTAGATATTTAGGTTGGATTACACTACCAAGTTGTAATACAAGCTTGTTATAATTGAAATTAATTCAATCGTGTAGATATTAGGTTTTACAAACTGACATACTATGGAGTCTTTTACTAAGCTACATGTTAAGATCTTAAATAAGCATTCTATGACCAGTATACTGAAACCTACTTACAGTTGTTGTAAAAAGAAAGAAAATCAGAGAAAGCTTATTACAATTATTTATTGAGTTTCTTATTTTAATTTACATTTTGTTAACTATGTTGACATTTACCTTCATTCATTTTCAATAAATACAAATCTAGAATGAGCCCTTGTACTATAGAATATTGGTAAAATATGTGGACTTCTTTTCTAGTATTTCTATGAGCAGTAATATAGTTTGCTTTCCAAATAAGAAACTCTTGGTGACATCTTTTATGGCATTTCAGATGCGTAGTAACATGTGCTTTCAGAGACATTATTACTACAAACAAGTAGACTTTTTAACAACTTTGTAGAAATATCAACGATAGTAGTAAAGTAGGGATCAAATCAGTAATAAATCAAGTTGCAGAAAAAAGGCAACAATCTAGCCATTAACACATACAATGATACTGGCGGCAATAGAACCTAAGAACATGTTTTGCTATGAATAACTTCAATTGGCCACTCTAGTAATCTCCATTGGCAAACTAGACATAAAGGTATAAATTGTCATTTCTAAGAAAGGGAGCAAAGAAGTATGTCGCAACACCCTTGATTATGTCATCTAACAACTTACTAGAAATGTCAGCTAAACCTGTATCTACTCCTATCTTCCAATCATTATGCTGGAAGTTGAAATGAGATGACATCCATATGCCTCTAGCATAAAAGCTAGGGACCTATTGCAAATTTTCCTAAAGTATAGAACTATGAAGTGGATGCTGAGATTCTCCAACAAAATTTCCTGGTAGTTATCTATCTCTTTTGCAAAAAGACTAAGATACATTTTCCATAGAGATTCCATTGTTTTAAAAAAACTGTGCAAATTTCTAAAAGATTAAATAGATTACTTTCATATCTCTGGGACTTTAAGGTCCTAATTTCTTACATCCTAATTTTTGGTAAAGGCAGTATAAAATATTAAAAGACTAACTAAGTTTGTCCCCCTAACAGATTAATTAATACTAACATAAAGTTGTTAATTCGAAAAGAAGTTATTAAGCTTACCATGGTATTCAACTGATGTATAGACAAAATGCACTTGCAGCAAGAGTTAGGAATGTTCTATATGTACTTTTGTATAGCGATAGTAATTTTTTCTTTATCTCTAGTAGGAAATGCTTCCAATAAGACCCCATCTTTATAGAAATGAAATAGTGGTACTGCCTGCAAAATGTTAGCATTTGTTATGGCAACATAATGGATGAAAAGTTGCTCTTTAGTTAATTCGACATCTATCAAACAAATAAGAAACTTACTTTAAAACAAATAGAAGCTTTAGTTTCACAATAAAAAAGAAAAGAAAGGCAGAAGTTAGAAAGTGTAGCCATTGATGATGAAATTTAGAAGCATCATGCAATTCAATAATGCAAGCACAATAAGTTTTGAAAAGCCATTACATGGAATGCACAAACTTATATGGGTAGATCACAATCACAATTTTTTACTTCTAGTTGGAAGTATACAAATTTGAATTATCCTATTCATTGATTAAGAAATTTATTCCTATACTAATGTTATAAAAAGTATTATGTATCCAATAAACTAACACTTGTCACTAAAACCATTGGATAGATATTGACAACTAACAAAACCTTTGGGCTAATTTGGTCTTCAAAAAATATTTAGAATTAGGACAACTTGAAAAAGTTATGGATTACTTTTCCTCTATTGGAGAAGGAAATCTCAAACTTGTCTATCTATAAGTGCCGGCCCATGCTTGTAAGTTATTTTCCTTTTTCTCTCTCTAGTTAAACAAATGTCACATTCCAAAGTGGACACGTGATTCAAGGAGAATTTGGGCAAATAAAATTTTCTTTTTGGACCAGTTGATGCTAATGCGCAAACATCATCTCATTTATCTAAAATAACTTATAAGCTTGAACTTCGGCCTAAGCCCAAGTCTACCTTTGATTGAACGTGCCTTAATCTACAACATACATTTAAACCCTAGCCTCAACAATAATCCTACCTACACAACTTCTCTTCACTACATACAACTCCTAATTCCTAATCACACCTACTCATTACATTTTCCTTCTTTCCTTCTTTTCCTTCCTTTCTCGGGCATCAGAAGGCACCCGATCCATCGTTATCGACTGCTCACGGTGATTCTCTCTTCTTCTTCTTCCTGCTTAACTCCTTCTTCCTGTAATTGCATCGATTCACAACCACCGGCATCAATACCATGATCTTCTTCTTTATATGCCTGCATGCTGCTTAGATGCGACTATTTTGCATCTTATCCTAAATTGCATATTGCTTCTATTTTAGTCGCAGTCCAAAGCAGCCACCATATAAATGGCCATTCGCCACCTCGAGCAAACTTGCTCGCGATGACCATCTCTGTAGGATATCATCGACTACTAGAACTCCCCTGTTGCTGCTATTTATTGCCATCGATAGTTCCAACACTATTGCTTCCTTCACTGTTGCCACATGATCGACACATTCTACGATAAGCTAATAAATACCATAACAAATGCCAAAAGCATCTTATAACCATCCTATCATTACTACATTATACTTGAATACAAACATTAACATTTCCATCATCTATGCTCAGCAGGTCCGGTATCAATCTTAGCATAATAAATTCATACACATCCTATCGTACAACACCTAGGGTGCGTTTGGCAAAACTATCCAAAAAAATAATTTTTCAATTTTTATAAGCATTTAGAGAATTTATTTAAAATTTAGAAATTTCACGCAATGCAATTTTTTTATTACTTATTTTTTATTATTTTATTTTAGATAAAATATTATAGCTCGTTTTTCAAAAAAAAATATCTTCTGTTTTAAAAAAGCTACATTTCTAAACATTTCCAAATGCCCCCCCCCCCTAAACCATCCATTCAACAACACTTAGTAAATGTTAAGGCTAGCTTACCTAGGAATCAAGATCAAAGATCGAAAGCCAACTCATCCTTGAATGGCTATAAGTTACAAGTGCTTAAGTTCCACAAACTGCTAACCAACATCGATTCACCTGCTACCCAAAATCTGATAAATAAAAGTGCTAGTTGCAGCATTGTCAGCAAGAGAAGAAAGAGATACATACTTTGTAAATATTTTCTGAATATTCTTATAAAGTTATTGCACAATATATGCTTTCGATGCAATTTACTTGATCTTTATTTTAAATTAAGCCAAGACACACATGATCTCTGAATGGCTTAGCCTAGTGACAACTTTGATCTTAGAATGTTAGGAACTCATCATAATATCAAATGATGCCATCTTTAACTCTGAAATATGCTAGGATTCATCATTTATGCACATATGGCACTTAGCCAACCCAACCTCATGTACATATCCACTTGACATACAATCGCACATATTTGCTTCAACAATGGCCATTATCTTCTTTTAAGGGCATTTTAAGTTTGGCACTTCTCCTAGGAAATGAAGATTTCAAGCAATTTAAGAGAATATGCAAAAATGAGAAGATTTCGAATCTAAACAAGTGATAATTATGAGGATACAACAGAAGGTGCCAAAAACATAGACAAACCAAGAACAAATCAAATGCTCAAGGTTCTTCATACAAAAATAGGAATTAAGATAACAAACGTCTATCTTAAAAATTAAGTACTTCAAAGGAGCAAGAAAAACTAAATTCAAGAGAGTTTCGGCGAATATGCAACACTAAACCATAGACTTCGCATATATTCATAACTAGTTTCTCTAAGGCACAATACTATCACACAAATAATACTTCATTAGTTCTGTTTGTTTAAATTCAAAATCATTTATTATCATTAGATCAGCATTTTCTTCAATTAATTAAAAGAATTAATCATGAACTTGAAATGTGAATTAGTAGATATGTAAAAGGCATTGTATTTTACTTTTTCACATCTTACTTAATACATAACCCTACTATTTTATCAAATAGTAAACAAACTAGAACTCATTCATTAAATATGCTTTACTATACCTAAAAATATAAGATAGCACAATCAACGGCCATAAAAATAAATGGTCAAACAGGATAAAATTTTGAATAAATAGATTGATCACTATCCAAGACTTCAAGGTTTTACATTCTTCTTTATATAAAAGCAATAATTTTAAATTTATATATTGATTTCATGGGCAAATTAGCTTTACTATAAATAATTTCATATACTGCACAAAATGTAATAAACGATCGTAAGTATCTTTTAGGAAAAATATTATAAGGGATTTGATATTGATTTTAGTATGACATGTTGAATGATGAAAGTTGATGCTTAAGTTTTATTAAAAGTTCTTGATTAGCATGAGTTTATTTAAGAAGTAATTCTATTTGGAAAAGAATTTGGCACACATTTGGAAAGATAATAGATCATATATGGAAAGAAGGAATATAACAAAATAGTAATACCAGAAACAATATAGGGATAGTCTTGGCAATTCAAAATTTCTACATTGTAGCTCATAATGTGGAAAAGGGATTGAATGTCTCACATATGTCTAGATAATATTGCCCTAAAGTAGACCTGCTTGACAACCAGCTAGAGATTTTACATTTTTCTCACAATGAAATGAGATGCAATTCAAGTAACTCAGAAGTATGTATTGAGATGCTTGGCTATTCCCATTCAAGAAGTTTTGGAAAGCTTGATTTACTGTTTAAAAGAGACTAAGGAAGGTAAAGAGAAATAACAAAGAAGAAATCAGAAGATATCAAATGGATCACAAGTCATATGTCAACGTAATGAGTAGATTTGGTTTAACGAAAAAAATATGAGGCGTTTTTATGGTGAAGACGTTTCAAATTTAGAGGATGAAACAGATAAGCAAGAGGCACTCAAGGAGAAAGGATTGCTTGCAGAAAACTGTATTAATTTCTAAAATCTTTCCTAAGAGGAAGTACTAGTGTTCTATGTTTGTCTAGCACTTTGTATTGTAATATGTGAACTGAGTCATGCCAATATCAACTTATTAAGCTTTAAGAAACTTTAAAAATAAGAAGTTAAGTGCTACACTTCAAAAAGATTAATGAACATGCCTGGATATCTATTCAAATACCTCAAATTTGTGCCAATCTTCTAAAAATATCTTTTCTCACATTAATGCTTCATGGCCATCAGTTGCTTATGTTGCAAAATTGAGAAATTTGGGTTTTTCATCTACTTTCACAATTAGATCTAGACATTAGTAAAGCAATTTCAATACATACGAGAGAAAATTCAACCAAAGCAAGCCGTAAAAAACCAAAAGAAAATCATTAACAAAACCAATCAAATTTATATATTACCCTGATCCTCAATCTTTCGGCCACTTCAGACTGCTCATCATATTCATCAATAACCTAGAAGAGAAGTGATAAAACAAACAAATTATTTAACAACTAAACAATTTGTTGTAGTACAAGTTAGAGAACTTCAGAGGAAAACTACCTCTTTCTGCAAAGAAAAGCTTTCGATAGACAAATTTTCTAGAATTGTATGCAATTACCATAACCTTTACATCACCTCCAGCAGGAGACATGTAGTACCATAGCAAATTGTATCCATATTTCACTTTATTCACCAATTAAGGGACCTGTAGTCCTTATTGAAAGGAGTGACTTTCATAACGTGTATAGATTGAAAGTACATAAAAGTAATAGAAAACAAGAGAATCAATTACTCTTCATTACACCTATTTAGCAATAATTTCATAAAAGTATTGGAAAGCAAATTTACTCTCCATTACTCTAGTATGGAGATTAATTGGTTACCCTCCAATGTGAAGTGTACCAAGAGTAAGAGCAATTTTATATGTATTGAAATTATGGATTATTATATTACCCTCAAGTCATTTTATTATCTACCACATTATTTTGAGTTTTCTCTCAACGTCTCCCAACGCGGCCTCACCTCTCTCGTGTTTGCATTGCATGCGTCGCTCCTCGCTTCGCCTCTATTACCTCGCCAAAATTTAGATCAGCATATCGTAACCTACATTCCTTCATCAAATAGATCTACTCAGTTTTTTTTCTAACAAACCAACCAACCAAATTTAACCAATAAAAAGTATTAAACATCAATCTTTTCTTTTCACTCTACTCCACTCCTCAAAGTATGGATATAAAATTTCAAAGTTTTCAGAATCAAATAAAAATATTTTAGACTTTTTACAAAAAACCATCTTAACTTCATCTTTACTCTTCTAACCAAACAAGAGTAACTCTGTACTTTCATTACTTTTACTAATATATCCAAACAAGTGAGAGTAAATGATTACTCTTACTCTCTATTACTCTTACTTATTACTTCGTATCCAACCAAACCCTCAGAGAGTGGGCATGCCAATGCCATGTTGTTGTTTACCTAACTGTCTTAAAGAAATCGTTTAACTTCTATAATTGCTTTAGGTTATTAGTATATCTGATCAACATATATGTGCAAACTCAAGCTAAGAAGTTACATGAAGCAATGAGGAGACACAGCAAATGACTCGATCTTCCGAAATAAAGCTTTACCGTAGGAAACACACCTCCAAAGAAGGTCTTACCTCCAAATTATTGATACAGACACCTATTCTTTGTCATTTACATCTAAGTATCTGTTAGGCTGTCTAAACTTGGAGCTATGGTCTAGAATCTACAATGTTCCTAGATAAAAGACGAAACCAATAGCAACAAATAGTGCAGCACTTAAAGAGTATCAGCTCAGACTAGGCCATCCTTAGAGCCTTGCAGCATTTTAATTTGTCCATGAGAATAACTAATGCAATGATTTACAAAGAAAAAGTGTAGATTGTTTTAGGATAAACCAAATGCAGGATCAAGATTCAGATTCTTACAACATTGAGTGCCTCTACTATCATCTAACTGGAAGAAAATAAATTACAACTTTCCAGCTCACGTAACACAGCATCATTTTAAGGAATTTCAAATTTATAACTCTTCAAGAATATTTAAGCTCATGTAGTTTGAAGATGATATCAATCAAAACAGCACAAATTGCCTGGTTGGTTTGAAGTTGCACTAATAAAACAAATTGACAAATTCCTATCGCATCCTCAAAGACAAAAGATTGGAGAAGTTGTTGTCAAATGAAAGCAAAGAAGCACAAAGAGTTTTGGTACTTACATTGTGCTTCAAGAAGATAACGGCATCTTGCCGATAAGCTCCCTTGCATAATTTAGTGAAACCCTGCTCAATGTACTTGCAACTCCCACAAGACGTCCTATAGAAATCCACCACAACTAATGCATTTGTCTCTTTGGCTTTCTCCAAAATCCTGTTAAACTCGTCATCCGTCTTGAATTCTCGAACACAATCTACAGGGCAAAGGTCCTCATCATCCTCCTCATTCACATCAACTTCACCGTCTTGGATTCCATCCACATCATCAGTTTGGTGTAATGCTCTCAGCGCAAAGTTACTCTTTCCCGTGCCCATCTTTGCACAGTCTATCATGGAAATAACCTTGGTTTGCAAGAACCATTTCGAGCTGCGCAAGATTTGGGTTGCATTTCTTTTCTTCAAATCTTGCAGTTCAGATGGCCAAACAAGAACAAGGGAACAGCTCGGATTGAAAAGAATCTTCATCCTATGGTTGAGCAGAGCAAATTAAACTTTCCCTCACAAAATCTGAGCAGCCAACAAGAACTTCATTGAAGTTTCCTACCTGCTTCAGGAAAAAAGGGCAACTAAATTGATACCGTCAACCGAACGATTACGGAAAAGGAAGAGTTGAAAAGTTTACCTAGAATTCAAGCTCGTTGGTAAAACAATTTTAGAGAGAGAGAAACAGCAATCGACTGAGTAAAATAATTACTTGTTGGAGTAACAGAGTAAAAACCGCATTAGGCAGATTTATGGAGTCTATAAAAAACGAAAATTGTGGATAACTATACGGGCTTCGGTCGATAGTTGAAGGACAAAGGAACGGCTTTGAGTTTAGACTCTACCTCATTTCATAAAGGGAAAAAAATGGTAACTTAGACTTTGAGTGATCATTATGTGGAGATTCACCAAAAAATTGCATATGGCTATAGAAACGTGGCCAATTAGAGAATTAGTACGCGTAATTGAACGAGTCGGTCTATAGCAGATTTTTAGAAACACACAGTTACTCAATTTGAAAGTGCAATTGCAAAAATAAATCAAAATATTTAGGGCGTGTTTCAAATTACCGTAATTGAGTTTTGTGAAAGTAAAATATATGAAGTATAATTTCTTAAAAAATAAAGTAAAAGTGGAGTTCAGTATTTGTGTTTCAATAATTTTTGGAAGTGTATTGAAAATTGAAAAATATAATTGTATTAAAAATTGTGCAAATAAGAAAGTTGAAACTGGAGTTCCGCATATAAAAATGAAATTCTGAGTTTCTTGTGTAATTGAAACATATGAACTGTTCGAAACTCAAAATCTGACGGAAGAAAGTGGAGTTACGGGCGTTTGAAACACGCCCTTAACGACCCACGTGTATTTAAATTTTACCCATTGGAGTGCATAAGTATTTATCTTTTCATGTAGCAAAAAGTCTATTATACTCCTTCGTATATTACGTATGCGAACACTTTTAAGCATTAGTGGTCATATTACAAAAAATTTGTAAACATTATTCAATTGGTACACACTATGAATAAATTTGTGAATAATAAGTAACAATTGGTAAATACAAATGCTATTTTTAATTTGTCAATATTTTGAATAATTCGTGAAAAGATAACTTTGTGAATATTTATTTAGATGATGTGAGCACATTATAAACATATGACTAGCAATTAGTGGATAGAAATTTCTTCATACCTACATGTGGTATCAAGAGTAGCTTCCGTATCTACTTTTAGGCTTTTATATATTTTTTAATTTCCAAACTTTTTAGAAAGGAGGCCATTCGTATTTATAATTGTTTCAAAATACTCTAATATTACTAAATTATAAAACATGGACAATAATTTTTATTACGAATGGTTTATATCTTTATCCAATTTAAACATTATTAATAACAACGACAAATTAAGCCTTTATATATTTGAGTGAGATCGGCTACATAAATCTGTTTGTCTATTCCGTTCGATTATAAATCAGATTCAGTGAAAGATTAATTCATCTAAATTTGTTGTCAACATCCTATGCTAGGTTAATTTTGATCTATCCATTTTACTCCTAAAGTGATCTAGTGGAATCGCATTACTCTTTTGCACTATAGTGTTTTTAGATCTGCATAAAACATGTTCGAACCACCTAAGCCTATCTTTTCTTAAATTGTTCCTTTATCAGCACGAAAGCTACTTACTGATATATATTCTCATTCGTGATTTGTTCATTGTAGTATACCTACACATCCATCTTAACATCATCATTTTTGCTACATATATTCCATCCAGCACTCATTATCATATAACATTGCAAGCCAAATGACCGTTTTGTCTTAACAAGATTTTCTTATCATACAAAATTTTTGTAGCATCCCGCCATTTTATCCATCTTATTTTAATTCTATGCATAAGATTTATTTCTAGTTTTCTTTTGTAATAACTAATCAAACCTAAATATTTATATAAACTATCACATTATAGTATAGTACAATCCTCTATAGCAACTGCAATATTATCACAATTTTTATGTTTACTAAAATGACAATGTATATATTCTATCTTAGTCATACTTTATTTAATACCTTTAGAATTTAAGGCATTCCTCCAAGATTTAAATTTAAAACATAATTTATTCTTTGTTTTGTCAACTAAAACTATGTCATTGGCGAATACATACACTACAGTATTTCATTCTGAATATATCGGGCGAATTCATCTATTATTAAGATAATCAAGTAAGGATTTAAAGCTAAAACCTTATGATAATGTATAGCAATAGAAAACTCTCTACTACCATCACCACTACTATACTCGAGTGGTTGCTACATCATACATATCCTTAATGACCTTTATATATGTATTAGGTATACCTTTCTTTTCTAATAGCCACTATAACACTTCGCTATGTATACTATCAAAAACTTTTTCTAAATTTATAAAAAGTATATGTAGGTCTTACTCCTTCTCTCTGTATTGTTCAATCAAGAAACAAAGTGGACAAATCACTTCCATAGATCTTCTTGCCATAAAACCAAATCGATTATTTAAAATTTTTGAATGACACTTTAATCTATATTCAATTACCACTTTTCTACAATTTCATTATATGGCTCATGAGCTTGACTCTTCTATAATTTGTACACTTTTAAACGTCTCCCTTATGTTATAATTAGATACTAGAGCACTTTTTCATCCATTCATCTAGCAACTTTCACTTTTTAAAATATTAAACAATTTTGCTATCCAAGTATATACACACTTGACCTAAATGCCTTCACATTTCAATTGGACTTCCATCTAGACAAATGGCCTTTCTTATCTTCATTTTTTTCCAAAGCTTCCATAACTTCTAATAGTTGGATGTTTCTAATATACTAGCTTCGTATCTATATCAACATCCATCAAGTAAGCTATATATACAACGTGTTCTTCACTAATTAATTTATTCAAATTGATTCTCCATCTATTTGTGATATAGCTGCTACGAAATTGTACTAAATTATCCTCCTCACTAACGTATCCAATCTGATCTATATATCTACTTTCTTTTTCTACCTGTCGTGTAATTGTATACAATTAGCCATTTCCGTCCCTATCATATTATTATCTCCGTCTACATCCAAATTCTCTATTTCAAATTTCGGTATTGCTATCGAAAGTTTACGAGTCACACGAATAAATAATGATGAGAAAAATATCTTTCTCTCAGGGATTGATTAACTTATTAAGTACCGAAAATAACTAATCCTATAATTATTTGAACAATCAATCTATTAAAGAAGTGAATGTTAGAACTAAAGAAAACAAAACAAGTTAAAACTAATACTTGTAAGATTTCAATGATTTAAATGCTAGGATATTTGATTTCACCGTACCTAATCCAATTTAATTCCGTAATCATGCTATCGAAGATTATAATCTTTATTGGCAGTTGAAAATCGTAATTTCTTTGATATACCTTTCCAAACTATACCAAAAATACTTTCATACAATAACATACTATATCTCTATGTGAATTAACATAAAATAAAGCTGATTAAGATATGTGGCATCCTAGATTAACTTCATAAATCATAAGAGTACATCTTTATCTCTCATGCAATTTATGGCATTCATTATAAAGACTAATCCATAAATCACATCTTTGTCTTAATATGAATCTCAAATCGATTAAATATCGTCGGACACTCAAAGGCAATAATCATGATAATGAATACTCAATAAGTAATTATAAAACTTTGAATAGAATAAAATTAAAAATGAAATCATCATAGTTAGACTACAATATAGCCCTAGCAAAGAGAAATTTAATTCATAGTTTTCAAATCTTACAAAATAAAGAGAAACATGAGAGATAGAATAAAATAACATAGAACAAAAAATGTAATCGATCGAAATACCATCCCTTTTCTTTGCACCTTACTCCCCTCTGTTCTTCTTTCCATTCCAGCATCAAGAACCCACGAAATATACTATAGATTAGCTACCCCTACTCTACTTCCCTTTTTTCTCTCGTAGGAAATCCGAAAATTGAGTATTTAAATCATAAATTTTTCTTTGTATAATTAGATTGGTATAGTCCAAAACTAATCTGAACTCTCTGTATATCCGTTTGTTTGCACCTTTTTGGAGTCTATTTGCCCTCCAAAAAATATATACAAATATGCAAAATTAAGACCAATGTCTTATTTTACATCTATATGTCATACACATCATTTAAAGATCGGGAAGGTTTTCAACTTTACTTATTTCAAAAACTGCACACATGATTCGATTTGCACTGTGTGTCAAATTGATTTGTGAATACGCATCAATTAACTGGCCATAAAACTCTGAAAAAAATTAATGGATCAAACTTCAATGTCTTGTCTTTCAATGCTAATTGACCGTTTGCAAAAACTCTGTGGAAGAGTCAAGTTTTCATCAAAAGAGTTCAGGCTGCACAGAATTACTGAAAGTAAGAAAAACAAAAAAGTAAGCTTTTTTAATCAATTTTTTGAATAAAATCAAGCATATACGGTACAAAAGTGCATGAGATTAAGTATATAATATAAGCATATCAAATATCCCCACACTTAGCTTTTGCTCACACTCGAGTAACAAAAATATTAATGTCCATGTAGCTTGGTTGGATTTCATAACATCAATATCTTCAGATCTGTCATTAAATGCATAACTTATTAAAAATTTTCAAAGCACAAGCAATCATATTTTCTCGATCATACACACACTTGTTCACATGAAAGCAAATAGTTTAAGGGAATAAAGCTATACTTATGAATATAACTACTTAAATGATTAATAAGCTCATATGCCTATTTTGATCTCTTCAACTTTTGTAATCCAGATGTTGAAGTTTAAATTGTGCAAGTCGAACTTACCAGTCAATGAATTTTCCTTTTGTGTCAAAAACTTAGTCAGGCATATTATTTATTTATTTTTATTTTTGTTAAACTCATAGTCAATAGTTTTCACACTATCACAAAGGTAGCCATCTTTCCTATTAGATTATCTCATATATAGTTGTCCTACAAAGGGCCAAATAACTCAACTTTCACACTTTCATGTACGTAGCTTTCTTTCGACTGGACAAGCCAAACTAGTGCAATGTCTTTTATGGATACAGTAGTTGAGAATAGGGGTGGCAAATTTTGACCCGATCTGAAAACCCGACCCGAAAAGGTCGAGTTCGGGTCAAGTTTTATTCGAGTTCGGATATACCCGAAAATGATCCGAAAATTTTAAACGGATTTGGGTCGGGGTCAGATTGATCCGAGATTGACCCATTTAATCCGTATAACTATTTATTTAGTATATATTACTTAATAATAAGAAAAAAAAATAGCAAAAAATTTGAATTTAATTTGTATATATATTTTTTTAATTTATCTTAATTTTAACTATTTTTTATTTAATTTATAAATTTTGTCAAAATTAATATTTTTCTTTTTAAATATATTATAATTAATAATTTATATGTATTATTATTAAAAAATTAATTTTTATAATTTTTATTTAATAATTTAATTATTAAATGGGTCGATCCGAGTTTGACCGATTATAAATAGGTTGATTTAGGGTTGACAATTTTGACCCATATAAATAAATGGTTGGGTTAGGATTGAACAACTTTGACCCGGTTATTATATGAGTCGACCCGGAACTGACCCATTAACCCATATTGTCACCTCTAGTTGGGAATAGAATTATAGTGTATAGTCAATGCTTAATGTAACTTCTCAAGCAAACACTACACTAATTTCAAATCTCAAACTAGCAATAAGAGCAAATAAATTCTCTAAGCCATTCATGATCATAAGTTCAAGCTAATGAATGCCACACTCATCACTAGTTAACACAAGAATTTACTTAAATGACTTTGCATTTAGTCTATCTCCAAGAGATTAAACTCAAAATAGAAAATTTTCATCATAAGTGGTGTACTCTAACCAACCAAACAATAAACAACAAAAATTTTAAAAAATTTTCTCTACCCCCACACTTTGCACCAACATTGTCCTCAAGCTGTGTAACAAAGATTATATAAACAAAGAGAAAGGGTTAGAAAGCATCTCTGATTTTATACTTCCTCACTCAAAGTTCTTCATGGAAGTGCCTACTTGTCATATTTCTCCCTATCATTAGAAATTTATTAGAATTAAATATAAAAATCAAAACAGAAAACTAATTGAAAAGTTCAAACTAGATGGAAAACTAAAACATGAAAAGGTTGGGTTGCCTTCCAATAAGCGCCTTATTTATAGTCTATAGGTCGACCTTTTCTTTTCCTCTATGCTGGTTTAAGAAGGATGGCGGTCTTTTTTTTGTCAAAATCCGTAAAATATGTTTCAATCGTCACCCATTAACCTTGAATGTGCCTTTCTTCTCATTAGTAACTTCAACTGCTACAAACGAAAAACTCCTAGCATAGTGAATGATGTGCGATAAACGTAATAATGAGTTGTATAGTATAACTTGTTGTCCAGGGGTGAACTCCTTTCTTATTATGTTCTTGTCATGCCATGCCTTAGTTTTTTTCTTGTAAATTCTAGCGTTTCCATAAGTTTCATGTCGAAATTTGTCCATTTCATTCAGCTACGACAATCTTTTCTCTCCGTATCAATTGGAAAGCTTGACATCTACTAGTGGAACTAGAGCACTAAACGATACAGAGACATTCCAATTGGAGTTTTGAATGATGTGCGATAAGCCCATAAATGCATCATCCAATTTCTTTGATCAATCCTTCCTTGAAGTGTTCATATTTTCTCAGGTATTCGCTTCAATTTTCTGTTTGAAACTTCAACTTGCCCCCTGATTTGAGGATGATAGGCAGTGGCTACTTGATGCGTGACACCATATTTCCTTAATATATATTAAAATTGATAATTAGAAAAGTGTTTACCTTCATCACTAATAATTGCTCTAGGAGTGCCAAATCAATTAAAAATATATTTTTGTAGGAAGTTACCACAACCTTACTATCATTTGTAGGTAATGCCACAACCTCCACCCATTTGGATACATAGTCGACAGCGACTAAGATGTATTTATTCGAAAAAAAGAAGGAAAGGACCCCATCAAGTCTATTCCTTATACATCAAATAATTCAACCTCAAGAATATTATTCAGTGGCATTTTATTCTTTCTTGAGATATTTCCCATTCTTTGGCATTGATCAAAAGTAGCAACAAATATATGCGCATATCGAAATAATGAAGGCCAATAAAACCAAATTGTAGTATCCTTGCCGCTATTATTATTCCCCCAAAGTGACTTCCATATCCCGATGAATGACAATAACGCAAGACGCTTTCATCTCCTCTTCTAGTACACATCATATTGTGGTATGGTCTGAACAACGTTTGTATAGGATTCGATCCCCAAATGTAGTGCTAACATCAACAAAAAAAATATTCTTTTGTTGGTAAGATACATCTGAAGGAATTATGCTAATGGTTAAGTAATTCATGAAATCTGCATACTATAGAGCAACGGTACTTTGAATAGAAAATAATTGTTCATCATGAAATGCTTCATTAATAGGAATAGTAGCCTCTTCATCTTGTTCTTCTTGTTTTATCAGAGATAAGTGATCTCCACTTGATTTTAGAATCCTATCTATCTCGGATTTTCAAATCAAATTTTTACAGCAGAAGCACCAATCGAATGAGCCTTGGTTTAGCATCTTTCTTTGTTAGTAAAATACTTGAGAGCTCAGTGGTAAATGTAGACTATCACTTTGGAGCAAAGCAAATATGATCGAAATTTTCAAAAGCAAACACAACAGCTAGAAGCTCCTTCTCTGTAGTTGCATAATTTTTTTGGGTATATGTCGAGGTTTGGCTTGCATAATAGATGACATGAAATACTCTATTCTTTCGCTGCCTCAAGACTGTTCCAACAATATAGTTATTAGCATCGCACATAATTTTAAACGGAAAATCCAAATCAACGCTATAATGAGACGAGCGGAAATTAGCTTCTGTTGTAGAGTGTTAAAAGCTTGGAAGCACTCTTTAGAAAATTTAAATGACATATCCTTGAGTAGGAGGTTGCATAAAGGTTTTATTATTTTTGAAAAATCTTTAATTAATCGGCGAAAGAAACCGGTATGTCCAAAAAGCTTCTCACTGAAGTGAGTGGTGATAACTTCGCAATGACTTCTATCTTTGCCCGATCAACTTCTATTCCTTAGCAGAAATGCAATGTCCTAAAACAATACCTTCAAACTATGTACAATGGCATTTCTCCTAATTCAAGACTAAATTAGTTTTCTCCCATCATTACAAAACTGAAGCCATCCATAAAACAAGATCCAATCACTGAGACGTCATCCATGAAAATCTCAATGAATCTTTCTACCATATAAAAAAAAATTGCCATCATACATCTTTAAAAATGGTCAGTGCATTGCATAGGCTAAAAGGCTTCCTTCGAAATGCAAAAGTTCCATACGGACATGTAAAAGTGGTCTTTTTTTTAACTTTCGGTGCTTTTAGAATTTGATTGTAACCCGAATACCCATCCAAGATACAATAATGTGAATGGCCAGCAAGTCTCTCTAATATTTGATCAATTAAAGGTAATGGAAAGTGATCCTTCTGAGTGACATCATTCAGCTTGCGACAATCCCGTCATTCTGTGATAGTTCTTGCAGAAATGAGCTAATTGTTATCGTTCTTCACTACTATTATTCCTCCTTTTTTTGGTACAACTTGCACATGACTCACTCACGGATCTCTCTTAGATCGGATAAATGATTTCTGAATCAAGTAATTTCAGAACTTCTGCTCTTACCACCTTCTTTATGTTTGGATTCAAACGCCACTGATTTTCAACTGCAGGCTTGTAAATTTCTTCCATCAAGATCTTATGCACACAAATTGAAGGGCTTAAGCCTTTAATATCAGCAATGGATTATCCCAACGCAGCCTTATAGTCTCAAAACTCGAACCAACTTTTGCTCATACAAGTCACTCAATGAAGCTGAAACAATAATAGAAAGTGATGAATTTTCACCCGAATATGCGTACCTTAAATATGAAGGTAGCGGTCTAAGCTCAAGTATCGGATGCATCTCAATGGATGAGCTATCCTACTAGAGCTTTTCCCCAAGTCCTCAAATTTCAATCATCCTCCAATAGACAGTGCATCTTGCAAGTAATAAGCATATGACTCAATCTCTTTGCTTTTGGTGTTAGAAGATTCACCTTCGAGAATACAAACTACTGAAGGGTGAATTCAATGGTCCACCTTAACTATGTCAGCCACCATTCAATCAACTTGTCAATTCGTAAATAATCATCACTGTCTGATGGCCACTTCATAGCTTCAAATACATTGAAGCTGACTTGCTCATCTTATACTCGCAAAATTAGCTTTCCTTGCTGCACATCAATCAATGTTCTTCAGGTGGCTAGGAATGATCAACCAAGAATAATTGGTATGCCTCTATCTTCTTCCATATCTAATACAATAAAATCAGCTGAAAATATGAATTTATCCAATTTCATCAGCACATCTTTAAGTATTCTGTTAGATGCTTAATAAATCGATCAGCCAATTGAAGAGAAACTGTGTTGTCTTTACTTCTCCCAATCCTAATTTCATGTAAATAGAAAATGACATGGAATTAATGCTTGCACCTAAATCACATAAAACGTTTTCAAAATGAGAGTTTCCAATAGTGTAAGGTATAGTAAAACTCCCTAGATTTTTTAACTTTGGTGGCAACTTATTTTTAAAAAGAGCACTACACTCCTTTGTTAGGGTCACCATTTCATAGTCCTTCAATTTTCGTTTGTTGGACAAAATCTCTTTAATGAACTTTAAATAGCTTGGCATTTGTTCTAACACATCTGCACGTAAGACTTGGTCGGTGTTGCTTTTTGGTGTTGTATAACCTGTGAGCTTTCTTCGTTCGCTGATTTGGTGGCATTCTCCGATGATTCCTTGATGCTCTGTTCTACTCCAGTAGGTGATTTAGATGAAGAAATTCAAATTGTTCCCTTAACTCCTTGCTATTCATTGTTGGCGTGTCGAGAACTTTCCAACTTCGAAGTGCAATTGCATGCACTTGCTCTTTTGAGTTACCTTAATTGCTAGGCAAAGAACCTTGTCGTCTTCCAGATAACAAGCTTGCTATTTGACCTATTTGCACCTCAAGGTTTCGCATAGAAGCAGCTTGATTTTGCAAAGTTGATTTTGTTTTAGCTATGAATAGGGCAATGGCATCTTCTCTGTGGTGGTTTAGTCACTACTTACTGCTGAAATCTAGGGGGGTCTAGTAGTGTCTATAATTCAGTTGGTAATGTTTTCCTACTTGTAGTGGCTTAGTTTATAGAATAAGGGGGACCAAGCAGAGTGTTGAGGAAAGGCTAAGGTCGTTAACTTTGTAACACCTCCTTCTTTAATCCCTTTCAAAATTACATCTTATCTTGATAATTTGAAACTCATCTTTGAAGTCTTCTAATCACAAGTAACCTTGCTAAGCCTTCAAGCCACTGGATGCCCAAACTAAGTCTGCATGCCGCTAAGGGAAAACGAGTATGCGTTAACCTTCAGGTAAATTTCTTGAATAGTGAGTGTAATATGTTTGTATGTTACCTCACTGGAGTGTAGACTACCATTAGCGAGCTCCACTTTGACTATCCTTATTGCATAACATTGGAGGTGTAACTGTTTGGCAAGGTGATTGGAAATAAAATTGTGAGTTTTTCCTAAATCAATAAGAATGAAAAACTCTTGAGTTTATATCTTGCCAACCAGTTGAGTGATCTCAGGACCAACCGGACTATAGATAGCACTAAGGAGAGGGTTGCTTCTTCAACAAGTGTTTCTGTTGCCTCACCAGAGAAAAAGAATTTCTCATCATTGTCATATTCATGTCCAACTATTGCATAGAGTTTGGTTTAGTAACTTTATCTCCTTTCGTACCTTGGAAATTGAAAAATGATCAGCACCTAAATTTATATACGTTCATGGAGAAGAACTCGAATGCCTTCGCAAATTGAACAAGTAGGAAGAGACGTTCCGATCATTCATGTGTGTATTTATGTGATGATCCTTATTGGATGTTCGCACTAGCATTGATAGAGCCTTGAACACAACATATCGACTACTATTTCATCCAGGTTAAACAAGCTCTGTACTAAGGACTGAGTGGAACCAACCTTATGTTATCCTCCCAACACAGGAAGCCACTCTAATGTTCATGTACATTATAGTCTGCCAGATTAGCCTCTACTTTTACGAGTCTCAGATGGCTAGAGAAACTAGTAATGTTAATTAAATATTCAGAATTATTTTGAATGACCGTCGCTGCGTCATAGCTCATATTTGGGTATTCACTAGTTATACGCTTTAGGTCCATCTTTAAGTACCTGATTGTAACCAAGTACCTCGAAGGATTAGTTCTCTGCCTCAAACCAGTCACATGTATGCCAATGGCTAGATTAAATTCTTATCTACAAAGCTGTTATATTTTGCCTTAGATTGACCTTCAAGCGACCAAGTTTGGGATCTTTAACGGCATTAGGCAACCAAATTTGAGGTATTATGGGCATGCTTTCGGCCTCTATATCGTTCACATTAATGATGAAATCTTTAGTTTTCCTCTCCTGTAGATGTAGGTTTCTCTTGAATCCGTACCATGTAAATCTTCGTCTTCATTTTTTCTATGTTGTGTCAATTGATATTGATGTTATTTCACTTTACTTATGACTGATCCTTATAGGTATTGGTGATGAAGTGCTGAATACTTTCTTATTTATAGTAGATTTATGTTATCTTCTTTATATGAACTACTTTGCTTCCTTGTTGTATTTTGTGATCTCTTTTATGGACTGCATTATTTTTCGTCATCCTTCTAGTTCCTTAGAAACATTTGTGTTGAGATTTGTGCGATCCTATGCTTATCCATTGGGCAACCCTATGCTTGCCCGATGTGCCACCATGTAAAACTCGATAGAGATTTTGTAATATTTGCTATATTTGAATTGTAATTGTTCAACCGTCTAGTGATTCCTACAGCCTTGTGTGGTCAAAACACTGTCCCAAATAGTTGTAAAAACAAATCTTTGGTATTATGATTGGCCTAGTTGAAGCGTGTGACCATATGCGAACATGACTGCGATTGCATGCAAATATGAGTGCGACACGTGCGACCTCAGTTAATATAGCCACACGTTTCTTGGTTGAAAACTCTTGAGCAGAAAGGAGGTGGTCAAAGCAGAAAATGTTGAATTTCTAAAGTTGGTCTATAACTCGTTGTTTTGGTCGACAACCTGTCCTTAACTCTATATTCTCGCCAAAGGTAGTAGAAAATGAGCTAGATATTTGTCACGCTACTCCAACCACTACTTGATAACATCACAATTAATTTCAAAGTGCACCTAAAGAATCTAACGTGGTTTGTGTCAATAGGATTCTAGATATCTTTCAGATACAAAAGAGATTGGCCTACCTTAATCCTAAAGGGTATGCATTTCACTTAGTTGCATATGCGGATGCCGACTTTGCGGAATGCAAACTTGATAGATAAAGCACTAACGGTTCATGTCAATTTCTAGGTTGATGTTTAATATCTTGGTTTAAGAGAAGCAAGCATCCATTTCTTTATCAACTGCAGAAGTCGAGTATGTTGCAGGAGGTAGTTGTTATGCACAAGTATTATGGATCAAACACCAACTTTATGATTTTGGTTATAAATTGCATAATGTGCATATTTATTGTGATAATACTAGTGATAGTAGCCTTTCTAAAAATCTCATTCAATACTCTCGCACAAAACACATAGACCTTAGACATTATAGTATTCGTGAGCATGTTGCATGCAATGATATTGTTTTGAACTTTGTTGGTTCTGAAAATCAATTTGCGGATATTTTATGAAGCGTTTGCCATCTGATTCATTTTTCGCATTTGTTGTGAACTTGGATTGTGTTATGTGTGATTTTGTTGGTTTGGAAATGAATTTTAAAGCAGTTTTAAAATTGCATTTATTTTATTTGGTTTCTAAAATTTTAATTTTAACGGTCATGTCTAAAGAAAGTAGTTAGGTCCGACTAATGTTCTGTCCTTATTAAGTGTTTTAATGCTCTGCAAATTCTTTCTTTGTTTTTCTTATCCGAGATATGAAGAGAAATAATTTGATTTTATATAAGCTAATGTCTACTTAATCAACTGCCACATTTATTTTTCTCCTCACTGAACTCAAATCGTAACCACTATTCATCTTCTTCTTCCCCACGGCCGAGCTTAATGCAATTTCTTCCGAAGCCGATCTAGCCAAAATTTTTTGAAATTCTTACTTCAAATTATAATGCGAAAATCTGGAGCAATCTTGGATGAGCAGAAATTCATCCGGAAGAAAGCACTAGCAAATTACTAAAAGCACAAAAAGTTTACCGTGCTTTCTCCTACGAAAATCAAGTTTGATGATTTCTCTTATGCCGGACTGGATCTTCGAGACATCTTTGGGTTCCAAGCATGCAATTTTTTGCAAGGCTGCCCAAAGATCTATTATGAAAATATTGTTTAGAATATCTATGCAAATCTTCAACCCGACACCTTTTTCAACTTGTCTATTATGGTCTATAACATTGAAATGCGCATCGACCTAAGGAACTGATCCTTACTATTAAACATGCTTTATTATGAGGCTTAGAGATGGTGCAAATGAGCAAAATTGATCATCTCAAGTGGGCACTAAACACGGACTATGTTACACTTGAAAAGATCAAGTCAGCCGTGTATTAGTTCCAAGGAGAGGCAACCGGAATGACATTTCCAATTTTGATTTATATGTGCTTCGCAGATTGATTGAGCACCTATCGCTAAACCTCACTATCATCATGTGCCGATATATTGCAAGTATTACTCATGTTAGAAACAAGCATTTCCCTTGTGCACACATCTTTACAGAAATTTGACGTAAGAAAGGTGTGCCTTTTGAGAAGTATAATGATTTGGTGAAAAGCAATTTAGTTATCCTGATTTGAAGTTTATCAAGAGATTGATTGAAGCTGATGAGGAAGTTGATGAGAATTTTGATAAATCGATATAAGAAGAGGCAATAGTAGCACCAGAATAGCAACCAGAGACACCTACATAGCAAGACATACCTACTTCACAGCAACTATTTGGTTAGCTACCAACTACAATAAGTGGACAATCAGCTGCAGCACCTCATATGGTATGGATACTCTTTGATCACTTAAACGACTTGAAGAATGAGCTAACAAAGATACGAATGAGACTTTGGATTCTTAAGGACAGTGTCGAAGATATGTTTAATGGTTTGCGCACAAGGGTAAAAGGAGCTTGACTAAAGGAACGAAGAAATGCTTAAGGGTTTGGTTGATCAGTTTTGCAAGTTATTAGATGAAAATTTCAAGGAGACAAGAAATAGATAAAGGATGAAGATGATTTGCGAATCCTCCAACCCTAATCCAATCCTTCTATTCGAACTTTCGAACTTAGAAAAGCCTAAACATAGTCTAACCTAATGAGCATCTACTCTCTCTAGACTGACTGTTTTTATTGTTTATTAGCTTTTTGCTTTGTTTCTCTGGATGATATGTTTTTTCTGATTTTGTAGTTGTTGCGTTTCTGTTTTGTATTTTGTGTTGCTAACTTATCTAAGCTTAGGTTGCAGCAACTTATTTTTGTGCTTTTGTTTGTTGTACTTTCTTGAAATTAAATGAAAGAATGGATGTTGCTAGACCTAGATATGTGAATGATTCTTTGTTGGTTAATGTATATTGCTACTAATGAGCTCCGACTTTATTGATATGACAAAATGGAAGAGAAATTTTGTGAGAATTATTATGCAGAAATGCACATACAGAGGAGAAAATTGCACATACAAACGGGCAGAAATATTTTTATGATTGATCAATGTCACTGAATTCAGCATGAAGCTTAGAGAAGAAATTTTCGTACCAGCGGAGTTGATCACCTATCAAGCTACTAACTACTAGCGAGCTAGGAACATGTTCTTCTACTTTGAGCTAGAAAATAATTTTTTAAATATTATGTCATCATCAAATATTTGTCACTTAGGCACCATTTAGGGTCCTATGCTACTAACTTAGGCCTAGCCCACAAGCTAGCTCGTCTTTCACACGGGCCAACCAAGCCATACACGCTACTAATCCGGACTCTAACTAACGTATAAGCTCATTAATTGCTTAGTTTGAACATGTCTACATTGGTTCTAAGTAGCATGTGGAGTTGGACAGAACAACATGCAGATTATGGTAAAGTGTTGAGACATTGTTGAGATGCCAACTTTGTTTATGCATATCTCTCATTCGTGCACCAAAAAGAAGTTTTTTAATTGCACTTGAAACATGGTGTGAGAAAGACTACATAGATACCAACAAGCAAATTTTCATCAAGTATCAAAGTCATGAAAATTCACGAAGTTTATAGATCATACTATCGAATACCACTGGATCACCTTGATAGCACTTCGACACAGTAATTGGTAATGCTCTATCTCTCTACTAAGACAAGATATTGGAAACTTGAATTTTTGTATGGATAGAAGACAAATTGATTCTATAGTCCAAAAATTAGGTCATGCCATAAAGAAACGAATTTTTCAAAATTGAAGAAGTTTACTATTTTGCTCCTTTCAATTCTAGATGTAGTAGAGTGAAGCCAATCTAGACAGTAGACTGTAAACTTGATATCTCTCAGTTCAAGTCATATTTTAGAGATCCATTTTTGCTACTAAAAACTTATACGAAGAGAGCTATATACATTGACTTGCTTTGATTTGGTAAGCCTTCTTAGATGCTAACTCTAGCATTAGTTGAGGGTTTAAAAATGAGTGATTTTTGAGAATTGAATTAGTTTGCTTATTGCGATTGTGCGTTTTGATATTTGTAACGGGATTAGAAGTGGATTTTATCACGTGACCTAAGTTGGTGATAGCCTTGGTTTGTATGATTGCGTAGATCCTAGGTGAGGGTTATTTACGCCTTTCCTTCTTAGCTTTATTGTTAGATTTTTAAACTCAAATAGCATCTCTGTTGAAAATTCCGACATGACTTGCACTTTCTGTGCTAATATAATTTGATTCTACATGTTATGGAGTGGTTGTGTATGCATGCTTATGATAGTCTCAACTATTAGAGCAACATGCTAGTGTTTAAGTAGGTTGCCACATCTAATGAGATCCTTACTCTTGTGTATATTTACGTGCTAGATGTTGTGAAGAGCAAAAGCATGAATTAGAACCTTTATGTAACCCATAATACAACTAATAGCATGATGCATACTGCACGAAAATCATTATGAAAAGTTATGAAAGCATGCTAACATTACATAGGATCTAATAAGCATGTCAATTGATTAGGCAGTACATACCTATGCATACATGATCATGGCATCATAGACTAACATTACAACGAAAAAACAAAAGCATGATTTTCAACACATGATTTAAAAGTGATTTATATTATTATACTCTGTTTAACCATGCTATTTATGTTTTCAGAGTAATTCATACTTTACTTAAATATTTTAATTGATGGCCACATGGTTTTGATAAATAAGCATAGAAGCTTTATAAATGGCATATATGTTTATACATATCCTGGGCGTGATTCCATGTGGATACATGAGTTATGCGTGGCAAGTGGAAGGTCAGGGGATGAGTTACAACCTTAGTGCATATGAGGTGGTACCCACCTATAACCATCGACTTTTGGATTAGATAGTTAGCCTCGTCGTGATCAGTCTATGTTGGAAGCTCAGCTTTGTCGAGATATGTTTGTGTTGGAGGCAAAGTAGATAATTAGTGTCATTGGAGTCCGTCTGTGTTGAAGGATTAGTCTTGCTGAAATATGTCTGTATTAGAGGCGGAGAAGATAGCTTGACTCGTCGAGATCCACCATGTATTTGAGGTTCAACCTCGCTGGGATTCGTCTTGTTGGAGACATAGCCTCACCGAATCTATCTTGGTTGGACGCAAACTTGATTGCTAGATATTCTCACACCCCGAATATATAAAAGTATTATGTACGTATGTATGTATCTATGGGTGGATATCATTATTTTATCATAAAAGGCATAAGCACACATATGCATTCAAAATGGATAGTTATGTACATAGCATGTTTATGGTATATCTTTTATGCATGATATGTGTGCATAGATAGATAGTTGTGATGCGAGATAGAGACACGGCCTCATTCGATCCTTTGTGGTATGACTATGATTGCCTGGCGCATCATTTGCACACATATAGATGCATACTTATATAAACACCAAGAGTCAGTACGCATATGCATTGATCTTTGCATGTTTGCATGTGGATTATGGAGTTTTAAAAGTTGGAGATGCAATCTCAATCATGTTATGTGATTCTAACACTACCGTTGTGTTATGTGCTTATACTTGTGCATGTGAGTTGATGATCTAGAGCAATAGGTTGCATATTGACATAGGTATGCACATGGACAAGTGAATAGTATTCGGATGAGTGATTGGCATATGCATTGGTAAGATATTCCTGAGTACGGAGCACAACTATATAATGATGCAGGTGATTAAAGCATAAATGTTGAGAACATGGGTAGTATAATAACTTCATAAGAATGAGGTGTTGTGTGTGCATCTCATTTTATGGCATCCTTCCTTGCTATGCATTTTATGATTGAGTTAGTATAGGAAAATTCATGATTTAGCAAGATCAGTTCTGTCTATGCATTTGCTGCATATAAAGATATAGTAATATAACGGTAGGTAATGTATTAAAAGTCTTAAAAGAAACATTCTAATTATACATCAGTAAGACTGGGCTCAGTTTTTTTTTATTTTGATGTCACCAAATTAATGCAGGGTTGAGCTAGAGGTTGGCAGCCTTCATTGTCATGGATCAGAGTGACGCGCTAAAGATATGTCTCGCATGTTTAGCTTTTCATTTAGACAGGAAAAGATTACAAAATGCTTGAAAATTATGTCAATACGAATGAATTCGCTATAGAATTTATAAAAAAAATATAGTATTTTTGAAATTTGCAATGATGGAGAACATGATGTATGCTTGAGAGCGGAGGGATGATAAGTCGGAATAGTTTGAGCATAAAAATACAAATAATTTTAAAAACTCTGAATTAATATTTTAAAAAATTTTTTCTTAGTAAAGAAGAATGACTAAAAAATGTAATTTAAAAATGCTATCAGAAAAATAAGTCAATATGGATCTGACATGTTTAATCAAAAAACCGAATCCTGTGTCTTATATCCATCGTTTAGATCATTAGGTGTTAAAAATGCACGGTAGGTTTACTACGAGACACTATCACCTACGCTATCCTGTTAAAGATGCACTGTCTTCGTTTACCGTTTTTAAATTTTTGTGTCACGGCTGATATGAATCCCTGACCGAATAGTCAAAATAGAAAAACTTTCAAGTTCACAAAAATTGTTACTCCTAATTAATTTGCTTTTGTTCAAATCAGCTATGACGCACTAATATAGAAAAGTGGCCAGTTGAGAGTAGCAAAATTTTTAAGCACGACCTTTTCTTAACTAAAGCGCTGCAATAATACGAGAAACCGCCACGAATGTGCCACATCGAGTAGTCATGTGGAGAGCATACATTAACAAATACTTTTTACGTCCGAGTTTGTTTGTTTTCTATCCCTCTGTTGTTTGATAATATCAAAGAAACAAAAACTTCGAAGAAGCAGAAGAAGATATGGCCCTTCCTGAGTTGGCGTCTCATCATGAACGCCTCTTGAAACGCTTTGGAAGGCATTGTCCTTTCCGTCTATTCTTTATTATTATTTTAATCAAACATTTAAATCCTTCAACAATCAACAAAACAGAACACGTCTCTTTTGCTCGTCTTTCACAAAATATTAACTCAAAGGCGTCCTTTAGTGTTAGTTATAGAGTATTTTTTACGGTTGTAGTTTATTTTATATTTTTTATAAAACGTTTTATAACATTTTATAAAGCTTAATAAAATATTAAAAACATAAAATAAATTATTATTATTTATTTTTTAATAATAAAATAAATTTAATTTCTAAAATAAAATAAAATAACTTTTATTAAAATATTCTAATTCATAAATATTTGAAACATTTCACCTATTTTCTTTTTTCAGTGATCCTCAAACACTAACCACAAAATTCTAGATAGTCAACCTACGCCACAAGCCAACGAACTCTCACCAAAATTCTTTGTTGCACCCCTTGCACATTACAATGTCGTAAATTCATTTTTTATGCAGTCTGGTGTGTTTGGTTGACTAGTTTTTTGACCTCAGAAAGAAAATATAATATCTAATTCTCTTATTAATGTTTGGCTAGTAAAAGAATTTTTAATTCCTACTCCCATTTCGAAAATTGTGATTATTTATTCCTAATAGATTTTTAATATTTGTTTCTTATTCCTTTTCCTTTAACGCAAGAACGCATTTTTATTTCCTTACACTTTTTCATCCTTTTTGATTCTACATATTATATTAATATTAGTTACTTTTAATTATTATTAGTAAATTTAGTCTGAGTTTTATAATGTGTATATTATTTTGATCTCAAAATTTAAACAAACACGTAGAAGAAGTAACCGTTTAGATTCCAATTCTAATACTTATGACTATCGAACTTATATTAGAACTTATTTATTTATAATTTAAATTTACTTTCTCAAATTTATTTCAATATTAATTTATTTTTGAACTAAAATATAAAATAAACTAAATTTTTGAAGTAAAAATTTATTTTTAAAATTTAAATTTAAACGGTTAATTCTTTCAAACTTATTTTTAATATAAACTAAACATAATTTTTTAAATTAATTTTAAATTATATTTTATAAATATATATAAAAAGTAAATTAATATCAAGATAAACTCAAGTTGCAATCAAATGCCTTCTTAGTTACCTCCATTCAGATCCTTCAGTATACTGATTGAGGACAATTGAGCGTTGCTATGATTTCAAATTAGAAAACAACATTAATAATTTATAGTTATTTTTCAAGGTGTTAACACTTTATCACATCATAACACGATATAATATCGTGGTTAGACTTATGAAAAACTAGCACTTTCGAAGCTGAAACACCAATTAGCAGTATATTAGTTTAACCAAATTTATTTTTTCATCTTTTTTTAAATATAATTAAATAATTACTTTAAATTTAATTTTTTAATATAATTAATATAAAAAACATTTAATTTGTTCACGGTAATGAATACATACGCCGACTTTTAGAATATATAGAAATATTTATTGTAAAAAACTTTTTTGTATATTTTAAAAATTAAAAATAAATTCATTTTTCTATTAAAAAATAATTAAAATAAATAATAATAAAAACTATAAAAATATTGATTTGTTATATTTTATAAAATTTTATATAAAATTTTAAATATATTAAATAAATAATTATAATGAAAATAATAACTCTGAAACATCCACTTAATTTTCTGTGCAATTGTTGACCTTTGCGAGTTTGATAGGGTCATTTGCCCCTGGCGGTTCTCTTTCTCTAACAATAAAACCACCCTATCCTCACCTCTCCGTGACCGCCTTCATTCTCACCTTTCTTCTTCCAACGACAGAAATACTTTAAACTCTCCAACAACAACAAAACCAACAGTAACAAACAAGAATGTCGTCGTCGACCGCAACTCAATTGCAGCAATATTTCTGCACTGTACCAACGACCTCTCACCGTCGCCATGCACCTCGCAGTGTTATCGTCTCTGCAGGAACAACACCTGCTGCTGCCAAGGAGAAGATGACGGAGATTAGTGTGGATAGGTTGGAGCCGAGAGTGGAGGAGAGAGAGAAAGGGTACTGGGTTTTGAAAGACAAGTACAGAGCTGGGATCAACCCTCAGGAGAAGATGAAGCTTGAGAAGGAACCTATGGGTTTGGTGATGGAAGGAGGGATCCATGAGCTCGCGTCGAAGACGATGGAAGAGATCGATTCGTCGAAGGTATACAAGGATGATATCGATGCCCGGCTCAAGTGGATGGGACTCTTCCATAGGCGCAAGCATCAGTGTAGGCACTTTGTTTCCTAGATATTGTTCCCATGACTACTATTGTTCTTGGAGCAATTGTTCATTTCCTTTTCTTGTTTTGCTCAGTTTTCGTAATTTTAGCTGTTATTAGTTTGCTGACACTAGAATCTACATGTTTGGATCATCATGAAAATTTAAAGGTAATTTAAATACAGTCAAGCTGGCTTTTATTCAAAAAGCGGTCCAGTATTTAGTTATTAGAAGGCTTGGTAACCATCAAATGTAGTTAACAGCTCCAATATGAAAAAAACCACTGGAGAATATGTTTTTCCATACAAAGAATATAGGATCGAAAGTGTTTAGCTAGATTCCCGAACAAGCAAGCATCGGAGTAGAGTATATTTTATACGTTTGTCAGTAGCTAGATATGCCGTTGACTAATAAGATAGGCAATTCGTGGCAGAGTTTTAAAAGTGCTTGAAGAAGTTGATGCTTGTCTTTCAAAAGCAGCTCCATTTTATATGATGTGGCCACTGTTTATATGAAACCAAAGTTTGGTTGGTCCTCTTTTAAGTCTAAAACCAAATCCTGAGGTCTATGCTGATGTAAATTTGCCTGAAATATGTACTCTGTTTTGCCCCTTTATGGTAAATTTCCATATCCTCGATTGAATTGTCATTTCAAAAATGCTGACGAGATACGGACTTCCTAATATTTGATCTTGGATGATTGTGCTTTATGCCAATGCCATATGGTTCCATTCTTGTCCCAATTATTTGTAGACAAAACATATAGACAACTAAAAATTTAATAATTGCAACTCCACCCCTTACAGAATGAAAGATCAAACAATCCTTGTTTTCTTGCAGATGGGCGGTTCATGATGCGGTTGAAGCTTCCGAATGGAGTTAGTACAAGTGAGCAAACCCGTTACTTAGCTACTGTGATAGAACGGTACGGGAAGGAGGGCTGTGCGGATGTAACTACTCGTCAGAACTGGCAGATCAGAGGGGTGCAGCTTCCGGACGTCCCTGAGATCTTTGAGGGACTGAAGCGCGTTGGCTTGACTAGTTTGCAGAGTGGTATGGATAATGTCCGCAACCCTGTTGGTAATCCTCTTGCAGGCATTGACCCTCATGAAATTGTGGATACTCGACCTTATCTCAATCTCATCTCTGCTTATGTCACCAACAACTTCAAGGGAAACCCAACGGTCACTAACTTGTGAGTAGTCATTCTCCTAAGCATTATAAAAATAGATCTTAGTAAGATCGCGTTGGTTATAGTAATATGTTTGCCCTATAGTTATCAGTTTTTGATAATTAAATTCTTAATCATTTGCTAGTTTCAGATTTTATTTTGTCATAAAATTTTTAATTTTGGGCATATAAATGTGGGTGATGAGAATGACTCCTATGCACATACTTGATTTGAAACACGAAATAATTGATTTAGTTTTATTAATAAGTATAGGATTAGAGCTTGTATCTCTTGCAGATTTGTTTCATTCTATCTAGCATTTAAACATCGCTCCATGAAGTTTGGCCTTTCCGAGCGAGACTAGGATGATGTCGTGATATCAAGAATTCCTTGCCTTAACTGGCTCAATTATGTTGCCTATTAGCTTTCGAAAAAATTCAATGTAAAAGTACCAAACATCTTTTTTAGTGGAAAACTATCTGAACTGGGTATATTACTAACTATGCATGGATGTTTACAGGCCGAGGAAATGGAATGTTTGCGTTGTGGGTTCGCATGATCTGTTTGAGCACCCTCACATCAATGACCTTGCTTACATGCCTGCCACAAAGAACGGAAGATTTGGATTCAATTTACTTGTTGGAGGATTCTTCAGCCCCAAAAGATGTGCCGAGGCAATACCGCTTGATGCTTGGGTCCCTGCAGACGAGGTTGTTCCTGTTTGCAGAGCAATCCTCGAGGCCTTCAGAGACCTCGGCAGCAGAGGCCATCGCCAGAAGACACGAATGATGTGGCTCATTGATGAACTGGTAAGTTTAGATTATACAACAAGTTAGAACTTTTTCTTCATTGCAATTTTACCATTAAATTGAACAGTAGAGGATGGGGGAAAGGATGCTCTCATGTAAAAACATATTTTCTGTGAATTCACTTCCATTCAACTGATGATCAGCCTGAATTTTATATTAATATGTTTCTCAGTGTTGTAGGTTGTTTCCATCATGTTCTTTCAGAACCTATGGATAAATAATGTGTTACTTGAGAATAGTTGCTTTACCTTGCATGGGATTCTAGAAAAGATTAAGGGATCAATTTTTCCTTGAGTCTGCAGATTTTTGTTGTCTGCACTAACTTCAACAAGAACTATGTAGCAGATCTGATCCATTGCCAGACGACTCAGTTGTTAGTAACATGTGTTCCTTCCTCTTATTTGGACAGGGAATTGAAGTGTTTAGGTCAGAAGTGAAGAAGAGAATGCCACAACAGAAGCTTGAACGTGCATCTGAAGAGGGTCTAGTGAAGAAAGATTGGGAAAGGAGAGACCTATTTGGAGTCTACCCACAAAAGCAACCTGGGTTTTCATATGTTGGCATCCACATACCAGTTGGCCGTGTCCAAGCCCACGACATGCTTGAGCTCGCTCGTTTGGCAGAAGAGTACGGATCTGAAGAGCTTCGCCTCACCGTCGAGCAAAACATCATTATACCAAATGTCAAGAACTCGCGCATCGATGATCTTCTGAAAGAGCCGTTCTTAAAGGAAAGGTTTACCACGGAGCCATCTATTCTTATGAACGGTCTAGTCGCTTGTACAGGTAGCCAGTTCTGTGGCCAAGCAATCATCGAGACAAAGGCGAGGGCACTACGCATTATAGAAGAGGTTGAACAGAGGGTAAGTGTTCAACGGAAGGTGCGAATACACTGGACTGGGTGCCCTAACACCTGTGGTCAGGTCCAAGTAGCTGATGTTGGGTTCATGGGATGTATGACTCGCAACAAGGAAGGGAAGATAGTAGAGGGAGTTGACATCTTCTTGGGAGGAAGAATAGGCTGTGATTCTCACTTGGGTGATTTACACAAGAAAGGAGTGCCATGTGAAGACTTGGTACCTTTACTTTGTGATATCCTAGTTGAGCGCTTTGGTGCTGTCCCCAGGGAGAGGGAAGAGGACGAGGAGCTCGTAGGAAACTGAGGTTCTAACTGGTTTCCTTTTTTTGGTTTTGGAAAAGATTTGCTAGTTGTAAAGATTACAATGTTGGCCAATAACAAGTATACATGTACTGTGATAGTTATAACATGGTATGATTCTTGTATGAACTTATTCATCGATGGCCTATCTGAAGAAAAGTTGAAACTCTGATAAACGCTGCCTTAACTAGACTTGTTAACTATATTCAATCGCCAGTTTACCTGTTGTCACATTATTTACATACAAGCGACAGTGACGAGGTGCTATATATTTATAGGAACACTACTTCCCTTTCTACCAACGAATATGAACTCCTAATTATTGTACAAATGTTCTACCCGACATCCGGTAGATCGACATTGTGCTATGTATTGTCGCAGTATGCTTTATTATGATATTTTTTCTTATCTCTTTGTCTAATATAGGTCTTGTGTAGATTTTTCTATAGTAGATTAGAATACTCTAGATAATCTAAACATTTTGACCATGCAAAGATATTATGAAAGTGTAGATAGTTTGTACAAATATTTTATAAGAATTTTTCAGATCATATATTCTTTACCGTCTATTGAGTAGGTAGAGAAACTATAAATAAGAAGGTGAGCCCTTACTTGGGGGGCATCAAGCAATAATTGTAACAAGCCAAGTAATAGAAAGCTTTCCTTTCAAAAAGCTCTCTCTTCAAGCGTGTTTTACTTTCCTTCTTTCTCTGAAGATCATTCAAATTTTCTTAGTAACTTTGATAGCTCATTCGAGATAAAATGTCAGACTTAGCCACAAGAGATATGACTAAGTGCATGGTGAGATTGAGAGGGGCGCTTGCACTGTTGCCACATAGGATGAGTTCAAAATAGAATTCAATCGGCAGTTCTATTCGAAGAATGTTGAGAATGAAGCCATGGCTAAACTTTGGTGCTTAACACAAAATGCAACAATATGGATTATGTCAAGAAATTTTCAAAGTTGATATTAGAGATCCCAGACTTACCAGACAATGAGCCATTTTCACCTTCATGGATGGATTACGTACAAATATAGGATAAGTTGGAAATTCAAAGTAGGGCACCCCAAGACCTCAACTCTGCTATTGCTAAATCTAAGTCCCTAATCGAGTTCAAGAAGCCTGAAAAGAGCAAGCTTCAAAAGAACTTCAAGGGCAAAGGTGGGAGAGACACCCACCATATCCAAGAGCCGACATATGACCCGGCAAAGTCCAAAGCAGGCTTTAGCAAAAGCCAAGGAAGCAACCGTAGCACAAAGTCGATTTTGAAATGCTTCTTTTGTGATGAACCTCACATGGCAGGAGAGTGTCCGAAACGAAGCAAGCTCTTGGCCTTGATCGAGTCAAGTGAGGTACCACAACAACAACATGAGGAAACAAAGATGAGCTCTTTGCAAATTCTTAATACAGTTAAAGCCAAAGTCGAGATACCGAAACGAGAGTAGAAGGGGCGACTTACGTGATGATCAAAGTCGGTGGACACGAGGGCTACCCACAACTTCCTTAAGGAGAAAGTTGCTAAAAAGCTGGATATCCGGTATGAGAAGGGGCAAGGATGGCCTAACGCAGTCAACTCCGAGCCCAAACCAGTTTTGAGTGTTATTCATGAGATAAAAGCTTGCCTAGGTGAGTGATATGGCCTTGTGGACTTTTCTATTGTGCTTATAGATAATTATCATATAGTTCTTGGTATGAAGTTTATGAATCGCATAAATGCCGTACCTATCCCCTTTGCCAATACTATGTGTAGTTTGAAAGAGGAGAACACTTGCATGATACCTTTAGCGCAGGAAATAAACTTCCAAACAAAAAACATATCTGTCATGCAACCTACTTTCTTGCCTGCACTTAAAGAGGAAGGGCCTAACCACTCAGACTAGCTACCAAGGAAAATTCATGAGGTCCTTGAAGAATTCAAGGATGCTTTGCTGCCTAAATTGCCACAAAAAAGAGAAGTAGATCACCATTGAGTTAGAACCTAGCAGAAAGCCTGCTGCTACTGTTCCTTACCGGATGGCACCTCTGGAATTAGAAAAGTTAGACGACAACTAAAGAAATTATTGGATGCGGGATACATTAACCTTCAAAGGCTACTTATGGTGCACCGGTGTTGTTCCAAAAGAAGCATGACGGGTCTCTCCGATTATGTGTAGACTAGCGAACGCTCAACAAGATCATAATTAAGAACAAATACCAAATCCCATTGGTAGCCTATATGTTTGATCAATTAGGAGGAGCACGTCGGTTCTCAAAACTAGACTTCAGCTCGGTCTACTATCAAGTAAAGATTGCCGAAGTAGATGAGCCTAAAACAGCTTGCGTCACCAGGTATGGTTCATTCGATTTTTTGGTCATGCCGTTTGGATTAACAAACGTCCCGGCCACTTTTTGCACACTTATGAATAAAGTATTCCAAAGATTCTTGGATCGATTTATCGTAGTATGTTTCGACGACATTGTAGGATATAGTATACATTATAAGAACATGTCCAATACCTACGCCAAGTCTTCCAAGTCCTAAAGAAGAATGAGTTATATGTGATGAAAGAAAAGTGTACTTTTGTTCAACAGGAAGTCGCATTCTTGGGGCATGTCATTGGTAAAGGAATGCTTCGCATAGACAAGGCCAAAGTAAAAGCAAATCCAAAATTGGGAACCGCCAAAAAAGGTGCCCGAGTTGAGATCCTTTTTGGGTTTAATCAACGATTATAGACGGTTCATCAAGAGTTACTCATCCGTAGCAGCCCCACTGACCGATCTTCTCAAGAAGAACCGCACGTGGGATTGGAAAGTAAATTGCCAAGAAGCATTTGAAACACTAAAAAATGCTGTGATGGAAGAACCCGTCTTAGCTCTCCCAAATCACATCAAGAGTTATGCAGTACACACAGATGCTTCTGATTTTGCAATTGGTGGTGTGTTGATGCAAGTAGTCATCAAATTGCCTATGAGAGCTAAAACTCAACAACTCCGTGTCGGTACACGGTCTAAGAAAAGGAGATGACCGTAGTGGTGCACTGTTTGAAAACTTGGAGACATTACTAATTGGGCTCCAAGTTTATTATCAAGATAGATAACATGGCAATCAACTACTTTCTCAACCAAAAGAAGTTATTCTCCAAGCAAGCGAGGTGGGAAGAAATTTTGCAAAGTTCGACTTCACCATGGAATATAAACTTGGAAGGGCTAACTTGGTAGCCGACGCATTAAGCAGGAAAGTCGTACTAGCTGCCATTACCTAACCACGGTTTCCTTTGATGGAACACATTAAGGAAGGGATAGAGCACGACCCACAAACTAAGCAACTAAGAGAACTTGCACGATAAGGCAAGACCTGCAAGTGTTAGCTAAATAATGACGTGCTCATTATCAAAGGAGGCGCTTATATGTATCAAGATGGGGAGGCTTGAAGAAGGAGATCATTAAGGAATGCCACGAACCTAAATGGGCAACACACCTAGGTATGCATCGGACGATAGCCCTTGTAAAAGATGCATATTATGGCCACAAATGAGGGATGATATTGAGCTCTATGTGAAGACTTGTCTTCGATGCCAACAAGACAAGATAGACCAACGGGAAAGTGTCTCTATGGACTTCATTATAGGATTGCCAAAATCTGAACGATGTGGCAATATTATGATCGTAGTAGATCGCTTCAGCAAATATGGAGTATTCATTTCCATACCAACCAAGTTCAATACTGAAGATGCATCACGACTTTTCTTTCGGCATATGATAAAGTATTGGGGAATTTCACAAATCATTGTAAGCGATCGCGACACCCGATTCACCGAAAGAATTTGGATGGAGTTATTCAATATATTGGGGTCCTAGCTCAACTTCTTCACTAACTTCCACCCACAAATCGATAGCAAACCAAAGGGTCAATACCTTATTGGAAGTATACTTGAGGCATTATATAAGTGCCTACTAACGAGATTGGGTGAAATTGCTGGATATTGTCAAATTTCTTATAACTTACAAAAGAGCGAGTCAACTGGGATTAGTCAATTTGAGCTGGTCCTAGGACAATAAGTAATGACACCACACACAATTGTAACCGATTACAAGGGGAAGAGTCCATCAGCATACAAATTTGCAAAAGGCAGGCAAGCGGAGGCGAAATTTGCTCGGTCCTACTTGACAGAGGCAACAAAAAAGATGAAGAAATGGGCGGACCACAAGAGGAGGAACTAAGAATTCAATGAAGGAAACTTAGTTATTGTACAACTGCTTCCCCGTCAAGCCCGCACATTTCGTCATTTACAAAAATTACATAAGTGTCTTATACGGAGGTACGAAGGATGATTCCCCATTGAGAAGAGAATCGGCGAGATGACTTATTGGGTAAAAGATTACCTTCACATTTAGAAATCTATCCGATATTTCATATTAGCATCTTGAAGCCATACCATGCCGATAAGGAGGATCCAACTAGGAGTTAATCCTTAAGAGCTCCAACCTCCATCACCACTTCACAAGAACGAGATGTGAAAGAAATTTTGGCACATCGAGTTATTTCACGACGTGGTTTCCATCCAAGCTACACGGAATATTTAGTTAGAAGGAAGGGACAACCGGATAGTGAAGCGAGTTGACAGCATGAACTCAACTTATGACAGTTTCAACCAAAGATCCATGAATTCCGCTAAAGTATCTCGTCGCTGATGACATCACAGTATAGGTGGGGAGAATGCCACATTATGCTTCATTATGGTATTTTTCCTTACCTTTTTTTGTCTAAGATGGGTCTTGTAAAAGTTTTTCTTGAGTAGTTTAGAATACTTTAAATAACCTACATATTTTGACTATGTAAAGATATTATGAAGATGGAGATATTTTGTATAGATGTTATGTAAGAACTTTTCAGACCATATATCCTCCACAATTTGATGAAAATAATCTCCATCGTCCGTTGAGAAGGTAGAGCAGCTATAAATAGAGAGGTGAGTCCTCATTTGGAGGCATCAAGTAAGAACTATAATAAGCCAAGTAATAAAAAGCTTTCCTTCCAAAAAGCTCTATCTTCAAATGTCCTTTACTTTCATTCTTACCTTCAAGACCATTCAAGTCTCCTTAGCTATCTTTGATAGCTCATTCGGGATAAAAGACCGACTTAGCGTCAAGAGGTGTGATTAAGTGCCGCACGAGCCAAGGTAAAAATTTAAACCCGTGATAGTATGTGTGCGTGAAATAGATGGAGGATTAGTTGTACAATCTATTACCCACACCAACCTACAGTAGAATTGATTGTGCAAATCATAGAACAATTACAACACGTTTATAAAATATTATAAAAACTATTAAAATATATAATATTAAAAATTTTAAAATATTTTTCAAAATAGCACAGCCAAATATGCCAGAACATAAAGACTTCTAACATGGTTAAGCCAAAATGAGGTCTAGTATATCCATGGGAGAACAACGCCAAATTTCCTTTCATTATGAAGGCTAAATAAGAGGTGGAAACACATTTGAAATACTTCATAAGAGCAATGTTTCAACTCCTCAAAAGTAATTAATCTCCTTCTTGGTAGAATCAACCTAGGTAGAAAGATCTACACACCCTTCTTTCTTCCAACTCTAGGTCAAGAACATCTCAAACTATTCTACATTTCGTAGTCCCTATCGGTCATTCATCCAAACCGATAATGTGACACAATAAGAGTTACGAGGGAAATACTCTTACTCGTTAAGTGAAAGACACATTATTTATGTACAATAAGATTTAGACTTAACTGCATTTGCTATCTAATATAGCTAAAACAACAATCTCCCATTTAAAGTAAGCTCTGACCTAATGAACAATCTCACAATCACCTCCTCAAGCTATCGCGAAACAACATTCAGCAAGCACTACTCTCCAACCTCTCCGGCAAAGTGTTCTGTTAGAATTTCAGTGCAAAGAATTCATGAGGGAGAGGTGTGCGTTCATAGTCTACAAATCAACAAGTAATATGGTAACGAGAAAAGCATCGTTTTCATAAGAATTGATTAACTTATAAAGTACAGATAGTAACTAATTGTAAAATTATTTGAACAAACTAATTGAGGAAGTCAGAATGATGAAACTAAAGACAACAGAATAAATAACCAGGAACACTTGAAAAAATTTTAATGACTAAGGTGTTAATTTTATTTCACTATAACTATTCCAATTTAATTCATTATCTATACTTTCAATCTTTATTGACAACTAGAATTCCCTAATTCTTTTGATTAACTTTCTCTAAATTATATAAAAAATAGTTCTACATAATAATTCACTATATTTTTATTTGAACTAAAATATATGAAAGCTAAGTAATATCCATAGTATCATAAATTAACTAAATGAACCGTGTTTCTCCCATGTTATTTAAGACATTCATAACAAAAACAAATCCTTACATCTCATCTCTGTCTAAATATAAATCTCCAATCAATTGAATATTAATCAAACATACTTTAAAGTATTAAGCATGGTAATAAACACTTAATATGGAATTATAAAATTTTGAGTATGATAGATTAAAGAATTAAATCTTAACAGTTAGGTTACATCATAACCTTTACAAACAAGAAAATTAATTCATAATTTTCAGATCTAACAAACACACAGATAAACATGGGCGAAACAACAATAAAATCCTGAACAAATAGTGCTATCAAACTAATCTCCGTTTCTCTTCTTTACTCCTTACTACTCTCCGTCCTCTCCTTTTCTCCAAAAGAAAGAAAAATCAGAAAGAAACCTAGATGTGCCGAGGTAATTAGTCCTACTTACCACTTGCAACGCTAAAGCTCAACATCATACAATCAATACAGATGTAGGAGAGTGTAAAACAAACAAAACAAAACCAAACAAAACAAAACAAAAAAGAAGCAGCAGGGACTAGTGAGGGCAAAAAAAGAAGAAAAATTTCATCGCTCAACTTCCGTCCCAAGTACACTCCATATTGGAGTGTAAATATTTTAACTACATATAAGGTGAATATTTTACCTCCAATGATAGATAAACTATGTATCTATCGTTAATTTTTATCCTTCGTCGTAGGTACTTGATTAGTATGCAACTCTTAGTTATGATTTTTAATACGTGGTATATGTTGGCACTATTATATTAAAAGGCTTCACCGACTGACAAAAACAGTCGGCAAACTATCACTTTCAGTCGACAAAATTAAATACCGATTGAAAAATATACAGTCCGTAAATTAATTGACAAATCGAGATCAGTAAACCGTTTGTCGACTAACTCAACTTGTTAGTCGGCACACAGTAAATTACTGACGGAGACAGGTTGTCACAAATTACTGACTACGATATTGGTCGAAAAAGTTACCGACTGTATATTTGACCGGTAAGTACCAACTAGTGGCTAGTCGGAAAGTAGCAACTGCCTTATTAGTCGATATTTACTGACTGAAATATTAGTCGGTATTTATTAACTGAAGTCTTAGTCGGTATTTACTGACTATTATGTTAGTCTGTATTTTTTGACTACAGCTTTGGTCGGTAATTTCGACTACATATTGTGACGGTATTTTTCAACCGCTTGTTTAGTCGGTAATTACCGACTATAGCTTCAGTCGGTAATATCGACTACTTTAATCGGCACAAATACAATATTGGTGATCTGTTAGCAACTATTTCTAATTAATTCTATTCATTCACCAAGCTTTATAGCAAACTATTATATATGTATTCATTCACCACAACACATTCAGCACACAAACTTAACAGCTGATGAAAAGAAAACTTTAAATTAAATAAATATTTCTCAAATGATCACCAATGCTTAGTATACATGCATCACCAATTTTTCTTATAGTTTTTTAAATAAATATTCCTCGAATAGTTGCTCTTCATTTGGTTTTTATGAAGACTATATGCTAAAAGTGCCTGCAAAGCATCACACATGTTAAGCAGATTTTACATGTATTGTCGTAATGTTTGCTTCAGCATTGAGTATGTATGATTGCATACATCCATTGCTAGAGCATTATGAATGTTTATCCAGAAAGCAAGTTGTCCATCTCGTGGCATCTTTCTTGGATCAACAGTCCCCATACACTGTATCAAAGACTTGAAATGTCAAAGACACAAGATTTAATAGGAAAACCACTAAAGGTTTCTGTAGACAAAAGTTTCTCTGCAGCTACCCCAACCTGAAATGAGTCAGCATCTTAGAGGCATAGCTAAATCAGTCACCATCAACACTTATTCTTGGATTTCAACCACAGAATTGTATGAACATTGCTTTCCCTTGATCAATTCAAGCAGATTTGGGCTTTCCGTGGCTTCATAATGGAATCAAGGACTCCAGCTATCACGATCTTGTGGAGAAAATGTACTTGAAGAGGATGCTGTTGTTGTAGGTGAAGCTACCGACTCCAATGGCTGAATTGGTGGGTCAAAAAGTTTGCAGTAGACAGCCGAGATGCATTTGATCAGAGCTGCTGACAATCTACAAGAAATATCAGGTACATAATCTACAAGAGAAACTCCAAAATGTTCAACAAGCGACGGTGGGCAGAAAAAGATCTCCTCGAGTCCTACAGTTAATAAGGATTAAGATATCATATAGGTGCCATGTAAAAATTCCGAAGCAAAGGACTCAAAGTGCTTTCTACACATATTCATGACAGCAATAAATAATCTGGTCAATACGTGGACGAATCTGCAATTCCAAGTTCCTGCTCAATCCTATACCTGTTAAACAACTTGAAGTCATAAAAGAATTTTAAAATAAAAAAAAACAATCCATATTTAACAATCCATATCCAACAACTAACGCATGCTTACAAGTTAAAACAGTCTTCATTGGTTATCATTTGCTAAATCAAGGTGTCCAAATCCTTCAGAATGACCAACATAAAATGTCACCAGTGATATTAACCATACATCAGTTAAGCACATAATTCAATCCATTAACAAAAAGCCTATTAATGAGGGACTCTAAGAGAAAGCTTGAAGCACTTAAAATATTGAAGTCCTCACTAAAATCCATACCCTGTGCAGATATGTTTCTGAGTTTTTTGGAAAATCAAAGTTGATGACAACATTGAGTGCTTGGATATCAATTCCTCTAGTGAATAGATCTGAAAACAAAAACAAAAGAGGAAGTTACAGGCTGAAGAGTAAGACTACCTACATATAGAATGAAACAACATAGCAAACAAAAGTTGCTTCAACAATACGGGCAATTTTTCCACCATCGTCAAACTTTTCAACATAGTTTTAAAAGGCCTTCAATGCAGAAGACTTGTGATAAGTGGAGTTTACCCAAAATGAGGACATATTCCCGTGCTAAGACATGTATTGTCCTTCATAAGCAATACTTGGCATGCGAAGACTGAAATAAACAAATATTTCTCCTATTTCTAGTAGTTATGACACAGACAACATATGATTACTACAAGAAATGCTGCCTCTTATCAAGATTGATATGTTGCACATAAGAATAACATTTGCAAATGTCTATATAACTTAAGGTTGTTTCAAATGTTGGAAAAAAGAAGAAACACTTACGGGGCTATGATGTCGTACCCGAGGTGACAAATTCAGGAGATCCTCATTTGCCCCAGCTTATGAAGAAACACGAAAAATTACAATAAGCAGAATCTTAAGGTACATTAGCAGAATATGAAAGCTTTAGTAGAGGAACTCAGCTTCCAACAGCGAAAAAGAAAAAGCCCATTTATGAACATGCAGAGAAGTATGATCTGACAAATTCTAAGGAATCATAAGAGGTAAAGAAAATTGATGTAAAGAAAATACAATATTTCTCAAACGATCACCAATGCTTAGTATACATGCATCATCATTTCTTGATCACAATAATAAGAAGGTTTCAAGTTGTCCAATCCCTAACAGCTCAACACACAAAAAGTAAAATCAAAGTATATAGTATATGAAAAGAGACAACTCTGTCCGATACCTAAAAATGATTACATCCATGTCTCTAATCCACAAGTAACCACCAGAATAAGATCAAACCCATCATGCCAGGCATTCTCATATAAAATCGTCGTAATCTAGGTACTAATGAAAAATGACAGACAACTTTTTTGGGAACTTTCTTACCGGTGCCATCACTAACCTTCCACCTAGATGTATTACATTCAGGGCAGTTCTCCTCGTTTATCAACTCCTTTCTAAAAAGAATACAATCATTCTCGCATACAGCAATAGGTTCACATCCCAAGCTTAAATCCTTCAAAATCTTTCGACACTGATAGTAGGACGAAGGAAGTAAATGCCCTTTGGAAAAGCATCATTCAAAAGGTTAAGCAGCATATTAAAGCCCTTGGTGCTCCAACGGTTAAGCACCTTAACATGAAGCAACTTTACGAGGAAAGATAATTTTGAGATTGTGCATCCCTCGATAATGGCTTCTCGACATTTTCGAACAACTTATCATATTTATCAATATCACATACTGCAACTAACTCCGACCCTTCACCACGTAGTGGGTGAGGAGTCTCACCCTCTACATGTTCTTGAGGGATCTGTAAATCCACAACACCACCCCTGCATATATCCTCCAAAATTTCAAACATTTCGTCATATTCTTCATCTTCACCAAGTCTCATCGGGTTTTCACCTAAAGAAGCACTATGACTCTGATTACCTCGTTGAGTGACTTCTCCATGAAGGTTCCATATCGTGTAAGACGCCATAAAACTATTCACTAGTAAATGCATGTACACTGATTCGAGCGTGTTTAAATATCTATTCAAACAGCGTCGGCATGGACAATGCATCTCAGCAACATTCGGTAAATGATATTTAGCAAATTGTATGAAAGAGCAGACTCCATCTGTATACTCCTCCGACAATTTGTCGGGATTATACATCTAACTCTTATTCATTCTTCATAGAGATTTTTAAAAGTTGGTCCTACTATTTAAAATTATACACTAACAAATTAATTATTGTATACGTAAGATGTATAAAATTTTCTAGAAATAACGAGAATTTAATCTTGCATTAAAATTTAATCTTCCTAAATATATAATGTAATTCATAATATGATATGACATTAGGAGTCCACTTTGTAATAAATGTCTTCTTGTTCTTATTAAATCTCCAAGTCAAAACATGTACAGTAAATATTCTCAACAATCATTAAATTTATACTTGTATGAAATGTTAAGCTATACTAATTAAAGTCCAAAACACTAAGTTATACAGTGCTCAATTCAACACCCATAGCTATCCAAATAAAAAATAAGAAAAAGAACAACAAGAATAAGTTTCCTAAATATGGATTAATATAAGTTAAGTTCAGAAGCAAAGAGCAAAGATCCCAAGAAAGCAAGCTTTAAAGTTAATCCAATGCATATATATACTAAGCAAGTTAATTAAAGAAATATTTCCAAAATAAAAAAAAAAAAAAGCAAAGAAAAGAAATATGCAATGGACAAGCTAAAGAGAGTAATGAATTGAATTACTTCATAAGGGATTAATATAATTTAAGTGTCAAGACTCAAAACTAGACCCTGACCAGCACTGGACTAAACCGAGTCTAGACAAGGTCCAAACTCGGCCCAATCTAGTAATCCTAACCCAAAAATATCATAAACGGTTCACCAAATATCTCCAAAAAAAATAAAATTTCGGTAAAACCTTTCCTATAATTTCAAGTGAAAACCTGTACCACAGCAAATCACTTAATAACAACAAAACAGAACAAAATAAACAAAATCATATAAATACTAAAATCAGCAAAAAATGTCTATGGCTACTGGTAGCTACCGACACCTATTACAATCCAAAATAAGTATCATAGCAATATTATATACAATAAAGTACAAGAAAAGTCAACGTCCTTCGAGGATTACAGAGCTAACTACATGCCAAAAGATTTATAAAATACCCTCCGTGCGCTCTCGGTCCAGTAATATCGAATCTAATCAGCGCCCGCTAGCTTCTGACCTATCTGGGGGAAGCCAAAGAAAAGAAAAGAGGGTGAGCCCAGTCTCAGTGAGGTAAAATAATAGAATGCCCAATTTAGATAGTGCATTAAGTAGGCATTATAGTACTATTTACATGAAGCAGATGCAAAGATAGATCATATCAGATGCTACTAAGTTCTGAATCATCCCATACCGACTCAGTTCCTAGCAGAGATATACAATAATATGAAACAATGTTATGCGACACTCTCAAAGCTATAATATATATACATATACATAGTACACCCATGCAAGCAAATATATGTAATAATATATGCGGATGCATCAAGTGTAATAATCATACAAAATAGGCGATCGAGTGAGATCACATCTCCAACTCACATCACGCTATCGGGTATATCATGCAAGCATACATACGTAATACTTTTATATATATCAAACCACAAACAAGCTCGGTGCCCAGTTTGTCCTGCGATCCACCGGCAAGCAATATCATCACAGCTCGGTGCCCATGTCCTGGGATCCACCGGCAATCCATATCTTATAACTCGATGCCCAGTATGTCCTGCGACCCATCGACTATTCATATATTTCGATACCCAGTATCTCCTGGGACCCACCGTATCAATATCTCATTCAAGCATACATAATATAATAGGTTATAATAGTACCTGTTAGGTTCTGCATTGTCTCATACCAATGCAGTCCCTAACAAGTAGATGCAACATAATAGGTTTTCACTCAATGAATATGCTATGCCGAATGCGTTCAATGCTATCGTGATTATACTTATGCATATATGAAAGGAAAATATTGACATGTATATAACATATTCTCATAATTATGCCACATAGTCTACAATATGCAAACATGCTAGTACTAACTATAAACATGATGTGAAATGAATCTAACCATGTATAGGCATATGTAGCATGAAGAATAAATCATAATATATAACGAGAATGGCAAAGTACGCCAGAATTTTCAAAGTGAATGCTACCTGTGCCGAAAGCCTAACGTTAATTTAGGAAGAAAAAGTGGCACGGTAACCCTCACATGTAGTCCAAGCAAGTATTTATATCAACCGTCACATGTAGTCCCAACTCAATCACTCGTACCACCTAATGTGCATACGCGCATATTCAATAACAAGCACGCTAACAAAAGCTAAATCAAATACTTTAAATAAATACCTAACTAAATTTGAGTCTAAGATTTAATAGCATACGGCGGACCATTACAGGATTTCATCCATTTAACTTATTCAATTTCCTATCCACTACACAATAAATATTAAGCTAATGAATCCAACAAGCTTACCGACTCGAAAGAGACGATCGAATTCTGAAACGACTTGAATCGAAAACAACTCGCGTATCTTCAATCCAACGATTTCCTAAACGAAACGAATTAATAATTCATCTAACAATAATTTCAAATACGCGATGCAAGTATTTTTAACTCACCTAATCAAGTTCGCCGGATTCCGGCGATGAACAGTGTTGGACGGAAATGAATCGTCGGAGAAGAAAATTAAGCCGCTGCGAGGACAAGCAACACTAAGCTCAAAGGAAAACGCTATTGAGTCAAATGCACGCCGACAACCGAAAATTAAAAAATATATCAATTCTTCCGTCCGGCGAAGCAACTTCACCCTCAAACCGAAAATTTAATCCAATTGATAAAGAGAAACGGTTTGCCAAGCTAAGGATATGAATTTTGACTGCTTACCGTGGTCGGATCACCGGCGAAGAGGTCCGTCGAAAACCCTAATTGCTAACCGAACGGTGAAGTTTGAAGAAGGTGGGATGGCAAAAGATGAGGAGGAAGATGAGGCCTGAAGGAGGAGAAGTGGTGCTTGCCGCCGGAGGGAGCTTGATCGCACGCCGAAGAGGGCAGCAGAGAGCTGCTGTCGCAGGAGATAAGGAGGTTGATGGGTTCGGGCAGAAGAGGTGAGGAGGAAGATGAAGGAAAAATAAAAAGAGTTGGACATTGCATGTTGGAGCCTCTAATTTTTACAATAGCTTCCTGCAGCCCATAAAACTATAAATATTACAATAAGTTAATAAGCAAAGAGCAAAGATCCCAAGGAAGCAAGCTTTAAAGTTAATGCTAGTTGCTATATCTGTAAGGATTTCCTGCTTCTTATTCTATGATTCATTACAATGTCACTATTTTGATCCTTTCTCTATAACATACTGGTGTTTGCAGTTTCTGCTCTGACAGTATATGAACTCAAGTAAACACATTCAGCTGCTATCATGTGTATATGAATATAGTTTATTAGTACATCCATCCACTGGTGCAAACAAAAATACCAGGTGTATTAGTACATCCATCCACTGATGCAAACAAAATTACCACAATTATCATAAAATCATGGAAAAGCTATTGATAGTAAAAGCATAACAGCTTAACAGCTACCACCAAGCTCTCAGTTCAACAGCTTCACCGACCTTAATTTTAGCTTAATTTGAAATTCTACGGCTACTGCTTTATGAAAATTTCTAATGCCGACTCTTTTCAAAAACAATGAGATCGGAATAACTATAAACGGGAAGAAGTTTCTGCTGGCAACCGAACATACAGGAGAACCCATTTCTGCCGGCAAACAAGTGAGTTGTAGCCAAAAAACAAACCCAGTCACTGTCGGAAAAATAGGAGAACATACGGGAGGGAAGCTCACCAGCAAACAAGCGCCGAATAGGATCAGGCCGGCTGGCGAGTTGGAGCAGCTCGATCTCACACCGGCAGAACGAGAGCTTCCTAACTTTCTTTGAAATTTCTTCTTTAGCATCAAACGGAAGCAAATCCGGCGAGATGAAGCGGGATTTCTCAAGTAGATCACCGATCAGCGGCAAGAGAACGGCTCCGGGAAAGACCTAACTAAGGCAGCGTGGGAAGAAAATGAACCCAATCGAGTTCATTATAAGACAGTTTGCCGATTGAAGAAACATTCAGTCGGTAAGTTACCGACTGAATACTTACTTAGTTGGTAATTTGTCAAAACATTTACCGACTGACTTTATATCAGTCGGTGATATCCTTAAAGTAATGACCGAGTTATATATCAGTCGATAAATTTATATGAATTGCCGACTGATTTTTGTTCAATCGGTATACTACAAAATTACCTACTAAAAACTTTTAGTCGGTAATTTTCATTCTATAATTATCTTTTATGTAGTAGTGTGGTTTGCAACATAGCATCTCTTCTCTAGTAATACATTAACAATATAATTTCTTTTGATAAAAAAATCTCTCATTTAGATCTTATTAGTTCAATGTAAAATTAAAATATTTTAACTTTCAAGTTATTTTATTTTAATGCAGAAGCTAAATACTTTCTTATATTTCATATAACAATAGTTATATCCATATAAATTATTTTAATAGTTATTTTATCACTCTTGTCTTAAAAAACAACCTATCATCAACATTAATCTATCGATACTCATATTTACTTGAATCTTTACTAAATCTATCAAACTACGCCTTTGTTAACTACTCTGCCATATAATGTATTGTTAAGTTTGCACACAAGCAATTCTGCCAGATATATAATATCCAAATAAAATCTCCATATACATTATTTTCTAATTTAGAATGAAGAAATATATTATTTATATCAAATTATTGTAAGGGTCACTCAAATCTGGCTACTAAAGATAGTAAGATTATGATTGTATTAACTTTATAAATCGCACAAAGGTCTTTATAATCGACTTTATAAATTTTTGAGTATCCCTTAACCACTAGTCTTGCCTAATATCCCTCCATCGTTCCATCTATTTTATTTTTTATTGTATATAAACACTTACAACCAACTAGTTCATTTCTTTTAATTAACGATACTATTCTTCCAACTCAAATTCTTATGAAGAGACTTCATTTCTTCATTTAAAACTTTAATCCATTTAGAATCAGATAAACCTTTATCAACACCACTAGGAATATTCACTGTGGCTAGATGATTAACGAATACATAATATGATGGTAACAGTTTATGAATAGACATATGATTAGCAAAAGATATTTGTAGAATTTTCTTTCAAGTGAATATTTATTCGAAAGAGTTTTTCATGATTTTGTTTTGTGTGACAATTGTAACTCTCTGTTCATAATGTTGACTTTCTTAAAACTGCTACTTTTAGTCTTAGAGTTTATTTAATAAATATTTTCAAAATTTTGAGTGGGAACTATAGGATGAGAAAGAAGAATTTCTTCCATAATATTAGCTCCTTCTATCTATACTGTTTCTCTCAGGCAAGTTTAGTTGCTCTAAACTCCTCCCAAACTAATTCATAACTCTTAGGTCATGCTTAACTATCTTCAACTAATTTATAACTTTTTGATTGTCTTTGTCTGTCATTAGTATGTGTCAAATTTATATCGAGTTTAATAGTAAGCTAATTCAAAATTTCAAATTTCTATCTCTCCTAAAGATCAGAATTATATGTAAAACCTACAAAAAATATCACATCGTAATAACAAATATAAGACGTAGTGGAGGTTGATAGGATAGGTTACCTTTCTTATGAAGAATATACCTAATAAATATGCACCGTATAGCACACGAAGTTAAGTTATTTTGTTAATTTTTTCGTATGTACCAATACAATAGATCTAAATTTCGATTTAAAAGCAAGAGAACATACAATACAATGACAAATATAGATAAGACTTCCATATAAATTAGATAGTTCAAAACCCATAAATGGTATGCCATTAAATCAAATATACTATAGATTGAACTGCGTTTATCGAATAGTATTTAAAAATATAAACCACAAGTAATAATGCATTAGTAGTCTGCAAATTATGTCAGATATTTTTTTCAGCTATCCCGTTCTATTGTGGTGTTTGTGAACAAATGGTTACATGAATAATACCTTATTTCTAAAGGTAATAGGCCACATGTGTATTATCAATTGTTTCTAATTACCAGAGAGTAAAACTCGAACAACAAAAACAAAAAAGTGTTTGGACCATTGTATGAAACTTTCAAAAAATATCTACTATTTTATTATTATTCATTACATATATAAGTATGTCATATCATTACAACTATCGACAAATATCATAAACCATACAATGCATATCATAAGTAGCATAACAAGAAAGGATACTCAAGCATTGGATTGTACTATTCAAATGAGTTATTCATTTATCCCCAATAAAAAAATAAGCATTTAGTGATTCTTTATAAGAATACAAGTTTCACACTAAAATTAAACTCTTTAAGGCAAGTAAACTAAAGATTCTCACAAATGGAGTGTATAACCTACAGCATAATGCCATTAATACTATTTGGCATGGTTATTTAGAGGTGCTTTTCACTTTCAAAGTCCATAAAAGCCCTTTATAGTATTTTAGAAATTTTCTTGTTAAAATTTGGAGGATATGGGTGAATTATATATCACAAAAATATTATACATATAATTTTCTATTTTACAAAAAATCTATCAAAACAATTCTCTAAAAAGCTCCTCGAAGATCCCAACCCAAGTCCACCTTTGTGTAACCCTTGTTGGTCACAAGAGCGTACTGGTGGCAATTGTCACACAAGGTACCACTCATTATTAGACTTTTTGTAACCTTTCCTGTGTAATTTTTAATATATTTTTTTAAAAATCTCTATATTTTTATCAACTTTTTTTAGTGATTTATGCTATCTATTAGCTCCATTTGCTTGTAATTATTCTTCAGATGTACATAGACACCTATAGTGTTTTTCTAAATCCACAATTGATTTAAATCTTTCATGACTACAATCAGAATATGCTGCAAAACTAAATAAAAATCAGTTTTAAGTTTTTAAGAGAGTGCAGATTAGGGTTACAAATTAATGAAAGGTATGTTTATCATTTTTTGTCAAAAAATGGCCATACAAACTTAATTTGAAAAGTAGAGCTAGAAAAACAAAATGAAATATTAGGAGTGTCATTTTAATTTAAAAACCCTTTTAGAGAATGAACGGATAACATATCTCTTTTGGCAAAATGACCCTTTTCTTTTCACTTTGTTTCAACTTTTTTTTCAAAATAAATGTTTTTTTACCTTGTTTGACCTAAAATAGCAACCAAAATATCCTTAGGACACCTGGCTTAATAAGGTCGCACTGATCGCAAAGTACAATATCACGCTAGATGACCATTTAGAATATACTTTTTTAGATCTTAAAATAAATTCTCTTATTTGAGTTGAATTCGAATATTTTTTGGTGAGGGACTACATCGCAATTAGCTGGACTACAACAAATTTTTTAAAGATTTTAGAATTTTACTATAAGTTAAAATTGTGCGATCTTATGCGTTGCAACCTTTAATATATTTTCTTTGAATTTTTGTAAATTGTTATCAACAATTTTCAATGTGTTCTATTATACCTAGACGTCGTTTGGTGTTGATTTTTTTAGACATATAGACAAACACTCATAGTTGAATCAATATTTTGATCGAAATTATTTGTGAATATACTTGCATAATTAAATGAAAATTAGTTTTGAGTCTTTAAAGCAGTTCAAAATAGGGTTAAAAGCTAAATAAAGGGTACTTTGATTTTTTTAGTCAAAAAGGGCTATAGAAAAATTACTTTGAAAAAAGAATTAGAAAACAAAATAAGATGGTAAGAGGGTTATTTAATAAAATAAAAATCCTCTTCAAATCTATAATACTATATATTATAGCACTTATTGTAGCTCCTCCTACGTATTTTATCTTCGTCTTTGTAATCGTCTCCTCCAAAATACCGTTCCTACTTTTTCTTCCTCCATTCTTCTCTTAGCAGTTCATTTAACAGAGAAATAGAATCAAAATAAAAATCAACAAACAATGAATCCATATATTCTCCAATTCGTTCCCCCTAAACCTCCCTTCCCTCCACCGTCTCTTGCTGTAATTTCTCGATCTGCGGCGCCGGCTCGACTATCCTCCCTCTGCATCCGCGCCGCCGTCGACGCTGCTTCTTCTTCTCCCTCCGACTGGTTCCGTCCTCGCCCTCGTCCTTCTCCGGTTCCGCCACAGAGCCCTCCGACAGAGCGCGCCCCACCAGAAGAACAAACTAGCAGCGGAAGAAATGATAGCGACCAGAACAAGAAGAAGAAGAAGAGGAAATGGTGGTGGTGGTCTGGGGATAAGAAGAGTTACTTGAATAATGATTATGATGCGTTGCCCTTGCCCATGACTTACCCCAATTCGACTCCTGTATTGCCGGAAGAGATTGACCGCCGCCTCCTCTGCGACCCCAATTTCCAGGTTTTTGTGTTTTTAATCTCTCTGATTTTACTGGATTTTGTCTTTATTTATTCTCGTTTTTGGGTATTATGTTGTGGGTTTGGAGAGTTGGTGATAGAAAGGTCAGTGTGTTTATTTAAGATTTTGGTAACTATAGGTTGTGTTCAGTGGAAAATGAATTTCAACTAGCACAAAATATTTTATTAGGGGGATTTTTATATTTTACTTTGAAATTGTTGAGTTGCAAGTATGTTTTTGACCTGTAAGAGCAGATTAGGAGTAGAAATTCGTATATGAGTGGGTGTAGCATTTCTTTTTTTTTGGGGGGATTATATTAGCACTCATAAGGTTGTTAAAGTTGCTTACTGCACTCTAGAAATTGCTCAAACAGGGTCATGCTTTAATTCTGGAGCTAACCTCATCGAATTTCTTTGTTATCCTCAAAGTACATAACTAGCATACAGAGTTTGCTAATAGTATTTGTTGATTGATGTTATGCTGTCTTATTTGGTTTGGTTTGACCATTTCTTCTTTCAGGATTGCAAGGAAGTGGTCTATGAGTGGACAGGAAAGTGTAGAAGCTGCCAAGGGACAGGTTTTGTCAGCTACTATAACAAGAAGGGGCGTGAGACAATATGCAAATGCATTCCCTGCCTTGGAATTGGTTGGTGTAGATAATCGATAGTTTACCTTTTTCACCTCTATGGTTTTTCTTGTGCAGCTATTATCTTTCTTTGGAGTTCTTTACTGTCTCATCATAATTTCTTATCGCTATTTAGGCTCCATCCTTTTGCGGGTTAATTGAGTTAACTTCTTTTTCGGTTAGCCAGGTCAATTGTGTTTAGAGAGAAGGTTAACTCTACCTTGCTAAAGTATGCATCTGAGCAGCGTGAATTAGTTGTCTTACAAGAGTAGAAGCAAACGAGTGTTGTCTTACAAGAGCATTTTGCCCTACTTCCCTCATTTTGCTCATCTGCTTTATAACATTTTACAAATCCTAGACATATGTGATGCTGTACAAATTTATAAAACAAGTTTAATGATTCAAGAAGAATTGTAAAGCAAAAATGTTCGTGATGCAAGATCTTGAACAAGAGAAGATGCTGATGAGGCTGGATTTGCTTGGAACTATGTTCTTCTCCATGTCATCTTATAAATCTGTTAGACATGTGATTCACCTATCATCTTGTTAATCAGTTACCCACTCAAACAAGATCATATTTTTGTATTACCATATTTATTCAAACACCGAAGTAAGTTGGACAAATAACCCAACCAAGCAATTGCGAAGAGTGAACATAAGTACATGTAAGTAATACCATTAAGCAAAAACTACCACTACTAAACAACACCAACACAGTACATGAACTAATTCCCTCCTAATACCATCTTATTCTTCATGTTTGTGGCATTTTGAATATTTGTCCATGAAATAAAGTGATAAGTTACATCACATATCATATATATGAGGCATCTTGAGCTCCTAGAGAACATTTTTTATCCGTAACTAACATATGAGCATATAATAGTCTCAACGTCAAGTAGAAATTGCCACTGCTTGCCTACATCAAAAACTAAATTTGATGCCTAATTGAGACACAAGAAACATGGAGATATTTAGATTTATCTAAGGATGCACATCGGAATTTGATGGAGATGTGTTTAGAGGATGTATGCTAAGCATGCATTCATTATGCCACTTGCTTCTAATTTACACTTGTATAATATTGTATCTTTTGTGTACCTAATATTTTGTTTGGAATATCTTCTATCTATAATTACAAAAGAGGGTCATGAATAACATAGTTGCATTTAAGCCCTACATGAAACATAGTTGAATTGTATCAGAAGCTGTGATACCAACTATTGTAAAGCATAGGCCTTAGTCATTTTAAATTGATTTTCTATAGACATGAATTCTCCTATAATTTCTACCTTTTTCAATAAGATTCAAAATTTGCTAGAAAGCCTACACTTAATAACTAGGAGCTATGGAAGAACAGAGGAGAAACAATAAAGAGAAAGATACAAGATTGTAACAAGAACAAGAAACAAGAGGAGAAAATGCATGACGAAGAAAACTCAAAATTTAATGGATTAATCATTTAATGATGATTATAAATAAGAGAAAACCCTCTTTCAATAATCAAATTTGCTACCACAGTTTAGAAACCATAATAAACCACATTAATTTAAAAATATGATATGCCAAATTTAGGAGAATAACCAAACTAGAAGTGCTAGCAAACTAAACTACTACAAAATAGTATCTTTCAGTCTGGTTTTGAAGAACTCAACTCTGGCAAGTTATGGTACTAGGCATGTTCTAAATGATCTAAATGCATATGATATTAGATAAGCCTATGCATGTGATATTGGAATTTGTTAATATCTACATGCATAAAGGAGGCTTATAAGTTCCTCCACAATAAATGGGATGTCAAAGCATTAAGATTTAAGAACAATAAGGTTACTAGAATAGGAGACCGTTTCAAGAGTTTGAACATATAGAAAAGTTTGGGGCCCTTTAATAAAGACAGACTAGAGGCCAAGTAGAAAAATCTTCCAAGACCATAAGAATGTGAAGCAATAGAAGTGACTAAATGCTATGTTGCTAACGAGTTAAAACCAGAGATGAAGGTGATTCTTTTTTATGGTTCAAAGATAATGGGCATAAACAAGAGTATACAAAGGAGAGGGACCTTAAAGGATTAATTCAAAATGAATAGCACAAAAACCCAACGAACTATGCAAGATAGGAAATCAAATTCAAAGTAAAGTTTCTTAGTAATGGTAGAACCCTTCACCTCATTGATAACTTTGGAAGAACTTCAAGTGTTGCTAGAAACTCTCCTTTTTTAATTCCAGAACATTAGAGTGATGCAAACTGATTGAACAAAATCAAACCAGCTAAATAGAACCGTATTTACTGAACTGAAACGAACTAGACTTGATGGACAAAGCCAAACAACTAAGCCAAATCGAAGCTAAGTTGAGCCAAGCTGATTGGAGTAGAGTTAGGGTTGAAACGTTTGTTATCTTCGAGTGTTGCTGGCATGCCATTACTACTGTATTCAAATTTGATTTGATAGCACTGACCAAAGCAAGGGCCACTACAATGAACTTGGTGGTGGGTGGAGATGAGTGCAAAGAAGACATGCGAAGAAGTTGATCGTGTTGATGGAGTGATAGTGAAAATCAGATTTAGCTTTGATACCACTTGATGAAAAATAAAGGAGAATTTACAAAAAGAAGAAGATGATAGACTACAAGAAGAAATAAAAGAAAGGAGGAGTCGACTAGGGTTTTCTATACAATATAATGAAAAACTCAAGTCAATCATCCAAAAGCTGATTACAAGTAAGAGTCTCCTCTTTAAATAACCAAAAATCCGAGCCCAATTTGGTAACTTAAACAAAATCAAATTTAAAAAAACAATATATGTGCCAAAGTTGAAGACTAACCAGTCTAGAACTCCTATTAAGTGCTTGTTTAGCTTTAATAAGAAGTGGTGAGTGAAAGGCATCAATTTGGTTTTCTCATTATACATTTAAAGTTCATATTATCATATAAAATAAGAAATATGTATAATAAATATAAATATCTTATATATTAGATAATTATAATAATCTAATAATCATCATTCAGATATACTGTAATAATGTAATAAATCTGCTTCTGTAGTTTAGTAATACATTTCATAAGATTTTTACTGATCTAAATTACTATTTATAGGAACATCATATTTATAATAGTAAAGTTAAAGTTTCAAAGGCTACTGACTTATTATAACTAATGTATAATCATTACTTTATTATAATGCAGAATTTAACTAGCTATGTTTTATAATTATTATAACATATATATGTATTAGAAATTTTAAAACAAAGTTTAAATACAAATTATCAAAATTTAAATATTATAGTTAATATTATAATTTCCAAATTATTTGTTATTAATTATTAATAAGATTTACTTCTTTACAAATATTACAATATTAAAAAACAATATTGTATTGCACTTCTTTAGGAAATGAACCACTTGATATCATAAAGGTTTGGAAATCACTTATCTCAAAGTTATATGTGAAGAACTTACTAGAATAGTGCAAAAGTTACTTTCATGCTCGCCCACTTCCATACAACTAACATATCTATTCGTGATAGTGATTGTTTTGGCAGGAAAGACTGACTTTCCAGTGACAAGAGATATGCCCTAAATTAAACTGCTCAAAATAGCTACACAATCATTGAAAAAGAAAAAGATGATGCATTACTTAGGATCCTTATGAGCATATACATATTTTTTAATCTCTCAATTGTCACCACAAACCTCGTTAATGCATTAAAACAACTACAATAATTATTAGTATATTGAGGGCATTAGGGTTGTGCCATGGCGAAAAGATTAGTCCCTATCATTTAATTTAGGTCCAAATGGATAAATTCTTGAAATAAAAATTTAATATATCTTGAGTACTACTGTGTCTCCTATGTTGAGTACCCCTTGTACTATTTTCTCTTGGTTGGTGATCTGTTTCTATTAAACAATGAATTATTTGTTAATATAGTGGAATGTAGTGTCAAAACATCCTTTGTTATTGTATGCTTGAAAACAAAAATGATAGTTGTGCATGCTCATTTTGGCGACCTATTGAAGATAAGGTATATATGTGAGAAAGTACTGTGATCAGCATTGAACAAGGTATAAGGGCGTTGAGTTTGCAATTAGTATAGAGTCTTTGTCAAATCATCTTTCTAATGGAGTTTCGCATTCGTTAAAATCAATTATCATTCCTCAATTCCTTTTCCAAACTAAAGCTGTCATTTAGTTTCACCATTTTTTTTTTTGTCGTTGCCTTATTGTTAAGCTTTGACATGGGATCACAATTCTTGGATTTATCCAGTTGTAAGGCTAGCCTTCTTAATCCTTATCATACTAGAGTTTGAGTGCTACCTAGCCTAGAGGTACAATGGATCCAATTCACTAGGATTAACTTTGCCAATAAGGATTAAATTACCTGCACTTTGCTGTAGGAACCTCTTTTTTATGATGTCGAGCAATTGCCACCATATAGTTAACCATTTTTACTGCAGAGAATCAATATTTTTGTGGTCATGCCCATTCAATAGGTAGTTAGGCCTTGACCTTTTTGCAATCTGATGCAATTCATCCTTGAATTAAACATATATCTTTAGGTACTCTTTGAATTTTGGTGATAATTTGACCAGGAGAGTGTAGTGCCATCTTGTATGTATATTGAATGTAATCATGAAATGTGTTTCTATATTCGTTTCTTTTGTTTTCCTTGCTATGTTTTTCCTGGTGACTTTAGGCAGGTTCAGACTCTTAACTTTATTAGTTTAAACCATTAGAAGAGGGGTCTAATAACTCCTAGAGGTTTCCATTTCCCTTCTGTTTGAATCAGTTCCTTCCTATCATTTAGTAGGAGGTTTGCTGTATATTCACTCTCGTTTCAGTCTCTTTTGCAAGTTCAGTGTTTTAGTCGTCTGTAATGTCTCTTACTCTGGAGTATTGGGACTGGTTATGTTCACTTTGCCTAATGAATTAGTTTGAATTGACAGTGTAGTGTGCTCTTTACAATCCGGCAATAGTTGCTTTCTTCTTCTAAGTTCTCAATTGAACCTTGTGCAGGATATGTTCAGAAAGTCACTGCCCGGAAGGACATAGATGTTATGGAGGATTTGGATAATGGAATACCATCTTAACTTCACTTTAGGAGCTTATACAATACTTCAACAGTTATCTGCCTGATAACTTGACGTCAGCACCTTTGATCAGTTGCTCTTAGTGATATATGTCATTACTACAATAACATCTTTTACAAAGAGGATAATTTACAAGCAAAAGAGTTTCATTGTTGACCACACTGATTATTCTCGTGCTTTTCTTAACCTTCATGTACTCTATCCATCTTTTTGTTGTTGTTATAACCTAGAGGTTGTGCAGATTCCATCCTGGATTGCAACGTTTCCTTTCAAAGTAGAGGGATTCTTCCGTTGTAGATTGGAGGTGTTAAGCTTGATTAAGCTACAATTTCTCTTTATTTATCGAAGGTATAGTTCTTTTAAAAAGTTGTGCTGCCTGCACATAGTGCTTTTTTGTAGTCTTTGACTTAGTTTGGTTCATTGTGCTTCCTATAAAGATTTTGAAGCTGCAGAGTATGGGTGACAAGAAATAGTCCCAGACTTGTGAACTTAACTCGAAATCGATTTATTTAAGTCGAGCTCGGCTTTAGCCTTAGTCGAGTTTGGCTTAGTTTTGGATTAATCCGTAATTGATTTGGTAAATTAAATGGATTCGGGTTGAGTTCGAATTAATCTAAAATTAATTTATTTAATTCGTAGAATTATTTGTTAGTATATATTATTCATATAATTATTTGTGTAGTATATAACTTAATTTGTACAAACTTGTTGCTTAGACATAGTTCGAGTAATTATTTATTTAATATATAGATTTTATTAATATTAATACTTTCTTGTCTTCGATATATGAATCTAATAATTTTCAGCTATTATTATTAAAAATTAATTTTTATGATTCTCGTTTTAATAGTTTTGATTATTAGATAGTTGTTCGAGTTTGACTCGGTTATTGAATGGATTGGATTTAGGTTGATAATTTGATCAATATAAATATATGGGTTAGATTATGGTTGAAAAGTCTGATTGATTATTATATGAATCGATCCAAATTCAATCTGTTAACTTATATTGTCACCTTAATGCTAAGTCGTTGATTTTTAATAAAGCATGCCAGAAGAGGCTTGAGATGAAGCCAATCAGATGGCTAACCTCAAATAATAGACATCTGTTCGTCTTGTCACCATCTTCTATCTGCAAGTATATGAGCAAGTTTCTAGAAATGTTCACTCAAACAATGACAGGAGGTCTCGTTCACATAATGGAGAATATATGGCAAATCTATAAGAAAATTGTCCAACTTGGCAACCATTCTTATCCGATTTGATTCAAAACATCTTATCTTGGCCATTGGTTTGAATTTTAATTTGATCTACATATGCAGAATATAGGAGACATCATGAAGATTATGTTTATGCAAAAATAGCATATTGGCCATTAGGAGAAATCAGCAAGAAAAATTCGGATCATATGGTAGAACTAAAACCCTAGGAAACACTTGAGCTATTGATTTGTTTTGCAACTTCAATAAGTCCGATTCACTTCAGACTTTGAAGACTCATTCTTGCATAAAATTGAAGCAATTCACATCAATATTTAATGGCCAAAAATAGTAGAAAATTTTAGAGATGATAACCCATGGCTGGAAATCTCAAACTAGCCATATTAATTACATCTACGCCATGTATTTGCCGTAACTGTTGGGAGCGTTATCTTTTGGTGCAGATTTCACCTAAGATCAAGGAGATTTTAGTATAAGAAAGAGGCCAAGAGAAGCTCAACACAACAAGAAAAATATGAGCAAAAACTGAGTTAATTCTTATTGGCCGAGAAGAAACTTCCATAACTATGTGCGAACATCGTGTTCTTGGTCCTGTTTGATTCTTTTGTAAAATCCAGTGTGCAGCTTTATTGAGAGATTAGATGTAATTGTAAGGGAGATCACTGTGTTAAATCCGTGACATTACTTGTGAGATTAGAAATTAGTCTTTTGTAGGAGAACTAGCGAGTTCTCTGGTAAGCAAATGTAGGCTTAGGTTAGCTGGTTTGTGCTACATCTTTGCTGAGACGTGCATGTGACACTCGTAGTATTTGTGAGGTTTAGGAGGTTGTGGTGAGTTGTCCTTGTGAGGAGAGTCAGTTTGAGGCTGGGATGTTTGGCGAAACGTCAAAGTCTTGGTGATTTTACATTGTTAACATTAGTGCATTTCAGCCAAAGATTTTCAAGTGACATTAAAAGTAGGTACTGTTCTGTCGAACCATATAAAAAATCTTGATGTGCTGTCCGATTCGTCACTCTCATGACTTATTTTGTTTAAATTTTATTGTGCTAACATCTTTGCTGTAGATTCTGATAACTCTTCGTTAGGTAATAGTAAACTTACAGTGGCTTGAATGTTGACTAAACAATAACTTAATTACAAACAGTGAACATTTATTTTGCCATAACTCATGTTACTTCCTTCTTGGGTTGATATTTGAAGGTTTCTTTGACAATAACAGTGACTTAAATGCTGCAAAAGACTCAACACTTGTTCTATAACATAAGAACTTAGGCAACATCAGCGAGAAAGGCCACTATGTTCAAGCATGGAAGTCCCTCGTTTTCTTTTCTCAAGGTACACTTTAACTCTTGTGAGTTTTGTCGGTATGGGAAGCGACATCGAGTTAGTTTTTGCTATTTTCATTATAAAGAAATTTTACTAAGTTCTGAAAGTGGTCCCATGAAAGTAAGTCATGAGGAAGAAACAAAATGTTTGTTGCCTATATTCATAATACTTTAGGTAGAGTCTATTTTATTTGTTGAGATCTAACGATCAGGGTATCAAAATATTTGAAGTTTCATGACATGATGGAGAGGGAAACTTGAAGATCTCTAGAGTGCTAACGACGTAGAGTATACTACTCACCAATTTAGTGAGCGTAAAGCATTGCATTAAGCAATACAATGGTGTATAGCTGAGAGAATGAACCGTACAATCATGAGCAAGGTTAGGTGTATGCTAGGAGACAACCAGTCTAGCAAGAAGTTTTAGGCTGAAGCTGTCAGAACAACCTTCATCTCCTTAACAAATCTACTTCTATTTCTTTGGGTCTTGAAGTTACAGAGGGAGTACAGACCCCAAAAAGATGCATCTTACTTCTATTGACGGTGTTCGACTGCAATGTACTTCTGCTGAAGAAACAACAAAGCTAGACTATAATACTACACCAAATATCTTTTGTTTGCTACGAACATGAGTTTGGCTTTCGCTTATGAGATCCAAAGACAGAAAAAATTTATCGAAAGCATAAATGTGATATTTAAAAAGATCGAACACTTTTTTTATACAAATGAAAAGCTGCAACCAAATCTTGCACTCAATAGAGTTGATTGATTAGCTTCTAATGAAGAAGAACATGATGACATGCCTAAAGAAGCTACAGTGACACACCTCCGGTATCAAAGATTGCAAATCAGGTGGAGCCTGATAATGTTAAGGCATGAGTAGGAGGAGCTTACTCATAGTGCTCATCTAGTCCCAAAAGAATGTTAAAACTTATAAAGTATTTGATGATAGCATATATATAATAGTCATTGTTTAAACTTTGAACAAGTTAATCTGCATTTGTTGAAAGTACATGATATAAATATACAACATGCAAAGCTCGGTTTAAATCTATCCAATTGAAGTGAGATAGGACAACATTCCTACATAAGCATATCAAGCTAATTGCGCAGTTATCTTCCAAACCAAATGTCAAGACCCAAAACTAGACCATGACCAGTACTAGACTAAATCGAATTCAGACAAGGTCCAAATTCAGCCCAATTCAGTAAATCTGACTCAAATCTCGATAAAAACTGATGAATTACCAATATTTATGAAAATTTTAACATTAACTTTCCTAAAAATTCAATAGGAAAAATCTGTGCAAATAACAATAAGTATACTCATCACCAAAAATTCAAAGTAAAGAAAAAACAAATGACCAACATAAAAACCGTTTACGCACAAAATATAACTAATGGCTACCAGTAGCCGTAACACCTATTACAATTCAAGACAAATACTATCACAATACTACATACAATAAAGTACAAGAAAAGTCAATCCCCATCGAGGATTACAGAACTAACTATATGCCCAAAAATTTATGGTATAACCTCCGTATACTCTCGTTCCAATAATATCGGATCTAATCAGCGCCCGCTAATCTCTGATCTATTTGGGGGAGGCCAAAGAAGAGAAAAAAAGCTTACCCAAGTCTCAGCGAGGTAAAATAGCAAAATGTCCAATTAAGATAGCTAAAGTATTAACTAGGTGTTATAGTACTATCTATATACAGCAGATGCAACGATAGATAAGATCAGATTTTACTAAGTCCTGAATCGTCCCATACCGACTCAGTTCTTAGCAGAGATACGATAATATTAAACAATACTATGCAGCACTCTCAAGGCTATAAATATATATAAATACACATAATGCACTCATGCAAGCAAGCGTATGTAATGATGTACACGAATGCATCAACTGTAACAGCCGTACAATGTAAACGATCGAGTGAGGTCACATTTCCAACTCACATCACGCTAATAGGTATATCACAAGCATGCATATATAATACTTTTATATATATCAAAATCAAAAGTAAGCTCGGTGCCCAGTATGTCCTGTGATCCACCGGCAATTCATATCTTATAACTCAATGCCTAGTATGTTTTAGGATCTAACCGCTATCCATATATCTCGGTGCCCAGTATGTCTTGGGACCGCACCGTATCAATATCTCATACAAATATCTATAATATAATAAGTTATGACAATACTTGTCAGATAACTGTAAACATAATATCAAATAAGCATAAGCATTTACAAGCATATGTAGCATGAACGATAAATCATAATATGTAAGAAAAATGGTAAGGTATACCAGAATTTTCTAAACAAATATTACTTGTGTCGAAAGCTTAACGACATAGCTATAGAAACAATGGCAAGATAACCCTCACCTGTAGTCCAAGCGAATACTTAGATCAACCGTCAACTGTAAGCCACACCGTCCGAACTTAAATCACTCGTACCATCTAACGTGCGTACGGGCATATTCCATAAACAAACATGCTAAGTATAAGCTAAACCAAATATTCGCAATAATTACATAATTACATTCGATTCTAAAGCCCAATAGCATACGACGAACCATTCTAAAATTTCATCCATTCATTCAATTTCCTATCCACTACACAATAAATACTAAGCTAACGAATCTAATAAGCTTACCAACGAGGCGAGACGATGAATTCTAAAACGACATCGGCAATAACTCACTTATTTCCAATAGAACAATTTTCTAAAACAAAACGAATTAACAATTTATCTAACAATAATTTCAAATACGCGATGCAAGTATTCTTAACTCATCTAACCGAATCAATGGAAAAGTTCACCACAAAAGTTCGGCGGATTTCGCCGAGATAGGGTTCTGGCGAAGAGCGTTCAAGACAGTGAAAAGGAGCAGCACTGCTAGTAGAACCCAATGAAAAAGACAACGTGCTTTAACTTTTATTGCCAGCGGCTGTAATTGACAGAACAACGTTTGGTGGCGAACTCACGCGAAAACAAGCGTCGGAGCTAAAAATTAACTCAATTAAATAAGGAAAAAGACTTAGCAAGTTGAGGAGAATGTTTCTAGGTACTTACCGTTGCCAGATCGCAGGCAAAATGGTCTGAGAAAAATCCTAATTTTGTCCCGCACGGCATAGCTCGCCTGAAAATGGTGAAGTCTATCAAACAAGAGAAGGATGATGGCTTGAGAAGATGAAATGAGATGAATGTCGTCGGATAAGGGTTGATTTCATGTCAGAGAGAAGCTGGTGGAGGAGGTCTGGTGAGTGTCGGGTAGAGCAGAGAGGTGAGGAGAACGAAGAAGAAAAAATAAAAGAAAGGAACATTGCATATAAGGGCCACTATTTCTAACTATTACTTTCATCGGCCCATAGAACTATAGATATTACACCAAATTCTCCCAACTTAAGTAACATTTTGCAGATCTATCTTTTAAAAGCTAAGATATTAAAGAATATTTTGGAGTTAGTTGAAGAATTGTAATGTGATATTGAAGTCAAGGATTGAAGAAAATTGCTTATTGTAAGGGTCGACAAGGTCAGCTCTAGCTGATAAGTAACATTTATCAAGCTTGATTCTCACAATTGTGCATCCTTTTGGAGATCCACTTTCTACACTATGAAGCCAATATGTTAACTATATTATACATCAAATTGGCATCCATGCAGTAATGAAGGTATGAAAATTCGTGAAAGTTGTTTTGCTACATCGATTGACAAACCAATTATGCTATGACTCGCAAGTCATGCCCGAATTCGATTTGAAGTTTCCGCACATGTCCAATTGATACAATACAATCAGGTTATGCAAGACCTATGCAGAAGCATTGTAGAAGATCTCTATGCAAAAATATCACAATTATATAGAACAATATATCACAAATATGAAAGGTATTATATAGCTCGTATAGAATTCTTAATACAGTCAAACTCCAAGCAATAAATCTCAACTAGTCGATGGAATTTCAATCTATCAAAGCTTTCAGAAACCAAGAGGAGATCAAGGAGAATAATTTATGCAAATATCTCATCAGAAACATTAGATGAATATGGAAAAATCTTTAAGATGTTCATATAGGTGGAAAGATACCCTAATTGATCAAAGCCGTTGAATTTATTTGAGTAGTTAGATGACATCTCAACTCATGCAGATCATGAAGATTTAATTCAAAGATCCTACTGGTGAAATCTAGGGCAAAGAATTGCATCCAATGAAGGAAGAAAATCATGAAAGAAGCCTTTGAATGAAACCCTATATTTGGCAGATCCAAACCGAATAGTTTTGTCAGATCTAAGCATTGCAATCCTCAGAGCCATTGAAGATTTGATCCAACCCTATAGATTTCATCCTAAAACTAGGGGACAAATTGTAGTACATATTTGGAGCATTTCAAAAAAAGAGAAAAACACAAACTGAGATATCACTCTGTGTAACCAAGTGATTTACTGCTTGCAACCTTATTGAAATGTTATAGTGAGAACCTCTATGTTCTCGGGTGTTAGCCTAGGTATAGCTAACGGTGCGCACAAAGCTTAGTTAATATTGCGTGGTTGCAGCTAAAGAAACTTAGAGAAGTTTAGAAGTAGGTGTTTGGCATAACATCAAGTCTCAGTGTTGAATCCGTTGGCCAATGATAGTGGAATCACTTTAAGATTTTAGGTGTCGTGAACGTGGTAATGAGATTACTGAACCACATAATCCATATATGTTGTGTACAACTTCGACCGTTGGACACCATGGATCCAAAGAAAGTTGGCTAAGCAGTTTCCTATAGATAAGTTCTGCAGCTAACAGGAGTAAAAGGACCACATGTCATCTTACACTAAGTGCTTTGTTAGAGGTATAAGTAAGATTAGCAAGAGATCTTCGCTTTATATTGATAATATGTCGTATGTGTAAGGTTTGAATAATGATCTACTTAGTATAAGGTAGCTCGCAATGTTTGTATGCCTGGATCCTCAAGGAAATTTGTTATTTACTAGTTAATCCATTTAGAAAGGAACTTGTGCAAGGTTGAAGGAAAGATAACATATATGTTATATATCTTAAAGATTTTGATAACATGAATCTACATCTTGTAGCTAGTCAGTATGAGGCGTTTCACTTATATATGATATAGAAGACTCGTTCATTGCAACAATAAAACCATTGCAAATCTTTGCAGCTCATCTCTGGACTCCATGATATATCTTACAGAATCGAAGGACTATGTGATGCATGTGTTAAAGATATGCAAGTGAAGTCTTCTTTCAAGCCAAAGAAAGATGTAACTAATAGCAAGCATGTTCAATTGCCGCGTACAGATCTCATTGAATCAAGTAACCTCACAAGCATTGGAGAAAAATTCAACTTGTGTCATTATTGATGACTACTCAATGTGTTTTAGGGCATTCTTATTAGCTTTCAAGAATGACGCATTAAAGATATTCTTTTCCTTCTTGAAAAAATTCAAATGAACTTGTCTTGAAATTATTGCTATAAGAAGAATAAAGAGTCTTAAAATCATAATTTTGATGGATTTTTATGATGTAAATAGTTTGCATGATAACTTCTCTACATCAAAGACTCCTTAATGAAATTGCATTTTTGAAAGAAAAGTATAGTGCTACTTGATATGGTAAGTCTATATTGTATGATGAAAATTTACCAAAATATATTTAGGCTGAAACTATTAACGCTGCTTGTTACCTAATTAATAGAGTTTTAGTTGAAAAACTTCTTAATAAGACGCCTTATAGTTATTGAATGCGGTTCAGTCCTGCGCAACCAACTCAAAATGGGAGGGGTGAATTGAGTTGATATATATATAAAAAAATAACCACTTTATCCTAGTAAATAGCACTACTTCCATCGACTGGATTCAAATAGAGAGCTAAAAATAGAGTGTTCTGTATGCAATGGTTAGCTCTGAAGGATACTTAGACAGAAGACGTTCAAAACAAAAAACATACTAATACACAATCAATTTACGTGGTTCAGCAAGTAAATTGTCTACGTCCATGTGTTTTGACATGCTCCACCGCTTCACTGGTTCACTTCTCAAGCTGAACCATCAGCATATACACAGCTAGTTCTTTATTGTAGAACTTACATTTACAACGAGAACAGTTTCACCAGCAAGAGCTTTGTCAAGCCTCTCGCTCTCAAGTGTAGCATGCACTTTCTCGATTCTATGACGTTTAATACTCAGGTTACAGCACAAGATCTTTCCCTAACATACAATTTGACAGATTGAAAGGAGTAGGAGATCAAATAGAAAGCCAGAGATTTAAAGTTAACTTTTTAGGCTTGATGCTTTGGTGAGAACAGAGGATGTTTCTTTTCGGAAGACTTTCTGACTCGATTTTTCTTCACTTCTTTTTTTTCTTTCTTTTGTTCCTTCTCTGTTCTATTATTATATGTCTTCATTTGTTTCAGTTTGGCTAGCCGATCAGTTTTCTTCCCGTTTGAAAATTTTCCGTTGTCTTGCTCCATCCCGATCTTCAAGACATCGTCTTCAGCATTTTCTTGTTATCGGTCTTCAAATATGCATTTGAGCCGCACCAGATGGTAACCAGTTGAGAGTGATGGGATCTTTGTCGAATCGTGTTCCTTCATTTAATGTCGTCCTTAGAAGTGATTTGATGTGTATTTTCAATACCGTTGCAATTAATACTCGCGGGCAGCAGTGTGCGCTTCTCCTCTTCAGTTGAAAGTTTTGATTTTGTGGCCCCCTAGAGTTGATAAGTGTTGGTCTTTCCTGGATGAGTATTTGTATATGTGGGTCAAGTCAAACTTTGACATATTGTTATAGTTGGGTCTCTTGTATCTGATTTAGCATTTATGTAGTCGCTAGCTACTTCCTACTCGTATCTTCTGCTCTAGCTGGCCGATCTCTGCATCTCCATTATCCAGCATGTGTTTTCCTATATAATAGCTGGCTGTGATATAACTGGATTATGCTGATGCTAAAAGAATCCTGTTGTTGCTTATTTCAATAGCTAAGATAAGATCATTAGTATTTTATAAACAATAATTCTCAATATTTGTGATCATCAAAAGTATTTCTAGGAGTCCCAATATTCTCCCCCTTTTTGATGATGACAAAACATATTTAGAATTATTTTGTTTATATCTCAAATGGGTTTATGTAATAACAAATGTAATTTATTCCCCCTTTTTGCTTTGGTGTTACTTACCTTGTTTTACCTTAATAACTTTTCTTCTTTTGTATATTGCTCTCCCTTGGTTTGTGCCATATTTACTAAGGTAAAATATAAGTGATGAATTCTCCCCCTTTCTCTATTCAACCTGTGCTTTGGTGACACAATAAAATTCTACTAGAATCTACTAGCATTCTATTACTTGCATTCTATTACTTCTCCCCCTTTTTGTCATCAATAAAAAGTGCAGTCATGTGCAAAAGAGCTTTATATGAAGAAACATCTAAAATGAAGCAAAAATACATAGACATTAAACCAGTAATATAGTAATCATCCAAAATGCAGCAAGGTTAAGAGTACATTAAAACAGTGACACTAAAGATAAACCAATCTCATATGACTGATCATAAGCTCGGTGATGTTTATAGGGAGCTTTTTTATTATCCTCCAAAGAATGTAAGAGTCTACAGTGGACAAATCACTCCTGCTTCCGGTCCTAGTTATTATAATTCTGGAGATGATGTGACATATAGCTCGTAGAAGAAGAGGAAGATTGGCAATTGATTTCAACTCCTTTTTCTGACACGGTATCTGTGTTAAGCGCCAACTTCAGCTAATTTTCTTTGTTTGAATTCATTGTGTCTACATTTTTATGGAAGGGAACATTCAGCAACATGGCTAAGGGTCTAGGCTCTAAGTTTATCTTCACCCATGAAGTTCGGTGCTTAGTGAGGAAGTACCGACAAGCTTCAGATTCGCGTAGAAGACCCGAATGCTTTTCTCGAAATATGTTCCCGGTAAGGAGGTTAGAGAAATCCATCTTTTAAATTCAAACAATTTCTTGATTTCTAGTCCGGCAAAGTCGAAATCTTGAAATCGAATTGTCGTCGGTGGTAAGACTGGCAATCGGAAACAATCCAGGTATTTTTGTAAGCCACTGGACTTTTGAATCGCTTGTGCTTGTCATTTTCTTACTTGTTCTTCTTTAATTTGCGGGCAATTTCTTTGGTCGGCATTGCTGCTTGGTGAGTGGCGATGAAGTTTAGAGCTTTTTTTTTTTTTATGGCAACGAAAGAGATAGGAGAGGGAGTAGTTTCGGTGAGGTATATCAGGTTAGTCACTAGATGCAAAGGAGGGTGCTGAGTTGCATATGTTTAAAAACTTAAGGAGCCGTTTTTGAAAACTAGTTGACTAAAAGTAAGCTAAGAGCACCCATAGATAGATAAAATAGAGTTCTCTGTTTCAGAGTGAATATTCATTTCATGAAACATAAACCCAATTCATAACAGATTTTGGAAACTGATCAAAGGCCAAAAGGTTATGTAAAAATATTAGCAAGTTGATTTTTAGTGTTTACAAAATGCAAGGCTATTGTTGCATTCAACATGCTCACGAATAAAATGGTGTTGTAACTCAATATGTTTAGTGCGAGAGTGCAAAACAGGATTTTTTGTTAATTTGATAGCACTAGTATTATTACAAAAAATAGGCACGTCTTTCAAATCAAAACCATAATCTAATAATTGGTGTTTAATCCACAACACTTGTGCACAACAACTGCCGGAAGCGACGTATTCTGCCTCTATAGTAAATATTGCCACAGAGGATTGTTTCTTTGAAAACCAGGATATCATGCAGCCATCAAGAATTTGACAGGATCCACTAGTACTTTTTTTGTCTAGCTTACATCCTCCAAATCATCATCCGTATAGGCAATGAGATTGAAACTGCGTCATTTTGGATAGAATAAACCCAATTCTTTAGTACCCTTAAGGTATCTAAGGATTTTTTTAACAGCACACAGATGAGTTTCTTTAGGATTCCTTTGAAATCTAGCACACAAGCACACACTAAACTATATGTAAGGCCTACTTGCTGTCAAATAGAGAAGTGAGCCAATCATACCTCTGCAAGTTTTTTGATCAATTGATTTATCTGTCTCATCCAAGTCAAGTTTGTAGAAGGTTGTCGTAGATCTATTAACTTCTTTCCTTGTTTCCATTTTGTATTTAGCAATCAACTCTTTGATATACTTATTTTACTTGATGAAGATCCCATTTTCTAGTTGCTTTATTTGCAGTCCAAGAAAATAACTTAACTCTCCATTAGACTCATCTCAAATTCTCCCTACATTAGATTAGCAAACATCTTACATAATTTTTTATTAGTTGATCCAAATATTATCATCAACATATATTGGCACAATTAAACATCATTACAGTCATGCAGAATGAACAAAGTTAAGTCGTTTTTACCTCGTGAAATTTCTTTCTTAGTCAAGAAGGCACTTAGACGTTCATACCAAGCTCTAAGAGCTTGCTTAGGCCATATAGAGCTTTGTCAACTTGAAAAAATGTTCTAGAAGGTCTTTATTTTCAAATCCAAAGGGTTGTTCAACATAGACCTCCGTTTTTAGGAAGCCATTCAAAAATGCATTTTTAACATCAATTTGAAAAAGCTTGAAGTCTTTATGACATGCAAATGCTAGTAACATTCTAATAGCATCAAGACAAGCTACAGGGGCATATGTCTCATCAAAGTGAATGCCTTCTTCTTGGTTATATTCTTTTGCCACTAGCTTAGCTTTGTTTCTAATGATATTTCTATTTTCATCCATTTTATTTCTAAATACCCATTTAGTTCCTATGATGATTTTATTTGTCGATTTTCTAACTAGATGCCATATATTGTTTATTTCAAATTGATTCAATGCCTTTTGCATAGCAATAATCCAGCAATCATTTTAAGAGCTTCAAGAATGCATTTTGGTTCAACAGTAGAGACAAATGTTGATTGTTCAATGAAATTGCCTTTGAGTTGAGATCGAGTTCTTATACCTTCACTTGTATTACCTATTATATTTTCTTGTAAATGACTTAGATCTATGTTTGAATGGTCTTAGCCTGATTTCCATAGTTTCAAGTTGATGAGTCAGTTCATCTGAAATGTGTTCATTTTTTGCTTCAACTGCATCAGGTTGTTCATCATTTTTGTATTTTGTTTTGGAATAGAGGGCTGCTTATATCTTCCTCAACAACTGATCCTGCATCCACAATTGATTCCCTTCTTGACCCATGTTAGACTCATAAAAAACAACATGAATGGATTCTTCAACTGTTAAGGTTCTTTTGTTAAAAACTCTATATGCCTTAGAGTTGTTAGCGTACCCTAAAAAAATACCTTTATCACTTCTGTCATCAAACTTACCAAAGCTTTCCTTTTCATTAATTAATACAAAACATTTGCATCCAAAACATTTAAGATATGAGATATTTGGCTTCTTACCTTTTAGGAGTTCGTATGGAGTCTTCTTAAGAATAGGTCTGATGAGTGCACGGTTGATGATGTAACATGGAGTGCTTACAGCTTCTGCCCAGAAGTACTTAGGCAGATTTGTTCAACCAATATGGTTCTTGCCATTCCCACTAGCACCATTTTCTTTCTTTCAACAGCACTATTTTGTTAAGGAGTTCTAGGGGCGGAAAAGTTATGGACGACACCATTTATATCACAAGATTCAGTAAAATAAAAGTTTAAAATTCTTTATCATGATCATTGCGCGGCGCAATGATTTTAAAATCCAGCTTATTTTGAATTCTTTTGAAAAATGTTGAAAATATTTTTAGTGCATCATTTGTATACGCAAGAAAGTATACCCAATAGAAACGAAAGTAATCATCTACAGTAACCAGACAGTAATACTTACCTCCTAGGCTTGCAATGCGAGAGGGTCCAAATAAGTCCATATATAATAGTTGGAGTGGCTTCTTTGTTGAGACAGTCTGCTTGGGTTTGAAGGATGATCTAACCTGTTTTCCTCTTATGCAAGCATCACAAAGATGTTCCATCTTAAAGGTTGTTTTAGGAAAACCTTTTATTAGATTTAGCTTCAAAAATTTGGACAAGATTTTTATGCTGCAGTGGCCAAGTCTTTTGTGCTATAACCAAGTGTTTTCCTGTTGACTAGCAGCCAAACAAATTTTGTAATTAGGATATTCATCAATGTAAAGCACATATACATTACCTTCTCTTTTCCCATGTAAAGCTTCCTTTTTAGAGTTGATGTCGATAATTGAGCAGCATTGATCTGTGAAGTTAACTTGAAATCCATCGTCATAGAGCTGACTTATACTTAGTAGATTGTGCTCGAGTCCCTGTACATGCAAGAGTTTTTCAATACAGAGTAAAGAGGCATTACCAATTTTACCAATTTCAACCACTCTCCATTTGTTATTGTCACCGAGAATTATATTTCATCTGATTGCTCTTGCAGATGACTTAAACATTTGATATTTCCTATCATATGCCTAGAGCAGCCAATGTCCAGATACCATATGCTTTTTGTTTGACTACTTTTAATTTCCTTTTCCTGCATTGAGAAAATCAATGTTCAGGCACCCAAATTACTTTGGTCCTAGAGAGTCAATCCTACTGGTGGTTCCTTTTCGAAACCAAATCATTCTAACTTTATTTGCATTTTTTGTATACTAACATGAGTTTATGTTATGTCCTTTCCTACCACAGTGAAAGCACTTTATTAAGGGAGTTGATGAATAAGATTCATCAGCAACATACTCACTATAAAACGCATAGCTATATTTTTGCTGACTGGAGGAGGGAATACTTATAGAACCTTGATGTAGATAAGAATATGATGGCTCCTTGTCTAATTTGAAGTGTTGCTTATCATTGGAACTGCTAGCATTTGTGTTCATGTTGGTCTAGGTATAGCCGATGCCTTCCTTTCTGAATTTTCCTCTCTGTGACCCTAGCATAACATCCGGCTTGTCCTTACCTTTTACAAATCTTGCCAAAGAGGCTTGTAGATCATTGTTCTTTACTAGCAAGTTTTGAACATTTTCCTTCAAGCTCTTGTTGTCCTGATGCATCTTCTGGTTTTCTTCTTATAATGCCATCTCTTTCCTGAACATCTCATTGTAGTCGTCTATTAATGGTCTGAAATTTGGAATGGTTAGACAAGATAATCTATCCACTTCCTTGCTTAGAACTTCATTCAGTTCTTCAAGTTCGGCAATTTTCTTTGTCATATCTTTGCTCGTGCCAAGGTTGGGGTTACCAGCCTCATCCTCACTTATTTTGATACGAAGTTTTTCAATTGTTTGAACCCAATGATTGTTCTCAATATGTAAGGTACATAATCTGGTGTTCATTCAGTCATAGTCAGTATACAAGGTGTCCTTAATAGCATTAGTTTTATCATCTAAGGCCATTTTTAGGGTGAGTATTTCTTTGCTTAACTTAATATTTTCTTATTTTAGATCATGCATGCAAACTCTTATAGTATTTCTCTCAATTTTTACTTGAATATATTTTGCATCTAATTCATTAAAAACATTTTGTACATCTTCATCAGTGTCATAGTCAGATGAATTTTCTCACTTGGATATTCGTTGTCAGCCTTGACTTATTGCTTCATTCTGTTCACTTTCTTCTGACGATCAATCATCTTCATCAATCCAAGTTGCAATAACCTTCTTTTTCCCTAAATCATTTCCTCTGGTTTTCCTTAGAAGAGGACATTCATTTCTAAAATGTCCTGGCTTATTGCAATGGTAGCAGTTTCCGTCAGAGTTGTTGTCTAAACGTTGGAATTTTTCATAGTTTTTCTTTTTCTTGAACTTGTTCTTTCATAGTAGATTCCGGATTTTTGGGTAGCAAAGCAATATCATTTTCATCATTCGAGGACAGTTCACATACCTGTTCTTTAGTGCTCTTTAGGGCAATTCCTTCAGGTCGGTCATCAGCCTTTTTTAATGAGAGTTCTTTGGCCATCAACTTACCTATGAGGGAAGCTCGGGTTTTCTTCAATTGCATCAACTTTGGACCCGAATGTAGGTAGTATAGCTTTGAGTATTTTCCACTTGAGTTTCTCTGGCTTAAATACTTTCTCTAAATTCTTTAAAGGATTTATAATGTTAGTGAATCTAGTGTACATTTGAGTAATTGTCTCACCTTTGTTCATTTTAAATTCTCATAATCATGCATGAGTGAGTTGACCTTGGTCTCGTTAACTTGGGTAGTGCATTCATGTGTCACTTCCACTTGATCCCAAATTTCTTTGATAGTGTTGCAGGAGCAAATGCGGTTGAACTCATTCGAGTCAAGTGTGCAGTATAACAAGTTCATCGCCTTGTCATTTAGCGACATAGCACGGTTGTCTTCGTCAATATACTAGTTCTTAGGTTTAGGAATGGTTCTACCTTCTGCATTACTATTGGTGGCTATGATTGGTCCATCGCGAACAATTTTCCATAGCATGTAGTCTTAGGTTTGGATGAAGATCGTTATCTTGGTTTTCCAATAGCCGTAGTTAGTTCCATCAAACAGGAGAGATCGGTTTGATGACCTGCCTTCAAAAGCAATAAGAACTAAGTTAGCTATTAGGATATCTTTACCTCATGTGGTTAAATCTTTGAATTTGAGGCCTGCTCTGATACCACTTGTGGTTCAAACCTGCGCAATCAACTCAAAAAAAGAGGGGTGAATTGAGTTGGTATACATAAAAAAAAATTCAACTTTATCCTATTAAATAACACTATTTCCGTCGACTGGATTCTTAGACAGAAGTGCTAAAAATAGAGTGTTCTGTATGCAATGGTTAGCTCTAAAGAATACTTAGACATAAGACATTCAAAACAAAAACATACTAATGCACAAACAATTTATGTGATTCAGCAAGTAAATTGCCTATATTCACAACCACTCAACCTGAGTGAAATCCACTAATCTTGAATTGTAAATCTACAGAACTTAACCACCGTACTTTGACATGCTCCGCCGCTACACTAGTTCACTTCTCAAGCTAAACCATCAGTATTTACACAACTAGTTCTTTATTGTAGAACTTATATTTACAACAAGAACAGTTTCACCAGCAAGAGCTTCGTCAAGTCTCTTGCTCTCAAGTGCAGCACGCACTTACTTGATTCTATGACAATTATTACTTAGGTTACACCACAGGATCTTTCCCTAACATACAATTTGATAGATTGAATGGAGTTAGGAGATCAAACAGAAAGCCAGAGATATAAAGTTAACCGTTTAGGCTTGATGCTTTGGTGAGAACAGAGGATGTTTCTTTTAGAAGACTTTTTTGACTCGATTTTTCTTCACTTCTTTTTTTTTTTTTTTTTTTTTCTTCTCTGTTCTACATTTTTATATGTCTTCATTTGTTTCAAGTTGGCTGATCTATCAGTTTTCTTCCCGTTTGAAAATTTTCCATTGCCTTGCTCTATCCCGATCTTCAAAACATCGTCTTCAGCGTCTTCTTGTTATCGGTTTCCAAATATGCCTGTTGACCCGCCCCGGATGATAACTAGCTCGAGTGATGGGATCTTTGTCAGATTGTGTTCCTTCATTTAATTTATCGTCCTTAGAAGTTATTTGATGTGTCTTTTCAAGTCCGTTGCAATTAATACTCGCCGGTAGCAGTGTGCGCTTCTCCTCTTCAACTGAAAGATTTGATTTTATGGCCCCCTAGTTTTTGATAATGTTGGTCTTTCCTGGATGATATTTGTATGTGTGGGTCAAGTCAAACTTTGACATATTGTTACAGCTCGGTCTCTTGTATCTGATCTAGCATTGATGTAGTTGACAGCTGTTTCCTACTCGTATCTTCTGCTCTAGCTAGGTGATCTCTGCATCTCCATTCTCTAGCATGTCTTTTCCTATAGAATAGCTGGCTATGCTGTAACTGGATTATGTTGATGCTAACAGAATCGTGTTGTTGCTTATTTCAATAGCTAAGATAAGATTATTAGTATTTTATAAACAATAATTCTTGATATTTGTGATCATCAAAAGTATTTCTAGGAGTCCCATCACTTAAAAATAAGAAACCTTATTCTTTTTTCTTGTCTTTTAGTTGTTAAACAATACAAGGGCGTCAAAATGTAAAATAAGTTATGAAACGACACGAAATCAGCGCCGACACGATCTGCTCGATGAATGTGACATATAGAAAAATCAGAATCATATTTCAAAATCCAACGAGTAATATAGAAACAAGTTTATGTTTTATAGATTATAATATCCACTAATTTAGATTAAAATAACATATGGAATCAAAATTAAAATAAGTAACAAAATGACACAAAATCATCCGCGACATGATCAGCTCTACGAATGCGAAGAACAGAAAGATTCGAAATTAAATTTCAGGATCAAAGAAGCAAAATTTTGTTTTTAGGTTTTACCCTACAATAGCTTAGTTTAGAACAATTTAGGTGACCAAAACATATAACAACTTAAAAATGACACGAAATCAGCGGTGACATGATCGACTTGACGAGTGTAACGTATACGAAGAGTCACAATCAAATTTCGAGGCCCGACGAGTAAAATAGAAGTGATGTGTTTTATAAATTTTAAGGGTGTGTTTCAAATGCCTAGAACTCTAGTTTCTCCCGCTAGAATTAGAGTTCCAAACAGTTCACTTGTTTCAAATACGCACTAAATTAAGAACTCCACTTCAAAAACTAAACTCTACTTCCAACTACTTTAAAAAAGAATTGAAATACAAAAACTAAATTTCACTTCAAAAATAATTGAAACACAAAAACTAAATTCCATTTCAACCCACTTTTTAATAAAATGCACTTCCTGTTTTTACTTCCGCGAAACTCATGTACATTTGAAACACGCCCTAAAATAAAATAACTTCGCTTAAAACAACTTTGTGGGTGAAAATGTAAAATAAGTCATGGAATGATAGGAAATCGATGCCGACATGATCGGTTCGACAAGTGTGACTTTTACGAAAAATGGAATCAAATTTCGAGTTCCGACAAATAAGATAGAAACAAACTTAGGTTTTAGAGATTTTAATATAGAATAATTTAGATTAATGCAATTTTAAGGGTAATATAAAATAAGTTATGAAATGTCACGAAATCGGCGCAGACATGGTCAGTTCAACGAGTATGACTTGTAGGAAGAATATGAATCAAGTTTCGAGATTCGACAAGTAAGATACAATCAGTTTTACATTAACTGTTGAAGTTTTATTATAATTATGTTCCAAATAGTTAAAAAAATATCAATACAAAGCTGAATTTTGTTAACGCTTATTCTTTTTTCCATTTGAGGTGCATGATCATATGCTTTTGTTTTAGGATAAGTGCGCGCGTCCTTCACGACAGGTATTTTTCCTAGTTAGTATATTATTGTTTTGGAACAATATAATTTAGTACTATTTTCTAAACTTTTATTTATTATACTAAAATAATAATATAATTTATAATATTTAATGCTAGTCAATTATTAATAGTTAAATGTTATATTTATGCTATTTATCTATTATTCAATTGATATTAATATAATACTTTATATTATAAGATAAATATAATAATGAATTAATTAAAATATATTAGTATTAGTGATCTATAAGGATGACTCGTTGTTCCAAAAAATTGCGTCTAAGGAAGACAGTTGCTACTAATTAAATCAATGGCCAGTATGGCGAGGTCACTAATAGTTAGCGATATCTAACAAACGTTCCTTGCTAGTAGCGATAGCAAAACAACACCGACCATGGTATCTTGTTTAGGGCAATAGTGACCCGCCTGTGTGATTGTTAATAATCCAATGGCAACTGTGCTGACCTAGTCACAGATAACCTATCTGCGACTTACCAGTAGCTACTGCTTTGACGTTTAGCGACCGGCTTGACCTGGTCGCTAACTGTTGCACAGTGCTTATCACTATTTTTTAATCAAATGCATCTAGTTGTATTTGTCAGTCGCAATTGACTTCAGTGACTAGTCTAACGCGACTATGTTGGAGATATAGTTCGACGGTAGCAGAAGTATCAGCGACCGTCTTTGTACATTAGCTACCGTCTTTTTGGTTGCTAATGACGTGCTCTTTCTAGTGTTTTTTTAAATCTAAAAGAGTATCTACGGTACAGTTTTGGTTACCTAAAGTTGATAAATTTGAACTAACTGTGCTTCTGCATAAGCTTCTTCTTTTCCTTTAGTTGCTCCAACCAATTAAGATATCTAACTAATTAAAAACACAAAAATGATTGTGTCTAAATTTACCACAATGTGTATATGGTCTAATTGTTTCAAGTCTGGGAAAATAATAAATTTCAAATATAGATCTAATTAGTCAATCCAATCGGTCAGATGATCTCAATTGATCAAAATCGAATTGATTTTAAAATTCGGTCAAGTTCGATCAATATAAGTTTAAACGCAGTCTGATTCAATTTGGTTCAGTCTAGTTGGTCTGCTTTGGTTCGGATCAATCTAGTTAGATCCGGATCGTCTGTATCATGTCTGAATCATTATCAACTCAGTATGGATCGATCGATCTGGTTTGTATCGGCTGAGTGCGGGTCGAACGAGTTTGTTTCTGTTTGGTAAAAATTGATGATATGAATCAGGTCTAATCCGTAGCTGCAACGAATCAAGTGAATAAACAACAACGGTGATAGGATCGAGCGGCTAACAGACCATCAAGCTAGCAATAGTCATCAAACTCGGCAACAAAAGCTATTGTAACAATTAAACTAGTGCTACCAAGCTCTTGACAATAGCGGCGATAAAGTCAACGACAGCAGTGTCAACACGAATTAACAACAAAGACGATAAGGAGATGGCATCAATGGAAGAGAAATGGGTGGTGGGTTAAGACAGACGACGACAGCAACAGAATCGAAACCTATGCTGCTGTAGTAGTAGAGTGTGGAGGCACGACATCTAGAAGAGAAACCCTAATGGGCGGTTTTCTTCATCATATCTCAAATCTTGTTAAATGGTCAGATTTGCTCAAATCGATCTAGTAAGAGTTTCTGACCACTGCAATCTTTTCTCCAGGATAGCAGCAGAAAAGTTTGTTGGAGTTTAGCGTGCAATCATTATTTTCATGACGGCGGCGGACAGATTTAAAGTTTTGATCAAGAAAAATTAGGATTTTGATCGGATAACAATATGAGAAACTCTTTAAAATGATTTTCACTTTAATTCTTATCTAACTATATATAAAGACTTTATACCTATGAATTAGTAAGGAGAAACCGCAATAGAAAAATTATTCTAATATGATCAAACATAAATATTTGTTGACTCACCGTCATACTCTTATAACCGAAGGAGAAAGAGTATAGTGCATATATATTTAGTAAGAATACTCTTCTAATTTCTGTACTAAATAAAATTTAAATATCACTCGGTATTGCAAACTGTTGACTATCATTCAACCTTCACTTAGAAACAATCCACTCTTTTCACTTAAAAAACAAAATGGTTACTCAACTATTTTCCTAATATAATCTCATAAAGTATTATGAAAATTGATTTAACTGGCCTTATTTTGTAAGTGAAGGAGGTCGAATTTGTGAAAGTTAATTTCATTTTGATATGAAAGGCCCAAGGGTTTTGAACTTTATTCAACAGTAAGATAATTTCTTCTTTTCAGCATGAGCTTGTACGGGGAATAAAATTCCCTGCTGCTATGATGTGCGATTAGAGAAGTCCGTCACATGTCGCCGATTCTAATTTGATTTTTCACTTTTACATTTTGTTTTTTTATTTTGTTTTCATAAGTTAGGTCAAGATCATTGCTATATTATGTGAATGAGACTTACCTTTTTCTTCAATGATCAAATGTGATAAGTTGATTTGGATAATTCACGTAGATGATATTTAAATTGCATAAAAAATTAAACAGATCATTATAAAAAAGAGGTATGGAACATTTTTTCTGTTCACAATAAAAGTAGTTGTAGGAAACTTTTATCCGCTTGTTTGATCTGAGCTAGTAAAGCTCTGACTGTTATCCTATTTTCCATACATATCAACAACAACTACGCATGCACAGGAGGAGACCCCGCCTATCTAGATACAGAGAAGACACCTACCAAAAATTTTATAGGTCCATGCAAATGCTGTAGTGTACTGTAAATAATTATAAAATAATATAAAACTTATTTAAAAGATAAAACAATTAATTAAATTTTATAGGTCCATGCAAACGCTGTAGTGTATCTTATCCGACATCTCTTTCAAACTTCCCATGCAGATGCATTTGTGTGTCAGTTAAGCCACATATACATCACACAAGAATTAAAGCAAAAGAAACATTATACATTGCCAGCTAAAATGATAAGGCAAGAAATATATCTCCCACTTTTTATTTTATATTTTTTAATAAAATTTCTAAATATTTTATAAACTTTTTTTAAAATTTTTATAAATAAAATAAAATTTTACGTTGTGAAATTTTATTATTAATTATTATTTTTTAAAATAAAAAAATACGACTTATTTTTAAAATAATTTTTTTTACAGAAAAGCTATTTTTAATCCCTAACATCCAGATATAAAAGAAAAGGTCGTTGCACCTAATTGAATTGGATTGCACGTTGTAACGATATATACGCCTTGATTGCTTCTTTAACAATTTTAAGGCATCACACCAACGACACAATGAGTGGATATTTTGAAGTGCTTTTTATAATAAAATCTTTTTAAAATAAAAAAAATTTTTTAAATAAATATTATTTTTTTATCTTAAAAAAATAATAAAAATAAGTATTAAAAAATTTTACTATATAAATTTTTTATATTTTTAAAATTTTTAGATAATTTTTTAAATACTTATAAAAATATATTAAAAAATTATTTTTGAGAAATGTTTTGCCTAACACCCCGAACCCTTTTAGTTGCGGAGCTTTACTGTCGTCGTATATATTTGTAATCTTGGTACATTTTAACTTCTTTCTTAACTTGCGATACTTTGGAAGCATGTCAAGTTTAAGAAACAGACACATCAAGCGAATTTTCAAAATTTACTACCATATCATTAAGGTTATCAAATCAAAATTTATTGTAGAATCGTTCTTCTTAAATAGAATCATAAAATTTGGACGTTAAATAAGATTGTAAAATTTTACTTATTATAAATTTTTATAAAACTTTTCTAAATATTTTTTTGTTTTGAATAATACTTATTATGATTATTGAGAATTTAAAATATATTTTTTCTTATATTTTATTATATTTTAATGAATTAACAACGTTTATCTTTATAATTCAAACGATTTACAATTCTCGGCGTTAATGATTATAAAATTATTGTACTTATTTTCTAGAACAACAAAGAGCAAGAGAGAGAAGTGTACTATTTACTAGCACTACTTGTAGCTAGAAGTATGTGAGCTGAGAATAAAGGTGAGCAGCGAGCAAATATAATAAACTATCCGTAACAACTTCTGTAATAATCATCACTGATCATGTAATAAGAAACAATGAATATCACAATAGTCCTACTATTTGAAAGAATTTTTAATTTAGAGACACTGAGCAGTGTGTAAATACTAAAATTTCGTATAACATGTTAGTGTTAAACAACAAACACATCAACAACAACTCATCACTTCATCATCAGTGACTAAACACAAATCCACATCATTGTCATCAAGACATAAACAATACAATCATTAACTACATAAACTATACAATAGCTAAAGATGTTATGCTCATCGGACACTCGAGCTATTCAAGTTTCATATTTATTTATAAAAGTTAAAATTTTAAGTTTTATTATAAATATTTGAGTTTTATTTAAAAACTAATATTTACTTATGTAGTTAAAAATTCTATATAAAGATGAATTTTTATAAAAAAAATTTTGCATAACGATAAGAGATTAGTATTAAGTGTTCAAAATAGATTAAATTTTTAATTTTAGTAGAGCTACAATTTTGCTTTATAAGTTTTAGGTATAAATAAAGTGCTTAGCATCTCATATAAGTATGAAGAAAACAATTGATTTCAGAATGGTCGATTCTATGACAAACTCAACTTCTGTTGATCTATACCTTGGCTCTTATTTATAAGATCATCCTATGGTAGATCATTACGGATAGTCATAAATGCTAATTATTGGTGGTTTCTACCAAAATTTTCGATAACTTTAACTTTTGAGCAATTATTCTAACTATGATTAGAAGATCAAAATCTTCAGCAATATTATCTTCCATCTGAAGAGCATTTACAATACAACCATCATTCATATCCTCCCTCTCCACAGCACCAGCACTGTCCAGCACTACCACAGCGGCACGAACAGTATTCAGCTTCGATATCGGAACTCTACAGATATCCTTACTCTCCGCCGTCACCTTTTTATCATGATCCATCTTATTATAACAATAGCCCTACCTATCCAAACACTTCATATCATGATCATCCTTATTCTAAAATCAGCCTTATCTATTCAAACACTTCATGATCCTCTTTATTATAACATCAACCCTACTCTAATACTTCACATCATGATTCTCCTTATTATACCACTAGCCCTACCTATTCTAACACTTTATCACCCATCTAGCAGCACCCCAATATTCCTACAGCAACGTCTTACTCACCTACTTTTCATGACCCTACATCTGTACCTACAAGCTATCAAACACCAGCAATATCTACTTACCCTATTACCTCAACAGCATTATCTTATTATTCTACTTATCCTACTTATTTTGTCCCTAATGACACATTACTGCCCCTACAATAGTCACTACCACAAAAATCCTTTAATGTGAATTCTTCACAAAAAATTTCAAGCACTTCCACTACCACCACCATCAAATCCAAACAACTCACCGCCAACACCCTCGCTACTCATCGTATCCGAACCGCTAGTAAAATCGACAGAATTTGAGCCATTGATTGAGGTAAAGCATCTCTATTTTATCAGAATTGATAATTTCAAACGGGTACTCTCTTATGATTAATGCTACTATATTTTGGTTAGACTATATAATGAAGGAATTTCAACTTAAGTTGATTATCTTGGAATGTTTGTTAATATTCTCCAAATATTTATTTTGCTAGTCTGCCCAAATTCAAACTTTTGAAGCGTCGATTTTCGTCAACTTTAAAGGCAAAGTTGGTTTCCGGAAGAGAGAGAATGTTACACCATGGGCCTCAAACTATCCAAGTCTAGTATTTTATCTACAAGTGTTAGGAATTTAAATTTTAGTATAAGTGTTTGAGTTTTATTATAAAAATAATATTTGCTTATATAGTTAAGAGTTCTATATAGAGATGAATTCTTATAGAAAAAGATTATCTTGCATGGTAAGAAATTGGTGTTAAGTATTCAGATTAGGTTAAATTTCTAACCTTAGTAGAGTTGTAGTAGACCTAAAACTTTACTTATAAGTCTTAGCTATAAATAAAAATGCTTGGCACCTCATGTAACTATGGAAGAAGAATGGAATTAGTTATTTTATTCTAGTTTTATCTTTAGTTTTACTAATTTATCCAATATTAGAATAGTTTTGCCTTTCGTGTGATCACGAATCGTAACAAAATACCACAATCACAATGAAGAATGATAAGTACATATAAATAATCCTCATCAATATAACTTGGAAAATATAGTGGTTCTTAGCCTTTTCTTGCGAATTTGTCAAGACCTAGCAATACCTTCAATTCTTCAAATTGTTCAAGTATTACATCTTTAAAACGACCCAGCTTTAGGTGTGTTAACGTATAATGTCCAACATACTTGAACTGCTTCAAACTATCAATAAAGCATTCTCACTCTCTTTACTTCTAAAAATATTCAACTACATATAGAAAGCACTTTCATTAGTAGACAATTGTAAACAGCACAAACAACTAGCAAGTAAGATTGTTAATGCAATATTCTATCACATAATGTCAGTAATGGAAAATCCAATAACTTCTTACACCAGTCAAATGTGATGCTTAAGGGCAAGCAATAAACCATATAAGTTAATTAACTAATTAAAGTACAGAGCAATGAATTCAAACAAAATTTCCAAATAAGATAGCAACAACTATCCCTCAAGAAACCAAATTCAATCACAGACCACACCAATTTTTATAACAAAATCCATGAATTGATCAAAATTTTAATAGCAAATCTAGAAAGCCCAAACTTAACACCCAATAACCTACTGATTTGATCGGAGAATTCTCAATCCTGTGCTAGCATTCTCTCCTACTCCCAAATGCAAAGTTGAAGTAAAGCTCTGCAACCCAATGAAAACCCATTAACAAATTATTCAAACAACCTTCCAATTTCCAAATCGAACACAAAATTTAGAAAAATTCATCATACCTCCAAACATTCAAATCTTTTGGACTTTCTTGGAAAACATATCTCTAACATTCAACATATCCAATCTAGTCCTCATCTTCTCACCAAAACCTTAAACAAATTTACAAATATAAAATCACGTACTAGGGTCCAGAAGAAGTGTTAATGTGAACAAGAGTTTTAATTGAAAAAGAACTCCGGCGATCGGCATAGATTTGATGAATCAAAAGAAGTAGAAACCCTTGACCTCGATTCAAACAACCAACGTTGTTGAAGTAAGAAAGCTTCTTTGGATAAGCGCAGAAGAAAGAAACTTGCACTACTACACATTTAACCTTTTCCGACTGACCAATTCAGTCGGTAAGAGGAGTAATTCAGTCGGTAAAGAGTATTACCGACTAAAACAAACTCGGTCGGTATTCGGTCGGCAAAGACTGGTCGGTAACGTGTTTACTGACTAACAAATTAATTCAGTCGGTAAATTACTGTGTACTGCCAACTGATTCATTTTAGTAAATAATTAAAATAAATTACCGACTAAAATTTTAGTGGGTAAATTAGAATTACCGACTGAAATTTCAGTAAGTAAAAAAATTACCAACTAGTTTTTCAATGGGTAAATTTAATTTACCGACTGAAATGTCAATGGATAAAATCAAATTACCGACTGAAACTTTCAGTGGATAATTTTAAATTATCAACTAAAAATTTAGTAGGTAAATTTAATTTACCGACTAAAACTTTCGGTGGCTTAATTTTAAATTATCAATTGAAAACTTTAGTAGGTAAATTGAAATTTTGATTAATACATTTTAAATTCTATATTATGCATTAATATTACAAAAATATTCAGTAAAATAATAAATAGCATTCAATATATATTTTTTAAAATTACACAGCATTCACAAAAATATTTATAGTAGTATATAAAATATTTATTAATAGTAGATATGTTCATCAACATTAATATTTATCAACATCAAATTTTCATTCATTCGTTTCACCTCTAAAGCTGAAATACCTCTTGCTGCTGTTCAAAAATGTGAGACTTTAGCTAGCATCTTCTGAAGCTAACTTAGCTGACTTCTCTTGCCATCTCAGCAAACTTAGCTCCTTTAACATATATATAAGCTTCAGCCTCATTCTTCACATTCTACGTTTGAGCTTAATGAAGTTGAATAGATTTTCAACAAGCTCGAACTCATGACTAAGGAAGTTAGGCATGTAGTTACTAGCGTCACACTGAGTACTGCCAATCCTGCATTGTTCACAAATCATAACCTTCAGAAAACCACAGAAAAAGAAGCAAAACTCATAAAAGTTTGTCAGGTGATAAATCAAACCAATTGATCTCTGAAATATAGATCATGTATTTTATCAGAGGTATGGACAATCTTAACTCTTGGAAAGCAACTGAGTACTGGCTCTGGCTTATGATGGAGAATGTTCTGCTATGATTGCTTGGGATCCCACTACAGAGGCTAGTATAGCTATTACGAGCACATGCCACCTTACACTCTGCAGAAACAATGGTTTTCATCAATATTTAATTGTGAAATCTGGCATGTTTAGCTAGATACACTAGTTCAGCTAACAAGATGAGAACAAACCATTTCATGCTTACCAAGAGCAACTATACTTCCATTAAAGCTCTTCCTCTAATCTAGGATGCACATTAATCTTCCATAATTGCAAAGATAGTTTGCACAAATCGCAGGACGAAGCCAAGATACTCACACTTTACACATAGCACAAAATATGTGTCTTGTCAATATTACCAACTAACTAATCAACAGTTTTTTCTTTACCTCTGACTAAGGGAAAACAAAAATTCTAGGATTAACAGCGAACAACTAAAAATATCATATTTTTGAAACAGATATTCATACAACAGCGATATCCCTAACAATTTGACTGAAGGGAAGCCTAAAAAATAATTTCTCATCACATGTAAGAACAAATGAACACGAAATCCTTCAGAAATCTTAAGTTTATCACAAATAGAGCTCAATTAGATACCCAATCACAAATAGAAAAGGAGAAGAAGGTAAACTTAGATTCCAGTGGTCCAATTTCGACGAAATTGACGACGCCGAAAGTAGGGCTCACCCACACGCCAGCGAGATCTTAGCTTCAATCGCTGGCGCGTCTATGATGAAGGCAGCGGCGGTTGACAAGGAGGAGACTGGAGGTAGAAGAATAAGGAGAAATCAAGCGGGGAGGAGAATTCGAAGCCGGAGCGAGAGCGGGAGAGGGAGAGACGAGCCAGGCCGCGAACAGAGAAGAAAAAAAATGAACAGAAAAAGATAACAAGCCGTGAGTAGATAGTATTATTATTTACCGACCAACAAGTATTCAGTGGTAAATTAGCTAATGAAAATTTTAGCGATAAATTTTACCGACTGAAAATAGAATTAAGTCGATAAATTTTACCAACTGAACTAAATTCAGTCGGTAAATTAATTACTGAAAAAATTTTGATCGATAATTTACCGACTAAAATGGACTTCAGTCAAAAAATTTACCAACTGAATATATTTCAGTCAGTAATTTATTAATAAATATAAATTTTTGATAAATTTACCGACTGTATCATATTTTAGTCGGTAAAGCATCTAACTTATTGACTGATTGTGTTTTCAGTCAGTAATTTAAAAATTTTACCAACTAAATTATTTTTAATCGGTATTTAATAAATTTACCGACTATATTATATCAGTCGGTAAAGACTATTTTTGTAATAGTATTGTGAAAGATTTGGAAAAAATTCTCTTTGTCATCTCCGATCTACTATATGAGTAGGGATCGATATGAGCACATTGCTCCTTATGCGTATATTTGTGCCCATCAGTGTGGTCCTATCTATACAATATTTTAAATTTAATCTCCACCATTATGTATGAAAAATTATAAATCAGAAATATTCTAACAAAGTTTAAATTCAATCTGACAACGAATAAATCTTCGTCTAACTCTTGATCAAAATAACGAAAAGAAAAAACTTCAAAACATATATATTTTCTTCTTTCTGTCATCTAAATTACAAAGTCGGATGAATGTTTATTTGTGATCCGACTAAACTTAAATTTTGATATCAAATTTCTAACTTATAGTTTTTCATACCTAACAATAAAGATCGAATTGAAGCTTCATATCAGTAGGACCATGCTGATGTGTGTGCTCAGATGTGCGATGAAGGGACGAGGTGTTCCTATATATATATATATATATATATATATATATATATATATATATATATATATATAAGATATATAAGACTCAATTTATTATGCACACTCCAAATAAGACTCTACGGTCATTTGTGGCCGTGGAGACCTTCAAATTCAATCTCTACCGTTGGATATGAAGAATTACGAGTCATTAACATGCTGACAAAATTTTATCTGAATCGAAATACAAATCGATCTCCATCTAGCCACTTGATCAACATGACAAAAAAAGATATATATTTTTGTTAACTTTTACTATTTGTGTCATCATTATCAAGTGACCAGATGAAGGTCTATTCGTAGTCCGATCGAAATGAAATTTTGTCAATATGTTAATGACTCGTAATTCTTCATATCCAACGGTAAAAATTGGATTTGAAGGTCTCTACGGCCACAAATGGCAATGGAGTACGCTGGAGTGTGCATAAAGATTAAAGTGCCCCTATCTCTTCCCTATATATGGGATATATATATATATATATATATATATATAATGTCAATATTCTATATATTTTTTAATTATTGGGTAAATATATGATACATAAATAGTATAAATTAAATGGGTCATATTTGAATCGATCCAAACACGATCCAAACTTATTTAAAGTTATCAGTTCAATTTTTGAATTTATATGAAACTAATCAAACCAACTAAGATCAAATCCGGATCGGATTTAAATAGATCGATTTAGAATTAGGTTAGCCACTTCTATATAAAAAGATGTGGACTAATTGAGTAGTGACAATTTTTGTTTAATTAAGTGCAAAAGATATAACTCGGAGGGCTTTTGATAATTTGTTTTTTGTTTACTGTGAAATTATGTCTGGAGTTGTTGCTCTACATAAATAAGTAATATACGAATTAACTTCAAATACTAGCTATAGTATGATTACAAACCCTGGCTTACAATACTCTCTCATGTATGTGCAATAGAAGAATTTTAAATATTAGTAATAACCTTTCCTTTCCTTTTCTTTCTCAAGAGATTTAGAAAAACAAAACTAAGAAGAAAAAAGAAACTCGTTGGCCAAACGTTCTCGCTAGTAAAATCTCCTCCTATCAGTAACATTCCATCTCCAATGTCCATCAGCAAACCCTGCTTCTTCTGCCTTCTTCCTATCCCAATCCAGTTCAATTTTTCGCCGTTGCGTTAGACTGCAAAACTTCTGCAGCTCCAGGTCCATCTGGTCATAAAGCTTCCACCACCTACGGTGCGCCACATCGCTCGCGTAAACTCTCTGATCGTCAATGTTCCAGTTACAATCGTAGTCTCTGTAGCATAGCCACGGCTTCAACCCAAGGTAATGTATAGCGTAAAGCTCTGGTGGATCTGCTCCGAACAAGTGGTTCTTCAAACTAGCCTCAGTAGTAGTGTTGGCCCAGAAGTTCTTCAAGAAGTTTACGCGCCGCGGTAGCCGGTGCCACCACACGAAAATCTCGTTCAAGAAACCCTGGTCACCGCCGTTGTACGAAATAATGTCTTTCCGCCGTTTCATCAAGGTTTGGAACGTGCAATTGGAAGGTTCGATGACCATGACGCCGGAGTTAAATATCACTCCGTCGTTTCCGGTTGCGGATATTTGCGGGAAATGAAACAGTAAGTCGAGATTCTTGAGGACAACGATGTCTGAATCGATGAAAACCACCTTATCGTAATCGGTGAGCTGCCATAGACGAAACTTGCTGAAGTTGTACTCGTTGTACGTCTTCCGTTCCGCGTGCGGGTTGCGAATCCGTTCGATCAAACGGAGAGTCCATCCAGCCATCTTGAGGGCCTGCAACTTCTCAGGCGAGATGGATTTGTCATGAAGAAGGATGAGATCGCGTGTTGAGCCCGTCTTTCTGATGCTCTGAGCTAAGGTTATCGCGCCGCAGAGGTAAGAGTCCGACGAGTGGAGGATCGTCGCGTAGGCTCCCCGGCTTGTCGGACTCCGCATTGCAATGAACTTTGACAGATCGTACTCATCATTGATTCCTGCACCAATATTTCAAAGTGCCAAATCTTTTACGAGATTTCAGAAGTCATCAATCTTGTTTTTTTTTTCTTGATGAAAAGAGAAGATCTTACCCATATTACAATCATTAAGAAATTAAATGATGGAAACACTATTGGAATACTGTTTATCATAGTGGTCGCAGTTTAACTAATATCTTGACTTATAACATGAAGATGAAGTCATTATGTAGATGGTTAGTGTAGTTAATTGATTAATCTCTCATCAATAATGTAGAATCTTGTAATGTGAACAGTGATGTAAATGTTCAAGCACCTAGTTTAATGATCTTTATGTTCACATTGATTTTGGTAATGATCTTTGTCTTCACATTAATAACAATAAATCAAACCGATGACCAACCAATTGTGCTTAAGGTGTGTTTTTATTTATTACACAAAATTATTTTTTTCTTCTAAATTTTAAATTCAAATTTATTTTTTATAATTTTAATTTAGTTTCATTCTAACGATTGAATTCGTCAAAGTAAACTTGATGAGTATGCCCATTTTCTTAGCGGTGTATCTTATGTTGATAGAAATTAAAATTTTATCTACTGTTGTTTCTTTTTGTTTATTGTTTATGGAGGACTAGAGGTATTTAGCACGATTAGTGTTGTCTTTACTTTACACTTCAATTATTACAAAATTATATGTACATAATGTAGTTAGCTTTAAAAGGTTCTCATGTTGCTTTTATGTCCTTGCTTAGACAATAAATAGCCACATAATCAATCTAAATAATTGACCAAACAGATTTCGTTCGTCGGCTGGCTTAAAAAGTTAATTGTGCTCGATATCCAATATCAATTTTTTTTTTATCAAAATTCTTTGAGTGAAATTTAAAAAGTCTCTTTAGAAAAAGCAAAATTAATTAAACATACCTTCTCCCCACAAAGGCAAGGCAAGGTTGCAAGAACCAACCGGCATGACCACCTTCTCCTCCAACCTCTTGACCTCAATCTCATACAACCACCAATTACCTTCATGCTTTACGAGATCGTCACACCGGAAAATATCCATCATGGGTCGACACGGGCTAAAAAAGAGCAACCTAACCTTCCGTTGACTATCTCTCGTTGTCCGCCTCACCGCCAAATTGGCAACTATGAGATGCACTTGAAGTCGGAACACGTCTCTTTTCCACCCTTCCTTAGGCCATCTGCATGGTAACTTAGCCGCTACCACATCGATCTCACCTGTTGCTGAGAAGTCTGGCATGGGTATTTTAGGACACAACGGTCCTTCGTTCTCCTCTTCTTCGTCGATCCATTCCGGAAATAAATGCTTCCACTTGAATAATTTAGATACCTTGTGGAACTTGATCTCATTGGTGTACGTCCATTGCTTCACCTGCTTTCCTTCTAAGTTCACCAACCCTATTCTTTTGTCCTTAAGCTGTTCAACTAAGAATGCAGGTGCCTTGATCTGCGGTATTGCCTTCTCTTCAAGCACTGCCTTCATTGCCAACCCTTTCTCATCCTGTATAAAGTTTGTAACATTAAATCATCACTAGCTACTACTAGGGGTGGGCTGACAACCCCCCTAGCTTCGGCAATGTCCCTGTAGAATATAAGCTTCTCCCCCTTTTCGCTATACCTAATATTTTGTATTATTAATAAATTAATGTAAATTTATCTATGTTTTTTAATATGAATTTTCTAATCTAAATTCATCCCCTCTAAATATTGAATAAAATTCCTCGCGCTGTCCGGGGCTACAGCATGATGCACATGCAAGGTTATAAAAAAATAAAATAAAAAAACAAAAGAGCAGTACTCACCTTACCTTGTGGAAGTGGCAATCACGGAAGGCGCATCGTCTGAGAGAGGCATTACTGCTGGGGGAACCATACAACGAATCCGGTTGAAGAACAATAGCGACATAGATGATGAAAAATATCGCGAGAAACACAAGATTGATCTTGATGACCAGTGTCTTAGACGCAGCGGCCTTCATCGTCTCCGACCCGAGTAGTCTCATCTCTGAAGATCAAGCTATTCTAAAAGCCTTAATTTGCCTGGTTTAAACTATATATGAATATATGTACAATATGCTGTTGATTTTCAAAATATAGAATTGCGTTATATATAGTGTGAGGTACAGTGTGAGAAAATTAATTAATGAGTTATTGTGGTGATGCTTTTTAGTAGTGGTTGAGATGTGATGTAAGAGTAAGAGTGTGAGAAGGTTATTTCTTTTAGAGAAGATAGATGCATATGTAGCTAATTGCCAATGCTTCTTTGAATAGTTTCTTTTACAAAAAAAATGATTGCTTGTTTGATTCTTCTTCTTTGGACAACATTGTGAAGTTGCGTGTTTTGTGTTCTCCAGTAGGTGAGTTTGTAAAAGGTTGGTTTGGATTCAACATCTGCACCAGATAATTATTAGGTCAGTGCTGGATCAATCTGTATACATTCAAGGCTCAAAATAATTATAGCTATAGGTGTTTAGTTTGAGCTGGATTAGAGTTGAAGTCAATTTTAAGCTACCTTAATTATTATCCCTTTTCAGGACAACCATTGTTATCCATCAAAATGTTGTTATTTTTTTATTGTTCAACCATAAGCATAAACCAAACCTTAAGGGATATGGTTGTGACACTACTATTAAAACCACAATCATGTCTAATATCATTTCACGTAATCCGCCTAATTTTGTTACGTTTAATAGTAGTGGACAATGTTTAGTTTGGCAGGATAAATTGTGAATGTCCAAGATTTTAAACTTTTGGCATTAAATTGCATAAAATAAGCGATCGTCTTATGCTCAGCCATTCGCTAAAAGCTTCTCTATCCTTCTAAGCGAATTTTTAGAGTACTGTTGCTTCTAGAAAATTTTCACGCGTGGTTTTCGCTAAAATGTTACACCTACAATTTCCTTCTACTAATAACTCATATTTAATAGTATCAAAATATAGCAAGTGGCGACAGATTCACTATTGTTAAAACACCATCTATACGTTAAATTTAAACACATAGAAACATTGAAATGGTCACTACTTAGATACCCTCTCTCAAACTAGGGGTGGCAAATTTCGACCCGATTCGAAAACTCGATCCAAAAAGGTCGGGTTCAGATCAAGCCTTGGTCGGATTATGATCGATTTTGGGTCGATTCAAAAATTTTAAATATGTTCGGATCGGATTCGAATTGACCCGAAATTGATCTGTTTAACTCATATAACTATTTATATAATATATATTACTTAATAAATATAAAATAATAGCAAAAAAATTAAATTTAATTTGTATATATATATTTTAATTTATCTTAATTTAACTTATTTTATTTAATTTATAAATTTTGTCAAAATTAATATTTTTCTTTTTAAATATATCATAATTAATAATTTTATATATTATTGTTAAAAATTAATATTAATTTTTATTTTAATAATTTTAATTATTAAATGGGTAGACCCGAATTTGATCCGATTATAAATAGGTTCGGTTAGGGTTGACAATTTTGATCCATATAAATAAATGGGTCGAGGTAGAGTTGAACAATTTTGACCAGGTTATTATATGGATCGATCTGGAACCGATCCAGGAATCCGAATTGTCACCCCTACCTCAAACTCGATTTTATATTGTAACTATAACACACATACACATGTAGGAAAGATATACTGATTTACCTACCCATAAAATGTTCTATTGTATTACCGTCATTTTATATGCGTCGTATCACGTCTCATCACTTTTTCCTTCATTTATATTTTCATCTTAGGCTTTGTATATTAATTATAGTTAACAGAATCGAACAGAACTTTGACCTAAAAAATTGTCCGAAATAATAATTTTCGAATTAATCTAACGGATCAATAGGTCGAATAACTAGGTCAACAACACCACCATCAATAGCACCGCCATAGAAGTGAATGCATTTATTTTTACTTTTTTCGGCAACGATCGATGATGAACAAAATCAATGGGATTCGATATGCTTCAAACTGCTTCGAGATCAAAGAACAAATGAAATTCGATCTGCTTCAAACTGCTTCGAGATCGGACTCCATCAAGTTACTTTAAGGTCACGGGATCAATTTCAATCAGAGTAGAATTGAAGGGATTTATTCAATCAGAGGCAACGAATTCGACGAAGCTAAAACGGACAGCCAGTGAAGAGCCGAAGTCGAAGAATTAAACCTAGATGAAGAAGAATGAAGCGATGAAATGGACGAAGCAGAGCAACGAATTCCATAGAACCGAAGACAGAGCAAAAGCGATCGAAGAACCGGAGCAAAACCTAGATGAAGAACAGAATAAGAAAGAGATTCACGGGAGACGGGATACTAATGCGATTGTAATCATTGCACTGGCGAACCAACAACCAAGTCATAAATAATAACTTTTTCTAATTTATTTTCAACCCAACCAGGGTCGATCCAAGTGGACGGTCCAACGAGTTGACACGGAAACCACTCGGGTCGACTCGGGTCATTGCGTTTTGTATGTTTGAACGGATTATTTTGTAGCTTCCAAATCAATCAGGACGGTTCATAATAACCTTTACACTACTTGAGTATATGTTCACTCTTTTGAAAAGAAATTTGCAAAACTAGACCCTATTTATATTTATGCATTTGTAAAGGTACGTAGGAGTTATACATAACAAAAGTGACGGATAACACGAATTGTTTTTATAAACATAACTACTCTGCCTAAACATTTCTACTTTTAATTTGAATATTGCCCAAATTAAGGTTTTAGTGAAGATCTATTCCTATACATGTAGCCTCTTCTGTTTCTTTCAAGTTGAATGTGCGGAATTCGCCTTTTGCCTGTTTTTTTTTTTTTTTTTTTGTGTCAAAGATATCGGTTGGTTGGGCATGTCCAGATCATCTGGAAAACAACATTTATATATCAAATTTCCAACCAAACGAACCAAAAAAGGAATTCATCTCAAATGGTAAACTTTTGTTACACATTACAAAAGTTTCGTTAATCTTGCTTTGAGTACAGACGCAGCATCCTCTTCCTTTTGCCAACTACATTATCAAATTCCATTTTTTTTCTTACCAAATCTCTCGAAAAAGACGATTTTTCACAAAACCGAACGTTTTATCCTTCGTTCTACATATCCATTTAAATAATCTTTTTTTTTTTAAGTGATGTGCAGAAAGAAATGATGCCGCGTGGGTGGACTCTGAATTAATTGTTTGATAAGAGATTTTGATGATTTGCCCCTCATTGATTGTTTGATTACAGTAGCTCAACTATTTAAAAGCAACACTTGATTGATTGATTAATTTTGATATGATTTGTTTATTAAAATAAATCAACAATAACCTTGCTCAATTAGAATTAGTCAGCTAAAAATGATCGGACGATATAATAATTTCGAATAAGATATATTAAATCCCACTCAATCGTTAAAAAAATAAATCTAACTACTACATAATTTTCTAATCATTTTTCATGCCAATTAATTTTTTAATTTGTAAGTTCGACTTCGTGAGAGCTCTAGGTATATGATTAATTAATTTTTAACCAATAATCTTCAACTGCAAGTATTTCTACTTCCAGATTAAAAAAAAAGAGACTAAGACACGTAAGATTTTGTTTCCTTCTTGTTAGATTAGATAATTGAAATGAAATACACATCTTTAATGTAATTATGTTACTAAAGAGCTTTGTGACATGTTTAATTATTGTTGTATCTTTTTGTCCTCCAAAAGTTTGGACTCGAGAAAGTTTCTATAGTTTTAACTGAATATGTTTTCACCTAAAGGGTCTGCACTGATATCTAGCTTAATCAACAAGAAAGTTCAATTAAATACGGAATCCACGCGAAAGACAAAGTTCACAAAGCAACAAAGACTAACTGGCAAATGTAAATATTATTTAATGGAAAAAATAAATAATATATGATTTTGATCTATAAACAGCAAAGACAATGCTGGTGCCTGATGAAGCTTGTGAGATTGAGTTCATATAAATCAAAAGTACATAGTCTCCGGGTCTGTTATCTTGCACATAAAAATCACTTCTCCTCTACTAAAAAATCACTTCTAATTCACTTTTTATTATAAAAAAACACAAAAAATTACTTCAAACTCATTTTTTAATAAAAAAAATACATCACTTTTAACAATACTATTTTTAACAACTCATTTCTAAAAACTCACTTTTAAAAAACTCATTTTCAAAGTCAAAAAAACGCACCCGCAATATTAGCAACAACATCTTGGCTTCTCAACTTTTAATTGCAACGTTCCTTATAATCTTCCAAATAATAGAAGTCTAAACAGAAAAACAACCAAAACAATCTAATTTAGTCTCTACATGGTGTTATATAAAGATGAGAATGACAGCTACGTATCAGAAATATCAAAAACTTAAATATAGAAATGATATGAGAAGTAAGAATGCCATTCCAATCTTTGAGGACATTTCAAGATTTGATCGTCATCTTCTCTAGAATTAGTAAAATGTTTGTACAACTTGCATCTAAGCATATTTTACCAGGAAAACATAATGTTTGAACCCTCCACAGAACCACAAACCTTTCATCTTTCAAGTTACTTTTATCTCTACTTCGTCAGCTCAAACCAAGTACACTTCTCCGTGCTAGTTAGGTACAGATATTTTCATAAAAACTGTGAAAAGCAAAAGATCCGTAACAAAAAAAATCATATCGCTGCACTCTAAACTACAACGCATCTGATTCAACAAGCTTTAAGCCTGTACTCAATGTCTTGGCAATGCCTCAAAAATGTTGCCAATGCATAGCATCTCTTACTCTTTGGCGTGACAGTCATCATATGAAGGCATATGGAGCATGGTTCCATAACAAACTCTACTGTATGCAGGTCAGGTACTTCTTGTCTCAGCTGTAAGGAAAACCCACAGGCCTCAACCACCTAGACCTTGTGCTACATAACCAAATGTTGACTTAGCACTTGTTGTTAGGACATCAGCCATATTTAGGAAATACATCTCTGCCAATGCTTTCATTTCATGCATCTTGTCGCTGATCTGTTGAAACTCCTCATGGCTAGGCTGATCAATAACAATAATTCTTAGTTGGGCGATCCCGGTAGAAGTCTCTAATCTTCTTAGAGTATCCATATTCCAGGGATGTTAATAAGGACAAAAGTCAACCAAGTTTCATTGCTAGACATAACAACAGAATGTCTAGCAAGACCTGGTGAAGAATACAAGAAAATATCTTGTTGAGTACATGCTGCAATGGCAGTTCCTGGACCAGTAAAGGTTCTTACTGGATGCCCACCCTCTCATCTGCCATAGCCATGTGACTGTCGTAGTATCTGGTAATGAGTCCCCAAACCTTATTAGTTGGGGTGAAACAAGTAGTGACCAAGATGGTGGAACACAGTGTCTCTCTCGGGAAATAGCCTTCTGAGTTCAGCTTCACAGATAGGCATTTGAAAAAGCAATGGAACAAAGTAAATATTAGAAAGCAGCAGGAGCCATGGAATTCTCTTTAGGTAACCTTGATCCTCATCACAGAAAAAACACATATCAAATCACCATAATCATGAGCGAGGTGGAGATAAACATGAGAAGGTCAAAGGCTGCTTTGCAACACCATTCACATAAGCACTGAGTTTACTGTCCTTGTACATATCATCCTAACTTCCTGCAATATGTGAACTGAACTTCTTGATGGCTAGAGGGAAGTCTGGTGGAATTAGCCATGATGTCTCTGGAAGTGGCTCACAAAAAAGATCAGCTAAATCAGGTTTCACCATCCAGCAGTAAGACTGCATTGGTAAGGAGAGTATACAGAACTGCTGAAGTTAGGGTTAATTTATTCTGATTTTCAAGTTTATTCTGATTTCGAAGTTTTAACCATACTACATATTTGCACTTTATCTACCATTGTTCTGAACCTGGTGTTAGTTGAGCAACACTTTGAAGTATGATTCTTCACCATCAAGTATAGCACAGACTAATATCAACTAAAGCAGGAGGCCACATCAAACTCAGGAGATGGTAGGCCACCAAGAAAGTCTATCTCTACTTTAGGACGAGAAACTGTAGAACCTACAATGAAAAAATGGCTTCACTTGAATTTCTATATTTATAAGGTGATTACCTACTTAAGAATACTCCAGAACATTTTTTCACAAACACAGCATACATACCAAAAAAAAGCTACAACCTCGAAATGAATAAGATAGTTCCAGATGGTAAGGTTGCAATTATCACTACTAGGGTCCCCAATGAAAACCTGCAGTAGATTTTGATGAGACACAAATTTGTTTCTAGATCCAAATCACTGCTATGATATGTAACCTCATGATATAATTAGCATTTTGCAGGATCAAACGATCCCAATCAGATTCTATTGTATCGAGTCCCTGGATGAAAATTGTCCTGATTGGAAGCCCAATCCTAATAGCATATATTTAGAATAAGAAATTACAGTCATTTGATGAATACCAAAGTATCAGATAGAAGAAAAGAATGTTGCTATAACAAAATTCACCAGCGTTTGGCAAGAGCCAAGCAAAATGATTTGGATATGCAAAGCAGTTTGGGAAGCTCCATAATAACCATTTGAACAAATTGTGTGATGTACCGAAGTATAAGGTCTGAAAAACAATAACAGTTGTGATCTGGAAGCAAATTTTAGGCCACTTGACAAAGTATTAACTACAGATTTGTAGTTTTTCAATGTTCTTTGTAAATTGGTAGAACAACAATTACTTATTTCCTTCAAGGAACCTCCTTGAAACTTATAGACAAAACAACAGGCACACTTGAATACCTGATCTTTACTCTTCTACTGCTGATCAATCTCCAAGACAACATACATACCTCTAAATATTTTTCTCCTAAATTTGGTAGTTGTTTTACATCTATTCAAGATAAAAAGGGATTGGATAATCAAATATTTGTTATGATAACATCACTCTTTTCCAATTACATTCTCTCTCTCTCTCTCTCTCTCTCTCTCTCTCTCTCTCTCTCTCTCTGTGTGTGTGTCATATTTGGTCACGTTAAAGTTCTGTAATCCTGTTGGCAGATTTCGCTAAAGACTATTACAATTTGTTTAGGGTTTGGAAGGATATCCTTGCACGGTGCTAAGAGAACAGCTCTTAAGAGAAAACCGTTTTCTAGAAGAGTAGAGAATAAGGGGCAAACATTACTCTAAGAACATATCATAATGATATTGTAGATTTCAACTGCAAAAGTACTAAACATCCACAAATTATTTCATTGTACCCCAGCGTTTGATTCCCTTCTGCTGAAAAGAAAGGTCCAACGCATCCATTTATCAAGGAGAATACAAGCTGTTATGCTGTAGGTCTCACATACTTTCACGAGTCTAAATTATTTTGTGCTAAAATGGATTATTCAACTTGGGTTCACCTATCTATACTAGATGTTCTACAAGAATTATTAGCAAGAGAAACTTGAGAAGAAAATTTCTGACACTTATTCATGCTCACAAAATCATCTTTTGTATTTACATAAACAATTCCTTAGTCTGATACAAGGTGTTTCTACTTTTAGAGAACTTGAGAAAGACTACCATAATCTTCCATCGATATAAAAAGGTGGCGGAGATCCGGACTATTTTCAACTCTATATATACAACAAAGAGGCTAAAAATTATGAATCTCACCACCCCAAGAAGAGCTTACTAACTTAATTGGTCAAGATTCTTGTAGTGCTCCATACATCAAATCTTTCATAGTCATAAAGATATCCACGATTTGGAGAACAGCTACATCATTTTTAATACCAAGTTTGAGTTAGATTGAAGAGTCTATAATGTGGAGATAAGGTCTCAAATGGGAAGTCTCCTTGCAAAGTCATAGGTATTTGCTTGACATATTAGTTATAAGACATAATTAATAATTTTAATTTATTTCATGCATATTATGAGGTGTTAATTCACTACTGTTTTCCTAGATAGTCAATGATCTTAGGTGTTAACGTCACTTACAATGTGATAACTATACATGAGGGCAACATGTTCAGCTTAAGTTTAATAGATAAGCATTATTTGCTATATGTTACAATTTCATTAACTGTATCCTCTCTACTAAGTACTGGGTCGATATGGCATGATCCAATACTTGGTAGGACTTGTCCCTCTCTATCGTTGCAATCTGATGCATATAGAATGATGGTGATGGAATAATTAAGTAACACACTAGTAACCTCATTTTGGTGATTCCTATATTTTTATCTCAATAAAACTAGCTCTCTTTTCTTTTCTTTGGCCTCCCGCAAACAGTTAAAAGGCTGGTAGAAAAGAAGCTGATATAGCATTATCATCTGGACTTGTGCGCTGAGGGTATCCAATCAGACCTGGCATCTTAGATTTTTGCATGTACATGACTGTGACTTCAGGAGGGTTATACTACTTGCAGATTGTGTTGTTCATGTGGTGGAAAATTCCTGTGGTGTATATTCATTTTGGGTGTTATAATAAATTATGGTCTGCAGTCAGTAGCCGTCATATGTATTGTAGATGACGGTTGAGTCCTTTCTTTCTGCTTTTTGGTAACTGTTATGTTTAAATGCTTATTTGTGTTGATTGTACACGTATAACCTCGAGTTTATAAGGAAGATTAAATAAGTTAGACCTCGAGTCAATTCTGCTTAGGCTTATTAGGCTGGGCCGAGCTTGGGCCTTGCCCGGACTTGGTTTAGTTCAGTACCGATCATAACCCAGAGTTGGATCATGACAATTAGGTTCAGAAACTACATTAAATAAGTTCTTAATGTTTAGAGAGCAGGAGAGACCTTTTCAAAGTTGAATGATCAAAGGGGTCAATTAAAAAAAATTTAGCACTTTGACCTTAGCATTAGATAGAGCAGCTAAATGATTGTATGCTAGCACAATAAGGGCGTGTTTCAAATGCCCGTAACTCCACTTTCTCCCGCCAGATTTTGAGTTCCGAATAGTTTCTATGTTTCAATTACACAAAAAACTCAGAACTCCACTTCCACATGCGGAACTCCAGTTCCAACTTTCTTATTTACACACTTCTAATACAATTATATCTTTCAATTTTCAACACACTTCCAAAACCTATTGAAACACAAATACTGAACTCCACTTCCACTTCATTTTTCAAGAAACTCTACTTCCTATTTTTCACTTTCACGAAACTCAGTTACGGGCATTTGAAACACGCCCTAAACATTAGAGCATAGATACCATTAGGTTTGGAGGCAATCATGAACAAAATCCAAAACCTTTAAGAGTCCCTAAGAGATTTTTGGAAAGTGCTATAATCAAAGCTAAAATTACCTAAAGTTTATAGTCCAACTCAAACTTCGTATCTAAATAAGATATAGGTAATGAGCATGACCTAGAGATACATTAGTATTCAGATATTAAACTAAGTAATGCAAACGGAGAAGACGAACTGCAGTTTGATTAACATATTTGAATTAATATAGAAAAAATCACCTAATATAGCCTGTGCAATGTAATCGGAAGCACATCTGGAAATCCCAGGAGAGCTGCAAGATGAAGACAACTAGCGTACTTAAGTGTGTCTTTGAAAATACAGAAGAAATCTGGAGATATCTTCCTCCTTTCAATTCTGACACTATGAAATAGAAATGCATACAGCAGCTCATGATGTTGAGCATAAACAGTATGAATCATAAATGGCAATAGTTCAGTTCTTTCTTTCTCTTGTTTTATTTAGGGACAAAGAACAATGTCGATGAAACATAATTTGGTGAGAATAGAGTTTCGTGACGGGGCGATGGTCAGGATTTAAGTTTCATAATTTATCAAACTGAGATAAGTCATTCAAATAAAAACAAAGAAAAACTAAATGTTCTATAGCATGGTGAAATAATCTTGCTAACTCAAACAGTAAGCCGAAAATAGCCACAAAATTAACTAGCAACAGGACTCCTAGAGACTCATGTGTAACAGCCAGCTGGTGATTTAAATCACAAGAGGTCATGTTTCCAAGAAAAAAAACAAGAGTCCAGTTCTTAACAAGTATGAGCATTTTCTCTTAAGCATTTTCAACTATGCAACATAATATTAAGTCAAATCAAACCAGCCAGTCGCCAAAAAACTTTGTATGAGCTGCTTAGGTTTCAGGTTAAACTCATTTGAGTAATATTGATCAGCAGCTTAAATCATACTCCAATGACATACACAGCATTTACCATTTCTCTCAGAAAGGGTAAATACAGCTAACAACACAAATCCGATGATGTGATTTACATTCATTGACCATACATTTTTTAATAGCAGCAGACTAATGTTGTCTTAAACATTTGTACAGGTATAAGTTTATGAAGGCCAATGCATAATTCTTCCCAACTGAATATTTCTTTTAATTTCCCACAAAGGATCTAATAGTATTTCTTGTTCAATTTGTCTAGTTTTAGAAATAGAAATAATGGACCTTTTCATTGCAATGTTATGGAACACTTGATGCAACTTCCAAGGTGATCGAGTTTACTTCATTTCACATTCTAGATGTTAGTAATCAGTTTATTTATTGTTAACGTGCTTATCACATTACATGTTGTCCCTAAAATATGGCAAGCATACAACTTAATGAAGCTCTGTCTGGTCTTCCTTCCCCATTCGCCACAGGCTCAGACTACTGCACACCAGCAATTAAAATATATATCTCCAAATTATTCTTGCAATTTATCCTATCAAATTTCAAGAGAAATGTGACAAGAAATGCAAATTCAAATATTGAAAACTTGAACTTCTTAAAAAAGGTTTGCAGATAAAATATGCAGGAGTAATTACAGCACAAGTCAAGCATGTTTCCTGCTACATCTAAGGCAGCCATAGAAGTTGAAAAAAGATTCGCATAATTTCAATGAACATAAAAATAAGAGTGAATTACTTAGAAAATACCTACTCTGGTTGTTATTAAACAACAATAAATGGCTTGAATTATTTGTTTGTGCATTAATCTTGTTGTGCAGCAACCACCTAAACATGCTCCCTTGAACTAATATCTAGTTCAACGCAGTACTTCCATTTAAGCTTGGAAGTTGTGTCATCACGAAAAGCCTTCAAAACCATGTGAGCTTCATCCCCATTTATCTTCTCCTTCTGAAAATGAAAACCAGCACGAAAATTTCTCACTCAAATTGTAGAAATAACCCAAGCCAAATGCGAAAATATTCTGGAATTCCCACTTTAAAGAGGGAGGGAAGAAAAGAAAGTAAAACCAAAAAAAAAACAAAAACAAAAAAAAGAAAGTCAAGCTGGACGAAGTTTCCCCCAAAAATGAAAAATGAGTGTTCATAATCTAGGAAACCCCAAAACAGAGACAGAAACGATGAAATTCGTAGAAATGAAATACTACAAAATGAAATTTGCAAGCAAACACATAGAGATCAACAGGAAATTAACAAGGTCATTACAAAAGTTAATTGTACCCATGTTCTTCTTCTTAGCCATTATCCAAAGAATCTTTATAAGTAGTAATAGCCATGAAATTCCAACCATAATCCCCAAAAAAAACACAAATGAAATCTGCAAAACAAAGAAGTTGGGAACAAAATTTTAGACAGAAATTAGAAAGCAGCAAGGAAATTCTGTAAATCGAATTTTCTGAATGAAACGAGAAAACTAATTTAGAAACCCACAACCCAATCAAACCACAAAAACCACCAAATTAAATAACCAAAGATTAACGCGATTAAAATAAACAAACAAAAAATACAAAAAAACATAAAGAAAATCCGGCAGAAACCTGGACCAGGATGCTGATCCCCAAAAACAAATTGAAGTATCGATAGAAAGACTTACACTGATCGGAAGGTTCTTGACTTCCACGGATTCCAACTAATTGCAGCATTCAAATTTTCAACATCGAGATCTCTCGTTGTTCAATCTCCATCTATTATTCCCGGAAAAAAATCAAGAAATGGGAATTCGTAGAGCAGAAACTATTTTAAGGGTTTGGTGAGATACCGCTGCAGTCAAATTGTAATAACTATAACTCCGTGGGCTAAAAACAACTATAGCTAAAAATAGCGGCCCTAACATGTCTTTGTTTTTATTTTTTTTTCTTCTTCCTTTCTCGCTGCTCCTCCCGAACCCATCAGCCCTCACTGCTCCGTTTTCTTTCCGACGTGAAATCAACCCTTTTCCGGCGATATTCATCTCATTTTATCTTCTGAAGCCATTCTTCTCCTCATTTCCGGTAGTTTTTATCAATTCCGGCGAACTACGCCGTACGGAACAAATTTTCAAAATTTGTTCGGTCATTTTGCCAACGTTCCGGCGAAGATAAGTAGCTAAAAACGTTCTCCTTAACTTGCTAAGTCTTTCCCTCATTCATTTGCGTTGATTTTCAGCTCCGTCAGTTGATTTCATGTGAGTTTGCTGCCGGACGTTATTTCGTCAATTCCGACCGCCGGCTACAAAATGAAGCTCGTCGTCTATTCTATTAGATTCTACTAGCAGTGTTGGTCATTTTTACTGTTTTGAACGCACTTGGCCGAAACCCTAGCTCGCCGGAATCCGGCGAACTTTTCGTTTGATATTGTTGTTAGATGAATTATTAATTCGTTTCATTTTAGGAAATCGTTGGATTGAAAATACGTGAGTTATTGCCGATTCAAGTCATGTAGCATTCGATCGTCTCGCCTTGTCGGTAAGCTTCTTGGATTGTTAGCTTAATATTTATTGTGTAGTGGATAAGAAATTGAACAAGTTAAATGGATGAAATCCTAGAATGTTTCGCCGTATGCTATTGAACTTTAGACCCAAATTTAGTTAGGTATTTATTACAAGTTTCGATTTAGCTTCGTTAGCATGCTTGTTATTAAATATGCCCGTATGCACGTTAGGTGGTACGAGTGACTTGAGTTCGGACGGTGCGGCTTAGAGTTTACGGTTGATACAAATACTTGCTTGGATTACAAGTGAGAGTTACCGTGCCACCTTTTCTTCCTAAATTAACGTTAGGCTTTTGGCACAGGTAGCATTTGCTTTGGAAATTCTGGCCTACTTTGCCATTGTCGTTATATATTATGATTTATCCTTCATGCTACATATGCTTGTACATGTTTAAATTTATTTCACATCATGTTTATACTTAGTACTAACATGTTTGCATATTATAGACTATGTGGCATAATTATGAGAATATGTTATATACATGTCAATATTTTTCTTTCATATATGCATAAGTATAATCACGATAGCATTGAAGGCATTGGGCATAGCATGTTCATTGAGTGAAAACCTATTATGTTACATCTACTTGTTAGGGACTATATTGATATGGGACTATGCAGAACCTAATAGGTACTGTCATAACCTATTATATTATGTATGCTTGAATGAGATATTGATACAGTGGGTCTCAGAAAATACTGGGCACCGAAATATATGGATAGCTGATGGGTTCCAGAACATACTGGGCATCGAGTTATAAGATATGAATTATCGGTGGGTCTCAGGATATACTGGGCACCAAGCTGTGATGATATTGCTTGCTGGTGGGTTCCAGGACATACTGGGTATCGAACTTACCTGTGGTTTGATATATATAAAAGTATTACGTATATATGCTTGTATGATATACCCGATAGCGTGATGTGAGTTGGAGATGTGATCTCACTCGATCGCCTATTTTGTATGATTGTTACACTTGATGCATCCGCATACATCATTACATATATTTGCTTACATGGGTGCACTAGGTATATGTATATATATTATAGCCTTGAGAGGGTCGCATAACATTGTTTCATATTATTGTATATCTCTACTAAGAACTAGTCGGTATGGGACGATTCAGGACTTAGTAGAACCTGATCTGATCTATCGTTGCATATGCTTCATTTAGATAATACTATAATGCCTATTTAATATATTATCTAAATTGGGCATTCTGCTGTTTTACCTCACTGAGACTAGGCTCACCCTCTTTTCTTTTCTTTGGCTTCCCCCAGATAGGTCAGAAGCTAGCGGGCTCTGATTAGATTCGATATTGCTGGACCGAGAGCATACGGAGGATACTTTATAACTCTTTTGGCATGTAGTTAGCTCTGTAATCCTCGAAGAACATTGACTTTTCTTATACTTTATTATACGTGGTATTGCGATGGCATTTATTTTGAATTGTAATAGGTGTCGGTGGCTACCGGTAGCCCATATATATTTTTTTGCTGGCTTTAGTATTTATATGATTTTGTTTATTTGTTCTGTTTTGTCGTTATTAAGTGCTTATTGTGGTACAGGTTTTCACTTAAAATTATAGGGAAAGTTTTGCAGAAATTTTATTTTTTTGGGAGATATTTGGTGAACCGTTTATGATATTTTTGGGTCAGGCTTATTGGATTGGGTCGAGTTTGGGCCTTGTCTAGACTCGGTTTAGTCCAGTGCCGGTCAGGGTCTAGTTTTGGGTCTTGACATAAATGAATTGGTAAAACAACAGAGAGAAAGAGAAAGAGATTGAAATAGGAAATAAATTTTCTAGGGATTGAAGATTTTTTTTTCTGTTGGATTTTGGAAGAGAGAGATCGCCGTTTGGCTAAATTTTTCAAAAAAATAATTTTTTATAAATTTATAATTTTTTAATATATTTTTTATAAATATTTTTATTTAAAAATATAAAAAAATTTATATAATAATATTCTATATTTTTTAATTTTTTGAGATAAAAAATAAAAATGATTTTTATTTTAAAATAACTCACCAAACGACTAGGTGTTGGCATTTGGAAGTGCTTATGAAATAGAACTTTTCTAAAATAAAATTTTTTTTTTTTTAGAAACGAGCTCTATTTTTTTTACTTTCAAAAATATAATAAAAATATGCAATAAAAAGATGTCACGCCGTAGAATTTTCTACACTTTTTAAAATTTTTTATATACTTATAAAATATATATTAAAAAATATGAAATGAGAAAAAATTCAAAAGCAGTTTTTGAAAAGCTCTTCCAAACGCGCTAAACACCACCTCCGTATTTGCAGAGTAGGCCCTCCTGTATTAGCTTTCATTTCTTTTTGTCTCACTTAATTTCGATTTCTTTAAACAGAAAGAAACAATTCGGTAATTATTTGACATTGAGATCAAATTTACAATGATTGATCAAACAGTAGTGAGCAACGTATTACTTATAAAAAAATCAAAGGTTATTATAATGCATTTGGAAGAGCTTAAAGGAAAAGCACTTATTAATCTTTTAATTTTATATTTTTTCAACAAATATTTTATAATATTCTATAAATTTTCCTTAAAAATTTTAAAAGTATAGAAAATTCTACGTCGTAAGACTTGTTATTATTTTTTAGTCAAAAATAGAGATCAGTTTTTAAAATAAAATAAAAATTATTTTCTATTTTAGAAAATTTTCTTTTTCATACGCACTCCTAAACAGTTAGGCTAATCTAATAATGATATTTTAAAATATATACAATATATATATATATATATATATATATATATATATATATATATATATATATATATATATATGATCATTTACAATGATAATTATTTATCAAAGTTGCATATATGTGGATATAATCTTAAATTGGTGGATACTTCACCGTTTCTTTTTGGTGAAGACTTTGTTATTAAACTTAAATCTAAAGTTATTACAAATTATATATATAAGCATTTGGATTCAATAGACAATTATCAAAGATGTTTGTATAACATACATAATCGAAGTTCTTTGTAAAACTTTAAAATGATATGATTCTTTTATGGTGTGTACTTATACCCAAAAAATAATAATAAATAAATAAAATATAAAGCTTAAGGTGGAACTTAGGTATGATGATGAGCCATACTCTCAATGCTTAAAAAAAATCTATAGAATATCAACTCAAGACGAGGAGTGAATTGAATTATGACAAATTAAATTTTAAAACGTTATCTTTTCGGAATTCAATCACTGATCAATTAGCGTTCAATCGACTTCTGAGTTACTATGGTGAAACTGAGTGTTCATAGAACCAGCACGGAAGACGCTAGCACAATAAGACTTAAATAACAAACACAAGTACTAAGAGAGACAAACTAGAATTTTTACGTGATTTCTGACCGCAGTACTCGTGTCCACGTCATTTAAATTCTCAAGTTATATCCACTAATGTTAGTTCAACGTACAATCACCGAGACTTGTTATTTTGCAAAGCACCTCCAATTCAAGCCGTATCTTCTCATAAGACAACTCATCATAGCCTCCGAGACTTTGTAAAGTCCTTCCGACTGTAACGTGCATGCTTCGAAGGCCTAACGCAAACCGATTATACTACACCTAGCTGATCGATCGATGAGCTCGCAAGATCTCCTATAATCTTCTTCTAAGTTACAAGTAGAATAACAAGATTTAGCATAGTGATTTCTTTTTCAACGATATCTAATCTCACAACAAAAGTATAAGGAAATCATACAACAGAAGAAAAAGAGAACAACGAAACTCAATGTAAGCTCTCCAAAATAGAAGTTATCTTCTCGGTAAGCAATATGAAACTTAATTGTTTGTTCTGTTTAGATATCTTCTCACTGTTCTCCTTGTTACAAATATATATTAATATTTTGGCATTGCTTTGTTCAAAAATTTGTAAGAAAATATCAAGTTTGCAACTACTAAGAAGAATGCAAGGCATAGGGATTAAAGATTTTTTTTACTGTTAGTTTTTGAAACAGAGAGGGAGAGAGCCGAGAGGTGTTCATAGTGAATTAAAAAAATATAAATGATTCTTGTTCTTGGAAATATAGTAAAGTGAGCAGTATACCACCTACGTCCTCTGTACTTACAGAGTAGGCTTCACATATTAGCTATCATTTCTTTTGTCTCAAATTCAATTGTTTAAGTTGATTAATTTTAAGCTTATCAAAACAAAAAGAAAAAATTCGGTAATTTGTTTTATGTTGAAACCAAATTTGCAAATGATTGATCAAACAGTAGTGAATCTACTACTTATAAAAAGAAGGAATAGTTATTAGGCTAATTCAATAACAACAAGAACAACAAAGTCTTATTTAGGGTAATTCAATATAAAATTTTAAAACATAATGCAATATATATATTAGGATCATTTACAATGACAATATCATAGTAGCATGTAGTGTAAATAATCTAAATTGGTGGATACTTTTTTTGGAGTAAACATTGTTATTAGACTTAAATTTAAAGTTATTAAGTATTATATATATAAGCATTTCAATTTGAATAGACAATTACCAAAGATGTCCATATAACATACATACTCGAAGTTCTTCGTAAAACTTTAAAATAATAAGATTATGGTATCTACTTAAAGTTTTATTCAAAATTCAAACGTCCTTGAACTTCAGCATCCACATACTGAACCTCTTTCTAGAATGAAGTTTCATATTTACACTTACTTATAGATAAATTATACATTTTAGTTTATAGTTTGATTTTGCATATAAAATTTAAATATTATCATTAAACAAGGAGTTTTTTTTGGCAGAACTAATGAAATGAGATTCATGATTAAGATTCTCTATCTTGTGTTAGAGAAAAATATGATATAGAAGGAAGCCCTGTCATTTGTCTTTCTTCATTCTAGTTTATTTTGTCATGCTTCTTTTGAAGGTGATTGGTTGGACTAATGAAGTGTTTAACCTTATTTTTGCAAATTAACATAAATATCCTCATAAACTAGACATATTTGAGGAATTTATGTTTCCATTCACCTTCTTGAAATTTGTTTGGATGTAATTAATTCCTTTGGCTAGTCGAATGGCTATGTTAGTGTCCAGTCAAATTACTCTTTCCATTCCTAATAAAATCTATAATAATAAAGAAGCAATAGGTTGTCCATCTCCTATATAAGTTTCAGTTAATGAAATAAATAGATTAACTTTTTTCTTTTCATTTTTTAATGTTACATTGCCGTGCTATCTAGAAGGTTGTTGGATTGGAATAGCAATTTGATGCCTTCTTTTTATTTCTCAAACTTATTTTTATGAAGAAAAAGGTATGAGAATTTATGAAACTAGTTCAAACTTTGCAAGGTAAATTGACTAGTTTATGTTTTTACGGACAAGCATTTGTTGATTCATGCATCTATAAATTATTCTCAAGGTAAAGTTGTACGCTAAAAATTTCTTGCAAAAATTATACTACAAATTAATAAAAGTCTTTATATACATATTATTGTCTCACATATCCCATATTTCATAATTATATATATATATTTTTAGCTTACTTAAAAAACAAAACTTCAAATGCAATTTAAGATGAACTTTTGGATTATGTTAGGATATTATGCCATGACTCTTCAAATTCCCATACTTTTATATCTTTCAAATTTATGGTCCTTATTGTGGAGGCCACCCAAACAACAACAACATTGATGTATGTATTTTACTTCAGCTACCGTAAGTTTAGAAAGTCAATGCCAAAAGACAATAAATACAAGAAACATAGAATTTAAGTGGAAAATTCCATTGAAGAGGACAAAAGATCACGGAAAAAATTCAAGTGCATTAATAGTAGAATATGTAGTACAAATACATACATATATATATATATATATATATATATATATATATATATGAACATATACATTTTATCGATTCTTCAGACACACACACCGAGCACATCAAATCCCAACCGTTCGATCTGATCCGACGATTAGATTTAACGCTATCTGTTTGTTTAGACACATACGGAGGGAATATGCGTCACTTAAGGTATTTTTTACGGAACCACTGTAGCGTGTTCTTCGGTTCTCTTTATTATTTTCTTAAATTTCTCTTCTTCCTTCTTCTGTTCTCCTTCCTTGCCTCTCCCGAGCGATTTGCTCCCCGCCGATGCTTCGTTTCTTCTTCCAAACTTCTCCTTCATTCAATTCTTTCTCAAAATTTCTGCTTTTCCGCTTCCCAGCATATCGCGAACAACTCAACAGATTGCGAACATTCTTCCCCGTCGCTGCTTCTATTCTTCCTCCAACTTCTCATTCTTTTGAGGGATTCTTTCCCGTCGAAGGAGCTTCAGGAGTATGTGTCCGAAATTCAATCCGTGTCTCTCTTGCTAACCGATAGAACCAAAAGACGAGGAAATCCTCCTTTTCTCGTTTGCAAAAATCTCCAAACTCATGAGAGAATTCATTATCTGTAGGAATTCTTTTTTTATTTTCTTTTCGTTTTGGTTTTGATAAAATTTTGATTCATTTTGTGTTGGGATTGAATCAAATTCAAATTTTGACAGAAAAACTACATCTTTTTTGCTTTTCTGATTGATTGCTGGGAGATTTTTATGAGAGAGATATGGCAGAAAAAGGGAGGAATTTAATGGAAATCGTCGATTGAGACAGAGCTAAGAACTCTAAATTTAGAGCTGCTACGTTGAACAAGAGTATGTATTAGTTTATGATGTTTATCACATTCCTTTGAATTCCATAATAATTTTGGTCAGATTTTTGTTTTATTTTTCTGATCTGTTTGTTATACTGAATAGATTTTCTTTTTGTTTTGTGTTTGTGGCAGGAAGCACCGTTGCTTATGCTGAAAACGAAGTCCATAGATGAAGCTGTTAGTATTTTCACGAAGGTATATAGTATTAGAACATTTTATTTGATATATCTTGATTAGAACATGTTTATTTGAGATGAATACTTAATTCTAGTTGTACCTCAACCTGTTACCATCTGTTAGTTAAGAGCCTAGTTCTTCAAAGCAAGCTCAATTAAATTAATTAGATTCAAAGAGATTCGAACTTGATAAAAGTAACTAAACTAAATTCAAATATAGTATAGATTTCTAACCGAGTAGATTTTCGAGCAATCTTGTTAAAAAAGAAATAAACATATTAGTAATGTACTAATGCGTTCAAGACATGGAGCTCTATAGGTATTGTAGCCACATGTTTGTAACTCCAGACTGTGGCACCTAAGAACACTATATATTAAATAAAATATCTATTATTTTGTGTGTTGTATGGCTGTGATAAATGATATATCTGAGTTGACTGCTGATCGAGCAATGTTACACTACTGAGATGATAATAAATAATAAACATTCTCATGCTGACATTGCAAGTGAGGCTTTTCCAGAACTAGCAAGTCTCATAGGGGGAACATAATTAGGAACTTCACTCTTTTGAATCTGATATCAAGAGCTAAGTGGTATTGCAAATTACTCTGGAGCTATGTTAAATACGTGCGCTATGACTGTAATATTATATCTAATTCCTTAAGTTAAGCTCAACCTCGGGACATTAATATTTATATGTATTGATTGAATGGGACTTGGATTTTACATCCACTCTACTTGTTGTTTTTATGCAATTTTACGACTATGTTACTTAAATAGTATGCATATATTTGAGTGGTTATCTGATCTCTATTATTTGGGATTGATTTATGATGTTTTTAATAATTAATACATCTATGAAACCAATGAAAGTTGTTATGCTCCAGGGATTGAAGCAAGTGTTGACTGTAGGAGACATGTAGAAACTGCAGTCTAACTAAAGCGAAGATAGCGAGGAGTTCATCATCATAAAGGTCTCGATTTGAATGTTGAGACTGAGTATCTTAACAGCTTCTTTCTTAAGAAGAATTCATGTAAATTTGTTTCTATGCCACGGGCTGAGGGACAAAACGTTAACACATCTTCAAGTGGTACACTAAACTTATTTCAAGTGGAGACAATAGAAGCCTGTTTAAAGTGGTAGAATAAAACTACGAGGCTGCCTAGTAGAGTTACCACAAGCCTTAATTAAGGAGACGTTGTCGGGTTTCTCCTCAATTTTCTTGAAACAATTGTTCTTTTATGTGAAGTTGCTCTTGCTATTTGAGTTGCCGACCTTTGTAAAATTGATTCTGGGCATTGTGATGTCATTGCGAAATAGAACAATTGAGGTTTTAACAGTCCATTCCAGTAGTAATTTCATAATATAGATAGCACATGTAATGTGTAAACAACACATGTAAAGTTGTAATTTTGTTTCCTGTCCACTCCAGTATCAAGCAACAAGCTTACAAAGGTTTTAACATATTTATACATCAATAATAATAACTTAAAAAGTACAATAATCTTGAGTCATAAACTACCATGAATTATATAATTAATACGGTGGTCTATAAACAGCTAACCAACTGCCCATGTAGGCTTTCGAGTCTTGGAATCTTTCATAGAAAGTGAAACCTCTGCCAATAGTCTCTAAGCATATTCCTCTTATGCTTCTTCATAATCCTTCAACTCCTTCAGCACCATGTGCCCACTAATCTCCCATATGACAGGGTTAATTTGAGTCCCCACTAATCTCCCATAAGGCAATTACCTCACTAGATCAGATCATTAATATAAATCATCAACTTTATTAATAATCAAAGTCCATGAATCAACATCAAGAGTAATACTTTCTTGACAAATCATCCTATAAACCTAATGCCATTTCAAGCTACGCTCTAAATATGACAAAAAATACACACTACAGTTTTGAAAATGTCTTACCAAGACACTATAAATCATCATCTTTATGCATCCTACCAGTAGAAATCCAACCAAAAAAAAAAAGAAAAAACAATATCATAAACTCTTTCTACATCCTTCCAATATAAAATGAATGGTCAGAAATGAGTATAAACTTGATAAATTAAGAGGATCATAAAAAAAGTTTTCTATGTACCTGTGGAAAAAGAAAAACTCATGCGTGAATCAGTAATAAGCACATTGAATTAATGTTATTCTCCAGAAGACAAATACAGACATCAGTACAAAAAACAGATCAAAAAAACAAAACAAAGACCTAACCAAAATTATTATGGAATTCAAAGGAATGTGATTAACTAATACATACTCTTATTCAAAGTAGCCTCTCACGACCCGATCTGGACCATGACCGGAACTGGACTAAACCAGACCTAAGTAGAACCCAAGTCCGGCCCAGTCTAGTAAGCCTAACACAAAATCGACTTCAAATAGCCCAATTAGAATTTTTTAGAAAATTTCGACAAAACTTTCCTTAAAAATTCAATGAGAACCTAACAATTTCAAAAGATCATAGATAAATTATAAAACAATTCCAGAAAGTAATACAAATACAACTTATACAAAATCATACAATAGCTAACCACTGCGGTAAAATCATAAACAAAAGCAAACGATTAAATACAAGACAGTCTATCCAAGACCAACACTTATAAGATATACATGTCCCTCGAGTGTTACAGAGCCAACTAAATAATAACCGAAACGTTTAGACATACTATCATTACATCTCTCCAATCCACGATAACATTTGCTAACTCCAGCTCAGTCCTACAATAACTGGGGGAGGCAAAAGAAAGAAAAGGCTGAGCCCAATCTCAGTGAGATAATAAATCAGGGATACACCATTTAAGCTTCTAATGTATTACCTAATTATTATCTTCTTGCTTATCTACATGCCACAAATGCATTGATAGATCAAAACATGCCTTATCTAGTTCTAGGTCATTCATACTGACCTAGTTCTAATAAGGACAGATACAGAAAGCATGACATGCAACACAAACCCTTTCCTCGTAACAAATAATTATGTTATAAGAGTTCTTAATTCTTATATTTTCATATTCATACACGCATAATAAATATACAAGCACACAAACCTGATATTATCTACATGCATGCATATGTCTATTAATACGAATAACATACCTATAATTCATCCACTCGAATATACTAAATGCAATGTGTGTTATGCACTAAGAAGTTAAAGTCATACAATCAAATGATAAAGCGGGGCCATATTTCCAACTCGCATTATAATATTATCAACATACACATATGCACGCGAGTGAGAATGTAAACTAGATATAGTGTATGCCTCAATTAAAGCCTCATGCATTTACATTTACGTTTCTCATGTAGCAAGTTATCCAAAAACAGGCATAAGTAATTACATGTATATCAAGCATATCAATATTATCTGTATGTATGATTATGCATGCATAAGTATCTATATCTATGACTATTATTTGTCAACAATTGAGATGGAGTAAAAGGTCAATGCATATCTATAACATCTACATATGTCATCGTGCAGGCACATGTATCTATCTACATGACGTGACACTGATCAGAGAATCAGGATAATAATCATAAAACAAAGAGCGAGACCCAATCTCCAGCTCAACCTACCAACTAGGCTACTCCTGTCTCGGCGAAGTATAACCATCCCGGGTGATCGAACCGGATGGGCCGTGGTATCGCCACCACGTGCATGGGCCTAACAATACTATGGCCATAGGTGGGTGCCTGCCCCACACCCACTAGGGTCCTAATTTCAGCCCCTGACTCGCCTGTCCTCGTGCAGCGCGATATCCATGCATAAGGTCAATCGAACTCAAAGCCTCTACAAGCATTAGTCATAGGTCATATGCATATGCATCATGATCAACTAGACATAAAGCCTCCATTAGGTTCATTCTCAACCATATGTCTATATACATATAAGTCTACAACGTTGAATAATATATGCTTTGAGAATCATATGCGAGTAATAGATGAATATCATTCACACATATCTAAGTTACCATGCATCATGTTGCCGATGATTGTCGTTCCTTATAAAGCATATTTCACAAATAGATTATGCATCCTACACAAAAGTCCAGACAGTATACATAATAATTTATGCAATTGGTTTCCAATACGTATTTACAAGTTTGTTGACTTGAGTATACTAGCTAGACATGCTAAGCCATTTACTAATAGCAAACAAATATACTTTGTGTCAAGATTCCTATACATATGTACTAGTCATAAGCATGCAAAATGAATTTAAGTATTAAATCTTATGAAAGACACGCATGCTTTTATAACTATCATGATTCTCGTGTCGGAATGCATTATTAGGCACTCTCCTTATGCGTTATCAATCATACTACTAAGTTTTCTTTCACCTAGCCCGTGAACATGTATAAATAGAATCTGAAATGATATGATAACTTACTTATTTACTAGCATCTTTACATATGATTAAATATAAGTCAAACAAGCATACACCACAAATATGAGGATCAAATCTCATATGCACTGAAATTGGCAAAGTCATGCCGGAGGTTTTAAAGAGGATGTTACTTGCGTTGAAAACGTAACGATAAAGCTAAAGAGAAAAGATACAAGTAACCCTCACCTAAAGGTCCTTGCAAAACCTCTTATCTATGGCTATCACCAATTCGGATCATCCGACAAATTTCGTTTTTAATCCTATTACCAATATGGAACCACGCAAACGCAGTAAGCAATCTAAAACAATTCTCCAACAATAATTCGTAATTCAAACCCATCGACTAATACTAAGACTAGCGAGTAAGAAGGCTTACCGAATCGAATAAGTCGGACTCAGAACCGACCTCGCGTTGTAGAGACGAACTCGTCGATTATCGATCAACTGGACATATAAAGTGAAACGGGTTATTCAGAGGTCCAAAGACAAGTTCAGTTGACAAAAGAGAGCATTTGATCTCACCTAAACTGTCGGTCCCGCCGGCTCGCCGAATTCCGGCCAAAATTAGGGTTCCGACGACCTCCAACCAAGAGGTTTTCAGGTGGTTAAAAGATGCAGCTATGAAAGCTGAGCTCAAGAAGGAAGATGGTGAAACTCAAATAAAATATCGGCGGCCGAAATCAATCGATTTGACGGCGGTTCGACGAACCCATTTTCCGACGCCGAAGCTAAGATATTGGCCAATGGATAGAGGGAATAGCATCAACGCGGTAAGGAGAAGAAGAACTGCTGCTCGGAGTGGTGGAATCGCCGGCGAAAAGATTCTGACAAGCTTAGAATTTTGCAGTCGGGTCTCAATTCACAAAAATAGTCATCTAACTTATAATAAAGAGGTTGACAAAGGTGAAGGGGTGCTGGAGAAGATCTGGAGGCTAAACTCTCGGCGGTCGGCGGCGAGAGAAGGCCAGATCACGCACCGGCAGAAAGGCTCGGGTCAGCCACGAGAGAAAAAAGGGAGAAAGAGAAAAAAAAAAATATGGTGTTAAGGAGAGATAAATAAATATAAGTGATTTAGGCCTTACACTTGTTTTAGTGGGCTTGGGCTTAGATTTGGAAATGTTACATAGCCGATCTCCGGTCGTATGTAATGGCTTCTTACAAATACGATCGGAGAGCTTTACGGCTGTGGTAGAACTTAGAAAAGGAACTTAGTAAAAATGAACTTCATCTGTAATTAAAAGTAAAATGAGTGTTAGAACATAGAAGTAAAGAACATCATATAATTTTCATTCATATTCTACAGGAGAAGAGAAATTTCCTGCTGTGATAATTTCTTCACGAATAGCAGGAAGAAATTGATGATGTTAAAAATATTTTAAAAAAAATCTTAATGGTAAAATCACAAATCTGCAATAAAAACAGTCTAAAATCTACCTGAAATTCGAACACTTGCAGGCGTTCGAACGCTTTGGCCGTGACGAAGGACGGGCGACGAATGGCGGCGAATCCTGAAATTGAAAGCATTAGAAGGCATAGAAGAAGGAGGAGAAGAGGAATTAACACTTAGTTAGTTCTAATTTCGATTTGTCGGCCAGCGAACGAACGCTACGCCGGCGACGAACGAAAAGCTAGGATTTAAAGCGGGAAAGAAGATAGTTTAAGAGTGATTAAAAGAAACGATAAGAGATTATGAAGAACCGAACCTGCGGCGGGGAGAAGAAGGCGCGACAATAATAGGGATCGGGCTCGTAGATGGAGCGGCGAGCTCGCTCCGAAGAAAAAAGGAAGGAATGAACGCGTGAAGATGCGTTCGAAGGGGTGAGCCAATTTTTCAATAAAATTACTGAATTGCTTTCGAGTGCTGGTTGTTCTAGCAACTCTTCAGCGCGTTTGCGTGAAAATCCAACAGTCCACCGAGTGATTTGCGCAGATCTGCACAAAAATAAGATCTACGTCAATCTTAATCATATATATATTTTCACTAAATATTTTTTATTTTAAACAATTTCAAGTGACCGCTACGATGGAAATATCCGGCACAAGCAAGTTCGGATAAAATTTGAATCAAACAATAAATAGGTTGGATTGGCTGACAACAAAAGAAGTTTGGGTCAAATACATCCTAACGCAACCCAACTCAACAGTCGTCCGTCCCTGTTCGCTGTTAACCGCCGGCAAGCCTGATCGGCTTCTTTCTCTTCATCGCCCTCTACTGCTCTGTGCGCTGCTGCAATTTCTTGTGGTTGCCTAGCTCTTTTCAGCCGACAACTACCGGCATCACCTTCAGGAGCAAATTCGTCTCTCCCTTTCGTTCTACCGGTGGTTCCAATTTTCAAACTCAGGCCATTTGCATCAATAATAATCTTTACTAATTTTCTCTTTGATAGGTGTTATAGTGTTCCGTAGTGGATAATTAATGGGGGAAGAGAAATCAGTTAACTTTAAGAATCTCACCAGTAGAGAATACCAAGGCCACAAGAAAAAGGTGAATTGAAGCAAAAAGAAGTAATTTTGATGCTAATGGTGTGGACCTATACAGTTTCTGGTGATGGGTACACACTATTTTGTCAGTTTTTATGTTCATTAGTATTCCGATAGTTTGAGCTTCTGAGATGATCACTACCTCTTTACTGATATTTTGCTTCAAATGGTTTTATTTTCTCTGCTTCCTATGTTTTCCTTTTATACTTTCTCAACCATTCCTGCTTTGGGTTGATCTGTAGGAGAAAAATACTTCAACTTGTTTAATATAGGAGAAGAAAGTCTCTAACTTGTTTTGTATAAGGTTCCTTTCTAATTTCACTTTTGACTTGTGAGGTGACTTGAATTGATGCCAACATGCTGCCAAATTTCTTGTTATGTTCATCTGCCAATTTTTTCCTTACCTAATTCATGCATACATGTCTGTTATGTTCTCCCTTAATTCCTCCAAAAGTTTTCTTGTTTCAATATTTTTCATAGAGAGTAATGGGATTGTCTAATTCGTGGCAGGTACACTCAGTGGCTTGGAACTGCACAGGTACAAAGCTTGCCTCAGGCTCAGTTGACCATACAGCACGTGTGTGGAATATAGATCCACATGGCCATGTAAGCACCTAGATTTATCTAGGCATTTGTTATAATCATGATTGTTCTTTTTTCTTCACTTCTGCTCCTCAAAGAGTGTAGGACTACATGTTAGGATGAGTAAAAATGATAATTTTTGTCCCTTTTTTTTGCTCAAGTCCATTACACTGCCGTATAGGAGCTATTTACTTATGCGCATCACTTGCCTAGCTAGTTGCTTAATTGAACTAGCTACCATAACTAAAAAGGAAACATCCTTCCCTGCTTTGACCTATGCACTTGCTCTACACATTTTTCTTGAGGCGATTAAGCTTTCATAACTGCGACAAGGAAATTTCTCTTTGTTAGCCTCAAGGTTGTGTATATAACTTCTCTTACAGCTAATTGATGAAGGTTATCAAATGTATTCTTGATCTGCGATCTACGTACAATTGGTTTTACTTTTAAGTTCTGATATATCTTTTCCAGTTGTAGTTTCTTGTTTTGAAGTTACTTAGGCTTACTTATCAAGTTTCCTTTGTGAAAGTTTTCGGATGTACTTGTAAGTATTGTCATAAAATGTAATCAGTTGGTTGCTTCTGAAAATCAAGTGTATGCACATCACATGCGTGAATAATTGATGAATAAATGACATTTATAAGAATCCTGCACGAGATTGACTTTTTCTTGTTCCCTATATAGAGCAAGGTGAAAGATATTGAACTCAAAGGGCACACAGACAGTGTTGATCAGCTATGTTGGGACCCTAAACATACTGATTTACTTGCAACTGCTGCCGGAGATAAGACAGTGCGTCTTTGGGATGCCCGTAGTAAGTTTATGTCAGGTTCTATGGAAGGTTTACTTTGTAAATCTCTGACTTGAACTTGCAAAATAATAACAATCTAGTTCAATGCTGCCTTTTTTCAGCTACCTTCCTGTATTCTTGCTTTTCTGTGTGGTCTGTAGTTCACAATTTACTATTTTCATGCATATGATCGGCTTGATTTTTTATCCCTTGTTTTGTCCGTTAATTCCTGTAAAACTGGAAATATTTAATGCTATCTGATTGACTATATGTTATGTGTAGTGCTTTTGTGCTTGTAGTTATTATGGATAGGATAATATGGGCGTACCTAGGACAATGCTGCCCCTGATAAGTGCATAATGGAGTACTCGAATGCGCCTTTAATCTTGCAAACTCATAGAGGTAATTGAGACTTTGGCCAATTTAACCACTAGGGTCCAGAGACTTTATGTGGAGAAAAACTTTAGCAAAAATTCCATTAGTGCCCTCTATGAAGATTCCATTAAGTGCCCAACTTTGGCAATGGAGCACCAGATCTACCCACGGTGACACTTAGTGTAGTGGAAGAGAAGTAAATATAAACAAGTTTAGCTTTGCTAGTTTGGCCTTTTTCATAGGTAAGTAAATGCCTTTGTACTTTGTTCGGCAAGCTCGTGCATTGTGTTTCAATGCCATAAGCTCCACAAGGCATCCCATGAAGCCAATACCATGCCATACCAGTCGGTCCATGAGATCTAGTGCTTAAGCATGTCTTGCCACCTCGTGAGATCTGCTGTCTAGGCATACTGTGCCAATATGCCCAATGTCTAGGCATGCCAGTCCATAAGGGCTATGCCTAAGCATACCGACTATCTATGAAGTTTGGCACGTTGGTTTGTCCGCGAGCCCTAGTGTTGTGGCATACCAGTCTGGTGGGCTTATGCTATAGCACAACCCGTGAGCCTACAATTAGGCATACCAGCCTATGAGGTTATCTGCCCGTAAGGGTTAAACTTAGGCAAGAGAGCTCGTAGGGCCTACATCAAAGTGTTTTTGCTTGTACATATGGAATCACATGCTTGTCCATTATTCTAATAGATGCTGCTCTGTGTAGCAAATTGTCATGAGCTTTTTATAGAGGGTATCTTAACGCTGCAGCAATTAGGAGTTGAAGCAGGCTTAAATAGGTTGTTTCTTTTGCAAATGCTACCTTGTGAGTCAACTCTATAGAAGCTTTGGCTTTTTTGCTTAAGCGGTTCGAGCATACACATCAAAGACATTACCGAAGGGACTTTACCACTACTTCCAACATTCTCCCACTTAAAGATATTTTTCAGTGGCTACTTACAACAAATCTCTTTATTATGAAAAAGCATAAAGAGTACAAGTAAGAAAGTACAAAGGTACCCACATCGGAAATACTCAAAACTAACTAGAACCGAGTGGCGTAGCGCTAGTAAAGTGCTAGCCGACTACAATTTTGCTTTGTGCCCTTACCAGCGTTTCCTTATCCCATTGCCTCTTGCTGTTCTTCTTTTCACAAATTCGGTGGTCACCACGACCATCTCAAAACTAACATGGACTTCTAGAATTCAAACTTATCGAGATTTATCGGCTTTGTTAGGACAATCGTATGGTTTATCCTGGGCATATTAATGCTCTCGCTCTCAACTATTTTCCGTATGAAATGATAGGGTATCTCATAAGTGTTCTGTTCTTATATAAACAGTAAAATTCCTTACCAAATGTAAGACACTCTAACTATCACATAATAGAGGTGCTACCTACTGTGGAGAGCCAAGCGCCTCACCTAGATGCCTCATTCTCCTTATAATGAGCAACTTCCATGCACGCGGCATTTGTTATAGATAATGCCACGATGGACTACGCTTCGCACTAGTTTACTGCATCACCTGAAAGGGTAAAGACATAGCTACTGGTGATCATCCTTTATCTAGGTACTCTGCAAAGTCTGAGTCCACAAATTTCATGATTTCGATTTTTGATCATGAGTAAAGTAACACAGCATGCATGACACTCTAGACGTACCTAAGAATTCTCTTGACAACTGGCTAATGTGTAACTTTAGGACATGCCATTTATCTATGTACTCGCTATTTCTATTGCCTGATCAATATTTGATTTGGTGCAATACCATGGTATTCATTAGGCTTTTCACTGCTTATGCATTCAAAATTCTGGATATTTCCATCACCTCAATGTTATTTGAAGGGCAATTCTGAGAAGACAACTTGAGATTAATAGAGAGTAGGCACCAGCTTGCTCCTGTGCATACCAAACCTTTGTAACATTTTTCTTAGATAGCTCTCCTGAGTTAGGCGGATCTCTTTGTTATTTCTATTACTCCATATATCCAAGAATCTTCTTACCAGCCTGAGTTCTTTAGTATCAAACTTTCTTACTAATTGGGCCTTTAATTCCTAAATGTGTTCTAGGCATTATTCTACCACAAGCATGTCATCTATGTACAACAGTTAATAAAAGAATTAAATCTCCTGATGTAGGCGCAAATCGAGTGCTAGTTTGTTATACCTAAGGTTCCTAATAAAAGAATTAAATCTCTTATGCTTGGTGCTTACTTAACCCCATAAGAGATTTATTCAACTAGTAAAACTAAGTTTCTTCTTGTCTATCTCGATGAAGCTTTCCAGTTGCAACATATTAAATTCTTCTTTTAGCTCACTGTGCAAGAATGTAGTCTTCGTCTAACTGTTCCAAGTGAAGATTCATGTACCACATAATTTAGGACCACCTATATCGTCGTTAGATGTACTAACGGAGAGAAGATTTTTTCGAAGTCGACTTCTTTATTTGAGTGTAGCCCTTAAATACCAGTCGAGTAAGGTACCGTCTTATTTGATACCTGCTTCTGCACTTGATATGGAAGACTCATTTATTCCTCATAGCTCCCAAGTATTATGTTTGTAAAGGACATACATCTCCTCTTATGTTGTCTATCTATAGAGAAACATTTGGACTTCTCTAGGCTTCTTCTAGAGTTATTGGCTCTCACTTCTTGGCTAGAAGACAATAGGAAATATTAGATTCAGGTGTCTCTTTAGCAAGATACTCATACCACTCAAGTCTCTTCGGAGTTTAGGTCGAGCACCTAAGCTTTGTTGAGGGTTCGGGAACATCCTATCCTTGTGTGGTGGTGTCTTAGTCAGATCCATTCTCTTCTCCTACATTATATTCCAATATTATGGTCACCTCTGCAGGCCGTGCGATTGTGGACATAATTACAAAAGGTGCTGGCTTCTCTGCTACATGACCAGATATTTCTTGCAGCAGTGTGATCTCATATGCAGTGCCCCTAATATTGGGGTACCGTAAAAGCATCTAAAAAGAGGCACCTCTTGGATTTGGCATATAGCTTAAAACTCTTTTGGGGGTTGTACATAACATACACTAGACAACCGAAAGTGTAGAGTCGAGAGTATCATTAGGGCTGCCAGTTCACATCTCTATCGGCATTAAAAATTAGGAGCTGTTTATGACGTCTTATTAATAACATAATGGGTGGTCATAGCTTTTTCCTCCCAAAAGTCATTAAAACTCTAGCATTACGGAGCATAGTTCTTACCCTTTTGATAAGAGTCCTATTGAACCTTTCTGCTACTCTGTTTGATGCGGAGTGTACACCACCGTGAACAAATTCTTAATTGCTTTTTAAACTATGCAACCAATTAATTTTCCTCTTATGTACTTTTCTTCATTGTCTGAATGTAAACATTTGATTCGGCCATCATAATCAAGTTCTACTCGAGCCTTTTATCTCTTGAAGATCTCTGAACATCCAGCTTGTTTCGGATTGGAAAGACCCAACTGCGGCTGGAGTAGTCATCAATGAAAGACACAGAGTACTTAGCTACATCTAGCGATAATATCGATGCTACCTATGCGTCTAACTGCACCAAGTTTAGAATTCCGCTGGCTCAAGAGGGAGCTCCTCCAAAGTTTATCCTGTTCTAATTTTTAGGGTTATATGCTCACAGAAAGATAGCTTTACTTCCCTTGGCCTTGATAGGACTCTCCAATTACATAGGATCTTTAGGCTCCACTTCGAGATATGGCTCAACTTTAAGTGTCATACTCTTGTTGCTTCCTCTTTAGAACTGGCCGAAGTTATCCTCTTCTCCTACAAGACAAGTGCCATCCTTTGATGATCTTCATGCGTCCATCTTTAGATGCTCATGGTAGCCAAGATCATCCAGCTGTCATAATGACAACAAGTTCTTAATTAACCAAGAACATGGTGTACTCCGTCAACCTGGTTTACTTCGTCTATTGCCAGAAGCAACAAGGATTCAACTGTTGCGACTTTCACGGTTTGTCTATTCCCTACGAGCGCTATACTTTCCGAGACTTGTTCGTATCCATACAATCATTTTCGGAAAGTCATGTGCCACAAAGCTCGTAAGTCTGGGATCCATTCCTCAACGAGTTTGGGCAGTTCCTCTATCGTAAGAACTGCTTCGCTAGTAAAAGCTTTGTCTTGATTAAGGTCACACGTCACAAATGCCACAAACTTGGAGCTTCCGGCATCCCCTCTTTTCTTCAGAGCCCTATTGTACTTTCTCTTGAAGTGATTGTATATCCCATAAGTACTTAAGCTTCCTCTTATCCTTCCTTTAGAGCTGCTGCAGCTTCCAGTGGAGCCAGACCTTGTCCTACCCAATTCAGGTTGTGCCTAAGTACAAAGCATATGCTTGCTGAATTCCTAGCATAATCTCTTGCTTGCCCTTGTGTGCTGAGCTTCCTCTTCAAGGACAATACCGGCAACTTCTTCAAAATCCAAAGGCTTTCAATTCTTGTTGCTCGCGATATTGTTGACAAGGGTCTCGTAGGAGTTTGGCAAGTTCTGAAGAAGGGTGACACGTTCTGAAGCATTAATGTCCTTCCCTAGTGCAGCCAACTGAGAGAACAAAGACTTGAGAATGCTAATATGAGGTGTGGTCAACATCGTCTTAATTATGCGAAGGAAGTACAGTCTTTAGCACACGAAGATAGTATGCTGAGACGAATTGAGGCATAAAACCCTTTGCAACTCTTCCCAAATGTCTTTCCTGGTCTAAGTTCTTGAAATCGACATAAGAATGTCATTAGGGATAGTTAAAAGAATGCAACTCTTGGCAGCTTTGTCCATTATTTCCATCTCTCATTAGAGATGTTTATCTTGTTGATCCTCTAGCACAAATGCACAATCAATCGAATGATTCTCCCGATGCAGGATCCAACACCTTTCTCCACAGTGGGTAGTTGGTCTCACAAGCTTCTCATTATCATAGTTTTTTGCTATCCTAATCTATGCAAGCAAACTGGTGCTATTTGTTATGGATGGGGTAATTTGAGCGTTCCCAAGAAGGTGCTAGCCCTCATAAGCGCATATTGAAAGTACTTCGAGCATATCTTGGATTTTGCAAACTCGTAGAGCCAAGTGAGACTCGAGGCCAATTTAACCATTGGCCTTCTGAGACTTCGCGTGGAGAAAAGTTTTGGCAAAAACTTCACAGATAACCACTACGGAGATTACAACACGCTTCAATCCATGTGCAAGTGCCCAACTCTTCTAATAGAGGGACTGATCTCCCAACGGAAGACCATGAGCTTCTCCAAGGGAGGCTCCTTGGCCACGCAGCCATTAGGAGTTGAAGCAGACTTTGCAGCTTGCTCCTGCTAAAGCTGCTGCCTTGTGAGCTAAACTCTGTAGAAGCTATGGCTTTATTGTCCAAGTGGGTCTACATACACATCAAAGACATTGCTAAAGTGACTTTACCGCTACTTCAACATTCAGTTGATGAGTATACTATTCTATTATCACTTAGCAAATTTCCGACTTGAGAAAGTTTGAGAATATTTTCGTAGGATGCTTTATTGTTCTTTCTTTGTTTTGTTCTTTGATGAACCCTAGAAGTAATTAAGGTGGACAAATTAAAAGGTTCAAGCTCTGGAAGTGTGACTTCATTTCCATGTAATAAAGAAATCATTTTTTTTTCACCACATTAGAATTACTATTACTTCCTGATATAAAGGTAGTCGTCTTGTTTTATCTCAGTTTGTTCATGTTCAAACTTAATGCATACTAATGATCTTGTATTTAGGTGGAAAATGCTCTCAACAGGTTGAACTCAGTGGAGAAAACATCAATATCACATATAAGCCAGATGGGACACACATAGCTGTTGGAAACAAGGTAGTTTCGGTGGATAAACATTTAACCTAGGGCGTAGGGAGATATCTTGCTTTTTGTATAGTGGTCAGTAAAATGCTATTTCAAAAGTAATAACATTGCAAAAGTGTAAAAAGAAAAAAAATCATTGCAAAAGCATATGGAATCACCATACATGTGTTTGCCATGATTACTTATATGAAGTTTTACTTCGGAAAATTAGGATGAAGTGTATGAACATAAACACAATAGCTAGATGATACTTGAAAGCACTACATTCACTTTTCTAAAGGACAAATATGATTAAAATATAACTGAAGCAAAAGGTTTGAACTTACACTAAAAGTTTAGCAATGATCTCTCTTATAAAATCAGAAGACAAATGCTAACTTGAGTTCTAGGAGATAGGATTTGTTATGTCTGTAACAATATGCTCAAAGATACTGTCTTGTTATTTGCTTTTCCTCCTGTATGATCCTATCTGAGGGCACTAGGCGAGACTACAACTTATTAACTAATTGGCTTTTCACCAAACATATTTCTCTTATCATTTTTGATATACTATTCAAATATGCTTAAGGAAAAACCAGTTAGTAATGTAGCAGAAATAAGGTCTTTCAGTTTTCTATGTAACATATTTCAGATTTCAACTTTTCTTTTTCCTCTTTTTTTTGGGTGTATTCTTGTTATTGTTTTTGTAGAGATAGTAAGGTATTTCATATCTTATGCTGTTAACATATTACAGGAGGATGAACTCACAATACTGGAAGTTCGGAAGTTTAAGCCTATGCATAGGCGCAAATTTAATTATGAGGTTAGTTTCTTCTATTGTCTTGATTGAAGATATTACTATTTGAACTATAGCCTGACATTTAATTTTCCTAGAGCAGCATATCTAACTTAATTCTGTTCAGTATCAACACATCTTGGCTACTAAGGTACCAGAATTTTGTGCACGAGCACCTGACAAATGCTTTTCTTAGATGTCTAGATTCTATGTTGTCCATCATGGGGCTTACTGCTGTAATTACGAACTGTATTTTGTTTAAATTTGATGTTTATAAAGTTGAGGTCCCCCTGCTAAATATGCACATAAAGAAAATAGTATATGCAAATAGATTTGGCTGGATACAGAATACGAGTACTTCTTAGATTCTGATTTTATAGACGTCAGATTTTTTGTATGCATCATTGTTGGTTGATCTGATGGGCAGGTCAATGAGATTGCATGGGATACAACTGGGGAACTTTTCTTTCTAACCACTGGAAATGGTAAAAGCTAGCCTCACTGCTTTTTGTCTTTGTTTCTACTTTTTTGCAACTGGTGAAAGTATGTTCTGAATAAAGGAATATGAGTTCAATTTTCTTGTAAGAATGGATAAAGGATGCATGTTACCATTTCAGAATTTTGATTTCATTCACAGGTACTGTTGAGGTTTTGGCATACCCATCTCTTAAGGTGCTTCACACTTTGACCGCTCATACAGCTGGTTGCTACTGTATTGCTATTGATCCCAAAGGAAGGTAGTGTTGACTATACCATCTAGATATCATTCCGAGTCTTCTACCTCTCCTATTTTACTTTGTTCTGGCAGAGTTAATTTTGTATATTTTCATAAAATTTGATTTGCTGTTTCAATAACCTAAGATATTAAACTTTGTACTTATCTATAGCAAGTAAGGTAACACTTTTAAAAGCTTTCAAAAGCTCTGCTCCATTGCCATGGTGCGCATTAAGCAGAATAATACTTCAAAATGAGGCTGGTAAGTTGAGAGATAAGGTCCATACCCTCAAGGGAAATGGATATGTGTCTGCGACAATTGAAGCACCTTTTATAGTTAAGGGAACTACACTGTAAATGGTATCAATGGAATGCAGTCTACCATTGGCAAGTTCCACTTCTAATGGCCGAATAAGTTAGGATGGAGGTGTAAGTGTTTCACCAACCGATCCGCAATAAAATTGTGAGTTGAGCCAGAACCAATTAAGATAAATACCTCTTACTTTTAATAATGCCTACGACTTGGATGGTTACGGCCCAACCATTCCATGTGTGGCGCTTAACGATAATTTGGCATCTTCCATAGGCTCGTTCTTAAAGGATTCAAGTAGTGTGTCTTCATCATGTTCGATAACATCTTCATCCGAAATTGAGTAAAGTCTACTAGCGCAACGATGTCCCTTGTTGTTTGTTCATGACAATATAAGCAAAGCCCTTTTGCTTTGCGTGCACTGATCTCTATCATAGAACGGCACAGACGGTTGTTTAAGTACTGGCCAGTTGCAGCAGTTAAAGTAATGTGGGAAAGTGGTGGCAGCTGATGTAGTGCAGTTAGCTAGTGTCTGAGTAGGTGGCTGATGAAGTTGTCATAGACCGGTTAGAAAAAATTAAGTGCGCTGTTAGGGAAAATCTAGACTGTTTTTGCTCACACATACATGCAAGCCTATAGACTTGTTGTAATTTTGTAGGTTCCTTGGACGTGACCTCTAAAGAATATGACTAGAGGTGGCAATTCGAGTTCCTAGGTCGGTTTCGGGTTGACCTATATAATAACTGGATTAAAATTGTTCAACCATAATCCGACCAATTTCTTTATATGGGTAAAAATTATCAACCATAATCTAACTTTTTTAATAACTAGGTAAAATTCGGATCGACCCATTTAATAATTAAAATAAAATAAATATTATAAATATTAATTTTTAATAATAATATATAAAAATTATTAGTTATTATATATCTAAAAAGAAAAAATATTAATTTTGATAAAATTTATAGATTGAATAAATTTAGTTAAATTAGGATAAGTTAAAAAAAAATATATATATATATATACAAATTAAATTCAAAATTTATGCTATTATTTTTTAATTATTAAGTAATATATAATATATAAATAGTTATACGGATTAAATGGATCAATCCGACTTTTTCGGGTCAGTTTCGTAGGTTGGGTCAAAAAAGGCGATGAGTTCGTCTTCACTTGAGTACGTCAACTAAGGTTCTGGAATGCTTTTTGGTAGTTGACAATGGAGCCGGTTTGAGTAAGTTGTTTGAGTGCGTAGCTTGGTTTTTCAGAAGCCGTAGGGCCAAACCGCAAAGAAGGGCGTTGGTTTCGCACAAGTGGGTTGGATCGTCTTTCTTGTAATTTTGATACTGATGGTTTGCTTTGTCATGTAAGTAGAAAAGTACATTGATTTTCTAATCAGGTGTTTGATAGTACCAAAATTATCGATTTTCTAAGGAAATTCACTCATGTGGTGGTGAGTCGTCAAAAATTGGAAATTTATTTTTTTTCCTCGTAGTGAATTGATGTTGATCTATGTGGCCATAATAGGGGATTTATAATGAGTTGGCTGTGTGTCTTGCTGATGCAAAAGGGGGTGGACTTAAGTAGCAGTGTTCAACGGTGATGTGTAATGTTGCGTGTGAGCAGGGGTAGGCGGGTAGGACAAGAATGATCCAAAAGTGGGTGGTGTTGGGAGATTGATGATCAAGTTATCATACAAGAAAAACAAACTATGCTTTTATCCTAATTGAATGGGGCCTGTTAGATGGATCTATTTTTTTATTCTGTTCGATTGTACACCTAATTTAGCAAACATCTAATTTCCTAAATTCTTCGCCACCACCATAGACCAAGTTAATTTTGATCTACCCTTTCCTTTAAAATGTTATATAGGAATCACATCACTTTTATAGACTGCAGTGGTTTAGGTTTGTGCAAGATATGTCTGAACCATCAAGCCTTTCTTTTCTTAACTTGTCCTCCATCGACGTAATAGCTGCTTGTTGGGTATATCTCATTTTGTAGTTTGTTTATTCTAGTATACCCACAAATTCATCTTAGCATCCTCATTTTTATTGCGTTTATCAATTAATTATAAGAGATTATGTATTGCTAGTCATAGAGTCCCCTTTTCTACTAGAACTCTAACTAAACAAACTAGCTATAAGAGTTCTTTCATTAAAAGAACTCTTCCTATGGATTTTAAACAAACTTGGTACAATTAAAAATACTAGAGTCCTTATAGGACTCGGCTATAGCTACGGCACCCCAAGTGATGCATTCTTCTAAGTAACAAGGAATTCATTTAGTGTCGGCACCCAGCATCCTGGACAGAATAGGCATTTCTTTGCTGGGTGCCTTGTGCGGCGAGGTCTTTCCTGGATGATGTCCTTCTGCAATGCATCGCTTTTTGATGTCAATCTTGGTTTCATGAGTTTGAATCTCCTGCATTTTTCTACAAACAGCTGTCTTTACCTTGTTGACTTTATTGCATCATCTATATTTGATGCCTGAGACATTGTTTTGGAACAAATGTCGCTTAATATTAATGATTTATATCCTTGATCTCCAAAACATTGACAAACTCATGAAAGTGATTGTGCAGCTTTACTGGAATTTTGTGGAAGTTGCACAAAGAATAAGAGGTTATCAGCTGGTACTGTTATTAATTTGTGTAGTACTTGCAGATACTTTGCTGTTGGAAGTGCTGATTCACTAGTCAGTCTGTGGGACATCTCAGAAATGCTATGTGTCAGAACATTTACTAAACTTGAGTGAGCTCCTCTGTTTTCCTCTTACTTTATTTCTCTCAAATATAGCATACAAAAGTCTTTGTTGCGCCACTTTAATCTTAAAGCTATTTGTTGATAGAAGTATTTTCTTGTTTAAACTTGTCCATGATATTATTGTGCCTAATCTATTTTGTTTTTTTTTCCTGTTCTCTGTATGCAAGATGGCCTGTCAGAACCATCAGTTTCACTTACACAGGAGAATATATTGCTGCAGCAAGTGAAGATCCTTTTATCGACATCGTATGCATCTTTCTGAGCTCTGGCTTTCAATGACCTCCAAAACAACTGTATAATATGATTTGTCATCTAAGTACCGTTTCTGCTTGCAGTCCAATGTCCAGACAGGGCGATCTATGCATCAGATTCCTTGCAGGGCTGCTATGAACAGTGTTGAGTGGAATCCCAAATATAACTTACTAGCCTATGCTGGGGATGACAAGAACAAATATCAGGCAGATGAAGGTAAACTGCCAGTGTTCAACATGTTACAATTAATGCCTTGAAATTTATACTAAAGATCAAATATTCGTTTTCGATTTTCAATTTTTCATAACTAGTCCCAATAATTAGTGCAACATTAAGATCTCAGATATCAGTTTCTAGGAGTTGCCTCATTCTTTGACCATTAACATAATCCTAATTGGACTGAGTTATGTGTTTTCAGGAGTATTTCGGATATTTGGTTTTGAGAGCACCTGAGCAATTTAAAACTCGATCCGCCAGTGTGTCCGCCACACGACTTAGTGGCTCTAATGCCATATTATTAATATTGATGTTTGGGGATTTTGTCTCAAAGTCCTGATGTTCTCTCCGTCATGTAATAGATCATATCAAGCCTTTGTATCGTAAGTGTTCTGATGGATGGGAATTGTCATGACACCACAAGGAATACTCAATCTGTAAGAGTCTTTTCCAGAAGTAGCAGAAATGGTTGCTGTAGCTTATGGAAAGAAATGAGGTATTTGAAGAACTAGTGGTAGAAGCGGTTTGTATTTTCAGCTTTGGCCAGGGTGTAAATTCATCTATTTTTTTATACAACCTGCTTAATGGAACAGAAATTACCAAACATTCTAAGTTGTGCTTTACATCCTTATGTATGGTTTCAACTTTTTAACTTTTAAGATGTTGGGGTATAGGACTGTGTTACGTATGCATTATTTTTTCCTTGTGTTGAACTTTTTAAGATGTTGGTCTCAACCATGCATCTAGTACTGCAAGAGAGATCACTTTTACCCTTTCCTATGAAACTAGGATTTATGACTATGGAAGATATTTAAGTGGTTAAAGAGACTTTGTTTGTGAATGTCAGAATTTAGTTTCACATTACTTATTAATGATTATGAGATGATGTTCATAAAAATTTGGGTTTGTTTTTCTCATTGCCAATTGCTTTAAGGAAGAAATTTAAATTTGTCATATAGTATTAGATCAAATTAGACTGAATCGGTTTTAAAATGTAGATTAAATAATTTTATTATTTATTTCATTCATGACTTTTATTATTCGCTTCATTTTAGGCTTTAGGATAGATAGCCTGTTTTATTTTAATACAAGTAATTCATTTTATTTTAAAAAAAAACACAACAATTCTGTTTAAGGGCAGGTGTTAAAGAAGTTCAGTTCAATGTTGCTTATTAAATAGTTTTGATATGATATTTATAATGATTTAGACTCACTTTTTTTATTTTCAATTGATTTTGAAAAGAATTAAGTTTGCTATAGTGAAAAAATGGCTATGCTTTTCTGGTTCAATGGAAAAGAAATACCTCAAGTTAGGTCATCCAACTACTTCAACCTGGTTAGCAGTCTGTCGCTCTTCATTCAGCATGCTGGAGAAGATATGTAATCATTGATTCATCACCATGCTCGTACATATTCTACTAAAACCAATCCATCAAATACATATTACATAAAGGGTTTTGATTAAATGGCCGTTAGACCACTCCCATTTTGTTTTTTTAATCTTTTGTTTTCAAAATAAAATTTTCTAACTCTTTTTATTAAAAGAAACTGAAATATCTTTCATTTCAACTAGAAGTCTTAATATGAATTCCGTCCGTAGACTCAAACTGATTTCATTTAATCTTGCACCATGATTCTAAGTGCACTGTGAAGTATTTCGATCTAAGTGTTGATTCAGAAAATGTAATAACTCGAATTTCTGGATCGGTTTCGGATCAATTCATATAATAATTGGATCAAAATTATTCAATTATAATCTGACCAATTTATTTGTATAGATCAAAATTATCAACCCTAATCCAACCTATTTATAACTGGATCAAATTCGGGTCGACCCATTTAATAATTAAAATTATTAAAATAAAAATTATAAATATTAATTTTTAATAATAATATATATATAAATTATTAATTTTGATATATTTAAAAAGAAAAATATTAATTTTGACAAAATTTATAAATTAAATAAAAATTAGTTAAATTGAGATAAATTAAAAAAATATATATACAAATTAAATTCAATTTTTTTGCTATTTTCTAATTATTAAGTAATATATATTATATAAATAATTATACGGATTAAACAGGTTAATTTTGGGTCAATTCAAATTCGATCGGAATCCGTTTAAAATTTTCGGATCATTTTCGAGTTGACCCGAATCCGATTGAGTTTTGACCCAAATTTGACCTTTTCAGATCGAGTTTTCAGGTCGGGTCGAAATTTGCAACCTCTAATTTTAGGGGGTACTTTGGATGAGTAGAAGGGGGTAGCTGATTTGCTTCGATGATTGGTAGGGCTAAGTTTAGGCCTACGCCCAGGTTGACTTTGACTTGTAGGTGATTTGATTTATACACTAATCATTCGAATAACAGACCTAATTTGAGTTGGACCACCTGGTTGAACTCATAGTGGGTGAATGCTTAACCGGATCATGAAAGAAATGATCCCATCCAACTTAAACATTAATCCATTGTCTTGCTTATTTATTATTATTCTATTCCTAATTCCTCTTATTTCTTTCTTTTCTTTTCTTTTCCTTTTCCGGCTTTCTTCGTTCCTTCCTCCGCGCGACCGAAACCCACACGTGTCCCCTCCCGCGCGCGATCTCCCTTCCCTGCAGATATTTTCCTTAATCAGCATCGAATTTCTTCCCTTTTTCTCTCTGGTCTTGCAATCGCCGAGCTAGTTGTTTCCGAGGAGCTACGTAAGATCGCGTTACGTACCTACTCGTGTGTGAATGCGGCTTCCCTTGAGAAATTCGGCCAATTCACCGATGACTTTTGCCGTTGAGTGATTCAGTAGCTTCCTGACCTTCTGCTTGCTCCTCTTTGTTTCAATTGCAACGGATTGAGCTTCAATCTCGCTGGAGGCTGGAGCCGAAAACCTAAATTTTACCGGTGTCGCTTTCGGCGGGCAATTGCCGTTGTGAGCCACCCTGAAACTATTCGTCGTTGCTGCTTGTGTTACTGCCACCTGAATTTCCCCATCCAGCCACTTCAACTCCCTGCCAGTGCTTTTGGTTGTCGGAATCCGGCGTGTCTCAGTGAATGTGGGCCCCATCTTTACTGGTAAGTGGTAATAGTTGCTTGATACACCTTTAACTTGTTGTTTGACCTCAATTGAACCCTTTCATCTTAGGTGTTTGTTGGATCGAAATCCGGTAAGTTCGTTGCAGCGATGCGAGGCTGATTTGAACTCCGATTGTCTTTGTTGATTAGGTAAGCTTTCTAAACTTGCTAGCCCTAGCACTCGTTGATTAGTGATAGCATTTGGATGAGACCCTGGAATGGGTTACCCCATGTGGCGATTTAAGTATACAGGCTTGAACTTTTATTGCCTTATATTGCGAGTGTGGAGTTTAGACCCCGTTTGGCGTAATTGAGTAATGAATGTGCCAGCATGTGCATTAGGGATTGCACGAATGACTCGAGCTGAGTGGTGCTGCTTAGAATTAACAAGTAGACATGGGCATTGCGTGGATCTTAAGTGAGGGTTACTCTGCCACATTCTTTCCTAGATTACCGTTAAATTTTATGCACATGTGACATTTGTTTTGAAACTTCCTGCACACCTTGCCAATATCTATGCATTTTGATTGACTTCCACATTTCACAGTATGCCTATATGATGCATGCTTGTATATTGTCATGAGTGCTAAATATTATAGCAGGATGCTAGTGATGGAGTAGCTTGTTAGATCTGATGAGAATCTTGCTCACGCATATTTGACAGGCTAAGTGTTGTGATTAGCATGAGCATGAATTACAATCTTTATATATAATACATAATACAAATATTTGCATGATGCATATCTACATAAGAATCATGGTAGAAAGTTCAAAGCATGTTAGCATTTCAAAGGATCTAAAAGGCACATTATTAAGCTTGACATTTGACTAGCAATGTAAATATATATGCATATATGAGCATAGCACTATGGATTGATATGTTATGAAAGTCAAGAGCATTATTACTTTAAATATTATTTATGAATGATTTATACTATATCGTCGTATATCTATATAAATGTATATTTATATAGTACTATGATATGTTTTTGATACATGATTTACTAACTTTGTAAATTACCGTGGATGTTTATATATTTCTTTTCTGCGTGATTGTGTGTGGATACTTGCGCTGCATCGAGACAGATGGAAGGTCGGTGGATGAGTTAGAACCTCAGTGGGTATGGAGTGATACCCACCTATGGCTATAGATTTGTGGATTAAATAGTTGGCAACGCCGAGATATGTTTGTATTGGAGGCTCAGCCTCGTCGAAATCTGTCTGTGTTAGAGGCGGCATAGATAGTTATCACTGCCGGAACCCGTCTGTGTTGGAGGCTCGATCTCGCTGAGGTCTGTCTGAGTTAGAGTCAAAGTGGATAGTTATCCTCTTTGGGATTCGTCTGTGTTGGAGGCAAAAGCTCTGTCGGGATCTGTCGGGGTTGGAGGCGGAGTAGATAGTTAGCATCGCTGGGATCCGTTTGTGGTGGAAGCGCAGCTACGTGTTTGTCTGAGGCGGATTTGATAGCTGGTTATCCTGACTTCTAAGAGATAGGTTATGCATATATAATATTCGTGGTATACCTTTATGCATGCACATGCATATATTGATTGAATTAATGCGAGTTGGAGACACGGTCTCACTCGATCATTGAGTATGCTTATGAGTACCTTGCGCGACAGATATATACATATAGATGTTTGCTTAGTGTGGATATTAAAAAACATAGATGGATACACTTGTTCATGCATGTGTGCGTATGATGTACCTATCATGAGGTCATATTTTATTGATGACTCGGAAAGATAGTCATATGTATTTGGCATACATGGATGTATATGGGATATGTGAATAGCATATGGTTGAATACTTTAGATACACATATATAGACATTATGAGGTTTAACAATATAAATTTATGTAATGACTTTATAGAAGAAATGGTTGGGGTGTGATGCATTTCTTTTTATCTATCTTTACTAAAGACTGAGTTGGTACGGGACAACTCAGAACTTAGTAAGTCGAGATCCGATTTATCGTTACATTTGTTTCATTTAGCGATATAGTGATGTAACAATAGGATAATGCATTAGAATTCTTAATGATGCATTCTGATTTTCACTTTATCAAGACTCTGCTCAGTCTTTTCTTTCTTTAGCATCTCCCAAATAATGCAGAATTGAGTTGGAGCTTATGGACCGCGCTAACTAGGATAGGAGTGACGTGATGTTACTGATAGGTCTTGTACTTTATTATTTCAGTAGATGGCTCTGTAATTTCGAAAGACTTGTATGCCTTTAGTTTAATATCCTATTTTGTTGAGATTTGGATTGTACTTAATATGATCGGGTATGGATAGTCTCGTTGTCTTAATTTTGCTTATTGTTGTCTTGAGGTGTTACAATGAGTGGCTGTATGAAAGTTATGTTAAGTTATTATGTTTATTATTTTCTTTGGTGCTATTGGTATTACTTATATTATTGTTAAGTTTTTCCAGGTTCTGGAGAAGTTTTGTCGAAGTTTTCTAAATTGGCGCTGTGATGTTTTATTTTAGATTTTTGGTAGGCTTATTGAGCTGGGATGAGTTAGAGTTCTATCTGGGTTTGGTTTAGTTTAGTTTAATGCCAGTCATGGTCCAAGGTTGGGTCGTGAAAGAAAAATATTATTGATGTAATTTCTACATGTTTGAAAAAGAAATTAACACCAAATGGAAGTAGATACATAAAAAATTTATTGTAGAAAGTTGATTACAATACAAATAAAATTTTATGAAAATACACTTGAGGGTCGCATAAGACAGGGTTGCATCGGTTGCATTTGGGTTTAAGGTCTCATAATAAAAGTTCATATTGGGTCGGTTATAATAATAATAATAATTTTTTTACAGGGACTTAACTCGGTCTTTTAGATTAGAGACTATTATCAACACCAGCTACATCATAGCAAAATTTTAGAAGATTTTATAATGCTTACTATAGATTACCAACTTTGTTCCATTCAATATTTATTAGGTTTAGTGAAAAGTATTCACTCCGTTTTTTTAATAATTCGATGAAATTAGCCATACATTCTATATATACATTGAAGTTCATATAAAATCTATTAAAATCATACGCAATATTTACAAACATACTCTCCGATCTAAAATAGAATATTTTTCAAAAACTTTAGTACAATTATACACAACTATCAACGTAAACGATTATCCATATGTTTATAACGTCAAACATATCAAATATTTTTTGAAGTCAAAGCAAGTACAAGAATGAACTTACTCTTGCGACACGCTACTACCAGATTGTAGATTGAACATCTTCATTTGCATTACCACCTATCTCTTCATTTTCTTGTGGCTGGCGCCTATATTCTTCAAGTTCAGTCTCTTGCTTATTGCTTTACATTTCTATCCTCTTGCCTTGCATTTCTTACCTCTAGAGTTGCAATTTGCTCCTGTAATATATTGTTCGCATAAGCTTGACTTGAAGTAGCATCAGGCTGAGTGCTAGGTGGCTTAGGCAATGTCCTCGACCATGATATAATTAGAAGCTTTTTTAAGAACCTCCTGACAGATCTAGAGTCGGTTATAAGGATTATAAAAATTCTACAAAACATGTTTAAATAATTATTGCAAGTTTGTATAATAAAATTTAAAACGTTGGTGTGACTTACATTGTTTATACGTCACAGTGATAAAATTTCAAAAGATTTTATATTAATTTGTACACAATCATAATAGAAAATAATGGAGGACTATTGTTTAACAATCTTATCAGATAAAAACGTACTAAGTTATATCCGATTCTTATTTAAATTTGTGTGTATAGTAATGTGGATGTGTTGAATGTAATTAGCAGTCTTTTAAACTTAGAATTGTTTGTGTTGAAGAGTAAACATAGTCACGACAGAGAGAGTTATGTTTCATTCTATGTTCAGATCAATCATGACTCTTAACTCTAGCATTTCTATGTTCTAACATAAATATCTAAACTGCTAGTTACTTTATGCATTACCAAATTAATATATTTACAAAATTTCATTAAAATTGAGTATTATTAAATAATAACTGTATATTATCATTTTTTATTATGAAAGAATGATAACCAATCTTCATTGCGCTCTTGACTCTAACGAATTTAACTGAAATTTTTTTCTTGTACACAGTTAAAAAAGTTTGGAATCAACTCGAAGTCACACATCAAAGAACGTGTATACTAGTAAAACAAACCCGTGTAAAATTTGCTGATGATAATTATGAAAACTTCATGATAAGCAAATGTGAGACCATTACCTAAAGTGAACTAGATCCGCTAACAACATAAACCCCTTGAAGAATTTCGAAAAACTATTTAAGCTGAAAGAGCTTAAATGGAAGATATTACGAGCCGTACTACCAATCTTTGGATCAAAGGTAGATGTAATAGACGAAGATCTCAGCTTTCCGCAGATGATAGTAGATGAACTTATCGGTAAGCTTATGCCCAAAGAGCTATCCTTGAACAAAATAGAAGATTAGTTAGAAGGATGTGCTCTGAAAACCGTCAACCACCAGGTAAGTAGCTCTTCCTCAAATGAAGAAAGCGATATTAATTTACTAACCAAAAGGATTAGTACGCTTTCAAAGAAGAATTTTAACAAAAAAAGAACCTGACAGCAAAAAATCATGGCTTTTAAAAGTGATTATCTGGCGCTAAAAGAAAGCATAAGCAAAGACAAAAGAAGAAAAGAAGATTTAAAGCATGGAGTGATGAAGACAGCTCATCGAAATAACAACCTGAATCAGATGAAAGGAGCTTGAACATGAACTGTCAATCTATGCTTTATGGCAGACAGTAAACACTACTTCGAGGTAAATTCATCTAAATTCGATGATGACTCAATAGAAGGATTTTAAGAAGTTTTTGATGAGTTGTTTGCCAAACATATGAATGTGAAAAGCAAGTATAAATCACTGAAGAAATGTTTGCAAGAAAGTGAAAAGATAAATGAAAGGCTAAGAATGATGACCTGCACGTTGTGAATTAAATTATGGAAATAGAAAATGCCTATTTATATACTATGTACGAAAATCTGAAATATGAACACACTGATTTGCATGCTAAAATTAAATAACTGGTTGAATCAAATAAAAAACTGTATGCAAATTTGATGACTTATGCTTCTTAAGAATACTCGAGTAGCTTGATAGTGCTTGAGCTTCTACTTTTGAGAATTTGCTTAAGAAGATCAGTGAGATAGAAGTACCTAATGTCAAGTGACATGCCGAATGTGATTTGTCTGACTGCCAACCTTGCCCAAGTCAAAGCAGCATTCAAATTTTATGCTACTGGTTGCTTACAGTTGAGATGAGGTGAAAGGATTGACTCCTAAATGCTGACCTGCAAGCTCAAAGAGGGTATTGCATTTGTGCCAACCAGTAAGATCTTGCCGAGAACCAAACTAATGGTAAAGAAAACCTCAGGATTGTAACTGTTGCATCTTCTAGTAAGCATGTGATTGTAGACTCTACCCTTCACCACCTTTTAATATTTTCATTCTGGTAAAAAAGGTCACAAGGTAAGTTCTTGCTGGTATAGGAAGTGTTCTCACTACTAATACTATTTTCTGGTTGAATGTTTTTGATATGAAAGTAGATGCAAATATGTTAAGGGGGAGCATGCAACGCTTGTGCAAATTTCTAGAGTCAACACTGTCAATTATGTTGCCTAACAAATTTTGTTGCAGGGCATTAACAGTTGGTGTAGGAAAGAGTCACTCTCTTAAACTAATACATCCATAGGTAAGAAGCATATAGTCCAGCAAGAAAACAGTTGCAGAATAACTAGATAAAATACAATAGAGAACGAACAACTTCTGTTGGACCTTCTGAACGGCGAGAAGTTGCTCTTATTATGGCACATCACTTCAAATACAGGATCAACCATTCATAAGAATCTAAAATTAAATATTACTGAAATGGAAAGTATTAGATAAAAATCAAAATGTAATAATTTTAAAGCTTTGTTAAAGTTGCTTGAATTATTGAAAGCTGTCAAAAATTTTACCTATGTGCATTACTACTCTTATTGCTTTGAATGTTTTATGCCTCCATTCTATTTGGTAACATAATAAAAAGGAGGAGAGAAAACAAGAATTATTTTGTAAGATTTAAGCATGTATTGTACTCGTGAGAATTAGAAGTTCAACAAATTTGTGTCAAGCATGAAAGAGGTAGAAGTCACCATCATCAGCACGACATTACTATTTACTTTTTGATTTTGGTGGCTAATGATAACAAAGGTAAAATAATGTAAAAGATGAAGTATATTGCTTTTGGTTTATATATCCTTAGGATTTATGAATAAATGGTACTCTTATGAATAAATAAATACTTCATCATTATTGGCAAGGTTGTCAGGATCGGGATTTTATGTAGGATTCTTTCGCTTGCGTATGATCGTAAAATCGAGATTTTAAGTAAGATCGTAAAATCTTACTTATCGGTAATTTTTTTATAAAATTATTTTATACCTTCAAATTTTTAGATAGTACTTACTAAAATTGCTGAAAATTCAATGCATAAATTTTCTTGTATTTCATCTTATTGCAATAAATTAAAAATGTTCATATTTGTACTTTAGATGAATTATATCATTAACAATTTTTTATATTTCATTTAGCATATTATCATAATCTCTTTACTGATTATGTTATTATTTTATAAATACACACTTATCTAGTTATACTCATATATAGAAAATTTAATTCCTTACGTAATCAACAATTAGCTGTCAAGCAATCGTCTTTATCACATCAAAATAAAGAGAAAATAACCATCCAAATCATCATTGTATAGAATAACTTTTTGCTCCCATAACAAACCACTCACAGAATAAATTAAACACCACCGCACCCGCTACAAATAAACGACGGATCTTCTCTAACTATTCCAGCATCGCTTAAAATTCTCGAGCTCTCCTGATTCATGAAGATTTTTTATAAGTTGAAATCGTAAGATCGAGATCTTAAGGATCTTAGGATTAAAATTGGGATCTTACGAATTGGAAGTAAGATCGGGATTTTGTGTCAGGTAGGATTGTTTTGTTGATGTAAAATCGTAAAATCTTACGATTTTAAGATTTAAATCGAATTTTAACAACTATGATTGTTGGTTTTGAACAATACTTCATAACCTCCTCCCACTCTTTTTGTAATAACAAAAAAGGGGGAGAAAACGTGAATTATTGTGTGCAGATGTGCATTTAGAAAATGGAGAATTCATCTAGAAAGAATGAAGAAAATTTTAACACTACTTTCAATTTTTGAATTACGCTTTTGTTAAATTATGTTCAATTAAAGTTATAAACAAATAATTTTTAATTATTTTATCATTAGCAAAAGAGGGAGATTGTTTGATTTACAAGGTTGAATCTGATGAGAATAAGAATTAAAAATTTTAATTTATAAATTAGGGTGAAAAAATGTTCGAATCAAGTTATGCAGTTCTTCATAAGGAAAAACCATCAAACACACAAAAAAAGAAGTACCTAGATATTTTCGAGCTATTCTCAATGAGATATCTTTTAAAGGTTAGTCGCAACATAACCAGCTATATCTAGAAGAGATTATCCATTGAGCGCCAAGACTATAGAATCAGCTAAGTGATGTTGAGGCTTGCGAACAGAGGAGAACAGAGAACTTGGTTGAAAATAGCCGATTACTTTGCTGCTATTCGCCAACGAAGAACAACCCGAGCTATGGGGATTATCATCACACTTCAGAGATGATTTCAAACATAATGCTGAACTCAATTGAGGCCCATTTTTGCATTAGAGCTAAACCATCACACCAAGAATAAGTCCACATCATGAATTGATCTAAAACACAATAAGAGAACATAAAAGATAAGATCCTAATATGCTAACATAATAATACTCACAGTCCAAAAATGTAATTAACTTTCGGATTTTGAATTTAATTCAAGGAAAATTGATTAATGGCATTACAAGGTGTAATTTTACAACAAACCACTATACTTCCACAACACCTTACTATAAAGTTGAGCCTTATCAAGAACGACATGGAGGACTCAATATTCAAGGAGCTGATAACTTCATAGATTCACCGAAAGAAGATAAGCGAAGCTTTTCTTTACTGTGAGCTTATCATACCAACCCATCAGGGTGAAAACATGTTTCATGTTGCTAGTTTATAGTGAAGAAAACCAAGTACAAGATCACATCATAGCTATGATAATATGAATAAAATGTTATGAGATGATATAACTAAAGATCTACAAAAAATTCTACAAATCGACTTACCTTCCAGCCATTGAAGACCTAGCGATGGAACACGAACAAGAGCTACACGAAGAACAAGCAGAAGGGGCAATATAGTAAGCACGAAGAAGGTAGCAAGAAGATTTCAAATGTTTGAAAATTCAAAATTTCAAGCTGCAAAAAAAAAAAAAAGAGGAACATAAGAAGAGGAAGAAGAAGCAACGAACAGAAGATTGTGAGGGAGAAAAGAAGTGAAGAAAAACAGATACTTTATCTATGTACTACTACCTATAGAGATTAACTTTTTCTTCTCTCCTGTTTTCTTCATGAATTATGTTATTATTGTAATTGTACAAGTCGCATAAGTAATATAATGATGAAATAAATATTATTTCCACGACGATTGGTGTAACTAATTAAGTATCGGAAAAACTAATTCTAAAATTATTCGAACAACCTACATAAAAAGAGTGAATGTTAAAACTAAAGAAAACAAAATAAGCAAAAACTAATACTTATGAGATCTCAATGACTTAAGCGTTAGAAAATTTGATTTCACCCTCACTAATCCAATTAAATTCTGTATTCATACTATCAATGATTATAATGTTTATTACAGTTGGAAAACCCTTATTGCTTTGATATACTTTCTCAAACTATTCCAAAAATATTTTCAGCAATAACTCACAATATGTGAATTAACATACAAGCTCATTAAGTTTTGTGATCCTAGATTAATTGCATTAACCATAATAAAACATCTCTATCTTCATGCAATTCATGACATTCATTATAATGACTAATCCATACATCACATCTCTATCTCAATATGAATCTTAAATCGATTGAATATTATTCGGATACTAAATACAATTAAGCACAGCAATAAATACTCAAAAAAGAAATATAAAATTTTGAATAGTATAGAATTAAGAATTAAATCATCAAAATGATGCTACATTAGAGCCCAGCAAAGGAAAATTTAGTTCATAGTTTTAAAATATAACAATATAAAGAAAAAACATGAGAAATAGAACAAAAAAATCCTAAGAAAATAGTGTTGTCAAGTGAACTATCGTCTCTCGTCTTTACTCCTTACCTTTCTATCTTCCTCTCTATTCCAGCAGCAAAAAGAAAATAGAGAATAACCCTATATGAGAAGCCTCTACTGCTCCCTCTCAGGAAATCCAAAAGTTAATATATATATTATATGGTTTTTCTTTCTCTATATAGATTGATGTAGTTCGAAACGAGCCAAATACTCTCTCCACCCATTTGTGTGTGCCATTTTGGTGTTTGTTTGGCCTCTGACAAATCTGTAAAAGGATGATAATTCAATATGTATGTCTTATATATCCAATCATATATCACACACGTCATTTAAAATTGCGAAAGCCTTTAACTATACTTATTTTCGTAATGCACACATATTCGAGTCTACACTGTATGCCAACTTCATTTGTAATTATGTACCTATTGGCCGCCTAGAAAAATCTGAAAAAATTAATGAACCAATTTCAATGTATTAGCTTTTAAAACCACCAAAAAGTAAGTTTTGATTAGAAACGCTCAAACTGCATAGAAAACTGAAAATAAGGAAAATCATGAAGCAAGGTTTTATTAATCAATTTTGCTATAAAATTCAAACATATATGATGTAAGAGTGAATGAGATTATACGTATATTTAAGCACATCAAATTTACTTACAAGTTGAGAGAGTGATTTGTGCTTGTATTGTGAGAGGAAGGTTGTAAGCTACACACTTAGATATGTAAAAGTGCGGGTGTGCACTCAGTGATACAAACTTGGCTAAGCCTTCTCGCTTGTACTTTTCTTATAAGAAGCTACGTGTTTGTATTAGATTATGGCTAAAAACATATGTAGTAACGGCCAAAAAGACTTAGTGAAGTCTAAGGGGGTGTTAGTTGTTCGTTTTCGAGGAGAGAACATGTTGAGATAAGGATGTTTGGCCAAAAACATTGCCTTGTGTTGTAGTTTCTTGTCAAAATTATTGGATTTCACTCTTGGTAAAGAGTAGTCCTTTGCAGAATCATGTAAAATATTTTGGGCTCGAATGGTAAATGCTTTTGTTATTCTCTAGCATTTAAATCACATTGCAAATCTTAATGAATTTTTATGTAGGGCGTAATCGCGTGCTAGCCAATTATGTCACTACTAATGTTAACAAATTGATCACTGTTTGACAAATATCTTTCTTTATTTAAGAAATAGCTTCGTAATAGTCGATTAAATTGCTCTATCTATAGGAAAAGTCATAACGAAGTTCTTAGTTATCAATTTATTTTACCTCTCCCTTTTTGAGTTGATTGTGAAGGTTTGCCCAATAGTTCTTCATCTTGACTATTGAAAAATGTGTGGAAAACCATTTACGTCAGAATACTCATCAAAACATTGATTTGAAACTCTTTACCATGGTCACTGCTAATAGTAACAATATTTATAGCATGTGTATTTTTGAATTTTCTTTGCAAAAGAAGAGAATACATTTAATACTTCATTCTTCAAAGACAAGAAGCACATCCAACAATATCTTGAGTAGTCATTAATAATGACAAAACAAAACAATTTCCTCAAATGCTTGAGGTTTGAGTAGGTTTAGATAAGTCCACATGAAGCAATTGAAGTGGCTGGTTGGTTTTAACATCTTGCTTCGGATTGAAGGACTTGTTTGCTTTTCACACATTCATCACAAAGTCCTTTCATTCGGTATTGTATGTTAGGAAGAACTAAGACGGATTGCAATTAGTAGAGCTTTGCAATTGTCTTCGCTTTGTAATTATTGACTCTCCAATGTCATATGTGATTGACTAGCTACAAGGCAATGATTTTGTTTTTAAATCATCAAGATAAATGACATACACATGCCTTCCCTCCATCAGAAATTTTCTTTGAAAGACAAATACGAACTGACGTGGTATAGTTGACCTATGCTAAGGAGATATACTTCAAACCTTATGCACACAACACGTACCTTATGCAAACAACACGTTATCGATGCACAAAGAAGATCATCTATCGATGTTATTTGCACCTATTACCAAACACTTACTATCATCTACAAGAGTAACTTTTCTCCTTATTTAGCTTCTTGATGGTTGAAGTCGCTCACCTCTGTTGTTATGCCTTGAATAGCTGCTACCAAGGTCCATTTGATTCTTCTATTCCTCTTGGCTGCCAAGCGTACCTGCAAGAAAATGCTCACATCTTAAATGCCTAATTTTTTTTTTTTTCTTTAGTGTGTATTGGTCTTACGGTTCCCGTAAGGACCCAAAATTTGTTTAATTTTATTTTCATTTTATTTTAACATTAACATTTGATAACATGACCCCATCTATTACAATGAAAGCAAATAAAGTATAACATTACCCCTCCTATGGTTCTAAGTGAGAAACCAGTATGAATATAACTACATGTCCAACCAAACTATGAGCTAGAGGTCTTTTGAGTTTCGTTTGGGCCATGGCAGCTGGTGCTCCTAAGATCCTAGAAGCAATGTTGGAGAAAAAGAAGATTTGTTTCATTCAGGGACGTAGAAGAACACACAGCACACTCTACGTGACCAACATTCTCCTAATGCACACTCGAAGACAGAATAACAAGGACATTCGAACACTAACGCAGGTAAGGAGTCAATGGCTACTTTCAAGTTGAAAGAAAACAAATTCATTTCACCTTTCAAGCGGCTAAAGGTGCAGTTTGGGTATCAGGGAGTTCTATAGGTAAAACCTTCAGAATGGACATAGACTGACTATGCTGAGGTCTTAATTAACAACATCTACAAGAATGGGTTAAATGTAGCAAACATCCTAACTTGACCTGCTCCTCAAGCTTGGTCCCTAACCTACCTAAGGTAGGAATAGATTGAAATATGGTATCTACAAATTCATGGTAGTTTCTCGTATCACTAAAGAAATGACATGAGATTGCTTTCCACTTAATTAGTGAATGATAAAGGACTAATCACACACGTTTTGGGATAGTGAATTATAATCCTCAAACCACATACCTCAATGAAGGAGGGCTGGATTGACTGAATCATACACCATAACTTCAGCAAAGCACATTTTGGTCCGATCCCTTCGCTTACTGCGCTTGTGGAGACTAGAAGAGCTTTTCCCCTTCCACCAAGTCATCGCTCATTAATGTATCTTTCGTGGGTTAGAGTGCGTGTCTAAGTGCAAGCTTTCAGCGCAGCCGGAGCTTAGCTTTTATTAGTAACTAGGTGTCTCAAGTCAGACGTTTCATTGTTAAAGAAGCTTCGCCATCCGAATCTCGATCTGCAATGTAGTGACTCAAAGAGCGGAAGTCTTACTTAAAAGAACAAGATATTAGCCTATGATTATTGCTCGACTAATAAGGGGACTCATTCCTCGTGAGATAATAGAGCCAGATATTAGTCAATGAAATGATTCTAATTGCGTATAATGGTCAATAAACTGGATAAGATGTATGTGTTAGTGAAGTCTTCGAGCCAATTTGTAAAGATGATCGTGTCATCTGCAAAGAGAAGATGGAAAACACTAGGGCACTTGAAGTCATCCTTACTCGCGATAAGATAAGCTCATCTCCACCACCTTGGACTATAGTACATCCTGAGAGATAACCAATGCATAATTTCATCAATGTAAGCTCAGAATCTTTCTGTAGTCTCTTATCTTTCTGTGTACTCCCTAATCATTTGTCCTCCATGTTTCTATGACTAGAGAAAGCCATGATTTGTGTGTGACTGCCTTGAACGGACTGATCGATTCAACTACTTGATATTGATGATCCACCACCTTCATTCGGGACCTTCCACTTTGTCTTCGTCATTAACTGATCTCACTTCAATGGAGGATGGGTCTAGAGAAGAGGGAAGAATGAAGGCAAGCATAACATAAGAAGCAGCAGTCATTGAAGAAAGATAAAATTTTCTGCGGTAGCATACTTTCTGATAGCAAGCTCTGTCAAATGCTGAAGAAAGGCGCTCTGCAGGCGGATCTTTCATCTTGTCTGATTCTCTAACTATGTCTTGGTCTAACCCTTGGCAACAAGAGTGTGTCGCACTCGTCTTTCTCTCATCCTTTCATTTAAATAGCTTAAAAGCTTCCTTTCTAGTGAAAAGGAGGTTGGGCCACCAAGCTCAAGTCACTAGACATAAGAAAATGAAAAGCCCTTCTAGAGAATGTCCTGTTGAACAGCCAACATCATCACCTATTTGATTAAAAGACATTGAATTAGCTGTCTACTCTCGCTTCATTCCCTATAGATCTGACTGATAGCTGCGGATTCGGGTGAGGAGGTCAATAAGTTCTATAATGTTGCATGTTTTAAGCGTTTCATCTTACTTTAAAGTCTCCACCTACTCAAGGGTATGGGAAAAGTTTCAAGGGAAGTTCCATTTTTGCTTATTTTTGTTCCTTCATCCTATGCTTCTGATTACCAGAACTGGGGGTTCCCTTCGTTTCTTAGGTTAGTTTTTCTTCTCATTTACTTGTCCGCCCACGTGGCATGGCACATTATGCTTTCACTTCTTTCTAAAAAAAGCATAAAAAAATATGGACAAAAGGCTGAGTATAGCTATAAGAAAGGTTCAGTTTTAGCTTCTTATGGAAAACTCTTGCCAGTTCTAGGAATAAGACCTTCCCTTTACCTAGTTGTTCATGAATTAAAAATCAGCAACTCCCTTCCTTTCTTTATGGAAACATAAAAGGAAACCCTTTCATGAAAGGTTAGCTTTGAGGCTGTTCGCCCAAACACTTATCTATACTAAGAGGATGCTTATAGAGATGAATTTTACTAAAATATTATCCGAGGCAGAAGTTGTATTACCCACACCTACACGCTTGACTTATTCCCCTAGAATAGTAATATGTTTCGGATTGCTCATTAATTCCATAATAATCCTCCTAGATCATAGGAGAATTGTTCCTTCTTAGAAGTAATATCTAGGGATAGCTAAAGCAGGAAGGGATCCAAGCTAGGTGGGGTCCTGACACTCGAAATAGTGTTTAGGAACAAATAGCTGCACATGATTGGATTGACGCTTTCAGACAATTGCTCAGTCTTGTCTTGCTCCACCTTGCCTTGGAAGAAAAGTTCTACTCGTTGAATTCAGACTCTCCCGTAGTGGCTTGTTCATGCTTGCTTATTCCGCGGTGATACTGAGCTGAAGAAAGGTTGTTTGGAAGTCTTGTGTCTCTCCGCAGTGTGTAAGGCCAGTCAATAAAGGCTTAGTAGAGCCACATTAAGGATTTAGGATATCAGGATCAGCTATCTTTCCATTGTAGGTGGTATTAAATCTAATATCATAAGAAGTGGGCAGGCTTTGAACAAGAAGAGTTGAATCAGTTCCACTTCAAGGAGTTTCGTCCATCTATCTCGATTCAAGGATTGATCTTGAATGGTGCAATTATCATACCTCCTAGGAGGCACTATCGGCCGAGCCACTCCTTCCACTTGCCTTCCAAGCACCTACTGGACTATCGGCTTTAGATAGTCATCTTCCTCTACCCTTTTCATTCGCATCCTCTCATCTTTTATTCGAGTAGCTCTTCTCGTTTGCTTGCTGACTGACCGACAAAGAAGATTTTTTTTCATCATGACAGTTCACGTTACGTCTTCATATAGTTCCAGTGTTGACTCTAGGGTAAAGCTCTTTGCAATAAGAAGGATTCTGAATGGGTGTCAAACTCGCTCAGGACTACCACAGACGGAGAAAGTTAGACTTGTACCATAGTATGTATTGAGTAGGGAGCTCTCGCTCATGGGCTATGGATGACTTTTGAGTTCTTTGATGAAAAGTGTTCTTACACATCAATTGGGATTGATCTATTTGTTCTCTCAAGTTCAAATCCTTATTGCGCCCTTAAACAAGTATCAAATTCATGATAGGGGTAGCGTAAATGGCAAACCCACAAATTGTCGACTCGGATGCAAAACTGGACAGATTTTGTAAGAAAATTAGGTCTGCAACCGGCCCGGTTTAACCCGGGCTTACCCGAGTTTTCCAGGTTGACCCGGCGACCTGCCTGGGTCGACCCGATTTGCGTAAAAATTTATTTAACAAAATTTTTTATTTTAAATTAGCTTTGATAAGATGATAAATACCTTCTTTCTTCCCCATCTTCTCTTCTTCTTCAACTTTATTCCTGTCTCCTTTCTACCCTTCTTTAACTTGGTTTGCTTGTTTATATGGAGTTCTCCACACTTGGCAAAAGACCACCAATAGACCCTAATTGCCGACAATCCAAACGCCGTTATTTGTCCTTCATCCCATAGCATTTCTTGTGACCCGTCATCAACTAACGGCGCCGTTTTCTCTATTGAGCTCACCGGACTTGGTCTATCCAGTGAATTAAGGTTTTCACTCTTCTTATCTTCGTTTGCTCCGTTGCTTATTGGTTGCTGGAAATGTTCTATCCGATATAATTCCTTCGTCGTTGCGTCCGATCGATTGGCTTAATCATCTTGATCTTCTTTGGTCCTCTCTCCTCGAGGTCGCGAGTTATTGCTGTTGCTTCCAATACTCCACCTCCACAAATGCAAGTTGGCAATCAACCCGGCAGACCGGCTAACCAGGCATTGGATAGGGGCTAAAGTTAGCTTCAATTTTAGAGTGTTAAAAGCTTGGAAGCACCTTTCGGAGAATTTAAATGGCATGTCTTTGAGTAGAAGGTTATGAGTGGCTTTGTTATCCTTGAAAAATCCTTCTTGAAGCGGTGATAAAACTTACCATATGCCCTAAAAGCCTCATTGCTCTTACTGAAGCAGGTGGTGGTAGCCTTGACAATAACTTATATTTTTACCGCATCAACTTTTATTCCCTTTGCTGAATTGCATTGCTAAAAATAATACCTTCTGATACCATAAATGGCTTTTTGTAAAATTCAACACCAGGTTAGTTTGTTATGTCACTGTAAAGCTAAAGCCAACTTATTCAGACAATTAGAAAGAACGATCCAAATACTTAGAAGACATTCATGAAAACCTCATATAAAATTTCCACTATATCACAAAAAATTACCACCGTACATCTACAACTGTTATCTGACCCTAACGTCCAAAGTCAGACCATTACCATGAGTCATATATTTTTTAGCTACAACTTATCTTATAAATACATAATCTCTTTATTAAAAAATTACACACCAAAAATTTTTAATACCTCATTTATAATTCTCAACTCTCAAGCTTGTATTCTCATTTCTCACATTATTAAAAATCTCTTCTAGTTTTCTTAGTTCTAATTTTTAATAGTTTAAAATTTTTTTGCAAAAGGATTCCACCTACTAATCCTAGTGCTGAAATGCGACACTAGGATTAGTAGGTAGAGCTGTAATGGTGGTGCTATTTGTAAGCAGTCGCTGAACCCACCATTGCTTTCTCACTCCTACAGAATCGGAGCAGTAGTTTTTTCCAAAAAAAGAAAAAGCAGCGAGATGAAGAAAACTTTTGCGTTAAAATTTACAGTAACAAAAGGGTTTGTGGTATCATGATCTTACGGTATTAGCAATGCCAGCTCTGTGTTGATGTTCTTTCATTTGATTGAAATTCATTCGACTTTGAGGTTATGGTGTTTTGCAAGCAATAATGAAGTTGCCATATCTCGTTTAGTCATGCAAAAGAAAGGAAACAATATTCTTGATGCCAAGCTGAATCTTAACTTGATATTGGATCTTGAATTCGATTTATGATCGAGGGTGTTCCTTGTTTGCCCATGGCAAAAGCGGTTGAAGGTGATTTAGATTCTGAAAAGTAACCTTGTCGTGTTGAATCCCCCTTTTGTTTATGTTGATTGGGATCAATCCATCCTTGTGTGGTGTGATATTGTCACGAGACTTTTGTGCTACCCTTAAACATATGTGGAAGATGTTGCAAACATTCAGGAAAGAGAAATTGTACGTTTTGCTACCTGGACGAGATCCTGTTGAATAGTATACCTTGTTCAGGCATTTTACAAATATCAGGTTTAGGACCAATCTTGTATCATCTCGATAGAAGAGTGGGGCTTGGGTTGAGGCGTTGTTGGCCGTTTGAATTTGAACTATCGGTTATTTTCTTTGTTGGAAATACAAGAATAATTTTGATGATAACAAAGAATTAAGAACTATGATTTATATAAGACTAATAATCTGAAAACAAGTCTGCAGGATTAGACAAACAAAGATCATTTAATTTACAAAGAGACAAAAAAAGCCATCATAATGACCAAATGTTATGCTACTACATAATGGACAGAGGGGCAAAGACACGGGATGAGGATGCCACAGCCACATCACGATCACCGCTCGATCGCTTGAAGCGGGACAGAGAACAAAGATACGGGGACGAGAAATGCCACAAATAAATAACGACCAATCGCTATATCACTCTATCAAGCGGGACAGAGAACAACAACATACGGGACGAGGATGCAGCAGCCACATTACAGTCAGTTGTTTGGCTACTGAAGCATATGCAGACTTCTCTGTTTCGGGACAGACTCATATGTTCAACGGCAACGAAGTTTCCCTTGCCTTCAAAGATCACTTGCACTCACAACGAACTGAAGGACTTCAAACAGAAGATTTACAAGAGCTAGAATCATCTTCACTTTCACACAAAAGGGAAGCTCAATAATCAAGGAAAGAAAGCAGTCAAAGTCCTTGATCAGTCAAGCGGTCAACCTGCATTGCATTTATTACGAACATACCATATCAACTCATCAGCTCACCGAAATTCAAACAGAAGCTTAGCTGAATTAAGCACTCAACCGTTGGTAGCAAATTCAAATTTCTTCAACGCATTCAATGCAACAAAGACTTGCACAAACACAGCTGAAGAACCACTGGACAACACCATTCCTTTTCTGACGTGAAGAACCGAAAGCCAAACAAAGAACGTTCTCAGCAACGACTCGCACAGAAAGATGCTCTATAAAGGAGTCACAAAGAATGACGAAAAGGGTGTGGAGAAATAGAGAAAAACAGGGAGAGAACAAAAAGAAAACAGAAGTAGAGAGAATCTAAGCAAAAACAGAGACATATAAAAACTCTACCACTCTACACAAAAAACTCCCACTACCGTCACGAACTTGACTACTCCACACAAACAAATCTTGCTGCAAATCATACTGAAGAAATCTCTCAGCAATCTCTCCGATCATCTCATCTGAATCACTGCTTAAACACTCAACATTAATGAGATAGATCCTGCACTCAATACTTGTTTATTTTCTTGTAACTTGTCACTGACAGTTTAAAGGTGGTCTTTAGAGCACCGCGGTAAAAGCTTCAGTAGAGCTTGGTGTAAGCTCTTAGACCTTGTAATAGTGCTAGCAAATCAGCCAGGAGGACAGGCGTGTCCAGGAGGCTAGTCGGGGTTGTCTTGGCGAAGAAACCCGGTAAAGTATGTGTGCTTGGCGAAGGACTTCGCTCTAGGTGTATTTGTAGCTTATTAAAGGTCTAGTGAAGCTTTGACTCATACTAGGCTGTATGCAGTATAAGCTAACCCGACTAGGCAGCTCCTCACAACTCGTCGTCATCATTTCAAATTTTCCTCTCCCTCTCGAATCCTAAATCTCAAACCCTAAGCCAAATCTCCAAACCTCTGCAATGGCCAAGAAAAATCAAAAACTCGGGCAAGAAGCTCCAAACGTCCACGACCATGACGAGAGATTCATCGGCAGGAGGAATTCGATAAATACAATCGGCACTAGCAATTCCACTTCGACGCCGTGAGTGTTAATTTGACGACTTCAATTACTACGGCCTTGAAGTGGATGAAATTTTTTGAGGCACAAGGATGGATGGGCAGCGTTCAATGAGTGGCCGAGAGAATTTTCAGAGGAATGTGTCAGAATGTTCTACGCCAATCTTCATCCGACCGGAGGCTCCTCTGTTCAGACCATGGTTAATGGAATCGAGATCAACCTGGATGCGCGATCCATGTCCTTAATGCTCGATCTACCTTCACGGAGGAGAGATGCCACCGCCAAAGACTCCAAACCCAATTACCTCAAGCAGGCACTGGAAACAGAGGTTGTAACAAAGCTCCAGTATGAGTCGGCCGCCACTTACCTCTGTTACCGAGAGCTCTCTGCCATGTCATCTCCAAAGTAATAGCTCCTCGGTCTGGAAGCCGCAACATTATCACCAACTACGACGCCTTTCTATTATGGAGGTTGATGAAGAAATTGCCAATCAACCTCTGTGCGGTGATGTTGCACCACATGATGAGAGTCTCCAAGTCTGGCAGTAAGCACTTCCATACCCTCATGTTATATGTAGGATATGCCAATTTAAGGCTGTGCCTATGGGAACCCTGCAAGTGAAGAAGATGATTAGGATGGATGCCAAGTTCTTGAGAGGAATCATTGAAGCAGAGGAAAGGCTAACGTCCAAGCACCCTCCAGTTGACAATAACTCTGCAAGTGCCACAACAGATCAGCTGACTCAGTGCTTGACAAACATTCTCAATGCCATCCTGGAGCAAACTAAGGAAATTCAGAAGCTGAACACAACCTTTGAAGAGCTCAAGGACGCCATCTGCCAACCAGGGCACCCAAAGGACAAGTCAGCCAGAGATGAATTTAAGACTGGACAGATGGATGCAGAGGAAAATGCACAGGAAGATGGGCAGGAGGATGGACAGATGAATGCAGATTACTATAATATGGGAAGCAATGATCATTCAAAGATCTCCGACAAGGCAACCGAGTACATGGAATCACACGAAGAATGCCTAGTGAAGGAGCTACTGAAGAACCTGATGCAGAAACTGAGCCATTATCAATTATCGTTTATGAAGCTCCTCTGCCGGAAGAATCACTGTCCAAAGATATCCCAGCAGAGCTCCAACCTGAACCCCTTTCCACTGAACCTCCTATCTCTGAACCCCCATCAGCTCCCTCAATCGTTCCTAGCCTTCCCCCTAAGCGCAGGAACCAAAAACGCAAAGCTCACAAACCAGTCTCAAGCTCACAAGCCTTTGTTGATGAGGATGTACAAATACTTCCTCCATCCTCTGCAGCTAAACCAAAACATCAACGTCCTAGACCTCCTGGCTGTAGAACATCATCTAGGCGTAAAAATAACTAGTTGAAAACTTAGCTTAGACTTAGTTTCATTATCTGCTTAGATGTATGTTTTATGTGACTGGATGTTTGCTTGTTTATTTACTTGTCACAAGCTATGCTTAAATGAATGGTTGCACTTTTCGTTATGTCTTCTGCCTAACCTGTCAAAATCTAGCTATGTTACATAAGCTTTTTGAGATGACAAAAGGGGGAGAAAGAAGAAGAATTATTGTTAGAAGAAGTATTGTTAAAGGGGGAGAAAAATTTCTGGCTCAATCTAAGGGGAAGCCATGAGCAATAAACAGATAAATAAAATAGATGCACTAGTTGAGGGGGAGTCATGAAAATGTATGGCAAATTTTTAATTCAAATTTATGGCTTACAAAAACATAAATCAATAATTTTTAATTTGTTTGTCATCATCAAAAAGGGGGAGATTGTTGGAAATACAAGGATAATTTTGATGATAACAAAGAATTAAGAACTATGATTTATATAAGACTAATAATCTGAAAACAAGTCTGCAGGATTAGACAAACAAAGATCATTTAATTTACAGCAGACAAAAACAGCCATCAAATAGCCAACTGTTATGCTACTACGTAATGGACAGAGGACGGCACACGGGATGAGGGATGCCACAAATGCCATCACGGTCACCGCTCATCGCTTAAGCGGGACAGAGAACAAAGATACGGGATGAGGATGCCGTAGCTAAATAATAACAACTGCTATCTTTGCTCTCAAGCGAGACAGAGAACAACATACGGGACAGAGGATGCAGCAGCCATATTACAGTCAGTTGTTTGGCTACTAAAGCATATGCAGACTTCTATGTTTCGGGACAGACCCATATGTTCAACGGGAACGAAGTTTTCCTTGCCTTCAAAGATCACCTGCACTCACAACGAACTGAAGGACTTCAAACAGAAGATTTACAAGAGCTAGAATTATCTTCACTTTCACACAAAAGGGAAGCTCAATAATCAAGGAAAGAAAGCAGTCAAAGTCCTTGATCAGTCAAGCGGTCAACCTGCACTGCATTTATTATGGACATAACATATCAACTCATCAGCTCACCGAAATTCAAACAGAAGCTTAGCTGAATTAAGCACTCAACCGTTGGCAGCAAATTCAAATTTCTTCAACGCATTCAATGCAACAAAGACTTGCACAAACACAGCTGAAGAACCACTGGACAACACCATTCCTTGTCTGACGTGAAGAACCGAGCGCCAACAGCAACGTTTCTCAACGGCTCCTGCACAGGAAAGATGCTCTATAAAAAGAGAGTCACAGCAATGACGAAAGGGTGTGGAGAAATAGAGAAAAATAGGGAGAGAACAAAAAGAAAACAGAAGTAGAGAGAATCCAAGCAAAAACAGAGACATATAAGAACTCTACCATTCTACACAAAAAACTCCCACTATCGTCACGAACTTGACTACTCCACACAAACAAATCTTGCTGCAAATCATACTGAAGAAATCTCTCAGCAATCTCTCCGATCATCTCATCTGAATCACTCGCTAAATACTCAACATTCATGAGATAGATCCACTGCGCTCAATACTTGTTTATTTTCTTTTAACTTGTCACCGACAGTTTAAAGGTGGTCTTTGCAGCACCTGTAAAGGAAGCTCAGGTAGAGCTTGGTGTAAGCTCTTAGACCTTGTAATAGTGCTAGCAAATCAGCCAGGGGAACAGGCATGTCTAGGAGGCTGGTAGGGGTTGTCTTGGCGAAGAAACCCGGTAGAGTATGTGTGCTTGGCGAAGCACTTCGCTCTAGGTGTATTTGTAGCTTATTAAAGATCTAGTGAAGCTTTGGCTCTGGTGATAGAGCGACCGTGGATGTAGGCAAAGGGGTTTTGCCGAACCACGTTAAATACCCTGAGCACTACTCTTTGTTACTTCTGTCAGTAAACACACTAACTCTTCTGTCTGCAGGTTATAGCATTGACACAGCCGGCTGTTAGATCTCTGCCAGTAGGATAACAAACTTAACGAAAATTTTTATAGACTAACTCAATTCACCCCTCCCCTCTTGAGTTAATCTTGCAAGAATATCTAACATTCTTTTTATTTGAAAACTCGAGGACAAATTTTTGTTAAGGGGGTTGTATTGTAGCATTCTAATACTTGTAGGACTAAGCCTAAGTTAAAGCCCATTATAAACAACTATATTCTTCTCTTTTATTTTTTCCTTCTCCTCATGCTTATTGGATTTTTTTCTTTCTTTTCCTTCCTCTCCACCCGACAATGCTGCTGTCCCCGTTCCTACGCCCGCATGTGCTGCTTCCTGTCCGTCGCTGGCAATCTTGCCATTGCTCTCTAGCTTTTCTTCTGCTCTCTTCTATAACTGCTGTTATTGCCATCGTTTCCGCGTCCATGTGAGGTTACTCTAGTCGTGCGTCAAGATAAACCCTAGCTTTGTCAGACTGCTCAGCCGTCGGTTCGACTAAGCTGAGCACCTCTATGTACTCCTCTCATCCTGCTATGGCTTTTCCTCCGTCAATTTGATATTTTCCGGCTCCGGCTTGTGAATTTTGAGCAAGCTCTGATCAGCATTCAATCAACCAATTCTAGCCATCGGCTGCCAGTCTGGCTTTGCCGTTCCTCCTAGTGAGCTTTGTTGTCATTCAGGAATATTTTGTGATTGATTTTACCTCTGTCCGGAACCCTTGCCGAAATTCGACAAGCGGCGGGTCCCCGGTATAGGTAAGCATATGCTTTTTTGTGCTCGTTTTGAACTATTGAACTTGTTATTAGATTAGCATTGACCCATTTTACTTTAGGTGATCTGTTGATCGAGAATCTACTAAGTTCGTCATTGCGCTAGGATGTCGATTGGATTCGGGTTATCTTTAATTCAGTAAGCTTTTTAGCCCGCTAACTTTAACAATTGTTGAATAGTTTAGGCTTATGGGTTGTTTCTGTTTATTTTGAGTAGGTGTTAAATCTTATTTGATTATGTGTTAGGGTTGAGAGTGGAGTTAAACCTAGTGTTGCTGTTTAGTGATAACTTTCGGATATAGATGAGTGCGTGGACCTCAGGTGAGGGTTATTTGCGTCTTTTTTTTATAGCTTTATCATTAGAATTTCAACGCAAATAATATCTATTTTGGAACCTCCAGTGCATCTTGCCAATATTTGTGCATTACGATTGGCTCCTTCATGCAATATTGCTTGCATGATACATGCTCGTGTATGAAACATGTTTAAGTATACGTAAAAGCATGCTAGTAAATAAGTAGGTTATTATGTTATTTCAAAAATGTACTTATGCACGATAACATGCTAGAGTTATAAAAATTTAAGTAGTATGACGTCCTATGCTTGTCAAACTCTTAGATGTGTGGTATAAGTGTATACGTGTATAATGCGGTCTTGCATGAGAATCATGATAATAAGTCATAATGGCGTGCTAGCATTTCATGGGACTAATTGGCTTAGGTTATTTATGTTGATAGATTTTGTAATACATTTATATGCGCATGATTATGGCATTGTAGAATAGCATTATATGGAGAAACAAAAGCAAGGATTTCAATGCATGATTTCAAGATGATTTATATAAATATATATATGTATTATCATACTTCTGCAATAATAACTATATTACTACATTTGAAGGATGATTTGTCGTCATTGTGACATGTTTTTGATAAATAATTTACAAGCTTTGCAAATACCATATGTATTCATACTTATCATTTTTAAAATTATATAATGCTTGACTGTGTGTGGATATTCGCGCTGCACGAAGGCAGACGGAAGGTCGGGGGATGAGTTAGGACCCCATTGGATATGGAGTGGTACCCACCAATCACCATAGACTTGTGGAGTAAATAGTTAGCCACGCCGTGATCCGTCTGTGTTGGAGGTTCAGCCTTGCCGGGATCTGTCTGGGTTGGAGACGGAGTAGATAGTTAGCCTCGCCGGGATCCGTATGTATTGGAGGCGCAATCTCGTCGGGATCTGTCTGGGTTGGAGGTGAATTGATTGCTGTTTATCTTGACACTATGACATATATATGAAAACATTATGTATGTATGTACGTATGTCTGTAAGTATGTATATACATGTATGTATGTATGTATGTATGTATGCATGGATATTGTTATCATTATTACCATAAATGGTATAAGCATTCATAAGCATTTAGAAGGTGGTTATGCATATAGCATGTTGATGGTATAGCTTTATGCATGCATATATGTGCACAGGTAGATAGTTGTGATGCGAGTTGGAAACACAATCTCGCTCGACTTGCAATGATATATGACTTTGATTACCTGAAGCATCATTTGCACATATGTAGATGCATGTTTATATAATACGTATGCGTATTGACCTTTAGATATATGCATGTGGATCAAGGAGTCTTACGACTTGGAGACGCAATCTCACTCGTGTTATGTGATTTTGACTCCATCTTAATGTTATATACTTATGTATGAGTTGATGAAATGGAGGAAAATGTTGCATATATTGGCACAGAAGTATGTATGTGGACACGTGGATACTATACGGATGACTGATTGTCATGTGCACACGTAAGACATTTCTGACAATGGTGTGGACTTGTATAAATGTGCATGTAATCATGTAGGTGCTTAGAGATATATATAGTAGGCACATCACGTGGATAGTATACGGATGACTGATTGTCATATGCATAGGTAAGACATTTCTGATAACAGTGTGGACTTGTATAAATGTGCATGTAGTCATGTAGGTGGTTAGAGATATGCATAGTAGGCACATACGAATGTAAACTACTCCTATGGTAGTAAGCATATCTAGTTTTGTGTATAAATATGGAAAGAGTAAAGGTTGAGAATGTGGGGAGTATAATAACTTCAAAAGAATTGGTGTGTTGTGTGTGCATCTCATTTTATTATACTCCTCTCTTGCTGAGGATTGAGTTGGTATGGGACAGCTCAAGACTTAGTAAAATCAGATCCGATCTATCGTACATTTGCTTCATGTAGAGGAGTAGGAAGATAACAATTAGGTAATGCATTAGAAGCTTTAAATGGTGCATTTCTGATTTTTTTTCACCTCACTGAGACTGGGCTCAGCCTTTTCTTTCTTTAGTCTCCCCCAATTATTGCAGGGCTGAGTTGGAGTTAGCGGACCTTGTTGTGGATCGGAGAGATTTAATGACGGTATGTTTACGCATTCTTATTTATGTTTAGTTGGTTCTGTAGCACTCAAAGGAACATGTATATTTTACAAGTGTTGGCTTTGGATAGCCTGTCTTGTATTTAACTGTTTGCTTTTGTTTATAGTTTTACCGTAGCGGTTAGCTGTTATATGATCTTAATAAGTTGTATTTGTATTACTTACTAGTATTGTTATTATATTTATCCTTGATCTTTTGAATTGTTTGATCATCTTTCTCCGAGGAAGAAGCGAAACATAATCAACTTGAATTTATGTTAGGTTCTTCTCCTTGAATTTTCAAGGGAAGTTCTGTCAAAAGTTTTCTAAAAATTTTGGATCATGTTGCTTTGAGTTGATTTTGTGTTAGGCTTTTTATATTGGGCCGAGCTTGGGTTTCACTTGGGCTTGGTTTAGTTTAGTGCCAGTCATGGCCCAGGTTGGATCGTGACAAAGTGATTTCAGAGCGAGGTTGGTCTTAAGAGGTTATAGAACCTAGGATGATTGTACTTGGGGTACCGCTCCGATCCAATGCGATATCGTTTGAGCTGTCGTTAGGTTCGTGATGGTCACGAGAAGCGTGCGCTATATTGGACTATCCATATTGAGGACATGGTAGTTATTCAAATTCCAAGGATTTGGTCTCAGCTTGTTTTCTTTCATGTAAGTCTAACACCAAATTTTATTTGGTTGATTGATGCTTTGATTGATTAATTACTATAGATATTGTTGTCAGTACTTTCTCACTAAGAGTGGGCTTTTAATGTGTTTAGACTAGCCTTTTAGTCTTCATTCTGGATGTTTCTTTATCAATATGCATTTTTGTATTGTCAAGTTTATGTATATCAACTAAGATATTAGTGCTTTAAGCTTGTTGAGGCATACTATGCTATTAACTATTTATGCATTCGCCGTTTAAATAAAAGTATCTTTGATGGTTTGGTTTATTTCACCCTTGATATCTCACAAGCCTAGTAGCTTGCTAAACTAAAAGCAAGTTTTTTGACTAGTGTTTGTATGATCTTGAATTTTTATATATGCGATATGTATTGTCATTGATATACTTGACCTTAATGTTGCTAGGAGGTATTTAGTAACGGTAGCTATTTCTTGGGGCTTGCCGTGTTGCTAGTTAGACATTTGATATCTACATCTATTTCTTTGGGCTTGTCGTGATTGCCTCGAGATCAATGCTCTAATGGTTGCCAATATTAGTAAATGGTTTGTTGTTTAAATGTGCGGAGACTGAATTTATTAGGGTAGGATTACTTTGACTAATAAATGTTCTTCTGCAGCTCTTAGCTTGAAGTGTTGTTATTAATTTATTTATAATGATTTGATTAATTGATGCTATGGGGTTGGTGCGTTATCGAGTATCTGTCGTGCAGATGGTTTTCTTTTTGTATTCATAGACTGACTCGAAGGGTGTCCTACGATTTAGATAGGCATGATCTTAATGTTGGAAAAAGTAGGCATTTCATTATTTGATGCTTTAGAACTGCATGAGTTGTGCTAAAAATTGATTCTATTTTCAATGGATTCTTATTAGTTCTTTAATAGAATGCTAAGTAGATTTACGCGTTGTTATCAATGCTGTATTAGTTGTTATAGACATTTTATTAGAGTTGATTAAGAACTCTAAACAAGAAAGTTTTTAAGTTGATGGCCTAGGTCATAGAGTAGTGTGTTTTTCAATGCGAGTTTCGCCAGTTTTCTATTTACTATAAATTTTTGTCTCAAAAGACTTTGAGGGTGTTTATAGAAATTTGATTTGTGAGTCTTTAAGCTATAGCTCAATGTTTCAAACTTGATTAACATTTATATCTTGTAGAGGTAAATGATTTTCCTTAATTGGGTTTTCTAATTATTGTGATGAGCGATGTATTTATTGATTTGTCATGGGTGGTTAATTAATCGTCTATTCAGTATTCGCTCTGCTAGTGTCTGTTTCGAATCATTTATGCTTTCAATACCGAGTGGTCCTTGATTGCTCCTTGAGTATAACGAGAAGAATTTTTTGGTGCTTATTCGTCATCCTCTTTTAAGGGTTTGATGTCCAATGGGTTATATTTAGGGCAATGTACTTCATTGATTTTTGCTGTGGATAGTTAGAGCGGTAATGGTGGTGCTTCATTGATGTTTGCTATTCGTAAGCAGCTGCTGAACCCACAATTGCTTTCTCACTCTTGCAGAATCGAAGTAGTAGTTTTTTCCAAAAAAAATAAATAAATGAGTTCAAGAAAACTTTTGCGTTAAAATTTACAGTTAGAAAAAGGTTTGCGGTATCATGAGCTTATAGTATTAGCAATGCCAGCTCCCTGTTGATGTTCTTTCATTTTATTGAAATTCATTCAATTTTGAGGTTATGGTGTTTCATAAGCAATAATGAAGTTGCCATATCTCATTTAGTCTTGCAAAAGAAAGGAAACAGTATACTTGATGCCAAGCTGAATCTATAACTGGATACTGGATCTTGAATTCGATCTATGATCGAGGTCTTCCTTGTTTGCCCATGGCAAAAGCGGTTGAAGGTGATTTAGATTCTGAAAAGTAACCTTGTCGTCATTGAACCCCCTCTTTTGTTTGTGTTGATTGGATCAATCCATCCTTGTGGTGTGTGATTTTGCCACGAGAGTTTTGCGCTACCCTTAACATATGTGGAAGATGTCGCTAACATCAAGGAAAGGGAAATTATACGTTTTGCTACCTGAGTGAGATCTTGTTGTATCATAGTAAACCTTGTTCGGGCATTTTATAAATATCAGGTTTAGAACCAATGTTGTATCATCTCGATAGAAGCAAGGGGCTTAGGGTGAGGCATTGTCGGCCGTCTGAATTTTGAACTATGGGTTCTTTCCTTTTTATTTGAAAAACTCGAGGACGAATTTTTGTGTAAGTGGGTTATATTGTAACATTTCAATACTTGTTGGACTAAGCCAAAGTTAGAGCCCATTACAATTAAGTATGGACCTAAACAATTATATTCTTCCCTTTTATTGTTTCTTGCACCTTATGCTTATTGCATTTTTTTTCTTTCATTTCCTTTCTATCCATCCGACAGTGCTGTTGTCCCCGTTCCCACGCCCGTGCGTGCTCCTTCCCGTCCCTTGCCCGCTGTCTCGCTGTTGCCCTTTGGCTTTTCTTGTGTTCTCTTCTATCACTGCTGCTATCGTCTTCGCCACTGCACGCGTGCTAGGTTACTCCAATCGTGCGTCAAGATAAACCCTAGCTCCGTCGGACCGCTTCGCCGTCGGTTCGACCAAGCTGAGCACCTCTATATACTCCTCTCATCCTGCTGTGGCTTTTCTCTCCCTTAATTTCATAGTTTTCGACTGTGGTGCGTGAAGTGACGATGATGATAATGAATTGTTTGAAATGCTTCTAGCGTTTGACCAGATCGCTGATTCTCGCACAAGTTGGTCGCGAATGCCTTCAGTATTTGCGATCGGTATCTAACGGACTAGCACGATCGTTATTTTCTGGTCGCAAAAGCTATTAGCAGCGGTCTTCTTATATTTGCGACCCTCTTACTTTGCTGTGGATGGCACGCTCTATTGTAGTGACTTTTGCTTAGCATATCTCACATATAAGCACATTCTATTTCCAACACTCAACAATTAAGAGGTGTGGGTTGTTAAATCCACCGAGATAGGTTCTAATTTGGCTCAGTCTAAGGCGAGAGGTTATGTTACTTACGAAGTTAGCTAGATTATGTTTCAGTAGGGTAGCATTTTCTGCCACTTTACTGCTAGCTCGGGTGTAACTCAACTAACTAGTCAGTTTTTCGGTTGGCACCATCTCATACTCTGTTATTTAGCTTGAACACATCTATGCTCTGTTTCAATACTTAGCGAATGTGCAGTTCCGTGCTCAATGAAAAATGTCTTCTAAATATAGCTGGCTATGATGCTGCTATATGTAGGTGAAACTTCTCCTTGTGAAGATCCACATAACTTTATTCAAACCATTAGTTCACCATAATTCATAAATTATAATTCTTAATCATTTTTATTATCAAAATCAACCTTTTCTAGCAATCTTTCCCTTTTGATGATGTCAAAATAATTAAGAATTATTGATTATGATTTTGATTAAGCACAATTTAACAACAGTAATAACTCCCCTTAGTGTGATGCTCAATGTAAATAGGAAATACTTTTGTTACCAATTGCTGAGTAGTGTTAGAATTTTCTTCAATCTATTTGCATAAGTTCTCCCCTTTTCTAAATGCACACTTGCACATTATAATTCTTCCCTCTCCCCTTTTTTGTCATCACAAAAAGGGTGGGAGGATATCAAGCAATAGCCAACAAGCATTATAAAATTACAATAAGATGTTTGTGAAAGATTTGTGAAGCGTATATTCATGTAAACCAAGAAGCAACACACTTACATATCTTACCTCATTTTATCTTTACAATAACAAAAAAGAATATATATATACATATATACATATATATATCTATATATTTATATACATATATATATATATATATACATAGAGGGATAGGATAAAGGCACATGACATTCTTAGAGGCACATGATGCACATACCGGCTAAAAGTGGCTGGCAAAATATCCAAATCCAATCTCCACCGTTGGATATGAAGAACCATGAGTTGGAAATATGTTGATAAAATTTCAGCTCAATCGGAATACGAACCGAGCTCCATCGAAACTCTTGATCAAAATAACATAAAATATTAAATTTGACAAAAGATATATATTTTGTTTTTGGGTCACTTTGATCAAGAATTCTGATGGAGGTCGGTTCGTATTCCGATTGAGCTGAAATTTTATCAACATGTTCTCAACTCAGGGTTCTTCATATCCAATGGTGGAGATTGGATTTAAATGTCTCGCCGGCCACTTTTTGGCCGGCATGTGCACCATGTGCCTCTAAAGATATCATGTGCCTCTATCTATCCCATACATATATATATATATATATATATATATATATATATATATATATATATATATATATATATATATATATATATTTATATATATATACATATATATATATATACATATATATACATATATATGTATATATATATGTATATAAATATATATATACATATATATATGGGGAGGGATAGGGACACTCCCTTCTTAGGGCACTCCCGGGCACTCCCTCCCCGGTTTATGGTCGGGGTGACTTCAAATCAATCTCCACCGTTGGATATGAAGAACTATGAGTTAGAAACATATCCATAAAATTTCAGCTCAATTGGACTACGAATTCACGCCCATCCGATCACTTGATCAAGATGACAAAAATGATACAATATATATATTTTTAAGTTTTCTTACTTTCTGTCATGTTGATCAAATGACCGGATGATGTGAATTCGTAGTCCGATTGAGCTGAAATTTTATGAATATATTTCTAACTCATAATTATTCATATCCAACGGTGGAGATTGAATTTGAAAGTCACCCCGATCATAAATCGGGGAAGGAGTGCCCCTAAGGAGGGAGTGCCCCTATCCCTCCCATATATATGTATATATATGTATATATATATACATACATGTATATGTATATATATATATATACATGTATATGAATATATATATATATACTCAAAAACCTTCTACACGACTCTAAAAAATCTTAACAAGATGTCCCCAAGGAATCCCCATAAACTCAAAAAGTTTGCACTCACAGTTACCTTCTTTTGTGGTTGGATTAAACCTCACCTTCCACTCATGCCGATCATCTTCCAAACGAGACTTATAAATATAAGTCGTGTAGCCATCACAACCCTTTTTATCATCATACAAAATATACTGAGACTGAGCTTTCTCATATTCCTGTTTAAACTTATTGTACATGTTCCTCGTATACAGTTTTGCTGCACTTTTCAATACATCAGAGTTGCCTTCTACAATGCGACATAAATGTTCAGTCGCATAATCCTCCTTTTTCTCTTTCTCAACAATCTTACTCAAGCATTTCTCATTCTTCAGTACAAACTCTCTAAGAGTTGTTGTGGGATGAAAAAAAATTTTATATATACCATTCATACTTTCGGAGCGGCCAGTAGTGTTAGTGCCCGCATAGAAAGTATCCAAATGATAAACAGGTGCCCACTTTTGTCGAATATCGTATATGCCTCGAAGCCATTCATTTTTCTACAACTCATACGCACACATCAAGTCTTCCCACCTCTTTTCAAAGGTGTTAACTGTATAAGTTTTCCGAATACACGACTTGATATCTTTTTTAAATTTTGAATTTTTGAAATAAACATGTGAAAGTTTTTCGGCGAATTTTTTCATTATGTGCCATAAACAAAATCTATGCCGTGTATTCGGAAATACCTTTGCAACGGCTGCAGTCATAGCTCTATCTTGATCTGTGATAATTGAAAATGGAGCACACCCACCCATAGCTGCAAGCCATGTCTCAAAAAGCCACTGAAAGGATTCTTCAGTCTCATCCAAAAGCAATGCGCAACCGAATTGAATTGACATGTTGTGATGATTAACTCCAGTGAATGGCGCAAATAGTATCTCATAAATATTTTTGCGGTAGGTAGTATTAAAAAATATAACATCACCAAAATAGTGATACTGACTACGTGACCTCCTATCTACCCAGAAAAAATTGATTGCTCTTGAGTCTTCATCCATCTGTATCACATAAAAAAAGTTTGAATCTTCTATACTCTTCCTTTTAAAAAAGTGAAGCGCTGCGGTGGCATCACCACTGATAGGTTTCTTATACTCCTTCGAACGACACAAATGGTTCCAACAGTCTCTGTCATCAAATTCACTATGCGGTCCGTCAAGTATACCTGCAACCTTAGTCACGGGTATGCCTTCATCCCGAAATGAGTCGATCAAACTTTTAGCTACAGTAAGCATATTTCTACAAACGGACATGCGCATTCTTTTTGCAGGAGTAACAAGGTCATGATTATGATCACCTTTATAACCCACCACTTTCCACAATCTAGTAAGTTGTTTTTTCACTCTTATTGTTGCATGACACCCGCACTTTGCTGTGCTTGTACTTCTCTTCTACTTAACTTCCTTTTCGGGTTCAATATCTATTGTTGTGGTCGATGACCTCTATGATTCCCAAAGCGGTCATAAGTCATTTGACAAATAGTGATTTCATCTGAATGAGCATGGGTCTTTTGCGTAGTTCGGTGACGGCGCTAAATCCCTCGCCTTTTCCATAATTTATGTATAATTGTTTTGCGGCTTCGAGGCTTTTAAATGTCATCCATAAGTACGGCGCTAAATTCTTTGGTAGAGAAGAACCGTCCTCGAAACCTACAAATTTTCATAGAAAATAACATAAGAAGCAAAATTCAAATAGGACTGTTATTGAATGGAAGAGAAATGCCAACAAATGCATCTTATTACCAATGAGACGGTTAGACATAGTGTAGAAATTTTAGATGCAAGAGAAAAAAAAAAAAAATTGGAGCTTTTATTTGGCTACAACAAAGACAAACAGAGAGCAACTCTCTCTGTTTCTCCCGCTAGAGCAAACTCTCCCGCCAAGCAACAGCAATATGATGTAACAAGAAAATAACAAAACTACCCCTTACTAATCATACTATATTATTTCTGCTTTTCTTCCTCAAACATAAACAATTATGTTTTTCATTTTGTTTCCTCAATTACGATTGACCCTGTTTTGTTTTCTTTTATTTTTTCTTCCTCAAATACAAACAACTCAAATACATTGTAAAAAAACAAAACTATATTTCTGAAGATGCTTTGTCAAAAAAAATTCAAATTTATTATGCTAAATTTGTTCAAGCTGCATTGTACAACACCATTAACCAAAAAAAAAAAAAAAAGCAAGTTGGACACCAGTGAGCTCAGTGGCCTGACTCACTAGCCAGTGAGCAGTGGGCTCACTAGCAGCTGACCAGTGAGCACTGCTAGCTCACTGGTGGCCTGCCGTGAGCTAGCCAAACTTGAAAAATTTGCAAAAAACAAAACCATATTTCTGAAAATGCATTGTAAAAAAAATTCAAGTTTGTTATGCTTAATTTGTTTAAGCTACATTATACAACACCATTAACAAAAAAAAAGAAAAAAGGAAGTTGGCCTGACTCAGTAGCTAGTGAGCTAGCATAGCTCACTGGTGAGCTGACCAGTGAGCACTGCTAGCTCACCGGTGAGATGCCATGAGCTAACCAATCTTGAAGAATTTTCAAAAACAAAACCATATTTCTTAAGATGCATTGCAAAAAAGATATCAAGTTTGTTATGCTAAATTTGTTAAGCTGCATTGTACAACACTATTAACAAAAGAAAAAAAAAAAAGAAGTTTGAGCTCTGCCAGCTCACTGGCACTGATCAGTGAGCTATCAGCTCACTAGTCACCTGCCAGTGAGGTAGCAGAGTTGGCTGGCAGGAGACTAGCTCACTGGTCTCCTTGTCAGGTATGCATCTACTAGGAGCTTCACTAGTTTGCTTTGCCAGCACAAGGTGGCCATTCACTGGCCAGATGCTTTCACTTGTCCATTCCATTCCAATCAAATTCACATTCCCAGCAACACCAAATACCAACCAGCATTACAACAATTACATTCAAGAGCTGGCAGCAGGAGATCATTAAGCACTGCTAGCTCACTGGTCTCCTCTGCCAAGAATACATGTACCAGGAGCTCCACAAATATGTACACAGCTCACTTCCACCCTTATTGCAAGCCATTCACATTCACATCACTTGGAAACTTCTTCCAGTTATTTTCATTGATATGATCAAACAACACATTATGGATATACTTCACATTCTGCGTCACAGCTTCATTCACATTTACACAATCACAACATTCACATTCACATTCACATTTACACAATCACAACATTCACATAACACATATGGAGCAAAAAACTCATTCACATTCCATTAAAAAAAATGTCAACATTACACCATTTTTACAAAATATTCCTTTCATTGACTCATGAGTAACATATCTTACACCCTGGAACAATTTCAATCTCATTAATGGGTATACAATCACATTGAAAAAAAAAAAAACAGAGCCAAGGAGAAAAACAAATTGCATCGGCATCTTCACTGGCCGCCTGCATCTTCCATCTATTCATCTGCATACAATAGGGAAAAACAGAGAAAAACATTAACCTGCTGGCATTGCAATCAAATACAAGTAGAGAGAAAATTGAGATTATACCTGAAATTGAAATCGAGTTCACTGTAATAAAGAGTTGAAATGTGAAGCTACACAGAAAAAGCAGAATCAGTCCCACAATCAAAAATTGCATAAGAAGTTGAAATCAAAACAAAAAAATGAAACTGAAATCGAAATTGAAATTAAAATCAAAGCAAGATTCAATACCACGGAGCTGGGGATCTCTACTTATCAATCTTTGTTTCAGCTGTGATCACTACCTGCACGAACATAGAAAAAAAAATTTGAAATAATCATTAAAAAACAAATATTGGTCAAGAAAAGTAAGGAATAACAATACCGGAATCGGTATTGATCAACGGCAAGGTTAAAGACCGGCGAGCTCGGGTTGATCACATCGCTTGCACCCAATCGGCTTCGACAGTGCTCGAGGCTTCAACATAATAAATCGATGATGGGAATAGGAAGAGCAAGAGGAGGAGAAGAAAAAAAACACGAAAACTTACCGATTGACGATCGTCACCGATGAGCTAGGGTTTCGCTCGCCGTTGGGTTTCCGATTGGGTGCGAGAGAGCTCCCGATTGAGAGAAAAATTGAAGGAAGGGAAGATAGGAAGGAGCATTGGCTCAAGATGTCGCCGGAACCCCTCCATCGCCGGCACGGACAAGCAAGGAGGGATCGGCAGGGGAGTCTGGAGAAAATGAGAGGAAAAAATAAATAAAATAACGCCTATATTGTGTAAGGGCACGCAAAATTACCAACGTGCCCTTACACAGTATTTACGTAGGAGAAGAAAATGGGCTGCTAGCGGGTTGAATCTGGACCGTCAGTTTTGGTGTCGACATCCCACACCTATATATATATATATATATATATATATATATATATATATATATATATATATATATATATATATATATATATAGTTCCTACAAAATAGTTCTTGTATTCTCTCCTCTTTTGTGTTAAGATACAAAATAGTTGAAATTTTGAGAAAAAAATAACTCAACACCAACTTCAACAAAGCTTTAAAGATATTAATTACCTCATTATAATACTTACCACTTCACGGATGTTATCTATTGATTTTTTTATGAATAATTGTATATGTGGCTAAGTGATGTGACATAATGAAAGTAGATTCTGGTTGTTTAGTATGTCCAACAAAGAGTTATTCATTCTCTGTTTGTATTCAAGCTGACTATTCTCCTGTTATTTCTTTGCTAGAATATGTAGTTCTTCTCTGTTTTCATCCGAACTTCATTCATTAATATACCTTTTCCTAGCCTTACATTAGCTCAAAACAGTTTATTTACAAGATCCTCAACATACGCATATGCATAAATAAAACACCAAAATTAATATTTCAAAATTATGCAATAGTTTTATTATACATGTTAATCGACGAGGTAATGCACAAAATAAATCATACATACTCATAAGGTTATTCAATATATGCACACCTAACTTGTAATTTAGTGTTACATGTAGGGGACAATTTTGTAATGAGATATGTTGCTAATTCTTTTTACCTTCATCATCTTTATGAATGATGCATATGTCCAAATTATCACATCTGTAGCAATGGCATTTTACAACTGATTTAAAATTTTTCTTCCTTCCAACAAAGCAATAAGGCTTTGCTAATAGCAATAAGGGTAATCTGAGTCCTTCTTTTAGCACATAAGGATTTCTCTGCCTTTGTAGGTGCCTTCTTTCTATAGGGAGAATGTTTGATTTCTTCCATCGCTTGTTGACTTAATCATCTTTCATCTAATGGAAGATCTGCATAAAATAAAGTTAGTATAAAAGCATTTCCAACAAAGACATGCTGGCTCTACCACTTTGCATAAGGGTTGCATGCTCCCCCTTAGTATATGCTTTTTCTTTCAAGCACCATCATTCAGCTGTAGAAAACAATGTTAGTATTGAGAACACTTTCAACATATGTGTGTTGATCTCAGCAGTGCTTTGCTTCCAGTTAGGCAAGTTCTTCTTCTTTCATTCTCACAACATTTCAAGAGAGTAAGGTTAGATTCGAATAATTAAGCACAAAACAAAATATATATAGAGTCTAAATAAGTATTAGCATAAATGGCATATTCCAAACTTATAACAATCTAACACATTTCATAGACAACGCGAAAACAAATCCAAAGCTTAACAAATTCAACAATATAAACCAAAACAAAATTAAGCATAGGGTTCACACAAATCTAGCATAAATTCCAGCAACAAGTATCATCAAAATCAATAAACGATAGGAATACTTACGTTGGCATACCGTAGATCTCTTGTTGAAACACTTACCTCTTTAGTACCCTAATTTCTCCGGGTTTTCTGTTATTCGTTGACCTTATAGTTTCTTTGGGTGTCCATATTACTTTTACCTTACCTTCAATCTTCTTAAACCAACAAGATCTTACCTTATGACTCTTTCTACCACAATGAAAATATTTAATAAAAGGAGTAGAAGAGTGTATCTTGTTAGTCTTATACTTACTAGAGAATGCAATATTTATAGTTTTAACGTTCTGCTTGTCATTAGTTCGGTTTATAGTAAGATTCTCAATGTTGACACAAATCCAATACCTTCCTTTCTAAATGCAACCTTCGGTGAGCCAAGCATAGCATCCAACCTATCTTTACCTTTAACAAATGTTGCTAGAGAAGCTTGCAGGTCAGCGTTCCTTGAAGCCAACTCATTCACCTTATTTCTCAGCAGCAAGCATTCAGTAGCATCTGATTTATTTGCTACTTTGACTTGGGCAAATTCATCATTCAGACATTCACATTCCGCATGTGACTTGGTATTATCTACTTCTAACTCCCTAATCTTCTCATTTAGATTTACAGAAGTGGTGGAGTTACCAATGTCAAAGCTATCCAAGTACTTACCAGTAGCATAGTCGTTCAACTTGGCACAAAGTTTCTCATTTGTCTCAATGAGCTTTCTATTTTCAGCACGTAACTTATGTATTTTTGCACTTATTTGATTAGTATGCAAAGCATCTTTCTTAGCATCATTTTTATCAGCAAAAGCATCATTAAAAGCAAGTTCCTTTTAGTCAATAGTTCATTCTTTTCTTTATATTCACGCATGTAGTTTTTCCTAATTTTATTCGTGTTTTTCACATTCATGTATTTAACATACAGCTAAAAAATTTCTTGCAATTATTCATTTGAGTAACAAAAATTCAGATGAGCTTACCTCACTGGATTGTTCATGATCGGCCATGAAATAGAGATTGACTTCATCGGACTGATTGTATGATGAAGTTTCATCTGTGTTACTCTGTGCTTTCATTTCTCTTTTGTTCATCTGATCTTTACTTCTTCATTTCTTTGGTAGTGGATAATTACTTCTAAAGTGCCTGAATATTTTGCAGTGGTAGCATTTATCGTTGGTTGTTCTTCGCTGCTACTTTTTCTTCAGAAACCTCATGAAATTTCTAATTAGTAAATCAAAATTATTTTTTCATATGAGGAGGAGGTACTTACCTGCTTATTTCTTGTTCTCATTGCAAACACCTCCAAAGCATCTTTCATTGTGTTAGTGAATAGCTCTTTAGCAATAAGTTTGCCCATAAGTTCATCAAATGTCATCAATGGAAAAGTAAAATTTTCCTCTATTGCATCCACTTTTGAGTTGTAAGAGGGTAGTACGGCTCTCAAGATTTTCCATTTAAGCTCTTTCGATTGAACGCTTTTCCTGAATTCTTCAAAGAATTTATTATGTTAGTGAATCTACAATACATTTGAGTAATGGACTCACCATTTGCTCATTTTGAAGTTCTCGTATTCATGTATCAACAAGTTTAGACGTGTTTCTTGAACTTGCATTGTTCCTGAATTTGTAACTTGTATGTTGTTCCAACTAACACAATCTTAGGTTTCTGTTGGAGTCTTGAACCTGTTATTAGAATTCCTTCTTGAAATGTCGATGTTGGAATCGATCTTCTCGGGTTAATTATTTGGTTTGGCAACAAGGATGTAGCATCTAAGAAGCTGGCTGCCCCTCTATTTTCATACTCTATTATTTATCTCGAATTCATCTGTGCTCTGTTTCCATACTTCGCCAATGAGCAGTTTCGTGCTCGATGAAGAATATCTCATAAATTAGCTGGCTATGATGCTGCTATATGTGGGTGAAACTTCTCCATATGAAGATCTACATAACTTTATTCAAACCATTAGTTCACCTTAATTCCTAAACTATAATTGTTAATCACTATTATCATCAAAATTAACCTTGGAGTTCCAACAAGCATGTGGGCATGTGAAACAAATAGAGGTGTGTGTATCGCATTTCCATGTTTAAGTCAAATCCTCTTCACACATCGTTTATTGATTAGGCATTCACATAACAAATCAACAACATGAGAAATGAAGTGTTGTGTTGCACCTCATTCCTATCTTATCTCCTTGCTAAGGATGGAATCGATATGAAATGATTGAGGACTTAGTAAGATTGTTCTGCCCTATCGTTACATTTGTTGCGAATAGAGAGATATCAATAAAACAACTACGTAATGCATCAGTGAATTTAAGTGAAGCATTCCGCTATCTTCACGTCACTCAACCTGGCACACCTCTTTCTTCTTGGTCTCCCCAAGTCATTGTAAAGATAACAAAGGATTATGCAGAATCAGTATTGTAGATTGGAGTGACGTGTCCATGGCATATCTTGTTTACCTTATACTTTTAAGGACATGTGCTTCTCTAATTCTATCTTGCAGTGTATTGGTTGTATTCTAAATCTAGATATGTATATTTTTGAGTTTGAAATAAGTATGATCGACTACCAACACCCAGTAGCTATTGTATTTATTTTATTGGTAACTTGAGTTTTTATTTTCCTTTGGTGTTTATTGTTATTAGCATGCCATTGTTATATAAATCATACAGGTTTCCATAAAAAATTTACTGAAAACATATTGACTAGGGTTATTAGGCTAGGTATAGTTTGAGTCTTATTTGGAATTGATTTAGTCTAATGCTGGTCACGACTTGGTCTTGACAAAGATGATATCGTAGCTAGTCTGGTCTTAAGAGATTCAAGTGCCTACAATGAGTGCATTTGCATACTTCATTCCGAATTTTCTGCAATAGGGTACTATTCACATTAGGTTCGAATTACAGCCGAAAGGCATGTATAGGATGTCCTTGTGATGGACGTAAGATGTTTCAATTCATACTAAGGTCTGTGTTTGTCATTTCGAGCACAATTACTACCTTAGATATATTGGGCTGATTTTAGCATTCTTTATTTATGGATTATTGTTTTTATTGTTATAATTACCATTTCTCATTATGGGTGAGCTCACTGCTGTGCTAAGTTAAGCTTTTGGTGTTTAGGTTAATGTTGTTTTATATTTATGGATTTTATCATACCAAGTTTAAAGTATAGCAACTAATAAATTAGCTCTCTTTTCTTGTTGAGGTGTATTATGCTATTAGGCTATTTCTTCATTTTGATGCTTAAGCAAATCATCTTTCGAAAGTTTAGTCTATTCTGTTTTGTAGTATTTCATTTTTTAGCTCTTCAGTTTTTAAGAAGTCGAGTTCCTTGAGGCATTTCTTTACTCAGAGTCTTTAGAAGTTTCTGATGACTATCTTACCTTTCATTAGTGTATACTATTTGAAGTTTTGGAAGCCTTTCCATAATAGCGAGGCTTCAACATGATGTCAGACTTTGTTTAGCTTGTGCCATTGGCCATGTGATGCCAAAGGTTGCGTTCTCTTTGTATGAAGGCTTACTAAATTTACGGTCTCTTCTATTATCTTTTGAAAATTTTGATCTAATATGTATATTTTCTTGGCAATAAACTTATAGGGCTTGTGGTATTTTATTTTTTTGTTACAAAGCTTTAATATAGCGTTTGAGATGTCTCGGGTACCGTTTGGTAGTGCATTTGAAGAGTGCTTTATTTCAATTTTTTATATTACGTTTTAAAATAAACTTTCTATAATATTTTATAAAATTTATTTAAAAATTTTAAAAACATAGAAAAGTTGTATGTCTAAAATTTTGTTATTATTTATTTTTATTGTCTTCTTAAGATCAAAATAGTAGAACTCGTCTTCTAACTTATTCTCAAAATACTTGTTATTTTAAAAAAGTTCAATTTCATAAGCACTCTTTAACCTCCCCTAACTCATGGTGCCATGCTTTTCCAATCGGTAGATTAATTATTTCCATTTCAAAAGGATTCGGAGGATACATATATCTATTTGATTACTGAAGCTTAAATTAACTGTGTGATTGTTGAGGCTTTAAGCTAAATTATAGTATGGGCTTCTTTAGATTTTACTGCTGATTTTCATCATTTGTTGATGAACTTTCTAGATGATACCTTACATGATCTGAAGTCAAATCTTGTATGATTTTCCATCTAACGGTGAATTTATTCTTCATAGTGCTCTTCAAAATCTAGATTCAAATTGGTCTGAACCTCATAAGAGAATTGATTGAAAACTTAGTTATACTGTCAAGATTTTGTCTGTTATTTTCACATGTTTGACAACTTACATAGTAAATTCTTGCATGATTTTAGTTTGGTCGTTTGATGATTATCTTTTATGAATGATGATCTAATTATGTGTACCAAACTTTCTCTTTGAATCGCGGCTGGAACTACTCTAAATTGCATCTAGAAAATGGTTAAGTCACTCATATCCACATCAACTCTGAGTTGATGAAATGGAATGACGTTTCTACTTCTCCACTCACAATTTGCAACTGTCATCTCGCGACTAGTCAAACAAACAGTTCTTACTATTTATTATCATCACAATCACTCAGCATTTCAATAATCTATCCTTTTTTATAATGACAATTTTATTTTTAATTTAGTTGTTTATCACTTGATAAGTTTAGCTGGAAACCTATTATTAATGCAATTTCAACTTCCCTTCAACGTATTACAAATTTTGTGTAGAAAATACTTCCTATAATGCATTCATTTCTCTGCGCATAGGCTTTGCAAAATTCTTCCCCTTTCTATTTGCTAATACTCGCACTAATAATTCTAAGACATTTTCTCCCTTTTATCACAAAAAGAGCGTTATAGAAGAAAAGAACATAAATATAAACCAGTTGTTATATCAACAAACATACCAATTGTTGGTTCAGATAAAGCACAAAGAGTCCAGCAGGAGCATATATCAGTAATGAAGCATGTAAATGAATGTATACTGCAACATGCTAATGACTGTCCTATCAACATCACTACTATGTAATATTGGTCTTATTGCTTTAGAAGATAAAAGTTTGAACATTGAAATGTTTAAGACATAATTCTAAAAAACAACATCATTCATTAACTCCTTTAAATGCATTGTATTCATTAAAATCAACTCAATCCTTCATCATCAAAAGAAAAGTGCAACATATAACAAGAAAACAAAAATTAAAAATCTATAGAACTTATTTAAACATCATCTCTCCACTATCTTTACGATACTTGAGTTTTACAAAGCTGTTCAAATGGATGCAGTCAAACCTTAATAAATCGTCAAAATACAAAATAAAATATAAAAGCTTTGTAACTCAAAAGAATAAAGTCTAGTAAAGCATTAGCGTCTCGTTTTATGGCTCTTCTCTACCTTGGATGCCTTTAGCAGCATCTTTTAGTTTCATTTGAGTTGAGCCAAGTTTGCACCTTTTCTATTTTCAATTAACTTGGCAGCTTTCGAGAGAATTTTTTATTTTCAATTATGTTGATGCTTTTTCTTTACCCTTACGCTTTCCAATAATTTTGATCACTTTGTATAATAGCTAATGAAGTCAACCAGACAACGGAGGGTGCATTAGACTTGAGAACAACTACTACACAGCAATGATTGAACAAATTTTGGAATTGGTTTTGAATAGAGAAAATAGATACTTGTTATACTAGCAATGGATGAACAAAAGATGATCATATTTACAGTTATGTGTGTCATTTGAATGAATTTTCAAGTCACGCTGCGTGCGCGAGCTACTCTTCCTATCGCGGAAGTGGCCAACTTTAACATATCACATGTTCGCACGTACCTCAACTCCTGCTTCAATTATATTAGGATCAGGACTCTCTTCCAACCATCTGATTGAAGTGATTTGGAGGGGAGGGGAATAGGGGGAGGTTTTTAAAATAATTTTTTTAAAATAGAAAAAATTTGGACTTATATTTTTAAATTTTTAATAAATTTTTAAAAACTTATAAAAAATATATTAAAAAACGTGAAAAAAAATTAAAAAATTATTTTTAAAAAATTAAATACCAAACACCCCCTCGAGTTTTCCCGTTGCAGCCATAATAGGATATCTAAGCTTCTACTCGAACATTTAGATAGCGAAGCTGTTGGAACTAATGCTAGTTCCCATTCGAGGTGTTAAAATGGTTACATTTTGTTTTTCACCCGTACTCTTAAGATGGAGACGGGTCTTCCGCTTCCATTTTTTTTCTTTTTACATTTTTTTTTTTGGATCTGGCTCTGGAACAAAATGTTTTCAGGTCTTTCTCTCCACAATGAACTTAAAACTTTTCATTCTCAGGTGAATACAGCTCAATTTCTAATACAAACATGTCACATGAGCATTATAGTTTAGTGTGATTATTTTCCCTGATCAAGCTTCTATCAACCAGGTTTCTATAATAACTAGAACAACTTTTCATCGATTTTTATTGCTGTCATACTCTAATTTCATATTTTACAATAAGTCCAAAGTATTCTCCTGTTAAGTCTATCCCGAAGCATCCATAAAATATTCTCCTGTTAAGTCTATCCCCAAGCATCGTCACCAAAATCGATATCGTTCAAACGTGAGATACCACCTCAAACAGATTTCCATAGAACGGCTTCTGATGCTTCTGATGCAGACTGTGGAAGCAGCCCATACTTTCTGAACCTGAGGAAGCATTCATGGGGGAAAGAGAGAGCTAAACAAAAATGACTTCAAGCTTTGCACAAGGATTGCTCTCAATAAAATTCCTCAGATCATTGTCGCTGTTAAACTTGAAAGTGTATAATGCTTGTCTTTGTTTCAGGCCTACTGGGTATATTCTATACACTTTGAACTTATTTCCTCCTCTTATGTTTTCTGGCCTCTCTTCCTTCCAAACAGGCACGTAATTCAAAGATTCAAACTTCTTGAGCACAATAGACTCCAACCTCTTCACTGTGAGCTGCTCAGATCTGCACCGAGTAACCAAACTTAAAGAACTTTGGTAGAGCATAAATTCTTGTAAATAAGAGGAATGTCATTGGCAGGTCCACAACTGATTGTTCATATACAAAATGGATGGGATAAGTACTTCCAAATGAAATTCCCAAATTTGGGACAACTGCTTAAAGCGGTTACTTTGGTCAACTTTAGCAGTCTAGAGTAAAAGACCTAATTTGTATTTTAACGTTCAGAAAGCCACTGACAAATACTACCGTGAGATTAATGTGCATGGCCCAACCTGTACAGTTTATGTGGCAAAAAGCAAAAACATAAACCTGGAAGAAGAATTGTGAAAAGCAAAGCATTACACTCTAAGAGTAGTGATAGAAGCCCCAAAGGACCTTTAGCTGATAAACCTCCTAAACAATTTACCCCTTTGAGACCAAACCCACGCCCATAAAGAGAAGCATTTACACAGTTTATGTTTTCATTGCCAGTAGGTGTAACTAAAATATGAAACCCCCTATATAGGCATCAAACTGATGCCTAAAGTAGACACTTCATTCAGGATATTGGAATTTCTTTCAACAGTGAAATACATAAAAATAAAAGGTAGGGGTGAGCAATTTACCCGATATAAATTGATTCCAACCTGAAGCGACCCCTTTCCCTCACAAACAAATGGTAGACAGTTCCTTGTTTCCTACTGCACTTACAAGGACGACTCTGAAATATAGAGCTCTTTTCTTCCTTTTCTAGGATTAGTGTAGCAAGATGGATACAGAGCCGGCATGATGAATGCACTGCAGCCATATCCACCAAAGCCTTGAAAGAGTCAGATGGACCATCATACTTCCACCTAAATCCAATTACGTAATGCAAGTATATATATTACAATGAGGCAAATAAATGCTAGACAATATTCTATTAGAAAATTACTAAAAAGATAAAAGTTTACAAAGCATAGTTTTAACATAACAAGTTCACGGAACTCCTAATATGTAAGAAATCCATTTTTCTAGAAAAATGCTGGGATTAACCATTGATGTCAACATTGACATACATCCATTTTGTGTATGCGATCTATCCATAATAAGTATGGGCAAAATATGTTTGTCGTGTGCACTTCTTTAGTATACAGTGTGCATTTATTCATGTGTACAAATATACTTTGTGCACGAGTGTCCTATCAATGTCATGTCCTTATGCTGTGTCCTTATTTAACATGAGTCCAACCATCATGATTTACGATCACAATTGATGTCCCAAAATTTTTGGTTTTTCTGAATTTTTATTTAAGAAAAACAGTTTTTTATTTAAAATAACCACTAACGATCATGTGACACATCAATTCCGATTTAGAACATGATTTTCATGATGTATAGCAGTGCTAATATTAATATCATCCAACTTACCTTATTTAGTTCAGACACAAACATGCCAACAACACGGATACACCAATTCAGCGAATTGTACAACTCCTAGGACGCAACTGTGTGGTTATGTGCATACATGCATCTTTATGTAGGATATAGGATGGATTACATAATTCATACTCTAGATGCCTATAAAATCTTATGGCCATTCCCTATAAAATACTATAATCAAAAGATTTATGCATGAAGTGTGGTTACTAGACGTGGCAATATATGACCCGATCCGAAAGTTCAATCCAATATTGACCCATTTAACGATTAGATTACGATTAGAAAATTTGACTCGTATAAATTTATGAATTAATTTGATCCGGTTATTAAATGGGTCGACTCGAGCCGATTACAAATTGACCTACCAACTCGAATTGTAACCTCTTTAAAGAACAACTCTTTCCTGATTTTTTCTTACCGTAAAATAAAATTTTGGCAACAAAAAAACAATCAAATTATAATAATTTATAAATTATTAAATTATATTATATTTATAATTAATCAGTTACTTTATACCTTAGTAAAATAGTACAAAATGAGAATTATAATATTATCGAAAGTATTACTATATATATAATCACAAATTTCAGCTCTCACCACATATGTTTAAATAATAAAAATAAAAAAATTCTTAGAATATTTGAAGAACCGATGAAAATATTAAGGAATGCACATTTTGACAGACACTCACTATATCTCTTCATCAAAAATATCGTGCACATTCATCCAACTGATTTTATAATTTCACTCAAGCTAAGTATAGAATTAAAAATTAATTATTTTAATTATTAAATGGAACGATTCGAATTTGACTCGATTATTAAATATGTTAGATTAAAATTGACAATTTTGACCTATACAAAACTTATGAATTATATTAGAGTTGAACGAATTTGACTCGGTTATTAAATGGATCGATACGAAACTATCCACCAACCCAAATTGTCACTCTTAGCTATTACTTGCTCTGTAAGAACTAGTAAAATCTAATTACAAAAACAAACAACTTAGACAATCATTAAGGACAAATTCCTCATTTCACACAATCACGCTCTAATAAAATAATATAGTCATTCCAAGGAGCTCATCTAAGACAATCTCGAATTCATTCTTTCAGGTTACTTCTATGGTACATTTCCATTATAAAAGCACACGTCATGCTAGTGAAAGTTACGCTGAATACCTATATTGCACATTTAATCTTCTCAATGTAAAATTTCTACATTGTTTATACTAATTTATTGACGTAGAAAGTAAGCAAGTTCTAACTATATATGATGTCTAAAAAGTACATTTTCCAAGCACATATTAAACACGTATATTGAAGTTGAAACCCCAAACCTGAGGTTTGTAATTAACTATGTAACTATTAATTAAATTGTGGAGGCTAATTCAATTCCGTGATCATTAAAGGAAATAAAGTTGCACCTTCATTTTACTTTATATGGTGGCTTTATAATCTTAAGAGTGTCTTAAAATGTGTGTACCCAGAATTCATACGTCTGTGTAAAAGTTTATTTGCACATTTCTAAGCACATATACACTAATGCACACTATCTAAACACAAATACGTACATTTAAACTAACACTAGGATACTGCGCTAACATTTTCAAGCCAAACTACCAAGTTTGCAATTAATTGCAACCACGAACTTAAGTGACTTCCCTAACATTGTCTATATTAATAAATACTACCGAAGCACCTAGAAGTTACTTTCAAGCAATGTACTATATATGACCAAAGTTATATTATCATAGGAAAAGATTGGCAATGAGCCAATAGTTTCGGACCCATACTGTAGTCCTCATCTATTAAAATTTATTTTGACAAGATCTCCATGACCTTTTCATATGACTTAAAGAAATTCAGCATAACTAGTCATCATTAAAACAGGATTCGTAGCAGCATCAGCTTGATTACTAATAGAGAAAACCATGAACAAGGCTAGGCCTCCCCAATCACAGTATGAGTATTTAAGTATGGAAACACCACTATGGAAAGTTTAATCATAAATGGAATACCTCATGGACTGATTAAAAGCATTAGCATCTGAAGCAATATACTTCATCATTTTCGCGACTGAAGTTACGTCATCAATCACTTTAATGTGCAAAACCGAACCAGGACCAGGAGCAAAATCCTGAATATTAGGAGCACCAACAACAACTGGGATGGCACCTAGAGACTTAAGAAGAAAATTAGACATTTTAAAAAAGAGAGATAATCTCAACTAATGTGATGCGCGAAAGATAAGGCACGTGTATCTCTTCCACTCAAGGAAAACAAAAGCAATTACCATGAAGAGTATCTTGCTAACAGGCGGGAGTATAAATAGGAAATTCACTTTTCCTTTTTGTGGTTTAGAGTAAGAACCATATCCTATATTAAATAACAAAAAGCATGTATAACACAAGCTTAAAAGTTGACTGGGAAAGATAAATGTTAAACAAATCAATATGTTGCGACAAAGCTTATGTCGTCCAACCAAGGTTTCAAGATATGACAAATGCTACTCAAATAGATTTATTTAGTCAACAATAATACTGTATGATGTCCCTATCCCAACTTTAACCAACCCATTTGAAATTCATTACTCATCCACCAACACCTATGACGAAGAGGGTATCTCATCCGTTCTTAACTGTATACAAATGAGTGTGGAAACAGGTGATGGAAAAGGCAAATGACAAGGATACATGGTATTATGGTTCAGTCCATGACAAATGGCAAAAGTGAATCTTTTACACACTATTTTCTTGAAATGAATATTAAACATACAATAATGAATGACATAAAAAACCATAAAGGCACTTTTAAAGAATATAGAGATATAGATGTCTAGGAGTTAAAGGTAACTTACTCTTTTACTGTAGTTATATTTTTCTGCAATATTAGATAATAGGAACACACTTATAATTTTCTCATTATTAAAAATATCTACATAATAAAGTAAACCCTCCAAGTAGGAACTAATATAGTTTTGTCATTTGGCAGAATAATGAAATGCCATGTTTTAATTAAAAATTGGGTACTCTCAGATAGTTATTTCCTAAAACAACTACAATGGTTTCTTCTCCAAACAACACAGTTCTTAAAGAGATTACTAACTCCATCCATAATGGAGTAAACAATTCAAACGTTCTCTATAATCTCACAAGACAAATTCTTTTGTTATCTCCTATTCAGATATTTAGCTTCATTTTTTTTTCTACAAAACTAGTATGTTCTAAAAGATGAGTGCATCAACAGTCAACGTCTGATTTCTCTCTCTCTCTCTCTCTCTCTCTCTTATGAAATCTGTGTCCTCTGCTTATATGTAGTTCACAGAAAGTAATGTTACTTGAAGTTTCTATATCTAATTTATATTTTTCTTCTTCTTTGGCTAAGAAAGAAAGTGTATCTTCCTATTTTCTGTTTCTATTAGATAAATAAAAAACTAAAATTTATTTTATAAAGGAATACAAAAAGAGAACAAGTAGTTAATAATATTCTTTTTGACTTTTCCGAAAAGATGGAAAATAACAAATCAACTAGCAGGCTCTGCACTGCAATTTATTTTTGACTTAGAAACTTCCAGTTAACGATTTTCAACTAACTTGTAATTTGAGAAAGCAATACTAATATTATTTTCCAAAATCACCTTTTTAAACCTTATATTCTTGGAAAAGTAACAAAATTTTCAAAACCTGAGTAATCATAGTTGAAGGGTAAGTATTCTGGATTTTGATTACCAAATATTTTCAAAAAACATGTTTAAGAGTTATGATGTTTTTATTTTTTAAAATAATCCTATATAAAAAAATGCATTCGTTAAAAAATTAAATGCTATTTCATTCCCACTTGGAAATTCCAAGAATTTGATAAGAAAACCATAAGTTCTAAGATAGATTCTGTTTGTTCATTGATTTTTATCCGATTCTATATTCTTTAAGAATTAAACAAACAATCAATTACAATATGCCATCTCTCGCTCTTAACTTCAACCTCAAATAACGCCATAAGACAAACAAATTATCAGAGGGAAATGTAGACAAAGGAGGAAAACTTCCCTACTTGCGCAATTGCTGGAACCGATCACTAACTGTAACGAACTCCCCCAGTTCTTTTGGAACATTGACAAATTCATCTTCGTCAAGGTAATCAAACTATAAGACTTATGCTTTCGGTCTCAATAGCTTTTCAATTACAATTTGAGATGAGAGATATGTATTGGTTGCAAAGTCAATATCTTCTTAAGAGAATAAGGACTACATTTCATATTTAAAGAAACGCCATCACGATCCAAGTAAATTTGGGGCTAATTTTAATCACCACGGTGTTAAATATAGCGTTTACTGCTATGATGTTGTCAATTTGATTGTAGGAATTTATATGGTCTATTTCCTTATAAATTTTAATAGTCTTTTGGCATATTTACATTTACACGAAAGAGGTCCGAAAGACTCATCCTAGCGGAAAGGAATCCTTCAAAAGTTTTAATACTTTCTATGGTCGTACTTGTGAATGCATAGTTTTGGCTTACTTCTCAAACTAGAAACTTCTATATCTCTCTTTTTTTTATTCTATTTCTCGATCTAATAAATTTTCTATTATGTTTATTCTTTAAGCTAATTCCTAATAATGATATAATACACAAATTAGGTAATGGCGAGTTTTCCATTACCCAAGTTGGTTTTGCAATTTTGATTTTGAAGCAGAAGATCAGGGTAGTTAAGTTCATCTAAGCTATTTCAAATACTAACACCAAATCCCACTAGCTAGCTATAAATCATATTCGTCACTAAAGCACCAGGCATGTAGCTACTAATCATTCGACAGACACTAGCGATTGTATTTTAATCATCATCCTATGCTAAGGAAGTTGGTGTCTATTTCATCACTTCGATTCATTACTAGTTAGGTTTCCAGTAGGCCCTCACTCAAGAGTACCTTTTCTCAGTTGTGTTCCAAGCTAGGACCATAAGAACTGTCTCAGGTTGAGTCAAGACTCTTAGCCATCAATATATTTGTGGAGTTTATGTAGTCTTTTTAAGCTTTAATTATGATAATTCTGCAGTATTATAACCACAAGGGCAGACTTGTAAATTTCTGTTCATTATTATTATCAATCTGCCGGGATATTTATGTCAATGTGTAATTCTGCCCTTCCATTCTATGGGGCTGTTCTTTTTTAGAGCAAAGCTGGCCATGTCCCCATTTCTTCAGTAGAAAAAACAGGGACATCTCCAGCTTTTCACAAAAAGAGCGTAGCCTAAGAGTACAACTTCTGCATGTTTCCTTTCATCTTTTACATTTTAGTTTACAATTCCATCAACCTTTCCTTCATTCTATTTTCCTCTTACCACAAATATATCCATAAGGGGGACACTAAGACAGAGAAGTCAAAAGAACAATAACTTAAATTATTTCATAAAACATATTCATAGTTTCATATCACTAATCGAAGAACATAAGACATTATGGGAAACATAATCCTGCTGACTGCATTTAAGTTAATAACAAAAGTAGAAAAACATCAAGATTTTTGTACACACCTGCAACCAGAGACTGAAAGAACTTTTCTGTTACATAATCCTCCTCATTTGAATTCTCAAAAGCTAAGCTGAACTTGTAGCGTTTCAGAGTTTCAACTTTATCCACTATGTTAAAAAAATTGCATATCAATCTAGATAGCTGATGCAAGTAACATTTGACTTAGTGAAAGAATAGAAGGAAAAGAGTTAACAAAAAAGGATTTGTCAAGGCATTCTACTGAAGCTGCTAAAGCTTGTTAAAAATGCAGATAGGTTATATCCACCATTGGGACCCTACACCACTTTTGGCATTCTATAACTACAATATTGTTCTGGTACTATTAAACCTCACCTACTCAGAAAGATATCAACTTTGAGAATGCATAAAAGCAATCTATTCCTAGAGATAGATTTAGATGTACCATTCGCGAGACGAAACAACAACGTTCACAAAATATGAAAGAGAGGAAAACCATCACATTTTGGCTGCAGAAGTTGCACTGCAAGGTCAGTGGTGAATAAACATACAATGAGTTACAATGTTTAGCCAAATAAATACAATGATCTCTACTTTTGCAATTTTTACTTTTATATCTTTAGCCCTCTCCAATCTTCTTTCTTTACTAATCAGCAATGCAGAATTTGCTAGTGTCAAACCGGGTAAATTTCTTTACGTGTGAAACTGTAGATTTTGTTCAAATAACAAGGAAAACAAGTATTTCTAACCATTTATTTGCACATCATAATCTTTATATATGCTTTTTCATTTAGATTAAGCATAGTACTATAATCCTGTATAATATTGCACATACCATGACCATCATGGTTCCGATGACAACTGCCATATGAATCAATTTTGACACCCAAATCTTCAAGTTTCTGAAGGGCTTGTAAACGGAAATTTCTTGCTCCACAATTAGATATGAAAGCAGCTGCAAGGGCTTCCTCAGTCTTCGGCGGCAGAGGTGCCATGATATCATATTCAGCCCATGAGAAATAGCCAACTGGCACATCTGAGGAAAGACTAGTTGTCATTATAACCTTGAACCCTCTCCTACATTCAGAAACACTTCCATCAAACATTTATCATCCAAAGAAATAAAAGAAGACATATCTTAATTGGAGATAGAACAAGAGCAAGAGTTATGCTCTCATTAAGCTAACCAGTATGACACAAACACTAAATTATAGCCCACTGAACTTGTCATGCACCAGAATGGACACGTGACCGGTACTAATCCAACTTGGACCACGAGACCCACAAATGGAAGCAATTCAAAAATCACAGATGCTCAAAAATAAATACACAAAAAGCACGAATATAACTATAAAGCTGATGTAGGGGAAGATCCTATCTGATATCGTTTAGTTTCCATTTAACTCGCATACAAGGGAAGGCCTACTTTAAAACACCAGCATGTCCCATACATACGGAAATTTTTAGGATAAAATGAGGTGGGATACCTTGGTATTGGCATGCTATCGAAGGTTCATGCAAGATTTCTCCAAGATAGCAATGCCCATGACCAATTTGACTCATAAGCGAATGAAGTTTGCTTGGAGCAAAAGTGCAAGAAGAGCTTTTAGAAGCAGACTTTTAACTAGAGCAACAATCCTTGCATTACCAACTACTAGGGATATGTGTGTTACTTTCAAATTATATGGATAAAAAAGTCATTTCACATCATCGCTTTCGATGAGGGGAGCCTTACTTATCGATAAGCTGCAAAAGGCGGCTTATTTTCTAAATAAATCAGCATACCCCAAACAGGCTAAAAACCTATTGCGAAGCCCAAAGAAGCTCACCCAAATGGGGCCTTAAAGAATATATATATAATGTAGATTAAATATAATTAATCCTGATCTTCTTATTAGAGCAGGAACAATAGACGCTACCTCCAGAGACAGAGAAGATTTTAAGATTCATATAACTGAGTTGGATTATATGTTTCTACATATAGTCCCTCGTCCATTTGTATTTCTAAATCATAAATAGTTTCTAAATCATCAAGAGTTTCTACTTGTTCCTGACAATTTAGATTTTCTGCACATAAACCTTGACATTGTCCTTTTATAGGACAACTACAATCTGGTTTTTGTGGTAATTGTTTAAGTACCTTATTTAAATGAATAAATATAAATATATATATATATATATATAAGGACAGGAGCACTATCTCTTTAGAGGCACTCCTCTATTGGTTTATAGCTAGAATGACCTCCTGATCGAATCACCACTGTTAAATATGAAAAATTATGCGCTAGAAATATACCGACAACATTTCAGCTTAATCCGATCACGAATCGACCTCCATCCGACCACTTGATTAAAATGACAAAAAGAAGACAATATTTATATTTAGAATTTTATTTTTTATGTTATCTTTATCAAATGATCGGATAGAGATCAATTCGTGGTATGATTGAACTGAAATTTTATCAGTATATTTTTAACTCATAATTCTTCATATCTAACGATGGAAATTAAAATTAGAGATCATTCCGGTCATAAATGAGAGAGAGAGAGTGCTCGAAAATGCTCATATATGTATACATATATACATATTTACGTATATATATATATATATATACATAGGGATAGTAGCACTCCCAAATACTCTCTTTATCAAGTGACCAAATAGAGATGAATTTATGATCCGATTGAGCTGAAATTTTGTGATTATATTTTTAACTCTGTTCTTTAAATCAAACTGTGGTGATTTGATTTGGAGATCACCCTGACTATAAACCGAAAAAAGAGTGCTCTAAAATGTCAATATCCTTCCCCATATATATATATATATATATATATATAGGGATAGGATATAGGCACATGTGTACACATGCTTGCCAAAAGTGGCCGGCGAGCTCTCCAAATCCAATCTCCACCGTTGGATATGAAGAACCATGAGTTGAGAACATGTTGATAAAATTTCAGCTCAATCGAATATGGAATTTCCTCCATCGGAACTCTTGATCAAAGTGACACAAAAACAAAATATATATCTTTTGTCAAATTTAAATTTTTATGTTATTTTGATCAAGAGTTCCGATGGAGGTCGATTCGTATTCCGATTGAGCTGAAATTTTATCAACATGTTCTTAACTCATAGTTCTTCATATCCAACTGTGGAGATTGGATTTGGAGAGCTCGCTGGCCACTTTTGGTCGGTATGTGTACACATGTGCCTTTAAGATGGCATGTGCCTATATCCTATCCCATATATATATAAATATGTATATATATATATATATATGTATGTATATATATATATATATATATATACACACACACACACACATGCATGGTTACTAAAATTTCGATTTAAATTTTATGATTTTATATCAGCAAAATAATCCTACTCGACACAAGATCCTACTTTATATAAAATCAGAGTAAGATCCCTAATCTTAATCCTAAAATCTTGTGTGATATTACGATTTCAACTTATGAAAAATCTTGATGAATTAAGAGAGCTCCATCGAGTTTTGAGCGAAGTTGGAATAGATAAGAAAGATCTATCATTCGTTTGTAGCAGGTGCGGTGGTGTTTGGTTTATTCTGTAAGGGATTTATTATGAGAGTAAGAAATTATTCGATGAAATCGAGAGCAAAGTTTGAAAGTGTGAGCAATACAATACGAATGGTTTGGTAAAATGCTCTCAGTGTTCTTGCTGAAATATTAATAAGAAGAAAATTGTTTAGTTTTTCGGATTTCGTAAAAACAAGAAAACTGAACATACCTACAACTGTTGTAAATTATTACTAGAATTTGAGTTTTTAAAAAATAGATTAAGTTTTTTTTCTTTTTATTTTGAGACAATAAAGACAACTACTTATCGCCTAATTGATTAATTACATAAAAGATTAGATTTTTAAATATGGGTATAACTATATAAGTGTGTATTCATAAAATAATAATATATTTTGTAAAGATGTTGTGATAATAAACTAAATAAAATATAAGAAACTAATAATGATATATTTCATATGAACCACAATGATGAACATTGTTAATTTATTACAATAAGGGTAAATATAAGAAAATTTATGTTTTAAATTTCAGCAATTTTAATAATACTATTTAAATTTTAAAAGTATTAAAAAATTTTATAAATGATAAGTAAAATTATACAATCTTATTTAAAATTTCAATTTTATGATCCTACACAAGCTAAACGATCTTATATAAAATTTCGATCTTGATAACCTTACACACACACAGACACATACATATGTGAACTAGGTAGGAGAGGGGAAGGCAAGTACATAAGCACCCACCACCTTGTGAAGCTCCCCTAATCTACTCGTCCTATGAAGCGATCGTGAAGTCACTATTACATAATCCCTTCATATATAACAATGTTTCAGTTAACTCAAATCCCCACTTGATAAGACTTCACGGAATCAAGCAACTGAGGGGCTGTTTGACATTCTATTCCAGAAAAGTAACTTTTCAACTTTCCAGTTCATATTTTCCAATAAATCTTTTACAATCTTCTACAGAATATAAAATTTTAAAAAGTATAAAAGAAATTCTATATAATAAGATCTTGTTATTTATTTTTATTATTTTTTTAAGATAAAAAAAAAAAACTCGTTTCTCGAAGTAGGATAAAGATACCCTTAGTTCCCGAAAAACACTTTTCAAATAGCATTCCAAATGCCTACTGAATTTTATAGAAATAAGCTAACTTTTATTATATTTGCAAAACTAGGTAACACGCAAATAATAGTGTTTGTTTTGCAAAATTAGTTCATTATAGCTTTTCAAAATATGGCCACATAATAACAATTGACAATGCAAGTCACTATTCAGATTATTCACAAAATCAAGGTCTGAATATTTTGAAAAAATGGTCAATCTAGTCCTAAATTGTAAATTGAGTAACAAAACCTAGTTTTAATGAATTCAAAATTTGAAAACATATGGCTATTTTCTATACATTCATTATAAGATAAAAAATCGTACATCTATTATATTTATTAGTATTCATTCACAACTTGTATGATTTTATCTATTCTTAATAATTTAATAATGTATACACATACTAAACTTCACCTATTAATTGACTAATTGTTCCAAAAACGATATAATTTTGATTCTACAATAACAAATTCTACCAAATAGATGTACAAAATTATTGGTAATGTGTGACCATTTTGTTCATAAGATCTAAAAGAATGTTTGTAAATGGATGCATGCTTAAATGAAAAAAATTCTTACACTCTTAAATTTGAACTTAGAATGAATTTCGTTTAGTCATAATGCTATCTTTGATATATATGTGTCTAATATATATATTGCGCACATCCACATACATTAGTGATGTCCTATCGGTATAAAGCTCCAAATTCGATCTTCATTATTGAATATCAAGAACTACGAGCTGAGAACATGCCGATAAAATTTCAGCTCAATTGGATAACGAATCAATTTTTATCCGACTTCTTGATCAATATGACAAAAAAAAAAAACGATATTTGTTTTGGAGTTTTTCTTTTATTGTCATCTTGATCAGAAAATCAGATTAATACTGGTTCATGGTCCAATTAAGCTGAAAGTTTATCAGCATATTTCTCGCTCATAATTCTTCATATCCAACAGTGAAAATTGAATTTAAAGCTCTATACCAACAGGACTACATCAGAAACAAAGCTATTCGTTGAAAGTGTAAAATATTTACCTTTTCATTATTTTAAAAAAATTCAACTAAGAATGCAAAAAGTTTGACAATACCTAGATAGCTTAGTGGTTTGACACCTCCCTCTTTCTTAAGAGATTGTGAGTTCAACTCTCATCACCTAAAATGCTCGTTATCATTTGACAAAAATTAAAAAGAAAAAGAACTCAAAATATTTTTTCCTTACTATATGGTTAGATAATTAAAGAATAGGCTTATTTAACCCAAAGATCAGGCCTAAAATGACTGTGGTTCTGGTTGGGCTAGCCTAGCCCTGCATACTAATAATCTCAGCATAGCTCGACCCTTGGGCCTAAGGGCGATTGTCCAGTCTCCATAATCAACGACTTCGGCCAATAACCCAATTTTAGACAAGACAGCCAGTGCGTTGTAGGCTGCAAGTCATTTTTGCATCCCTATAGATCAACACTCATGAACACCAAACTTAAAATTGCTAGACGAAATTTATACATTCAATTCGAGACCTTTGACAATCTATCCTTATTGTCTAAATTTAAATCACAATACCAATTTAATAAATCACTGATGGTGGATACGAGAATGTAAGTTGTAATAGCATAAAAGAGTCTCCTTTACAAATTTCACATGATATGGAGATTAATGACCAAACCTTCAACATACATCCGGAGCTATTCACTAGAAAACATAAGCTAATAAACAAAATTGTAATTAGCATACCCACCGTCGAGCAGTGTCAATATTGTTTTCAGCATAATAATGGGATGATTCCATTGTTCGAAGAACACTTGCAATATTTGGGTTTTGAGTTAAACCAAATGTAGCATCGGGTACCTTCTCAGCTGGAAACCCAAACTTACAACCAACTGAGCAAGATCCAAATTCCTAACATATAGACAAAATAAATAATTAGAATGAACAAAAGACTGACAACAAATTTTGAATGCAGAATGCGGCATAATCTATGAATTTGTTTTCACAGAATGAAGTTAATGATTACTGTTAATGAACTAAAACTTTCAAGCTTAAGATTATTGATACATTTTCCTACTTATATGACTTTTTCATTATGAATTAACAATGTCAAATGCACCATAAATTGACATGACATAGTATCAAGTTGTTTGAGTTTATAGGAGATAACTTACACAAATTAGATCCTCCAAACTATTCTTCTGCTCAAAGCAAAACTTGAAGGAAGGGATTAACTGATGATTACCCTACACCTTTATAGCAAACCAAAAAAATTCCTTTTCTTAATAAACCAAAAGATCCTATTAAGAAAAAAAAAGGACTCACATTTTTATTACATAACCAAATCCTTCTAAAAAAAAGCTGAACATTTTAGAATATGAAGATATATCCAACTTCCTACCTACTACAACAGAAGGAGACGCTCCACTTTTGATATAATGCATCCCTATTTCAAACAAGGGTTTCCATGGCTTGCAAGTTCAAAGTTAAACGAATAACATTGAGCCAAAAGCTATTTAAGATAACATAAGCACAAAAGAGATAATTCCCACAGCAAGCATGTATAAAATATAAAAGGATGCTATCAGAAAAGACAGCAATCTCACATTTTTATCACATAACCAAATACTCTCAATAGAAACCTGAACAGTTTAGAATATGAGGATATATCCCCATCACTGCCTACTTCTATGGAAGGAGAGCACATATCCACTTTTGATACATAAGACACCCCGAACCAAGTGGTACAATGACTTACAAGTCCAAATAGTTAAACAAATAACCATTGAGCTAAATCTTATTTAAGATAACATAAGCACAGAAGAGATGATTCTCAAAGGAAACATGTAAAAAACATAGTTGAATCTTCTTTTACATAATTTGAAATCACGAGGACGCATACACATGCGACATAAGCTTTAATGTTGATCTAACCTAATGATTACTAATGGCTTTTACATATTTGTACCACTTTTCCTTACAAAAGTAGCACCACATATACAAACAGGTTGTAAATTCTTGTAAAGGAGCCTACTAAAAAATATTGCTTGTGAATTAGATGGTAATACAAGTAAAGGGCCATCTCTTCCATAAATTAAATTATTTCTCTTTCCCATAAACCAATTAGTTGGGGTAAGTTGGTATTTTCTCATATTCCAAAAATAAAAATCATTGCATCCATAACATAATTGTTGGTTAAGGCTAGCTTCGTCATGATAAGTTTAAGGTAATAAGACCTTCTTCTGAGTCAACAGTCAGCATTCAAATACCTCTAAATTCCAAGTCATCCAAAAACTGTGATAAGTTCTAGAAACATTTACGTACGAAAATTGTAAGCAATTACTAGGTAATAACCCAAGTAATTCCAAACAAGAACAGAATGATAAAAAATAATTTCATGTATTCTATAGTAGTTAACTTCAGAAAATAATAATAATAATAATAATAATGATGATGATGATGATGATAATAATGATGATTATGATGAAAGAGCAACCTGTTGGCCGCCGGAGATCAAGATAGGTTCCTTATTGAAGTCTCTGGTGTAAGGAATGTTATCCTCCCTCTCCAACCACTCCTCACAAGTTTCTCCTCCCTCCATCAACGGCAACCATATTGAAGAAGATAACGGCGACGTCGTTAAATTAACAAAATTATCCCCAGTCAATGAGGAAGAATGGAAATTGAAGTAAGAGCTGGTCCATGTCTCGACAATTGCGGCGTTCTTGGCCAAATCGAGGCGGCCGAGGAACGCGATCTCTGCTAGTACTACCAGCGCCGCGAACAAAGGAATGAAACCCCCCGCCGACCACCGCCGCCTGCCAAGCTTCAGAGAAGAAGAAGAAGAAGAGGACAACGGCGGTGGCATCGATGAAGTCAACCTGTGCGATTGACTGATGATGGCGAGAGGAGAGAGAGAGACTGGTTTAGGTGAAGAATGGAAGGGATCAGGGGTTGGTGACTGAGAGAGTCAAGTAGTCATTGTGGGATGGGGTTACCAAATTTGAAACAAAATGGTTTGTTTTGGTTTAGGATGCGCTTATCTTAAGATAAATTTATTTTTTAAAATAATAAATAATATATTAAAATATTTAACAAAATAAAATTTTATATTAATTTTGTATTAAAAGTAAATTTTAAAATTAAATTTTAAAAAAACTTAAGAAAATTATTTATTTATTCAATATTAAAATAAATTTTAAAAAATAAAATTTGAATAATAGGTAAACAAGTTCTTAACGAAAGAAGAAGGTTTTTATCTAAAATGATCTTACTAATGTGGTTTTTTATTTGGTAGGTACTTTGGAAGACATTTTGTTTAAGAATGAACATAAAAGAATTGTTAATTTTTCATAGCTAATATGATCATAAAGCATATTTGTATGACATCCAACATGCCAGCGACTAATAAGCACTTTCACTCTTCATAATTCTTCTAACCATATATGATTGTAATGGTCATGGGTTATTATTATTTGTATTTGTTTTAAGTTTAAACTCAAAACGTTTATAGAACATTTAATCAAGATCATGAATTATGAGGTTGGTTCGCTCGGACACATGAAAGAATATTATTCATATATACTTGACTTCGTAGATGACAAGAATCAATACTTTCCAAATTTAACAATATTCCGAAATAGTTAATTTGCAAACAAAACAAATAATAATATTTACGTAGATCTAGTATTTTAATGTGTACCGAGATACCATATGGGGTTGTTTACATGGATTAATACGTCAAGTTCACAGCCGCAAAACATAAGAAACAAATAAGATATTGCACCATAAATATTAAACCAATCTATGTTATATATAAAGTAGAATCCTAAGGCTCTTAGGGTTCCTTCTTAAAAACAAATTTCCTTTCTCACATTTTTATATCTTATAAAATTCACAAAATAATAACCATCAGTTTAATATTAATTAACTAATTTAATTTACATATACTCCTGCATAAAAGTTAATGTTTTAGAAATTAGTTTTATTAGTTTAGCTTATAACAGTTGAATTTAATTAACAAAAACTTTTTTTAAAAATATTTTATTAATATAAGAGTTTATGAGATTATGTATATAGTTTAAAAATATTACTTTGAGAATATCATACTTAGTTATGGACGGAAAAATGATTCATGTATTACACCTTATCTATGTAGCGATAAGAAATAACGGCAACCAAAGTTGTCAAAATCGGAATCTTAGGTAGGATCGTTTCGCTTGAATATGATTGTAAAATCGAGATCTTAAAATAAGATCGTAAGATTTTACATATCGGTAAATTTTCTAATTTTTTTTCAATACCATTAAAAATCTTTTATAAAAGTTTTTATAATATTTTTTTTAAAAAATTTTAGTACATTTAAAAAAAAATTAAGTTTCTTTTAAATTTCATAAAAAAGTACTCTATATTTTATAGAAAATTTCTCAAAATTATAATTCTTCAGAAATCTTCAAAACTTTATAAAAAGCACTCTAAAATTTTATACAAAAACTCTTTCAAATATAGTTACTTATAAAAAATTCTTCAAGAGTAAAATCGTATAAGATCGTAAAAAGATCGGGATCTTACCGATTTTAAAGTTTAAATCGGAATTTATGTGGGATTTTACTCAAAAAAGATTTTACTTGAGATCGGGATCGTTTAGGTGAAGTAAAATCGTAAAATCATAAAGATTTTAAGATTTAAATCGGGATTTTGATAACCTTGACGGCAACAATAAAAATCGACACTTCCTTAGTATGACATTATCACAAGTCGATAACATACCCGATGACATAATTATTCAAGCAACACGGTTTAGATGATGTCGTACAATCACAGCTAGATTCCACTAATATCAGACTTATCTTGGTCAACACCTTTATTCATAAAATAGTGAAATCTGAAGTATGTTCAAATGCATTTACTAAGAACAAGAACAATAGCATGGGTAAATGCGGCATTTACGAGCCGCTGATGGAAAAGTATCCTCCGTAAGTGTCATATCTATTGAAATACTATGGTAGTATCTTGACAAACAAAAAATTAAAAGGAAACGAAAGACACACCCAACCGTTAATGGCACACTGTCTATAAGTGCCACATTTATAAGTTATTTAGTCACTTTAGTATTGGTAATTAAAAAGTACCATCAGTAAGCATTATATCTATTGGAATGCTGTGGTAGGGTCTTGAAAAACGAAACGTTAAAAATGAGTCGAAACACACAACCAAACATTAATAGCGAAGTTAAAAAGGAGACGAAATGCACAACCAAACATTAATGGCCATATTTATGAGTTGTTTAGTCACTTTAGTGTTGGTAATTAAGAACTGCTCATACAAATGGGAGCTGTTATAAATTGAAGAATAGAGTGATACTAAGAACATCATAACAGAAAGTCAGAGATGTATACAAATGACTCAAAGTTAGCAGTACGTTGACACTTAGGGGTGGAAATTTAGATTCGTGTGTCAGTTTTGGATCGACTCATTTAATAACCGGGTCAAATTCGTTCAACCCTAATCTAATCCATAACTTTATGCTGGTCAAAATTGTCTAACCCTAACTCAACCTATTAATAACCGGATCAAATTCGGATGGATCTATTTAATAATTAAAATTATTAATCTTTAATTCTATACTTTTAAAATTCAGCGAAATTATAAGATCAGTTGTAATAAAAGTGCACGATATTATTAGTGACGAGATATAATGAATACCCATCAAAATGTGCATTTTTTAGTATCTTGATCGGTTCTTTAAATATCCAAAAAAAAATTTATTTTTATTTTTATTAATATGTAGTGACAGCTGAAATTTTATGATTATAAATATATACTAATAGTTTCAATAAACATTTTGATAAACATAGATGTCTAACAAAATTTTGTTAAAAATTTTTATACGAAATCCAAATTCGTTATTACAAAAACACCTACATAGTAATACTTTCGATAATATTATAATTTTCATCTTACACTATTTTACTAAAATATGAAAATAACGACTAATTATAAATACCATATAGTTTAATAATTTATAAATTACTATTATTGATTATTTTTATTGCTAATATTTTTGTTGGAATTATAAGGATAATTTTGATGATAACAAAGAATTAAGAACTATGATTTATATAAAACTAATAATCTGAAAACAAGTCTGCAGGATTAGACAAACAAAGATCATTTAATTTACAGCAAACAAGAACAGCCATCATACAACCAACTGCTGTGCTACTACATACTGGACAGAGGACAGCACACGGGACAGAGGATGCCACAGCCACATCACAGTCAGCTGCTCGACTGCTCGAAGCGGGACAGAGAACAGCATACGGGATAGAGGATGCCACAGCCATAATTCAGTCAGCTGTTCGACTACTAAAGCATAAGAAGACTTCTCTGTTTCGAGACAAACCCTTACGTTCAACGGCAACGAAATTTCCCTTACTTCAAAAATCACCTGCATTCACAACGGACTGAAGCATTTCAAACAGAAGATTCACAAGAGCTAAAATCATCTTCAAATCTCACACAAAAGGAAAGCTCAATAATCAAGGAAAGAAAGCAGTCAAAGTCCTTGATCAAGTAAAGCAGTCAACCTGCACTGCATTTATTATGGACATGTCATATCAACTCATCATCTCACCGAGTCTCAGACAGAAGTTTAGCTAAATTAAGCTTTCAACCGTTGGCAGCAAATTCAAATTTCTACAACGCATGCAATGCAACGAAGACTTTGCACAAACACAACTGAAGGACCACTGGACAACACCACTTCCTCTCTGACGTGAAGAACCGAGCACCAACAGCAACATTCCTCAACGGCTCCTGCACAGGAAAGAAACTCGATAAGAAAGGAGTCACAGCAACGAAGAAATATGGTGGAGAAAGAGAGAAAAACAGGGAGAGAACATAAAGAAATCAGAAGTAGAGAGAACCCAAGCAAAAACAGAGATATACAAGAACTCTACCACTCTACTCAAAAATATCCTACTGCTGGTCACGAACTCCACTACTCCACACAAATAAATCTTGCTGCAAATCATACTGAAGAAATCTCTCTCAGCAATTTCTCCGATCATCTCATCTGAATCACATCATAAACACTTAACATTCATGAGATAGATCCTATGCTCAATCTTGGTTTATTTTCTTGTAACCTTTTACTGACAGTGTAAAGGTGGTGCTGCAGGCACCGGTAAAGGAAGCTCAGGTAGAGCTTGGTGTAAGCTCTTAGACCTTGTAATAGTGCTAGCAAATCAGCCAGGGGGACAGGCGTGTCCAGTAGGCTGTTAGGGGTTGTCTTGGCGAAGAAACCCGGTAGAGTAAGTGTGCTTGGCGAAGCACTTTGCTCAAGGTGTATTTGTAGCTTATTAAAGGTCTAGTGAAGCTTTGGCTCTGGTAGTAGAGCGACCGTGGATGTAGGCAAAAGGGTTTTGCCGAACCACGTTAAATATCCTGAGCACTATTTTTTGTCACTTATGTCAGTAAATACTCTAACTCTCTCTGTCTGCAGGTTATAGCATAGACACAGCCGGCTGTTAGCTCGCTGCCAGTAGGATAACAAACTTAACGAAAATTTTTATAGACTAACTCAATTCACCCCTCCCCTCTTGAGTTAATCTTGCAGGAATATCTAACAATTGGTATCAGAGCAGGCCTCCAAAAATCAAAGGTCTAACAACCTTGAGGTAAAAGATCCTTATGGCTAACCTTGTTCCTATAGCTTTTGAAGGTAGATCCTCGAACAGACCACCACTCTTTGATGGAACAAATTATGGCTACTGGAAATCCAAAATGAGAATCTTCATTCGGGCACAAGACTTCACACTATGGAAGATCATACGGGACGGACCAATCGTTCCAACCAAAACTTGCCCAGATGGCATACGTATCTCCAAGGCTGAACGTGAATAGAATAATGAAGATAACAAGCTCATATTAATGAGTGACAGAGCCATGAACCTTCTGTATTGTGCGCTGGATCCTAATGAGTTCAACCGAATCAGTGCTTGCAACACTGCCAAAGAAATATGGGATCAGTTGGAGGTAACCCATGAAGGAACCACTCAAGTCAAGGAAACCAGAGTGAACCTGCTAATGCATGAGTATGAAAACTTCAGGATGAACCGAGGTGAGTCCATTTTTCAGATATTTACTAGATTCACTAACATTACAAATCCTCTAAAGAATCTAGGAAAAGTATTCAAACCTGAAGAACTGAAATGGAAGATATTAAGAGCTGTGCTGCCAACATTTGGATCTAAAGTAGATGCCATAGAGGAAAATCCAACTTTTCCTCAAATGTCACTAGATGAACTAATTGGCAAGCTAATGGCCAAGGAACTATCACTGAAGAAAACTGACGAACGTCCTGAAGGGATTGCATTAAAAATCAACGACCAGCAGGTAAGTGATTCTTCCTCTGATGAAGACATTGCACTCTTAACCCGTAAATTTAAAAATTTTTTCAGAAGAAATAAGTTTAGAAAAAGAAGGGTTCCTGGAAGAACCAATAGAGGAGAGGACAGACAAGACACAAACTGCTTCAACTGCAACAAACCAGGACACTTCAAGAACGAATGTCCACTGCTCAAGAGATCGAAATACAAAGACACAAAAAGAAAACGAGCTATGGCAGCCTGGAGTGATGAAGATGAAAGTTCATCAGAAGACAGTCAGACTGAGACAGAGAAAAATAAAGAAAGCAACTTATGTCTGATGGCAGATCATGAAGATGACAATGAGGTAAATTCTACTGACTATGATGATTCTAATGAACAATTACAAGATATTTTTGATGAACTGTATGCAAAATACCTACATGCCAAAACCGACTGCAAAACTATGAAGATATGCATGCATAAATTTAAGGATGAAAACGAATGTCTGAAAAAGGAAATACTTGTTTTAAAAAATGCCTTAGAAGACAAAACTGATTCTATAAAAGACACACTGCATGCAGATTATGACCATATAAACTCTAAACTATGTGCACTGCATATTGAAAATAAACGTTTGATTCAAATAAACGAAAAGCTTCATGTCAAACTAAATGAATGTAAGACTGGAGAACTGACAAGATGCACAGAAAGCTCAAGCATAGACATGATAAAGAAAATTACTGAGCTTGAGGAGTTGAATGAGGCACTGAGTCGAGAGGTGGATAGACTCTCATATCCCACCATTCCATATCTTAAACCATTCATGACTGATTATACAAATATGCACATAAAAGAAACAAAGCTGATGGAAGAAAATCAAAGACTGCTTCAAGAAAACAAAGCTCTGCAGAGTAAGAATCTCGATCTAGAAGCATCACTGGCAAGATTTGTAAATAAAAAGGATAGACTAGATGCAATACTGGGAGCTCAACGCAGCCCATACAGAAAGGAAGGAATAGAATTCATTCCAGCATCTATAACAACTGGTAAACAAGTCTCAAGGTATGATCAGCCCTCCACAAGCCACTCAGGTATGGTAATAGCAAGGATGCAAAACAAAATTTTAATTTCTAAAGCATATACAGCAAATATGTCTTACTCCACAATACCTTTTGTTAAATGCTTTCATTGTGGCAGAAAAGGACATAATGTTAATTCGTGCTGGTATAAAAAGAACACCAATAAAATAAAAATGATATGGGTTTCAAAAGGAACATATAACAGCACTAACTCTTTAGGACCCAAAGAAATTTGGGTACCTAAGCACTAAAGACTTCTTTTTCAGGACGGAGAGGAGCTAATCCGATGAAAAATAGCAAATGATACTTGGACAAATGGTGCTCAAGACATATGACAGAAATGAAAGATGTTTCAAAGAGATCTACAAAAAAATAATTCGGTGGAAATGTAATCCTGGAGACAACAAAGAAGTGCAAAAGTAATAGGCATAGGAAAAATAGGTAATCCCTCCTCCCTATGCATAGAAAATGTTCTTCATGTCAAACGATTAAAACATAACCTAATAAGCATAAGTCAATTATGTGATAACGGATTTAAAGTCAATTTTGATAATCATTGCTGCTCAATTGTTAATCTGTCATCTGGAGAAAAAATACTAAACGGAAAAAGGGAAGGTAATGTTTATGTACTTTATATTGATGATCTTCCTAACAACAAAATGTGTTTAGTAGCAAGTCAGCAGGAAAGCAGCTGGCTCTAGGATAGACGTTTGGGACACTGCAACATTAAGATACTATCAAAACTGTCCAAATTAAAACTAGTAAAGGGACTGCCTGAAGCCAACTATAGCTTGGATGAATTATGTGATGCATGTGCCAAAGGGAAACAAGCGAAGTCATCATTCAAGCACAAGCAAGTGATAACAACCAAGCAACCATTACAACTGCTACACATGGATTTGTTTGGACCAACAAGAACAGCAAGCTTGGGAGGTAAGTACTACTGTCTAGTAATAGTAGATGATTATTCTCGTTTCTGTTGGGTTTACTTCTTAGCATACAAGAATGATGCCCTGAAAACATGCGTATGCTTTTTCAAAAAGATTCAAAAAGAACTAAACCTAAACATCTGTGCTATTAGAAGTGATCATGGCAAGGAATTTCAAAACTTTTATTTTGATAAATTCTGTGAATCGAATGGGCTGACACACAACTTCTCTGCTCCAAGAACTCCCCAACAAAATAGTGTAGTGGAAAGGAAAAATATAGTGCTAGTAGAAATGGCTCGAACCATGCTCATAGAACAGAACCTACCAAAATATTTTTGGGCTGAAGCTGTTAATACTGCATGTCATATCATTAACCGTGCATTCATTCGTCCCATTCTTAAAAAGACTCCATATGAGCTTCTAAAGAGAAGAACCCTAAATATCGGTTACTTAAGAACCTTTGGATGCAAATGTTTTATCCTCAACAATGGGAAAGATAATTTTGGAAAGTTTGATGCAAAAAGTGACGAAGGTATTTTTCTCGGTTACTCCTCAACATCAAAAGCATATAGAATTTTTAATAAACGAACCATGATTGTTGAAGAATCTATGCATGTATTATTTAATGAGTCTAACAATGGAACGAGAAGAAATCCAGAACTAGATGCAGGATCAGAAGGAGAAGAAGAGCTGTTCCCATCGACAGAAACACAACAAATTACAGAGACCCAAATAGCTGACGAACAACCAGCTGAAATAACAGAGGAAGGACAGACTCCTGGAATTCTACCTGATCAGACAGAAACTCACGAACAGATCAACAGATCCTTCAAATACAGATCCAGTCATCCACAAGAAAACATACTATGTGAGGTAAATGAAGGTACAAGAACCAGATCTTATTTTAAAAATAATTTCATGAAACATTCTGCATTTGTACCAAATCTAGAACCAAAATGCATAGATGATGCATTGACAAATAGTTCATGGATCACTGCCATGCAAGAAGAATTAAACCAGTTTGAAAGAAATAATGTATGGCATCTTGTTAGAAAACCTCCAAACAAATCCATCATAGGAACTAAATGGGTGTTTAGAAATAAATTAGATGAAGATGGCATCATAATTAGAAACAAAGCTAGACTAGTAGCTAAAGAATACAATCAGGAAGAAGGAATAGATTTTGATGAAACTTATGCTCCTGTTGCACGTCTTGAAGCCATTAGAATACTACTTGCTTTTGCATGTCACAAAGATTTCAAACTTTTTCAAATGGATGTTAAAAGTGCATTTCTGAATGGTTTTCTGAAAGAAGAAGTCTATGTTGAACAACCTCCCGGGTTTGAAAACACAAGCTTTCCAAATCATGTTTACCAATTGAACAAAGCTCTTTATGGGCTGAAACAAGCTCCCAGAGCTTGGTATGAAAGGTTAAGTACATTTCTGATTGAAAAAGGCTTCAGTTGAGGTAAGATTGACCTAACCTTATTTACCTTGCACGAGGATAATGACATGTTGATTGTGCAAGTCTATGTAGATGATATAATATTTGGTGTTACTAATGAAAGACTATGTAGAAAATTTTCTGGCTTGATGCAAGAGTAATTTGAAATGAGCCTGATGGGTGAACTAAATTATTTTCTTGGTCTACAAATTAAACAACTGAAAAATGGCATCTTCATAAGTCAAAGCAAGTACATTAAAGAGTTGATCAAAAAGTTCAGCATGGAAGGAAGCAAGGAGATAAGCACTCCAATGTCTACCTCTTGCAAACTGAACCGAGATGAGACATGTAAAGCAGTTGATCAGAAATTATATAGAGGTATGATTGGATCACTCCTTTATCTTACTGCCGGTAGACCGGACATTCAATTCAGTGTATGCCTATGTGCTAGATTTCAAAGTGATCCAAAAGAGTCTCACAGAATAGCTGTAAAACGAATTATTAGATACTTGGTAGGAACTAAGGAATTAGGATTATTCTATCCAAGAGGCTGTGAATTTAACTTATATGCTTATGCTGACACTGATTTTGGTGGCTGCAAGCTTGATAGAAAGAGCACAAGTGGTTCTTGTCAGTTTTTAGGAGGTTGCCTGATCTCATGGTGCTCCAGAAAACAAGCTTCAGTAGCAATGTCAACTGCCGAAGCAGAATTCATAGCTGCTGGAAGTTGCTGCTCTCAGGTACTTTGGATAAAACAACAACTTCTTGATTTTGGTTGTGATTTTAAGAATGTGCCTATATTCTGTGACAATACGAGTGCCATTAACTTAACCAAAAATCCCATTCAACACTCACGCACAAAGCACATAGATTTGAGACACCATTTCATTAGAGAGAATGTTGAATGCAATAATATAGTGTTAAACTTTGTTAATTCCGAAAATCAACTAGCTGACATTTTCACTAAGCCTTTAGGACTTGACTCATTCTCAAAAATCTGACATGAGATAGGATTATGTGTCATATAACTATACTCTGTTCTGTCTCTGTACGTACTTAGATTTCAGCATGATCACAGTCGCACAACAGCCAACTGCAACTGTTAGAACTATAGTAAGCAGCTGACCGGTCACATGCTGAGCACATGACCCAGCTGATTCATATTAGGCTGCATGCATTATAAGCTAACCCGACTGGGCAGCTCCTCACAACTCGTCGTCTCCATTTCAAAATTTCCCTCTCCCTCTCGAATCCTAAATCTCAAACCCTAAGCCAAATTCCCAAACCTCTGCAATGGCCAAGAAAAATTAGAAATCTTAGGCAAGGCGCTCCAGAACTATCCACGACAACGAAGAGAGATTCACCGGCAAGGAGGAATTCGAGAAATATAGTCGGCAGCTACCAATTCCAATTCTGACGCCGGCAAGTATAAATTTCGACGACTTCAAGTACTACGGCCTTGAGGTGGATGAAATTTTTGAGGCACAAGGATGGACAGTGTTCAATAAGTGGCCGGGAGAATTCAGAGGAATGTGTCAGAATGTTCTACGCCAATCTTCATCCGACCGGAAGCTCCTCTGTTCAGACCATGGTAAATGGAATCGAGATCAACCTAGAAGCGCGATCCATGTCCTTAATGCTCGATCTACCCTACCGGGAGGAAATGCCGCCTGCCAGTGACTCCAAACTGAATTACCTCAAGCAGGCACTGGAAACAGAGGTTGTGACAAAGCTCCAATATGAGTCGGCCGCCCACTTACCTCTGTTGCCGAGAGCTCTCTGCCATGTCATCTCCAAATTAATAGTTCCTCGATCAGGAAGCCGCAACATTATCACCAACTACGACGCATTTCTGTTATGGAGGTTGATGAAGAAATTGCCTATAAATCTCTGTGCGGTGATGTTGCACCACATGACAAGAGTCTCCAAGTCTGGCAGTAAGCACTTCTCATACCCTCACTGATGCCACCTTGGCTCTATTGACTGAGTGCTTGACGGGCATTCTCAATGCCATCCTGGAGCAGACTAAGGAGATTCAGAAGTTAAACACTACCTTTGAAGAGCTCAAGGACGCTATTTGCCAACCGGAGCACACAAAGGCCAAGTCAGCCAGAGAAGAATTTGAGACTGAACAGAAGGACACTCAGGAAAATGCACAAGTGCATGGACAGAAGGATGCAGAGGAAAATGCACTAGAGAATGGACACGAGGATGGCCAAGGGAATGCAGATTACCAAGACATTGGCATGAATGACCACTCTGCATCTCCAGACAAGGCAACCGAACACATGGAATCACCTGAAGAGTGCCCAACTAAAGGAGCTACTGAAGAACCTGATTCAGGAACTGAGCTACTATCAATCATCGTCTATGAAGCTCTTCTGCAGGAAGAATCACTATCCAAAGATACCCCAGCTGAGACCCAACTTAACCCCTTACCACTGAACCTCCTATCTCTGAACCCCCATCAGCTCCCTCAACCGTTCCTAGCCTTCCCCCTAAGCGCAAGAACCAAAAACGCAAAGCTTACAAACCAATCTCTAGCTCACAAGCCTTTGTTGATGATGATGTAGAAATACTTCCTCCATCCTCTGCAGCTAAACCAAAACATCAACGTCCTAGACCTCCTAGCTGTAGAACATCATCTAGGCGTAGAAATAACTAGTTGAAAACTTAACTTAGGCTTAGTTTCATTACTGTTTTAGTTTGGTTTTCTGTGACTGGATGTTTGCTTGTTTATTTACTTGTCACAAGCTATGCTTAAATGAATGGTTGAACTTTTCATTATGACTGTCTGATTATGTCTTCTGCCTAACATGTCAAATTTTAGCTATGTTACATTTTATATAAGCTTTTTGAGATGACAAAAGAGGGAGAAAGAAGAATTATTGTTAAGGGGGAGAAAAATGAGGAGAAAGATTGTTACATACAAAAATTCTGGCTCAATCTGAGAGGGAGCAATGAGCAATAAACAGGTAAGTAAATTAGATGCACTAATTGAGGGGGAGTCATGAAAAGGTATGGCAAATTTTCAAGTCAAATTGATGGTTTACAAAAACATAAATCAATAATTTTTAATTTGTTTGTCATCATCAAAAAGGGGGAGATTGTTGGAATTATAAGGATAATTTTGATGACAACAAAGAATTAAGAACTATGATTTATATAAGACTAATAATTTGAAAACAAGTCTGCAGGATTAAACAAACAAAGATCATTTAATTTACAGCAGACAAGAACAGCCATCATACAGCCAACTGCTGTGCTACTACATACTGGACAGAGGACAGCACACGGGACAGAGGATGCCACAGCCACATCACAGTCAGCTGCTCGACTACTGAAGCATAAGAAGACTTCTCTATTTCGAGACAGACCCTTACGTTCAACGGTAACGAAATTTTCTTTACTTCAAAAATCACCTGCATTCACAACGGACGGAAGCATTTCAAACAGAAGATTCACAAGAGCTAAAATCATCTTCAAATCTCACACAAAAGGAAAGCTCAATAATCAAGGAAAGAAAGTAGTCAAAGTCCTTGATCAAGTAAAGTAGCCAACCTGCACTGCATTTATTATGGACATGCCATATCAAACTCATCATCTCACCGAGTCTCAGACAGAAGCTTAGCTAAATTAAGCTTTCAACCGTTGGCAGCAAATTCAAATTTCTACAACACTTTCAATGTAACGAAGACTTTGCACAAACACAGCTGAAGGACCATTGAACAACACCACTTCCTCTCTGACGTGAAGAACCGAGCGCCAACAACAACGTTCCTCAACGGCTCCTGCATAGGAAAAAAACTCTATAAGAAGGGAGTCACAGCAACGAAGAAACATGGTGGAGAAAGAGAGAAAAACAGGGAGAGAACATAAAGAAAACAGAAGTAAAGAGAACCCAAGCGAAAACAGAGATATACAAGAACTCTACCACTCTACTCAAAAATATCCTACTGCTGGTCACGAACTCCACTACTCCACACAAACAAATCTTACTACAAATCATACTAAAGAAATCTCTCTCAGCAATCTCTCCGATCATCTCATCTGAATCACATCATAAACACTTAACATTCATGAGATAGATCCTGTGCTCAATCTTGGTTTATTTTCTTGTAACCTCTTACTGACAATGTAAAGGTGGTGCTGCAGGCACCGTTAAAGGAAGCTCAGGTAGAGCTTGGTGTAAGCTCTTAGACCTTGTAATAGTGCTAGCAAATCAGCCAAGGGGACAGGCGTGTCTAGTAGGCTGTTAGGGGTTATCTTGGCGAAGAAACCCGGTAGAATAAGTGTGCTTGGCGAAGCACTTTGCTCAAGGTGTATTTGTAGCTTATTAAAGGTCTAAGCTTTGGTTCTGGTGATAGAGCGACCGTGGATGTAGGCAAAAGGGTTTTGCCGAACCACGTTAAATACCCTGAGCACTACTCTTTGTCACTTATGTCAGTAAACACTCTAACTCTCTCTGTCTGCAGGTTACAGCATTGACACAGCCGGCTATTAGCTCGCTGCCAGTAGGATAACAAATTTAACGAAAATTTTTATAGACTAACTCAATTCACCCCTCCCCTCTTGAGTTAATCTTGCAGGAATATCTAACAATTTTAATATACGGAAAGGAAAAATTAAATATTGTTCCTTCAAGATACGATAATTCGGATTGGTGAGTCAATTTCGGGTTAACCCGGGTTGACCCATTTAATAAACTGGTCAAATTCGTTCAATCCTCACTCAACCCATATTTTTATACGGGTCAAATTTTCTAACTCTAACTTTGATTAAGTGGGTCAGTTTCGGATCGTATTTTTGGGTCAGGTCATATATTGCCACTCCTACTAACACTGAAAGGAGTAATTCTGAGTAACATTCGTCATCAACTCGGACGACTGTCATCGCTGATCAACAGAGATGCTATCGTCGAGTAGATATAGTTCATCTGTTAATAAGGAGCTTTGTCGACGGTATAGATGGTCGCATAATCTGGGTCAACACAATAGTCGATACTTTTGTCAATGGGCTCGACCTTAATGGTAAAAGGCATACCAGTAATGATTATCACCTAAATTTGCATAAATACATAGGGAACATCTCGAATAACTTATGCAAATTGAACACGTTCCTTACGTGCGTGTGCATAGTTATGCGATGATTGGAGACCTTACTAGCAAGATTTTTTCAATCGTGGTTGAGCATGTTAGTCCCACAGTGTAAAGAAAATAAAGAGATCATGTTGAAGGACAGTCAAGGGAAATGTTGCCGGTATCATTTCGGCTCAAGCCAAGTAATTAGACGTCATTGGATCGTAAAGGCTAGCATGCGTGTTGATGAGCATAACTTGAAGGTTGGAGATGTCTATATATTCCAAGTGCTATGTCTAAATCTTTGGGCACTTTTAAGGTCCCTACTATAAGAAAAGATCTATAATTATGTGTCAGTGTTGTTTTGAACTTATTGTATTTTGAATAAATAAATAAAATAACATCCACATGTATCGACGTTCTTTGTCGAGTAGAGTCCATGTTGTAGTCATCATATAGTCCTACAATGTCATTATTACATCATGCCTATGGCTTGTAAGGATTTTTTTCACATTGTTAGTGATGTTTTCCAATTAGTAAATTTCAAAAAGTAATATGAATTCAATGCGTGTTGTAAATTACATCGGTCTGTCTTTCTCTTTTGTAGCAGAGGTTATCGACAATATTTTTTTCTGGTGAAGTTTGCTGAAAGGTTTAACCACCCAATATAATGTAAGTATATTGCCCTTGTGTTGTCAATTCCAACCGTCTATTAGTATTTCACTTATGATGTACAGCTCATATTGATCAAAATTTGATTTTTCGCGAAAATTTTCTATTCTTCGTCCGTCCTTTACTAATCAGTATTAATCAATTCCATCGTTGGCCGCTAGGCCTCAATTCAAGAAAACTATTCTCTCACTGTGCTCATATATCACATAGTCCAAGAGCAATTTGTGCGACCTTGTGTGGCCAGTACACGGTCGCACATGGCCACACTAGTCGCATACACAAACCCCTATTATTCTATGCCGGTATGAGCATGATTCTATGAGAATATGAGTGTGTCGTATGTGTCCGAGCTGATACAACCCCACTTCCCCCTAAGAAAAATTCCTGAGAAAGGAGTTTAATCTAAAAAGCTAAGACATGAGGGTTAAAATAGAAAAGACGTGAGCATTTAAAGTTGGTATATAACTTGCTGTTTTGGTGGACAACCGGCCGCTAACTCCATATTTTGATAAAAAGACCCTATTCGATACTATGTTGACTATATCTACATCTTTTACTTATTTCAAGTTAAAATTCCCTTTTTCGATAGGGCATGAAGCTATGCTTTTAGGAACCATCCATTGACCAACATTATATGACCTCCAAGCTGCATGTGCATCAGTAGTGGTGGACTATAATTTAGCTCACTAACATTATTGATATTCCTTCATTGAGGGTTTTATAAGTCAATGGCTTCTTTATTTTTTAATATTAGTAAATATAAATTATTGAATCATTTCAACGTATCTTAGTAGTAAATATACGTTAGTGAATCATTTCAATTTTGTTTTTTTAGGCTACCTTTTCTAAATTTTGTTTTTGCAAATAATTTTAGTTGTTAATGTCCTAAATACTCTCATCTTAGAGTTGACGCTGGAAGACTCCAACAACAAGGGAGCGAGTCCTTTCAATAGAAAGTCGAGCGCTCCTTCCACACTAAAGGATTTCAATGAGTTGTACACACTTATGGTATGCTCCTTTGAGCAGCTCGACTGCAATCTAATGTTGGTTTCTAACATTCATGACAAAGACAATGCGATATTTATCAATCTATGGATGCATTGGTTTGTCAATCCCTTTAGGATAGAATCCCAATACTGGTTCGTATAGGTCGGCACTACTGGGCTTAAAACGGTTAGGGGCCTCTATTTTGAATACTTGAGTTGGTTTCTTACCCTTTTCCATTGTTTTCTTCGTAGTATTTTTTCAACTCAAAATGTAGCTCCATCTGCAGTGTAGTGTACAGAAATATCATATCTTTAACATGCAATCAATTTTGATAGCAACAACAATAATGACAAACCATTTTAGTGGGAGAGACTTAGCGTATGACTCCTTATTCGAAATGATACTCGAGGACCAAAAACTTGGGATTAGATGCTCCTGGTTTGGCAAGATTTTTTACAACCAATGATCTTAAGGAGAATCTTATGTCAAAATAAGTCAATGATCTTAAGATGATACAAACGGAAATTCGTACACATCAACATTATCTTTGAGTCTAAGCACACTGCATATGCCATGAGGTGAGCGAAGAACCACCAGAATAGTCTTTGCCCATATTTTAATTTGAAATACCTGGCTATTCTTGGCCAAAAGTGTCAAGATAACCCTCTAGAGGAACTTTGATAAAGTGTTCAAAGATATTCGAAGTCAAACATCTCAAAACCAGAAAAGGATTAAGATGATGAGAGCCTCTTGCTTTGGGGAGATCATTTTCAAATGCACAAGCTTCCAGCTTCCAATCAAGTAATCTATCAGGCCCTTGTGCAAGAGGATGTTGATGGAAGAAGACAGGGCACGATGTCTTTCCTAATAGCAGGAAGAAACTAGAGTTTGGCCCTAAAGGGTTTCATTATGTTATTAGACTTCGCATGAGTGAACGTGGTGATGCCTCTACACTGAAACACAAGAAGAAGACAAACGGAGTGGCTCGTGAGAAAATTTACCCAAATATAATGATTATGAGTTGATCGAGATATTGTTGGAGTCTATGTATAAGGACCTGGGTCATGAATGTGGTCCTAAGAATTTTCTCAAGATGAGCTTGTTATATTTTGCCAAAGTCGAAATTTTGAGTAAGTCGAAGCATGTCTGTATCGACTTGGGGTTGCTGTAGTTGGTTGACGATTTAGTTGCTTTTTGTAGATTTCCTTGTAGACTTATTATAAGTTACTCATGAATTGCAGATTATCTATAGAAAGCCTTGAAGAAATAGAGAAATGGTCCATTGCAAACAAGAACTTATACTCTTGAGGACTATCGTATGCATATGCGGTAAATAATACTATTATTATATGATTCATGAATTCATTTTGATTGTTAGTATACGCAACGAAATCTGAAATTTGCTTTTTACTCCGATGTATAGGTTTCGATGTATGAAGCCTTCCCTGATGTAGTTTCTGTTACTCTTACCAACGAGGAGTACATAGAGAATCTTCCGTCATTATAAAGAATAACGGCAACTCATCTGGGAAGGTAGTTACTGATGAGAGAGGTGTTAGACATTTATTCTCTGTACTAGGAAGGCATGGCTTTTTTTAACAAACTATTATTTCTCGTTATCTAAATAACAATAGGTTACAAACCTTAATTATCACGCAGACTGTTTGGAGGACATTAGAGTTGATGATGACAATGCAACTCCTTTGATAGAGTCACTATGGCTCGATACTTCCATTCCTCGTCTACCAACTCCTGAGGATATGAAGAAGGTCCTATACCGCCACTTCCACACCCTCGAGCGAAAGAGAACAACAAAGAACCACAAGCGCCGAGACACGAGATGGAGGAGGTGAAGGCGAATATAAAGACCATAGTTATAGAAATGATGGAGGAGTTGAAGGTTGATATCAAGGTTAGGGTCACAGATTTTGTCGGAGATGAAGGAGTAGAGTTACTTATGGAACAACTCCTCTGCAAGGATGGACATAAAAGTGATGGAGAATAGGAGGGAGCACCGGAGGGGAATATAAGTGCTTGTGAGAATGAGTGAGGAAGAAGTGAGGGAGAAATGATGGAGGGAGAGTAGCAGGGAGGAACAAAGGATGGAGATCAGGAGGGAGGAAGAAGCGAGGGTTATTAACCGCCAACCATCGTTGAAAAGGAAACCCTTATTGAAGAAACAAGGGAGGGTTCTCCACATAGAGAACAAATGGAGGGTAAAGGAAGCGCGAATTTTTCAACATCCTATCATTAAAGAAATAAGGGAAGGTTCTCCGTGTAGAGAACCAATGGAGGGTTCTCCATGTAATGAACCAATGGAGCCCCCACCAACAGAAAGAAGAGAGGGTTGTTGTAAACCGAGAAAATCGATGGAGGGTTCTCCACATGTAGTCATCAAAGAAAGTGAAACCCCTAAAGGAGAAAGATGCTAGGGAGATATAGTAGGCGGAGAAAATCCTGGCTGCGAGTAAAGGTAAAGAAAAGGATTGTTGTCTTGATAAGTCCTTACATAGACCCAATGCACAAGAGGGTGAAGAAGGAGCTAACGACTGTGCAGCCATATAATTCAGATGTGTTGCCATACGAAAAAGTTGTCGCCCATTTCAAACAGTAGTGTATGCAACGGATCAAGAACAAAGAAAATAAAATCAAACTTACAACATTCTTCTTACAATTTGTGCTTCTTTGATCTCTACAACCACGGAAATGAGTTTGGTGACGAGGTAATGTTTTCATTGTCAATGAGTGGTGATACAGACACTTAAACGACATTTATGGTATTATATATTCTATTTGTCTCATGTTGTAGAATCTGTATAAGGCTGTGTATTAGTTGCGAAAAGAATTGTCTAAGCTAGTAGTGTCCGACGGTGAGTGCTTAGTCACCGACTCATTCTTTGCGGTAAAATTTGTAACCTGAAATAGTTGTAGGATTTACAACAATACAAGATTTTTTAACATTAAATTCTTTTGCAGAAATGTTAAAATTTGTAATGTTAAAGTGCTTTTGCAGCAATCCTTGTATGAAGATTTCAGTTGATATAAAGAGGAGTGCATGCTCCAATGAGGGAAGAAAATTTTGACCAGCTCCTTTTGTTCCCGGGATCCCATGGGTTCATGATATACCAAAAGCACGCTATCCGCCTTGAGATGATACTTTCAAACCATAGGTAGACGGAACAAGCATCGTCTTTCCTGTCAATCTTCGTTAAGCTCACCTGATCGCTGTAGAGCTACTTCTTAGTGAATTGAAAATTAGTGTACAACTTGAAGAAAGGTTTAAAATTGAAAAGATGGCTTAATTTTTTGGTAAAAGGTCTCTCTCAAGTGTTGAAAAATGCAACATCTGCTCTAAAACCGATATTAAATAAATCATTGTTGGCGATCCACTGCAATTGAGTGGGTTAGGTACATTCTAATTGAGACTTTGTATTGGTGTGATGTAAACTAAGCAACCCAATGAGTTTGTTTGTTATTGCACTGGTGATTGCGAGGCTTTTGTATTGATGCATCTGAAGTATCTATGAGTTGGTGGGGATTGCCACAAGATCACACAAGACAGAATACCCTAATTCAAACTCAAGAAAATGATGGGGCTCTTTAATCTCTGAATGCTATTTCCGATACTCTAGATGAGAATCACCAATAGGTGGCAGAACACGTTGAAAAATCTCACTTCTTGGTTACATATAGAATTATTAATTTTGATTTATCTCGTAGGCATTAGTTTTAGATTAATTATGATATATGTTGTGGTTGGTTTATGATTCTGAAATTGTAAAATTCGTACGATTCTATTGATTATATTTTTAATTGATTAGGATTAATGCACCAACAGATTATAAAATTTGATTTTGCAATTGCCAATTTTGAATGCACAAAGCGATTACATGCATCGACACTATGATTATTTGTTGATTACAATCTAATGTCTAAAGGATTGGCATCTGGGTGATACCGTGCAATTGGTGTCTGGTCATGTCCGACAATGCGTGACCGTACTGGTTGCCGAGCTCACCTTTAAAAGGCTCACGAGTTACTCGCCAAGTCAACGTATGTAAGGCACCGAATTCCCAATGCAAAAACAAAAAGCGGTTACAAGTTTACACAATTTCAAATACTTGGGCATTAACACATTTTCAAATAATTAGGTTACTCATCCAAACAACCCAATATTACATGTTTGCGCCATCCTAACAGCCCCTATATCTCCCAATGCAATCAACAAATTTGTGTGACAATAATTTGACATTGTGCGACCATATTCGCGGAGCGACATTTTAAAAAGGAGCCCTAGGTTAGTTAATGGTCGCACAATTCTACAAAATGGTCGCATATGATCGCACAATCCAAACCATGGTCATCCGCTACTGCATATCTAAACCTAGAGGTGGCAATTCGGATATATGGGTCGGTTTCGGGTCGACCCATATAATAATCGGATCAAAATTATTCAATCATAACCCAACCTATTTATTTATATGGGTTAAAATTGTCAATAGTAACCCAACCTATTTAATTAAGTCAAATTCGGGTCGACCCATTTAATAAATAAAATTATTAAATAAAAATTATAAATATTAATTTCTAGTAATAGTCTTTGAAATTCGGGTCAAAAATTATAAATATTAATAACTAGGTCAAATTCGGGTCGACCCATTTTAGTCTTTGAAATTTGAGATTGAAAATGAAAATTGAGAAATAAAAATTTGTTGTGTGAAAGTTGAATAAAGATAGGATGTATTTATAAGTAAAAATATGAAATAGTGAACCAAAAAACAAAAAAAATTGCAGCGGTTGTAGGCTGACGTCAGCCAATAGTAACACACCCATTAGCTGCCAGGTAACGGTCATAGTGATGTCAGCATGATCGTTATTTTTTTTTAAATTTTTTTGACCTGATCAACGGTCAATGTTGACCAGATCAAAATCAATATTAATCGATCAATAGAACATTAATCGGGCGGATGGGTAAACATAATCGGTCTGATACTACCTATAGGACCGGGACGGTCTAGTTCCGTCTTGTCATTATTCACCGAGCTGGGCGAGTAGCCTAGGCCAGCTCGTTTGGCCTAGCCCATTTTTACACCTATATACATCATCATAAGAACAAAAGAAGAAGCTATATCATAAATGCAACAATGTTCTTAAGGTAAACGGCTATAATTCTTGAATCCATCTACGACAAAAATACATATGAAATGTTGGACAGAAATACACAATGTCAAATTCTATAGACCAAAAAATTTAAACTTTAGCTTTGATCATCTACCGAACTACGCAATACACATTCTACAAACGCTTCTGAGGAATGGCAAACTACAAGACTTCAATATCTATGAATATCCTAGAAAATTAAACAAATAGGAGGAAGCATGCTACTTAGGTAAGCAACGAACGGAAGAACTGCCTGATCGATTGTCTGCATTGACAAGTTTGACGCTTCAACTAGCACTCAAAAAGTGTCTTCACCTAAAACAAAGAAAGCAAGCAAAAAATAATTGGTATGCAAGAGAAGAAAACAAGTTAAGCAACGACAAGAGGGTTACAGACGCCGGCGATTTTGCTAAGAAAAGAAGAGACTGCCAGATCAACTATCTGCAGTCAAAATATTGGCACTGCAAGTTGCACTTTATAGTTAATTTTTGACCTAAGACGAGTAAGGTAACAAGTGAATGCAAGAGTACTAAACAAGTTAGGCTACAAGGAAAGGGCTCAGAGAAGCAGACGATGTAGTTAAAGCATGGGAACAACGACTTGATCAATTGTGTGCATTGCAAAAATTTGGCACTCCAACCAGCAGTCTTTTAGGTTTTATGACATGAAAGAAAAACATAGATAGGACAAACAATCAGTACGCGACAATTGGAGCAAGCTAAGCATTAGCAAGAGGATTCACAGAGTTGGTAACTTAGCTAAATAGGAAAGTGGCTGCTTGAATCTTGATTCATTTCCTGCCTTAAGGAAACACTCAGCATAGATAGACAATTGCAAAGTTCATTCAATTCAAAGAAAAGACTTCATTTAAAATATTGAACTTAAGCCAACAGTAAATGACGCTTTTATTCAAGTAGACCACTTGGGGCAGCCTCAATAACCACCATTCTTTCCTACAATTAAAAGTAACCGTTGTTATGCAAACAAAAAAATAATACTTACTTCTTGACGGTTCATCAACATATGTATGCCGCCATGAAATAGCGCATGCATATGCCACGAACCAAATTACCTGCTCTGATAGTAAATTTCCCTCCAACTCAGTCAATCGACAACCAGAAAAAAAAGAAATCTTCACACTGAAATACCACTATATATATGACGTCCAAAAAACCTTGCACATAATTCAGCTAATCTCCTACTAAAGTCAACAAAGACAAGCAAGACGATTTCATTCATCACATATTTATATAATAAGCTCATGCAATGAGTATAATAATTGAAACACACGTCAAAACAATCTTTATCACCGGAAATGGTACTTAACCCAATTAAATTGTTTCAACCAAGCACCTTCATATGACAAACTAATATTCTGAACATGCATTTACATGTAGATACCAATTACAAAAATCCAAATATTGGCATGAGAATTTGCATTAAGATGCAATCCATGAAGGCGTATAAAACACAAATTCCAACTAAAGAAAGCAACCCATCACTTTTGCTGCGCAAAGTTTCTACATCCTCGGGAATGGGTTTGTTACGATGGCAGGGCCAGAGAGGAAGGAGCTCCTACAAGGATGGGAGCATTCTGTTGTTGACAGAGAGCAAGAACCAGTCAAGGAACAAGCATTGGTAGAACTCGCCGGAACGCCTCGCTGGAGCCGGAGATCGACAGACAAGTGTCAGGGATGCCCAGGGTGTTTCACTGTAGATCTGGGAAGAAGTGGCACCAAGCCTAGACAGTTGGATCAAAGCTAGCAACTGGGTGCAACTCAGGACAGCCAGGATACCTTGGATGGTGTCCTGGGCGCCATTTGATCTTCACCTGGGAGTTTAGCTCTAATAGGGAGTCTTTTTGGTGTAGTTCAATTAGAATAAAACTTCAGCAGGGAAAAGTTTATCTTTTATTAGAATTTCAAGTAAGGAGTATCTCTTATGTTATAAATAAAGAAAGCATAACCTAGGTTTGGGCATGCAGGATTGAGTTTCTTATATTATTTCGGCACCTCTTCTATTCCCTCCTTTGTTCCTACTGATCCTCCTCTGTTCGTCTTCTCTCTTTGTTCACTACGATCGTATCATTTGGTATCATTTAGTTAAATCAACATATGAAGTAGAACGAATTTGATTGGGATGGCGCATACCTTTTGAGACCATGCAACTTCAACAGATGTTGTAGATGTATTGATTCAGTCATACCCAACTTTACTTCGAGGAGGTGACACAAGGTAGATGGTCGTCTAGATAATCTAACAAAAACATCAAACAATAGAAACCAAGAAATGAACTGTGAGAACACAGAAACATCACAAAGCTCTTCCCAAATTGAGATACTTAATCACAAAAAGGAAAGAATTACATCTAACTGGATTACAAAAATATCTCACATTGAACATAGACATAGTCACCCTTCCAAAAATCCTAAGTCAAAATGGTGGAGACTTTAGAACAATTATCTATATTGCAAAAAGTTAGCACTCCAACCCGCACTATTTTGGTTTTGATAAACTGAAACAAAAACAGAGACGGGACAAACAAATTACCACATGACAAACTGAGCAAGTTAAATAGCAACAAGATTAATCACAAGAGTGGGTGCAATAACTATGAAGAAAAAACTAGAGGTGGCAATATATGACCCGACCCGAAAACGCGATCCGAAATATTTGACCTGTATAAATATATGGATCGAATTAGGGTTGAATGAATTTGACCCGATTATTAAATGGGTCGATCCGGGTTAACTCGAAATTGACCCACCAATCCAAATTATCATATCTTAAAGAAATAATATTTGATTTTTTCTTTCCGCATATTAAAACATTTGTAATAAAAATAATCGATAATAGTAATTTATAAATTATTAAATTATATGGTATTTATAATTAATCGTTATTTTTATATTTTAGTAAAATAGTGTAACATGAGAATTATAATATTATCGAAAATATTACTAGTAGGTGTTTCTGTAATGACGATTTTGAATTTCGTATGAAAATTTTTAACAAAATTTTGTTAGATAGCTATATTTATCAAAATTCTCATCGAAATTATAAGTATACATTTATAATCATAAAATTTCAGCTGTCACCACATATTTTCAGAAAATAAAAATAAAATTATTTTGGATATTTTAAGGAACGATGAAAATACTAAAGAATGCACATTTTGACGGGCATTCACTATATCTCGTCACTAAGAACATCGTGCACTTTCATTACAACTGATCTTATAATTTTATTAAATTTTCAAAGTGTAAAATTAAAAATTAATAATTTTAATTATTAAATGGGTCGATCCGAATTTGACCTGATTATTAATAGGTTGGATTAGGGTTAGACAATTTTGACCCATATAAATTTTTTGGTTGACTTAGGGTTGAACGAATTTGACCCGATTATTAAATGGATCGACCCAAAACTGACATACAAACCCAAATTGCCATCCTTAGAAAAACTAGCTGCTTGAAGCTTGAATCATCGCCTTGAGGACAACTCGAAACTCCATCTAGCACTAGCTGGATTGCAAGGAACTATGTGTTATATCTACTCTGTGGGTTTTACCAAATGAAGAAAAGCTTAATTAATACTCTTGTACAGATTTACAAATTCTAGGTTCATGCAAATCAAAGAAGAAACTTCATTTTGAAAGCTCGATGTAAGTGGTTAGAACAAACATTTCAAGTCAAAGACAGAACCATTCACTCATACGCATTTCATAATAACAATTGTATGCAAACAAAATAATACTTACTATTTAAGGGTCCAGCATGTATGTATACTATCCAGAAAAAACACAAGCGTATATCACAAATCAAATTACATGTTTGATAGTAAACTCTCCTCTTATCTCAGTGAATGAATGTTATATCTATAGTTTTATGGGCTGAAGAAAATTATTGTTGGAAATAGAGGTCCTAACATGTAATGTCCATTTTTTTTATTTTTTCTTCTTCTTCCTTCTCCTACCTCTCTATCTGCGACAACACCCACCAGCCCCTTCCTCCCAACTCCTCTCCGGCGAGAAATCAACCTTCTCTGGCGACGGCCATCTCCTCCAGCCACTCCGTTCATCATCTTCTCCCTCTAACCATCACTATTACGAGTCTGGCGAGCTACGCCGCATAGGATAGAAAAATTAGAATTTTGTCCGGCCGTTTTCATCGGCGATCCGGCGACGGTAAGTAGTTAGAAATATTTCCCTCAACTTGCTAAGTCTTTTTTCTCATTTATTTGCGTTGATTTTTAGCTCTACCGCTTGATTTTGTGTGAGTTCGCCGTCGGAGGTTATTTCGTCGATTCCTGCCGACAGCGACAAAATTGAAGCTCGTCGTCTATTTCATTGGGTTCTATTGGCAATGCTGCTCATTTCCACTGCTTTGAACGTTCTTGGCTGGAACTCTAGCTCGCCGGTATCCGGCGAACTTTTCCAGCGACTCGATTAGGTGAGTTAAAAATATTTGCATCGCATATTTGAAATTATTGTTAGATGAATTATTAATTCGTTTCGTTTTAGAGAATCGTTAGATTGAAAATACGCGAGTTGTTTCAGATTCAAGTCGTTTTAGAATCCGATCGTCTCTTTTGAGTTGGTAAGCTCTCTAAAATTGCTAGTAATGGTAGTTGGTTGAGTAGTGCATTAGAATGCAATTATTGGTTGAATGGATATGTCGTTATGTGTAATAGGATTTCACGAGAAATTTCGAGTTGGCCTTCGCGCGAAACAGTTAACTTTGTTGATTGTTAGCAATACAGGTGAGGATTATCGTGCCACATTTTCTTCCTAAATTAACGTTAGGCTTTCGGCACAGATAGCATTTTCTTTGAAAATTCTGGCATACCTTGCCATTCTTATTACATATTATGATTTATACTTTATATTACATATGCCTGTGCATACTTATATTTATTTGACATCATGTTTATATTTATCACTAGCATGTTCGGATATTTTAGACTGTGGCATAATTAGAAAAATATTTCAAAATACTTGTCAATTTTTATATTTCAAATATTTTAATATATATGTCAATATTTTTCTTTCATATATACATAAGTATAATCACGATAGCATTGAACAAATTGGGCAGAGCATGTTCATGATGTGAAAACATATTGTATTGCATCTACTTGTTAGGGACTGCATTGGTATGGAACAATGCAGAAGCTGATAGGTGTTGTCATAACCTATTATATTATGTATGTTTGAATGAGATATTAATACAGTAGATCCCAGTACATACTGGCACCGAGATATATGAATAGTCGATGGGTCCCAAGACATACTAGGCACCGAAATACATGAATAGCCGATGGATCTCAGAATATATTAGGCACCGAGCTGTGATGATATTGCTTGTCGGTGGATCGCATGGCATATTGGGCACCGAGCTTGCTTGTGGGTTTGATATATAAAAATAGTACTTATGTATGCTTGTATGATATAGCTGGTAGGGTGATGTGAGTTGGAGATGTGATCTCACTCGATCGCCTATCTTGTATGACTGTTACCCTCGATGCATTTGCATACTCATTACATATACTTGCTTGCATGTGTGCACTATGTATACGTATATATATATTATAGTTTTGAGAGTGCTATATAATATTCTTTCATATTATCGTATTTCTGCTAAAGACTGAGTCGGTATGGGACAATTCAGGACTCAGTAGAATCTGATCTAATCTATCGTTGCATCTGCTGCATACAGGTAGCACTATAATACCTAACTAATACTTTAGCTATCTAAATTGGGCATTCTGTTGTTTTACTTAACTGAGACAGCGCTCACCCTCTTTTCTTTTCTTTGGCCTTCCCCAGATATGTCAGAGGCTAGCGGCCGCTGGTTAGATTCGGTATTGCTGAACCGAGAGCGTACTGAGGGTATTCTATAAATTCTTTGGCATATAGTTAACTCTGTAATCCTCGAAGGGCATTGACTTTTCTTATACTTTATTGTATGTAGTATTAGAATGGAATTTGTTTTGGATTGTAATAGGTGTTACGGATACCGGTAGCCACTAGTGATATTTTGTGTGTAAAATGATTTTTATACTGGTCGATTTTCTTGTTTTGGAGTTTTTGTTGATATGTATAATTATTATTACTTGCACAAGTTTTTCTTATTGAGTTTTGAGAGAAGATAATGTCGAAATTTTTTTGAATATTGGCAAGTTAGTTTTATTGAATTTTGGGTCAGACTTACTAGATTGGGCCAAATTTGGACCTTATCTGGACTCAGTTTAGTTCAGTGCCGATTAGGGTCTAGTTTTGGGTTTTGACAATATGGTATTAGAGCTAAGTCGGTCTTAAGAGGTTACAGAGCTTAGGTTAATTGCATTTGTATACTTCGATTTGTTTCGTTTTAACAATAGAATTTTATATAGGATTTACGATGCCGCCTAAGCGTAGATGAGGAAGTTCGTCCACAAGTCCCGGGGTTACTGTGGGGGCTTGAGGACGCACTTCTACGCGTCGTAGTAATGGAGGTTCTATAGTTGAGTTGAGAGCTGAGATGGATGCTTTTTGTGAGGAGATGATGCGTGTAGTTCAGCATTAGTGTCAGCAGCTTTGGCTCAGACAACAACCTTATGTGATAAACCTAGTGGACCTACAGTTTTTACTGTACCAGATCCTCCAATGCCCGAGGTTAGTGCACCGGTTGTTCAAGAACAGTAGACTTCAGTGATGGTGACTGTTTCAGGTGATACTCAGGGTGTTCTGGGAGGTTCAGTCACTATTCCTCAACAGGTGTCCATTAGGATGTTTATGAAGCAGAACCCGCCTGAGTTTTACGAAGAACACTATGAGGATTCTGAGATAGTTCTCGCCAAACTACGTAAAATCAAGGATGTGCTACACTACTCCCCTGAGAGGATGCTAAAATTTGCTGTATACTGATTGAAAGGCTTAGCCCAATCCTGGTATGATACAGTCATGAATTCTAGAGCAGCAAGTGCGGGCCCTATGACATGGACTAAGTTTTAGGAGTTATTTCTCGACAGGTTCCTTCTTATTAGTTTGAGGGACAGTAGGATTGAGTATGCGAAGGACGTACAACAGTTGGACATGCCTGTTTGGGAGTACATTCAGGAGTTCAACAGATGCATACCCTATGCGCCTCACTTGTTTAATACGGAGAAGGAGAAGATTCGTCGTTTTATAAAGGGCTTGAACTGCGAATTATTTTTGGTCTTTGTGGCTCTTCTTTAGAGACAGTTGCACAGACTTTTGATGCTGCTGTTAAGACAGAGGCTGGGCTTATAGCTCGAGGTGAAATGGAACCTAAGAGGTTGAGAATAGGTGGGCATCCTAGTCGTGCTACTTCAAATAGAGGAAGACAGGGCCAGAGACATGGACAGAAACAAAGCCAGAGAGAAGTTCAAGGGCAGATACAGGTTCATAGAGTGCCGTATTGTAGAGATTGTGGACGTCATCATTTTGCACCTTGTCCTCTCTCACGTACTGGTTCTTTTAACTGTGGTTTAGAAGGCCATCATAAGTATGAGTGCCCTTATGCTGTGGTACAAGAAGGACACAGTAGAGGACCCTTACTCCCGCCGGCTCTTCCAGCACCTGCGCATATCGCTGCACAGCCCTTAGGTCAGCGTGCTCCTTATGGAGGTGGACAAGGGCGAGGCGGCCGCGCCCAAGGGTTTGGGCGAGGTCATCAGATTCGTGGTGGTCGTGGAGCTTATAGAGGAGGACACATTTCGACACAATCCGTTAGTACACTTGATGCGACTTCACCTGTAGTAGCTGCGTTGTGCGGTATGACTCGTCAGGATGCACAGGCATCGAATGCTGTGGTGACTGGTATATTTTTATTCGTTTTATAAGTTAATGCTTTCTATATGGCATGCGTAATGTGGTTTATCTGATTATGTAAGCATAGGGGATTAGATCTTATATCATGCTATAGGTGTTAGAAATTCGTGGCTTTGACGTTTTAGGCATCGTGATGATTCTTGGTGAAAGAGCAAATACGTTGTTCGATTCTGGTTCAACACACTCTTACGTGTCACGTGTCTTCGTACCGTATGTCTTATACTGAATTGAAGGAATTGAAGAGTCAGCTTGAGCATCTTTTAGAGAAGGGTTTTATTCGCCCTAACGTGTCTCCTTGGGGTGCACCTGTCTTATTTGTGCGGAAGAAGGACGGATCCCTTAGAATGTGCATTGATTATAGACAGCTAAACAAGATAATGGTTCAAAATTAGTACCCTCTGCCTTGGATAGACGATTTATTTGATCAGCTTGAGGGAGCATGTTGCTTCTCGAAGATCGATCTTCGCTCGGGGTACTACCAGTTGAAGGTGAGGGGAGAAGACATAACAAAGACAGCATTTAGAACTAGATATGGGCATTATAAATTTTTTGTGATGTCCTTAGGGTTAATTAATGCTCTTGCAGCTTTTATGGACCTTATGAATAGGGTGTTCAAGCCATACCTAGATAGGTTCGTGGTTATTTTTATCGATGATGTATTGGTTTACTCCAAGAGTAAGAAGGAGCATGCTGCGCATTTACGGATTGTATTGCAAACATTGAAGGAGAAAGAATTGTATGCTAAGCTATCTAAGTGTGAGTTTTGGCTAGATCGTATTACCTTTTTAGGGCATGTTTTTTCAAGATCAGGGATTAGTGTGGACCCACAGAAAATAGAGGCTATAAAGAACTGGACTAGACCAAAGAATGTCGCTGAAGTTCGTAGCTTTCTTGGATTAGCTGGATATTTTAAAAGATTTGTTCAGGATTTCTCCAAAATAGCAACACCCTTTATTGGTTTGACTCGTAAGGGAGTAAAGTTTCTTTGGAGCGATAAGTGTGAGGAGAGCTTCCAAAAATTAAAAGCATGGTTGACTTGGGCCGAGAGCATACGGAAGGTATTCTATAAATCTTTTGGCATGTAGTTAGCTCTGTAATTCTCGAAGGGCATTGACTTTTCTTGTATTTTATTGTATGTAGTATTGCGATGGTATTTGTTTTGGATTGTAATAGGTGTTATGGCTACCGGTAGCCACTAGTGGTATTTTGTGTGTAAAATGATTTTTATACTAGTCGATTTTCTTGTTTTGGATTTTTTGGTGATACGTATAATTATTATTACTTGCACAGGTTTTTCTTATTGAGTTTTTAGTGAAGATCATGTCGAAATTTTCTTAAATATTGGCAAGTTAGTTTTATTTAATTTTGGGTCAGGCTTACTGGATTGAACCGAATTTGGGCATTATCTGAGCTCTTAGTACAGTACCGGTTAGGGTCTAGTTTTGGGTCTTGACAGAATAACCTGAAAAGAAAATTCTTAACATGGAGGACCATGATAGATATGGTTTCCAGAGCATGATTCCTATAGATAATCTACAATCCTGCTAAACTATAGTCAAGAAAGGCAAGCAAAACAATTTCAATTTTCAAAAGATATTAGTATAATAAGATTAGGAATTGTGCATAATAATTGAATGGGTTACTGAACAATCTTTATCCTCGAAAAGAGTATTCCATTATCAATAGACATTGTTCCAGGCAAACAGCTTCACTTGACAAGGAAATCTTAGAACCTACAATAAAATGTAGATTCACTACAAAGTGCATATATTGGCAAGAGAATTTACATCAAGATAAAATCTAAAGAAGGGGCATTAAATATACAATTCCAACCAGCGAGAGCAACCCATCACTTTCCTGTGCAAAGTTGGGACCGGCCATCAACATAGTTTCCTAACAACGCTTGGCAACAAAACAAGTATCTATATAAGCTAACAATATGAAGTTCTTGAAGAGGAAGTCGATATTGTTAAAAGATACATCCAATCTCAAGACTTGCTCTTACTAAATTCTGATTCCTAACCTGCGAAATGATCTAAGTGAATAATAAGTCCACCGGTAGAAGCCTTGCACAAAGCATGAAATTTGCTTTTATGACAAGATGATGAGAAGGAACGTTGTTGGTGACTCGAGTTTTACATATAGAGCAAAATTAGTCGAGCAAAATAAAGACTTACCACGAAATCCATTCTACTAAAATATTACTACCACATACCTCACCTTAAATATGTATATATATATATATTATACGCACTATAGGCACTGTCTTTACTATTCAGCACTTTTGCATTTCATACAAATGAGTCGGGATTGCATTAGAGTGATCACTTTATTTATTATCTTTTTTTCTTGAAAGAAATGATTGCATCACAACTGTGTTGTAAATGACAATTTTACATATTCTCATTCTTCTTCGTAATATAATTCTTTCATTATTCTTAACTTAGTTATTTTATTAATTTAATTTAGTTTAATTAATTTAAGGCCAATTATCGATCAGTTACCGATCAGTAACTGATCAACTATCGACCAGTTACCGACTAACTACCAATTAGTAACTGGTCGACCAGTTATCTTCTAGTTACTTATTAGTTATCAATCAGTTACCGACTCGTTATTGATCGGTAAAGTTGATAGACGATCAGTTGCTGGTCGGTATCTGATCGATAACTAGAATTAGATTAATAAACAAAATTAAATTAATAAGAGAACTAAGTTAAAAATAATAAAAGAATAAGATAATAAGAGAAAAGAGAATACGTAAAGTTGTATATAAAAGTATAGTTCTAATGCAATTATTGTTTACGAGAAGGAAAGACAATAAGTGAAGTGATCTCTCCTGATGCAATTTTGACCTTTCATTTGTATGGAATGCTGGAGTGCTGAATAATGGAGGAAGTGCATATATATATATATATATATATGTGTGTGTGTGTGTGTTGAGATTGGCGCAGATCTTAGTTTCTATACAGATTGCGTTGTGGACCGTTGAATCTTAATCCAACGATCCATGCGAATGCGCTAAGGAGTTGCTGGAACAACCGCGCTCGAGGGTATAATCTCTTATGAAAATTCGGCTCACCAGTTCGAACGTGTCTTTACACGTTCATTCTTTCCTTTCTTGTTTGGAGTGAGCTCACCACTCCCTCCCACGAGTCCGATCTCTCTTGGTCGCGCCTTCTTCTCCTCCACCGCAGGTGGGCTCTTCTCATCTCTTATCGTTTCTTTTAATCACCCTTAAACTATATCCTTTTTTGCTTCAAACTCCTAGCTTTTCATTCGTCTCCAGCACAGCGTTCGTCGTCGATAATTGAAATTAGGACTAACTAAGCGTTAATTCCTCTCTTCATCCTTCTTTTATGTCTTCTAACGCTTTCAATTTTTTAGGATTCGTCGCCCGTTCTTCGTCATGGCCAGAGAGTTTTTGAGCGCCAACAGGCATTCGAATTTCAGTTAGATTTTAGACTATTTTTGTTGCAGTTTTGTGATTTTACCATTAAGATTATTTTATAATTTTTTAACATCATCAATTTCTTTTTCTATTCTTGAAGAAATTTCCACAGCAGGAAAATTCTCTTCTCCTATTGAATGTGAATGAAAATTGTATGATGTTCTTTACTTCTATTTTCTAACACTCATTTTACTTTTAATTACATATGAGGTTCATTTCTACTAAGTTCCTCTTCTGCTTGCTTAGAGAGTGTTGAAGACGATCTTCTTTCAGGATTCATTTCTTTTTTTTTCTTTTTTTATGTGGGTGAATACCTATTCTTGAGCAAAGATTTATGGATGTAAAGCTTGTTGGGAACGACTTATAAAATGTAACGCTTTTTTCAATTTGCTCAAGAATCTAGTTATGAAAGAGTGTTGAAGATGTCTAGAATGTACTCGGTTATTCTTTGTGAATGTAAATATTATGGTTGTTGTGAATTCTTGTTGCAAATGAAATTTTCTTCTGTTGTGAATTGTTGTTGAATTCTAGTTATGAATTGTTGCATTTGTGATGTATGTTGTAAAAAATAACCGAGTAAGCATACGTTGAATGCGTTCACGCTGAACAATATTTCTAAAGGCAATTTGGTTATTTTGCCTGTTATCTTCTCTGGCAAGAGAACAAACTGGTATGTGGTCTAGGCGAGAAACTCTTTGTTCTCTGTTTATAACAAAACCAGCTACCTATTCTTCATCTCTTTTTCAAGGCGTAAGAGTTAATAGGTATTCTCATTCAAGGCATAAAATTCACAAAAACCAAAACACAACTAACATTTGATTTTAATTTTTTTCCTTCGAATATATAGTTTTCATAACTCCTCTACTTCTCCTGTAACGCCATATTTAGGGATGACTTTTAAGAGCCTCGAAGTTAGAAAATAATTTTATATAAATTATGAAAAAGTATCAAGATTTAGCGTTGTTACTCGGACTAATCATAAAAGAATTTTTAACTCAATTGAAGTGAGTGTATCCAAAATGATATGTGACCGTTTTTGTAGTCAATTGAAGTGAGTGTATGTCAGATCACAAAACACATACAAGGGATCTCAGAAAGAAGGAAAAAAGAGAAGAAATACGATACACAGTGAAATATTGGTGTCCTGCAAACGTAAGGATAAAGAAAAAAGGTTTTGGATTATGAAAAATGGTAGGTTACGAAGGCAATCACAATCATGATCTTGTTAGCCCTACAAAAAAAATGTGTATGCCTATATGTAAAGATTTACCTGCTACAGTTAAGAGTTTGATTGACTCATTGAATGAAGGCTTGCCGGTAAATAAAGTCGTTGATATACTTGACGGACCATGAAATGGTTTTGATGATAGAGATTGTTTGAATCATTTGTGACGATCGAAGGAGTATAAGAAATTTATTAACGGTGATGCTACTGCAATGCTTAATTATTTTAAGAAGAAAAATGTAGAAGATCCAAACTTTTTTTTATGCAATACAAATTGATAGCGAAGAAAGGACAACAAATTTATTCTAGGTAGATGGTCAGTCACGTACTCAGTATTAGTATTTTGGTGACGTTGTGTTCTTTGATACATCCTACCGCAAGAATGTATATGATATGTCATTTTCTCCATTTACTGGAATTAACCACCATATGTAGTCAATTCAGTTTGGCTACGCATTACTTTTGTATAAGATAGAGAAATCATTTCAATAGCTTTTTGAGACATTGACTTGTAGTTATGGATAGTTACGCCCCATATTTATCATGACATATCAAGATGAACTATAACTATAGTTGTCGCAAAAGTATTCCCATCTACAAGACATATATTTTGCTTGTGGCATATTATGAAAAAATTTACCCAAAAATTTTCACATATTTATTTCAAAGAAGTCAAAATTTAAGAAGATATTAAGTCTTGTATTCGGAAAACTTATTTTTCTAACACATTTGAAACGAGGTTGGAAGAATTGATGTGTGCATATGGATTACAAAATAATGAATGGCTCAAGAAAATATATTAAATTCGAGACAAATGGACACCAGTTTATCACATGAATACCTTTTATGCCGGCGTGAACACTGCTTCGCGTGCCGAAGGTATGAATATTATGTATAAGAATTTTTTTCAACCAACTACCACTCTTTGAAAATTTGTATTGAGGAATGATAAGTGTTTTTGAAAGAGAAAAAAAGGATTATACTAGTAAACACTCTTACTACATAGTCGATAATAGTTCATTTCTTTTGAAAAGTGCAGCAAAAATATATACCAGAAATGTGTACGATAGGTTCAAAAAAGAATTTGAGAAAGCTCAACTTGAATGTTTTACATTATTATAAAAAAAGTAGTGATGGTTGTGTGGCTTATAAGTCTCGAATTGAAAGCGATCATCGCAAGTGAAGGGAGAAGTTCAATTTAACCACAAAGAAAGGTAGCTATGAAGCTAACTTTTTGAATTTTTGAAAATTTCTTATGAGAACTTTATGAAAGTTTTTCAGAGTTGTGATGTAGAGCTCACAGATCAATTTGTTCTTAAAAAGTAGATGAAAAGGATTAACAAATATAGAACAAATATGATGTTGCACCAATATGACCATAGGAAGTCGGAGCTATTGAGAACTACTCAATGTCAGATGGTTTTCAATCGATTGATTATGAAGAAGTTGAAACCGAAAAGGGATAGCAGGTAATGTTGCATGTATCACACAAATTATCACAGAAGCTTAAGAAAGTAAGAAAGACTGATGACTCAGATAAGATTATGATCCACTTATCGTCCCCAATTAGAATAGAGACACATTCCATCCTTAAAGACACATGTACAAATGCCGACCAAAAGTGGCTGACGAGATCTCCAAAACTCCAAATCCAATCTTCACCGTTGGATTTGAAGAACCTTGTGTTAAGAACATGTTAATAAAAAAAATTTCAATTCAATCAGAATACGAACTAACCTCCATCAAAACTTTTTATCAATTGACACAAACAAAATATAAATATTTTGTCAGTTTTAACTTTTTATGTCATTATGATCAATAGTTCGATGGAGGTCGTTCGTATGCCGATCGAGCTAAAATTTTATCAAAATATTGTCAACTCATGGTACTTAATATCCAATGGTAGAGAAAAAAGATCTTCATACTGAATACCTTGAATATAGTTCGGCTAATGTCCTACTAAAGTCAACAAAGACGAGCAAGACGATTTCGAATTTCATAACATATTTATATGATAAGCTCACACATTGAATTTAATAATTGAAACGCATTATTACAATCTTTATCACCAGAAATAGTACTCCATTTCCAATTAACATTTTTCAACCAAGCACCTTCACATGGCAAAAGAATCTTCTGAACATGCCAATACATGTAGATATCAATTACCAAAGTCCAAATATTGGCAAAAGAATTTGCATTAAGATACAATCTTCGAAGGTGCATAAAATATTCCAACTAAAGAAAGCAACCCATCACTTGTGCAAAGTTAGAGCCAGCCATCAGCAAAGTTTCTACATTCTCAGCAATGGGTTAGTTGAGTAAACAAATTAAGTATAATGAATTTGCATGGGATGGCACGTACCTTGAGATTACCTTGAGAGACCATGCAACTTCAACAGATGTTGTAGATGTATTCGTTCAGTCACGCAAGTGTATATCCAACTTTACTTCAACAAGGTAGATGGTCCTCTAGATAATCTAACAAATTCATCAACAATAGAAACCAAGAAATTAACTGTCAGAACACAGAAACGTCACAAAGCTCTTCCCAAATGGAGATAAGTATTATCACAAAAAGGACTACATCTAATTGGATTACAAAAATCACTCACATGGAACATTGATACAGCCACCCTCCCAAAAATCTTAAGTCAAAATGGTGGAGACTTCAGAACAGGCAAGAAAAAGAAACCCATCCAAAACAAAGCATGGTCAGATTGATTAGATTTAACACATGCATTCATGATCAGATTGATTAGATGTAACACGTGCATTCTTCTCCAGAAATGTCAGGGAGGAACTGCTTCCTTAAACATTGAAGCTCAAATAGTCCTTTGTCAGGTGTTCCGATCTAAAATGAACAGTAAGTAGAACCAATGAGCATGAAAGAGAACTAAAAAAGTAATGCAACACCAAACGATGCACGCGACCAAGCTAAGCAAGAGAACAACTGCTTTTGATCAATTCTTTACAGTGCAACAGTTAGCACTCCAACTAGCATTTTTATGGTTTTGATAACCTGAAATGAAAACAAAGACAGGGCAACAATCAACATTCAGACAAAGTAAGCAGCAACAAGTGGATTCAAAAGAGTAGGTAACTTAGCTAAGCAGGAGAATAACTAAAAGATTGATGGCCTACACTAAATGTCAAGAAGCAAGCAGCACTACATGCAGCTGCAGAACATATCTACTCAACCGTGTTATATCAAATAAAGGAATAACTTAACCAAATACTCTTGTTTAGATAGGCAATTGCAAAGTTCTTGCCAACCTAATAGCACTCTTCATGGAGCTTGAAATATCTTCATCAGAATTATCACAATAGGGAGAAGCACTTTTCATTTAGATGAATGATTAAGACATAAACAGTCAATGTATCCCTTTTAAAACAACCATTTGCCATCTTTTAAAGTAAGCAAGGAGATGCCAAACAAAACCAAAGTACAGTGTCCCTGATCATCCATGCAAATAACAACTAAAAACTCATTGGCTACAAAAACTCACAACGTCAACATCTTTAACCATATTTCTACAGTACTAATAATAACTCGACAAAGTGTAAACAGTAAAGAAGAAATAAAGACAGGATGATACCTTCCTTTATAAGAAAATTCCAAAAGCAGTCGTAACCTTTCTGCACATTCATTCTAACAAGTAACTGGAACCTGGACAAAAAGGGCATCAAGATAGCCTTTTCATGTCATTAATTTTTCTGAATAAGACAATCTGGCGTCAGCAATCGAATTAAGATAAAATTAATTTGAACCTGCTGTAAAAATCTTCACAATCCTGCCAAACTAATTTGCGATCAATTGGGATGTAAAGAGAGTATGTTCGATCAATTGGGATGTAAAGAGAGAATGTTCTTGAATCAGAATTTGCCTTTTCATACTAATACCTACCTAGATGTGCAAAAGAATGAAGGATAAGGAAATAGTGAACTCCAAGATTCAGATATTGATCAGCACGCGCTGAAGAGAAGTTGATAACAGGCAGCAAAAACTGCAGCTGCAAGGAATTATGCGATAGCAACTCAGTCATACCAATAAAAGGAATTGCTCAAGCACGATGCTCGTATAAATAAGCAATCGCAAATTTCTTGAAAATCAAAGGAAACACTTTGTTTAAAATGTTCTAGCTAATACAACGCTGAAAAACACTCATGTCGAAAAAGGAAGTTACAGAAAGTATTCTTCCAAGTAGATGACCACTAGTGCCAACTTCCATAGCCACCACTCAGTCCTACACCAAAGCATGGAAGCTTCATACACTAACAAGCATGGCAGCTTTAAAAGCCCCTGTAAAAGATTTGATAAGGTCCTATTCAACCTAAGCATCCACGTCCTCAGTAAAGAGGCAGTTCACGTTAATATACGCAGCATAAGAACATTTGAGTGAGAAGGACAAACCATATTCAGTTGAACAATCTTCTTTGTCAAGATACTAGCTAGTAATTTTGTTCAAGTTCATAGCTTATATCTTAAGACATTTAAAGGACCCAAGTTAGATGGCTACACCAATACCATTATCCTTGCATGAGCAACAAAACACAAGAAAGCAGGATCCTGAAACTATTTACCCAAAACACTAGACAGTGATTCAATCTGGATGCCAATATGTGCAGCAGAACGAAATCAATAGAGACATGATGTTCCAATATCAACATCATGCAGTTTGTTGAAGGAAGACAAAACCATGATTGGGAAGGAAAATAGATTTTCATAGTGCTACTTACCAACTACATCTCATCTTACATAAATGTTCACGTGGTCTGCAACACAAAAGTAAAACTACTGAAGCAAGAAAGGTAATTTTGAATGTACAAGTAAAATATCAGTTGATTAACGAGAGGAAGGTACATTCATCCAACCTTAAACCGGCTGTATATTGAGTATTTGTTTCCAGATCAAATGGGTATCTCAATGAAAACTGCCCATGGCACACTTGGTCCAAAGCAGCTCACAAGGAATGCTCATAGTACTGAACATAGTGATTACCAACTATTCCTATAAACGAACACATCAACCTTTACATTCACAAAATCCAAGTGAGAAATTATCATCAAAAAACATAACAACTGCATTATGAGCTTAAGTCTAGACAAGCTTCTAAGGATAAACTCATATAACTCCAAAGAATTCTGCGCAATAACACAAACGACTCTTCAGCAGAAGAACAATTTAGTGTCCAAACTTCAATGATGGTTTTTGGTGCGGTCAATGGAATTGTACAATATTGCATACTTGCATATGATTCAATTAGAGCCCCTAAAATAGGTGAAACCATTCCAGGTTCGCTATCTCTAGCAGATAATCCTATGAATTTTGAAAGACCAGCAGATGGTAAGCTTCCATGATGGTTTTGAGTAAGGTCAATTGAATTGTCCAATAACTGCAAGTTTAAATAAGATAAAACTAAAAAGCCCTAATAAAGGTGAAATGATCCAGGTTAGCTACCTCCTACAGACAGTCTAAACAAATTTATATCGAAGGAAAGTAGGGGTGGTATTTTGGTTGGTGAGTCGGTTTCGAATCGACCTATTTAATGACCGAATCAAATTCGTTCAACCCTAACCTAACCCATTAATTTATATGGATCAAAATTGGCATTCATAATCCAATCTATTTATAACCGGATCAAATTCAGATAGACCTCATTTAATAGTTAAAACTATTTAATTTTTAATTGTACATTTTTAAGTTCTTTGAAATTATAAAATTAGTTGGAATGAATGTCTATGATATTTTTTGCGAAGAGATATAGTGAGTCCGTCAAAGTATCATTCCTTATCATCGGCCCTTAAAATATTTCAACTTTTGTCTGTCTAAAAATATGTAATGATAGTTGAAATTTTATGATTAATACCAGTTATACTTTCAATAAAAATTTTGATAAGCATAACTAGCTGATAAAATTTTGATAAAAATCTCTTTACAAATGCAAGTTCGTCAATAAAAAAATATCTATATAGTAATATTTTCGATTATAATTCTCATCTTGCAATATTTTATTAAGACATAAAAGTGAATGATTAATTATAAATAAAATATAATTTAATAATTTATAAATTACTATTATCGATTCTTTTTTATTACCAAAATTTTATTATAAGGTAAGAAAAAACTAGAAAAAAACTCTTCCCTCAAGATGTGACAATTGAGATTGGTGGATCAATTTCAGATTGACTCGAGTCAACCCATTTAATAACCGAATCAAATTCGTTCAACTAAAACACAACCTATATATTTGTACAAGTCAAATTTTCTAATCCTAACCCAAATTAAATAGATCAATTTCAGATTGAATTTTCGAATCGAATTATATATTAGCTAATGGTAAGCTTCGACGATGGTTTGAGTGACATCAATAAAATAGTCCAATCATTGCATACTGCATATGATTAAACTAAGGGCCCTAATATAGGTGAAACATTACCTGTTAGCTACCTCCTGCGAAGTAGCTAAACATTTTTATATCACGAAAAAGGCAGCAAATAGTAACCTTTAGGGATGGTGACATTCTAAACGGATGAGTTACAGCCAGAAAGGAAGACAAGACATACCATTTGAAAAATCTTACCTATAAAAATTAAATTATATGATTTTGAGCCCTTTTGGCATTCCGTTTCACTCCATTCCAAAAGCTACTTTTCGTTTCACATTTTTCAATAAATTTTGTATAATATTTTATAGAATTTATTTTAAAAATCTAGTATAAAAATATTCTACGTTGTAAGATCTTATTATTACTTATTTTTATTATTTTTTTAGACAAATAAAATAAAATTCATTTTCAAAATAGAATAAAAATACTATCCATCTCAAAAAAACTCAATTCCATAAACACTTCTAAAAGCCCTTTTAGTGTGAAATTCATGCTTGTCAAAACAACATGCTATGTCGCTCTCTATCCAAAATTTTTATTAAAATGCATGCGATTTGAGTAAACGTAGTCAAAAGAAACCCATGCCATTGCTTCCTTGACCTCTATGGGAGCCTCCCTTGGTCTTTGGTGCGTCAACCGTTGTTTCCTTGACTTGATGGCTATCTCCACCATCATTGTCCTTAGAGTCCTCTCGAGGCTTATGCTTCTCGGGCCGTTGGAACTCTATGAGGGACTCAGCTATGGCAATAGCAGAGTTGAGGTCTTGAGGTCCTCTACGTTGGATCTCCAGCCTTACCCATGTTTGCAATCCGTACATGAAAGCAAAAAAGGCCTCCCTTTCAGGAAAATCATGAATCTCCAAAATCAACTCTGAAAATTCTTTGAGATAGTCCCTTATGCTGCCCCGATGGGTCAAGCGCCGAAGCTTTACCCTTGCCTCATACTCGGCATTCACTGGATAGAATTGCCGTTTGAGTTCCCTCTTGAACTCTTCCCAAGTGGCAATGGTGCAGGTCCCCCTCTCGATCTCAGCATGCCTCCTCCTCCACCATACCATTGCGGTATCTTTAAGGTAAAGAGTGGCATGATCGATCTTACCTGCATCCCCCGTGATGCCGGTACTCTTAAAGAGTTGCTCCAAGCTCCAAAGGAAGTTATCAATCTCGTTCGCGTTCCGCGCACCGTTATACGCCTTGGGTCTTGAAACATCCATCTTCGAAGGAGTTGAAGTTGAGGGTACGGCGGAAACTCCCCCTTGTGTAACCGCCATCTTACAAAGTGCCTAGTCCCCTTGGACATCCCTCAATTCAGTAGCCAACCTTGCGACCTCTTCCCTAAGGATCGCTACTTCCTTCCTAAGAGCATCCACATCACCTAAGAGAGAGTCTTTAAGGGCCTTACATTGGCGAGACGATGATTCGGCCACCACATTCAAGGCACCTTGCATCTCCCCACGAAGCTCTTCTTGTCCCTTCTCGAGCTTCTCGATGCTTTTGGCCCAACTCTTCGAACTGATCCACCTTATCCGCCATAGCAAGCTCCACCCTAGCGAGCCTTGCATTCACGTCTACCATAACGTCCCTAGACTTCTCCTTCCGTTGGCGACTGCTCTCGGGAGCTCTCCTATCAATCTCCTTTCCCTCATGGATGGTAACATCGCTTCCGCTCGCCATTTCTGATTAGCAGAACCTTGGTTCTGATACCACTTGTCACAGGCCTAGAGTTTTTACCTTGGCTCGTGCGGCATTTAGTCACACTCCATTGTGGCTAAGTCAGCTTTTCACCCAAATGAGCTATCAAAGATAGCTAAGAAAACTTGAATGGACTAGAGGGAAAGTAAGAAACACTTGAAGAGAGCTTTTTAGAAGGAAAGCTTTATATTATTTTGGCTTAGTACAACTCTTACTTGATTTGCTTGATGCTCCAAATGAAAGCTCATCCTCCCTATTTATAGCTTCTTCACCTCCTCAACGGATGGTGGAGATTGTTTTGATCGGACGGTGGAAAATACATGATCCAGAAAGTTCTTACATAACATCCCTTACAAAAATATCTACCTTTATAGAGTATTCTCTACCTTTCCCTAAATTTATGCCAACTATTCTTTATCTAGAGTATTCTACCATACTCTAGACTTTGCTTATGCACAAGATAAATTTACCTAGACAAAAATTACTTTACCAAGATAATTTTGATGGAGAGAATAGCCAAAATAGCCATACCGTCACAATATGCATAAGAAAGTATGATGATGTTGAAATTAGATTTCACCTGGACATTCTTTTCCAAAAGGGCCAGGGCTGTGCGTAGAACCGATAAAAACCCTCTAAGTGTGAGTCATTGTAATGTTGAAAGTTACACCTCTAGTCTTCCATCAAAATAAACATATTGAGCATATGAAACTAAATGTCAAAAAACGAATAAAATTATATAGGAAAAGAAAGGAAAAAATTCATTGAGTAACCAATATGCTGGCAAGATCGTCCAACATAACATGGATTCCATGTAAATGTGCAATGTCCTCTGACACCTATATTATGCAAAACACTTGTGAGGAATGGCAAACTGCAAAATATCTATGAATATTGCGAGAATTAAGAAATCACGTTACAATATACTTATCTAAAATGAACATAGTAAGAACAATCCCGATGCAAGATAGCTCACAAGTCAAACAGCAAAAAAAAAGGTATTTGGAGAAGCAAGTTAGCTAAGCAAGCGAGGGGAGGCTTGCAATCGAAAATGTTGTTACTCCAGGTAGCAATCTGTTAGGTGTTTCAACCTATAACAAAGAATAAATAACTCTAAAACAATCAGTATGCTAGAGAACTAAGCAAATTAGCAACAAAAACATAATCCACAGAAGCAAGAGAATTAGTTGAGCAACGAATAACTGCTTGATCAATTATCTATCAATGACCCAGTATCGAATACTAGTAATAATATCAGCAAAAGAACATTCTCTCGTGCTTCCAGACATCCTGAGCTCCCCAAATTCTTGTACATTGCAAAAGGTTAGCACTCCAACCCGCACTCTTTTGGTTTTAATGACCTGTAACAAAAACAGAGATAGGACAAACAAATCACCACGTGATAAACTGAGCAAGTTAAGCAGCAATAAGAGGAATCACAAGAGTGGGTGCAATAACTATGAAGAAGAACACGACTGCTTGAAGCTTGAGTCATCACCTGCCTTGAGGAGGAGGGGACACTCCAACTAGCACTAGCTGGACTGCAAGGAATTATGTTACATCTATTTTGTGCGTTTTACCAGACGAAGAAAAGCTTAATTAATACTCTCGTAAAGATATACAATTGCTAGGTTCATGCAAATCAAAGAAGAAAACTCCATTTGCAAAATTCAATGGAAGTGGTTAGAACAAACACTTTTTCAAGTCAAAGACCACTTGCCACGACCACACTAGCTACCACTCTCTACGCATTTTACAGTAACAATTGTAGGACACGCAAACAAAATAATACTTACTCTCTCAAGGTTCATGCACGCATGTATACTTTACCAATTGGCATTACATAGGAAGACTTCATTCAAACAATAGGAATAACCAAATGGATGTGGCATAATGCAATATTGAGGCTAGTTTTATCTTCAATCAGCATAATGCAGGTGATAGGTCATGACAATTGTACCAGAAAGTGATGCTTCAGCTGCTTGCTTGAAACAAATAAGTGACCTGTCCCAGAAGGCAACCCAAATCCTTCTAAGCAAGCAGCATCAGATTGCATAACATGAACTTTTTTTCTTTTGGCACATATAACATTGGTATTATTGATGTCCATTAAAGACAAAGTTCGCAATATAGCACAATGGCATAAGAGGGTCCATGTAGCAAACATCAATCATAGGGTTGCAGGTGTAGCTTTTCCTAATGTTTAATGTCTATCTGCTCACCAACATCATGTCCTTTCCACAAGGGTCATAGGCCATCATGTGAAAGCATGGGACCTCCTTTTTTCCATGGTAAATATAGGAATTCCCAGCAAAATGCAGCACAAATAGACCACTAAAAGTGAAATGTTTAAAAGCAATCCTGCAAAGAGAAATGGAGATCATATTAAAAGGCCTCATAAGGGCACATCTCAAAAAGAATCTTTAATGCTTTATCTCCAATATAAGAGAGTAGCTCATCTATATAAATAGCACTTAATAACCAGCATATATTTCCTCAGAGATGTGAATACAACTTTCATGCACCTCTCTAAGGAAACCAAATTAGAAGCAGACAATAATAGGGGGCACTCAACCCTATCTATGTGGTTGTTAATGCCGAATAAGCAAACATGAAAATCAGATATTAGCTGAGCATCTATACTATTAGTCTAGCTTGTAAGTCATGTTAATATTCTGTAAGATATGCTAGGTAGTCAATTATGGATGAACATCCTTATGCATCTCACGTAGACCCAACATAGTAAATTACTCAAAGACATGAGTTCACAGTGGACCGGGTCATTTTACCCAGATCCAACATGGACCATAAAGAATTTCAACCCGAATCAACCACGAAACAGATACCAACTGGTTGTGTTTTGGTCAAATCATCCACTAAAATTTACTGTTAGGAACTAAATGGGATTAATACCAGCTGATCTCACTTATTAAGGAAGCTAAACGTGTCGACAGTATATAAAACGAGTTTTTCATAATATCAGGGAGACCAGGATACATCTCAAAACTTAAATCAACTAAACTGGGAGAGCGTCTCAAATTATTCAACCTACCTTCACCCAAACCTAAGACCAACCAATATCATGTTGCAAATATTCCATACTCTAGACTCCATAGTCATTGGTCATTTACAGATCTTATCGCATTTGAGCCCAAACCAACCCATTCCCACCCCTACATCTAGAGAGAACTCGTCAAGTGAACCCTCACATAGATGCTTCAAAATGAACACTAGCAATGACAATGACAAGTTAAAGAGGTGCCACACAAACATTCTTCAAGGAGCCTTTCGTGCAGATTATGAAAAGAATTGATAGTGCATTCAAAGTTACCAAAATTCTGATTTCAATCTTAAAATTGTACGATTTTATGATTTGACATCACCAAAAAGATCTTATTTCAAGTAAAATCTTTTTTTGAGTGAAGTCCCACCCGGATCTCGATTTAAATCTTAAAATCGATAAAATCTTAATTTTTTACGATTTTATACGATTTTACTATTAAAAGATTTTTTGTAATTAAATGGACTTGAGAGGGTTTTTTTTGTAAAAGTATAGGGAGTTTTCTGTAAAATATAAAATGTTCTGTAAAAGTATGAATTTTTAGGAATTTTCCAAATTTTGTAAATGCACTAATTTTTTTTAAAAATATTAGAAATATTTTTATAAAGATTCTTAATGATATTAAAAAAAGTTTATAAAATTTATTGGTATGTAAAATCTCTTACGATCTATTTTAAAATTCCGAAATTACTATCCTACTCAAAAGGAACGATTTTACCTAAAATCTCACTTTTTGACAACCTTGTAGACATTTACTAATGCTATTATGCAGCAAAACCCAAATTTGGTTTCAGCCACCAAAAACGTATAAAAGAAACTACGCACTTGACAAACCTTCACAGAACATCAAATTGTCATTGCATGAGAATTTATCAGGCATCCTTCTAATGAACACTTTCCGGGATAGGCATGTAGCAGACTCTGCCTCGTTTCAAGGACCATAAGATATCTGAATCTCTATTAGAAACTCTACTATGCGCCCAGTTCCTAAGTGTCATCTAACACTAAAGTGAGGAAGCTTAAAGCACTCAATCATGTTAAGAAGCACGATAAGTTTAATGGTCACAGTAAAATGGATTTGATGAGCTCTTATTGAACCCAAGCAAGCACATCCTACAAAGAGTCAGTTATATCAAAAATACGCAGCATAAGATATCTGAGGAAAAGCACAATACAGTTGAAGAAGCTTCTTTCTCAGTGTAGTAGCTAAATATAGTCAAAAACATCATATCTGCCTCCAACCAGCTGGTTCTTTATCTGAAACAAAGAGGCAGAAGGAAAAGCAAATCAGCATGCAAGTAAAGTAGGTAAACTAGGAAAAAAAAAGATTCAGAGATGCAGAAAAGCGATTGAGCAGACATATAACTCTTCATTGATTGCCTGCATTGAAGAAATTCACCACCAACAAGCACTAAGTGCAGCCAGAAGGTGTTATATGTCATACCAACTAGAAATAAAATGATATGAAAGCAAATGACTAAATATGCACCATTTGAAATCAAGGAAAATTGAACTACAGAAGTGAGGAAGCTAATTTCGAAGGAAACTGTAAAAATTCAGCTGAAGTTAGTATTTCTCCTAGAGCATCATGTCAGCAGCTTATTCCATGACTTTCGTCCACTACCAACAGGACATTCCTGACAGATAGTAATTCCTTATAGAGAAAACATTACTAAACTCCTAACTTAAAGGTTATTGCATAATGTTCGCATGCAGGAGTTCATGCTTCCATTAAGATGAACTTCGAAAGCATAAAAGTCAAGGAAGTTTTGTCATAATAGGTATCTACTGCATTTCAACTTCTATGAATATAAAAAAGTGTGAGTTTACAAGCTTTCCCCTACACTAGCTTAAGCAATCTTTCAAGTCCATAGCATATATCTTACAATAAGCTCACGACTCAATCTGGATGCCTACACCAAAACGCGAATATTAAATAGCACATCAAACAAGATCATGAAAATCCTCACTTGAAAGACTATTCAGTTGACTCGATGTAGATGCCAATTTGGGGCATCACAAAATCAATAGAGACATTTATCTGCCGATATAAATGTAATGCAATTTTCCGAGAAAGACCGAACCATGACGGGCAAGGAAAATAGATTTTTCACAATGCTACTCACCAATTACGTGTCAATTTCAGGCAGCAGCTCTGTAACACAAAAGTTCAACTGAAGTAAAGAAACTAATTTTGAAGATACAAGTAAACAATCAGTGATTAATGAGAGAGATATATGTATCCAACCTTAAACAAGCCCTAAATTCAGTATTTGTTTCCATACCAAAGGTGATCTCCGTGAAAACTTCCAGATGCACTCTTTGTATCCCAAAGCAAGTCGAACAAGGAATGCATTTTTTACCAAACATACGATTACTAACTATTCATATAAACGAGAACTTGCACTTTTAACGTCCAATGCACCTTAAAACTAAAAAGTTCAACTGCCTCTTGTTTGAAAATAAAGGCATGTGGTATCCTTTGTGACATTACCTATTGAAAGCATGCCACAAAGAAATACTGCATGGAAACTCCAATGCCCATCTTAATCAGTACTGCAAAGAAAGGAGCACATAGATTACACTCCTTAGCAATTCAACACTATTTCAAGGAAAATTTAAGATTAAATGACCTAAGAAACAGCTCAAAAACATGTAATATGAACTAGACACAAGATTAGAGATGCTCTTGGAGGCCCCAGTGATGAGGAAAACAGAATTACTCATGTTAGTCAAAACAGCCTAAGAGGGAGGATGAGATCGGGAACATAACAACTATTTCTTCAACAAACCTGAATGGAAGGAGGATACCACACATGTGTCAGCACAAATCTTTATACTTTTGAAATGAAGGGCTTAGAGTTATAATGCGGAAAAAGGAATTTCTAACCAAAATAAAAACATATGGACCGCAAATCTTATCAGATTCCGTTGGACTTGAGATTCAAACGAAGTAACTAGAAGCAGCCAACCAGAGAAACAAATTTCAAAAATATTTAAATCAACAAATACATGAGAGAGTACAGCCAAAAAAAATTTGGATATCATGCGCAAATGTATTTCTTCCAGTAGTATAAGTATAATTTGCTACATCGATCTATAACAAAAACATTTTGTACAAATGGATGGGATTTGAGTAAAGGTAGATAACTAGCCTTTTATTTGCAGAAGTTTGGGTCAAAAACATTTTAACGTCACTTTACATTATAATAAATTAAATAAAAAGGAAAACATTTCTGAAAAAACCACTCTCTCATCTTAAAATTTTGACTAAAATACAATTTTATTACGACATGAAGTAAGGCTAGTAAGTAAATAGCAACAAATAATGGCCACACAAAAAACATTGTAAGTTTACCTCCAATGGCGTATGTACACAAAGTTAAAATGTTTACAAATATTTTTCATTAATTGGAAGCCACAAAGATATGTCATAAACAAATTACCCTAACAATGTCTGTCTTACAGAAAAGTTGACACTCCAACTTGCACTAGCTACATCTAACGAAATTACACGTTGTCTACTCACGTTATCTCAAATAAAGGAACACCTTAATTAATACTCTCCTAGAGACAGAATATTGCGAGGTTCATCCAAATCAAAGGAAACACTTGATTTCAAGCATTCAATCTAAGCCAATGATGAAAATCACTTACAATAAAGAGAGATGGTTAGAACAAATATTCATTCAGATTGGTCTTTTCTAATAAATGGTTTTCAGGTCTTTAATATGCAATTTAAGTAAGGAACCGTTCAGAAATGCAAAAGTATAACCTAAGATGTTCAAAATGAAGAAAAACAGTAACTATATAGATATAAAAGCCAACTCCTGTATATTAAAAAATAGGTAAAAAATGTGGGCACCCAAAATACAAAACAAACTGTAGAAAGAAGCATGAGATCCAGGGTTCGCCTTCTCATGACTTGCATCAAAATATATCAGCTTACAAGCTTCTCCATAGATCACTAAAACCTACCTACATCATATCCTTTGTTTATAGATTTGATACAAAAATTCTTCAGATATTCAGAAAGATAATCAAACCCACAAGTTGTAGGAGTCAGATGATATGCTAGTAGAACAAACGAAAGAACATAGAAAGGGAAAATTACAAAAAGCTAATGCTTCAGCAATAATATAGCGGAATCCGTACAAACTCAATAACAATCAAAATATAGTGAAGGATATGTGCCCTTTGTCTCCTCGTTGAACTGAGAGTATTAAATTAAAATGATGTTGCTGCAATCACACATATCATGCAATACTAATTTGTAACTAAGTAGAGAATGTATTCAGATTAATTACTTTTCAAAAGAAGAATCTATGTTACATTGCAAATGACCAATCATACAAGCAGAATAACCTGGTTACTAAGTGAAACGGTGTGCTTAGCTCTGTAGCTTTCCATTTGCAAACTTGAAGATGTAAATATTTTAATTTAAATCCTGTCCTAACTGATTCTATACCCTAACTACAACTTGCACAGGCAAAATATAGAGAAAAACAAAAGAAAAAACAAAGTTTCGTACACAGTTTAGATTATGTTTGATAGCTTGCCTTCCTTTTTCATGATCACCGTCATCCCTTTCTTTAGTACATAAGGAATCCGATCTAAGAAAATTTGATGCTTTACGTGCCTGCTATCAAATAAGTTAGTTCTTCTGTCGATCTGCATTCACAAAAGAGTTCACTTCACAGTATATATTTCAACCTAGATAATTCCTTCATAGTTTATCTTCCTTTTACTTGAGCATGCACGTGACCTTCAATATGCAACTAGTTACGATACAAACAAATCTTTAGATGAGTGACTAGAATCTAAATAAATACATAAAATTTCTTTTAGAAAAATCAGTAGTTGCGTTAGACCATTTGGCTAATTATATGTAAGCATTTATTTCAAACAAGTTTAATCTTCAATTTTATATAATACAACTACTTCTTGAGCATACATAATGAAGGTACTAACAGCATCATTGTCAATCTTAAAAACATAGCAATTACTAGATATCCAGCCAAGTATTGATCATACAAAACTAAGAGCTCATAGCAAAGCATCCCATTACTAATAGCTACCAATTTTCTTTTAAATCAATAGTTTTCACTATGTTAATTGAAATAAGAGTAATTACTGCAGTAAGTTTGCAATTCTTTAAAACAGAATTCTAAGTATCCATACATTAATTATGCCGCGAGTACAATTTTTTAGATGGTAAAGAAATCAATTGTGCATTGTTATCCAAAAGCCTTACGAACAATGAAAGCACAATGCTAACCAAAGACATAGAAATTTACAGACTAAGGATCATGATGCAGGGACTTCTTTTTTAAAGAAATACAAGGTTTACTCAAAAACAGTTGCTGCAAATTTAGAAGGCAAGACAATTGCTCAAGAAACAACATGTTTTAATATTAAAGAAAAATTGACAACATCAAGTTGTGAGAGTTCCTATACTAGAAAAATGGACGAATGAAGGTACAAGCTAATTTGACACACCAAATCATTCCTAATCATATACCAAGATGTATACAAAGTCAATGATACAGGCTCCTTCATTTCATCATTGAACCGACAGCAAGTAATTATATTAGAGTTGTTGCCACTAACCAATCAGTATGCAGTAAGCCAACCTTGTATTAAGTAGTGGATCTATTTTCATCAAAGTTCTGAAATCAAAAATAAATTACACAGCATATGGCTAACCCGAAACCTAAATATATCTGGTTACCCAAATCAAATAGTTTGCTCCAAATTTCTAGTTTCATCATAACTTAATAATTTGAACTTACAAATTCTGACTTACTAGACGATCCAAAACACGACTACAACAGCTTTTTTTCTAAGCTCGTAACAACTGCTTTTCTTTTATCAAATATGAAGATAAAAAAATTGACAGCTTAAAAGGCCTAAAACAATTCTAGGACCTATGACAGCTTAGTTGTACATATAATACTGGGATCCTTCTGCGTCTCCCTAATCTCTGCTCCACAAGAGCACGCAAACAGGAAAAATAACAACAGTTGCATATTAAACTAACTTTGGTCCTAATATCTATGATCTTAGAAATATAAATTAGTAATTTTAAATATTATATAAAAACTTATGGGGGTGTTTAAATCCAAGGCAAGTAGGAGAACAGGTGGAATGCAAGAGTACTAACAAGTTAGTTAAGTATCGGAACAACTGCTTGATCAATTACCTACATTGCAAAAGTTTGGCACTCCAACCAGCAGTCTTTTAGGTTTTATGACCTGAAACAAAAACAAAGTCAGGGCAAACAATTCGCACATGACAAACTGAGCAAGTTAAGCAGTAGCAAGAGGATTTACAAGAGTTGGTAACTTGCTAAACAGGAAAGTGACGACTTGAAGCTTGAATCATTCCCTGCCTTAAGGGAACACTTGCATAGATAAACAATTGCAAGGTTCATACAAATCAAAGCAAAGAGACTTCATTCAACAATTGAACTTCAGCCAGCAGAAAATAACACTGTTAATAAAGAGGAAATCTTTAGAACAGTAATTTATTCAAGCAGCCACATGGAGCGACCTCAATAACCACCAGTCGTTGCGACCATTTAAAAGTAACATTGTAGAGCATGCAAATAAGATAATACTTCTTGACTGTTCATCAATGTATGTTAGCCGCCATGAAATAGCGCATGCATAAGTCACAAATCAAAATACCTGTCCGGTAGTGAATTCACCTCCAATCTCAGTCATTATAACCAGAATAAAAGAAATCTTCACATTGAAATACCACTGACGTCCAAAAAACCAGCACATAATTCAGCTAATCTCCTACTAAAGTCAACAAAGACAAGCAAGACGATTTCATTCATCACATATTTATATAAAAGCTCATGCAATGAGTATAATAATTGAAACACACGTCAAAACAATCTTTATCACCGGAAATGGTACTTCATCCAATTAAATTGTTTCAACCAAGCACCTTCATATGACAAAAGAATCTTCTGAACATGCAAATACATGTAGATACCAATTACAAAAGTCCAAATATTGGCATGAGAATTTGCATTAAGATACAATCTATGAAGGCGCACTAAAACACAATTCCAACTAAAGAAAGCAACCCATCACTTTTGCTGCGCAAAGTTTCTACATCCTCGGGAATGGGTTAGTTAAATCAACAAATGAAGTAGAACGAATTTGATTGGGATGGCGATACCTTTTGAGACCATGTAACTTCAACAGATGTTGTAGATGTATTGATTCAGTCACACAAGTGTATACCCAACTTTACTTCGAGGAGGTGACACAAGGTAGATGGTTGTCTAGATAATCTAACAAAAACATCAAGCAATAGAAACCAAGAAATCAACTGTGAAAAGACAGAAACGTCACAAACTCTTGCCAAATTGAGATACTTAATCACACAAAAGGAAAAATTCATCTATTTGGATTACAAAATCACTCACATTGAACACAGACACAGTGAACAGATTGATTAGATTTAACCCATGCATTCTTCTCCAGAAATGCTAGGGAGGAACTGCTTCCGTAAATCTTGAAACTCCAACTAGCCCTTTGTCAGGTGTTTTGATCTAAACGGAACAGTAGTAAAAACAATGAGTATGCAAGAGACCTAAACAACTAATGCAATACCAAACAATGCAGGTGACAAGCTAAGAAGGGAACAACTGCTTATGATCAATTGTCTACATTGCAACAAGTTCGCCCTCCGACTAGCATTCATGTGGTTTTTATAACCTGAAATGAAGACAGAGACAGGGCAAACAACCAACATTTTAGACAAACTGATTAAGTGAGCAGCAACAAGAGGATTCAAAAGAGTAGCTAACTTAGCTAAGCAGGAGAATAACTGCAAGATTGATGGCCTACGCTGAAGAAAAGTCAAGAAGCAAGCAGCATTACATGCACCTGCAAAGAGTTACTTGTTATATCTACTCAGCCGTGTTTACCAAATAAAGGAATAACTAAACTAATAGTCTTGTGTAGATAGGCAATTGCAAAGTTCTTGCAAACCTAATAGGATTGTTCATGGAACTTGAAATATCTACATCAGAACTATTGTAACTAGGGAGAACAATTTTCATTGAGATGAATGATTAAGAGAGGGAGAACAACTTTCATTGAGATGAATGATTAAGACATAAAGACATATATGTTTCTCCTTTTGAAACAACGAATTCGCCATCTTTTAAACAAGCAAGGAGATGCTAACAAAACTAAAGTACACTGTCCTAATCATCCATGCAATTAACAACTAACTTATTGGCTAACAAAAACTAGCAACCTCAACATCCTTAACCATATTTCTAGAGTATTAACAAAATAAAGGTAAACAGTAAAGGAGAAATAAAGATGGAATGATTCCTTCCTTCTTCTAAGCAAAATCAAAACCAACAGTAAGCATTTCTGCACATTCTTTCCAACAGTAACTAAGAAACCCTGCACAAAAAGGGTATCAAGATAGACTTTTAATGTCATTAATTTTTCTAAATAAGACAATCAGTGTCAGCAATCGAATTAAGATAAAATTAACTTGAACCTGCTGTAAGACTCTCCACTTTCCAGCCAAACTAATTTGCGGTTTATTGGGAAGTAAAGAGAGAATGTTCTGGAATCACAAATGCCTTTCCGTACTAATACCAACCTAGAAGAGCAAAAGAATTAAGGATAATGACCTGGTGAACTCCAAGCTTCGTATATTGATCAGAATGAGCTGAAGAAAAGTCTATAACAGCCAGCAAAAGCTGCAGCTGCAAGGAATTATGTGATATCAACTCAGTTGTGCTTTACTGAAAAGAGGAATAGCTCAAGTACTATGGTCGTATAGATAGTTCTAGCTAACAAAGCGCTGAAGAAAAGTCTATAACAGCCAGCAAAAGCTGCAGCTGCAAGGAATTATGTGATATCAACTCAGTTGTGCTATACTGAAAAGAGGAGTAGCTCAAGTACTATGGTCGTATAGATAGTTCTAGCTAACAAAGCGCGGAAAGATACTCATGGCGAAAAGGAAATGGTTACAGAAAGTATCAATTCATGTACAAGACCACTAGTGCCAACTCCCATAGCCACTACTTAGTCCTACACCAAAGCGTGGAAGCTTTTTACACTAACAAGCTCCTCCTAGGCATCCACATCCTCCACAAAGAGTCAGTCACGTTAATGTAGGCAGCATAAGAACATTTGAGTGAGAAGCACAAACCATGTTCAGTAGAAAAGCTTCTTTGTCAATATATTAGGTAGTGATTTTGTTCTAGTTCATAGCTTATATCTAAGACAGTTAAAGGACTCAATTTAGATGCCTACACCAAAACCATTATCCTTACATGAACAACAAAACACAAGAAGCAGGATCCTGAAACTACTTACAAAAAAACTATTCAGAGATTCAATCTAGATGCCAATATATGGACCATAAAAAAAATCAATAGAAACCTTGATCTGCAATATCAACATCATACAGTTTGTTGAAGGAAGACAAAACCATGATTGGAAAGGAAAATAGATTTCATTGTGCTAACTCTAAGCCATTCTAGGAAAATAGACAACCATTCGAGGTTTGCTATCTCTAGCAGACAATCCTAAGAATTTTGAAAGACCACCAGATGGTAGCCTTCCATGATGGCTTTGAGTGAGGTCAATCGAATTGTCCAATAACTGCCAATTTACGTAAGATTAAACTAAAAGGCCCCTATTAAAGGTGAAATCATTCCACGTTAGCTACCTCCTGCAGACAATCTTAACAATTTTATATCGGATAAAAGATCAGCTAATGGTAAGCTTCAGTGATGGTTTGAGTGGCATCAATAAAATTGTCCAATTCATTGCATATTACATAATGATTAAACTAAGGACCCTAATATAGGTGAAACATTACCTGTTAGCTACCTCCGGCAACAATCTAAACAATTTATAACAGGGAAAAGATCAGCCAATACTAACCTTTACTGATGGTGACATTCTAAACAGATGAAGTTACAACTACAACAGAAGACCAGACAAACCATTCGAAGAATCTTACTTATCAAAATTAAATTATATGATTTAGTGTGAAACTCATGCCTGTCAAAACATAGTGCTAAAAGTTGCTCGTCTCGCTCTATCCAAAATCTCTTACTAAAATGGATGTGATTCGAGTAAAGGTAGTCGAATGAAACCCATGCATATGCATAAGAAAGCATTATGATGTTGAAATTAGATCTAACCTGTACATTCTTCTCCAAAAGGGCTAGGGTTGTAGGTAGAACTGCACAAAACCGTCAACCATTTGAAACCTCTGACAGTCGTTGTAATGTTCAAAGTTACACCTATTTCTTCCGTCAAAATAAGCATAATGAGCATATGAACTAAATGTTGAAAAACGAACAAGAATTAAAAAGGAAATGAAAGAAAAAATTCATTGAGTAACTAACCGATATGCTTGCAGGATCGTCACAACATAACATGAGTTCCATTCTAAGTATGCAGTATCGTCTGACATCTACATTATGCAAAACACTTCTGAGGAATGGCAAACTGCAAAATTGCCAATATCTACAAATATCCCAGAGAATTAAGAACATTCGTTACAATATACTTATCTACAACGAACATAGTAAGAACAATCCGTATGCAAGATAGCTCACAAGTTGAACAGCAAAAAAGGTATCCGGAGAAGCAAGTTAGCTAAGCAATCGAGGGGAGGCTTGATTGATCGTCTGCAATCAAAAATGTTGACATTCCAGATAGCAGTCTGTCAGGTACTTCGACCTAAAACAAAGACTAAATAAGTCTAAACAATCAGTATGCAAGAGAACTAAGCAAATTAAGCAACTAGAAAATAATTCACAGAAGCAAGTGACTTAGTTGATCAAGGAGTAGCTGCTTGATGAATTAACGACGTTGCAAAAGGTTAGCACTCTAACCCGCACTCTTTTGGTTTTGATAGCCTGAAACAAAAGTAGAGACAGGACAAAAAAATCACCACGTGACAAACTGAGCAAGATAAGCAGCAACAAGAGAATCACAAGAGCGGGTGCATAACTATGAAGGAAAAAAACAACTGCTTGAAGCTTGAATCATTGCTGTCTTGAGGAGAAGTCGACATTCCAACTAGCACTAGCTGCACTGCAAGAATTATGTGTTATATCTACTCTGTGGGTTTTACCAAATGAATGAAAGCTTAGTCAATACTCCTGTATAGATATACATGATAGGTGCATGTAAATCTAGTAAGAATCTTCATTTGGAAAATTCATAATAAGTGGTTAGAACAAAACACATGTTCAAGTCAAACACCAATTGTAACAACCACTCTAGCTACCACACACTACTATGCATTTTATAGTAATAATTGTAGGACATGCAAACAAAATACTACTTACTATCTCAAGGTTCATGCAGGTACGTATACTGCCCGGAAAAGACACAAGCATATGTCACAAATCAAACTACCTGTTCTGATAGTAATATCTCGTCCAATCTCAGTCAATCAATAACCTGAAAGAAAATTCTTAACATGGAGTACCAAGAATGGCAAGCAACGCGATTTAAAATTTCTAATCATATTAGTATAATAAGATTAGGAATTGAGCATAATAATTGAAACATGCAGTACTAAATGATCTTTATCATCTAAAAGAGTAATCCATTTTCAGTAGACATTGTTTCAGCCAAACAGCTTCACTTGACAAGAAATCTCAGAACCTACAATAAAATGTAGATTCATTACGAAGTGCAAATAATGGCAAGAGAATTTACATCATGACAAAATCTAAAGAAGGGGCATTAAATATATAGTTCCAACCGAAGAGAACAATCCATCATCAAGCATCAATTGGCACTACAAAGAAGACTTCATTAAAACAATAGGAATAAACAAATGGATGCGCCATAATGCAATATTGAGGCTAGTTTTATCCTTCAATCAGAAGACATAACGCAGGGGATAGGTCATGAAAATTGTACCAGAAATTATGCTTCAACTTCCTGCTTGAAGCATACAAGTGACCTGTCCCTTCAGAAGACAACCCAAAATCCTTCTAAGTAAGCAGCATCAGATAACATGAAACTTTTGTTCTTTTGGCACATATAATATTGGCTATTACTGATGTCCATTAAAACTAGAGTTCACGATATATCACAAGGGCATAAGAGGGCCCATGTAGCAAACCTCAATTATAGGGTTCAGGTCTAGCTTATCCCAATGTCTATCTGCTCACGGACATGATGTCCTCTCCACGAGGGTCATAGGCATCATGTGGAAGCATGGCACCTCCATTTTTCCATGGTAGATAAAGGAATTCCCAGCAAAATGCAGCACAAATAGAACTAAAAGTGAAATATTTAAAAGCAATCCTGAAAGAAGAACTGGAGATCATAGGAAATGGCCTCATAAGGGCACATCTCGAAAAAAAATCTTTAACACTTTATTCTGTCCAATATAACAGAGCAGCTCATCTATCTAAATAGCATTAATAACCAACATATATTTCCTCAGATATGTGAATAAAACTTTTTGCTGGGAATCTCATTAAAGATGAAATTCTATGCTCTCAGACCACTAGATTTGCTTTGATTTGAAAGGATAACAGTCAAGGAAGTTTTGTTCTAATAGCTGTGGACTGCATTTTCAACTTTCTATGAATATCAAAAAGTGTGAGTTTACAAGCATCCCCCTACAGTAGCTTAAGCAATCTTTCAAGTCCATAGCATATATCTTACAATAGCTCACGACTCAATCTGGATGCCTACACCGAAACCATTATCTTTCGAATGAGTGAATATTAAATAACACATCAAACAGGATCATGAAAATCCTCGCTTGAAAGACTATTCAATTGACTCAACGTAGATGTCAATTTGGGTAGCATCACAAAATCAATAGAGACGTTTATCTGCTGATATAAATGTAATGCAATTTTCTGGAGAAAGACTGAACCATGACGGGCAAGGAAAATACATTTTTCAAAATGCTACTCACCAAATACATGTCAACTTATTCAGACTTTCAGGCAGCAGCTCTGTAACACCAAACTCCAACTGTAAGTAAGAAGCTAATTTTAAAGATGCAAATAAACAATCAGTGATTAATGAGAGAGGTAAATTATCCAACCATAAACAAGCGCAAAGGTGATCTCTATGGAACTGCCGGCTGCACTTCTTATTCCAAAGCAAGTCAAACAAGGAATGCTATTTGTACCAAACATACGATTGCTAACTATTTATATAAACGAACACATCCACCTTCAACCTCCAATGCCACCTTAAAACTAAAAAATTCAGCTGCTTGTTGATTGAAGATAAAGCAATACGATATTCTTTGTGACATTATACGCTGCAAAGCAAGCCTCAAAGGAATACTGCATGGAAAACTCCATCTTGATTAATTCTGAAAGAAAGATGCACATGGACTATACTCTTTAACAATCAAAAAGTATTTCAAGGAAAGTTTAAGACTAAGTGACCTAAGAAACAGGTCAAAAACAAGTCATATTACAGAACATACCAAACTAGGCACAAAGGTAGAGATGCTTTAAAAAACCCCAGTGATGAGGACAGCAGAATTACTCAAGCTAGTCAAAGAAACCTGAGTGGGAGGATGAGACAGCAAACTTGAAGGGGAAGAGGATACCATAAATGTGTCAGCAAGCATATCTTTACTCTTGAAATGAAGGGCTTACAATAATAATGGGGAAAAGTTTTCAAACCACAATAAAAAACATGGACTGCATATCTTAACAGATTCTGTTCAACTTGAGATCCCAATAAGAACTAGAAGCAGCCAACCAGAGAAACAAATTACAAAAATATTTAAAGCAACCCATGCATGAGAGAGTACAAGCAAAATAAATATGGATCTCATACGCAGATGTTTTGCTCATACATCTATTCATACCAAAAACATTATTTTCAAATGGATGGGACTTGAGTAAAGGTAGATAAACTAGCCTTTTTATCAGCAGAAGTTTGAGTCAAAACGTTTTAACGTCGCTTACATTATGAATAACTTAAATAAAAAGGACAACATTTCTGAAAAAACCACTCTCTCATCTCAAAATTTTGACTAAAACACATTTTTATTATGACATTGAAGTAATAAGGCTAATAAGTAAATAGCAACAAATAATGGCCACAAAAAGAAACATTGAAGTTTTCTCCAATGGTGTATGTACACATAAAGTTAAAATGATTGCAAATATTTTTCATTAATTGGAAGTCAGTCATAAACAAATTATCCTACCATTGCCTGTATTAAGTTGACACTCCAACTTGCACTAGCTACATCTGCATGGAATTACATGTTACCTACTCAGGTTATCCCAAATAAAGGAACACCTTAATTAATACTATCGTAGATATAGAATATTGCAAGGTTATGCAAATCAAAGGAAACACTTGATTTCAAGCATTCAATCTAAGCCAAAGATGAAAATCACTTACAATAACGGAGAGATGGTTAGAACAAATATTCATCCGGATCGATCTTTTCCAATAAATGGTATTGACGTGTCTAAGATGCAATTTAAGCTAGGAGCAGTATATAGAGAGAAAAGAAAAAGAAGAAACAAAGTTTCGTACCCGGTCTGGATCATGTTTGATAGCTTGCCTTCCTTTTTCGTGATCACCGTCATCACCAGCTTTAGTACATAAGGAACCCGATCTAAGCAAATCTACATGCCTGCTATCAAATAATTTAGTTCTAGCCTCAACCTGTATTCACAAAAGAGTTCACAGTATATATTTCAACCTGGATTATTCCTTCATAGTTTATCTTCCTTTTACTTGAGCATGCTCCTTACCTTCTTCAATATGCAACTAGTTATGGATACCGACAAATCTGCAGATGAGTCACGAAAAACAAACTTAATTACATGTAACTTCCTTTAGAACTGAAAATCAGTATTTGCATTAGACCTTTGGCTAATTATGTAAGCATGTATTCCAAACAAGTTTAATTTCCGGTTTTTTATAATACAACTTCTTGAGTATACTTAATGAAGGTACAAACAGAATTATTGTCAAGCTTAAAAACATAGCAATTACTAGAATTGCAGCAAAGTATTACTCATACAAAATTAAAGAGCACATAAGCATCCCATTATTAATAGCTAGCAATTTTATTTCATATATAGCAAATATTGATTCTCATGAATTCATTTAGATCGGAAAGTTTAATCTCTACTTAGACAACCAGCATTTTGTCATTTGCCTCCAGACTAAAGATGGCTGTGCAGCAAAGCAACTTGCAGTTTCCCTCATCTTCATGAATTGGTAGCTCGATGCATTTTAGGTGCGAAGGGAAAAAGGAAAATATCATTTGAATAATAGGATTATTCTTTTTTTTTCACTTGGCATAGCATATAAATTTTGATACACAACGATCTCAACCAAGAATGAATGGACTATGATCAGTTTATCATAAGATTATTGTCGCTTAAAAAGACATGCAACTTGAACTTGCCGTATTAATTACCAGTCCCTACAAATCAAATCAACTTAAGAGTTAGATTGAATAAATACTTTTGACTATGTTAATTGAAATAAAAGTATTATCGTAGTAAGTTTACAATTCTTTGAAACAGAATTCTAAGTACCCATACATTAAGTTTGTCACGAGTAAAACTTTTTAGATGCTATCGTTATCCAAAAACAAAAGGCTTATGAACAATGAAAGCACAATGCTAACCAAGGATGTAGAAACTTACAAACTGTGGAGGCTTCTGAGCGACAAGGAACTTTCATGATGCAGGGTATTCCTTTTAGAAGAAATACAAGGTTTACTCAAAACAGTTACTGCAAATTAGAAGGCAAAACAATTGTTTAAGAGCCAACATGTTTTAAAACTAAAGAAACATTGACAACATCAAATTGCAAGAGTTCCTATTCTAGAAAGATGGAGGAATGAAGGTACAAGCTAATTTGACACTGAATCAAAGCATTTCCAATCATATATCAAGATGTATACATAATCAATGACATGGGCCCCTTCATTTCATCATTGGGCCGACAGCAAGTATCTAAATTAAAGTTGCAGGCACTAACCAATGAGTACGCAGTAAGTAAACTTTGTATCTAAGTAGTCGATCTATTTTGATCAAAGTTCTGAAATCAAAACTACATTACACAGCATATGGCTAACCCGAAACCCAGATATACTTGTTAACCAAATCAAATAGTTCGCTCTTCGAATTTCAATCGGAACTTTAATTATTTGAGGTTGCAAATTCTGACTTACTAGACAATCCAAACAATTACAATGTTTATCTAAACTCGTACCACCTGCTTTCTTTTAAGAAGTATGAAGACAAAAATTGATAGCTTAAAAGGCGTAAAAACAATTCTAGGGTCTATGATGACTTAGGTGTACACAAAATATTTGGGACCCTTCTGTGTTTCCACAAGAGCATGCAAACAGGAAAAGAAAACAACATTTGCACATTAAACTAAACTTAGTCCTAACACAACTACAAGCTCAAGCTAGCTTTTGAAAGAGAGAAAATAAATAAATAAATAAAGAAACAAACCCAATTACTGTACTGGTTTGATTGCTGGTTGAAAGTTGATATTCCTTTTGCTTGGTAATGTTTGTTATCTTCCTTAGTATCAAACAAATCGAACGTTTGTCCATCAGCTGTGGAGTAATTCCACATACAAACTCATCTTTGAAAATGTGTCCAGAAATTTAACAAATTACAAACAATATTTTATAACCAAAGAAAGCCCTCTAACAACATTTGCATATTAAAAAACAACATCTGCATGTTAAACTAATCTTAGTCCTAATATATCAATAAACTCAAGCTAGTATTTGAAAGAAAGGGAAAAAAAAAACAAGAAACAAACCCAATTACTGTACTCGTTTGATTGTTGGTTGAATGTTGATATTCCTTTTGCTCGGTGATGTTTATTGCCTTCCTTAGAATCAAACAAATCGAACGCTTGTCCGTCAGCTACAGAGTAGTTCTATGTAATATCTCAAATTTTTTTTTTATGGGTAGTCTTGTCAACATAAATGAGTTGAGGTGTGTAGTGGGTCTGTCGGTGGACTCTAAACCTAACACCGTGTATTAAGTCTTTATCTAGAACCATCGCATCATTATTTTCTTACTTACCTTCTCTAATCTTTTGCTTTCATCCACCTCTCCCTCCCGAGCCTTGCTGTGTAAACTCTCCGCTGCTCCAAGCTCTCCAACGATCGCCGTTTTCTTCTCACGCGTGAAGCTTCTTTCATTTCATCTTCTTCCTCTCCGCCGTCTCTTTCTAAGAACTCCAACCGCGGCGGCAACGAGCGTGGGCCATAGGTGTATAGATTTGGGTCGCCGGAGGACGGGATTTCCATCTTGAATCTTCCTTGTCGCTGCTCTACTAACAGATTCTACTCTCTCTCATCGAATCGTCGCCGTAGCTTTCCGAACCAACATTCGTCCCGACCATTGGCGGCGAAGGATCATCGCCGCCGGCGTTCTCATTTCGCTACTGCGGTAAGCTTCCTAAACCGTTGCAATGGCTTGCTTGAGGCAATTTAAATGCGGCCGGAACCCTAATTGCCGGAATCCGGCGAACTTGGGAGCTACACTATTTGGCCAAAATACAATATCTAAATTTCATTGCAAAGACTTGAAATTGAACTAATTGTAAATTGTTTTTCCTTGCGGTAGGAATTTCTTTGATTTGAAACACAAAAAGATTCAACGTCGATATTGGAGCTAATTAAGAGCTAGGTAAGCTTTTATCCAAAGCAGCATTTACTTTTAAGAATGATATGGAATTTGCGATTTTGAAGGAAGTTAAATACAAGTGTATGCATTAACGTTGTTGTAGAGCTATAGCTTGGTAAATGCTTAGTGTTAGTTAATGTTGATTAATGGACATTAGTAATTGTTTGTGTATAATTATTAGGCTTGAAAAGAAGAAGATAATGTTCTAAGGAAGTTGTGGCGGCTTAAGCAATAACGAAGGAATTTAAGGTGAGGGTTACCGTGCCAACTTTCTTTTTAGATTAACGTTAGGCGTTCGGCACAGGTAACATCTGTTTTGATCCTCCGGCGTACCGCGCCACTTTCTTGCATGTACGATTTATCCCTCATGGTGCATGATTATATGTGATGTATGTTTAATGGTTATTATTGAGAGTATAAATAGTACTTGGATTTTATAATGCGATGATTAGTGTATTAATGGAGTATTAAATGGAAATTTGAAAGATGAGTTATATATATATATGGTTTATGAACATTTGAATAAATGTTATTATGCCTTACTTAAAGAGTTAAATGATTTATGAACATTTGGATAAATGTTATTATGCCTTACTTAAAGAGTTAAATGATTTATGACGATGATTTTATGGATTTTCTAAATGATTTGAAAACGATTTCGTATGATGTTATTATGCTTTCATTTATTAAGCTATAGATTTTGTTTGACGATTAATTTGAGTTTTATTTAAAATGTTATTTATTGAAGTAATTGTGGATTTTGAAGTGTTTAGAGATTCGCGCTGCATTGAGGCAGGCGATAGTCAAGGGCTGAGTTCAGGATTATCGTCTCTCTTTCCTCTCTCTTTCATCTGTAAATTAGATGGGCCCATGCGTGTGGGGGCGATAATACCACGGCACCCGGATTAAATATATAGATATGTGGACGAGCCGGAGACGCGATCTCGCTCGGTCCTTGGTATCTATCCTGACTCCCTAACTGGTAAAAATTGTTGTGGATTGATGTTTGGTAATAAATGTTTAATTGTTATAGGTTCTTAATTTACTTATTTGTTTGGCTTTTAATATGACATTCACTACTATTTATGAGGTATTTTTATAATTTATTTATTATTTATATATTTATTTGTTATTTAATATATTGTATTCTAACTATCTATAGTTAATTAAATTTTATTCAATATTTCGTTTATTAAATTGGAATGCTTATGCTTATACTTTTAAGGATAATATAAAATACTTATATAGCGGAAAACATAGTTTCTTATTTTATTGTATGATTATTATTTGAAGTATATGCATTGCATATAGCCGAACCTTTTGTACTAAGGAATGAGTTGGTATGGGACGACTCAGGACTTAGTAATAATGATCTTGATCCAATCCCTGCATTTTTGTACATATAGAAAGTTAGTATGTAAACATTAGGATAATGCATTAGAAAACTTAAATGGTGCATCTGTTATTTTTAACCTCACTGAGACTGGGCTCATTTCTTTCTCTTCTTTGGCCTCTCCCAGATAGTTCAGAGGCAGTAAAGCGAGAATCTGAATTAGCATCATCGTCGAAGCCTACACGTTGAGGGTATTTCGATGTACCTTAATACTCTATTTTGCATATAGATAACTCTATGAATCTCAAGAGGCCTGTACTACTCTTTTGCTTAATTATGTATTGTCCTATATTTTGGATTTGTGTTTATATTGTAATATAGTCGGTAGGCTACCGGTAGCCATTGGTCGTAGTGTGTAGTTTAGTAATCGTACTGTTTTTCTTTTGGGGTATGTGAAGGTACATATATATATATTGTGTTGTTTATGTTAAAATTTTGTGTTTACACCCTTGGAGTTTTAGGGGAGGTGCTGTCGAAATTTCTAAAATTTTGGTTTTAGTCATTTTGAGTCGGTTGGGACAATTTTGGTGTCATGCCCTAAGTAGGGGCGTGACATTCTACCTACAAACTCATCCTTATAAATGTGTCCAAAATTTTAACAAATTACAAACAATTTCTGTTATAACTGAAGCAAACTCTCTACATTGAAGTTAGGTTTGTTCAAACCATACCCTATGGTCCAAATACAGCTGTTAACATGTATGAGCACTTTCTTTTAAATCTAACCAGCCACTCGCCAAAAAACTTTGTCTAAGCTGCTCAGGTTTCAGGTTAAACTCATTTCTCTAATATCAATCAGCAGCTTATATCGTACTTCAATGAGTAAGCAGCACTAAACAATTCTCTCAGCAAGTGTAACTACAGTTAACAACACAAAATTGATAATGAGATTAATTCATCGAACACATATTTTAATAGCACCGTATTAATATCTTCTTAAACATTTGCACAACTATAATTTTATTAAGGCCAATGCATAATCTTCACAACTGGATATATTTTTCAATTTCCTCAGAGGATCTAATAGTATTTCATGTCTGGCTTGTCTAGTTTAGAAATAAAATAATGCACCTTCCCTTGCAATGCAATGAAACACTTAAAGATGCAAACTTCCAAGGTGAACGAGTTTACTTCAGTTCACAAAGTAGATGTTAGTAATCAGTTTATGTAGTGTTAGCATGCTTATCACATAATATGTTGTCTCTAAATATGGCAAGCATTCAATTTAATAGACAGAGCTGCACTACTGCACCACTAATTAAAATATGTCTCCAAACTAATCCTCTGCAATTTAGCCTACCAAATTTCAAGAGAAACGTGACAAGAAATGCAAATTCAGATATTGAAAACTTGAGCTTCTTAAATGCAGATAAAACATGCAGGAGTAATTACAGCACAAGTCAAGCATGTTTCATGCTACTTTTAAGGCAGCCAAAAAAAGTTGAAAGAAGTGTCACATAATTTTAAAGAAATTAAAATTAGAGCAATTTACTTAGTAGATACCTACTACTGTGGTTATTCAACAACAATAAAAGCCTTGAATTGTTTGTTTGCGTCATAATCTTGTATTTTTAGCAACCACTCAACATCCTGCCTTGAACTAATATCTATATTAGTTCAGCACACTGCTTCTCCATTTAACCTTGGGAAGATGTGTTTCCTTAATATATGCTCCACAAGAGAATGCAAACAGGACACAAAACAATATTTGCTTATTAAAAATCATTATTTGCATATTAAACTAATCTTAGTCCTAATATATCTATAAACTCAAACTAGTACTTGAAAGTGAGAAAAGGAAAAAAAAAGAAACACCCAATTCTTATGCTGGTTTATTTGTTTGTTGAATGTTGATATTCCTTTTTCTTGGTGATGTGTATTGCCTTCCTTGGTATCAAACAAATCAAACACATGTCCGTCAGCTAGAGAGCAAATTCCACCTACAAACTCATCCTTACAATGTGTCCAACAATTTAACAAAATACAAGCAATTCTGTTATAACTGAAGCAAGCTCTCTAAATTGAAATTAAGTTGTTCCTACCATACCCTTTGGTCCAAATTCAGTTGTTAACAGGTATGAGCATTTTCTTTTAAAATTAGCATTTTCAACTATGCAAAATACTATTAAGTTAAATCCAACCAGCCAATCGCCAAAAACATTGTCTAAGCTGCTTAGGTTTCAGGTTAAACTCATTTGTCTAATATCGATCAGCAGCTTATATCATACTCCAATGATGTACACAGCACTTCACAATTCTCTCAGTAACAGTAACTACAGTTCACAACCCAAAATTGATGATGAGATTTACATTCATTGAACACACATATTTTAATAGGACCACATTAATGTTGTCTTAAACATTTGCATAACTATAATTTTATGAAGGCAAATGCATAATTCTTCACAAATGAATATATTTTTCAATTTCCCTCAAAGGATCTAATAGTATTTAATGGTCGACTTGTCTAGTTTTAGAATAGAAATAATGTACCTTGTCATTGTAATGCTATGGAACACTTAAAAGTAATCAGTTTATTTATGGTTAACATGCTTATCACATAATCTGTTGCCCCTAAAATATGGCAAGCATTCAATTTAATGAACAGGCTGCACTACTGCACCAGTAATTATAATATATGTCTCCTAGATAATCCTCTGCAATTTAGCCTAACAAATTTCAAGAGGAATGTGACAAGAAATACAAATTCAAATACTGAAAACATGAGCTTCTTAAAAGGGCTTGCAGATAAAACAATTACAGCACAAGTCAAGCATGTTTCCTGCTACTTCTAAGGAAGACAAAGAAATTGAAAGAAGCTTCACATAATTTATTGGAAATAAAAATTAGAGCAATTACTTAGAAGATACCTATTACTGTTGTTGTTCAACAGCAATAAGTGCCTTGAATTATTTGTTGGTGCCATAATTTTGTTGTCCAGAAACCACCCAACATGCTGCCTTGAACTAATACTAGTTCAGCACACTGCTTCAATTTAAGCTTGGAAAGTTGTGTCATCAAGAAAAGCATTCAAAACCATGAGAGGTTCATCCCCATTTATGTTCTCCTTCTGAAAATTAGAACCAGTAGGAGAATTTCTCACTCAAGTTGTAGTAAGGAAGTTAGAGTGAAAAACCCAAGCCAAATGAGAAAATATTCTGGTTTTCAATTTTTTTTTTTAACAAAAAAGAAAAAAGTCAAGCTGGACGAAGTTTTCCTCAGAAATGAATATTGAGTGTTCATAATCTAGGAAACCTGAAAACAGAGACAGAAACGACGAAATTCGTAGAAACGAAATACAACAAAATGGATTTGCATCAAACACTTAGATATCAACAGGAAATTGACAAGGTCATTCCAAAGGTTAATTTATCCATGTTCTTCTACCGAAAGAATCTTTAAAATTTATAATAGCCATGAAATTCCAACCATAAACTCAAAAACAAAAACACATGAAATCTGCAAAAAGAAAAGGCGGTGGAACAAAATTTTTATAGATAAATTAGGAAACAGCAAGGAATTCTGTAAATCGAAGTTTTTGAATGAAACGAGAAAACTAATTTAGAATTCCAAAACCCAGTCAAACCACAAAAACGACCAAATTAGATAACCATGGTTAACACGATCCAAATAAACAAAGAAAAAAAAGAAAACAATTAATTTACAAAAAAAATAAAGAAATTCCGGCAGAAACCTAGACCGGGATGCTAATCCCCAAAATCAAAATTGAAGTATCGATAGAAAGACTTACACTGGTCGGAAGGTTCTTGACGTCACCGGATGCCCATTCCTTGCAGCATTTCAATTTTCAACATGGAGATCTCTCGTTGTTCAATCTCCCTCTATCATTCCCGGTAAAAGAAGAACTTTTTTAAAAAGAATTCAAGAAACCGGTATTGGTAGAGCAGAAACTATTTATAGGGTTTGGTGAGATACGGCTGCAACCAAATGAATTGGTAAAACAACAGAGAGAAAGAGATTGAAAATAAGAAAAAGATTTCCAGGGACTAAAATTTCTCTTTTCTTTTTGGTTATCTTTTTTTTCTATTGGGTTTGGAAGAGAGAGAAGAAGAGAGATGGGGATGTTTGGTTCAGCCTTTCTCCACACTCTTTTTTTGATTTTTTATTTTATATTTTTTAATATATATTTTACAAATATTTAAAAATTTAGATAGTATAGAAAAATTTTACATAATAAAATTTTTTTATTATATATTTTTATTATTTTTTTAGAAGTAAAAAATAGAGCTCATTTTGTATAAAAAAAAATATTTTTATTTTAAAAAAGTTTTATTTTATAAGTAATTCCAAACGCACTCAGAAAGTACACTAGGAGGAGCGTTGCTTTTGTTATTGCATTAGGAGTGTATTTATAGATAAATGATTCTTGCCGTTGGATAACTAGCAGCATGTGCAGTACACTCCCCCGTATTTGTAAGGTAGGCCTTCTGTATTTGACCCGAAAAATTCTTAAACCATAAATGCTCTTGCTAGACATAATATAACATATGCTAATAAAGATATATATCCACTAATAGTTGCTGGAATAATGATTCTGCCACCATCTTTTCTTCTACACGATTATTTACTTGCCTTATCAAATAACATGTTATTTATTGAATAAGTCACTGAATAATGATATTATATTATTATATTATATTCATATTTTTATTTATCTCAGGATATTTAGACACATACGGTTATTGGGTGTGATACTACGAGAGAAGCTGATATTATTTTAATGATATTAGTTTTGGAAGAATTCAATTTTCGTGGATCTGATATTAATCAGAAGAATAAAGTTTGATTTGGCATTGACGATTAGCTCATTTTTCTTTTATTTTTATTTTTATCCTCAAAGAATCTGAATTTCAGTGTAAATTTTATATTTTTGTTAAGGGCGCGTTTACCAACCATCTAAACTCTACTTTTTTTAAGCTCACTTTTAATACAAAGTAAATTTAAATAAATTTTTTCTATTACAATTTATTTTTTAGAAATTAATTCTAGAACTTACTTTTAATACAAAAATAATATAAAAGTTTATTTTTATTAAATATTTTTAGTTTTTAGTTTAATTTTTCAAACTCATTTTTAAAAAAGTGAGTTCACTTAAGATAAACATGCTCTAAGAGTCACCAAGTGCCTTTTTTTTTATGAATAAAAAGAGCAACTCAATTTGAATATGTGCATTCGGATGTTTGGGGACCCTCTCTAGTTATGACTCTTATTTGTATTAGGTGGTTTGTGACATTTGTGAATGATTGCATAGGCATAATTTGGTTATATATTTTGAAAAATAAAACTGATGTAATAGAATATTTTTGCGATTTCATAAGATGGTGCAGATTCAATTTTTCTTTCATATTTAAATTTATTCATCTGATAATGGAGAGAATTATGTTAATACCTTCTTGAGATCTTACCTTCATCAGCATAGCATTTATTAATTCATGAAACTTTTTATCCACAGATATCACAACAAAATGGAGTAACTGAAAGAAAATATTGACATATCTTTCAGACCGCCCTTGTGTTATTATTGGAGCTCATATTCAAAAGTACTTTGGGTGGATGAAATTCAGTCTACAATTTATTTCATTAACAGTATGTCATCTATAGTGCTAAACTTTTGGACACTATTTGAAATTTTATATTTATTAGTATACCTTTTGTCCTCTCACTTTCAACTCAGACTTTTAGATTTGTTGTATTAGTAAATTTACAGAAGACTAGGAGGGATAAATTGGATCCATGTGCTTTGAGGTATGTATTTATTGGTTATGGCCCTTAGCAGAAAGGTTATCGTTGCTGTCTTCTTCCATCATGTTATATTTTTGTGATTATAGATGTGACATTTCTAAAGTCAGAATATATTTTGTGAGATCGGTATCACATTTAGTACTTCAAGGAGAGATAGAAGCTATCATAGATCTGAATTGACTTACTATTAAACTCAGCACACATTGAGGAAGGTCAAAGGTAATGTGTGAGTTATGACTTGGGTCTAGAGGATATTAGAATTACTGAACTTGAACTAAAAGGAATGAAAGAGATAAAAAGTTGGAGTTGTGAAAGAAATCCCTCTCTCGCATCCTGTAGCAAGATATCCTTAAAATATGCACTAAAAATTAGAATATTACTATAAATAAATCTAATATTGTTAACAAGAGTTATCAGTTTCGACATAGAAAAAAATTGTGAAAATCTCCTAAGAGATATTCACTGGAAGGAAAAGTATATAGATATCCTGCTGCTAATCATTTGCCTTCTCATGGACTCTCATTATCATACTTTGTGTTCATTAATTAGGTAGTGGCGGTGACTCTTCCTTGTAGCACTAAAGAGTTCTTATCCGATACTAAATGGACTAACGCTATGAATGAAGAGATGAAGGCTCTTCATAAGAGTTTGACTTGAGAGATAGTACCACTACTAGAATAAAAGAAAGCAGTCGGTTGTAACCGAGTTGTACACCGTCAAATACAAAATAGATGAAATGATCGAGAGATATAAGATAAAGTTAGTACCCAAGAGATACTCACAGATATATGGAGTGGATTATCACAAAACATTTTCACTAGTTAAAAAAATTATTACCATTAAGATATTATTATCTTTAGCAGTATATCTTGATTGATCTTTATAGTAATTTGATGTAACGAACGTATTTCTTCGCAGTGAATTAGAAAAAAATCTATATATACAGCTTCCACCTAGCTATGGTGTATTGCGAAGAACTTACTATGTCTGCAAATTAAGAAAAGCTTTATATTGGCTGAAATAATTTTTAAGAGCATCGTTTGGTAGATTTAAGCCTTAACTAAATATAGTTACCACCAGAATAATGCTGATAATATATTATTTTTGAAAATTCAAAATGATAAGGTAATTGCTTTGATATTATGATATGATTGTTACAGATACTGATTATGAAGAAATACAGATATTAAAGAAATATCTAGTCTCTAAATTAAAGATGAAAGAAATTGAAGGTTGAAATATTTCTTGAGCATTGGAGTGGCTAGGTCTAAGTAACGTATTTTTCTATCGCAAAGAAAATATGTCTTTGGCTCATTGTTTGAGACATTGAAGTCAGATTGCAAACCAACTAATACACCAATCATTGAAAATTATAATTTAGAAGAACATCCTGATCAAGTGCCAGCAGTTAAGAAAAAATATCAACGATTGGTTGATAGATTAATTTATTTATTACATACTCGTCCTAATATTTCATATACTATGAGTGTTGTTAGACAGTTTATGCATTCTCCAATTGTTGATCATATGTAAGCTGTGAACAGATTGTTGAGATATTAAAAATCAGCAACAGATAGAGAACTACTATTAAGAAAGTATAACTATCTGAATATAAATGAATATATTGATGAAGACTGAATAGAAAATATAACAACATCTTACTATTTTATATTTGTTGGTAATAATTTGATCATATGGAGGAGTAAAAAATAGAAGGTGATTGCTCAATCTTCTACTAAAGCTAAATACAAAAGATTGACACATCTTCAAGTGTTGATCATATGCAAAATGTGAACAAAATTTTAAAATATTTAAAATCATCACTAGATAGAGGACTACTATTAAGAAAATATAACTATTTAAATAGAGATGAATATATTAATGAAGACTAAGTAAAAAATATAACCACATCTTGCTATTTTACGTTTGTTGGTAGTAATCTGGTCATACGTAGAAGTAAGAAATAGAATGTGGTTGTTCGATCTTCTACTGAAGTTGAATACAAAGGATTGATACATGTAGGTTGCGAACTTTTATAAAATTTGAATATTATTGAGGTAGTTTAGTTTTCCTCCAAAAAATTATATAAGATTATTTTGTGATAATAAAGCTGAAATAAATATTGCTAATAACTCAGTGCAGCATGATCACATCAAATACGTTGAGGTGAAACGACATTTCATCAAAAAAAATTGAAGTCAAAATTGTTTAGTTACTTTTTGTAAGTACAGAAACACAAGTAACAGATATATTGATAAAAATTTTCATAACTCACTGAGCAAGTAGGGTATCGATGACATCTTTCTATCAACTTGAGAGGGAGTGTTGGGATGAGTCAATATATATCTAGTATTTTAATTATATTAGAATATATTTTCTTAGAATTAGATATATTTTGTTATTTAGAACTATTATTATTTAGTGTTATAAGGAGTTTATATATATGAGTATTGAAGAGCATAGTTGTCAGACCCGAACCGACCCGTCCGGGTCGACCCGGACGGTAAATCGGTCCGGGTTTGCAAAAACACCGTTTATGCAATCGACCTGTTTCGACCCGTTCTGACCAGCTTCAACCCGGTCGACCCGCTCGCCCGAGTCAAACCGGGTTAAAAAAATTTTAAAAAATTAATTAAAAATTTTTAAATTGATGATATATTTAATGAAAAAATAATTATTAATAGCTCTATATTGAAAAATGATATGTAGTTTAGATTTAGCATTTGGATGTGATAATGCAAAAAATATAATTGATTATTTCTTATTTGTAAATATCAATTATTAGTGATTTTTAAGTTTTTATATTGTAAAATATTTAGACTCAAATATGTATACCTAAAAAAGTTAGTTATATCTCTTTTATGATTTATCTATTTTATGGTTTTATTTTTTTCGAATCTCCTAATTTATTTAAAATTTTCTATTTATAAATTTTAGTTGTTATTATTATTATTGGTGGTGGCAATTATGATGGAAATATTTTAATTTTTGCTGTAATTATTATTGCTATTGTTGTTGACAGTAATGATATAATCAAAATACTCTAATTTTTTGTTATTATTGCTATAACTATTATTATTGATAATGTCATTAGCAGTAAATTTTTTACTATAATTATTATTATTAGTTAAAAATGCTTTAATATTATTGATCCGACGGTTTGACTGGTTGCTCCGACGGTTCAATCCGAAAATCGTAATCCGGACAGCTTTTCGGTTCGATGTCCGATCCGGTCAACTATGTTGAAGAGTTGAATATGATCGATAGATTTTCATCTGGTCCCTCTCTTTTCCGCTCTAGCACGCACAATCCTCACCATGCCGTTCATCGCTGACTTTCTTCGATTTTATCTCAAACCATCTTCTTCTCACTTTTCTGTTCTGTCTGTATTCAATTCGAGATAACATAACCGAAATTCCTAATCGATGAGGAAATGAGATCTCTAAATAATCTCTCTTAATTCAAACAATTCGAGCTAATTCAACTATTTCATTTCTTTTTGCTTACTCCGTGATTTGTTCTATACGAAATCGAAGTTCGTATAAATAATGACAACAACATTCATCAGCCTTTGCTCAAAGGTTCGTAGTGAAGTTCTTCCTATTTGTCTCCACACTCTTTTTTGCTTCTTTGATGGCTTTATTGATTGTGTGATTTTGTTGATTTCTTTCGTTCTTTTTGAAATTGAGAGAGATTCAGTGAGATATTTAGGTCTCTATATCTAGATGCTGAAGAGTTTTCCCTCTTGCTCGCAGTAGATAATCACGAGTGTTTAATTTTAAGAATGTTACAGGTTAGACAACTTTCATAAGGTGCTCTGTTTTGATTTTCTATTGTAACGTTATTTGAATCTTTCCATATCAAACACTATTGTATATTCTAATTGGTGAACCGTTTATACTGATGCATGTTCATTATGTTAGCTATATGAATAATTGTTTTTTCTGTATCACACTATTAATCCTATCCTTTTTATCACAGAATTGTTAGTCTCTTGTCTTAACAATAATTTGATTAGCATTGCAATTTCAATGGATGTGGAATGATTTTAGTTTTGGTTGGTGACATTGCTTGCTGGGTTTTCTAGTCAATCTCATCCTCTATTAGGAAATATTTTCTAGAACTTAGATATGCTTCGATGTATTTGTAATTGCATATTGGAATTTTCTCTAGTGCAATACGCAAACCAATGACCAGTTGTTATCATACCATACTCATTTGATGTTGTGGTCATCATTATTTCATTATCTTTGATTAACACAAACAGATGGATATAATGTTTGTTTCTGGCATGTCTATATTTATACATTGTGTTCCCTTTTGTAGTGTCAATGTGCAATGAAGCTTTTAATATTATAGTTGCAAGTCTTATCCATTTGTTGAGAGTTTCCCTTTTTTTTCTTTTGTTTTGTCTCTTGTGTTGTAGTAGTTAATAACACCCTATGAGCTCTTTCATTGATTGTTCAATCTAATATTATTCCCCAATGTCATAATAATTCTTATTGTCCACTCTTTGCGGCGAGGGGACTTAAGAAGCATTTGAAGAGCTCAATGCCCCAAAGCACTAGATGCTTGATAAGCTGGTGGTGTTTTTGTAAAGCATCTGATTATTTCTAAAACTTTTGCTAGTTGTTTTAGCCTTGTGCATATAATTTCTAATGCATGTTTTTCTGTTAATAGGCTCGCAAGCTATCATCCCGTCCTCACAAGGCAAGGGAATGTTTTCTTTGTAATTCTCATTGTGAGGAATAAGTTGAAGTGTGCCCTGTCTTATGGTGAGGTAGCAGCATTGTGATGCAACACTATGTACTTCTTAAGCGAGTCTTTAGGCGAATAAGCACAAGTAAAGCGAGCAGTTTTCATGATTTATAAAAATGTCATTATCAAGTTGTTTGATTTGAAGCTCAAGAAGTAGTTGAGTTCTCTTATCCTATTCATTGTAAGTTCACCATTCATAAGCTTAGCAAAGCACTTGCTAGCACAAAAAATAATATCATCTAAATACACTTGTACTACTAATATATCATTCTTATCATGCTTAATGAAATGAGTGTGATCAATCTCACCATGTGAGAAACTTTTCTCAATATAAAATGCGGTAGTCTTTCATACCATACACATGATGCTTTTTTTAGTTCAAAAGGATCCGTCGACAACTTGTAAACATGATCTGGTTGCTTGGAGTTTTCAAAACCTAGTGGTTGTTCAAGAAAACTTCTTCTTTGATAAAACCATTAAGAAAGCAATATTTAACATCCATTTTAACAACTTAAGATTCTTGTCGCAAGTAAATCCAAGTAACAAGCAAATAACTGTTACTTATAAAAGTTACCGCTCAATTTGCCTCTCATTTAAGACATTGTTCATATCCCCTTGGTTTACAATACTTATAATGTTATCTTGTGGGTAGCTGGGTAGCGAGAAGGATATTTCAATTGCCATGGGAGACTAAATTTTGTTCCTTACTATCTTGTTCAGTCGGAAGTACTGTTTGGTCTTTTGTGCATTGTTGAGTTGCCAAGACGATGACAACGTCTTGACTGCTTAGTTATTGTTCTGAAATTATTTTATTGCTGGTTTATTCTATATTCTTGTCATTTTTATCATCATTATTTACATCAATATTATCAGCCTTTCTTAACATAAAGCTAAGCTCACCAAACATAGAAAAAAAAAAAAAAAAAAAAAAAAAAAAAAAAGAGAGTTGAGTCTAAAACTAAGATAATATACTACTTTCTCTGAACTTACTGAGTTCATATACTTAGGTATTCCTTTTGATCTTGTCACTTTGTTTTCACTGAACTATCTCATTTTGTGAGAGAAACATTGTGCTTGTATTTAAGAGAACAAAGTTCTAAACACACTAAATTTGTATAACTGCGGAACGCACTTGAAGAAGGATTTGTCTAACCTTTCTCGATAGAGCTGATCTTCTAAGGTGTTACGGTTAAGCAGCAAAGAGATAGAATATTTAGGAGGATGTTGGTTAGTTCGTCTGCAAAAAAGAACCGTTGAGATAGTGGTATTTAGCTAAACACATCGCTTTGTTGTTGTAACGATTTGATTAAATTAGTAAGTTTCACTCTTAACGAAATATGGCTGTAGATTTAGACAAAATTGTTTAGTGAACTACATAAAATTGTGTATATGTTGGTGAATATTCTTAATATTTGCTAACATTTTAAATCGCATTGTAAATTTTAACAATAATTTGTGCAAGATATAGTCGTGCTTCATTAAGCTATATTATAGCTGCTACTCTTAACAAATTTATCATTGTCTAGCAAACAATCCTCTCTATTTGTGACTAATTTTATTATAATCAATTACATCAGATTATATTATAGAAAATTTTGTATCTGAAAATTTTTAATTATATCTCAATTCAGCTCTTTGTTCCTTGGTTATACGGATGTCTCAATAATGTTCATTGTCAATTGATCGAAGGACCATAACTATCAAATTTATACTATAACAATTGAACTAAAATTCAGCGCTGCAACTTGAATAAACTAAATGAGTGTTTTCTTTTTTATCTTTTCTTGGGGGTGGGGGTAGGGTGGTGCGGTTTAGTTTCAGTTTAGGTTGTAATTAATATCAATCACGCGGCATCTTGTAGTAACTAATATCCTAGCAAAACATTTCGAATCCGTTCCCATTATTGATATCTTATTTATTATTGAGAAGCATTGGGACAATGCGGAGCCGTCCTCACAGACTTCACTCGAAAAAGAGCAAACAAAAGGCAAAAACAATAATGTGTACTAGGCCCCTACATCAGCCACGTGAATCCCATCGGACTCACGCCTCCTGGGAAAGTAAAATTAATTTAACACCCAAACGATCATAAGTCGAAGAGAAGATAGAACGCACAAAAGAGCACAACACGCCGTCGCCTGCGCTCCTTCTATCCATTACAAAAAGACCCAAACATTTCCGATATTTATTATTTTAAATATTTTGATATAATTTAATAAATATTTTTAGTATTTTATAAATTATTTTTAAAATTTTAAGTACAAAAAAAAAACGTACGTTATAAAATTTTTATATTTATAATTCTTATTTTTTTGAAATAAAAAATAAAGATTTGTTTTCTAAAGTATTTAAAATATTTTTTATTTAAAAAAACTTTATTTTATAATCACTCAAAATATATATCCTAAAACTTAAACTTAGGTGCCGTTTCACTAAACATTTCAGGTATTATTTTATTTTTGAAAAATATCTCACATTATTTAATAAATCTTCTAAAACAGTTTACGAAAATATTTTTAAAATTAATTTAAAAAAATTATATATAGTACAATCTTTGTATATTAGTTTTTATTCTTTGAGATAAAATGTTAACTTCTTTGTTTAAAAAAAATTTAAAATATCGTTCGTATCAAATCTTCAAATTTTAAACACTATCAAACGTCCTTTAAAACTTCAACGTAGGTACGATTCTGCTTAGTGTTTGAGGTACTTTTTATTTTTGAAAAATATCTCACAATTTGTAATAAATTTTTTACAATATTTACAAAATATTTTCAAATTTTGAAAATGTAAAAGAATTATATATAGTACATCTTTATAGATATAATTTTTATTATCTTTTAATAAAAAATCAAACTCATTTTTAATAAAAATTTCAAAATCTCCTATTTTAAAAGCACTTCAAAAAAAATTCCTAATTGAATCATGCATACAAATTAGGGCGTTTTGGGAGTGCTTATAAAATAAAATTTTTCTAAAATAAAAAGTATTTTTATTTTTTTTAAAAACGAGCTCTATTTTTTTTACTTCTAAAAAATAATAAAAATATCCAATAAAAAGATCTCACTCCGTAGAATTTTTCTACACTTTCTAAATTTTTAAATAAATTTTTTATATATTTATAAAATATATATTAAAAAACGTAAAATGAAGAAAAGTTGAAAAGTTAAACCAAACACGCTCATTGTACCACCTCTCTTTCCATCTTCTGGCTACAGGTCGTAATTCGAATTATGAATTAGTTTCGGATCGACTCATATAATAATCGGATAAAAATCGCTCAATTCTAATCCGATCTATTTAATTATATGGGTCAAAATTGTCAATTATAATTTAATCTATTTAATAACCGAATTAAATTCGGGTCGACCTATTTAATAAATACATATTACTAAAATAAAACTTATAAAACTTAATTTCTAACAATAGGTATATAAAAAGTATTTATTATCATATATAAAAAAAATTAATTTTGGCAAAATCTATTAATTAAGTAAATAATTTAGTAAATTAGATTAAATTAAAAAATATATAAAACAAATTAAATAAAACAAATATGCCATTATTTTAAATATATTTTAATTATTAATTATTTAAATAATATATATTGTATAAATAATTATAGTGATTAAATAAATTAATTTTGAATTCATTCGAGTTCGATCCGAATTTAATTAGAGTTTGAATCAAATCTGACTTTTTTAAATCGATTGCGGATCGGAGTTGCACGCCTTATTGGAAATTGCCACCTCTACTTTCTGCTAATTTGATTTCCGTTCCAGCTCAACGTCACAACGTCCATCTATAACCACATATTAACATGCATTTATGAATCTACCACAAACTTCGTGTGTGCTAATACCAGCACATAACGAATGTGACTAACGGTGTTATACATCTTATACCTTCATAAGATATCAATATCAGTAACTTTATGCCTCCAACCAAATGACTAACTCAGGAGCTTGCTATTAATAGTGCATCTATACTTACGAAAATATGCTTTTGATAACAAAAATTTAATTAGATTTTTTTAGGAAATTAATTTATATTTTTTTGTCTTAAACTAATTAGAAGCATATATAATAGTTCTATGATATATACTAAATTTAATCTTTCAAATTTTCTAAAGAACTTTTAAAATATTATAAAAGTTTTCTAAAAACAATAAGCTGAAAATTAAATTACCCATATGTAGGGATCTTGTGGGATGAAAAATAAAGTGTTTTTAATAAAGATAAATTGTGGTGAAGTTTTTAGAAAAATGAACTTATTTTTTTGTTTAAAAATGAAAAAATTATAGATACAGTGTTTTATGGCGTGCAAATTAGTCATATTTATAAATTAAAATAAATATATTTAAAAAATAAAAAATTAAAGTGGAATAGAATAAATTAGTATACGGAATAGAAAACATCGATGTAATGCCAAGTGGGGTCTTAATATAACATATGATTTTTCACTGTATGCACAAATGCGTAATGGAGTGCGACGCCCAGTGGAAGCACTTGATGTAAGCATTGCATTATTCACTGCTGCAACATTATACAGTGTATTACAGTTGAAACTTTTTGCACTCGCCTTTTGGTTGTTTTCTACGTCTTATAATAGTAACACCTTAATAAAAGACTAGGAGTGTGTGAAACTACACTAATGAAAAACGAAAAGCAACAAAAGTTTGTTTTACATTAATTTTAAGATCTGATCACCTCCCAGTGTGTGAAACTGCCTCGGCGAGCTTCTCAATCTTAAGCGCAACCCCTGGGGGTAACTTAACTACGAGTCTTCTGACTCGCTTGTGATCACGCCGGAAATGTACCCCAAGCAGCTCATCAACTTCGTCCGGCGGCCACCCTGCGCACCGGAGAGAGTCGGTGCATCTAACCGCTCTAACCAACAAAGAGTCCAGAAGCGACTGCCCGTCAACAGCGATGATGGAATCTTTTCCGTCGGAGTATCCTGATGCTGATGCGTGCACCATCTCGCTGACGTCAGATTCTCTCCATCCACCTTCCCTCAGCACTGAACCGATCTGTTCTAGGTACGAACCAACCCAGTCCGGTACTTTTGGTGGTCGGATCTCGACGAACAGTTCGGGGTCTGGCGGCGGCAGCGTCGAAGACATGGACGATAATGATGACCACGGCTGATCGGGAGAAGATGACAATGACGAAGTGCTGCTTCCGTTGCTTATGCGTCTTTGGCGGCCGGAGGCGGCTGCGGAGTCGCTCCAGAATTCGATCCACCGCGCGGTTTTACCTTGCACTGAATCAAGGCTAAGTCGGCACGACGGGATAAGAGGCAATGGTGCTACTGCTTTCTGCGATACGCCTGCTGACCGCTGTCGTCTTAACGGCCGCATCAGCAGCTGGAATGAAGCTTCTCGTCTGAAGAAATTGGCGAGATCGATGGCGCAGCAGGTGATCTGCGAATCGCCGACTAAGAAGACGGGGTTTCCGGCGAGCGCAGGCCTGGCGGGGACATAACAACGGTTGAAGAGTGGAACTAGCAGTGGGGCTCGGCGGAGAGCGGACCGTGCAGTTTGGAGTGCCCGCTCCGGGTCCGTCGGCCGTGGTCCCCACGATCTTGGCCAGAACTCCCCGCGCGTGATCTGCAGCGACACCTCAGCGATCGGCAAGTCGAACGCCGATTGCAACGATTTAATGGATCGCCAGTCAGGAAAACCAGGTCCAGAAGGGATGGCGAGAGCGAGTACGGCGCGGAGATCAGGAGGGAATGTGAACCCAAACTCTGCTTCAATGCGGGCAAACTCCGGAACAGACAGTCCTGGGTTCAGTGAAACGCCTGAAGATCGGAAGTGAGCAACAAGTGCCTCTGCAGCAAGAGATAGTGGTAGTAATCCGTTGCGTGACGAAGACAGAGGAGCTGTTAGTGCTGTCGCCGCACGCGTGGATAGTCGACGTAGCCCTGCGGCGTGCGCCGGAGATAGATTAGGCATCCTTCTGTCCACATCCACCATCGCTGATCAAATTTCAGTCAGAAAACCAATTAAAGTAATTGCTTTTCTGTTTTGTGTCTACGCTCTGAAGGAATCGGAAGAGACGGAAAGAAGGGAGATGGAACAGAACCACTGCTCGCTATAATAATAAATGAACAGGAGGCAAAGGCAAGGGAATTTATATGGGGTAGAAGGCACACATTAAACAAGAAAAGGATATGGGGCCGAAAAGATCGGTGGTGAGTGTTTGCCTCGAAGGATACGGTATTGCTCTCCTATATATGCTTCATCGCTCTATGTGCTGCGTCTGTTTTCTTTGTTTGTTGGATTGGGGTTCCGTTTGGGTTCGTTTTAGCAAAACAAAAACTTTGAAGCGTCGAGGGCGGTGCGCTGGCGGTGGAGATGAGTTACCGTTGCGCGACCGCGACGGCATTGGGCGGCTGCTCCATTATAGATAGTTAGATAGATGATACTACTCATTAAAAGAACATTTGATTAGTTTACCAGTGCTATAAAATGGTTCGTTCACTCATAACTGTTTCAAAATTCTTTCGTTTATTATAAGTAAATCCTCATATACTGGTCGTCGTACTTATATTTGCATCTAATATGTATAGCACCTGTGACTCATTTACAGTAATTGAAGTTATTCGACTTTTCCCGTTGTATTAGTTTTAGTCGTAATTAAGTTTTGTGAAGATAAAAAATAAAAAATAAAATTTTTTAAAAAATAAAATAAAAATAAAATTCAGTATTTATATTTTAATAATTTTTAAAAATATATTAAAAATTAAAAAAATATAATTATATTAAAAAATATATAAATAAAAAAATTAAAACTGAAATTTTGTATATAAAAATAAAATTCTGAATTTTTTAATAATTAAAATATATAAATTTTTTATAATCTAAAATTTGGCCAAAAAAATAAAATTATAGGTGTTTGAAATATACGCTCTTTGTAAAGATTTTACTTATGCGGAGAGTCTGCGTATTCTGAAAACAAAATTCAAGTTCTTTCATTTCTTATACGGATAGTCTGCGTATTCTGAAAACAAAATTCAAGTTCTTTCATCTTTTTGGACATAATGGCCAATCCACCAATTTCTGAAATATGAAAGCTGCTGGACATGACAAAACCCGTCTTCATTCTTGAAATATGAAAAAGTACGATTAAAAACATGCTTAGGATAGCTAAAAAAGTTTTATAGTGATTAAAAAATTATATAAATAATTATTGTTTAATATATAATTTATTTATATTTTTTAAATTAGAAAAACTTTTTATAACATTGAACATAATTTTCTTTTGTTTTAAAGGCTCAAAAGTCATCCGAAAAGACATGCCAAATATGAGTTGAACTCTATTTCCATCTTAAATAATGACGATTGAAAAACCTAAATCGTAAGTTGCTTGGTGTACTCGTGGTTCTCAATTGTCAAACTCAAATAGACTCCAACGGCTATTGGTGCTTCTCCACTCATGCAGCTGCTTCCAACTCATTTCTATAAAAAATATTTTTTTAAATTTATTTTTAAAATAAAGTAAATACAAAAAAAATTAAATTTGATTTTATCAAAAATTTCACTTTTAAAAATTTAATTTTAAAAAAAAATCTCAAAACTCCTTTTTAACAAAAAATAAATATAAAAATTATTTTTATTTTTAAAATTTTAATAGACCTTAAACTTACTTTAAAAATTTGAATTTAAACATGTCTTATAAGACGAAATTTTGGTTCTTCGCATTGGAAAACTAATCAAACCGTGTATATTTTTGCGTTTATATTTCAGAATGAATATATGAAAATTATTCTTTGTGAAAAAATAAAATTAATGAGGTTCTTAAAATTCAATATGTTAATGATAACATCGCATTTTGCAGGATACGGTAATCTTTCATTTTTAAATTTAATTATTTGACTAGGTAATTTATTAGGTATAAATGAATATAACTAGAATTATTAATAGCTACATATTTCGTCAAAATTGATAAACAACAGTAGTGGGCCCTTTAAAAATTTCAATTTCATAAAATACGACAAAAAGTAAAGGACCGCCTTTGTAACAAGTCAGGAATCTAATTTTATAATATTTTAATTTCTTTAACGGTCAGATAATTTTTACGAATGTAAATTTAAGTGGACTAATTTGGGAACCTGCACTTTCAGTGACCCATTAAGCAAAACATATAATTTGTCTCGTTTTGCAAATATTTTCTGTACAATTTTCAATAGATTTTATTGACTGATCCTATTTTACGAAATAAAGTTTGCAATTCAGACTTTATTACAACTAAAATAAAGCGCTTATTATTATGGGTGGAATTTTAATTGTATAAGTAAAACATAAATTGTATAATGTAATTAATTTTACTTTTTGAATGAAATATTGTCAATGATGATATAGGATGACTCTCAATGATCTATGTAGTTTGCCTTTTCCCGTAGTGATTCTTAAATACGGCTTTAGATGCCTATAGCATTCACCGCTAAGTCATTAAAATTTGAACTCCGATCGCTCAAGTTTATTAATTTTTTATTAATAGAAGTGGCGGAAGAGAACTAAATGCCAAAAGTTAAAGATCATGGACGGCATGTGAAACAGTTGACTGATTTCATATGGTAAGCCTTTTGAAGATGAGAATGTATATATCGATGCGGTTGTTGGATACCTGTTTGGTCACGTTTATGAAAGTCCAATCCATGTCAATCTATTTATTTTTTATAAGATTATTAGAATAGTTTATCGGTAGTACTTAGAGGCTATTTTACTTTCCAATCAGGATAAATAATTTATTAATTTATATTTTAATAAAATTTATATAATAATATATAAATAATATTTAAAAATTTTAAAATATAAAAAATTTAAATAAGAAATTTTTTATTATTTATTTGTATTACTTTTTAAAATTAAAACAATAAAATTCGTTTATCAAAATAAAAAAATATTTTTTTATTTTAAAATACTTTGTTCGTAAGTACTTCAAATAACTTTTTAAATTGTCAATAAATAATTAGCAAAGAATATGCTAGAAATCGTTTAACACCGAAACTTAAAACTTATTAAAATCCTACGTACATGTGCTGATACGCTAAATCTAACTTGAAGTATTGTAGACTATTAAATGATCATTCTAACAAGTAATCTCGCTTTGTCTAACTACCATTGAAAGTTATGCTTTTTAAACTTAGATTTAGGGGTGGCAAGATCCAAAAATTTAATCCGAAATCGATCTGTTTAATTTGCGTTAGGTTGAAAAATTTGACCTGTGTAAATATATGGATTGGATTAGGATTAAACAAAATTGACCCGGTTATTAAATAGATCGATCCGGATTAATCCGAAATTGACCCACCAACCCGAAATGTTATCTTTTGAAGGAATAATTTTTGATTTTTTTTACCGTATAATAAAATATTGGCAATAAAAATAATCGATAATAGTTATTTACAAACTATTAAATTATATTGTATTTATAATTAATTCTTTATTTTTATATCTTAGTAAAATAGTGTAAGATAAAAATTGTAATATTATAGAAAGTATTACTATGTAGGTATTTTTAATGACGAATTTAAATTTTTATATAAATATTTTTATGAAAATTTTGTTAGATAGATATATTTATCAAAATTTTTATCGAAATTATTAATATGTATTTATAATCATAAATTTCAGTTGTTATCATATATTTTTCAAAAATAAAAATAATATATATTTTTTATATTGTAAGGACGGATGAAGACATTAAGGAATGCATATTTTGTCGGACATAATTATATCTCGTCAGTAAAAATAGCACGCTTAAGTGCAGAAGTTAAACTCAGAGATTTAGCACTTATGTTTTGTGAAGCATTATTGTTGAGATTTCTTTTATAATTGGGCTTTGCATCTAAGCAATTGGTTCGATTATATTGTGATAACAAAACAGCATTTGAGATAGCACATAATTCTGTCCAACATGATCGCACAAAATATGTTGAGATAGACAGGTTCTTCATTAATAAGAAGTTGGATGAAAATATTCTGGAGTTGTCTAAAATTTGATCAGAGACCAATTAGCCGACATTCTCGCCAAGGCAGTTTTAAAATATTTCTTCATAAAGTTTCTAAACAAGTTGGGTATGTGTAATATCTATACACCAACTTGAGAGAGGGTGTTGAAATATCTAATTTGATATTTGTCCTTAACTTAGATATTAGATTTGATATCTTTCTAAATTTAGATATTATATATTTTTCTACTTTAGATAATTGTAATCCTATATATTGTACCTATTTCATTGAGAAAATAAGTGAATAAACTTGTGAGTTTGTCTAGGTTTAAGATTTAAAACATGCCTAAAATCACACGTCATATACTCTGTTAGCACTAAAAATTAATTATTCATGCACTATTAGAAATATATGTACAAATATGTACAACTTTATCTCGATTGTCTACAGTAGCTACGAATGCCAATGCCATTTTAGCTCTTCTCTTTTGCTGATCATGATTAAATCTCACCAATCTGGATATCCAATAAGTTTAAAACAATTTTACTTTTGTTATGACCAGATTTATAGTGAGTTTATTTGTAGGTTGACTCGTATGCTATTTTAGAGTTGTTAGACTTTGTACGATCCCGTCGATTTCGTACCATCATAGCGGAAGTCTCAGAATTTTCATACTCACTATTCAGAGCAGAGCAACACAGTTGAGTCGGCGGCGTGGAGAGGGGGTGCAAGCAGAGATGGATAGACCTGAATTCAGTAGAGATTTGGCGGCGATTTGGTGATGCCCGCGGTGGCGAAGTAGGATATGAGAAAATTCGGCTATCTAGCAGAAGTCTAGCATTCGCAACAGTAAGGGTGGTGGCAATACATGCCTAATTTTTTTTTTTTTTGAGATTGATCAATCGAAACTGTCGATTTGCGACAGCAATAACGATCATCGACGATGATTAATAATTGTCCGATGAAGTGAATAGAATATGTTGGTATAACGATAGTAAAATTAGATTTGGCTCTAATACTAAGATAAAATCAAAGTTTATTGACTTGTATTTTTCTCAATGAAAGAGTTATAATATATAGAAATACAAGTATCTAAATTAGGAAGAATATCTAATATCTAAATTAGAAAAAAATATCAAACTAGATATTTCAACAGTAAAAGTTGTAGAGGAAAGAACTTGAGATAAAAGTAAATAACAAAATTTTCATGCCCTGTTAAGAGCACATACTCGAATAAGGGATTCCTAATCATTACAACAACCCTACTTCTACCTCATTAAGGACTCCTACAACCAGGGTTCTTCTAGAAGGGCTCTTGCTTACACACTCGTAGCATTGCCCATAGCCGACGCACGAGTGCAACCTCACTCTCCCTACCTCTCCCGTACTGTGCTTGTTCTTCATCTATGACCTTTGGAAGCGATTCTCTGGTGGCATCTATGGCATTGCCCCCCACCCCCACCCCCACCCCCACCGCTGAAAATAAACCTCAACTCATCCTCGAGGCATGTAGCATGTATGTCAGTATCTGGAAGCACGGACTTGATGGTGTGCTCAGTTGTTTCTAGCAGACACTCAGATTTAGCATATTCAAATCTTGAGTCTGATAGTTCTGATGGTATCAAGGGAGGACATGCTTGCTTAGGTAACAGCGATACCTAGTTTGTGCATACGGGCGGGACCAAAACCGCCATCTTTAAGTTGAGAGACCTGAAAAACTAGACCAATGTATGATTCTGCAAGGAGTGTTTGGAAGTGCTTATAAAAAAGAATTTTCATGAAATGAAAAAATATTTTTATCCTATTTTGAAAAAAAAGCTCTATTTTTTAGATCTAAAAAAACTAATAAAAGTAAACAATAATAAGATCTTACGACATATAATTATTTTATACTTTCTAAAATTTAAATTTTATAGAATATTGTAAAACATTTATCGAAAAAAGTAAACTTGAAAAGTCGATAAGTGCTTTTCCCATAAGCTCTAATTTCTACATATTATAGAATATTGACCGTTTGCTATTATTTAGCGAAGTGGCTTAACATATTCAAAATCTTAAATGATTGCCCAACCAATTAGTAGTTAACATTTCCTATTTATAAGCACATGCCCATTCTAAGTATTCAACTAATGTGGAGCTATTAAAAGAAGTAGGTTGTTAAACCCACCATGACAGTGCATAAGTTCGTCCAGCTTAAGACTAGTTGCTAACTTATCTCTAAGTTACTTAAACCGTTTCTTATTTGTGTACCATTTCAGACCCACACTTTACTAATTCAGACGTATCCCACCAAACTAGCTCATCATTTACTTGGGATACCTAGTCTTTCACTAGACTAGCCCAAACGTATCTAACTTGAAGATTCAACAATTTCTCCCTAGCAACATATTGGATGACTCAATTCCGCTAGGCTTTATTACCAATAGTAGGATCGAATTCCCAACTTTACTGTCATATTTGGCTAGAGTTAAATTTTAGAGCTTTCATCCAAAAGCTACTGTTTGTATGTTTTTACTGAAAGAAGCGGTTGATGTTTTTTTATTGAAAAGCTGCTTAGTGAATTCTGTTTCGATAAATTTTACTGTTTAAAGGTTTTCATAAAAAAAAATCGAAGATATGTTTGGCCAAGCTTGTGTTTATAAGTAAATAAAATATATAATGATTGAAATTTCTTTAAGTATATAATATACGATGTATTATTAAATTTATGAATCTATTTTTATATATTATCTAGTCTTTCGAAAATTAATTTTATAACATATTTTTAAAATATTTTTTTGTTTAATACTTTTTATAATTATATTTATAGATCCTTTAATAAATATATTATTATTATTTTATTTAATAATATTTTTATCAAAATGCCTTTAGATATATAATAGTTGATATATTATCAAAAATTTAATTACTTTTTATATATTAATTATTTTTTAAGTTTAATATTTTTATTACATAATAATTATATTAATACTTTTTTATCGTGCTAGAAGGAATTTGTGTTCAGTTCAGGAAGCACAAGTGTAGCATTCATAATGAGGGGTGGCAAATTTAGATCCGACCTAAAAATCTGACCGAACGCGATTCGAAAAGTCGAGTTCGGGTTAGGCTTTAGTCGAATTCGGGTTGACCCAAAATTGATCCAAAAATATTAAACGGATTCGGATTGATCAGAAATTGACCCGTTTAACTAATTGTAGAGTATATACTATTTAATAACTAGAGAATAATAACATAAAATTTAAATTTAATTTGCATATATATATTTTAACTTATCCTAATTTAACTAATTTTTACTTAATTTATAAATTTTATCAAAATTAATTTTTTTCTTTTTAGATATATCATAATTAATAATTTTATATATTATTGCTAAAAATTAATATTTATTAATTTATTTTAGTAATTTTAATTATTAAATGGGTCAATCTGAATTTGACTCGGTTATTACAAAGATTGGATTAGGGTTTACACTTTTGACCCATATAAATAAATGGATCGAATTAAGCTTGAACAATTTTGATCTAGTTATTATATGAGTCGATCCGAAATTGACCTATATATCCAAATTGCCACCGTCTTCATAATTCGTGTAGCTAGAACAACATTGCATATTTAAAGTAGACCCGTAATAATTACGCTTTATAGTAGTTACATGTATTGAGTATTAAATGCCATATTAAGCTTAAATTACAAGACAAAACACTACAACAAAATATTACAATATAACATGCAATTTTTGCTTAAACATTTAATCGGAAATTGGGCATGATTTCAGCAAACCAGGAAACATGTGGATTCAATTATATTTCATTGTTGTAACTAAAGACAAGTAAAGCACTTTTAGTGAATCTTACTAAACGCATATTCAATGAAGTTTTGAGACTTTATTTGCAATACAACTAGAAAATCATTGTATTATAAAAACAAATGAGATAATTTGTACATGTCAACATCAAGTGTCATCCTATATGTTAATAGATGGTAAAAGTTGTAGAAATTAAAGGCATATACAGTTATAAGTACAGTTAACAAACTGTAGATAGCCATTGCTCTCAGTTGGAGGTGCTGTATAATACTAACAAACATTATATTCAATAACTAGAAGCTGGTTCTTCATTCTTGATTAGATGAAGAAATTAGCCCGAGTCCAAAGCTTGCTGAAGGCCTACTCATGGTTGCACCCATTTGTGCTGCCTTCTGAATAATGTAGTAGCTGACATGTGAGAAGACGCAGTCTGTTGTTGCTGTAGGTAGAGACTACTATTACCTGGAGCTGTGTTGTTGTGTTCTTTTGAGAGATCTTCTTATTGTACAAACCTTGATGTGCATTACTGAAACAAAATATGTAACAATTTAGATAAGTGTTAAGCAATACAAAAGATATATCATCATGACTACTGTTTGATCATATATCCGAACAGAAACAATCGCAAAAGTGGAAAAATTAGCAGATTTATGTATCTCCTCAATGTACAATAATGGAAATAAACATCACATTTCACAAGCTATCAGTAGCCATCTTGACAATGAATCAACGGATTCGAAGGGTGAGAGCGACAACCTACTCAGAAGCTGTTTGGGAGTGCGTTTCATAAGCTGCTTATCAGTTTTTCTCAACTTTTCTTCATTTCACGTTTTTCAATACATATTTTTAAAGTATATAAGAAATTTATTTAAAAATTTAGAAAGTGTAGAAAAATTCTACGGAGTGAGATCTTTTTATTGCATATTTTTATTATTTTTTTAGAAGTAAAAAAAGTAGAGCTCGTTTTTCAAAAAAGACAAAAATACCCTCTATTTTAGAAAAGCTCTATTTCATAAGCACTCCCAAACGCCCCCTCAGTCTAGAAACAAGAAATATCACAGAAACTCTACTAAATACATTCTGATAGCATGCCACTATCACCTATCATCACCAAGTACATCTGCGCCAAGTCCATCTACACACGAACTGCCCCTGGTTCAACCTCCATTACCACATCCGGTATAGCAAGCATCACTAGCAGTCCAGCCAGCTCAAGCATAGAGATAGCACCTCACTGATGCCCATTCATTATATAAAATACGGGAAAAATCAGCAAGGGAAACTACGCAGGAGATTGCACAATATTTGTTCTTGCAATTCAGTCTAGTCTTCATCTGACCCACTAGAAGAATCTAATTACAATCTTGGACAGCGTTGTGTCATAATAATGGGTTTGCATACAGGAAAATCATCTTTAACACGAACAGTCTAGCTCAACAAGTTCAAGATGTAAAATGGTCAATCATAAATGTGTTGAATAATAATCAAAATAGCACGAGAAAGAAATTTATTAAATTACAGCATGGAAGAAACAAACTCAATCCACTTGCATTACAGACAAGAAAATCTAGCTTTCAAGAACAGCAAAAGTGATCAAGCATCAAAGTGTTCATAAAACTTACCAGCTGCTCAGTGCCATCATGATCAAGGTTTGATAAATAGATGAGTGTTTCACGCATTATCTGGAACAGATGGAGTTCACAAGGTAGTAAGATAAAGTACAAAAATAGATGATACAAAGTATTAAAGAAAGGGGTATCAAATATGTGTGATTTGTGATGTAACCATCATGCATCAAGCATCTCATGGAGAGGAAGAAAAAAAACATACTTTTCATGCAGAAGCAAACAGACATACCTTGTACTGGACAAAGGACATTGTTGTCTTTCATGGTTTGACAGACAATGTTGCCATTTTCATCTTCAACAATGAGAACCTCTTCAGGCTTTGGCATACGACAGATCATCAGCATCATTAACTTAGACATAGGACCTGAATAAAGCTGCCTTCTTTGTATGACTGGTGACCCAAGTCCATCGACCATCCCAGGGTGAAAAGAAGCCTACAGAACAACTGATAGATCAGTTGTAAATCTTTCAACATACTCTGGGTTGTAGATAGCAATGAACTTAGAAGAACGCTAATTGCTAAGAAACAGGATTGTTTGAATATATCTCTGAGACAACATAAAAACATGAGGACATCTGAGAACAATCTTCCAAATTATAGCCCAAGGTAAGCTATATAAATCAAAGAAGACACGATATAAAGAATTTAAATTGGAAAATAAAAGGCAGAAGAAATGATCAAATCAGCAATTTCCATGTCAAGATTTTATGTGAATAGACTCAACATCCAAAGACTGAAAATCAATATGAGCAGGAAAAGTAAGTTTTAAGTATTAAACAGAAAAGGGAAATTTCCTGTTAAGGACTATCAAGATTGCAATACAACCAGCAGATTAAGACCAATTTGAAGCATGTAAAGTGAATTTTGCATTGAAAGTTGAAAGCACCTGAAGCCCCATTAAGTTTGTTGTAGCAGCAGGATTTTCTGCATTGTGGTGTGCCTCAAACAGATCCAATACTAGAATATTCCAGTAATCCAAGCAGACCTTCCACATTATTAATACTTGTCACAGGTGAGTAACCACATAGTTTTAAAAGTTTCACTTAATATAACAGTCCATTATTATCTTGAAGACCTCCGTATCATCAACATATGAAATTCCAATGAGATATTCGAGACCCATCAGCAATCCATTTCTATTCTCAGGCGTGGACTCCAATACTCGGATATGAGACTGCTTTGTGGATGAGGAACAAAGATAAGAAGAAAGAAGAAATCATCAGAGAGACAGAAAACGAACAGTTGGTTGCTGCTTTGTGGATGAGTAACAAAGATAAGAATTATAATAACTACATCATAACTGAATAACTACATACGAGGCAAATAAGACCGTGGTGCAGAGGAAGGCCTCCATCCCCCAGCCACAGTAGTTCCTAAAGCTCATTGACATCAATGTTCTTACACAAAAATTCAATGATTAGCAAAAAGATTGACAAAAGCGAAATGCACAATTAACACTAGTTGGTCAAAAATCTAGCTATATACCTTAAACGACTAGATTGCATGTGATGCCGATGGTGGAGAACAGTGAGTGTGCACATAACAAGAACAATTGCTAAAACAGCGAGACTACCCGCCATTCCCTTCAGTATTCCTTGCTTCTTGGGTCGCTGACCAACTCATCGCCCCTCATAATTCGCCTCCCTGCTCAAACACATCCCTCAAAACAAAAATTAACGGAAAAAAAAGGAAATAGCTACGCATTAATGCAAAAAAAGGACAATTATCATAATTGTTAAAAATCTCCGAATCAAAAATTTTTAAAGCTTCTTATTTGAATCTAAAACACATAAAATCAAATAAACAAATCAAGTACCTGAATCTCCTTAGCACCGAAGAAACCTTGGAAGATCCGTTTGGAAGATCTTTGATGCACCGCAAAGTGGTTCTGCTAGAAGATTTTAGAAGAGACGAATCGACTTTGAAGATTTGAGCGAACGGAAGAGTTGAATAGAGGAGTGAATGAATGAACGGTGGTGGGTGAGCGAACAGAGAATAATGAATGGCGAGAATGGCGGTGGGTGTGCGAGAAGGGAGAACAGTGAATAGCAGCGGCGGTGAGTGCGAACGAGGGAGAAGAGTGAATGCGGAGTGAAAAAATGAGTGAATCCGAATGGGTGAACGAATTTATATGAATATAATTTGTCAAATTTATCAAGGATAAATTAGTCATTTCATAAAATATAAAAAACTCTGTGCTTTTTATTGAAAAAGCATCAAACAAATGCTTTTTTTTTTAAGCAGATAGAAGCCGCTTATATTGAGAAAAAATACTGAATGCCAAACATATCAAATACTATTTAGTGTTTTTTTCTGCTAAAAACAAAAAATAAGCTAAGCCAAATATAGCCTACATCTAACAATCATAGTAGAAGCTTCTGATCACTTTGAGTTTTATTTTAGACAGCTCATTGTGAAGTCGACATTTTTGCATGAAGTGTTTGAATAAGAGATATATATGATCTGGCCAGAAGACTTTGCTATGAAAAGTAAGGAAGATTTGGTCCGTAAATTAGCCGAATCTCTTTATTAGTTTAAGCAAACACTCCAATGTCGACATAAGAGATTTGATTTTGTAATAGGAGCATTAAATACAGTAAGCATTTCAGACTGTTATGCACACATAAAAAAGTTTGAGGGTGGGCAATTGAATGCATGGTATGCTTGTGCCAGTTCAAAGCATGTAGCATTCTAACAATTGAATGCTCAACTAGTTAATGTGTTCTATGTCATGGACTTAGGGCGAGCAAATAGAATCATGAGGATACAGATATGACGATATAGAGACAATAGAGAGTTTCTACGATCTCATGCTAGTTAACTTAAGGAAAGTGTTGGATTGGTTCAACATGCCGACACTTACCCTATTCTCTATTAGTCTCAAACTATTCTGTTTGACATCCACTAGTAAAGAGTAAGAAAGTGTACGGATGTCTCGAGTATGATATGCATTAGAAATGGAAAGTATAATGTATGCTATGATTTACACTTGACATGACATTGCATATGTAGTGTGAGTGGTAAGTAGGTTAATGCAAGGTTCTAGCATTGAGCATTATAAGGAAGTGAAAAAGATCTATCGGTGTGTGAAAGGAACTTTGAGTGTTGTATTGTGTTATAAAGTATTTGATCTTATTATCAAAAGATTTTTTATGTAAACTACTCCGATGATTTCGATAGGTGAAAATCTACTTCTGATTATGTATTTATTCTTACGTTAGTGGTATCAATTGGTGCTTAAGTTACAATCTTCCGCTAGCTTTGTCTATAATAAGCTGACTATATATGATGCAATACAAATGTGTAAGAAAGGGATTTGGATGAAGAGATTGTTAGAGGAAATTGAGCAAAAGTAAGAGACTCAGCCTCTCTTTTATGACAAATTAAGTGCCTTAGATCTTGTAAGGAACTTAGCTCCCTATTTCATAACAAAACATATAATTGTTCAGTACCGTTATCTACGGGAGGTAGTTTTAGTAGGAGTACTGATATACTGAAGATTTCTACAAAAAGAATCCTGCGGATGCTTTAACAAAAACGGTAACTCTTGACAATTTTTTACTTGATAGATTTCTTCATTGCAATTGACCATAATCACAGCCTAAAGAAAATCACTTTAAGGTAGTAATGGAATTGGGAAGAATAGATAACGATATGAGGTGAAGAAAGTCAATTAGTATGTATCCCAGTCCTGGTCCTCTAGCTTACCTACTTTCAGTGTCATCAAAATTTGACACTTATGTATGAGTTTTTTATTATTTGGGTTGCAATTTACAGAGTGTATTTAAATAGGAGATGTATTAGATATGTAAAACCCCTTTGCTAACTATTAGCAAAGTGTCCATTGTAATATGTATAAACTAGATATGCATTCAAAAAGATGGAAGGCCATTAGTAAGATAAACCATCACTCAATAAAGTGGAAGTCAAGGGTTAAAAAAATTGAAGCATCTCTAGTAAGCTTGAAGGTTAAGAGACTTGTGCATTAATTGAAAGATAAAATGTCAAAGAATTTGGACAATTAAATGGAAGACGGAAGGCCAACCATTTAGAAGTGCATGAGTATTGTTGGACACACTACATATATGGACGAGAGATATTCATCCGGATCACAACAATAATTAGAATGTTTCAGTAAGAGTTTTCAATTAAAGTATAACACAAGAGTTTGTAATTGCTTTGGATTAGTAAATCTTTTGAGGCAAGTTTGTCTTCACGTGGGATTTTTCTCATTTTTTCACGTAAATCTTTTGTTTTTGTTTTGTTATGGTCTCAATATTGTATTGATTAGGCAAGAACCTTATATATATGTTATATTTCCATTGAGTTTAAATACACTCGGTATTTCCAAAACATAGAGGAAACTTGCAGCTTTGGTTATTGTGCGCTTCGACTAATGATTGGCAATGTAGCTGTAGCTTTAGAAAGACACGTTCCCTTGGTTGATTTTCATCCCTGCAATGCTTGTGATGAAGTTACTTTATGTGGTTCTGTGCACTATAGAGATGGAAGTGTAAGTACCATAAGATTGCATATCGAGTACATAAGTGTATCCAATAAATCCGACCTTAAAGGTCTTGTCTCAAACGACACTAGTGAAGAGAAGGTTGTTCATAAATATCTTCAAATGGGGAGACACTGGTAGAAGAATGGATGTGGTTTTTATATGTATACTTTTCCAAATGGAGCCAGCGTTTTAATGCCTAGGATGCTTACCGAAGAAGCAGCATAAGTCTGTTTTCCAAACCTCAATTTTCTATATCAATCTAGTCATTGGTATCTAGGTGATAAATTGTAGTCATACGCAACGACATACGTTGGAGATATAGTTCTTGACAGATGAGCTAGAAAAAAAGGGTCACGATTAGATACAATAAAAATTGGGCATCGATGCAACCTTATAATCTCCTTAACAAATACTGTCATGACGGTAGTAGCTCTACATGTGTGTTTAAGAAGTACAAAGTGCGTGTACTTAGTAAGTTAATCGTCTACTACCATCATTAAATTCCTCCCTTTCTAGAGTGGCAGCCTATCGATAATGTCCATCGAAATATTTGCTAAAACTCTATCAAGTACCAAAAGAGACTGAAGCAACCTTGCTGGCCGAAGGCTCTCTGATTTTGTCTTGGCACAAACCACACATGAATCTATGTAACTCTGAATATCTTTAGATATATCAGCCAATAAAATTGCTAAAATATACATTTATACGTATGCCAACATCCATCATGACCTAGCAGAGTTTTGTGAGCCTAAAAAAGGAGTTGCTGTCATAAGAAGGACCCTTTCGAACCTATATGAATCTATGGTAGAATAAGAATCTATGAACTACTAATAACTCCGCAAGAGACTTGTCTAGGCAACCGTTAAGAGTGCAATGAGCATTACATCTGTAAGTTGTGCTTGATGCAAGTCATCCTAAAAAGTAGCATATAAGGTCATGATGTGGCTAAGGTTGTCTTTGCTATTCTCGACAAAGATCTGGCACAGTATTATGCTTACCTACAAGGTACTAAATTTGGTAATTAGCACTTAGTAATTTGATTAGCCATTTTGTTGATCCTGGGAATAGAGTTGTTGATTCGGTGGATATATCGAACTCAAGTATTCTTGATAGTGAACCAATGACCCAAAAGATTGGGTTGCCCTTTTTGCACATTAAGAACTAGAGTTATGAGTTCCTTCTCGTATGTAGACTTGACGATGGTATACGATGGAAGAGACTTAATAAAATAGGCGATTGGTTGGCTATCTTGTGATAAGACCACACCTAGTCCTCTTCCCCAACGATTTGTTTCAACGATGCGTAGGAACAATGTGCAACCGGCGCATGTTATAGCTCTAGCTGGTAGTGCGATGAGTAGGTTAAGAGCAGTGTGACTCACAAGGGCTTCCTCAAGGTGTGAGTAAGAATTCAAAGCAAGCTGGGCTCTGATGGCTAGCTCTCGGTGTGTAGCAAAGGTGCTTAGAGATAAGTGGTTGGGATTCTAAGCGATCGACGTACTTGGTGCACCATAGGGTGCTCAGATGAGGAGAAATATGGATGACTCACTATTGAGAGGGAGATTGTTGGGTTAAGAATGAGTAGATTAGTTTCATATTAAATAAAAATAAGATAAAAATATGATTACTATATTAGATTAAGCTTTTGGGTTGGATTGGGCTTTCTAATGTATGGACCGGACCATTCAGATGTCTTATCTTGGTTAACTCCTACGGTGTTGTATTTTCCCAACGGTAAGAGCACATACACCTTAATTTATAGCCTCTATAAGGCTCTTCAGAAGTAATTGAACTACTATAGTTATACTAGAATAACAATTCACAATCATTATAATTACTTTACTTCCACTACTACAAAAATGATCATTACCAACTAAAAATTACCGACTAACAAATTTGAGTCGATAATAATATAATATACCGACTAAAAATTTATCAGTCGGTATAGTTGATTAGTTTACCGACTGATACAGATATCAGTCGGTAAGTTGGACATATTACTGACTTACTTGATATTTAGTCGGTAATGTTTATTAAATTTACCGACTGAAGTTTGATTCAGTCGGTAATCAACCTTAATCAACCGAGTGAACCAATCCCAAATGCATTTCCTCCCCTCATTCTAGCTCCCATACTGCTATTGCTTCGCCTCATTCTAGCTCCCCTCATTCTAGCTCCCGAACTGTTGTTTACCAAATCTTTCTCAATTTTTTCAAGCATTACATTTGTTGCTTAATGTTCCGTAGCTCCGATCCACTGATCTTGAGATTTCAAGGCTGTTTTTGGAAACCTAGCTTCCTTCTCCTCCGTGCCGCAACCCTTCCCTGCAGGTATAATCTCCGATTGAACTGCTTGATCAAATCTCAACATCTTGACGGACTACGGACTTCGGATATCATGTCTTCTCGTTCGTGCTCGGCTTCTCTCAATTTCCTTCTTTGTTGAAGACATCTTGCGCGCCTTCTCGCCTAACCCTCACGACACCATCCAAGTTATCGATTTACAGGACATCAGTCTCACAAGACCTTTCAACCATGGTATGTTTCCTCACTATGAGGTTGAGCAAGCTTGCCATTTCCCAGTAGGGATCTATGCTTGCGGATCTTTGTAGTAATGAAATTCTTCCTGTTGCCGTCAATTTTGTTTGTTCTCATTGTGATGGTTGGTTTTCCAACAATAGCACTACTATCCACATTCATGTCGCTCCCTGTTTCCGGTGGTGGCAACTACAACTATCCGAGGTTTGTGTTAAGATTTCCCTGCAGACTTCTCTTTTGCTCCTAGCAGATGACATAACTATGTCAGTGGATCTTGACAATTTCAATAGAAGGCCATTTACCGAGGTACTACTTCCTGATTTCCATCTTGGAGGAAGAGGTAAATTTGAAGAATTTTTGGTCCCATTGTCCACGCTCCTGTCACTAAACAAAGTATCTATCCTCTTGGTTTTGAGAGAGATAGAGTCCTCCTCCATTGATCCAGACAACCTTGAGATGTGGCTTCTCAGCACATGCTTGTTGACTGAGTCTCCATGACTACTCTCAGCCAGCTGGGTCCTTGCCCTCATCACTTTGGCTACAGAGAATGTGTAGTTACCGGAAGTATCTATCCTGTTGGTATTGTAGGCCTTGCAAGTGGTACTCCAGACGTTCTAAGTGGTACTTGAGATCTTGAGTTACCGGAAGAGCCTCAGCAATAAAGTCACAAACATGGCACGGATTGCTGTGAATTCTGCATTTTAGTTATTCTGAAGCATATTTTACAAATATATTTTCATGTTGCAACTATCACATTTGTGTTCCCCTGTTTCTTATTGGATATGCTCTTTTTGTTTATATTTATCTATGTATTTTACTTTGTTCAAAAAATTTGTAATTTGTGTAAAAAAGAATTGGCATGATGTATAACAGCAGTCCCAAAACTTCAAGTATTTTAACAAAATTGGTTTTTAAATATTTTTTATTGTTATTGTGGTCAGAGAATTGTTATAAGTTCTCAACTGCCATTACAGTGATTGAAAGTTTTACCGACTAAAGGATGTTAGTCGGTAAACTTGTGCAATTGCCGACTGAACATATTCAGTCGGTAACGTCAAAAAATATACCGACTAAGAGTTTCCGTCGATAATTTTATAAATTACCGACTACACAATTTTAGTCGGCATTGAACAGTTATTTGTCGACTGCTTTACTTCTTCAGTCGGTAAATACTTTGCCGACGGTTTACCGACTACATCTTTTTCAGTCGGTAAAGTGCATTACCGACTGTTTTTTAACTAGTACCGACTTTTTTTTTCGGTCGGTAAAGACTGCTTTTGTAGTTGTGTTCTATTCCGTTAAGAACTCCTACAAGCAACTGAGTTGGTTCTTCTTGAAGGGCTCTTGCTTACACAATCTAAGCACTACCTACAGCTAATGCATGAGTGCAGCCTTCTATTGTGCACCTACCTCTCTTGTACCGTACTTGTTCTTAATTTATATTCTTTGGAAGCGATTTCTTGATGGTATCTGTGGCATCCAGCCTATGTTGGACTTGCATATTTGGATCTGTCTCCACGATAGATCTCTTGTAGTTAATTGGATCTCCTCTTTATAGTAAGACAGATTACTTCTCACCCGAGTAACTCATCCTAGCTTTTTATTTCTATAAACCTAAGAACCAAATATCCTAAAATTTTAGCTTGTAGTGCATCATATTAGTGGTTATGCAAAAGAGCAAACGTTGTTCCAAGCTTTCAATAAAACAAGATGAATGGAAGTTAACCAAAATTGAGATACATCTAAGAAAAAACGTTATGCTTTTTTCTAGCATAATGTTGGATATTCTATCAAATTTGTACTTTTTTGATACGATAATTCTGTATAAATAAAAACAAAATAGTGGCTATGTGCCCAGAGATAGCCCTAGCAATTATTACTATAAACCAAGATATCATTAACGAAAACAAGCACGAACTTGTAAAGGTATTGCCAAAATACCCATTCATCTGCGACTAGAAGATTGATGGGGCATTATTTAGATTAAAGAGCACGAGATACTCATAGTCCACCATGAGTTTGTAAGGCAGTTTTATATATATCTTCTTCTTTGACTCTTGTTTAATGATCGCCGGACTTCCAAACTTTGGAAAGAAGTGATCTCCTTCCAACTTATCTAATAACTCATCCAACATTGAGTGCCCGATAATCAACATAAAATAGTCATAAACCTTCTTTTTTCTTCACTAACATTACTAAGGAAGAAAAGGTCAAGCATGTTGGATGGATTACCCCTAGATAGCATGTCTCAATTATCCTTTCAACTCAGCTTTCTACACGTACGAGTATCTGTATGGCCGAACGTTTGCCAGTCTCATCTCAAAAAGTAAGGGAATATTATAATCGTGTGACCTTTTTAGGAGTAAACCAATAATTAGTTTAAAAACTGAAGTGTTCCTATCTATCAATTATTGATCTATAGTAGGCAATGTGATCATTTAATCCATAACCATCTTAGAAGGAGGGCTACCACCATCAAACGTAATGAGTATAACATATGTCTTTGGTAGAGGCTGGTAAGTTGACATACACCACCTTCGTAAATTCTTGCTTAATAAAATCATGTCCCTTCATAGTGAACCGCATGTCGACATGGCGCTAACTATACACGACATCGCCAAGACTCTCGAGCCACTACCAACCGCTAAATCCATCAGACCCAAAGGAAAATGCTAGGCGTCCATCACCTTGTCAATACCTTGTGCTAATAGGTGAAAACATAGCCCCTGAATGTTCCAATCATTGATGTCTTATGCGCTAAGTCGAGAAGGTTTGAGACATTCCCTAGGTAGATATTTAATGTGATTTGCATTGGTACGCTTAGTAAAGGAGCTGATGAAGTGTTTGTAGAGAAGGAGCTAAATAAGGGTTTTATAAGAGGGAGTCCAAAATTCACGGTGCACCTACCTCTCCTATACCGCCCTTGTCCTTCATCTGTGACCTTTGGAAATAATTCCTTGATGGAATAGATGGCATCTAACCAATGTTCAACTTGGATATTTAGATCTATCTCCACGACCACATCCCTCACGTTTAATTGGATCTCCCCTCTGTAGTAAGATAGATGATTCCCACCCGTACAACTCGTCCCAATTTTCCATTTTTGCAAACCTAGGCACAAAGATCGCAAAAGTTCTAACTTGCAGTGCATCACAATAATGGTTATCTAAATGAGGAAAGTGTGTTGCAAAGTCCAAATAGAATAGGATGAACAGAAGTTTAACAAAACTGAGATATAATTAAAAACTCATATGCTTTTTCTATCATAATGTTGGAATTTCTATCAAATTTTGCACTTCTTTGATACATTAATTTGTTATTTGTTCAGAAAAGTAATTGTTATGAGAAAATATAGGAAATTAAAGGTACTTCGAAATTTTAAGAAGTACAACTAAAAGTACTTTCTAATATTGGACTTTTGTGAAGGAAAAACAGCTAACACAAAAAATGTCAATAGTGAATTTCGTGAACAAAAAGCTCACTATTGAATTAATACTAAGGTTATATAAATCGATTGTCAACAAACACAAGATTTCCTTTTTGCAACCTAAATTATCGACAATTGTTCCTATTGTAAGTGTACAAGTTGCACAAGTAATACAACGATAAGAAAAGTATCATTCATACGAAGAATGATTAACTTAATTAAGTACCGAAGATAACTAATCTAAAATTATTTGAACGATTGATCAAAAAGACTGAATGCTAAAACTAAAGAAAACAAAGCAAACTCAGACTAGCACTTTTGTGATTTTCAATGACTTAAGCGCTTGGCCATTTGATTTCATCATAACTAATCCAATTGAATTCTGTATTCATACTATCGAAGATTATAATCGTTATTGACAGTTGAAAAACCTTGGTCCTCCCTATTCTCCTCTTTGTTCTATTAGCAAGAACAATAGAAATTAATTGTAGATGAGCCGCGTCTACTGTTGTCCTCCGTTGGAAATCCGATAATTGAGTACATATGCTACTCTTTCCATAAATAGGTTGGTGCAGTTCGAGCCAATCTGAACTCTCTATTTATCAAATTTCTATACCATTTTGGGGTATATTTGGCCTCTACAAACTTTGCAAAATTCTACAATTCAATATTTATGTCTTATATTTCGAACCATATATCACACCTATTATTTAAAAATTACGAAAGCCTTCAATTGCACTTATTTCCGAAACTGTATACATGATTTGAATTTGCATTATATCTCAACTTCTTTTGTGAATATCTGTCAAATGGTTACGCAGAAAATTACGAAATAAATCATAGACCAACTTCAATGTCTTGGCTTTCTAACCCATATGCCTATTGCAAAAAACTCCCGAAAAGTCAATTTTTCATCAAAAGAGCTCATGTTACACAGAATTGCTGAAAATAATAAATATAAAGAAGTAAGATTCTTTTTAACTAATTTTTCTATATAAAATCCAGCATATATGATATAAGAGTGCATGAGACTATATTTATATTTTAAGCATATTAAATACCTCGACACTTTTAAGCAACAAATGTATTATTGTTGATAAGTTGGTTGGATTCATAACACCAATATCTTCTGATCTGTCAATGAGTGCAAGCAAACACTTTAATGTGTGAATTTAAACTCATGAACTAAGCACTTAGGTGGTCAATAAGCTCATATCCCTATTGTAATCTCTTTGACTTTGTAGTCTCAATCTTAAGTATAAATCGAGCAAGTCAAACTTTCCAGTCATCTGAATTCCCTTTTCTGTGTCCAAGACATAACGAGACATATTATTAGTAGTATTATTTTTTTTTAAATAAGACACACAGTCAATTGCTTTTCCACTATCGTGAAGGTAGCACTCTTCATTGATAGATTATCTCATGTATATTTGTGGTATATAGAGCGAAATTACTCACAGCTAGCTTTCACACTTTCATGTAGATAGTTCTTTTTAACTAGACATGCCTACCTAGTGAAATGTCTTTTATTGGGATAGTAGTTGGTAATAGAACCCTAGTGTACAATCAATGCTCAACATAACTTCTTAACCGAGCACATTAGCTTCAAATCTCAAAATATCACAAGAGCAAATAAATTCTCTAAGCCACTAATGTTAATAAGTTCAAGTTGATGAGTCCCACAATTCATCACTAGTTAATCCAATAATTAACCTAACTAGCTATGTGTTTAATCAAATTTCAAGAATTAAAATTCAACATAGAAAATTTTCATCATAAGTGGTGTAGTCTAACCAACCAAGTAGCAAATAACAAAAATTTTGTAAAACTTTCCCCATCACACTTGGAGCCAACAATGCCCTCAATGTGTATGCAAAATGTAAATAAAGAGGAAAGGTTATAAAGAATCTCTGACTTTTGTGCTTGCTCACTAAAAATTTCTTATGCATATGTCTACTTGTCATATTTCTCCCTATCATTAGAGATTTATTAGAGTAAAAGAGAAATCAAAATAGAAAAATAATTGAAAAAATTCAAACTTAGATGAAAAACTAAATGATGAAAAATTGTTCGGTTGCCTTCGCAATAAACGCTTTATTTATAGTTTATAGCTCGACTTCTTCCTCTATGCCAGTTCAAGGAAGATAGTAGTCTTGTTGCTATCAACATCTACAGAATATAGTTTCAATCTCTACCCATTAACCTCGAATGTATCTTTCTTCTCAACAGTAACTTCGACAGCTCCATAAGAAAAAACTCTTTCCAAAGTGAATGGACTCGACGATCTTGATTTAAGCTTCTTAGGGAATAAACATAACTGCGAGTTGTATAAAAGAACTTGCTATTAAGGGTATGAATTTCTTTCTTAATATCTAGTTGTCATTTTAAGCCTTAGTTTTCTTCTAATAAATTTTGCCATTTTCATAAGCTTCACTTCGAATTTCGTCCATTTCATTCAGCTGCAACAATCTTTTCTTTGTAACTGCTTGCATGTCGAAATTCAACTTCTTCACTGCCTAATATGCTAGATGCTCTTGTTCCACAAGTAGATAGCAAGCTTTCCAACCACTAAGCCATACGGAGACAGCGCAATTGTTGTCTTGAATACTGTGCGATAAGTTTATAATGCATAGTCTAATTTCTCTGACTAATCTTTCCTTAAAGTGTTTACTATTTTTCAAGTATGTGCTTCAATTCTCTATTTGAAGATTCAACTTGGTCACTAGTTTGAGGATGTTATGCAGCGGCTACTTGATGTGTGCACCATATTTCTTTCGTAGAGATTCAAATTGATGATTATAAAAGTGTGTGCCTTGATTATTGATGATTGCTCTGGAAGTGCCATATCCATGAAAATTGAATGTGTGTAGCAAGTTCACCATAGCCTTGCTATTATTTGTAGGTAATGCCACACCCTCCACCCACTTGGATATGTAGTCAACAACGACTAAGATGTATTTATTCAAAAAATGAAGGAGGAAATAGTCCTATGAAGTCTATTCCCTATACGTTAAACAATTCAACCTCAAGAATATTATCAGTTGCACTCATTCTTCCTTGAGATATTTCCATTCTTTGGCATCGATCAAAAGTAGCAACACATGTATATGCATCCCGAAATAATGAAGGCAAGTAAAAGTCCGATTGTAGTATCTTTGTCGCTGCTTTTGTTCCACCAAAATAGCCTCCATATACCGATGAATGATAATGCTGCAAGATGCTTTCCATCTCCTCCTATAGCACACATCTTCATATAATCTGATATGAACAACGTTTGTATAGGTTTGGATCTTACCAAATGTAATGCTTAACATCAACAAAGAATTATTTCTTTCGTTGGTAAGATAGGTCTCAAGGAATTTTGCTACTGGCCAAGTATTTCATGAAATCTACATACCATGGAGCATCGATACTTTGAGAGGAAAATAATTGTTCATTAGGGAATGCTTCATTAATGAGAATGGTAGCCTCTTCACCTTATTCTTTTTGTAATATCCGATATAAGTGATTTGTCACTTGATTCATAACCCTTTCTATCTCTGATTTTCTAATCAAATTCTTGTAGAAGAAGTACCAACAAATGGGGTTTAGCATCTTTCTTTGTTAGTACATACTTCAGAACTGAGTGGTTAGCGTAGACTATCACTTTCGAGCAAACCAAATACGGCCGAAGTTTTTGCAAAAGTGAACACAACAGTTAGAAGCTCCTTCTCCATAGTTGCATAATTCATTTAGGCATATGTCAAGGTTCGGCTTACATAATAGATGATATGAACTACTTTGCTCTTTCACAGCCGCAAGACTACTCCAACAGCATAGTCACTAGCATAACATGATTTTAAAAGACTAATCCCAAACTGGTGCTACAATGATAGGGGCTGAAACTTGCTTCTGTTTATAGTGTTAAAAGCTTGCAAGAACTCTTCAGAAATCTAAATGGCATATCCTTGAATTAGAGGTTACATATGAGCTTTGTTGTCTTTGAAAAATCTTTGATGAATCATCGATAGAAATTGGCATGCCAAAGAAAGCTTCTCAATGCTCTCACTGAAGTAGGTGGTGGTAACTTTGCAATGACTTCTCCCGATCAACTTCTTTTCCCTTAGCTGAAATGCAATGACCTAGAATAATACCTTCTAGTACCATAAAGTGGCATTTCTCCTAATTCAAGACTAAGTTAGTTTCCTCATATTGCTGCGAAACTGAAGCCAAATTTTCTTAGACAATCATGAAATGAAGATCCAAACACCAAGAAATTATCCATGAAAATCTCAATGAATCTTTCGACCATATCAAAGAAAATTACCATCATACATTTTTGGAAAGTGGCCGGTACATTGCATAGACCAAAAGCAATCATTTGAAATGAAGAAGTTGTCTTTTCTTTATCTTCAGATACTTTAGAAGTTGCTTGTAACCCAAATACCCCATCCATGAAGCAGTAATGTGAATGGCCTGCAAGTTTCTCCAACATTTGATCAAAGAAAGACAATGGCAAGTGATCTTGCCAAGTAGCATCATTCAGCTTGCTGTAGTCAATACATACCCATGTCCTGTGACTGTTCTTGTAGGAATAAGCTCATTCTTGTTGTTTTTTGCTACTATTATTTCTCATTATTGGGTACCACTTGCACATCACTCACCCATGAGTTATCGAAGATTGGATAAATAATTCCTGCATCAAGTAATCTTGTAACTTCTGCTCTTACCACCTCTTTCATGTTTGGATTCAAACGCCATTGATTTTCAATTGTAGGTCTGTAATTTTTTCCATTAAAATCTTATGCATGCAAGATGAATGGCTTCAACCTTTAATATCAGCATACGCCATCTATAGGTGCAAAAATGGGCGGGTCGGGCTAAAAAAAATTGTATCTGTCTCAGATTTGGACTATAGATACCTCTTCATTTTATTTCAATAGACAAAATTATATCTGCAAAATATGATTCGAATTGAGAGATATCTACTTTGCAAGTCGCTGTCCACATTGGGTTCACTTCGAATATAGAATTGGCAAGAGCAAAACAGAGAACTTCTCAGATTTTTGGAAAATTCGTTTCTTCATGGAATTTTTTGGGCTGTAGAAACTAAAAGGATCTCTTCTATCAATATAGAAAAGTACATGTCCAAAATCTTGTCTGGTCAGAGAGTTATATCATTTGGCGTTTACTATATCGAGGTACTACCCATGTGATTCGGTGGTGTTGATAGCAAACTTCACTAAATTTTCCTGTCTTAATACCAAATCACACTTCGTCCTCTCAGTCTCCATTTACTCTATGTCGTGCCATCTTTCAACTACAATAAAGAAATCACCTTTTGGTTCTTTGAGATGAAAGTTAAGTATGTGTGAGGTTGGCATCTCAACAATGATTCAACACTTAGCCAAAATTTGCATACAGTTATGTTCAACTCCATATGCTACACAAATCCAATGTAGACATGTTCAAAGTCTAAAAATGATTCTCAAATATACGTTATCATCAAAATAAATGAGATTTTCAACAATCTCACCCATTTTTGAAGATGTTGAAATATTTAGAGCATTATTTGCTGGGGTAAAGTAGAACATGTAATAGTCAATAGCTGGTAGGTGATCAACTTGGCTAGCACAAAAATTTCTCCCCCTTACTTCATGCTGTATCTAGTGACAATAATCAACTAGAAAAAATTTTCTCCCCCTTTTCATGTGCATTCCTGCATAATAATTCTCAAAAAAATTTCTCCCCTTTTTATCATATCGAAAAAGCTTAGGAGCTCGTTAAGAGCATACAAATGTACAAGGAAAGATGCCACACTCAAATATCCAGCGCCTAGCAATATCCATATTACATGAATTCACAGAGTACAAACAACATCCAATGGATTGGGCCACTATTAAGAGCACAACATCCATCCAATTAAGATCAACAAAGTACATCAAGCAAAGAGAGAAAACAAGTTGCTACAAACTAAGCCTAGATAAGGTAGCAATAAAAAATATAAAACACAAAGACAACAACTACAAAATAGAAAACACATAGCATAAATAAAAAAATTAAAAAAAAAAAAAAAAGGAAAAAAAGAGAAGAAAAGAAAAAAGCAAAAAGCTAAGAAACATCAAAGATAGTCAATCCGGAAGGGTTAGGTGCTGATTAGGATAGGTTAGGCTTTGGCTTTTCAATGTTTGGAGGTTTGAGTAGAAGGGTGGATGAGGGTTGAAGGATTTGCAAGTCATTTTGATCGTTTAGCCATTCCTTGAATGCTTCAAAATTTTCATCCAATAACTTGCCAAAGTTTTCAACTGTACCCTTCAACTTTTCCTCATTCCTTTGGTCTAGCTCTCTGATCCTTGTGTGCAATACATTAAACATGCACTTGGTAGTCTCCTCAAGGGTCCCATTCTCATCCTTAACTTTGTTAGCTCATTCTTGAGGTCCTTTAAGTGATCAAATGATACCCATACCATGTCAAGTGATGCAGTTGGCTGTTTACTTGATGCAGCTGCTGGTTCACTAGGCTGAGCTTGCTGTGCTGGTGCATCTTGTAGTGCTGGCGCCTTTGGTTGCTATCCGGGTGCTGCTCGTGCTTCCTCTTGCATGGGTCCATCAAAATTCTCTTCTTCATCAGCTCCATACAATCCCTTTATGAACTTCTAATTCAAACTAAATAAATTGCTTTGCACTAAGTCATTATATCTTTCCAAAGGCACACCCTTCTTGCTGCAAATTTTTGTAACGATGTGGGCATAAGGGAAGTACAATCCCTTGTTTTTACCTTGAGCAACGCTTACAATGTGTTGTCACATGATGATACCGAGATTCAGCGGTAGGCGCTCAATCAACATCTAAAGCACATATGAGTCAAAATTTGAAAAGTCATTCCGGTTACCTTTCCTTGCAACCAAGACATGGCTGATGATGTGTAGAAGCACACGGGGCAACAAGGACAAGTGTGCTGCTGACTGAATATGTTCAACTGTGACATAAGCCGCATCCAATGCCTGCTCGAGATGATTAGTCTTGCTTATCTGAATAAGTAGCAAAGTGATCCGATTATGCAAAGCTTTTGATCTACATCCTTACCTGATTCATCTTTATCACGTTACCAAGTTGTGCTTTTAAGTAAGTCCGTGACATGCTTTTTTTGGGTTATGAAAATGCCATTGTAAAGTTGCTTGATTTGAAGTCAAGGAAATAGTTGAGTTCTCCGATCATAGTCATTTCAAACTCACCATGCACAAGCTTAGCAAACCACTTGTTCAAAGTTTCGTTAGTAGCACAAAAAGTAATATCAACTACATAGACTTGCACTACTAAGATATCAGTATTATCTTGCTCAATGAAAAGAGTTGAGTCAATTGTACCGCGAGAGACGCCTTTTTCATAAAAAAACATACTAAGTCTCTCATACCATGCATGGTGCTTGTTTGAGTCATAGAGAGCTTTTGATAACTTGTAAACATAATCCTAGTGCTTGAAATTTTCGAAACCTAATGGTTGTTCAACAAAACTTCTTTTTTGATAACGCATTTTTCACATCCATTTGAAAGAACTTGAAATTCATGTGACAAGCAAATGTAAGCAACAAGCGAATAGCTTCCAAACATGCTACATGACATTAGTTTCATCAAATCAATACCTTATTCTTGTGAATAACCTTTAGCAACTACACTAGCTTTACTCCTAACAACATTACCATTTTCATCCATCTTGTTGCGAAACACTCACTTAGTACCTATAATAGATTTATCACAAGTTCGAGGAAGAAAATTCCAAACACAATTCCTTTCAAATTGGTTAAACTCTTCTTGCATAGTCATAATACAGGAGTTGTCCGTTAGAGCATCATCAATATCCAAAAGTTCAACTTTAGAAACGAAGGCTGAATGTTCATAAAAGTGACCTCTCAATGGTGATCTTGTTCCAACATCTTGGTTTGCATCACCTATAATGTTCTCTTGAGGGTGATTAGTGTGGTAACTGAATTGTTATGCTTGACTGAAACTTGTTCCTTGCTGATAAGGTTTGATTAACTGAACGGAATTGCCTTTTGTTTGTTGTTCAATTGACTGCACTCAGATTGGGTCCTCACTATTTGGTGATTGTTCAGAAACTGTTCTCTGTTTGCTCTTTTCTACAAGCTTGTCATCTAAGTTTTTCTCGGTGATTTTAGCCTCATTTTGAAATCCTATTTCCTTCCACAAACTAAGGCTACACCTTCTTGCATTGCTCTGCATGACATAACTGCTCGGCCTTATACTACCTGGTGGACAGAACCTGGTCTTCTTGTTACCGTTCACAGGCCCGATGTGCCGAATCCCAGGCTGCAGGCCTGCCCATTTAGCCTGGACAAGATTTACACCTCCATATCAGAGTAGGAAAATTATAAATGCTGTTTGTGGTGGTGCTCTGATGAAAAAGAATGAGAACAAAGCATTTGAGTTTTTTGAGGCTCGGTGCTAATTCTCAACAGTGGGATTACACAAACAATCGTGGAGTAGGAAAGAGGGGGTGTATGAGATAGGTTCCTTAGCTAATATTGATGCGAGATTTGATGCTTCAGAAAGGAAATTTGATATGATAGTCAATCTTGTATCTAAAGGTTCTAGAGAAGAGGGTTATAAAATTTGTAATAATGTTGACCATATGACTCGTAATTGTTCTGTAAATAGCTCATATTCAGAACTTGCTTAGGAGCAAGCCAATCAAATTAACAATTAACAAAGTTTTGAGTTGATCCTTTTTCTAATACCTACAGCCTTGGTTAGAGACATCATACTAACTTTTCGTGATCAAATAGTAAGAATACACACAACCTAAGTAAAATCTTGGCAAACACAAGTTTCTATTCAAACTGAAGCCAAAATGGATATTGATAAGTTGCAACAAAATAGAAAACTCTTGATGGAGAGTCGATTCGAGTAAGAGATTTAACTTAACGAGCTATCTCAAAGCTTGACACACAACTTTGGCAAACTACATCTCATGTCAGCAAATGTGAGAAACGAAAATATTCTAGTCAACCTGAACCTAATCTAGAAATTATGAAGATGCCAAAGCTACTATGAGACATAGAAATGGTGAAAAGGTTCACATTATGGTGGTAGATGTAGGAAATGGATCTCAAACGAAAATATCTAGAGTTTCTGCATCAAGAGAACCACCCATCACTAGTTTTACCTACATTGAACCTCCACCCTATGTGCACAAAGCTCCTTTTCCTTCGCACCTCATGTCTTTTAAGAAAGAGGATTAGTAAAAGGATTTTGTGAAGTTGTTTCAAAAGTGAAAATCAATATACCTCTATTAGATGCAATTAAGCAAATCTCAATGTATGCTAACTTCCTCAAAGACTTGTGCACTGACAAGAGACAATTTAAAAAGCATAAGCAGGTTGCTCTTCGAGAAGGAGTAAGTGCAGTACTTCAAAGAAATGCCACAAAACTGAAGGATATGGGGAATTTAACTGTTCCCTACCGCATAGGAAATGTGAGTTTGAGAAGGCATTATCGAATTTGGGAACAAGCATAAATCTAGTGCTTTATTCAGTTTATGCTGTGCTAAGTTTGGGCAAACTCTGTCCAACTTTTATGACTTTGCAACTTGTTTATTGTTCAGTAAAGTTCCTATGACATTCTGTATAATTTGCTAGCAAAAGACATAGCTTTTTATTTCAATCAAGATTCTTTGAATGCAAAACCTCTTGAATTAAACAATAGATGCTATCTATTATCCAAGCCACACTCTTAATGAAGCTCAAGTGAATTATTGCATAGCTCAGAAAGAGTTTGTTACTTCGGTATTTGCATTAGAAAAGTTCAGGTCGTACTTAATTGGCTCAAAGTGATTGGATTTTTTATCATGCAGTATAATATATGCGATGACTAAGAAAGATGCTAGACATAAATTGATCAGGTGGATTCTATTGTTGCAAGAGTTTGATTTAAAGATTCGAGATAAGAAAAGGAGTAGAAAATATGGTAGCTGATCATTTGTCTTGATTGTCTTATGAAGGCAATAACTCAGACATACATGTTCCATTATCTGGGAGCTTTACATGAACAGTTATCCGCCATTGAATCTGTACATTGATATGCTAATATAGTGAATTATCTGTTCACTAGTATGTTGCCACAAATGTAGACAAGAGCATAAAAAATTGCAAGCTGATGTTAAGTATTATTTCTGAAATGATCCTTACTTCTTCAAAATTGTCCTCATCAAATTATTAGGAGATGTGTCCTAGAAAGTGAGTAAGTATCCTAAAAATTTGTCATTCTTATGTTGTGGAGGACATTTTGGAGGTAAGAAAACAGCATCCAAAATATTAAATAGTGCTTCCTTTGGCCAACCTTATTCAAAGATACTTCTAATTTTTGTAAATTTTGTTATAGGTGTGAAAGAATGGGAACTATTTTTTTTAGAAATCAAAAGTGTTTAACTAATATTTTAGTCATTGAATTGCATGATATTTGAAGATAGTCTTTATAGGACCTATTCCTTCTTCTTTTGACTGCCTTTATATCGTAGTTGCAGTTTATTATGTTCCCAAATTGATTGAAACTACAGCTTGTAGATCTAATGACCATAAGATAATGCTGAAATTATTGAAATATTTCATCTTTTCATGTTTTCGTACACCTAAAGCTAATTAGTGATGGGGGATCTCATTTTGGTAATAAGCCATTTGAAGCATTAATGAATTAAATATAATATAACTCATAAAGGGGGTACACTTTATCAACCTCAACTTAGTGGTCAGGTAGGAGTGTCAAATAAGACTATTAAGCATATTTCAGAAAAGGCATTGCAATCAAACAGGAAAGACTAGGCACTGAAATTTAATGATGCTTTGTATGCTTACAGAACAGCTCATAAAACTCTTATAGAAATGTCTCCTTATCGTTTCGTGTACGAAAAGCTTGTCGCCTCCCTATTGGGTTATAGCATAAAGCTTATTGGGCCATTAAGGAGCTCCACTTTGATCTTCGAGAACCAGGAAAGTTAGAATAGTGCAATTGAATGAGCTGGAGGAAATTAGAAATGAGGCATATGAGGTTGCTAAGATTTATAAGGATAGAACCAAAGCTAAGATTTAGAAAATCTTTTAAATCTGGACAAATGGTCTTGTTATATATAATTCAAGATTAAAGCTTTTCCCTTATGGAGCTGTGGACATAAGAGATCTACATTCTGGAATGCAATTCAAAGTAAATGGGCATCTTTGAAACCATATCTAAAAACTACTTTCTATATAAATGATGAAATAACTCTTAGCTTGTTAGATCCCATTTATCTTTTGAGCTTCTTGGGAGCAACCCAAGCCATTTATCTTTAAAGGTATTTGAATTTCAATAGCATTTGAGTTTGTCTTTGTGTTTGCTTTCTAGAAGGAGATTTCAAGAGAACTCCAAGCTATTTGAAAAGAGGTGTCGATAATCGCTGGTTACAGTAATTGTAAGAATTGAGTTGCCATAACTCTCTAGAGAGGATGTTACATACTCACTGCTTGCAAGAAGACCTCTGTTAATCAGAATCAAGATCCCATTCTAGAGTCAGCCTTAAGGAGCGCAAGTTGCAAGCAATGTGAAGCCATGACACTACAATGGCCAACCCTGATGCTGCTGGATGCATCTTAAGGTGATGCAGGCAGGATTGACACAGAGGAAAGCTCAGGTAAAACTGCCAGGATCATGATTCTGCTGCTCAGGCAGGTAAACATAATATCAACTAGACGCATCTGTTACTATAAAGGAGAATTGGAAATGCAATCAGTAGCATGATAAAATCAGGTGCGTCCCTCTAGAAGTGAATGTTGTATGTTTCTCTTGGAAATGATTGTGGTAGATAAAGCTTAATGAGTTCATAGTGTGTACGGACAGCACAGGGCAGATGCTAGGAGAAACAGTTCTGAAGCTAGCAATTGCTTTCTTGTATCAATGAACTACGTCAAAGTTGATGGTAAGATTGTATTTGTGTGTTTTCCACTTTATGGCATCGCAGCAATGCTGGAGTGATATACCTGCTGGATCCTTCTAATATTCTGGCAACAAGGAGAATGCCTAAGTTATGCAATGGAGACAGGAACACAATTCTGCTAACACCTTGCATGCTCGCAACCTTTTTGTCTTTTGCGTACATCGATGGTTGTTGGGAAGGTTTGTATAACACTACATATGCACTCAGGTGTGGAATTTTATTTTCTCAGTATAATTCTTAAAGTCTAATCTAGTGCATTCGAGCATAATACTGCTAGTGTTAATATTATTTTGAAGACTGTATGCAGAGATTGACTATGTTACTGCAAACTTGAGTGGCTCATTAGATAATATTGTCATGAACATGTTGTTTTTTGATGAAACAAGCTACTAATTTGTATTCTTTAATTGCTGGCTGTACAACAACTGCACAATCTTTGGAAATGTAGAAAGTCCTACCATACATTGTTGTCATATGGTTGGTTGAGTTGGATGGAATATAGCCTTCAGTTTTATCTAATATTGCCTTGAGGCCTGTAAAAAGGCAGCAGTCATTACAAAGAAGCTGCAGAAATAACATGGCATTTCAGGTAAGATAGCATACATTTACTATCATTTGGTGATACAAGAAATGGTAATAGTAAGTATGCAGTTTAGTTGTTATTGCTACATGATAGTTACAGCTGTCAGCTCTTCATGTTTGGGAGTTTGCATTGAAGCTTGGACGTTTGATTGCATCCTGCCGTCTATATATATATCTTGAGAGCTTGATGTCTATACCTTTATGCTATAAAGTGTTTTATCTTTGATAGAAGCACTCGAGTCCTTACATGTTGTAGAACGGAGAGAACTGAGAGGTAGCGAAAGTACTGGTAGAACTAAGTAACTTGGAACAGAAGCAAGATTGCTTCTAACAAGTAGATAATCAAGAGAACTACTTAATACAAAATACTTAGTGATTAATTTCTCCAGATCTAGACAAAACATTCACTAGAAACATAAACAACATCAAGAACAAGACAATAACAACAATAAATGAAAACAATATTTAACGTGGTTTGACTTCAGGAAGAAAACCTACGTCCACGGAGAGGAGAGGGAAAATTCCATTATGTAATTATGAAGCTTACAAAAGATCGGAGCAAAAGATAGAACAAAATCTTGTAAAAGCTCCAACGAGAAGATGAAAAACTCTCTAGAAAACTAGAGGTGAAAGGATAAGCTATTCACAACCAATACACACTTCTCCCAATTAAAACTCATGCAGAAGAGGATAGAAATAGGAAACAAAAATAGGAGGGCTAAAATAAAAATCTGCCAATTTATGCCTAAGATCTACAACTGGCCATGCAGAAGTTGAGCACAGAGATAACTCCTTTTTCCAAAAGAGAAGTGGTTGCAGTGTGACCATAGCAGGTTGGAAAACACTATAGTAGGCCAAAAAACACTATAGCAAGTCACCCAAAGCCTAAAAAAGGTTGTTCAAGGTTGGAAACACCTCTGAGATCGAAAATAGGTGGACAAAAAATCTCAAATATGGTCGTCAAAAGTTGAAAATCAAGGCAAAACATAACAAATCTCTACCTTGACTTGAACTCTGACTAGAAAAAATTTCTTCCCTATATTAAAGTGTCATTAGACACCATTTATATGTTGTATATATCAACCAAATCCAAGCAATGCTTGAACTTGCAAAATGGAAGAGCCTTTATGAACATTTCAACTGGATTATCTGCAAATGCAACCTTTGTGACAATAATTGCAACTTGAGAGATGATGTCTCTGACAAAATGAAATCTGACATCAATGTATTTAGATCTCTCATGATGCATTTGATCTTTGGTCAAATGAATAGCATTTTGGCTATCACAATAACTTACAGCAACATCTTGATTTAAAGCAAGCTCTCCATATAAACCTTGAAGCCAAATAGCTTCCTCAATGGCTTTAGTAATAGCCATATACTCCGCTTAATTGGTAGATAAAGCAACTACATTGTTAGATATTCATGTAAGATTAACTCAAGAGGGGAGGGGTGAATTGAGTTAGTTTATAAAAATTTTCGTTAAGTTTGTTATCCTACTCAGAGAGCCAGAGCTAATACCGCGTACCGTGTGTCAATCTTTGTAACTGCAGACAGTAAGAGTTAGTTTGTTCTTGTGAAGTAACAAAGAGTAGTGCTCGGGGTATTTAACGTGGTTCGGCAAAACCCCTTTGCCTACATCCACGGTCGCTCTATCACCAGAGCCAAAGCTTCACTAGACCTTTAATAAGCTACAAATACACCTAGAGCGAAGTGCTTCGCCAAGCACACATACTCTCTGGGTTTCTTCGCCAAGACAACCCCTACCAGTCTCTGGACACGCTTTGTCCTCCCGGTGATTTGCTAGCACTATTACAAGGTCTAAGAGCTTACACAAGCTCTACACCGAAGCTTCCTTTACCGGTGCATCCAAAGACCACCTTTACAATCGTAAGTGACAAAGTTACAAGAAAATAAACAAGTATTGAGTGCGGATCTATCTCATGAATGTTGGGTGTTTAATCGGTGATTGGATGAGACGATCGGAGAGATTACCGAGAGATTTCTTGATATGATTTGCGCAAGATTTGTTTATGTGGAGTAGTCAAGTTCGTGACCGGTAGTGGGAGTTTTTTTTTGTGTAGAGTGGTAGAGTTCTTGTATGTCTCTGTTTTTGCTTGGATTCTCTCTACTTCTGTTTTCTTTTTGTTCTCTCCATGTTTTTCTCTATTTCTCCACCACGTTTCCTCGTTGCTGTGACTCCCTTTTTATAGAACATCTTTCCTGTGCAGGAGCCGTTGAGGAACGTTGCTGTTGGCGCTCGGTTCTTCATGTCAGAGAAGAAGTGGTGTTGTCCAGTGGTTCTTCAGCTGTGTTTGTGCAAAGTCTTCATGGCATTAAATGCGTTGAGGAGGTTTGAATTTGCTGCCAACGGTTGAGAGCTTAATTCAGCTAAGCTTCTGTTTGAGTCTCGGTGAGCTAAGCTGCCAACGGCATGTCCATAATAAATGCAGTGCAGGTTGACTGCTTTACTTGATCAATGACTTTGACTGCTTTCTTCCCTTGATTATTGAGCTTTCCTTTTGTGTGAAAGTGAAGATGATTTTAGCTCTTGTGAATCTTACATTTTGAAGTCCTTGATCCGTTGTGAGTCAGGTGAGTGATTTTTTAGAGGTAAGGGAAATTTCGTTTGCCCTTTGAATATATGGGTCTGTCCCGAAAATGTAAAAGTCTACTTATACTTGATAGCCAAACAAATGGATCAGAATGTGGTGCAGCATCCTCTGTCCCGTATCTTTGTCTCTCGTCTCCCGCTTGAAGAGCAAAGATAGCAATTAGGCGTTATTTAGTTTGGGCATTCTCTGTCTCGTATCTTTTATTCTCTATCCCGCTTCAAGCGATCAAAGCATTGATCGTGATGTGGCGTGGCATCCTCCTTCCCGTCTATGTAGTATCATAACATTTGGTCAGTATGATGGCTATTTTTGTCTCTTTGTAAATTAAATGATCTTTGTTTGTCTAATCCTGCAGACTTGTTTTCAGATTATTAGTTTTATATAAATCATAGTTCTTAATTCTTTGTTATCATCAAAATTATCCTTGTATTTCTAACAATCTCCCCCTTTTTGATGATGACAAACAAATTAAGAATTATTGATTTATGTTTTTGTAAGCCATAGATTTGAATTGAAAATTTGCCATACCTTTTCATGACTCCCCCTCAACTGGGTGCATCTATTTTACTTATCATTTTATTGCTCATGGCTCCCCCTCAGTTGAGCAAGAAATTTTTCTCCCCTTTAATAATACTTCTTTCTCCCTTCTAACAATAATTCTTCTTCTTTCTCCCCCTTTTGTCATCTCAAAAAGCTTATGTAACATTGCTAGATTTTGACAAAGTTAGGCGAAGACATAACAAAAAGTGCAACCATTCATTTAAGCATAACTTATGACAAGTAAATAAATAAGCAAACATCCAAATACATAAAACATACATCTAAGCGGATGATGAAACTAAGCCTAAGCTAAGTTTTCAACTAGTTATTTCTACGCCTAGATGATGTTCTCTGACCCAGAGGTCTAGGACGTTGATGTTTTGGTTTAGTCAGAGAGGATGATGAGGAAGTATTTCTACATCCTCATCAACAAAGGCTTGTGAGCTGAGACCGGTTTGTGAGCTTTGCGTTTTTTGGTTCCTAACGCGCTTTAGGGAAGGCTAGGAACAGTTGAGGGAGCTGATGGGGTTCGAGAGATAGGAGGTTCAGTGGTAAGGGGTTCAGTTGGAGCTCTACTGGGATATCTTTGGGACAAAGATTCTTCCTACAGAGGAGCTTGATAAACGATAATTGATAATGGCTCGGTTTTGCGTCGGGTTCTTGAAGAGCTCCTTCACCGGGCATTCTTCGTGTGATTCCATGTGCTCGGTTGCCTTGGCTGGAGATGCTAAATGATTATTGCTCCCCATATTATAGTAATCTGCATTCATCCGCCCATCCTTCCGCCTATCTTCCCATTTTTCCTCTGCATCCATCCGTCCGATCTCAAATTCATCTCTGTTGACTTGTCCTTTGGGTGCCCTGTTGGCAAATGGCGCCCTTGAGTTCTTCAAAGGTTGTGTTTAGCTTCAATTTCCTTAGTTTGCTCCGGGATGGCATTGAGAATGTTTGTCAAGCACCGAGTTAGCTGAGCTGTTGTGGCACTTGCAGAGTTATTGTCAACTGGAGGATGCTTGGACGTTAGCCTTTCCTCTGCTTCAATGATTCCTCTCAAGAACTTAGCATCCATCCTAATCATCTTCTTCACTTGTAGGGTTCCCATAGGCACAGCCTTAAATTGGCATATCCTACATATAACATGAGGGTATGGGAAGTGCTTCGCTGCGGACTTGGAGACTCTCATCATGTGGTGCAACATCACCGCACGCAGGGTTGATTGGCAATTTCTTCATCAACCTCCATAATGTAAAGGCGTCGTAGTTGGTGATAATGTTGCGGCTTCCAGATCGAGGAACTATTACTTTGGAGATGACATGGCGTAGAGCTCGACAACAGAGGGTAAGTGAGCGGCCGACTCATACCGGAGCTTTGTTACAACCTCTGTTTCCGGTGCTCGCTTGAAGTAATTCAGTTTGGAGTCACTGGCAGGCGGCATCTCCTCTCGGTAAGGTAGATCAAGCATTAAGGACATGGATCGCGCTTCTAGGTTGATCTCGATTCCATTTACCATGGTCTGAACAGAGGAGCCTCCGGTCGAATGAACATTGGCGTAGAACATTCTGACACATTCCTCTGAAAATTCTCCCGGCCACTCATTGAACGCTGTCCATCCTTGTGCCTCAAAAATTTCATCCACTTCAAGGCTGTAGTAGTTAAAGTCGTCGAAATTTACACTTGCCGGCGTCAGAATTGGAATTGCTAGTCACGACATTGTATTTCTTGAATTCCTCCTTGCCGATGAATCTCGTCATGGTCGTGGGGCAGTTCGAGCTTCTTCCCGAAGTTTTGATTTTTCTGGCCATTGCGGTTTTGGGGATTTGGCTTAGGGTTTGATTTAGGATTCGAGAGGAGAGGGAAATTTGAAATGAAGACGACGAGTTGTGAGGAGCCGCCCATCGGGTTAGCTTATACCGCTGACCTAATATGAGTCACCGGGTCATGTGCTCAAACGTGACCGATCACCGCTACTATAGTTTCTATCGATTCAATCATTGTTGTCTTTGTCAGAATCATGTTCAAATCTAAAAACGTCTGAGAGACGTAATGCAGAGCATAGTTATATGACACATAAACCTATATCATGGCAGATTTTTGTGAAAGAGTCAAGTTCTAAAGGTTTAGTGAAGATTTTAGCTAGTTGATTATCAGAATTAACAAAGTTTAACACTATATTATTGCATTCAACATGCTCTCTAATGAAATGATGTCTTAAATCTATGTGCTTTGTGCGTGAGTGTTGAATGTGATTTTTGGTTAACTTAATGGCACTTGTATTGTCACAGAATATAGGCACATTCTTAAAATCATAGCCAAAATCAAGAAGTTGTTGTTTTATCCAAAGTACCTGAGAGCAGCAACTTCCAACGGCTATGTATTCTGCTTCGGCAGTTGACATCGCCACTGAAGCTTGTTTTCTGGAGCACCATGAGATCAGACAACCTCCTAAAAACTGACAAGAGCCACTTGTGCTCTTTCTATCAAGCTTGCAGCCACCAAAATCAGCGTCAGCATAAGCATATAAGTTAAATTCACAGCCTCTTGGATAGAATAATCCTAATTTCTTAGTTCCTACCAAGTATCTAATAATTCGTTTTACAGCTATCATGTGAGACTCTTTTGGATCATTTTGAAATCTAACACATAGGCATACACTGAATTGAATGTCCTGGTCTCTTCGCAAGAAGATAAAGAAGTGATCCAATCATACCTCTATATAATTTTTGATCAACTCTTTACTGTCTCATCTCGGTTCATTTGTAAGAAGTAGACATTGAGTGCTTATCTCCTTGCTTCCTTCCATGCTGAACTTTTGATCAACTCTTTAATGTATTTGCTTTGACTTATGAATATGCCATTTTTTTCAGTTGTTTAACTTGCAGGACCAAGGAAATAATTTAGTTCACCCATCAAGCTCATTTCAAACTCCTCTTTCATCAAGCCAGAAAAATTTTCTCGCATAGACTTTCATTAGTGGCACCAAATATTATATCATCTACATAGACTTGTACAATTAACATGTCATTATCTTCATGCAATGTGAACAAAGTTAAGTCAATCTTACCTCGACTGAAGCCTTTTTCAATCAGAAATGTGCTTAACCTTTCATACCAAGCTCTGGGAGCTTGTTTCAAACCATAAAGAGCTTTGTTCAATTTGTAAACATGATTTGGACAGCTTGTGTTTTCGAACCCGGGAGGTTGTTCAACATAGACTTCTTCTTTCAAAGAACTATTTAGAAATGCACTTTTAACATCCATTTGAAAAAGTTTGAAATCTTTATGACATGCAAAAGCAAATAGTATTCTAATGGCTTCAAGACGTGTGTGCGAGAGCATAAGTTTCATCAAAATCTATTCCTTCTTCCTGATTATATCCTTTAGCTACTAGTCTAGCTTTGTTTCTAGTTATGATGCCATTTTCATCCAATTTATTTCTAAACACCCATTTTGTTCCTATGATGGATTTGTTTGGAGGTTTTCTAACAAGATGCCATACATTATTTCTTTCAAACTGATTTAATTCTTCTTGCATGGCAGTGATCCATGAGCTATCTGTCAATGCATCATCTATGCACTTTGGTTCTAGATTTGATACAAATGCAGAGTGCTGAATGAAGCTATTTTTAAAATGGGATCTAGTTCTTGTACCTTCATTTACCTCACCTAGTATGTTTTCTTGTGGATGACTGGATCTGTATTTGAAGGTCCCGTTGATCCGCTCACACGAGTTCTGTCGTCGATCGGTAAAATTCCGTGAGTCCGTCCTTCCTCTCGTTATTTCAACCGGGCCGTAAATCCTGCTGCTTTTGGGTCTCTGTAATCTTTTGTTTTTTTGTCGTTGGGAGTAGCGACTCTTCTTCTTCTTGATCCACGCATCTGGTTCTCGATTTCTTCTCGTCCCATTGTTAGACTCATTAAATAATACATGCATGGATTCTTCAACAATCATAGTCCGTTTGTTAAAAATTCTATAAGCTTTTGATGTTGAAGAGTAACCGAGAAAAATACCTTCATCACTTTTTGCATAAAACTTTCCAAGATTATTTTTTCCGTTGTTGAGGATAAAACATTTGCATCCAAAGGTTCTTAAGTAACCGATATTTGGAATTCTTCCCTTTAAAAGCTCATATGGAGTCTTTTTAAGAATGGGGCGAATGAATGCACGGTTAATAATATAACATGCAGTATTAACAGCTTCTGGCCAAAAATATTTTGGTAGATTCTGTTCTATGAGCATGGTTCGAACCATTTCTACTAGCACTCTATTTTTCCTTTCTACTACACCATTTTTGTTGGGGAGTTCTTGGAGCAGAGAAGTTATGTGTTAAACCATTCGAGTCACAGAATTCATCAAAGTAACAGTTTTGAAATTCCTTGCCATGATCACTTCTAATAGCACAGATGTTTAGGTTTAGTTCTTTTTGAATCTTTTTGAAAAAGCATATGAATGTTTTCAGGGCATCATTCTTGTATGCTACGAAGTAAACCCAACAGAAACGAGAATAATCATCTACTATTACTAGACAGTAATATTTACCTCCCAAGCTTGCTGATCTTGCTGGTCCAAATAAATCCATGTGTAGCAGTTGTAATGGTTGCTTGGTTGTTATCACTTGCTTGTGCTTGAATGATGACTTAACTTGTTTTCCTTGGGCACATGCGTCACATAATTCATCCAAACTATAGTTGGCTTCAGGCAGTCCCTTTACTAGTTTTAATTTGGACAGTTTTGATAGTATCTTAATGTTGCAGTGTCCCAAACATCTATGCCAGAGCCAGCTGCTTTCCTACTGACTTGCTACTAAACATATTTTGTTGTTAGGAAGATCATCAATATAGAGTACATAAACATTATCTTCCCTTTTTCCGTTTAGTATTTCTTCACCAGATGACAGATTGACAACTGAGCAGCAGTGATTATCAAAATTGACTTTAAATCCATTATCACATAATTGACTTATGCTTATCAGGTTATGTTTTAATCCTTTAACATGAAGAACATTTTCTATGCACAGGGAGGAGGGATTACCTATTTTTCCTATGCCTATTACTTTGCACTTACTGTTGTCTCCAAGGATTACATTTCCACCGAATTGTTTTTGTAGACTGCTAAAACATTCTTCATTTCCTGTCATATGTCTTGAGCACCCGTTGTCCAAGTACCATTTGCTATTTTCCTGTCTATTCCTTCTTCCTGATTATATCCTTTAGCTCCTCTCCTTCCTGCAAAAAGTCTTTAGTGCTTAGGTACCCAAATTTCTTTGGGTCCTAAAGAGTTAATCTTTGTATATGTTCCTTTTGGAACCCATATTATTTTTATTTTATTGGTGTTCTTTTTATACCAAAGACGAATTAACATTATGCCCTTTTCTCGCCACAATGAAAGCATTTAACAAAAGGTATTGTGGAGCGGACATATTTGTTTGTATATGCTTTAGACATTAAATTTTTATTTTGTATTCTTTACATTACCATACCGAGTGGCTTGTGGAGGGTGATCATACCATTAGACTTGTTTACGATTGCTATAGATGCTTTGGATTGAATCCTATTCCTTCTTTTCTATACTGGTGCGTTGAGCTCCCAATATTGCATCTAGTCTATCCTTTCCATTTACAAATCTTGCAGTGATGCTTCTAGATCAAGGTTCTTACTTTGCGAGCTTTGTTCTCTTAAGCGTCTTTGATTTTCTTCCATCAGCTTAGTTTCTTTTATGTGCATATTTATATAATCAGTCATAAATAGTTTAAGATCTGAATGGTGGGTATGACGATCTGTCTACCTCTCTACTTAGTGCCTCATTCAACTCCTCAAGCTCAAAGAATTTTTCTTTATCATGTCTATGCTTGAGCTTTACATGTGCATCTTGTCAGATTCTTGATCTTACATTCATTTAGTTTGACATGAAGCTTTTCATTTATTTGAGTCAGCGTTTATTTTCAATATGCGATGCACATAGTTTAGAGTTAATATGATCATAATCTGCATGGAGTGTGTCTTTCATAGCATCGATTTTGTCTTCTAAGGCATTTTTTAAAATAAGTATTTCCTTTTTTGACATTCGTTTTCATGCTTAAATTTATGCATGCATACCTTCACGCTTTGCGATCGGTTTTGGCATGTAGGTATTTTGCATACAGTTCATCAAAAACATCTTGTAATTGTTCATTAGAATCATCATAGTCAGTAGAGTTTACCTCATTGTCATCTTCATGATCTGCCATTAGGCATAAGTTGCTTTCTTCAATTTTCTCTGTCTTAGTCTGACTGTCTTCTGATGAACTTTCATCTTCATCACTCCAGGCTGCCATAGCTCGTTTTCTTCTTGTGTCCTTGTATTTAGATTTCTTGAGCAGTGGACAATCGTTCTTGAAGTGTCCTGGCTTATTGCAGTTGAAGCAGTTGGTGTCCTGTCTGTCCTCTCTTCTATTGGTTCTTCCAGGAACCCTTCTTTTTCTAAGCTTGTTTCTTCTGAGAAAACTTTTAAATTTATGGGTTAAGAGTGCAATGTCTTCATTAGAGGAAGAATCACTTACCTGCTGGTCGTTGATCTTTAATGCAATCCCTTCAGGACGTTCATCAATTTTCTTCAGAGATAATTCCTTGGCCATTAGCTTGCCAATCAGTTCATCCAGTGACATTTGAGGAAAAGTTGGATTTTCCTCTATGGCATCTACTTTAGATCCAAATGTTGGCAGCACAACTCTCAATATCTTCCATTTCATTCTTCAGTTTGAATACTTTTCCTAAATTCTTCAGAGGATTTGTAATGTTAGTAAATCTAGTGAACATCTGAGAAATGGACTCACCTCGGTTCATCCTGAAGTTTTCATACTCATGCATGAGCAGATTCACTCTGGTTTCCTTGACTTGAATGGTTCCTTCATGCGTTACCTCCAACTGATCCCATATTTCTTTGGCAGAGTTGCAAGCACTGATTCGGTTGAACTCATTAGGATCCAGTATATATAATGAAGGTTCATAGCTCTGTCATTCATTGATATGAGCCTGTTATCTTCATCATTGTATTCTCGTTCAGCCTTGGGGATACGTATCCCATCTGGACCAGTTTTGGTTGGAAGGATAGGTCCGTCCCGTATGATCTTCCATAGTGTGAAGTCTTGTGCTCGAATGAAAATTGTCATCTTGGTTTTCCAGTAGCCATAATTTGTTCCACCAAAGAGTGGTGGTCTGTTGGAGGATCTACCTTCAAAAGCTATAGGAACAAGGTTAGCCATAAGGATCTTTTACCTCAAGATTGTTAGACCTTTGATTTTTTGGAGCTGCTCCTGATACCAATTGTTAAATATTCTGCAAGATTAACTCAAGAGGGGAGGGTGAATTGAGTTAGTCTATAAAATTTTCGTTAAGTTTGTTATCCTCTTTGGCAGAGAGCTAACAAATTGTCTTTGTGTCAATCTTTGTAACTGCAGACAGAAGAGTTAGTGTGTTTCTTGATAGAAGTAACAAAGAGTAGTGCTCGGGGTATTTAACGTGGTTCTAAGAAAAACCCTTTGCCTACATCCTCGGTCGCTCTATCACCCAGGCCAAAACTTCACTAGACCTTTAATAAGCTACAAATACACCTAGAGCGAAGTGCTTCGCCAACACACATACTCTCACAGGTTTCTTCGCCAAGACAACCCCCCGGGTCTCTCTGGACACGCTTTGTCCTCCTGGCTGATTTGCTAGCACTATTACAAGGTCTAAGAGCTTACACCAAGCTCTACCTGAGCTTCCTTTACCGGTGCATCCAGCACCACCTTTACACTGTAAGTGATAGGTTACAAGAAAATAAACAAGTATTGAGTGCAGGATCTATCTCATGAATGTTGGGTGTTTAATCGGTGATTCAGATGAGACGATCGGAGAGATTACTGAGAGATTTCTTCAGTATGATTTGCAGCAAGATTTGTTTGTGTGGAGTAGTCAAGTTCGTGACCGGTAGTGGGAGTTTTTTTTTGTGTAGAGTGGTAGAGTTCTTGTATGTCTCTGTTTTTGCTTGGATTCTCTCTATTTCTGTTTTCTTTTTGTTCTCTCCCTGTTTTTCTCTATTTCTCAACCACGTTTCCTCGTTGCTGTGACTCCCTTTTTATAGAACATTTTTACTGTGCAGGAGCCGTTGAGGAACGTTGCTGTTGGCGCTCGGTTCTTCATGTTAGAGAAAAAGTGGTGTTGTCCAGTGGTTCTTCAGCTGTGTTTGTGCAAAGTCTTCATGGCATTAAATGCGTTGAGGAGGTTTGAATTTGCTGCCAACAGTTGAGAGCTTAATTCAGCTAAGCTTCTGTTTGAGTCTCGGTGAGCTAAGCTGCCAACGGCATGTCCATAATAAATGCAGTGCAGGTTGACTGCTTTACTTGATCAATGACTTTGACTGCTTTCTTCCCTTGATTATTGAGCTTTCCTTTTGTGTGAAAGTGAAGATGATTTTAGCTCTTGTGAATCTTACATTTGAAGTCCTTGATCCGTTGTGAGTCGAGTGATTTTTAGAGGTAAGGAAATTTCGTTGCTTGGCAATATATATAGTCTGTCCCAAACAAAAAATCTACTTATACTTGATAGAGCAAACAAATGGCGCAGAATGTGGCTGTTGCATCCTCTCATCCCGTATCTTTGTTCTCTGTCCGCTTGATGGCAAAGATAGCAATTAGGTTTATTATTTAGTAGCATTCTCTGTCTCGTATCTTTTGTTCTCTATCCCGCTCAAGCGATCAGCGGTGGACTTGTGATGTGGCTGTGGCATCCTCTGTCCAGTATGTAGTATCATAACAGTTGGCTGTATGATGGCTATTTTTGTCTGCTGTAAATTAAATGATCTTTGTTTGTCTAATCCTGCAGACTTGTTTTCAGATTATTAGTTTTATATAAATCATAGTTCTTAATTCTTTGTTATCATCAAAATTATCCTTGTATTTCTAACAATCTCCCCCTTTTTGATGATGACAAACAAATTAAGAATTATTGATTTATGTTTTTGTAAGCCATAGATTTGAATTGAAAATTTGCCATACCTTTTCATGACTCCCCCTCAACTGGTGCATCTATTTTACTTATCTGTTTATTGCTCATGGCTCCCCCTCAGATTGAGCAAGAAATTTTTCTCCCCCTTTAATAATACTTCTTTCTCCCCTTCTAACAATAATTCTTCTTCTTTCTCCCCCTTTTGTCATCTCAAAAAGCTTATGTAACATTGCTAGATTTTGACAGGTTAGGCAGAAGACATAACAAAAAGTGCAACCATTCATTTAAGCATAACTTATGACAAGTAAATAAATAAGCAAACATCCAGTCACATAAAACATACATCTAAGCAGATGATGAAACTAAGCCTAAGCTAAGTTTTCAACTAGTTATTTCTACGCCTAGATGATGTTCTACAGCCAGGAGGTCTAGGACGTTGATGTTTTGGTTTAGCTGTAGAGGATGGAGGAAGTATTTCTACATCCTCATCAACAAAGGCTTGTGAGCTGGAGACTGGTTTGTGAGCTTTGCGTTTTTGGGTTCCCTGCGCTTAGGGGAAGGCTAGGAACGGTTGAGGGAGCTGATGGGGTTCCAGAGATAGGAGGTTCAGTGGTAAGGGGTTCAGGTTGGAGCTCTACTGGGATATCTTTGGACAAAGGATTCTTCCTACAGGAGGAGCTTGATAAACGATAATTGATAATGGCTCGGTTTGATCGGGGTTCTTGAAGAGCTCCTTCACCGGGCATTCTTGAGTGATTCCATGTGCTCGGTTGCCTTGGCTGGAGATGCTAAATGATTATTGCTCCCCATATTATAGTAATCTGCATTCATCTGCCCATCCTTCCGCCTATCTTCTGTGCATTTTCCTCTGCCATCCATCATCGCCTCAAATTCATCTCTCGTTGACTTGTCCTTTGGGTGCCCTGGTTGGCAAATGGCGCCCTTGAGTTCTTCAAAGGTTGTGTTTAGCTTCAAATTTCTTAGTTTGCTCCGGATGGCATTGAGAATGTTTGTCAAAAATCGAGTTAGCCGAGCCGTTGTGGCACTTGCAGAGTTATTGTCAATCGGAGGATGCTTGGGCGTTAGCCTTTCCTCTCGCTTCAATGATTCCTCTCAAGAACTTAGCATCCATCCTAATCATCTTCTTCACTTGTAGGGTTCCCATAGGCACGACCTTAAATTGGCATATCCTACATATAACATGAGGGTATGGGAAGTGCTTCTTGCCCGGTTTGGAGACTCTCATCATGTGGTGCAACATCACCGCATGCAGGTTGATTAGGCAATTTCTTCATCAACCTCCATAACAGAAAAGGCGTCGTAGTTGGTGATAATGTTGCGGCTTCGGGCCGAGGAACTATTACTTTGGAGATGACATGGCAGAGAGCTCTCAACAACAGAGGTAAGTGAGCGGCCGACTCATACTGGAGCTTTGTTACAACCTCTGTTTCCGATGCACCAGAAGTAATTGGTTTGGAGTCACCGGCAGCGGCATCTCCTCCTCGGTAAGGTAGATCAAGCATTAAGGACATGGATCGCGCTTCTAGGTTGATCTCGATTCCATTTACCATGGTCCTCGACGGAGGAGCCTCGGTCCGAATGAACATTGGCGTAGAACATTCTGACACATTCCTCTGAAAATTCTCCCGGCCACTCATTGAACGCTGTCCATCCTTGTGCCTCAAAAATTTCATCCACTTCAAGGCTGTAGTAGTTAAAGTCGTCGAAATTTACACTTGCCGGCGTCAGAATGGAATTGCTAGCTGTCCGATTGTATTTCTTGAATTCCTCCTTGCCGATGAATCTCGTCATGGTCGTGGGCAGTTCTGGAGCTTCTTCCACGAGTTTTCGATTTTTTTTGGCCATTGCGGAGGTTTGGGGATTTGGCTTAGGGTTTGAGATTTAGGATTCGAGAGGAGAGGAAATTTGAAATGAAGACGACGAGTTGTGAGGAGTCGTGCGCGGTCGGGTTAGCTTATCTTTGCATCTGACCTAATATGAGTCACCGGGTCATGTGCTCGACGCGTGACCGATCATTACTACTATAGTTCTATCGATTCTGCAATCATTGTTGTGCATTTTGTAATCATGTTCAAATCTAAAATACGTCTGAGAGACGAACAGGCATAGTTATATGACACATAAACCTATATCATGGCGATTTTTTGTGAAAGAGTCAAGTTCTAAAGGTTTAGTGAAGATTTTAGCTAGTTGATTATCGAATTAACAAAGTTTAACACTATATTATTGCATTCAACATGCTCTCTAATGAAATGATGTCTTAAATCTATGTGCTTTGTGCGTGAGTGTTGAATGTGATTTTTGGTTAACTTAATGGCACTTGTATTGTCACACGAATATAGGCACATTCTTAAAATCATAGCCAAAATCAAGAAGTTGTTGTTTTATCCAAAGTACACGAGGCGACAACTTCCAACGGCTATGTATTCTTACCTTGGCGATTGACATCGCCACTGAAGCTTGTTTTCTGGAGCACCATGAGATCAGACAACCTCCTAAAAACTGACAAGAGCCACTTGTGCTCTTTCTATCAAGCTTGCAGCCACCAAAATCATTTGTCCACAATAAGCATATAAGTTAAATTCACAGCCTCTTGGATAGAATAATCCTAATTTCTTAGTTCCTACCAAGTATCTAATAATTCGTTTTACAGCTATCATGTGAGACTCTTTTGGATCATTTTGAAATCTAACACATAGGCATACACTGAATTGAATGTCCGGTCTACTGGCAGTAAGATAAAGAAGTGATCCAATCATACCTCTATATAATTTTTGATCAACTGCTTTACCTGTCTCATCTCGGTTCAGTTTGTAAGAAGTAGACATTGGAGTGCTTATCTCCTTGCTTCCTTCCATGCTGAACTTTTTGATCAACTCTTTAATGTATTTGCTTTGACTTATGAATATGCCATTTTTCAGTTGTTTAACTTGCAGACCAAGGAAATAATTTAGTTCACCCATCAAGCTCATTTCAAACTCCTCTTTCATCAAGCCAGAAAATTTTCTGCATAGACTTTCATTAGTGGCACCAAATATTATATCATCTACATAGACTTGTACAATTAACATGTCATTATCTTCATGCAATGTGAACAAAGTTAAGTCAATCTTACCTCGACTGAAGCCTTTTTCAATCAGAAATGTGCTTAACCTTTCATACCAAGCTCTGGGAGCTTGTTTCAAACCATAAAGAGCTTTGTTCAATTTGTAAACATGATTTGGACAGCTTGTGTTTTCGAACCCGGGAGGTTGTTCAACATAGACTTCTTCTTTCAAAGAACTATTTAGAAATGCACTTTTAACATCCATTTGAAAAAGTTTGAAATCTTTATGACATGCAAAAGCAAATAGTATTCTAATGGCTTCAAGACGTGCAACAGGAGCATAAGTTTCATCAAAATCTATTCCTTCTTCCTGATTATATCCTTTAGCTACTAGTCTAGCTTTGTTTCTAGTTATGATGCCATTTTCATCCAATTTATTTCTAAACACCCATTTTGTTCCTATGATGGATTTGTTTGGAGGTTTTCTAACAAGATGCCATACATTATTTCTTTCAAACTGATTTAATTCTTCTTGCATGGCAGTGATCCATGAGCTATCTGTCAATGCATCATCTATGCACTTTGGTTCTAGATTTGATACAAATGCAGAGTGCTGAATGAAGCTATTTTTAAAATGGGATCTAGTTCTTGTACCTTCATTTACCTCACCTAGTATGTTTTCTTGTGGATGACTGGATCTGTATTTGAAGGTCCTGCTGATCTGCTCACGAGTTTCTGTCTGATCAGGTAAAATTCCAGGAGTCTGTCCTTCCTCTATTATTTCAACTGGCTGTTCGTCTGCTGTTTGGGTCTCTGTAATCTTTTGTTTTTTTGTCGTTGGGAACAGCTCTTCTTCTTCTTCTGATCCTGCATCTGGTTCTCGATTTCTTCTCGTCCCATTGTTAGACTCATTAAATAATACATGCATGGATTCTTCAACAATCATAGTCCGTTTGTTAAAAATTCTATAAGCTTTTGATGTTGAAGAGTAACCGAGAAAAATACCTTCATCACTTTTTGCATAAAACTTTCCAAGATTATTTTTTCCGTTGTTGAGGATAAAACATTTGCATCCAAAGGTTCTTAAGTAACCGATATTTGGAATTCTTCCCTTTAAAAGCTCATATGGAGTCTTTTTAAGAATGGGGCGAATGAATGCACGGTTAATAATATAACATGCAGTATTAACAGCTTCTGGCCAAAAATATTTTGGTAGATTCTGTTCTATGAGCATGGTTCGAACCATTTCTACTAGCACTCTATTTTTCCTTTCTACTACACCATTTTTGTTGGGGAGTTCTTGGAGCGGAAGAAGTTATGTGTTAAACCATTCGAGTCACAAATTCATCAAAGTAATGAGATTTGAAATTCCTTGCCATGATCACTTCTAATAAAGACAGATGTTTAGGTTTAGTTCTTTTTGAATCTTTTTGAAAAAGCATATGAATGTTTTCAGGCATCATTCTTGTATGCTAAGTAAACCCAATGAAAACGAGAATAATCATCTACTATTACTAGACAAGAATATTTACCTCCCAAGCTTGCGATCTTGTTTGGTCCAAATAAATCCATGTGTAGCAGATTGTAATGGTTGCTTGGTTGTTATAACTTGCTTGTGCTTGAATGATGACTTAACTTGTTTTCCTTGGGCACATCGTCACATAATTCATCCAAACTATAGTTGGCTTGAGGCGATCCCTTTACTAGTTTTAATTTGGGCAGTTTTGATAGTATCTTAATGTTGCGTGTCCCAAACATCTATGCGAGCCAATTTGCTTTCCTACTGACTTGCTACTAAACATATTTTGTTGTTAGGAAGATCATCAATATAGAGTACATAAACATTATCTTCCCTTTTTCCGTTTAGTATTTCTTCACCACGATGATGATTGACAACTGAAAAGCGTGAAGTGATTATCAAAATTGACTTTAAATCCATTATCACATAATTGACTTATGCTTATCAGGTTATGTTTTAATCCTTTAACATGAAGAACATTTTCTATGCACAGGGAGGAGGGATTACCTATTTTTCCTATGCCTATTACTTTGCACTTACTGTTGTCTCCAAGGATTACATTTCCACCGAATTGTTTTTGTAGACTGCTAAAACATTCTTCATTTCCTGTCATATGTCTTGAGCACCCGTTGTCCAAGTACCATTTGCTATTTTCCTGTCTATTCCTTCTTCCTGATTATATCCTTTAGCTCCTCTCCTTCCTGCAAAAGAAGTCTTTAGTGCTTAGGTACCCAAATTTCTTTGGGTCCTAAAGAGTTAGTGCTGTTATATGTTCCTTTTGGAACCCATATTATTTTTATTTTATTGGTGTTCTTTTTATACCAGCACGAATTAACATTATGCCCTTTTCTGCCACAATGAAAGCATTTAACAAAAGGTATTGTGGAGCAGGACATATTTGCTGTATATGCTTTAGACATTAAATTTTTATTTTGTATTCTTTCTGTTACCATACCTGAGTGGCTTGTGGAGGGCTGATCATACCATTAGACTTGTTTACCAGTTGCTATAGATGCTGGATTGAATCCTATTCCTTCTTTTCTATACGGGCTGCGTTGAGCTCCCAATATTGCATCTAGTCTATCCTTTCCATTTACAAATCTTGCCAGTGATGCTTCTAGATCAAGGTTCTTACTTTGCAGAGCTTTGTTCTCTTGAAGCAGTCTTTGATTTTCTTCCATCAGCTTAGTTTCTTTTATGTGCATATTTATATAATCAGTCATAAATAGTTTAAGATCTGGAATGGTGGGGTATGACAGTCTGTCTACCTCTCTACTTAGTGCCTCATTCAACTCCTCAAGCTCAGCAATTTTCTTTATCATGTCTATGCTTGAGCTTTACATGCATCTTGTCGATTCTTGATCTTACATTCATTTAGTTTGACATGAAGCTTTTCATTTATTTGAGTCAAGCGTTTATTTTCAATATGCAGTGCACATAGTTTAGAGTTAATATGATCATAATCTGCATGGAGTGTGTCTTTCATAGCATCAGTTTTGTCTTCTAAGGCATTTTTTAAAATAAGTATTTCTTTTTTCAGACATTCGTTTTCATGCTTAAATTTATGCATGCATACCTTCTGATTTTTTGCGATCATTTTGGCATGTAGGTATTTTGCATACAGTTCATCAAAAACATCTTGTAATTGTTCATTAGAATCATCATAGTCAGTAGAGTTTACCTCATTGTCATCTTCATGATCTGCCATTAGGCATAAGTTGCTTTCTTCAATTTTCTCTGTCTTAGTCTGACTGTCTTCTGATGAACTTTCATCTTCATCACTCCAGGCTGCCATAGCTCGTTTTCTTCTTGTGTCCTTGTATTTAGATTTCTTGAGCAGTGGACAATCGTTCTTGAAGTGTCCTGGCTTATTGCGATTAAGCGATTGGTGTCTGTCTGCCCTCTCTTCTATTGGTTCTTCCAGGAACCCTTCTTTTTCTAAGCTTGTTTCTTCTGAGAAAACTTTTAAATTTATGGGTTAAGAGTGCAATGTCTTCATTAGAGGAAGAATCACTTACCTGCTGGTCGTTGATCTTTAATGCAATCCCTTCAGGACGTTCATCAATTTTCTTCAGAGATAATTCCTTGGCCATTAGCTTGCCAATCAGTTCATCCAGTGACATTTGAGGAAAAGTTGGATTTTCCTCTATGGCATCTACTTTAGATCCAAATGTTGGCAGCACAGCTCTCAATATCTTCCATTTCAGTTCTTCAGGTTTGAATACTTTTCCTAAATTCTTCAGAGGATTTGTAATGTTAGTAAATCTAGTGAACATCTGAGAAATGGACTCACCTCGGTTCATCCTGAAGTTTTCATACTCATGCATGAGCGATTCACTCTGGTTTTTCCTTGACTTGAATGGTTCCTTCATGCGTTACCTCCAACTCGATCCCATATTTTCTTTAGCGAGTTGTTACAAGCACCGATTCGGTTGAACTCATTAGGATCCAGCGATAATCTGAAGGTTCATAGCTCTGTCATTCATTGATATGAGCTCATTATCTTCATCATTGTATTCTCGTTCACCTTGGGGATCGTATCCCATCCGGACCCGATTTTGGTTGGAAGGATAGGTCCGTCCCGTATGATCTTCCATAGTGTGAAGTCTTGTGCTCGAATGAAAATTGTCATCTTGGTTTTCCAGTAGCCATAATTTGTTCCACCAAAGAGTGGTGGTCTGTTGGAGGATCTACCTTCAAAAGCTATAGGAACAAGGTTAGCCATAAGGATCTTTTACCTCAAGATTGTTAGACCTTTGATTTTTGGAGGCCTGCTCTGATACCAATTGTTAAATATTCCTGCAAGATTAACTCAAGAGGGGAGGGGTGAATTGAGTTAGTCTATAAAAATTTTCGTTAAGTTTGTTATCCTACTGGCAGAGAGCTAACAGCCGGCTGTGTCAATGCTGTAACCTGCAGACAGAAGAGTTAGTGTGTTTACTGATAGAAGTAACAAAGAGTAGTGCTCAGGGTATTTAACGTGGTTCGGCAAAACCCCTTTGCCTACATCCACGGTCGCTCTATCACCAGAGCCAAAACTTCACTAGACCTTTAATAAGCTACAAATACACCTAGAGCGAAGTGCTTCGCCAAGCACACATACTCTCACCGTTTCTTCGCCAAGACAACCCCTACCAGTCTCTGGACACGCTTTGTCCTCCTCTGGCTGATTTGCTAGCACTATTACAAGGTCTAAGAGCTTACACCAAGCTCTACACGAAGCTTCCTTTACCGGGTGCATCCAAAGACCACCTTTACACCATAAGTGATAGGTTATAAGAAAATAAACAAGTATTGAGTCAGGATCTATCTCATGAATGTTGGGTGTTTAATCGGTGATTGGATGAGACGATCGGAGAGATTACTGAGAGATTTCTTGATATGATTTGCAAAGAAGATTTGTTTGTGTGGAGTAGTCAAGTTCGTGACGGTAGTGGGAGTTTTTTTTTGTGTAGAGTGGTAGAGTTCTTGTATGTCTCTGTTTTTGCTTGGATTCTCTCTATTTCTGTTTTCTTTTTGTTCTCTCCCTGTTTTTCTCTATTTCTCAACCACGTTTCCTCGTTGCTGTGACTCCCTTTTTATAGAACATTTTTACTGTGCAGGAGCCGTTGAGGAACGTTGCTGTTGGCGCTCGGTTCTTCATGTTAGAGAAAAAGTGGTGTTGTCCAGTGGTTCTTCAGCTGTGTTTGTGCAAAGTCTTCATGGCATTAAATGCGTTGAGGAGGTTTGAATTTGCTGCCAACAGTTGAGAGCTTAATTCAGCTAAGCTTCTGTTTGAGTCTCGGTGAGCTAAGCTGCCAACGGCATGTCCATAATAAATGCACGTCTTGAGTTGATCGCTTTACTTGATCAATGACTTTGACTGCTTTCTTCCCTTGATTATTGAGCTTTCCTTTTGTGTGAAAGTGAAGATGATTTTAGCTCTTGTGAATCTTCTGTTTGAAGTCCTTCAGTCCGTTGTGAGTCGCGATGATTTTTAGAGGTAAGGGAAATTTCGTTGCAATTGAACATATGGGTCATCCCGAACAGAAAGTTGCCTTATACTTGATAGCCAAACAATTGGCCATAATGTGGTTTTTGCATCCTCTATCCCGTATCTTTGTTCTCTCCCGCTTGATGTGACATAGATTGATTGGCTATTATTTAGCTGTGGCATCCTCATCCCGTATCTTTTTCTCATCCCGCTTCAAGCAGTCGAGTAGCTGACTGTGATGTGACTGTGGCATTCTCTGTCCCGTGTGCTGTCCTCTGTCCAGTATGTAGTAGCATAACAGTTGGCTGTATGATGGCTGTTTTTGTCTGCTGTAAATTAAATGATCTTTGTTTGTCTAATCCTGCAAACTTGTTTTCAGATTATTAGTCTTATATAAGTCATAGTTTTTAATTATTTATTATCATCAAAATTATCCTTGTATTTCCAACATACATGGTGCAAGGAAGCTTTCCAACATATAGCAGAACCTGGAAGAGAGAATATATAACAGGTTAAAGATCTTCGACGATCCAAATCTCTTGCATAGTCTAAATCAACATAGCCAACAAGTGTGCATCCACTGTTAGTAATCTCCAAATAAGTACTTGATATACCTCATAGATAACAGAGAATCCATTTAACATCTTGCCAATGTTCTTTTTCTGAGTTTTCCATATATATATATACTAACAACACCAACAACATATGAAATGTCTGGACAAGTGCACATCATTGCATACATAAGACAACCAACTGCATTGGCATAAGGAATTTGAGACATAGAAGACATCTCTTCTTCAGTTTGAGGTGATAGACTTAAAGAAAGTTTGAAGTGAGCTGCCGTCAAAGGAGTGCTAACAGGTTGAGAATGCTTCATACTGAAGCGCTGTAAAACCTTTTCAACATATCTTCTTTGAAACAAAAATAGCTTTCTAGTTTTGCAATCTTTGAAGATTTCCATGCCCAAATTCTTCTTTGAAGCTCCTAAATTCTTCATCTCAAAATTTTCATTCAGCTTGTTCTTCAAAGTATGGATCTCTGACATGTTCTTTGCCGCAATTAACATGTCATCAACATAGAGTAATAGATAGATAAAAGATCCATCATCAAGCTGTTTGAAATATATGCAATTGTCATATTGACTTCGGTTGTGGCTAATATCTACCATGAAGGAATCAAACTTCTTATACCATTGTCTAGGGGATTGTTTTAAACCATACAAAAACCTTTCAGCAAGGAAACATTGTCTTCTTTCCCCTCAAAGACAAAACCTTCAGTTTGATGCATATAGATTTGTTCTTCTAATTCACCATGTAAGAACGTAGTTTTGACATCAAACTAGTTTAATTCCAAATCATGCATGGCTACTAATGCAAGCAAGAGATGAATAGAAGTATGTTTCACAAAATGTGAGCATTGAAATCAACCCTAGTACCTGAGAGTAGCCTTTCTCTACAAGCCGTGCATTGTATCGGGCATTTTCGGTTTCTGTGTGTCTTTCTTCTTCTTGAAAATCCATTTGTAATCAACATTTTCTTCCCTTGTGGTGGCTTTACCAAAACCCAGGTTTTATTCTCGTATAATGACTCCATTTCTTCAGTCATTACAATGAGCCATTTTTTCAGATTCAGAACAAGAGATAGCTTCCTTATAAAAAGTTGGTGTAGGATCATCAATAGTCTCAGCAATAGATAAGGCATAGGTAATAAGATTTGAATAACCATATCTATGAGGTGGTTTAATTTTCTTCTTTCTCTGTTTGTTGCAATACTGTGTTGCTATGCTGGAATTTAAAACCAAGGAGACGAATGATGTGCTCAAATATGCACATAATATCATGCACTCTTGCATCATATATGCTTATTTTTTATATAGAGAAAGTAATCAAGAAGAACCTTAATTCTTTGTTTTTCTTAATTTTCAGCAATTCCGTGTAGTTTGAGAGTTTTTTATGAAAGTTTGACTTTTCTGTGGAGATTTTGTGAAAGGCCAACTGGGATTAAAAGTCAAGACATTCAAGTTGGTCCATGAATTATTTCAGAATTTTATGGGCAACTATTTGATATATATTTATAGAAGAAATTGAGATACGATGCAGACCCAAAACATCTGCGCAGTTTCTGAAACGAGTACACTTAATGGCCTTCCCGATTTTTAAATGATATGTGTGATATATGGTCGGAAACATAAGACATTGATCTTAATTTTAATTATTTTAATTTATTTTTCGGAGTCCAAATATACCCCAAAATTGTGCCAAAAAACGGGTGGACAGAGAGTTCGGATTAGCCTGGACTGCACCAACTTAATATGAAAAGAAAAACCCTATGGTTTTAAATACCAAATTTTCGGATTTCTAAGGAAAGAGGGGAGAGATAGCAGGAAGTGGTGGCTCATCTAGGGTTTATTTTTCTGGAGTTCTTGCTGCTGGAACGGGAAGATAGAAGGACGGAAGTATGGAGCAAAAAAAAGAGACGGCAGTTCGCTCGTCACCACTCTTTTTCAGGATTCTTTTGTTCTATTTCTCTTTGTTTTGTTAGATCTGAAAACTATGAACTAAGTTTCTCCTTACTGGGGCTCTGATGTAGCCTAACTATAATGATTTAATTCTTAATTTTATGCTATTCGAAGTTTTATAATTGTTTATTGAGTATTCATTGTTGTGCTTATGCTTTTGAGTATTTGGCCAATATTCAATCGATTTGAGATTCGTATTGAGACAGAGATGTGATGTATGAATTAGTCTTTGTGATGAATGCCGTGAATTGCATAAGAGACAGAGATGTACTCTTATGGTTCATGCAGTTAATATAGGATGCTATAAAACTTAATGAGCTTTGTTGTATGTTAATTTACATCAAAATATAGTGAGTTATTGCATGAAAGTATTTTTGGTATAGCTTGAAAAAGTATATCAAAGAAATTAGGATTTTCCAACTATCAATAAAGATTATAAGCTTCGATAGCACAAATACAGAGTTGAACTGGATTAGTGACGGTGAAATCAAATGCCCTAGCGCTTTAAGTCATTGAAATCTTACGATTGTTAGTTTTAGCTTGTTTTGTTTTTTCTAGTTTTAGCATTAACTCTTTTAGATCGATTGTTTAAATAATCCTAGAATTAGTTATTTTCGGTACTTAATAAGTTAATCAATCCTCGTGGGAACGATACTTTTCTTATCATTGTATTACTTGTTCGACTCATACACTTGTGATAACAATAACAAACCTTGTTCCTCATAAACAGGTATATCAAGTGAAGAAGGTTGAGAAGACATAGCAGAAGGCAGCGTGTGAGAAGAAACGAAATTGCCAATTTCCCTAGTGACCTTGGAAGAAGGTAACTCATTTTCTGAGTTTGAATAAGTCATTGAATCCTTTTTCTACTAAAGCAAGGGTGATTCATCAAAGGTCACATCACGACTTATAAAAACATTTAGGTGACTTAGGATCAGCACACCATAACCTGAAGCTTTTAACACCAGAAGCAAAACCAAGAAAAGTATACTTCTTGGCTCTAATTTGCCGTCATTGACGTGCATATAAGAAGGACAACCGAACACCTTAATGTTGGAATAATCTGCAAGAGCAGCAGACCATACTATTTTTGGAGTTTTGCATCCAATGGTTGTATGTGGAGAGCAGTTTACCTGGTAGCACTAATTGCTTCTGCCCAGAACTCTTTCCCTAATCCTGCATTGGACAACATAGAACGTGCTTTTTCAAGAAGAGTTCTGTTCATACATTCTGCAGCACCATTTTGTTGTGGAGTATAAGGGACTGTATAATGCCTTGCAAGTCCCTCTTTCCAACAAAAACTTTTAAACTCTCCACTGCAGAATTCAAAACCATTATCTGTTCTTAACTGGTTAATCTGTCTCCCTGTTTGCTTCTCAATCAAAGACTTCCATTGCTTGAAGGTTCGAACACTTGACTCTTCTATTTCAAGAGGAAAACCCAAACCTTTCTTGAGAAGTCGTCAAAAAAATTGAGCATATAATGGGCACCACCTTTGGAGGGAACTTGTGAAGAACCCCAAAAATCAGAAAGAATATAATCTAAAGTGCCTTTTGTTCAACGGACGGGTGTGCTGAAAGCAATCCTCTTTTGCTTGCCAAAAAGTCAATGTTCACAGAAATCTACATTGCAAATTTTTTGATTACACAATAGACCTCTTTTGCTCAAAATTTCTAGACCGCTTTCACTCTTATGACCTATTCTCATGTGCCATAATTCAGTGATGTTGGCTTTAGAGAAAGATTAAGAAGCAACAGCTGCTGATTCGGATATATAAAGTGCCAATTTTCTTTGCCTTCATAACAATTAAATTTCCTCCGCAATTCCTCATGACTCCACCTTTAGCTGAGAATTTACATCCTTAGAATCGAGAGTGCACAAAGAAATAAGATTCAAGTCAGGTACAAATTTGATATTAGTTAGAGTTCTCACAACTCCATAATGCATCTTGATTTGAACTGTCCCTATCCCGATAACTTTACAAATAGCATCATTAGCCATCTTAATAGCTCCACCTTCAACTGAGTCATATGTGGAGAAGAAGTTACGATTGGAACACATATGATAGAAACAATCAGAATCCAATATCCGTTCATCCTTTCATTCAGATTTATGATCATCAACAACAGCAAGAATAGAAACAGGATATTCAGCAATACTTACATCTACAGAGTCTTGAGACTTTACCTCCTGACATTGCTCGGCTCTCTTTTGCTTATTCTTCAGCTTGAAACACTCTAATATGTGATGTCCTAGCTTCTTACAGTAGGTATAATAACATTTTTGTTCCTTGATTTTAATCTAGATTTGGTCTTATTGGTAGAAGGCGCCTTCTGAGTAGTTCTCCCACTCGCAAAAAGAGCATCATTCGATGTAGAAGATGATGCACCTCCAGAAATAAGTCCATTGTAGATGACGTCTTTGGACAACAAAGATATCTTAACATCTTCAATAGAAATGTTTTCTCTACCATATAGAAAGATGTCTCGGAAGTGCTTATACGATGGGGGTAAAGAGCACAACAATAATATAGCTTGATCTTCATCATCAATCTTCACATCAAGATTTTGTAAATCCATAATAATGGAACTAAACTGGTTGATGTGGGATTTAATGGACGTGCCATCGGCCATACGAAGTGTATAAAGCTGCTCCTTAGCATTAGCCGATTTGCGAAAGGCTTTGTCATATACGGCGATTCTAAATTTAGCCACAAAGTCGTTGTAGCCATCTCTCCTAACACTTCCTTTAAGAATGGAATTCGCTAGACAAAGTTGGATGACAATTAAAGCTTGATCATCTAATTCATCCCACTGACTGTCTGAAATATCAACAAGTTTATTCTCCTTTCCAGATAAAGCAATTTTTAATTTTGGTTGTGCCAATACGGCATACGTCCGAACATGCCATAAGCCAAAGTTGATTTTGCCGTCAAACTTCTCAATGCCAAAGTTTGTGACTGACATCTTGGCTCTGATACGAATTTGTTAGAACGGAGAGTTAGCAAAAGCACTTTGGATCTAAGCAACTTGGAACCGAAGTAAGATTGCTTCTAACAAGTATATAATCAAGAGATCTAATTAATACAAGAAACTTAGTGATTAATCTCTCCAGATCTAGACAACAAAGTCACTAGAAACAAAAATGACATCAAGAACAAGAGAATAACAACAATAAATGAACACAATATTTAATGTGGTTCGACTTCAGAAAGAAAACCTACGTCCATGGAGAGGAGAGGAAAACTTCCACTATGTAATTTTGAAGCTTACAAAAGATTGGAGCAAAAGTTAGAACAAAATCTTGTAAAAGCTCCAATGAGAAAATGAAAGAACTCTCTGGAGAAAGAGAGGTGAAAAGATAAGCTTTTCACAATCAATACACACTCCTCCCAATAATAACCAATGCAGAAGAGGATATAAACAAAAAAGAAAAAAATGAGGGCTAAAATAGAATATCTGCCAATTTATGCCTAAGGTCTACAACTGGCCGTGTAGAAGTCAAGAACATGTTGATAACTTCTTTTTTCAAAAAAGAAGTGGTTGTAGTGCGACCATAGGAGGTCGAAAAATACACTGTAGCAGGTCGCCCAAAACCCAAAAAAGGTCGTTTAAGGACGGAAACACCTCTGAGGTCGATAATAGGTTGAGAAAAGTCCTCAAACATGATTGTCAAAGGTTGGAAATTAACGCAAAATTAGGTGAATGCTCGAATATACCTTGTTATTTTCGAAGATCAAATTGCTCGTGATTCTTTTGTTTTGATGACTTGCTAAATTTGATTTCATTCATCACAATCTTTGAAATAAGTTTGTGAATCTACAAAAGTATATAAGATTTCTAAACGAGTGGACACATTTTGAATATGTTGCATATGTTCTTTCATGGTGAGGATTGAGTTGATTTGATTGTTATCTAATGTTGAGTTTGTAGGTATTCTTATATGCATAGAAATTGAGTTCTATGAAAATAGTTTGTGAAAGAATAGTTCTTTAAGTTCTATATATATATATATATATGGATGGAGATAGGGGCAACCTTTTCCAGCTAGAGTTCCAAATTCAATCTGCATCATTAACTACGAAGAATTATTAGTTGAAAACATGCTGACAAAATTTCAACTTAATCGAAATACGAATCAACCTCCATTCGGGCGTTTGATCAAATGATATAAATAATAAAAGTTGATAAAGATGTTTTTTTTTTTATGTCATTTTGATTAAGAGATTTGGTGGAGATCAATTCGTGGTCCATTGAGTTCAAATTTTGTCACGGTGTTTGTAACTAATGGTTTTTCATATCCAGTAGTGAAGATTATATTTAAAATCTTTTATGCACCTTTTTAGAAGGGGGTTTCCCTAAGATTGGGGTGCCCTAATCCCCAACCTATATATATGTATATATTGGGCGGCGTATATGCACTCGCTTCACTATTCAACACTCTGTTCCTCCATACAAATAAATGGTCATGATTGCATCAAGAGAAATCACTTCTTTTATTCAATTTCCTTCTTGAATAAATGCTTGCATAAGGCCTATATTTTCATAGACAACTTTACTTATTTTCTTTCCTCCTCTTATCTTAATTCTTTCATTATTCTTAACTTAATTCTTTAAAAATTTAATTTTGTTTAGTTAATTAAATCCAGTTGCTTATTAGTTGCCTGTCAGTAGTTCGTCCACTATCGATCAGTTTTCAACTAGTTCTTATCAGTTATTGGCTAGTTACCGACTAGTAAGCGCACACGCCACAAAGACTGTTGCAGAAGTAGTTGTTCTCCTCGCGCGATTGCTCCTTCTTTTCTAGGTCTCCTTCTATGGCCGACTCATTTTTGGATACTTAAACTCTCTTGCCATGGATCCAGCGTCCGAATCAATAGGTATTACATCATTCTAGAAAGTTATTGAATTGCCTCCCGCTCAAATCTCTATTAACTATTACTAGCTGCCGTTAAGGTCAAATAGGTGGTCAATGTCCTGATCAACCTCATTGTAATACGTCCGGCTAGATACATAGCCGTTGAGGTCGAAATGTGGTATAAAGAAGGACAACATCACTGTTGGACATCAAATTACAACTCAATTATATGGATGAGATATAAATTTCATAAGTTGACATTAATATGCCCTGAACCTGATTCTATCCTCAGGTCGACAAATCTGATTTATGGGTCAAAAAGTTGGACATCGACCTCATTTCCACTTTTTCAACCAATGAGACGTTAATCAATACGTTCGGGTATGTAGCTGCAACATGGTCTAAACAACATCGACACTATAGTTCGATATCAATTTCTACCTGAATTGTTTTATTAATTTGATTTCATTATGTTGACATCCACATGCATTGATCCTATCTCAGGTTGACAAGTCTTACTTATATGTAATAAAATTCGATCGAAATGTGGTTGACTCCTTACTCGTAATTATTTTAGTTGTATTCTTAGTTTGGAATATATTGTGTTTGTTTAAGCATGCTCGTAAAATTACAAAATATTGATTCTCCATTCCGTTTGTTCCATGAAGTCGGATTCTTTTATTCCGACTGCAGATGTAGTAAGAGATAAAGATGTCGTGCTATGAACTATGAAAAAGAGATAAGTTGCACGTCCTAGCTAGGTAAGTGCTACTGCACTGGCTTGTGAGCATTTTGGGTATTACAAAGTACACGAAAGCAAAAAAATAAACGATCCATCCGAGAAAGAAGAAAATAGGAAGAGAAATAACAGTACGGTTAAATATGAATGTGTTGCATCGCTTAGAGTGAAATGGAATGTTGATGGATCGTGAAGAGCGATGAGTTTTGTAAAAGACCACAATCATCCTACGGTATGCCCGAAAAAAGGATGCTTAAGCCTAGTAATAGACAAATGCCTGCCGCAACGAGGATGCTTGTAGACTCATTCAAGAGGAAGGCATACCCGTGCTTAAAGTTACCGATATACTTGCTGGCTCGCAAGCCGATTTTGATAATAGGGATTGCTGGAACCATTTAGGTCCCTCGAAAAAGTACAAGAAAATCATGCCAGGTGATGCTACCACAACTCTGAATTGATTTAAAAAGATCTGAATATTTTCTATTCGATTCAAACCGACAGCAAATCGAGGGCAATTAGCTTCTTCTTGATAGATGGTCGCTCACGTCTGCAATTTCAGCATTCTGGTGATGTTGTTTTATTCGACACCATATATCGCGCTTCGTCTCCTTTTCAACTTCGCTATAAATGTTTGCCTATATTTTTCATCAAAATTTCAACCCTTTGGTCCAAGACCCAAACACAAAATTCCAGTATAGATATGACCCTTACTGAGGGCAATAATTACTAGTAATACGGTAACTAGACAACTCATGAATATGATCATGTGCATTCGTTTCTTTTTCAACTGAGACATTAATATTTCACTGTGCATTTCCTCTCAACATATCAATAATAGAAGAACCACGAACATATCAATATTATACGATGAAGAGCAGTAGATGGCGAGAGAGATGTGATCTTATTAATGGGAGTCTTTATAAATTGGACAAAATCTAAATAACATCACAATGGCAAATCAGAGTTGTACACGATCTTTGTAGCATCCTCCAGCAAGTCGACTCAAGAAGTCGGCAGCACTCTGCAACCGAAATGAATAATGTTGACTATTGGGGATCATCTAAGATGACTTCGTGCTAGTTTCCACTACTTCAGCTGCTCCCAAATGTGTTCTACAGCAACTCGGAAGATGGGGCTCATATTCAGCTTGTCTAGCGGGCTTCTACTATGGAGCATAAAAATAAAACTTGTAACAAATTGTCACGTTGAGCGGTGACGCAGAATTCACCAAGTGTTGGATTATTCACTAACAGGAAACTAGAGCTGGGTTTAGATCGACGTGAGACAGGTTAGTTTTACCCTATTGATGACAGTTTAGCGATGCTAGTGGCACGAAGCTACCATGTGCCGGATTATGACTGAACGCAAGTGGAGCAAGTGCCCGCCGTTTGCCTCTCAACCCGCAGTAGGGGCATTCGCCGGCTATTTAATTCAAGATTGGAGTATTCATAATTGAATCTTTGATATAAAGAAATGTTGAATTGATAATGTTCAGAAACTGCAACAAATGAAAATTTTGAATTAGTGAGAATAGAAAAAATGTATATCTTTTTTAGACTTTTACTTGAAGAAAACTACAAATGGAAAAAGATGTAAGTTTATTTTTTCTAACCTTCATATTCGCAGACATGAGGCTTCATATCACCCCTCTCATGTCTCCACCTATTCAGCTCTCTACTAGTTTTTCATTCCTAACGAGTCGCAAGCATTATCATCAAATATGCCACCTCAGCCTCCACCTTAGCCACCTCGTGCCTCAATTTTTTCAGCTTTTTAATTAGTTTTACGTTCTCCAAAAGTTGGACTAGATGCTGCTTTAGCTGTTTGAACCTGAGCTGTAGTTGTGTTAGTATGGTTGGCTGCACAAAGAGAGATGCACCATCTTCCTCTAACGCTCAAATCTGCAAATTGTAATAATTTGTTAATAGCGTTAGCTAGTAACAAAGAAAAACTAGCTTGTTAAAACAAGGTTGACAAAAGGTCGATACAACTCACACAAGGTCGCTCAATGCCCAAAATAGGTCATAATGATCGTTTATTATTCTAAAGCCATCGGAACAAGTTAATTTCAGATCATCGAAACTATTGATCAAAATGACACAAGAAAAATATATAGATTTTGTCAATTTTAACTTTTTGTATCAGTTTGATGTGTTCCGATTAAGGTCAATTTGAGTTCAGATGGAGTTGAAATTCTAATAATTAGTTCCCAACTCATGGTTATCCATATCAAAGGATGGAGATTGAATAGAGATCTCGCCGGCCACTTTTGGCCGGAATGTGCACCATGTGTCTATAAGGACACCATGCGTGTGTGTGTATATATATATAGGAATATCGGCATAGCCGGCACTATGGTTCTGTCGCTGTGCCTAAATCCGAAATGTTCAATCGCGAATCTAATGGTATACAGTCGCACGGCTGATTTTGGCAACATCAAACCTAACTTTATGGTTTCGACTCTCTTTGATGGCAAATGTGTGATTACACACACTTGTTTCATGGAAGTCGCACAAGCTTGCATAGAGTTACACATGGTCGAACAATTTAAATTAATAGTAAATTTTGTGAATTCTTTAAGAATAATATATTACTAGTTTGAATAGTAATAATGGTGGCCTCTTATTTAAAAGACAGTTTGAGTCATCGTGAGAACTTATTTTAGTCTTTCTAAAAAAATTATTCTAGACTAGATCGCACATGGTCATATCGGGTGGCACTCGAATCGCACTTGGATCTAATTAAGATGCACTCACTGTGACCTATGTTCATCGCACTAGGTTGCAAACAGCCGCACTCGGATCGCACCTGGATCTAATTAGGATGCACTCACTGCGACCTATGTTCATCGCACTAGGTTCCAAACAGCCGCACTCGGATCGCACTTAGGTATGATACAAATACACCCAGTGTGACCAGCAGGGGTTCCACTAGGTCCCACACTATCTCACTACTTCCTATTTTAGCCTAGCTTTTGACTATTATATTTATCAAATCATTTATAAACAATAGTAAGGTAGTGTTCTAAGTAGTTAGCACGTGGATCTCGTAGCTCTTAACAAATCTTAAGGTTATACGTTCGAATTCATCTTGCTTCAACTATTCAAATTTTAACAAAGGCCACGTTAGTGCATGACATGTAAAATATTTCATTTGCCTCTAAGGAGGACCTAAACTGTAATATCAACAACTCAGGCAAGAGCCGTTCAATTCACGATTGGATGGGGTTGTATCAAATTCAATCTTCAAGGTTACATACGAATAATTGAGTTAGAAATGTACTAATATAATTTCAATTCAATCAGACTACGAATGGACCTCTTCCTGCCATTTGATGAATATGACAAAAATAATCTACAATATAAATATTATCTTCTTTTGATCATTTTGATCATGTAGTCAAACCAAGGTCAATTCTTCGTCCGATTTTTCTAAAATTTTGTCAATATAATTTTAACTCATACTTCTTCATATCCTACAATGCCTATTAGGCTACGAATTTGACCTCTTTCCTGCCATTTGATGCATATGAAAAAAATAAGAAAAACTCTACAATATAAATATTATCTTCTTTTCGTCATTTTGATCATGTAGTAAGACCAAGGTCAATTCTTTGTCCGACTTAAAATTTTATCATTATAATTTTAACTCATACTTCTTCATATCCTACAATGCCTATTAGGCAGGAATTTGACCTCTTTCCTGCCATTTGATGAGTATGACAGAAATAAGAAAAACTCTACAATATAAACATTATCTTCTTTTCGTCATTTTGATCATGTAGCCAGACCAAGGTCAATTCTTCGTCCGACTTTCTTAAAATTTTGTCAATATAATTTTAACTCGTACTTCTTCATATCCTACAATGCCTATTATGATTTGAGGACTCGTCATCCATAAACATGAGAGGGAATGACTGGAGTTCCACTAAGGAGGGAGTGTCTCTATCCCTCTCATAAGAAGGGAATGAACCATTGGATGAATTTGCAATCTCATTTCAGATCCGATTCACTTCTAATTTTGAGGAGCCATTGTTTAAGGCTTAGTAGAACATATCCACAATAATAAATAACAGCTAGCCAAGGAAAGAAATTAGAAAAAACTTAGAGAAGGTAACACAACTGCTGGATCACAAGAAAGTAGGCGTTTGCCTTTGATCTTGACCTTACATTGCTTCTATCTGTTAAGGTAACACAACTACTTGATCACAAGAAAGTAGCCGTTTTCCTTTAATCTTAACTTTGCATTGCTTCTATCTGTTGCATTCTTGATTGATCCGAGCAACCTTCATCCTGAGCTCAAGAAGGAGACATGTCTATATAATTCTAGTGAAGAGAACAAAATGATAGATAAACTTACAGCACACTTAACTGAGCTTTATCTTGCTGCCCTACAAGGAGTAATATTTCAACCAAGAGCTTTCATTAAATCATTGTTCTCTTCGTATTTTGTGAGATCCATTGAGCATTCTTGTTGAGTAATCAGAAAGCATTGTAAATGAGATCACTTGAGCCGAACCTCATAAAACACTTGTAACTTTGACCCAAGGATTTCAGAAACTTACGAGTTCACGGGTTGGCTAGCCTAGGTGCAGGTTAGCGGTTTATGTTAAGCGTTTGTGAAAGCGTGCACGACTATGGCTGGAGAAACTTTATGAAATATAGATGGCTGTGGTCAGTTGCAATTGAATGGAGACTCTGTTGAGGGGAGTTATTCTGCAAAACATCAAGTCTCGATATTTGCTTGTTGCTTTGTCGTTAGTGGATTTCACCTACGGTGTTAAGTGGAGTGGACTTAGGTACTGAAGTGGAGAACCACGTAGTTTGCATTCCTTAGCAGTTTTATTTGTTCATTTAGATTATATTGTGCTAATAGGTATAGCTTACTGTTATAATAACCTCTCAATCGACCGATTGTTAACTGTTCAGCGATTGAATTCACAATAGTGAAGTGGATATTGAAAGATCATCAAACCGACCACCACTTTTTTATGACTTGAATTGCGGATATTGAAAGACCAAGACGACTACCTTTATCCAAATGCAAAACTTCACATTATGGACAATCATCAAAGGTGGACCAGTTGTGTCAACACAAATGGATGAAATGGGTTTCCCGTGGCCAAACTAGTTTCCAAATTTATGGACGAATATAAGAAGAATATCTCTATGAATGCCCATTCTATAAACTTGCTTTATTGTGGTTTAAATCCTAATGAATTTAACCGTGTTTGTTCATATAGCACTGGCTAATGATATTTATGACAACTTGAAGGTTACACACGAGGAACCACAAGAGTGAAAAAAGACTCGCGTGAATCTCCTCATGCATGGATTTGAAAACTTCAAAATCGAAAAGAGAGAACTTATTACTCAAATGTACACTCGTTTTAAAACATCATTAATTCTTTCAAAAAATCTTGGCAAGCATTTTAGGAATGAGGATTTGAAGTGGAAGACTATGCGTTATTGTATAATTTTCGCACTGTGTTAGTGGATGAATCCATTGGCAAACTCATGGCAAAGGAGATTTCATTGAGGAAATCCAAAATGGCACCTCAATTACTAGCTGATAAACTCCTCTGCTTTCGGTGATGATGAAGATGGCATTGCTAGGTTGACTAGGAACTTCAATAACTACTTTAGAAGAAACAAACGGAAACGCAAGCGAAAAGAGGAACTTCTATTATTCCAAGAAACTGAACACATTACTATCACGAATGTCCTTCATTGAAAAGAACCAAGAAGAAGGACAATAAGAAGAAGGTGATGGTTGCATGGATTATGAGGACTCATCTTCCTCAAGGGGACTTGAGGATGAAACTGAAACCGCAAACATGTGTTTCATGGCAAATGGTGATTCAAATAATGAGGTTTGTAATTCTATTTATGAATTTTCATAATGATGAATTACATGATACTTTCTCCATATTATATGATAAATTTAGAAGCTTGAAAAAGATGTATAAATCACTTAAGAAGTGTAAGCATGAGAGTGAAAAGATGAATGAACGGTTAACAAAAGAAATTAACTCATTGATGAAGAATGCTCCCATGAACCGACCAAAGGCATGTGATTGTGGTGCAATAAAATCTGAAAACATTAAGCTCACCAAATTGTAATGATGTGCTCCGTGAAAATGAAAAAACTTTTGCTTGAGAATGAAAAGCTAAAAACTAAAATGATAAAGATGATAAATGAGATGGCCTACTTGATGTGTGCTTGGATCTCATAAGGCCATCTTTAGAAAGGAACGGATCAGGTTTGACCTTAGAAACAAAACCGAGCACCTTAAGAACATGCGGAGTGTAAGTACTTCCTCTTCACCTTTTGTTACTTGATTTTATTGCAATATAAAGGGTCATGTTACCAAATCTTACTGGTATAAGACAAATGCAAAGAAAGTGAAACAAATTTGGGTCACTAAGGGAACCATTCGTCCAGCAAAGACTAAAGGACCCAAAGCAATTTGGCTAGCTAAGATGTGAGAAATTTCTTACAAGTATTTTTGACGGCTGAAAGTAATAGACAGACCAAAAAGCATCTTGATAGTGGCTATTCAAGGTATATGACACGAGATGTTACCAACTTCAGTCATTTAGAGGCATACTAAGGAGGAAAAGTTGCTCTTATAGATGACAACAAGTGCTTGCTAACTGATATTGGTAGGAATGGTAAAGAATCTTCCTTGAGCATTAATAATATGTTGTTTGTGCAAGGCTTGAAGCATAATATACCGAGCATAAGTCAACTATGCGATATTAGTGTGTATGTGACTTTAAAGAAAAATTTTGCTCGGTAATCAATTCATCCAAAAAGGAAATCATAAGGCCTAAGAGAAAGTAATGTATATGTTATCTATTTTGAATACTTTTATAACAAATACCTTTGCCTTGTAACTAGCAAGCAAGAACCAGTCACCAGTGGTATTAAAGTCTCTATCATTGCAACATCAAAATGATTGCAAAACTTCACGCAAGCAACTTGACTTGGGCCTGCCCAATATACTTACCGAATGGAAGGACATGTGATGCATGTTTGAAAGGCAAACAAGTATGGTTTTCTTTGTCTTTCATAATTGTCTTTGATATTTCTTTGCCTCATTAATTCCTAAGTTAAAATCTGACTCTTGTAAGTAAACCACATAATTGTTCGAAATAGCAGTTTTCTTTGTCTTTCAGATCTTCTTAATGCTATTTGTTGTGGCTCATTTACAATAGATTCATCAAGATTGATGTCATTCAGAGGAGTTTCATTTATTTGTTATTCTTGTACACTGTTAAACTGTTCTATAGCTGTAGGAACAACAACTTTATAAGAAGTTTGAGATAGAAAAATTTGTTCTATAACTTCTTTAATTTCCACTTTGAGTGATTCTTCACTCCCATTGACTTCACATTCAATGAATTTAGAATTTCTAGTTTCAACAATTCTTGTACTATTGTTAGGACAATAAAATTTATACGCTTTTAATTTTTCTGTATAACCAATGAAAAATCCACTGATTGTTCTTGCATCCAGCTTCCTTTCATATGGATTATAAATTCTTACCTCTGTCAGGCAACCCAAACATGCAGGTGTCTTAAATAAGGTTCTTCCTATCCACATTTCAAAAGGAGTTTTTGAAACTGCTTTACTGGGAACCCTATTTAATAAATACATGGTAGTTTTTAAAGCATGCATCCACAATGACTTGGGTAAAGATGAATTACATAACATACTTCAAACCATATCCATTAGAGTACGATTACGACTTTTTGCTACACCATTTTGTTGTGGTGTACTTGGCATTGTGTATTGAGCATATATGCCATGTTTTCAAAGAATTTAGCAAATAGGCCTGGATATTATCGTGTTTCATCATATTTTCCATAATATTCACCACCTCTGTCAGATCTGATAATTTATATTTTTCTATCGAACTGTCTTTCAACTTCATTAATAAATACCTTTAAGACATTTATTGCATTAGATTTTTCATGTAACAGATAGATATAACCTTAACGTGAAAAATTATCAATAAACGTGATAAAGAACTTTTCTCCACTTAAAGATGAAACATCAAACAAATGTCAGTATGTATAATCTCAAGAAGCTGTGTGCTTCTTGTGGCTCTTTTTTTTTGTGTGATTGGTTTATTTTTCTTTAATATAATCCACACATATACTAAGATCGATAACATCTAAATTCGGAAGAATTTCATTCTTTACCAATCGTTCTAATCTTGATTTGGATATGTGACCCAAACATTTATGCCACAAGTAAAGCCGAATATTCATTAACTAAACCTCGTTTAGTGCCAACATCATGATGCAAGGTTAAAAGTGTTTCAGCAAATGAATTATCAAGTTTTAACTTATATAATCCATCACATAAGACACTAGAACTAATAATATGGTTTTGTTTAAACAAACTAAAATATCCATTTTCAAATTTAAAAGAGTATACATGAAAGTCAAGTTTTGACAAATAATTAAATTGCGGAAAATAGAAGCTACATAAATTGTTTTAAACAAATCCAATTGATGTCTAGTGTCTAAATTTAAATGATAAGTTTCTATGGCTTCAACTAGAACTTTGACTCGATTCATCATAAAAATGAATTTCTCATTTGGGTTTGTGATTCAGGTCGTAGTGAATCCCTTAATCGTATTTGAAACGTGAGTGGTACAGCCGGAATCAATCCACCAAATATTATAAGGAACTTCAACTAAATATTATTAGAAGCATACACAAGCATAAAGCTTATCTTTTTTTTCGAACCAAATCTTATGCTTCAGGCAATTTTTCTGATAGTGTCCAGATTTCTTACAGAACCGTCACTTGTCATCTTTACATTGCTTTTTATGGAATGAAGCAGAAGACCCATTTGTCTTATGTGGTCTTTGCGCTTCCTTTCCATTCTTTCTTCCGACTTTCTTTCCAGCTTCTTGATGCTTAATGAAATGAACATAATGAGTTCTCAAGTTATTAAGCCTTGTCTCCTCTTGTACAAGCATACTATGCAATTCACTCACATTCTATTTGTCATTCATGATATTATAATTCATTTGGAATGAACCATATCCAAGAGGTAAGGAATTAATAATAAACTGTACAAGGAAATTATCATCCACATTCATTCCCAAGGATTATATTTTTGCTACAATATTTGACATTCTAATAACATGCTCATGCATCGCACGAGAACCATCAAATTTCATGGTGATCATGTACCCATAAGTGTCCCGGCAAGTGACTTATCAGCTATTTGAGAACGCTCTTCTACAAACGTCATAAATTCCTTAGCACTTTCAGTGTTAGGAAGAGTTGACTTAATGTTCTTTACAACAGTCATTCGCATAAATATTAAATTTAGTATGTTTGATCTTTCCCAAATACTATAGAAAGATCTTTCTTTATTGCTACTGTCATCAGTAAAAGCAGCAGGTTTCTCAGTTAGGAGTGCTAAATCAAGATGTATACACCTAAGTGAAACTGAAGTTGCTCACACTAGTTAGAGAAATTAAGTCTAATGAACAGTGATACAGACGTAGCATGTGAATGCAAAGAAACATGAATAGATGTTGCAAAATTAATAAATGCTCTCAAATTAAATGGTTTGAATTTCAAACTTTAAATACATAATATTTTACAAATTCAAACTATTCATTTAAGGAATAAATGCATATGAAGTTCTCCTTTGGGTGAAGCAACAACATACAACATAAACAGTAATGATGCTAACATGAAATTTTAACTTAATTTGATAGTTAAATATATTCAAATTAGACATGTTCGCTATCTTTGGATATACAAAACAAATCTAATAAAATATATAAATCACCATGTCATGTTTATTAAATATAAGAACTATCAATCAACCTTTGGGTGCTTCTAACTATCTTATAATCATAAACATTAATTATCCATAAAATAAAATATTTAACATAATACCATATCAATTATAAGCATCGCATATTTATAGATAATTGAATATATAGAATATATATAAATTGAAATTCACAACATCTTACGATTTGGCCACTTTGGTGACTAACAAACCATCATAATCAGAATTGAAATTGACATACAAATTCTACACTTTGAAATTTGTAAAATAAACTTACGATTTGGCCTCTTTGGTGACTAACAAATCATCATAGTGCAAATTCAAATTATACAAATTTAATAGTTGCAAGAAATTTATTTATGCATAAAATATATACGATATAAATTTCTTCTATACAACATATCACCTAAATCACCATATAATATCATACAATTCATGATGCTAATAGTTTAATTGGCAAAATTTATACATATCTATAAAAGCATGTAGAAATTTTAAATTTATAAATACCAACAGCAGCAAAAAATATCACCTCTAAAACAAATAATTTTAGGATTTTCATAATCAAGAGAAAAGAAAAAATCTTTGATTAAAACTCATCGGTTTCTAAAACCTTGACTCGGATACGACATCTTAAATATTTTCATATCTCTATGTAATATCATAATTTACATAGAAAATAATTCATGATTTAGAAACTCAATGGTTTTTACATAACTTAAATAAGAAAAACATAATTTGATCCAAAGCGCTCATCTTCAATCAGTTGTTTACGTTTAGAAAAATTGATTTCTTCCTCTTGATTTTTACTTGATTCTAAAGCAATACTTTACGTGATGGAATTGACAACAACCCTTAGATGTGAATTAAGATAGAGAGAGAACTAAGCATTCCTTTAGGAATATATTTATAGCCCACAACCATCATAGTGGGTAGTTGCCATAACTTTTCTCAAGAGGGGAGTTATTGTAACTTCCCTTATAATTGGTAGTTTTAATAACTCCTTAACCAATAAGATGTTACCATTATATATTAAACCAAATATTACGCATGGGCCACATCCAACAATCACTTGAGCTTAGCTTCGTGAAATACTTCTAGCTTTTGGAGAAGGTCGTAGGAGAACTTGCAAGTTCCCAGTTGTAGGGTAGCGGTTTGTAGCAAGATGGACTTTGCAAAGTTTAAAAGGCTGGTGTATGTTGTCCTTGTGAGGAGACTTGATTGAGGAGGAGGTGTTTTGCGAAATATCAAGTTTCAGTTGTATATTGCTTTGATGTTAGTGGATTTACCTGCGATGTCAAGTGACATGGACTAGGTACTGAGGCACCGAAATATGTTCAAATTTTTGGTATGCTGACCGATTTGCTTCTCTTAGCTTTTGTGTTTATTGAATCTAAATTATCTTATGCTAACAACTTTGTTGCAGGGTTCTGTTCACTTGTCAGTAATCTTACAGTTGTTTGACTTTTAACTATTTAGTGACTGTCTCTAAGACAATGAAGTGTTTGATTTTTAATTTTCTATAACTCAATTAAACCACTTTCTTGAGTTAATATTCCGCAGGTTTCTACTAAACAAGGACTAACTACCTCTTTATCCAAGTGCAAGACCACACATTGTGGACAATTATCAAAGATGGAGCAACTGTACCAATAAGGATGGATGCAAGTGGAGTTCCCTTGCCGAAGCTAATTTTCAATTTTCTAGACGATGATAAGAGAACATCTATATGAATGCCCGTGCTATGAACTTGCTTTATTGTGCTTTAAATCCTAGTAAATTTAAACGTGTTTGTTCATGTAGTATAACTAACAAGATTTGTAACAAGTTGAAGGTTACACACGAAGGGACCACCTAACTGAAGGAGACTCATGTGAATCTTCCCATGCATGACTATGAAAGCTTCAAAATAGGAAAGGGAGAATCTATTACTCAAACGTATAGTCGTCTCACTAACATCATTAATCATTTGAAAAATCTTAGTAAGCATTTTACGAACAAAGACTTGCAGTGGATCATCATGCGTGCCGTACTTCCTACATATAACTCCAAGATAGATGCCACTGAAGAGAACCATGATTTCCCTGCTATGTCATCGGATGAACTCAATTGTAAACTCGTGCCAAAGGAGCTTTGCTTGAGGAAATCCGAAAAGCACCTCATTCTCTAGCCTTGAAGATAACCGAACAACATGTAAATTCTTCTTCTTTCGATGATGATGAAGATGACATTAATATTTTGATTAGGAAATTTAAGAGCTACTTAAGAATAAACAAGTGGAAAGACAAGACAAGAAGAAAGGATTATAATGCCGATGATGACTAAGAGAGGAATTACTACCATTGTATGAAACCAAGCCACTACCTTCACAAATGCCCTATTGAAGAGAACCAAGAAGAAGGACAACAAAAAGAAGAAAGTCGTGGCTGCATGCAGAGATGAGGACACATCTTCTTCAAGTGAATCCAACGATGAAACCGAAATCGCAAACATGTGTTTCATGACAAATGGTGATTCACAGAATGAAGTTAGTGATTCCAACTATGAATTTTCATATGATAAATTGCATTATGCTTTTCTGAATAATATGAAAATTTTTAAATCTTGAAAAAGATGTATAAATCACTTAAGAAGTGTAGAATGATAGTGAAAAGATGAATGAATAGTTAACTGAAAAAATTAGCTCATTGCTTAATAATGCTCCTTTGAACCAATCAAATGCATGTAAATGTGAACAATAAAATATGAAAACGTTACGCTCACTAAATTGCATGATGATGTGCTCTTTCTTATACTTCAGAATGAAATGCTAAAAACCGAAATGACAAAAGATGACCATTGTGATGACCAACTTGCATACTTCTCTAGCCAAATTACTTAGAGATAAGGAAAGACTTGATATAATGCTCCGATATCTTAAGACAATTTATAGAAATGAAGGAATCAGCTTTACCTTAACAACAAAACCGAACACCTTATGAAGGTGCGGACTGTAAGTGCTTCCTCTACACCTTTTATTACCTGTTTTCTTTGCAATAAAGCATGTCGTATTATTAAATCTTACTGGTATAAAAGAATGAAAGGAAGGTGAACAAATATGGGTCCCTACGAGAAATATCCAACCAGCAAAAACTAAGGGTCTGTTTGGATTGAGAGTATGTAAAAGCAATGGAGAGTAAGAGAATCAATTACTCTTCATTGCTCTCGTTTGGAAACAAAATAATAAGAGTAATGGGGAGTAAAACTTCTCCCTATTACTCTTATATGGAGAGTAATTCGTTACACCCCATATTGGGGTGTCACGGAGAGTAAGAGAATTTTGTTAGTGTTGCAATTTTTGCTTCCTATTTTATCCTCTCAAGTTTTTTTCTTTATGAATTTCTTTTTTCCTCCCCGTCTCTCTTTATCTGCCACCGTGATTCGCCTTGGCTCCGTCGTGTCGCCTAAGCCTCGCCGGTCGATCAGGTAAAGTCTGTTTCTTCTTCTATATATTTTTCCAAAAAAAAAAAAGTCTTATCACCATTGTCGATCTTGTTTCCGTTCTATTTTTTTATTTTTCTTTTACAAATTTCCTAGTAGATTTTATTTTTACTATGAGTTTTTTGTTTTCACGGTGAATTGATTGAGATCTTGAGTAGAATGAGAGTAGTATGTTGAATTTCTCCCTGAATAATTTTTTTGGGAAATGTTTGATAACTATTAGATATAATGAGGACAGACATGAATTTTAAAAAATTGAAAAAAAAGATTTGGCTTTTGCTTTTCTGTGTTCTGTGTCTGTAGAAGTGGAAGTTGGGTTTGGTACGATCGAGAGAAAATACCACACATGCAAAGAAAAAAAATTGAAAAGAACAGAAAGAAAACAAATGTGGTGTTTTGATTTTTGAATTCAGCAATAATTAATTCAGTATGGCATCTTAGTAGAGGATTGATTACTTACATGTCTTCCTTTTGGCTTCAACTTTTCTTTTTGTTATTATATTTCTATTGCATAAACTTTTGTTCATCATGTCTTGTTTGTATGCTGATCTTGTCGAGTACTATTATTCGTTCAAATTGTTTGTGGAATGAGATTTGAGAAAATGAAATGATTTGTAAATGTAGTATGATGGATTGTTGAATTTTTATTGAAAGACTTCAGCAAGAGGTTTTCAGTGACTGGTAGAGAGAAGATTGTTCGGTGGAGATCATGAAACAACATCTAACGAAGAACATCAAGAGGAAGCTCAGATTGTCTAAGATAGTGAAACATCTTCTCTTCACTGCTACAATGAAATAGGGGTGAAAATAATTTTATTACCGCAAGATTGTTTTGCATAAATTTCTGTGGTGGTTACATAATTTTTAGTTATCGATATGTGGCTTGACTTTGTTAGTTTTAGTTTTTGGCACGCTTATAACTTAGTTTGCAGACCTATGCTAGTTGTATGCTTTTTTATAGCACTGAACTTAGTTATTATAAGATAAATAAAATTTGTTGAACAAGTTTTTATTGGAGATTTCTTGATCTGTAGGTGTTAGATCTTGCTGATAATGCTGCAAGGGACAACAAGAAGAATACCATAGTTCCAAGACACATACAGCTTGCTATGACCAATAATGAAGAGCTTAGCAGGACCCTAAAATCAGTATATTGTAAAATAGTGGTGTTCTTCCTAACATCCACCAGAGCCTATTACAAAGAAGTTTAGCAACATACAAAGGGTGACTTTGCCTCAGCATCATAGGAGCTTTACGTAATCAGGTCTTTCATATTATTAGTTTATAATGGTTAAAATGTATTGATGGAATCAACAATGTTGGTGATGATAGTTTTGATTGTAAACTGATTTGGAATATAGCTCCTTTGGTTAGACTTTAGTAGATGTGTAACAGGGACTTGTTAATGAAGTTTAATATTTGATAATGGTTGAAGGTCTCAAAGATTTTTACCTTTCTGTTTTGAAATTTTAAATCATTCGGTTGGTAAATCTTATAGTACTTTGTTTAGGTCATTACATGCTTGCAAATTCTGTTCATGCAGTTGAAATATTTCTATGTTCTATTACTTCAACTTAAGTTATGCTATCCAAGAGTCACCATACTAACATTCTGATAGTTCTTTAACAGTGTAAGGAGTTTAAAATATGAAAAAAGCACATTGCTTTAGTTCAATTATAGCAAATAAGGTGTGCGGGCATTTTAGACTTTTTATAAAAATTATCTAATTTACTCTTTGATTTATTCTTCAAACCAAACATGATAATTAGGTGCTCTTCATTACTCTTACTAATATATCCAAACAAGATAAGATAAATAATTACTCTTATTCTCAATTACTCTCCTCTCAGTTACTCTTATTTTATCTTACTCTTATTTATTATTCTCGTATCCAAACAGACCGTAAAGAACCCAAAGAAATTTGTGCATGTTAGGTGTGAGTAATCTTTTGCATGTATGCTTGGCGGTCGGGAGAAATAGAAGAATCAAATGGCACCTTTATAGTGGCTTTTCAAGGCATATGACAGGAGACGTTACCAACTTTAGTCATCTAGAGGCATAAACAGGAGGAAAAGCTACTCTTGAAGATGATAGCAAGTGCTTAGTGATGAGTATCGATAAGATCGGTAAAGGATCTTCTTTATGCATAAATGCCACGTTGTTTATGCAAGTTTTGAAGCATCATCACGTAGGTCATGTTTCAAATGCTCGTAACTTTAGTTTTTCTTGCTAGAATTGGAGTTCTGGTTAGTTCATGTGCTTTAATGTGTTATAGGAATTTAGAACTTCACTTCAACATCACTATACAAGGAACTCCTAATAGAATTGAAATACATAAACTAAACTCCAGTTCTAATCCACTTCAACAAACAATTGAAACACAAAAATTGAACTCCACTTCCAACTCATTTTTCAAGAAACTTCACTTTCTACTTTTCACCTTCGCAAAGCTCAGTTACGTCGATTTGAAACACGCCCTTAAGCATAAGTCAACTATGCAATATTGGTGCATATGTATGTGACATAAAAGAAAACTCATGCTCTCTAATCAAGTCATCCGAAAAGAAAATCACCAAGGCCAAAGGGAATGTAATATTTATATTATTTATCTTGAAGACTTTCATAACAAAAAACTTTGCCTTATAGCTAGCCAGCAAGAAACTAGTCACTTATGGCATAGAAGACTTGGTCATCCCAATATCAAAATGATTGCAAAGCTCTCCTGAAAGTAACTCATCTTGAATCTACCAAACATATCATACCGAATGGAAGGACTTTGTGATGCATGTATGAAAGACAAACAATTGAGGTACTCACTCAAACCAAAGTAAGATGTAACCACTAGCAAGCCACTCCAATTGCTTCATATAGATTTGTTCGACCTACTCAAACCGCAAGCTATGAAAGAAAATATTACTGCCTTATTCTTGATGACAACTCAAAGTATTATTGGGTATTTTTCTTAGTATTCAAGAATGAAGCATAAAGATATTCTCTTCTTTCTCAAAGAAAATTCAAACTGAGCTTGCTGTAAGCGTCGTTACTATTAGAAGGGGCAACGGTAAAGAGTTTCAAAACCAAAGTTTTAATGATAAAAAATTTTGATGCAAACGGTTTGAACCATACTTTTCGGCACCAACAACTCCGGAACAAAATGATGTTGTTGAATGAAAGAATGCTAGTTGATATGACAAAAACTATTTTGGTGACTAAAATTTACTGAAATATTTTGATCCGAAGCCATGAATACCGCTTGTCACAATATAACGGTGCCTTTATAAGACCATTACTTAAAAAGACTCCCTATGAATTATTTAGGAATAAGAAACCTAATATTACTTACTTTAAGACTTTTGGCTGTAAATGCTTTATCTTGATCAACTGTATGGAGAACATTGGTATGTTTGACTCCAAAAGCGATGAAGGTATATTTCTTGGTTACTCAAACTCTTCCAAAGCATTTAGAGTTTTCAATAAGAAAACTTTATGTGTGGAGGAATCCGTTCATATTATGCTTCAAGAGACTACCGTTATGCTGAGAAAGGTTGAAATTGTTGATGTAATTAGTGATGATGAGAGAATATATCATAATTTATCTCACGAGTGCACAACTATTGTCTACCTATAATAGATACCGAGTTTGTCACACAAAGAATGTTGCTAACACTAATCAAAACTAAACTAGTAAAGTTGTGTTTGTGTAAGCTAATAAAAATGTTTGAAATTTTAGAAGGATTGTGAAAACAAAGATGAAAGTAATTGAAATTTTAGAATCCACCAATAATACTTTAATTACATTCTTAAATAAATATGATACTAAATGATGATAATGTACAGATTTTATATCTAACACCTTAATCTCGTTCTTAAGCATAATTTTTAATTAGTTTTTTAGTCTTGGTCTAGTATAAAATCACATAATTCTAATTTTATTCTGACTCCTTGTAGATACAAGTCATGTGAAATAATAAATAATATAATTTCCATTCATTGTGACACAGTAAATACTAAATACAGTTTTTAATTCTGTGATTATTTTTTCTAAAATATAATTAATAAAACGATATACATATCAAATTCAATATTGATCAACTATGTAAATTTAATACCTAAATTCTTTCCACACAAGAACTACACACTCTAATTAACAATCCATACATCACATAATATTCAATGATTAAATTAAATTTATTAGCGTTTCATCCTAACTTCAGTTCAAAAAATTTAGGAACTCATGTTCCTATTACACACAACATAATTGAATGAAATGAACATAAGTTCAAGAAAAGCAAATTTAAGTGTTGTTCTGTAGCAGCTCTATAAACCCCTACTCTCTGTTGGTTGTTGTTTGTCGTTAAAACTCCGATTCCAGTCTTGATGGTCTCTCTGTTTGGATTCTGTTCTTTAGATCTGGGTCTGGATCTCCTCTCTCCCTCCTCTTTTCCGGATCTATTTATAATACCAAAATTCTTCCAACCTTTTGAACAATCCCCTAGCTCATCTTTAGTCTCAGATTTCTTTCCAGAAAAAGAACATCCATTTGAAGTGAAATTCTTGGTAGAAGAGGTTGAGAAAGAGAGGATGCTATTGAAAATTTCGTGGCCCAAGAGATCGAAAATTCTGGTGCTTGATTTTCGGTGGAGAATTCATCTAGTGGAGGAAACGAAGAAAGAAATGCATGGCTCCATCTAGTCAACCCTCCATGTGATTAGGTTTTTCTTAAGGAGATAAGATCTTTACATCACGAGTCACACATGCTACAAATATGTTGGCCCAATGCTGATGTTGCAATTTGCAAACCATATGTTACATCTTTGGAAGATCATATTCTTCTTTCTTTGCTTATTATTCCTTTAGTCCTCTGTTTTTCTTATTCCCTATACTTCTCAAGTAATTCAATAACATGAATAAAAATTTTCAATATTTACTCTAGTACAAGATATAATAAACAGATAGACTTGCATCTCCTCTAATATCTCTAAATTTACGTTTTTGCTAGCCCTCGAGCAAAATAACTAAAAGATACGTATAATTCTCCCACAAACCATCCTCATAGAACTTAAATTTACACATAACTTAATCAACAATAATGTTAAAGAATATTGTGAGCATAATACACAAGCTAACGCAACTTATGAACTCCCTAAAATGTACCGTATAACAATCAAATCAACTCAACCTCACAGTCAAAGAACACATGCAATATACTAGAAGGAAGTTTAAAATTCGTTGTCCATAAGTTCGTTAAAGAATCATCTTCCCACTGCACATACAATTGTTAAAGATTCACAAAGTAGTTTTAAAGGATGTGATGAATGAAATCAAACAATGGAAAATGTCAAAATACAAAGAAATCAAGAGCATTTTTAACTTTAAAGAAAACTAGGTATATTCAAGCATTGACTTAATTTTGCAACTATTTTATTTCTATTCAACTGCTCTTTCTTTGCCCTTGAATTTTACAAGTTAACTCGAACTCTTTTTTTTTTTTTTTTGTGCTCTTTCTTTGCCCTATGTACCACAAATGTATAGGAGATAATCTACCAGTGAAGAGGGCTACCTTCGTGATAACGTGAACGCTATCGACTGTGAGTCTTACAAAAAAAAAAGCAAAAAAAGAAGAAAGATAATAATATGCCTTACTAAGCCTTGGACAAGAAAGGAGAATTCAGATGACTATCTGGTTTGACTTGCTCGATTTAAACTTCAATATTGAGACTTATTGCTTGATTTAAACTTCAATAAAAGTCAAAGGGATCAAAATAGGCATATGAGCTTATTAACCATCTTTGTACTTATATTCGTAAGTTTAGCTATTTTGCCTTAAATTGTTTACTTGCATGTGAACAACTATGTATATGATTTAGAAATATGATTGGTTGTGTTTTGGAAAATTTTCTTAAATTATGCATTCAATGAAAGATATGAAGATATTGGTATTATGAAATCCAACCAAGCTAAATGAATAATAATATTTTTTTGCTACTCGGGGGCGAACAAAACCTAAGTGTGGGGGTGTTTGATGTGCTTCAATTATATACATTATCTCATGCACTTTTTTACCCTGTATGCTTGATTTTTATAAAAAGTATTGATTAAAAAGAACCTTACTCCTGTAGTTTTCTTATTTTCAACAATTTTGTGTTGTCGGACCATTTCTTATGAAAACTTAACTTTTCTATTGGAGTTTTGTGAACAGCCGATTCTTTTTCAAAGCCAAGACATTGAAATTGTTTCATTCATTTTTTCAGATTTTTCTGGCCAGCCAATGCATATATATTCACATATGACTTGGACACCTAGTGCAGAACTGCATCATGTGTGCAGTTTCGGGAATAAATAAAGTTGAAGGCCTTTCTGATTTTAAATGGCATGTGAGATATATGGTTGAAAAAATAAGAAATTGGTCTTAAATTTTCCATATTTATACATATTTTCGGAGGCGAAACAGACCTTAAAGCGATGAAAAAATCAGAGCGGAGAGAGAGTTCAAATTAGTTTTGGACTACACCTACCTAATTGTGGAAAGAAAAACCTTATGACTTAAAGACTCAATTTTCAGATTTCCTAGGGAGGCAGCAAGAGGGGAGAGCAAGGACGGCTAATCTACGGTTTAGTTTTTGTGTTCTTGCTATTGGAACATAGAGAAGGACAGACGAAAGTACTAAGCAAAAAAAAGCAATAGCAGTTCGCTCGACACCACTCTTTGTTCTGGGTTCGTTTATTCTATCTCTCATGTTTTTCTTTGTTTTGTTAGATCTGAAAACTATGTACCAAATTTAATTTGGCTGGGGCTATGATGTAGCCTAACTATGATGATTGGATTCTTAATTCTATGCTATTCGAAGTTTTATAATTGCTTATTGATATCATTCATCAGCATGCTTAATGGTTTTGAGTATCTGGCAAATATTCAATCGATTTTAGATTTGTATTGAGACAGAGATGTGATGTATGAATTAATCTTTGTGATGAATGCAATGAATTGTATGAGAGACAGAGATGTATTTTTATGGTTTGTGCAATTAATATATGATGTCATAGAACTTAACGAACCTTTTTGTATATTAATTCACATAGAGATATATACAATGAGTTATTGCATGGAAGTATTTTTTGTATAGACTGAGAAAATATATCAAAGAAATTAGGATTTTCCAACTGTCAATAAAGATTATGTACTTCGATAACATGATTATGGAATTGAATTAGATTAGTTACGGTGAATCAAATGCCCTAGAGTTTAAGTCGTTGAAATCTTACATGTCTTAGTTTTAGCTTGTTTTGCTTTCTTTAGATTTAGCATTCACTTTTTCTAGATCGATTATTCAAATAATTCTAGGGTTAGTTATTTTCGATACATAATAAGTTAATAAATCCTTATGGAAACGATACTTTTCTGATCATTATATTACTTGTGCGACTTGTACGCTACGGTAGTAATAAGTTTTTGGCACCATTGCCGGGGATTGGTTCAATTTTATTAATATCGATTCTGATTATTTCTAGTTTTACTTTGAACTTTTGTTTCTTTTCTTTCTTTAGGTTCACTATCTAGTGCATGCAATGAATGCCATCTCCCAGTTGACTCCATAATTAAGGATTTTGTTCATCAGCATTTTGAAAGTACAAATGACATTTTGTCTAGACAAATTAGCAAGTCTAAGTGATGCTATTCAAACCCCAAGTCTAGTGTGTGAATTATATAGTGGGAAGCATGCTAACGTTGATTACCAAATTGGAAATCCATTCTCACCATACCTTAGAGAACAAGTTCAATTTGCCTCTAACTTCAACTAGAACAGAACAACTCATACTCCAACAGAACAACATATAGTCTAGGATGACAAGAATATCCAAATTTCTCATGAAGTAATCATCAAAATATGGTTGAACAAGTGTCCCTGGAAGATACCCTTGACCACTCACAATGCAAGCATCCCAATTCATGACAAAATCTAAAACACCTTTGCAAAACCAAGTTGCCTAAATTGAAAACTCGAAATTCAAATGGGCGAAATGGCAAGCTTGCTATTTGAAAGACCACAATGTTCTTTGTCAGACAATACTGAGGTAAATCACACGAAACAAGTGCCCACAATTACACTTCGAAGTGGGGAGCTGTTGGAGATGCTGCATACGGGCGGCTGCACACAATCAATAGGACAAACAAATTTTTCTTCATCAATGATGCTGGCAAAAACTAAAGTGGATAGTAAGGAATTACTAGACCAAAAAATTTTATTTTTTTTTCACCAATGTTGCTTACTGAAACTGAAGTGGACAGTATGGAGTTAATTGGACAACCTGAACTTTGTTTGTCTAAATTTCCTACTGGAGCTGAACATAGCAGCAAGGAATTGCTAGAAAACTCTACAAAATAGCAAAGAAAAAGATGCTCGGAATATACACAACATCAAACAGCAGCACTAACTAATGATTACATGCAACCGACTCCTCTTCCACGTCTTCCAAAGGATCAATTGGACAGCCAATTTTCTGAATCTTTTGATGTGTTTAAAAAGTTTCATGTTAACTTATCTTTTTCAAATGCGTTGGAACAAATGCCGAGTTATGTGAAGCTCATAAAGGAGATTCTACCCAAAGCTGAAAGTAAAGACATTAACGAGTACACGCACTACTAGAAGCTTTACCAACTTCCGAACGGGGCTGTTCTAGAAAAGCTTTCTCTAAGCTTCTCAAAATCTACCATCCTCATTGAACCAGCATAGAGGAAAGGAAAAAGTCAAGCAATAGACTATAAATAAAGCACTTATTGGGATTCAATCCAAGTTTTTCTTCCTTTAGCTTTCCATCTAGTTTGAACTTTCCAATTAGTTTTCTATTTTGATTGCTTTAATCCTAATAAATTTGAAAGGGAGAAGCATAACGAGTGGACATAAGCATAATGACCTTTGAGTGAGTAAGCACAAAAATCAGGGACGCTTTCTAACCTCCCCTCTTTGCTTATATTGTTTTTTGTATACACATTGAGTACAAGGTTAGTTCCAAGTGTGGGGGTAGAGAAATGTTTGTAATGTTTATGATGTTGTTGCTTGGTTAGTTGGGGTACGCCACTTACTATGAAAATTTTCTGTCTTGAGTGTTAATTCTTGGAGATGGACTAAACGCATAGCTATTTAAATTAATTCTTATGTTAACTAGTGATGAATGTGATATTTGTTAGCTTCAACTTATTATCATGAGTGGTTTAGAGAATTGATTTGCTCTTGTTGCCTTTTTGAGATTTGAAGGTAATGTAGTTTTTGATTGAGAAGTTACATTGAGCATTGACTATATACTAAAATTTCATTCTCGACTATTGTTTCCATAACAGACATTGCACTTGTCAGACTTGTCCAGTTGAAAGGAGCTACATAAACGAAAGCGTGAAAGCTAGCATGAGTGATTTGGCCCTATATACCACAGATATGTAGGAGATAATCTACTAGGGAAGAGGATTACATTCGTGATAGTGTGACATCTATCGACTGTGAGTCTTAAAAAAAGAAACAGCAAAAAAAGAAGAAAGATAATAATATGCCTTACTAGGCCTTGGACACGAAAGGGGAATTTAGATGATTAGCTAGTTTGACTTGCTCGATTTAAACTTCAATATTGAGACTATAAGAGTTGAAGAGATCAAAATAGGCACATGAGCTTGTTGACCATCTAAGTACTTATATTAATAGGTTTAGCTTTCTTACCTTAAATTGTTTGCTTGCATATGAACAAGTGTGTATATGATTTAGAAAATATGATTGGTTGTGCTTTGAGAAATTTTCATGAGTTATGTATTCAATCACAGATCTGAATATATTGGTGTTATGAAATCCAACCAAGCTACATGAACATTAATATTTTTTGTTGCTCAAAGGGGAGCAACAGCTAAGTGTGGGGGTATTTGATGTGCTTAAATTATATACATAACCTAATACACTCTTGATTTTTTATTAACTATTGGTTAAAAAGAACCTTACTCCTGTATTTTTCTTATTTCTAGCAATTATGTGCAGTCAAAGCGTTTTTGATTAAAACTTAACTTTTTGATGGAGTATTTGTGAACAGCCAATTGTTTTTGAAAGCAACAAATTTTCAAATTGATTCATTATTTTTTTCAGAATTTTCTCGCCAGCCAATAGATATATATTCACAGATAATTGGATACCTAGTGTAGAACCGTATTATGTGTGCAGTTTCGAGAATAAGTGGAGTTGAAGGTGTTTCCGATTTTTAAATGACATGTATGATATATGGAAGGATAGGACGTTGGTATTAAATTTCAATATTTTTACATATTTGTCAGAGGCCAAACATACCCTAATACGGTGCAAACAATAGAATGTACAGAGAGTTCGGATTAGTTTTGGACTGCACCAACCTCATTTATGGAAACAATAACCCTATGACTTAAAGACTCAATTTTTGTATTTCCTAGGGAGGCAGCAACAGAGGAGACTAGGGCCGGGTAATCTAGGGTTTATTTTTAAAGTTCTTGCTGCTAGAACGGAGAGAAGGACGGACGGAAGCACGGAGGAAAGAAAAGAGACGGTAGTTCGCTCGACACCACTCTTTGTTCAGCTTTTTTATTCTATCTCTCATGTCTCTCTTAGTTTTGTTAGATATGAAAACTCTGAACTAATTTTAATTTGCTGGGGCTCTGATGTAGCCTAACTATGATAATTTGATTCTTAATTCGATACTATTTGAAGTTTTATAATTGCACATGTTGAGTATTCATTACTGTGCTTAATGCTTTTGACGATCTGGTCGTTTTCAATCGATTTCAGGTTCGTATTGAGACGGAGATTTGATGTACTCAATAGTTTTTGTGATGAATGCCATGAATTGGATGAGAGACAGAGATGTACTCTTATGATTTCTACAGCTAATTTAGGAAGCCATAGAACTTAATTAGCTTTCTTTTATGTTAGTTCACATAGAAATATAGTGCGTTATTGAACGAAAGTACTTTTGGTATAACTTGAGAAAGTATATCAAAAAAATTAGGATTTTTCAACTATCAATAAAGATTACAAACTTCAACAGCATGGTTACGGAATTGAATTGGATTGCTTACGGTGAAATCAAATGCCCTAGCATTTAAGTCATTGAAATCGTACAAGTGTTAGTTTTAGCTTATTTTGCTTTCTTTAGTTTTAGCATTCACTCTTTTTAACTCCATCGTTCAAATAATTTTAGTTATTTTTGGTACTTAATATGTTAATTAATCCTCGTGGGAACGATACTTTTCTCATCATTGTGTTAGTTATGTGACTCGTACACTTGCGACAGCAACATATCTGTTATTGTCTGCTTCATTGAATTATAAAGCTATGTGTCTCCCTTGACCACAGGATGATTGCTGCTCGAAATTATCAAGGCTGCAACGGTTAGAAGCAATGCAAGATTAACACCTAATACAAACGGCTAGTTGATAGGTTTTACGGTTGTATCTCATTCTCTGAAAATGTTTTGACTTATTTCCTAGGCTGGCCATTGCTAGATGATGTGGATGTTTTCTACCATGCCGTACAAACACACCTTCAAGATTTGAAGTGAATCAGACGTCATATGATGCTTCAAAACAATCCAACGGTTCAAGGTGTCTTTTAAGGTTTCTGCTATTTTGTCATTCGAATTTTGAGGCAGATTTCTTCTGGTAAACAATATGATTTGTTTCAGTAGAATTAGTCTTTAGGATGTCCATTTCAATCTGCATATAAAGATTATGCCGAAATTCAAACGGATGGTTGAGATATAAGCATTTGAACTTGATTGGGATAGAGTTGTGTCCTTGCTCGAAACTTTCCATCTTTGTAGATTTGCTTATTGTTCTCCAAAATTCTCTCCACAAAATCTGAAAATGAAATTTCTGAAAATCTTCTTGATTTATGTAGCATCTTTTGAAGTTATATGCAATGAATTGGCACGAGTAGGTAGGCAAAATAGCATGGGCGCACATAGCTAGCATCATTCTGTGCAGCCACTTTGCAAATTTTTCTAGACTTTGTTAGTAGACGAATCTATCCCATATTTGGACTGTATATGCCGAGATTAGAGATATTGTGCTTGCACCCTACTGTTTATATTGGGTTTTGCATCTAGAATTGGCAAATGCAAAACAACGAGATTCTCTGATTTTTCTATGATTCATTTCTTCATGGAATGATCTACTTTTTAGACTGTAGAAACTTGAAGATGTCTTTTATCCGTAGAAAAAATCTAATATGCAAAATAATATCTGAGAAGAGAGATATAGTATTTGCCGTTAACTATATCGATGTGCTGTTCAGGTGATCTAGTGATGTTGAATAGTCTAATCTGTAGAATTCATATAATTTTTTGTCTTTGATACCTGATGAAATGTCATGCTTTTTGTCTCGATTTACATTCTGTCATGCCATCTGTCAAATACAACTAAAAAATCTCCTTTTGGTGCTGTAGTAGAAAGATGCGCAATTGCAAAGTTGGCATCTTAACAAGCATTCAACACTAAGCTAAATCCTACATGTTCTTCTGTCCAGCTATATATGCGACTTAAATCCAATGTAGACATATTCAAAACTTAGCAATATTCTCAAATATGCTTTATCATCAAAATATATGAGATTTCCAGTAATTCTCCCACTCTTTGGCGATGACAAACTATTTATAAACTTATTTGCTAGCATAAAGTAGAAGAGCATGAAGTAAGGGGGAGAATTTTGCTACTAAAGCTATGTATTATACTTTAGCAGTTGACATTGCTACTGAAGCTTGTTTTCTGGAGCACCATGAGATCAGGTAACCTCCTAAAAACTGACAACAACCACTTGTGCTCTTTCTATCAAGCTTGCAGCCACCAAAATCAGCGTCAGCATAAGCATATAAGTTAAATTCACAGCTTCTTGGATAGAATAATCCTAATTCCTTAGTTCCTACCAAGTATCTAATAATTCATTTTACAGCTATCATGTGAGACACTTTTGGATCACTTTGAAATCTAGCACATAAGCATACACTGAATTGAATGTCCGGTCTACTGGCAGTAAGATAAAGAAGTGATCCAATCATACCTCTATATAATTTCTGATCAACTACTTTACCTGTCTCATCTCGGTTCAGTTTGCAAGAAGTAGACATTGGAGTGCTTATCTCCTTGCTTCCTTCCATGCTGAACTTTTTGATCAACTCTTTAATGTACTTGCTTTGACTTATGAAGATGCCATTTTTCAGTTGTTTAATTTGTAGACCAAGGAAATAATTTAGTTCACCCATCAGGCTCATTTCAAATTCCTCTTGCATCAAGCTAGAAAATTTTCTGCACAGTCTTTCATTAGTAGTACCAAATATTATATCATCTACATAGACTTGCACAATCAACATGTCATTATTCTCGTGCAAGGTAAATAAGGTTAGGTCAATCTTACCTCGACTGAAGTCTTTTTCAATCAAAAATGTGCTTAACCTTTCATACCAAGCTCTGGGAGCTTGTTTCAGCCCATAAAGAGCTTTGTTCAATTTGTAAACATGATTTGGAAAGCTTGTGTTTTCAAACCCGGGAGGTTGTTCAACATAGACTTCTTCTTTTAGAAAACCATTCAGAAATACACTTTTAACATCCATTTGAAAAAGTTTGAAATCTTTGTGACATGCAAAAGCAAGTAGTATTCTAATGGCTTCAAGACATGCAACAGGAGCATAAGTTTCATCAAAATCTATTCCTTCTTCCTGATTGTATCCTTTAGCTACTAGTCTAGCTTTGTTTCTAATTATGATGCCATCTTCATCTAATTTATTTCTAAACACCCATTTAGTTCCTATGATTGATTTGTTTGGAGGTTTTCTAACAAGATGCCATACATTATTTCTTTCAAACTGGTTTAATTCTTCTTGCACGGCAGTGATCCATGAACTATCTGTCAATGCATCATCTATGCATTTTGGTTCTAGATTTGATACAAATGCAGAATGTTTCATGAAATTATTTTTAAAATAAGATCTGGTTCTTGTACCTTCATTTACCTCACCTAGTATGTTTTCTTGTGGATGACTGGATCTGTACTTGAAGGATCTGCTGATCTGTTCGTGAGTTTCTGTCTGATCAGGTAGAATTCCAGGAGTCTGTACTTCCTCTGTTATTTCAGCTGGCTATTCGTCAGCTGTTTGGGTCTCTGTAATTTGTTGTGTTTCTATACGTATTTAGATTTCAGCATGATCACAGTCGCACAACAGCCGACTGCAACTGTTATAACTATTGTAAGCAGCTGACCGGTCACGTGCTGAGCACATGACCCAGTTGACTCATACTAGGCTGTATGCATTATAAGTTAACCCGACTAGGCAGCTCCTCACAGTTCGTCGTCTTCATTTCAAAATTTCCCTCTCCCTCTCGAATCCTAAATCTCAAACCCTAAGCCAAATCCCCAAACTTCTGCAATGGCCAAGAAAAATCAGAAAACTCACGCAAAACGCTCCAGAACTGTCCACGACAACGAAGAGAGATTCACCGGCAAGGAGGAATTCGAAAGATACAGTCGGCAGCTAGCAATTCCAATTCTGACGCCGACAAGTATAAATTTCGACGACTTTAACTACTACGGACTTGAGGTGAATGAACTTTTTGAGGCACAAGGCTGGACAGCATTCAACGAGTGACCGGGAGAATTTTCAGAGGACTGTGTCAGAATATTCTACGCCAATCTTCATCCGACCGGGAACTCCTTTGTTCAGACTATGGTAAACGGAATTAAAATCAACCTCGAAGCACGACCCATGTCACTAATGCTCGATCTACCCTACCGAGAGGAGATGCCGCCTGCCAATGACTCCAAACTGAATTATCTCAAGCAGGCACTGGAAACAGAGGTTGTGACAAAACTCCAATATGAGACGGCCGCCCACTTACCCCTGTTGCCGAGAGCTCTTGCCATGTCATCTCCAAAGTAATAGTTTCTCGGTCAGGAAGCCGCAACATCATCACCAACTACGACACATTTCTGCTATGGAGGTTGATGAAGAAATTGCCCATAAACCTCTGTCAGGTGATGTTGCACCACATGACAAGAGTCTCCAAGTCCGGCAGTAAGCACTTCCCATACCCTCATGTTATATGTAGGATATGCCGACTTGAGGCTGTGCCTATGGGAACCCTGCAAGTGAAGAAGATGATCAAGATGGATGCAAAGTTCTTAACAGGAATCACTGAGGCAGAGGAAAGGCTAACGTCCAAGCACCCTCCAGTTGACAATAACTCTGCAGTGCCACAACGGCTCAGCTGACTCAGTGCTTGACAAACATTCTCAATGCCATCCTGGAGCAGACAAAGGAAATTCAGAAGTTGAATACCACCTTTCAAGAACTTAAGGATGCTATTTGCCAACCAGAGCACCCTAACGCTGTGTTTGGTTGACGGATAGATAAAAAAGATGGGGGAGAAGGGGAATCAATTCTCCTTGATTGTGTGTTTGGTTTAATAGTTACTGTTTAGGAGAGAAGGAGAACGGGGGAGTACAGGGGAAAAAATTGCACACACAGCAGCGTGATTTGTAAGCCGATTTTCTCATTTCTGCCCTCTTTGTTACTTCCTCCCTCTGATCCGTTCCCACACGCAGCAACGTGATTGTTCCTTCCGGCGCGTCTGACTTCTCGCTCCGGCGTCTAGCTCCTCTCCTTCGTTCTCCGGGCTCCGTGTGTCTTTTCTTCCTGCGGCGTCGTGCGGACTTGCTCGATCTTCCGAATCTAGGGTTTTTTGCCGATCGGACTGCACTACATTTGGTACTTCTTTATTTATTTTGAGTGATTTGTTCTTGGATTTTAGTTGAAAAACATGTTACATTGCTGCGATTTGCTTAGATTTTGTCATTCGCACATTTTCGATTTTGAATTGATAAAATTGGCTCTCCATTCTCCATCCGTTAGCATTTTTGTCCATATTTGTTGGTATTTTTCTGTCATTTTTGTGATTCGTTTACTTCTGCAGATTTGAGCAATTTTTCAGTTATTTTTGTTGAATTTTCTTTAATATTGGCTCTGCTTTATATTTTTTCTTGAATGATTGGCTACTTCTCTGTAGTTTTTTCTTGAATTTGTTTGAATGAGATCACTCACCTGCATGCAATTACGGTATGATGAGTTCATGTGGTTGAATGAATAATAATGAGTGAGTATGGGAAAAGCAATGATGTAGCTTGATGGATTGTCCATAAAATTCTCCCTGCAAATGCATTGCAGCTTACTTACTACTCATAAGTAGCAGCTCATCTCATTGCATCAATTTTTCATTTATTGCTTCGGTAGGGGGACCTTTTATGTTATCATATAATCAGAATAATTTTTGGTATATTCATTCAAAAGAACATGTCTGAAACTTGTGAGCATGCAAATAAAAGTAGAAGAGTTGTACTTCAAAGTACAAAGAAGTATATCTAACTTATTAAACATTTAAACTTTGAAAAAAATTTATCTGCTGTTTAAGTAGTAGTTGTATGCATTCGTGTTCTTCCAAAGAAGTCAAATCCTGAGAGAATGAACATAATAATAAATAATATAATTCTTTATGCCTAGCAAACACTATTTTACACATGCATAAAGTAGCCTTTTGCTATTTTTTTATACTGCTTTTTACATTTCCTTGTTTTGTGACATGTTTTTTTTAAAAAAAAGTTGTTCATTAGGATTCTGCATACCCTGCTGTTGGAAGAATTTGTTCTTGGCATGTTTCTTTATACAGCCTGAATGAACCTTGCTATAGAAAATGCTGTCTGAATAAACCCCTGCTGTAGGAAACTCTCCTCCTTCCTTCCCTCCAAAGATAATGTAGGAATGAATGAACCCCTGCTGTAGGAACCTCCCCCTCTCCTCCCTCTGCTGTTAGGAAACTCACCGACCCCACCCCCCCCTCCCTCCCCCCAAGATAATGTATGCTGTCTGAAGAATTGTTTTACCGAGACATGGTTTTTGTTTTTTTGTTGAAAAAGTTGTTCGTTCAGATGCATATTGTATTGTACTTTAAGAATTTTTTTTAACAGTCTGACTGAACCCTACTGTAGGAAACTCCCTTCTTTGTAGGAAAAAAATTCCCCTCTTAAAAACTCCCCCTTCTTTGTAAAAATTAGTTTGTTCTTTGGTTTTTGTTTTTGTTTGAAGCAATGATTTGGTTTTGTTTTTGTTCTTTATTTTCATCTCTTCTTTTGAGAATACTCTTTTTAGATGTTTTGAAATATGTTTCAATGCGATATGAAGCACTAGTTAAAAATAAATAGTTGCAGCTGTTAAAAATTAGTATACAAATACAGCCATGCTTTACTTTCTTCATATAGGAACCTGTCTCCCGTCCCCCTCTACTGTAGGAACCTCCCAACTCTTTGCTGTAGGAAATCCCACCCCCCTGCTGTAGGAAAACTCAACCCCTCCCCCCCCCTTCTTCCCTTTTTTTTTTTGTTTGAAAAAGTTGTTCACTCAGATGACAAGTGTTTAAGCATTTTTGTAGTAGGATATATTGCTCCTGAACTATTTGAACTAGCTAGAATATGTTGCTCTTGAACTATTTGAACTAGTTAGAATTCTCTAGACCCTATTGTACAAAACTCTCCTACCCTCCAAAACAAACTCAATTATGCATGTTGTCTGTAAACCCTGCTGTCCTCATTTTCAGTTGTCAAGATGAGCTTATAAGTGTTGATGTTTCTTACATTGAATGCTCTTGTTGATTATATTATTATTGTCCACTATTTATTAAAGTAGCTTGTTGAATTCAATTTTTTTGCAGTTTGGCTTCATATACATAATGGATGATAACTTGAGACGACTCTATATGTTGCATTGTGCTGTGGCATTTTTTGTTTTTATTGTTGTCCATTGGGTGATGTTTCAAAACCCACTTAAGAGAAAGCGAATTGAAATTGGTGGTGTTGTTGAGGAAGAAAGAGAAAAAATTCGACGTGGAGTACTTAGTTCCATTTCGAATGAAGCTAGATGTCGTCGTATATGTCGAATGAGTCCATCGGCATTTACAAAATTGTGTGACATGTTAGTAACATATGGTGGTCTTAGACCTACACAGTGAACTAGTGTAGAAGAACAAGTTATTAGTTTTATGTGTATTGTTGGACAAATGCTTAGAAATCGTTTAGCACAAGGTGTTTTCCAGCGTTCCGGAGAGACTATTAGTCATCACTATTAGTTATGTGGAGGGATTACACTAGATAGTAATGTCTTATTATATGTATCTTTTAATATTGTTATTTCTATGATGTTTACAAAATATTAGCTATGATGTATGAATTATATTATTAACTGTCGTTTATGATTGACATTATGTTTCGTACGTGTGATATCATACATTTAGATGTTGTTTAGTATTTTTACTATTTGATAAATTAACTTTTTTATTGTATGTGTTTTTTTGTATGGATTTAAAGGCGTCAAAATGTCAAAGAGAAAGGCAAGTGCTAGTAGCCAAGTTCATCTTTTATGGACTTCGGTTATGGATGATGCTCTTATTGATGCTTTACTTCATCAAAATGATATGGGAAATCGGGTTAACGGAACCTTCACGACACACGCATATGATATTGTGTTAAAGAAGATGAAAGAATTATTTCCAGATAAAGCATTAGATAAAGAAAAGCTTCAAAGTCGTATTAAGTATATTAAAAAAAATTTTGCTCCAGTATGGGACTTATTTAAGGGTGGTTTTAGTGGATTTGCCTGGAACCGTACTACGGGTAAGTTTGATGCTGAGCCTGCTGTCTGGGAAGAATTGATTCAGGTATATTTTTTCTTCAGTTATTTCATTTGAAAAGGTATAAACTTGTATATTATTTTATTAAACTTATCTTCTAATAATATGATTTTGTTATTTCAATTGTAGCAAAATCCTGAGGCTGCTGAATGGAGAAACAAGTCATTTTCTCTTCCTTATGATAAATTAAGTATCATGTATGGAGGCGATAGAGCTTCGGGACATAGAGTTGCGAATTTTGCTGAAATGAGAGATATTTTGAACAGAGAGCAATCTGGAAACAGAATTCAAGAAATAGATGAATTGGTTTCTGAAAATCGCGTTGATTTGGAGGATTTTCATGTCAGAAGTGCGGATACTGAAAGACGACAATCACCTGCATCTGTTGATCTCCATTCACAAACTATGGCAGGTACTTTGTCTAGGATTCGAAAATCCAAATCAAAGGCAAGTTCGAGTGCTGCCGCAGACAAAATGACTGATGCTATTCTACAAGTTGCTCAAGCTATTACCAACTTTGCCTCAGGTAAGGAAACCCCTCCAATGTCAGGTGATGAGATCGTTATTCTCTTAAATGAACTTGGGTTTGAAGGTCGCCTTCGTCGACAATGTTATATTTTTCTTATGAGAAATCCTGCGGAGTTAAGATCATTACTGCAATTTCCAGTAGAAGAACGTAAGAAACTTTTGTTGTCAATGATGTCACTTGATTAATCATGTTGATATTGTATTTCTAGTAACTAGTGCTAGTAGCTTGTTCGGGTGGAGTGAAAACTTTATTCTAGTTAATGTCGTATTGATGTAGTATTATCTGATGTTGTATTATATATTATTGATATTTGTAGTATTTATGTAATATTATATCATATTATTATATCATGTGTTATTAGTGTTTGTATTATGTTGATGATATCACTTGCAACTATAAGACCGTGGTTTGTAATTTATTCTTGTTAATGCTATTGAAGTAAATTTGAAACATTTTTGTATTGACTGTTTTTCATCTTTTATGACAGTGGTTGTCGAGAAAAATATTTTTTTATTGTTTCGCAGAATAAAAAATAAGATTTAATATTTTTATCTCAAAGATAAACAAAATTATGCAATTTACATATTTTTTTCAATTATTACAAAAAAATACATATACAAGGGTATTTTTATCTTTTTTATCTTTCTACTTCCTTCTCCTTATTAATTTATCCAAACACTATCAAAATTTTCTTCTTCTCTTCCTTGTCCTTCTTTTCCTATCTCTCTCTTTCTTTCTACTTCTACTTCTTTATGAACCCTTCATCCAAATACAGCGTAAGGTCAAGTCAGCCAGAGAAAAATTCGAGACTGGACAGAAGGACACTCAGGAAAATGCACAAGTGCATGGACAGAAGGATGCAAAGGAAAATGCACAGGAAGATGGGCAGGAGGATGAACAAATAAATGCAGATTACCATGATATGGGGAGCAATGACCATTCTGTAACTCCGGATAAGGCAACTGAGCAACCAGTGCACATGAAATCACCTACAGAGTGCCCAACTATGAATCTTCTATTTGAAGGAGCTACTGAAGAACCTGATGCAGAAACTGAGCCATTATCAATCACCATCTATGAAGCCTCTCTATAGGAAGGACCAATGTCCAAAGATACCCCAGCTGAGACCCAACCTGAACCCCTTACCACTGAACCTCCTATCTCTGAACTCCCATCAGCTCTCTCAACCGTTCCTAGCCTTCCCCCTAAGCGCAAGAACCAAAAACGCAAAGCTCACAAACCGGTCTCCAGCTTACAAGTCCTTGTTGATGAGGATGTAGAAATACTTCCTCCGTCCTCTGCAGCTAAACCAAAACATCAACGTCCTAGACCTCCTAGCTGTCGAACATCATCTAGGAGTAGAAATATCTAGTTGAAAACTTAGCTTAGGCTTAGCTTAACTACTGTTTTAGTTTGGTTGAATGTTTAGATGTTGTTTTCTATGAATGGATGTTTACTTGTTTATCTACTTGTTCCTAGCTGTGCTTAAATGAATGGTTGAACTTTTCGTTATGACTGTCTGATTATGTCTTCTGTCTAACCTGTCAAATTTTAGCTATGTTGCATTTTATATATAAGCTTTTTGAGATGACAAAAGGGGGAGAAAGAAGAATTATTGTTAAGGGAGAGAAAAATTGTTACATACAATTTTTCTGGCTCAATCTGAGGGGGAGCCATGAGCAATGAACAGGTAAGTAAAATAAATGCACCAGTTGAGGGGGAGTCATGAAAAGGTATGACAAATTTCCAAGTAAAATTGATGGTTTACAAAAACATAAATCAATAATTCTTAATTTATTTGTCATCATCAAAAAGGGGGAGGATTAGACTAATAATGGATAATTTTGATGATAACAAAGAATTAAGAACTATGATTTATATAAGACTAATAATCTGAAAACAAGTTCTGCAGGATTAGACAAACAAAGATCATTTAATTTACAGCAGACAAGAACAACCATCATACAACCAACTGCTGAGCTACTACATACTGGACAGAGGACAGCATACGGGACAGAGGATGCCACAGCCACATTACAGTCAGCTGTTCGACTACTGAAGCATAAGAAGACTTCTCTGTTTCAAAATAGACCCTTGTGTTCAACGGCAGCAGAATTTCCCTTGCTTCAAAAATCACCTGCACTCACAACGGACTGAAGCATTTCAAACAGAAGATTTACAAGAGCTAAAATTATCCTCAATTTCACACAAAAGGAATGCTCAATAATCAAGGGAAGAAAGCAGTCAAAGTCTTTGATCAAGTCAAGCAGTCAACCTGCATTGAATTTATTATGGACATGACATATCAACTCATCAGCTCACCGAGTCTCAGACAGAAGCTTAGCTGAATTAAGCTTTCAACCGTTGGCAGCAAATTCAAACTTCTACAACACATTTAATGCAACAAAGACTTTGCACAAACACAGCTGAAAAACCACTGGACAACATCACTTCCTCTTTGACGTGAAGAACCGAGCGCCAACAGCAACGTTCCTCAACGGCTCCTGCACAGGAAAGAAACTCTATAAGAAGGGAGTCACAGCAACGAAGAAACAACGTGGAGAAAGAGAGAAAAATAGGGAGAAAACATAAAGAAAACAGAAGTAGAGAGAACCCAAGCAAAAACAGAGATATACAAGAACTCTACCACTCTACACAAAAATATCCTACTGCTGGTCACGAACTCGACTACTCCACACAAACAAATCTTTCTGCAAATCGTACTGAAGAAATCTCTCTCAGCAACCTCTCTGATCATCTCATCTGAATCACATCATAAACACTTAACATTCATGAGATAGATCCTGCGCTCAATCTTTGTTTATTTTCTAGTAACTTCTTACTGACAGTGTAAAGGTGGTGCTGCAGGCACCGGTAAAGGAAGCTCAGGTAGAGCTTGGTGTAAGCTCTTAGACCTTGTAATAGAGCTAGCAAATCAGCCAGGAGGATAGGTGTGTCCAGTAGGCTATTAGGGATTGTCTTGGCGAAGAAACCCGGTAGAGTAAGTGTGCTTGGCGAAGCACTTTGCTCTAGGTGTATTTGTAGCTTATTAAAGGTCTAGTGAAGCTTTGGCTCTGGTGATAGAGCGACCGTGGATGTAGGCAAAATGGTTTTGCTGAACCACGTTAAATACCCTGAGCACTACTCTTTGTCACTTATGTCAGTAAACACTCTAACTCTCTCTCTCTACAGGTTACAGCATTGACACAGCCGGCTGTAAGCTCGCTGCCAGTAGGATAACAAATTTGATAAAAAATTTTTATAAACTAACTCAATTCACCTCTCCCCTCTTAAGTTAATCTTGTAGGAATATCTAACAATGCTGTATCCAGTCACAATATCAATCATAAAAATATTTCTCCCCCTTTGTATATGCAATTTTCTCCTCGTTTGTATTTGCATCCTTGTATGATAATTCTCACTTAAATTTCTCCCCCTTTTTGTCATATAAAAAAGGCTCGGTGCTCATCAGTAGCAAGATACATTAACCAACAAAGATAACAAACACATATCCAGGTCCAGAAACATCCATTCTTGCATTTAGTATCAACATAGTTCATCAAGCAAAAGCACAGAAACAAGTTATTGCAAGCTAAGCCTAGATAAGGCAACAATCCAAAATAGAAATGCAACAATTGCATAACATAAACATTCAGAAAACACAAAATAATTGCTATTTTGGAACCATTTAAAATTCGTTCTGAAGCCAATAAAATTACAAATAGCACAATCCAAGTTCACGTCAAATGCGCAAAAATGGATCAGAATGCAAGGGCTTCGTAAAATATTCGTAAGTTGATTTTCGGAATAACAAAGTTCAAAACAATATCATTGCACTCAGCATGCTTCCGAATAAAAATGATGACTAAGGTCTACGTGCTTTGTGTGATAGTGTTGAATGGGAGTTTTATAAAGATTAATGGCACTCGTATTATCACAACATATAGCCACTTATGTAATTTATAACCAAAATTAAGAAGTTGGTGTTTGATACATAATACATATACATAATAACTAGCTGTTGCAACATAGTCGACTCTGTAGTTGATAAAGCAATGAATGCTTGCTTCTTTGGGTACCAAGATATTAATCATACACTTGGAAATTGTCATGAGCTGCTAGCGCTTTTTCTATCAAGTTTGTATCCCGTAAAGTCGACATCTACATATACAACTAAGTTAAATGCACACCATTAGGGATAAAATAAGCCAACCTCTTTCGTATTCTGCAAGATATCTAAAAATTTTCTTCACACAAACCAAGTCAGATTCGTTAAGTGCACTTTGGAGATGGACACATAAACAAACACTATCTTTAATGTTAGGACTACTAACAGTTAAGTAGAGAAGTAATTAGTAGCACCAAAATAATATCATCTATATACATATGTACTAATATATCAATCTTATCACGCTTAATAAAAATATTAGAATCAATTTTAGCACGAGAGAAACTTTTTCCGATCAAGAATGCACTAATCTTTCATAACATGTACGTGTTGTTTGTTTGAGTACATAGAGACCTTTTGATAACTTGTAGACATGATCCGGGTGCATGGAATCTTCAAAACCTAATGGTTCCTCAACAAAGACCTCTTTTTTGATATAGCCATCGAGAAATGCACCTTTCACATCCATCTGAAACAACTTTAAATTCAAGTGAGAAGCAAATAACAAGCGAATAGCTTCTAAACGTGCATCAGGAAAATACGTTTTATCAAAAGCAATACCTTCCTCCTATGAATAACATTTAGCAACTCTTCTAGTTTTAGTTTTAACAATATTACCATTTTCATCCATCTTGTTACATAACACCAACTTGGTACTTATAACATATTTATCACAAGGTTTAGGAGATGATTCTAAACACAGATCTTTTCAAATTGGTTAAGCTCTTCTTACATAGCCATGTTTAGGAATTGTCCGTTAGAGCATCACCAATACCAAAAGGTTCAACTTTAGAGACAAAGGCGGATTTTTAATAAAGTTACCTCTCAATTGTGATTTTGTTCTTACTCTTAGTTTGTATTATCTATAATGTTCTCTTGAGGATGACTAGAACGACACTTCAATTGTTGTGGGTGACTGGAATTTGTTCCTTACTGATCAGGTTCGATTGGCTGAACAAAATTATCTTATGTCTGTTGTTTAGTCGACTATACAAAGACTAGATATTCACTGTTGTGGGAACTTCTCTCGGTATAGAGTTTTTCACATCAAACATAACATGAACGGATTCCTCCACTAAAGTTTACTTATTAAAACTGTAAGTGCTTTGAAAGAGTTTAAGTAGTAAAGAAATATACCTTCGTCGTTTTTGAATCAAACTTACCATTGTTTTCCTTACTGTTAATCAAGATAAAATATGTACAACCAAAAGACTTAAAGTAAGCAATGTTAGGCTTCTTATTCTTAAGCAATTCATAAGGAGTTTTCTTAAGTAAGGGTCTTATAAAAGCACGATTAATAATGTGACAAGCAGTATTCATGACTTATGGCAAAAAAAACTTTGGTAAATTTAACCACACAACATAGTTCTTATCATATCAAGTAGAACTTTATTTTTTCTTTTAACAACACCATTTTGTTAAGGAGTTCTAGGTGCCAAGAAGTTGTGGTTCAAACCACTGTATCACAAAAATTCATCAAAACTTTGGTTTTGAAACTCTTTACCATGTTCACTCCTGATAACAACAACATTTATAGAAGTTCATTTTGAATTTTCTTAATGAAATAAGAGAATACCTTTAGTGCTTCATTCTTGAAGGCCAAGAAGAATACCCAGCAATATCATAAATATAAACAATGAAAAGGCAGTAGTATTTCCTCCATATCTTGCAATTTGATTAGATCCGAACAAATCCATGTGAAGCAATTGGAGTGGTTTATTGGTGGTTACACTTGCTTCGGTTTGAATGAAGTCCTTACTTGCTTGCCTTCCGTACATGTATCACAAAGTCTTTTCATTCGGTTGGTATGTTAGGTAGACCCAAGACTAGTTGCTTTCGATAGAGCTTTGCAATCATTTGGATATTAGCATGACCGAGTCTTCAATGCCACAAGTGACTGGTTTCTTGCTGCCTAGTGTTACAAGGCAAAGGTTTTTGTTATGAAAATCTTCAAGATAAATAACATAAACATTACCTTCCCTTCGGCCTTGGATGATTTTCTTTGACTGCCACAGATATACCAACATTGCATAGTTGACTTGCACAGACAACACATCATTAATGCATAAAGAAGATCCTTTACCAATCTTACCAATACCCGTTATCAAACACTTGTTATCATCTCCAAGAGTAACTTTTCCTATTTTGTATGTCTTTAGATGACTGAAGTTGGTAACTTGTCCTGTCATATGCCTTGACAGCTGTTAGCAAGATGCCATTAGGTCCTTCTACCCCTCCCGACCACCAAGCATACCCGCAAGAGATAGCTCACATCTTAAGTACCAAAATTTTTTTTAGTGCTTTAGTATTAGCTAGTCTTACAGTTCTCTTAGGAGCATAAATCATCTTTTATTTCATTTTTCTTGTACCTGCAAGATTTGATGACATGACCTTTACTATTGCAATAATAATTTAAAGTAATAAAGGGTGTAGATGAAGTACTAACAGTTCGCACGTTCTTGAGTTGCTCGGTTTTGTTCTTAGGGTCAAAACCAATTCCTTTCTTTCTAAAGAACAGTGAAGTCTTTGATTTTTATTTCGTCATAACTCAATTCAAACCACACACACTCACCCCTCCAACGCCCCCCCCCACCCCCCCCTTTCTCAAGTTGATAGCCGATGGCTTCTCTTTCAATTAGAATCAGAGCATGCCTCAAGTAGACATTGGCTAACCTCCTTAAAGGAAAAGATCAGTATGACAAGTGTGGACATTATTGCAACTTAAGAAAGATCATCAAACCGACGACCACTTTTTGATGGCTTGAACTAGGGATATTGGAAAACAAAAATGACTATCTTTGCCCAAGCGCAAGACTTCACATTATGGACAATCATCAAAGATGAACCAATTGTGCCAATAAGGATGGATGCAAATGGAGTTCCAGTGCCCATTCGAATTTACGGATGATTATAAGAAGAGCATCTCTGAGTTCCCGTGCAATGAACTTGCTGTGTTGTGCTTTAAATCCTAGTTAATTTAACCGTGTTTGTTCAGGTAGCATAGCTAAGGAGATTTCCGACAAATTGAAAGTTACACACGAAGGAACCACTCAAGCAAATGAGATTCGAGTGAATCTTCTCATGAATACTCATTTTACTAACTTCATTAACCCTTTGAAAAATCTTGGTAAACGTTTTAGGAACGAGGACTTGAAGTGGAAGATCATGCGTGCGTACTTCCTACATATAGCTGCAAAGCGGATGCCATCAAGCAAAACCATTATTCCCCCACTATGACATTGGATGAACTCATTGGCAAACTTAAGGCAAAGGAGCTCTCCTTGGAGAAATCTAAAGGAGCACCTCATTCTCTAGTCTTGAAGACAACCAAGTTGCAGTTAAATTCTTCTTCTTCCAATGATGATAAAGATGGAATAGCTATGTTGACTAGGAAATTCAAGAGCTATCTAAGGAGAAATAAGAGGAAAGGTAAGCCGAGAAGAAAGGAATACAAGCCGATGATGACCAAGAGAGGAGTTACTATCATTGCAAGATATCGCAATATTACCGTCATGAATGCCGTTTATTGAAATGAAACAAGAAGAAGGACAATAAGAAGTAGAAAGTGATGGCTGTATGGAGTGATGAGGACTCATCTTCTTCAAGTGAATCCGAGGACGAAACCAAAACCATAAACATGTACTTTATGTCAAAATGGTGATTCAACAATGAGGTTAGTGATTCCAACTTTGAATTTTCATATGATGAATTGCATGATGCTTTTCTGAATTGTATGAGAAATTTAGAAGCTTGAAAAAGATCTATAAATGTCTGAAGAAGTGCATGCATGAGAGTGAAAAGATCAACGACAGGTTAACCGAAGAAATTAACTCTTTGCTTAATAATGCTCCTTTGAACCAACCGAATGCATGTGATTGTGAAAAGCTAAAAATGACAAACATTTTGTTACTTGACAATTGGTGATATAGAGTAGCTACTTGATGATAATGCCATATTCTCTTAACAAAGTATCAAAAAGTTTGTTACAAAAATGTATACCACCATTACTAATGATTGCTCTAGTGGTCCAAATTTAGTGAAAATCAAATTTTTGAGGACAATTTGATCATTATTCGTTTTTGCAGCTTGAGTCTCTACCAACTTAGATGCATAATCAATAGAAAAAAAAATGTAAGAATACCCGAAAGATTAAGAAAAGGGGCCCATGAAGTCTATACCCCAACATCAAAGAGTTCTACAACTAAATAGTTAAAGGATTATGTTCCTCTTGCTAATATTTCTCATTCTTTGGCACCTATCACACTTTGAACAAAAGTTAAATCAATCTTTAAAAGGGTCGGGCAGAATAAACCTAATTGAAGAATTTTATGGGCTATTATCTTAGCACCAAAGTGACCTCCACATGCTAACTCATGGCTATGACTTAGAATTCTTTCTTATTCATCTTCAAGAACACATCTTCTAATTATTTGGTGAGGGCCTAAGACAATTTATTTTTTATTACACAACTAGCAAGATAATTTACAAAATTAGCACATCAAAGTTCTTTATAGCTAACAGAAAGTGAGTTGTTCATCTAGAAAAGAATTGTCCAGAGGTATATCTTCTCCTTCTCTTTGATCTTCTATCATAATACGGAACAGATGGTCAGCTACCATATTCTCGCTTCCTTTTTATCCTTAATCTCCAAGTCAAACTCTTGCAGCAATATGAACCATTAAATCAACCTAGGTTTAGCATCTTTTTCATTCAACAAATACTTAAGAGCAGAATGGTCAATGAATATAATAACTTTAGGGCCAAACATATATGGATTATTAAGTAAAAACCACAACCATCAACTCTTTTCCAGTTGGTGATAATTAAGTTGTGCACCATTCATAGTCTTGCTAGCATAATACGTAACATGTCGAAGTTTATTAATTCATTGACCTAACATTGCACCTAACGTAATATGAAGCAGCACACATCATTTCAAATGTTAAAGCGCAGTCAGGAGAAGTTATGATAGGAGCAGTAGTTAAGGCATTTTTAAATCATTGAATACACCCAAACAATTCTTATTAAAATAAAAGACAGCGTTCATAGCTAATAAATCATATAATGGCCTAGTTATTTTGAAAAAATATATAATGAATTTTTTATAAAAACCAACATGACATAGGAAACTTCTAATATCTTTTACTAAAGTAGGAGGTGGTAGACTTTTAATAATTTCAATTTTTGCTCTATCCATCTCAATTTCTTTACTAGAAACCAAATGTTCTAACACAATTCCTTGTCTAAGCATAAAATGACATTTTTTCTAATTCAAAACCAAAATTGTCTATTCACATCTAGATAACACAAGTTTTAGATTATCAAAGTGTTCATTAAAAGAAGATTAAAAAACTAAACAACCATACATAAGTACCTCCAATGTTGTCAAGATTAGAATTTTATGTACGAACATTTCGATACGTAGGATCGTAAAATTAGAATTTTAAGTAAGATCGTACAATCTTACTTATCGTTAATTTTTTTAAAAATTGTTTAGTAGTTTTAAAAATTAGAAAGTATTTACTAAAATTGCTGAAAGTTCAAGACATTATTTTTATTATATTTCATGTAGCTCATTATGACATCATAACTATATCATTATGTTATAAATGCACACTTATATAGTTATACTCATATCTAGAAAACACAAATCCTTATGCAATCAATCAATTAGGCGATAAGTAATTATCTTTATGGCCTCAAAATAAAAATAACCATCGAACAGAATAAATCAAACACCACTACAACCACAAACGAACGACGAAGCTTCCTAGCTATTCCAGCTTAGCTCAAAATCCTCGAGGGCTCTTTTGATCTATGAAGATTTCTTATAGGTGAGATCGTAAGATCGCAATAAGATTGGGATTTAAAAGATTTTAGGATTAAGATCGGGATCATAATAATTAGAAGTAAAATCGGGATCTTGTGTCAAGTAGGATCGTTTTGCTGATGTAAAATCATAAAATCGTAAAATTTTAAAATTTAAATCGGAATTTTAACAACCATGGGTACCTCCATAATTCTCTATACCATCAGAGAATATATCCATCATACATCTTTGAAACATTGCTAGAGTATTACATAAGCCAAAAGGCATTCTCTTATACGTAAATACAAAATAGGCAAGTGAAGATTGTCTTTTCTTGCTCTCTCGGAGATGAAGTTTGATTATAACCTAAAAAAACCATCTAAGTAACTATAATGTGTGTGGCCAGCCAATCATTCAAGCATTAGGTCAAAGAAAGGTAAAGAAAAGTGGTCCTTTCTTGTTACAGAATTCAGCTTTGTATAATCAATACAACACGCCATCAGTAGTTGTTCTTGTAAGGATCAACTCATTATTTTTATTTTTAATTACTGTTCCATCAGATTTGTTTAAGTATTACTTGTACAGGACAATCTAAATTGGGTAAATTATATCTATATCAATTAATTACATAACTTCAAATCTAACTACCTCTTTCATGTTAGAATTTAATCTCCTTCAGGTTTCACATGTGAGCTTGGCATCATCTTCTATTAAAATTCTATGGTGCACATCGCGGGACTAATACATTTTATATTAGCTAGTGTCCATCCTATTGTTGTGCTATGCTCTTTTAGAATTCTAATTAAACTCTCTTCTCCTAAACTGTAGCATCTAAACACATAATGGCTGCGAGGGTTTCACTGTCACCTAAGAATGCATAATTTTGATGTTCTAGTAATGGCTTGAGCTCTAACTTACGAGAAACTACAGTAGATGGCTCTATTCTTGTCTTGTTCATCTCTAAAGGTTCAAATGAGGGTCTACAACTAGGCTTTACTGATTTAAACACATCTAGTGCAACAATCATATAATTAGATTCATCACTCTCTCCTATATCCAAAATTAATTAATGCAGCTTACAAATCATCTTTGGAATTTCCTATAAAAAAAACAGAATCGATTAAAGCATCAAACATTTCAAATTTAACAATTTCACCCAATACTGTCATGTGACGGTGCCTTTCTTCACATTGATACACATGTTTGCAATAGCCAATAGGATCTCGTGATTATTCCTTAAATATTTCTTCCACGTTTAGAATAATAGCATATGCAAGATGAATTAATTTGTTAACTTGAAATAAAAATCCTGAATAGTACCTTTGGAAAACCGTATAATAAAGCTCGAGTTGTGCTAGGGTCGTCTATATTCCTTCCAAACTCTTTGTAGTACAGAAAATGGCATCAAGTTGATGGATGCCCCCAAGCACAATATAGCATGTCCAAATCCCTTGGCACCAATAGTAGTATGGATATCAAAGCTACCTTCATCATAAAGCTTAGGTGGAAGCTTACCTTTCAGCACGACACTTACATTCTTATTCAACTTAACTTCTTACTTTAGAGCAAACTTGAGTTTGTGAGTTTTCAAATTTTTGATAAATTTTTCATAAGATAAACTTTGTTCAATCACATCAAGCAAAGAATGTTAACATGCACTTTACTGAATATATCATAAATTTCTTAAATTGCTTATCTTATTTAATTTACTTTAGGAAACTTGGAAATGGAATGGGAGGCATATAATAATCAACTGCCTTGTTTAATCTAGAAGGGTGTTGCTCAAATTCCTTTTGGCAGTGTGGTCACTCTCAAATGGAGATGATTATGACATTTTTTATCTTATTCGGGATATGGCTAGCTCTTGTTTATCATCGCCTATAACTTTTAATTCATAAAAGTATCACTTTTATCATCATTATTAATAGCCTTACCCTATCTTAACTAAATGGCTTTTGCTTGTTCATTTTTTCGTGAATGATGTTAGGTTGGTTAGGAAACTTATCAGACTCTTTTGACTTAGAACTTGAGCAAAGTTGACCTACCAGACCTCAAGCTTTTGTTGACAATAGTTAATTATCTTACCAAATCCTCCAATAAAGTTGATGGCTTTGATTGAGGTGGAGATTGATGTTGTTGATTATTCCGTGAGAAGTTGGCTGGTTCCTCCATCCGGGACTGTCGGTGTTTGAATATCGATTATGTTTAGGATGGCGGTTGTAGGAACTTACGAAATTTGTTTGTTCTTGAACAAGTTCAGAAAAATCTAGTCCCGACAATGTATAGTAGCATGATTGGATATATCACAAATAGCACATATCTCTTGTGTTTGGAATTTTCCGTTCATCACTAGCAAATCATCTAATTTATTGGTAGTAATATTCACCTGCGCTTTAAAAGCATACTCATTAGAACCACTTACCTCATAAATTTCAGCTTATCTTCCTCGTGGATCCATGTATTGTGTCTCAAGAGCTAAATTCTCAAATAATTGGACATTCAGCTGGCGTCTCGTTCCTCACCTATATACTTGTTCACTGCATCTTTACTCCAAACGGTTAGTGTCTTGTAAAATATATGCATCAACGCTAATATAGGGGAACAATGTGATGATATTGAATTAACAAGTTATTTAATCGTTCCCACGATTCAAAAATAGCTCATCTGATTGTTGAGTAAATTGTATAATTTTATCTCTTAATGTATCAGTTTTATGAGTCGAAATAAATTTCTCAAAAAACCTATTTCGAGTCTTAGTCCAAGTAGTAAGTGATCCAGGCCTAAGTGTTTGTAACCATATCTTTGCTTTGTTCTTTAAATTGTTGAGAAAGATTTTAATTTGAAGATTTTCCTTAGTAACCCCATCTCAAAGGCATGTTAGAAATCATATAGAAATTTTCTTTGATATGAGCTAAATGATCTTCATTATTCAAAGCATGAAAAGAAGGCATCATATATTAAAATAAATAGTTCTCAATTTGTAATAGCATCAGGAAGAACTATAATAGACGGAGATAAAAGAATTGTGGGAATGTTAATGTGTCGTATTATCTCATTTGGTATAATATCCATCTCTTCAATTATATTGTTTGATTGACTTCTTCGCTCACGTCTAATTGTAATAGCTTATCTCTTAAGTTTAGAATCAAATTCAAGAGATGATAGACTTTGAGAGCAAGTTATCATGCAATAATACAACTAAAAAAATGAAAATAAAACTACTATACTCTGAGCTAAATGCAAAGTGAATGAGAAAATGCAAAAAGAAGCTAAATGCAAAACATATGCAAAAGTTCAAACAAACCTATGTGAATCTAAGTCAAGCGAAACAATCCCATGCAACGGAGTAAAAAACTTGATAAGGCTAAAATTATTTTAAAAAAATTCAGAAATTATATCCTAATTTATTCCGCAAGTGCTGATTGTCGTCTATCGTGATTCTCGTCTACAATAAAGCAGATAAAGAATTTGTTCCGCAGAAATTGTCACTAACTCCAATCTAATCTAAACTACCAAAGTTGTGTCTTTGTGTAAACTAATCGAAAGTGTACGAAAGCTAAGAAAATAAAATAAAGAAGGTTGTGAAACTAGAGATGAAAATAAGAGAAGTTTTAGAATCCACCACTAATTTTTTTAATTTAATTCATAAATAATGTGATAATAGATGATAATAATTATGAAAATTTTGTATCTAATACTTTGGTTCAATTTTTAGACACGTTCTAATTATCGTGTTACCTTGATATAGTTCAAAATTACCTCTCTCTAATTTTATTTTTAACTCCTTATTTATACATTACTAAAGATGCAATAAATTCGTATGAAATCATAAATCATATAATTTGTATTCACTTTGACACAGTAAATACTAAATATAACTATTAATTTTGTGATTCATAAATCAAGCTCCGATTGATCCTTGTGAATAAAATTAATAAAATAATTTAGAAATCAAATCTAATATTGTATATAAATTTAGCACCTAAATATTTTTCTGTATAAAAACTAGTAACTCACAATCTAATTAATAATAATACATCACTTAATATTAAAGAATTAAATCAATTGATTAGGATTTCATCTTAATTCTAATTTATAAAAATCTGAGTACTGTTCTATAGCAGTCCTATAATCCCATGCTCTCTATGTGTTCGTAGTTGAAACTCCATTTCCAGTCTAGATGGTGTCCCAATCTGAATTCTATTATTTGGATTCGGATCTAATCCTCTCTGACTCCTCTCCTTTGGATCTATTTAATAATCACCAAGATTATTTTTCCAGACCAATCCCCTACATCCTCTTTACTCTCAGATTTCTTTCATTATTTCTTTTAAAAATCTGATTGAAGTGAAATTCTTGATAGAAGAGGTTGAGAAAGAGAGGACTCTGTTCAAAATTTGGTTAGCCCAAGAGATTGGAAAATCTGGTGCTTGATTTTTGGTGGAGAATTGATCTGGTGGAGGAAAGTAATGAAAGATACGCACGGCGCGGCTCTAGCTAGTCAACCGTACATGTCATTAGATTTTTTCTTAAGGAGATAACCCAGCCGCTGTTCCGACAAGTGTTTGTGCTCATATGTCAATGCTAGTCACTAAGCTGTTTACAATCTCATGGCTGTAGACCAATGACATCTAGTGGTAGCTGTTTGGTGAGTTCTCAAGTTGTCGAAGGCTGTCCAGTAGCCACTTACTATCTCCATTTAAGATAGTTGTTGCGTTGAAAAGCTATGGTTCCTTTATGCAATCTATCAACCGCATCAACAGTGCTTCTTTAAACTCCTCCCGAATGTTGAGGATGATCTCATTCATAGTTTGGTAATATCTATTTGCTTCTTCTTGAAGATACAAGGCAACAACGGAGGCTAGCTCCCACAGAGAGGTGCGCTAATACTTGAGACATTTTTTTAGCTAAGTAAAGCCACAAATGTGGCTTAGTATCATCGAAGTATAAAAATTGATGCCGATCCCTGGGGATTTGGTGATTGTTCCAGGTAAGGGGTCATTGACGTGTTTAGGTGAAGTGTGTTAGGGAGAAAAGAGGGTGTTTGTGTGTTAAGGTTTGATTACACTCAAACCTATTAGCTAAAGACTAAGCAATAAACAAGTAAAACAGAAGCAAAAAAAGTTGCAGTAATGAAATTGATTTCTCCCCCTCTCTGTTATGCTTACAGAGTTTATTTATACTAAGCTACATACTACTACTTACAGAGTTCTCATCTAACTCAACTATCTTATTCAATTACTATTGTAGCTGGAGTTCTTATTAATCTAAACTACCTAACTAAGCTGCTGGATAGTCTGGATTCAACAAAACTTCATATAACTCTTAGACTCTGCACTTCTACGAGACTCCTTCAACTGCTGGACTCCTCTTAACACTCATCGCATCTAACACAACCACGTGGTTCTCCCTTAGTGCTTCTGTCTGAACGCCGCACGCCTTGGTTGGGTGCTTGGGAAACCTTCTCATCCTTCAGCTGTGTATCAATCCCCTCCCCATCAAAATTGGACTCGTCCTCGAGTCTCGATACACACAGAGGATCTTCATTACTAGCATGAGAAGTAGGGAGATTCACACATTGGCTAGATTCATCCAATTCTACCTGTAGATCCTCGTCTGGTAGCTCTAGCAGCTGTCTCGAGTTATCTAGAGGAGGATAATGACCATCTTTGAGCTTGGAGATGTGGAAGACTGGAAGAATTCGTGTCTTGGGTGGTAAATCTAATCGGTAAGCCACCTGTCTAACCCTCTCCAGGATTCGAAAAGGTCCATAGTACCGATATCGCAGCTTGTGGAAGCGGTGCTCAGCCAAAGAAGTTTGTCGATTTGGGTGTAGCTTAACATAAACTCAATCTCCCTCTTGATAGACTTTATCTCTGCGGTGCTTACCGGCTTGCTGCTTCATTCGATTTTGTGCTCGGCACAAATGAAATTTCAGCTCACCCAAAATTTCATCACGTTGTTAGAGTTGAAGGTGTAGTGCATTTGATTGATTGAGCTCAGAGTTCAGTAATACCAAAGGGGGCGGAGGGTGGCCATATACTGCTTCAAATGGTGACGTTTGAGTAGATGAATGTGTACTTGTATTGTATGAATATTCCGCCCAATGGAGCCATTGTAGCCACCGACGTGGATGATCACCTACAAAGCATCACAAGTAAGTTTCGATGCCACGGTTGACAACTTCTGTTTGACCGTTGGATTGTGGATGGTACGCAGTACTCATGTGGAGGGATGTTCCTTGTAAGAGGTGCAACTCCCATCAGAATGAACTGAGAAAGATCGAGTCTCTATCGGAGACGATGGAGCTAGGACAACTATGTAATCTAAGAATTTCTTTTGTGAATGCAGAAGCTACACTTGTGGCAGTATATGGGTATCAGAGTGGAATAAAATGAGCATACTGAGATAGGCGATCTACTACGACCATGATAGTATCCTTACCTCCAGACAGTGGTAATCCATTTATGAAGTCCATCGAAATTTCCGTCCAAATGGATTTTGGTATTGGTAGAGGTTGCAATAAGCCTGTTGGTTTTAAGGTGATGGATTTGGCCTTAGCACAAGTAGAACATGCGTCAACGTACCTCTAAACATCACTAGAAATTCTAGGCCAATAGAATTACTGAGACAACCTCCTTGCTGTTCGAAACTGCCCTCCGTGACCTCCCCCAACAGAGTTATGAGCTTCAAATAAGAGTTGCCTACGCAATAAGTGATCTGTAGGAACCCTTATGCGCCCATGTTGCAATAGGAGGCCGTTTGTTATTGTCAGGTCCTTGCGAACACCCTCTTTTGCTTCTTGTAAGAGACTTGCCGTGTCAGCATCATTCTCCAGAGCTTGTCTTAGATCATCCCAAAAAGATGTATGCAGGGTGGACATGACAGCAAGTAATCCTTCTGGTTTGCGGGACGACGCATCGGCTGCAACATTAAGTTTTCCCGCTCGATATTCAATTTGATAGTCGTACCCGAGGAGTTTCACCAACCATTTGAGCTGGTCTGGCGAGGAGAGACGTTGCTCTAGGAGGTACTTCATACTGATGTGATCTATTTTGATAATGAATCTGTTGGAAATACAAGGATAATTTTGATGATAACAAAGAATTAAGAACTATGATTTATATAAGACTAATAATCTGAAAACAAGTCTGCAGGATTAGACAAACAAAGATCATTTAATTTACAAAGAGATAAAAAATAACCATCATACACCCAATCATGTTATGCTACTACATACTTGACAGAGGACAAAGACATGGGACAGAGGGATGCCACAGCCACATCACATCAACCGCTCGATCGCTTGAAGGGACAGAACAACGGATACGGGATGAGGATGCCACAGCTAAATAACAGCCAACTACTATGCTGTTACTGAAGCGGGACAGAGAACAACATACGGGATGTAGAGGATGCAATAGCCACATTACAATCAGTTGTTTGGCTATCAAGCATATCAGATTCTTCTGTTTGGGATAGACCAATATGTTCAACGGCAAACGGTTTCCCTTGCCTTCAAAGATCACTGCACTCACAACGAATCAAGGACTTCAAATGTAAGATTTACAAGAGCTAGAATCATCTTCACTTTCACACAAAAGGGAAGCTCAATAATCAAGGAAAGAAAGCGGTCAAAGTCCTTGATCACCAAGCGGTCAACTCAGACCGCATTTATTATGGACATACCATATCAACTCATCACCACCGAGATTCAAATGTAAGCTTAGCTGAATTAAGCACTCAACCGCTGGCGAGAAATTCAAATCTCTTCAACGCATTCAATGCAACAAAGACTCTGCACAAACACAGCTGAAGAACCACTGGACAACACCATTCCTTCTCTGACGTGAAGAACCGAGCGCCAACAGCAACGTTCCTCAACGGCTCCTGCCTAGGAAAGATGTTCTATAAAAAAGGGAGTCACAGCAACGAGGAAACGTGTGGAGAAATAGAGAAAAACAAGGAGAGAACATAAAGAAAACAGAAGTAGAGAGAACCCAAGCAAAAAAAACAGAGATATACAAGAACTCTACACTCTACACAAAAACTCCCACCGCCGGTCACGAACTTGAGTACTCCACACAAACAAATCTTGCTACAAATCATACTGAAGAAATCTCTCAGCAATCTCTCCGATCATCTCATCTGAATCACTGCTTAAACACTCAACATTCATGAGATAGATCCTACACTCAATACTTGTTTATTTTCTTGTAACTTGTCACTGACAGTTTAAAGGTGGTGCTGCAGGAACAGGTAAAGGAAGCTCAGGTAGAGCTTGGTGTAAGCTCTTAGACCTTGTAATAGTGCTAGCAAATCAGCCAGGGGGACAAAGGCGTGTCGAGGCCGGGTAAGGGTTGTCTTAGCGAAGAAACCCTAGAGAGTATGTGTGTTTGGCAAAGCACTTCGTTCTAGGTGTATTTGTAGCTTATTAAAGGTCTAGTGAAGCTTTGGCTCTGGTGATAGAGCGACCGTGGATGTAGGCAAAGGGGTTTTGCCGAACCACGTTAAATACCCTGAGCACTACTCTTTGTTACTTCACAAGAACACACTAACTCTTACGTCGCAGTTACAAAGATTGACACACGGTAGATACCGTTAGCTCTCTGCCAGTAGGATAACAAACTTAACGAAAATTTTTATAGACTAACTCAATTCACCCCACCCCTCTTGACTTAATCTTGCAGGAATATCTAACAGAATCGATGACCAAGAAGGTATGCCCGCCATCTCTACATGAAGTATGCAATTGGTCTTCCTTCTTGCATCAACACAGCCCCAATATCTCTCCTTGACGCATCTATTTCAACGGTAAATGGTTTGGCAAAATCAGGTGTATCTAAGACGAATCCTTCTTAAGCAGGTCAGTAAGAGGGGCAGCAATGACACCATAGCCTTTGACAAATCGCCGATAGTACCCTGTGAGTCCCAGAAATCCTCGTAGAGCTGAGATGGAGGTTGGTGTACGCCAGTCGAGCATTGCACGCACCTTGGCATCGTTCGCTGCTATGCCTTATGCCGAGACCACATGGCCTAAGTACTCCAACTTTTGACAGCCAAATTCGCACTTGGACAAATTGGCGTAGAGGTTCTCCTTCTCGTTCATCAACGATTGAAATGTTCCCGGGGTGTTTGTCAACCCAAAAGGCATGACTAGAAACTCATAATGGCCATCATGAGTTCGGAATGCAGTTTTGTGCGTGTCCTCCTCCTTGACTCCAATTTGATGATATCTAGTCTTTAAGTCGAGCTTGGAAAAAAAAATTGCCCCATGGAGTTCATCCAACAACTCATCAATCACTAGAATTGGGTATTTATCCTTTACTGTAATTTCATTCAGTGCTCGATAATCTACACAAAAACGTCATGATCCATCTTTCTTTTTTACCAACAGGGCTAGGGATGAGAATGTCGAACTGCTGGGTTGTATAATTCCTTGAGACAACATTTCAGTGACAGTCTTTTCGATTTCAACTTCCTGCACATGAGGATACCTATAAGGTTAGCTGGAGTTGCTCCGGACAGCAAGGGGATTATGTGATCGTGGGAGCGTTTAGGAGGCAATCCCAAGACTGGCTGAAAGACTACGGCATATTGGTCCAGTAGGCGCTGCAGCTCAAGAGGTAGTGCTTCTTGTTTGTCTGTTTTAACATTGTTTGTTGAGGTCACAGCCATCAATCTTAATGAGCACAACCGCGTTCCTAGATGCAAGCTTGTGAGCTGAGACACTCCTCCATCACGCAATCCCCTCAAGACAAAGTTGGTTTTGTAATGAAAACTTCATACATGACTTTCGCCAGTCACAAACAACTTCGCCTAGGCTTTTTAGCCATAGGATACCAAGTACAAGATCCATACAACCTAAAGGAAAAGGGTAGGCGTCTAGCACAATAGTTGCCCTTTGTACCTCCAAAGGAATATTCTTGTAAAGCACATCAATTGATTGTGGTCTTCCATCAGCTAACTCCACCTTAAGAGGTCGAACGATTGTTTGAGGCAACTTCAAATGCTTAGCAAGTCGTCTCACAATAAAATTATGGGTGCTTCCTGAATCTATCAAAATAAAAATTTCTTGGCGTTTGATTTGCCGACCACACGAATAGTTTGTGGGCCAACCAGTCCTTGCATTGCACTCAATGATAAAGTTGCATCATCTTCTTCTCTTGAGTCATCAGGTGACTCAAACCAGTCCTCCTCATCATCCTCAGCATCTAGTCCAGAAAGGGAGTAAAGCTTTGTGACACATTTATGACCCTTCTCAAACTTAGCATCGCAATAAAAACATAACCCTTTAATTCTCCTTGAATTAATTTCTGCAGGTGATAGTTTGGATCTAGAGGAAGTATGCTGCATGCTGGCAGGTGCACTCACTATATCAGTTCCTGAAAGCATACCTGAAGAAGTTGTAGCGGTTGGTTGCCGCATGCGAAACGAAAGTGCTGGGCTTGTTTCGGAGTATTTGAGCTTTTCCTCGTATATTGTGGCGAGCATGTATGCTTCCTGCAAGTCTTTAGGTTGTCTCGCCATAACATCCATTGCAATCTGATTGTATAGACCCCCACAAAACCTTTCAATCAAGTCTCCCTCGGATGCATTGGTTAGTCACGTGCGCAGATCTTCGAACTCGGCCTAATATTCGGCTACTGACCCCTTCTGTGTGAGCTTGTGTAGTGCAAAGCTGGGGTGTCCATACGCGGAGGGTCCGAATCTTTGCAATAGTGCATCAGTGAGCTCTTCCCAGCTGTGATGAGGTCTCTTTCGTAGTTTTGATACCATCGATTGGCTTCTCCTTGTAGGTACATAGCTGCGATAGCTACTCGGTTCCACGGCAATGTTTGGAAATATTTGAATACTTGTTTGCCGAGTAAAACAACTCTTGTGGACCCTTTCCGTCAAAGTTAGGAAAAGTATGCCTTTCTCTTGGTAGAGTTGCTGATTATTCCATGCTCCCAGGTGATGCTTGGTAAGTATTCATGTAATTCTGATTGGGTGTGACTGTAGGTGTCCTGTAGTTTGAAGGAGTTTGGTATGCAATATTGGGCTGATTTTAAGGTGGTTGATATGTAGGGTACGCATTGCTATTTTGGTTTTCTTGTCGGTAGTAGAGATTGGGATCTCTCTGGTTGTGGGCAATAATTTGGATGTTGATTGGCTGATGAATGGTAGGTATGGGGTTATGCAAGGCATTAGTTACTGGAGGAAATATGTTGGCTATTGGGTTGGTTATGGTAGGGTTTGGTGGATTTTGAACTGCTACGGTTTGAGGTGGAAAGGGCAGCGGGTTGGTTGTGGAAGTTGTGTGCATAGGTAGATTTGAGGATCTTGTCATCTGTGCAGTAGAGAGGGGTTGAGCATGGTTGTTGAAGCTGATTGGGTTGGTTTCCCTCTGGTTTAGCGTAGGTATCAATGTCTCTTGTGTTAGCCTAAGTTGTTGCATCATTTGTTTCATCTCTGCTCGTTTGGCATTTATCTCCAGTCGTTCAGCATTTATGTTGGAGATCATCAAAGAAAATTGAGTAGCAAGACAATTGTATTGTTCTTGCCAATCCATTTCTCTTGATGATTTCTTGGTTGTTTGAGGTGAGTTCGTTCTCCATAGGAAACTCTTCGTTCCCATATTATGTGGAGCCGTCGGTGATTGCGGTGAAGTAGGTGTAGTGATGGTTTGATTTTCCATAGAATCGCTTGGCTCTGGTACCAAATGTTAAGGTTTGATTACACTCAAACCTATTAACCAAAGACTAAGCAGTAAACAAGTAAAACAGAAGCAAAAAAAGTTGCAGTAATGAAATTGATTTCTCCCCCCCTTTGTTCTACTTAGAGAGTTTATTTATACTGAGCTACATACTACTATTTATAGAGTTCTCATCTAACTCAACTATCTTATTCAGTTACTACTGCAGCTGGAGTCCTTATTAATCTAAACTACCTAACTAAGCTACTGGACAGTCTGGACTCAACAAAACTTCATATAACTCCTAGATTCTACTGGACTCTGCACTTCTACGAGACTCCTTCAGCTGCTGGACTCCTCTTAACACTCATCGCATCCAACACAACCACGTGGTTTTTCCTTAGTGCTTCTGTCTGAACGCCGCACGCCTTGGTTGGGTGCTTGGGAAACCTTCTCATCCTTCAGTTGTGTATCATTGTGTGTGGCTGTAGATATACAAGATGTTGAATGGAAGGAAAGTTGGATACCAAATTCTTGCCAGTGAGATGAAGCATTGTTCTACTGGAGTCAATACTGATGGCGTTTGCATGCAGTCATGGTGGTTCACTTACGGGCGGTGTACTTGTCAGTTCGGGTCTAGGTGGCAATGCAGTCGAGGAGGGAGTTGTGGAAGGACAAGCTCGATGAGACTAACGTAGGCCAAAAGAAGTAATGAAATTAAGCATTGGTAGGTATAATTGGTGTAGTCTCATATTTCTTTAAGTATCATAAAACTCTCCAGATAATCATGTAAGGAAAGAGGTAATAATTTTTGTTGATCTCTAACGCTAGGTTCTTTGTTGAGTTTCAAAACAATTAGCCAAAGGAGGGGTGGCTGGAAGATATATGAATTTACCTAGTTAACTGTTGTTGATAATGCTTGAATGTCTAGTAATTTAGGTGCCACATAAGCTAGGTTCTCCATAGAATCGTTTACTCTAGTACTAGATTGGTTCAAATTGACTAATGGAAAGCTAGAAATAAGAAAACTAAGCTGTAAAACTAAGTAACGAAAATAAGCTCAATTCTTCCTACACCTTCATCACTGGATACACATAGTTATAGCCATCCTCTAAAGCGGCTAAACATTCCTATCATAATACAAAATTTCCCTAAATAGAGTTCCTACCTTACTTGGATAATAGGTATCTAAAATCCTACTTGAACTCAAATACTTTAGTGGTTGCTACCCCAGTTTTCACCCAGATGTTTTTACTCCTCACTATGGCACTTAGATAAGTGTTGCAGCTAAAATTCAGCCTTCGACTTAAGTAAGCTCACTCCCTAGCTACGTCTTGGGTGATGAGTCCGCCATGTGTAATAGTGTCTTTTAGAACACATAAAAGAAATTTCGAGGTAACTTCTTCCTTTCAATCGTGACACTACTACAAAAAACAAAAAGATAATGCATAGAGCAGCTCTTGATATTGAGCATAAACAATATGAATCATCAATGGCAATGGTTTGGCTTGTGTCTTTTTTTTTTTTTTTCTTCTTTTGGACAAAAGAATAATGTGGATGAAACATAACTTGCTAGGACAGAGTTACATGACAAGGCGATGTTTAGGATAAGTGTGTATATAGTAAGGGTTATGTTGACGCATGCTTGCAACATGATCCTTCAACGTGCGATGGATCCTCCAACATCAACCACAATGTTCTGGTATAGTACTCATCATGTAGTTTAGGAACGAATATAACAATGATATTCTTGGATGCTATTGATTCATGATTTCAGGTCCTATGATACCGCTGTAGCTACCTACAATCTACCTTGCATAACATTTAAGTCATAATCTCTATGTCAAGATTATATAGAAAATCAAGTTTTTAATTTCTTCTTAGACTATACCAACATACATTATAAGAGATACACACGATCATCAACATCTAACAGCTCATGCCACGATAGACAATCACTTCATGGAACATGCTTTAGACCTAAAACTCTCACCCTTCTAAGTGCATGTTTGGTAGTGCGGTTGTACTAACTTTTCCATTTCAAAATTTTTATTAACTTTTTTAGATAATATAAAATATTTTTTTTTTTTTGAAAAGTCTAAAACTAAATTTTTTTTAGAAAGAAAATTTATGTTAAGCAATCATAAATGTACCTTACTTAAGCTACGTGCATATGCACAAAGTAATGAGGCGGGAAGGACCAAAGTTGCCTTTGCTCGCAGCCTCAGATAGGGGTGATAATATATGACCAACCCAAAAACGCAACCTGAATTCAACTCATTTAATTAGAGTTAGAGTTAAAAAATTTAACCCGTATAAATATATGGGTTGAGTTAGAATTGAACGAATTTGACCCGGTTATTAAATTGATCGATCCAAGTTAACCTGAAATTAATTCACCAATCCGAATTGCCATCTTTTGAAGAAATAACATTTGATTTTTCTTTTTCGATTATTAAAATATTAAGCAATAAAAATACTCGATAATAATAATTTATAAATTATTAAATTATACAATATTTCAAATTAATAGTTATTTTCATATCTTATTAAAATAGTGTAAAGAGAGAATTATAATATTATCAAAAGTATTACTATGTAGGTATTTCTGTAATTATGAATTTAGATTTTGTATCAAAAATTTTTATCAAAATTTGTTTGATAGCTATATTTATCAAAATTTTTATCGAAATCATTAGTATGTATTTATAATCATAAAATTTCAGCTGTCACCACATATTTTTAAGAAATAAAAATAAATCTTTTTTGAATATTTTAAATCGATGAAGATAATAAAAAAATATATTTTGACAGGTATTTACTATCTCTCCTCACTAACAACAACTGTACACTTTTATTACAACTGATATTATAAATTCATTAAAACTTAAAAATATAAATTAAAAATTAATAATTTTAATTATTAAATGGATCGATTTAAATTTGCGTGGTTATTAATAGAATGGATTAGAATTGATAATTTTAATCTATATAAATTTATGATTTGAATTAGAGTTGAACAAATTTGATTCAATTATTAAATAACTTGATCCGGAACTGACCAAAAAATTCAAATTACCACTCCTAGCCTCAGAAGCCCCTAATGTTTAGGCTTATGCTACGATGCCCTTTGCAGTTTGGAAGTCTTTGGGACATTTGGCATTAGTATTCAACTTATTATTCTAAATAAATAATTTATATTTTTAATAAAATTTTTATAATATTATATAAAATTTTATTAAGAATTTAGAAAATATATAAAAAAATTATATATTATAAAGTTTTAAATATTTTATAATTTTTTAAAAGGTAATAATTCAGTATTATTTTCTAAAATATTTTTTAAAAATTTTTTTATTCTAAAATATTTTATTTTATAAATATTTTCAAACATCTACTTTACCGATACTTCAGCAATTCTTCATAATATTGGACACCACTTTCCCAATTCCCAACCTGTTCTTCTACTGCCTGCCCTAAATCCATGCTTATCTGATTCCCCAATTACTGCTCTTCTCTTCCACCGCCACCTTGCGCGTCCGCTGCTGTGATCTGCAATGGCCCCAAAGAAACAGCCTCCACCGCCCTCCGCCACAAAAGAGCGCTCCTCGTCTTCCTCTTCCGGCGGAGAAACCGAAGACGGAAAGCCACTGAAGGAGCACAACCCTAACAAGGGAAAGACGGTCGCCCCTGCGGATGACGAAGAAGGAGAAGCAGAATTATCGGACTCCGGTTTTGAATCTAATGAAGAACAAATCCTTAAGGCGAAGACGGACGATAAGTTCGAGGATCAGTCCGGCTGTGGAGATGGATCTGATTCAGATACCGAAGACGACGAACATCAGTTCATTGCTGCTCAGCGGCCTCCGCGTGTTCCTGACACTTCAATCAAACAACTCAATTCTTGTCGCATGGATGATTGTACTCTGTCTGGACTGAAGTCTACTATGGTTGCTATCCCTGGGAAATCGATTCTGCAGAGCTCTTCCAAGAAGGAGGAAATTGGTAGTGGCAAGAAACGGAAACTTTTTGAGCGGTTTTGGAATGAAGATGCTGGTAAGGAGATCTTGCGAGGTATTATCGATTTTCATAGTAGCCATGGTAAAAAGCTACCGTCTTCCAAGACGAAGATTGATGGCCTTTTTGAGTTCCTGAAAAGCAAAAGCAGCTTTGATGGTGCTGATTTTACTAAGCCACAGCTGGTCAATAAGGTCCGTCGAATCAGGGAGAAGTTCAAGGGCGTCTCAACCAAGCGTAAAGGACGATCACCTAGCTCACCTAAGCCCATGGATAAGGCAGTTTATAAGCTTGCAGAGAAGATTTGGGGACCTAGGGAGAATGGTAACGCTGCTGATGTTGGTGGTGATGTTAGTGCAAGTGATGAGGAGATCAATGAGCATGAAGTAAGCCCCAAACCACCTAAGCGGTCCAACATCAAAACTAATGATTCGTTGGTGGATATAGCGGATGCATATCCAAATTTGTTTGAAGCCTTCACCACTGGTGCAACTCTGAAGCTGTCTGCCAGATTTGCAAGGACAATTTTGGAACGTGTGGACACTGCAAAGTTAGAGGAAGTGGAGGGGAAGTTGAAGAAGCATATACTTGTTGCGAACCAGAATCGCTTGCACTGGCTAGATCTGATGAAGGGGGCAATGCAGGTGCTCATTGATTATGGGGATACTTCAAACTGAATGGCTTTTGTCTAAAGGTGGGAGGCCTAAGCAACTATGGATCTATAAGGGTGGTAGGATATCCTCTAATTCAGTCTGAAAACGTAATTAATGACTGATGATTTTGTATGTTGGTTTTACCTTGTTCATTTTGAATGCTTAATAGTGATTTTAATCTGGAGGCAGTGACATCTATCATGATTTATAATCGAATAGTGCTTCTGTTTAGTGTTTTGTCTGCAGAAAGTTTTAACTGATTGAGGTAGTTCATATGAAACAACAGGCTAAGCTAGAGTTTTTTTTGGGTTTACCTCTAATAAGCATATAGTTATACAAGCCTCCTCTTGCTTGATATTGTTGCATATCATTTACTTTTAGGATCATAAGCAATCCTAAATGCAAGAGGTTGTGGACTGTTGGCATACTTGAATGTGCAGAATTTACACTTGCTATCTAGCTTTAGTAGTTCACATTAGACTCTTAAGTTATGATATTACAGCTGAGATCAGTGAATTTCAATTTGATGCCCTCTAGATTATATATATGGAAAGGCATTTTTTGGTACAAAATCAACTTTGGTTTGTGATTTTGGGACTTGATACATTAACTAGTTCCATTCTTTCCTTTCGTATAATGCTTTTAGCTGTCAACTCTGAGTATTTTTAACTGCACACTCATGGTGAAATTTTAATCATCTAGATACGACAGGTTTGCTATCATACCTGCACGCTTGTGGTTAATAAAATTGTCTGCTATTTGATTGCATTTTTTACTCCGTAGATCAGGATGACTGCATGCATCTTTATGTGGAAACTGTAAGTTATGAATGTTGAATTGTGTTATCGACAAAGTGTATGTAAACTAGATTTTCTGCCTCATCATCTAGCAGTTTTATATGTTTCTAAATCTCCTCTCTCCAAACTATTGGGGCTTATAGTCTATTGAACTGGTTGAAATTGTAGATACAAGATGATGCTATTTACAAATTCACTTTTCAGTGATTCCCATACTAAAAGTTCACTTTCAGAAATTTATTTTTTATTAATTTGTGACAAATAAGTAAGCCCTTTGCGAAAAGCTTTTTATCCAATATCTTTTTGAGATCTCTCGTTCTGAACAATACCTTATGGCTCTGTTTGGATGTGCTTTTTTTTTTGGGTTCTAAGCCCGAAAAAAGCCCAAAACAGAAATTGAGGTGTTTGGATATTATGATTTTAAGCTGCTTTGGGGTGCTTTATACGGTGCACTTTGAAAGCATCTGATAGATGCTTTTAATAAAAAGCAACGTGGAGGCTTTTCTCTCCCTTAAAAAGATGCTATAGACGGTAAGTTTGTGGAATTATCACACTATATAAATTATTTTATCGCATCTCTTTTACCCGGTCTTCTCATTTCTTCCTTCTTCACCGCCGCTCCACTCTGCTCTCAAATCCTAATTCTCTCGGTTCCGATATCGAATCTCGACACCGATGTTCTTTCTCCCTCAGTTTACTTATTTTTTTAATGATTTGCAGGTGGTGAGTGCTTATAGATGCAATTTTTAGAAGTTATTTAACATTGAACCTTTGTTCTCTATGCTCAATATTTGTGCTTTTTGCTTCTATTTGTTTGCTTGATATGTTTTGGTTTTATATGTTGTGTTTTTAGCTCATGATTTTTTAAAAGCATGTAGTAGAGCCCTTGATAGTAGATAGGTTATATTGATAGAAGTATGCGGTCTTGTTCTTAATGTTTCAGCTATGGTTTAGGATTGCTCTGTACTAAACTAGATTACGCTAAAAGTATATTATATGCAATCTTTTCATAGAAAATTTCTTCCAGCTCTTCTCCTTCGTGCTAAATGCTTTCAGTAGCTTAACACAGCCATCCTTGCAACTGTTTGTGTGTGTACTGTTTTTAGAACATTGTTATAATGAGATGGTTGGTTACTTTGTTCTTTTTTTTAGATGGTATGGCAGTACTTGTTATCTTAACCCAATATATATGATTGTTGTCTATACTTATCCTTGTTGGACCTATGATGTTCTTTGAGAGATTGTTGGTTATCCTTTCTGGCTTGTAATGATTTTTGAGATATTGTTGCTTATGCTTACTCTTACTAGTCTTATCTTGATTTTGAAGAAATGTTGCCTAACCTTATTGGCCCTGTGATAATTTTTGAGGGAATTTTGTCTTATATAATGCTAAAATGAGATAAGTGGTTGTCTTGTTATCTTGTTGCCACTGTTTTTTAGGCATGGTAGAAATGATTACCTTGAATGAAATATTTGGCTGGCTTGATGGTAAATGGCATTATGATCGTGGAATGTAATATGTACTTATCTAACCAAACATATTTGGTTATTGTTTATACTTTTTTTTGCGGGCTCTATGATGATTTTTAAAAGATTGTTAGTTATCCTTATTGGCCTGTAATGATTTTTTAGGTATTGTTGCTATGCTTACTTTTACTAGCTCAATTTTAATTTTTGAGGGAATGTTGTTTAATCTTATTGGCCTTGTGATGATTTATAGGGTTTGTTGTCATATACGATGTTAAAATGAGATTGTTGGTTGCATTCTTACTTTGTAGCCTCTATTTTTTAGGAATGGCGGAAATTGTTATATTGAATGAGATGTTTAGCTAGCTTGACGGTTAATGGTTTTATGATTATGAATTCAAGTTGTATTTATCTTAACGAAACATATTTTGTTGTTATCTATATTTATCCTTACCGGCGTTAAGATGATTTTTGAGAGATTGTTGGTTATTATTGTTAACCTATGATGATTTTTTAGGTATTGTTGCTTATGTTTATCCTTACTGGTCATATGATGATTGTTTATGGATTGTTGGCTATTCTTATTGACTTGTTTAGGTATTGAGATCAAAATTGTCGGGATCTTATGTAAGATCGTTGCCCTAGGTAGGATTGTAAAATTTTTGAATATTATAACAAGCTAATAGATATTGATTTTTGTAATTTCAGGTGATTTTCGGACTAAGTATTCAACAAAGGCCTTCATTTTCCGAATCTTGACCAGTGGAAGAAGCATAACTAAGTGGACTTAAATGTTTGAGAAACAATAAAGGTGAGGAAGGATGGCAATGATGAGGGACAAAGTTTTGTTATAGCAACCTTAGTGTATGTAAATAGTTGTCCAAAAGTTCTATATAGTTCCATACTTCATATAGAGAAAAGAATGTAAAGTTTATAAGTGGGCAGAAGTCACTCACTCATATAGAATTCAATTTACAACATTCCATATCCAGCAAGCTCAAACCAAAGTTTCACAATAATAGATGCATACAAGTACAATGTGGCTACCTGTTATAGTTATAAAATTAGCTAAAATAGAAGTTACTCATGTAGAATTCAATTTTGAACATTTCATTTTCACTAATGTACAATAATAAAACATTTCATTACAGTAATGTACAATATTACAAATTATACAATATTTTATATTCAGTAGACAGTGTACAATAATACAACATTGTATTTCCAGTAATGTAACATTTAAGCCAAAGTTGTACAATAATAAAACAATGTACAAGAGCCATTCCATCAAGCTCAGGCTTCGGACAAACAACATTTCAGACTTCAAACAAGCTCAGGCTCTAGAGAAATAATATTCCAGCAAGCTCGAGCTCCGTCTTACTGGTCAGACTCCAGAGCCATTTATTAAGAGCCATTCCTGCAAGCTCATGCTCTGGACACTGAGACATCTAAACGGCTATGTCTACCGTCAAGAGTCCAGAGCCATTTACCAAGAGGCAAGATACAAGAGCCATTCCAGTAAGCTCAGACTCTAGACAGTGAAACAGAACCATTTAAATGGCTCTATTTCACTATCTAGAGCCATCTAAATTCACTGGACTGGACAGTAAGACAATTCAACCAACAAAAACTTTTTTAACAATATAAAATAGTCATAATAACATATTCAACATATCTACAGAGTATAGAATACAACTCTAGATGCTTTTCTGGTCTGCCTTACAAACAGCAAAGCGAAAAAGGACACCATTAAAATTTCAAATGAAAACTAAAACAATTTATCAGGAGAAATATCATCAATCTTAAAATCATCTTCATTGTTATCTTCCTCCTCAAAGTGTGCTTCATCTCCACTAGCACCACTAACACTATCACAATGAGAAGAACTAATATTATATAAATCAACATTATCTATTGAAATCTCCACATCACTATTAGGTTTACTCACTAGACTTTCTATGTCATCAATAATATTTACTCTCTCATTTAAACTATTTTCATTACCTGAAGCTTGATTGAGGATGTCCAGCCATTCATGGTCAATAGGTCAGCTTCTTATTCTTCAACAATCCATTCATCATCTGAGGGAAGATCATCAAAGATAGCTAAACCACCTGAAGTTGATTTTGTACTCTTCATGCTTCTTTCTCTCAGCAAATTGTACATCACGAATATCAAGTCATTCATCTTGTTTTGATGCAAACAGTTTCTTATTTTTGTATGCACCTAAACAATTATGAAATAATGAAAGTCATATAAGTTAATAATATAACAAAATGTTTAAACAAAGAAAGATATTTTCTTACCATTTCAAATGCACTCCAAGTTAAACTTAATATTCGAATAGCAAAAGTTTTGTAATTCAGGACATTCAACTCCAAATGAGTCCCACCAATCAGCTGGATCTTTTGTTTACCTCCCTACTATTCCAAAGCTGATACCAAATAATCCCCTTACCTGTTTAAATGCTGCAAATTGCACATCTAGCTTTGTCCTCTCATTTGCATCAGCCACCATTCTTTCTAAACAATTATATAATATAATATTTACCTCTGCATCATCTTTAAAATCAGAACTGTAATGATAACGAGGATTTAAGTAGTAAGCTGCAGCATATAAAGGCCGATGCAATTCAAGCTCCCATATTCCACCAATAATTTTCCACATAGGTTCATAACTATAAGAAATAACAAAGATGAATCATTACGAATAACAAATAATAATGATGAAAATATTTAATGTTATTTAAACACTAAACTTTTCGTAGCATTATAGAAATTCAGTCGTATTTTCTCTTTTGTATGGTCCATCTCCTTATAAATAAAACCCATGGCTGGTTTCTCATCTGAATCAACTAAATTCAGCACCTTAACAAGAGGATAAGCCGTCTTCAAACAGTTTGAACATTCGCAAAAACCTACTGTCCAAAACTATATGCTGGATTTGCTTTTCATCTTGTTTGGTTACAAATTTTCTTGACTTCCACGTACTAGAGCTAAACATACTCATTAATACATCTTTATGCTCATTTAGATAACCCAAAGTCAAATAAGAGATAGCAAATCTAGTTGCACCTGGTCTAATTAAATCTTTCCCATTTGTAAAATGTCTCAACATCTAAATAAGTAGGGTCCTTCCATAAATGTATGTTGTAATTCTTCTTAACTTTGTAATTGTCACACTATGAACCTTCAACTTTTTTCTCAAAATCCAAGAAAATGAGATCAATACAATGGGCAGCACAAAGTGTCCAATATACCTCAACCTCTCTCCCGCTGCCTTATAGTTTACAGCATTATCAGTAATAACTTGCACAATAATTTCCTCTCCAACCCTCTACAATATCATCTAAAATCTCAAAAACCTCATCTGTTGTTTTAGATATATCAGATGTATCAACAGATGACAGAAATACAGTTCTCTTTGGACTATTCACTAGGAAATTACATATAGATATTTTCTTTTTATCAGTCCAACCATCAGACATGATAGAACAACCATTTTTTTTCCATTCTATTTTGTAATCCTCAAGAAAATTTTTACACTAGCTACTTCTATTTTTAAATAGGTCTCCCTGATTTCATGATAAGGAAGGTTCATTCCACAACCATACCTACTAATAAACTCAAACATTTTCAAAAAAACAAGCTATTTGTTGACGACAATCTTCCCTCAACTCTGCTTTCATCAATGATTAATGCTTACTTATGTGTTTCCAAACTTAGGACCTTTTTTACTGGAATGCATATTCCTTACTTGATTTTGATTTAAAGATTCATGTACCCTCTCACCTCCTATGCCACTCCAAGTCCTTTTTTTCTTATCAGAAACTTCTTTAAATTTAGCTAAGACTTCTAAAAACTTTTGCCTAACTTCTTCAGAAACTTGATGACATGGTTCAACATTACTATGTGTGCATGCTAAGTGATGTTTAGAATGAAAAATGCCTCCGATAAAAACCTTTTGACAATACTTGCACTTCACTTTTCTAGAGTTATTATCTACATCTATACCATGCTCCCAACCCACATTAGACCTATTTCCAGAAGTGTTATTTTTCTTATCTTTCTAGAATCAGATGCAGCAGACCTCTTCTTAATTAATCAAAACTTGAAAGGAAGAAGAAATTCAACACTCTGCACAGTGAAAAAAAAAATTACACTACAATCCTAAACAGAAATTTGAAATAACAACAACAATAATACTGCACAAGTGCACAGAAAAGAAAGTAACAATATGGCATTGCTATGTATATATATATTTTGTTCTCAATGATATTTTTCTTTTTTTTTTACAGCTATTTTTTTTCACTTTATGTAGTTTTTTGACTCTTATACCTTTTTTACTATTTTTATTTCACTACTTTATTCACTCTTATTTTTCTCACTATTATTTTTCGGTTATACATTTTTTTAGCAAACAATCACGCTTTTAGCTATTCAAAAGAATTCACTATCCATATAAAAGAACATTGAGTACAACATCCAAGTGCTAATTCAAAAATACTAAAACAATAATATAACTAATTGATAGCACGCACATATGTAATAGCTACTCTAAATTAATAGCTAACTATTCATCATAACTGAAGTCATCCTTAGTTGTATGTAGTTATCCACCCTCGTCTTTGTCTTCATCATCATCTCTACTTCCCACTATCAACGTAAGAAAGTGAAGTCTTATGTTAATTTCAAACTGAATTCTACTATGACAATATATTACGACTCAAACTTTCAAAACCAACTACTTACATATCTTCTTCCTTCTATTTAGATTTCATAACAATTTTGTTTGTTATGCTTAACACCAGAGTTATTATAGTAAGTACATCTTCTCGCTATCTTCGTTTTTACTCTTGCAGTGGCTTTCTCCAAATCTCCTCTAATTCTAATACTACCTTTGCAAACATTTCCTTCTCTTTTTGTCTCTTCGTTTGTGAGATGTTGGGATTCAAAAGCAAAACTTGAGAGGTATGAATTGCAGCTTATAAGTTCTCATTGATAGTACCTAAATCGTCGATGGTATTGTTCCTTACTTCTTGGAACCGTTGATACAGTTCTTGTAAAGTTTGCAATACGATTTGGTATTTTTTATTGGTTTCAGCCGCTTCATAAATCACTTGAATAGAAACCATCTAGAGTTAGGATTTTTTAGTAGCTCAAAATTTTCATGGCCACTTATTGGTACAGTGTCATACATAGCTCTATATTTGTTGGCACCCTTCATCCACCTCTTAACAATAAAGTGATCTAGTAACTCTACATTATGACTCAGAAATACTTTTGTATGGTCTTCACAAGTAATCTCCATAAACTCAAACAGCTTGCATTCACAGTTACCTTTCTTTGTGGTGAGATTGAACTTCACCTTCCAAACATAGTGATCAACTTATACTCGAGACCTATAAATGTAGGTCATATAACCATTAATACTCTTTTCATCGTCCTACAGCACATACTTAGCTTGAGCTTTTTCAATTCTTTCTTAAACCTGTCATATATATTTTTGGTATATACTTTTGCTACACTTTCCAAAAAAAGGCACTATTATCAACAATGGACATGAATGTTCACTAGTGTAATCTTTCTTTTTCCTTTTTAAACCAGTTTATTCAAGCACTTATCATTTTTTGACACAAACTCCCTAAGTGTTGTTGGTCGACATTTATTTTATAGATGGCATTCACATCTTCGGAACGTCCGGTAGTGTTGCTGCCGGCATAAAAGGTATCCAAGTGATAAACTAGTGCCCATTTTTTTTTGAATCTTGTATATTTCCTGAAGCCATTCATTCTCCTGCAACTTATATACAAATATCAATTCTGCCGACCTTGTCTCAGAAGTGCTAGGAATAAATGTTTTTCGAAATACATGACTTGCTATCTTTTTTTAATTTTGAATTCTTGAAGTAAACATTTTAAAGTTTCTCGACGGATTTCTTCATGACATGCAACAAACAAATATTGTGTCGTATATTTGAGAATACCTTTGCAACAACTAAAGTCATTGCTATGTCTTGATCTGTGATTATTGAAGACAGTACACGCCCTCCCATAGCTGCAAGCCAAGTCTCAAAAGTCACTGAAATGATTTTCTATATCATCCAGTAGTAGTGCATAAGCAAACTGGATGACATGTTGTGATGGTTAACTCCAGTAAATGGCACAAATGGTAATTCATATGATGTCAAAGAACATGACGTCACCAAAATACTAGAATTGAAGACGAGATCGACCATCTACTAAGAGAAAATTTATTGTCCTACCTTCATTGTCCATTTGTATTGCATAAAAGAAGTTCGGCTCTTATATACTCTTTGTCTTAGAAAAATAAAAAACCAGTCGCATCGCCATTGATGGGGTTTTTGTACTCTTTCGAAGCACACAAATTGTTCCAATAATTTCTGTCATCAAAACCGTTTTGATGTCCATCAAATATATCTGCAACTTTATTCACAAGTATGCCTTCATCACGAAATGAGTTAATCAAATCTTACCTGCAATGGGCATATTTATACAAACAGACATGCACATCCTTTTTCTCGGATTAAGCTAGATTGTGATTATGCATATCTTCATAACCCACCACTTCCTACAAGAAATTTTGTCTTGTCACTTTCATTGTTGCACAGCATCCACATTTCACTGTATTGGTGCTTCGCTTCTTTTTTACTTGTTTCTCAGACCTCTCCTCTTTCTCTCTTTTTTTTTTTTTTTTTTTTTTTTTTTTTTTTTTTTTTTTTGCTTTGTGGTCTCTATGATATCCAAACGATCACAAGTCATTTGACACGCCATTACTACATTTGAATGAGGATTTTTATTTATGCGTTCTTGCAGCAACAACACTAAATCCCGCTATTTTTTCATATTTTATATAAATTCTTTTGCAGCTTCAAGACTGTCAAAAGTAATTTCCTAAACACGGTGAATTGGCATTCTCATCAAATACATTATGAGTTCGAAGAGAAGAAGAACTGATCTCCTAAGCCATGAAGCTGTAGTTGAGGTGTTGGGTTGTGCAAAACTTTGACAATATCTGAAATAGGGAACAAGTTGAAGGAGATTACTTCCATCTGTTCCAGAAATGATTCCTGCTGGAACAGAGGGTGGGAATCCAGAGGAATGATTTCTGCTAGAACAGACATCTCCCGCCTAATAACAATGTTTAGTTTAACTCTTGACTTTGCTAAAACTTTTTATTAAATACTGCAGATTATTTTAATCATTTCAGCACTACAAGAAGGCTTAATATTCAACACAAACTATTTTTGTTTCGTATTTCATCATTCATTAGTTGTCATGGTCGGTAAAGAACAACTCCAAGAAGCACTTTCATTTCATTCATTCATTCAACCACCTCCACCAAAAACTTCATTCACAACATCTATATGATTTCTGAAATTATCCAAGCTTCCATCAAGACTAGCTTCATTTAGCAAACAAGAATTATCACCTTGAGTACTATGTGTAATTTCAAGTGCATCTAACAGCAAATTTGTATTTCTTATTCTGTATGCCCCAGATATAAGTTTGTATACAGAATTTATTGATTGATACAAGAATAGTAGTAGAAGATAAAATGAACGAAGCAACATGATATTTGAAACCTTATCCTCTTCGATTGTAGTCCAAGTAACATAACAGTAAATTCCTCGATTAAAGGATGAAGCTAACCTACCATTGCATAATTCCCAAAAACATTTGGTTATTCTTACTGTTTTATAATGTCTTCATATGTAATGCCAATCAATCCTTGATGCTTACCCATTTCCTTTACTTCATTAAGAGTTATATTTGTGTTGTTTTCATTTGTATTTATTCTTTTAATGAACAAAATCTAGGCACGTTTGATGTTTGCTATCCTTTCGACTAAAGCAAGTAGAGAGATGTGCGTATATTTTTTATTCAAATTACATCTATTTGCAATGAAGAATTTGTCTTCTGATTAGATGCCCTAATATTTGTTAGATTAAATCAATATGTAAGCCTTGGCATAAAATGTTGAGTTTCATGCTAGTATTGGAGCCTCATTGTAGCAAAATACTTTGTCAGGTGAGAGATGTTTTGAGCTTGTAAGAAGATTGGATAAAGGTAACTACTGTAACATTTAATCAATCTTTGGCATGCAATAATATTTAACTAAGGCAAATAAAGGAAAGAAATAATGCAACAATTTATTGAGATTCAAGAAGCTCTTTGTTCATTGAGACTAATAGAGAAACCTGTGCAATATCAACTCAAGCTGAGGCGAGGCTTGAATTGATTTATGGCATATAAAAAATCACGCACTTCACTACTCAGAATTCAATCACTAAACAGTAAGCAATTGGTTGACTGAGAGGTTCCTCACTAATGACTGATAAAAAATAGTAGCCAGCACTAAAGTTGTTTGCATAATGTACTTTAAATGAAACAAACACAAGTGCTAAGAAATGCAAACCAAACAGCACACTAAGAATTTTTACGTGGTTCGGTGCCTCAGTACCTCCGTCCACATCACTTGACACCACAAGTGAAACCGCTAAAGTCAAAGCAACGTACAAATATAGAGACTTGATGTTTCGCAAAACACCTCAGCATCAAGCCGAGTGTCCTCGCAAGGACAACTCACCATAGCCTCTTGACTCCACAAAGTTCTTTTGGCTACATTTGTGCACGCCTTCACAAAGGCCTAGTACAAACAACTAACCTACACCTACATCAGACAATCCGAAAACTCACATGTTTTACAAATATTCTCTCAAGGTTACAATGTGAATCATAGGGTTTAGCTCAAGTGATCTCCCTTATGATGTTTTTTAATCACCCAATAAGAAATCTCAATGGAACTCACGCAAAAGAATCAAAGAGAGCGAAGACTTGTTGGAAGGCTCTCGGTTGATGTAGTTCTCATCGTAGGGCAGCACGATGAAAGCTTAATTAAGTGTGTAGTATTGTCTATATCTTGCTATTTTTTTCACTGAATTATATAGAGATGCCTCCTCCTTGAAGGCTGCACAGATTGATCAAGGATACAACGGCTAGAAGCAATGTAAAGTTAATATCAAAGAAACGGCTACCTTCTTGTGATCTAGCAATTATATTTCCTTCTCTAATATTTTCTCTAATTTCTTTACATGGCTTACCGTTGTTTTCTGATGTGGATATTAACCCTAAGTCTCTGGAATGGCTCCTTAAAATTTGAACTAGAGGGTGCAAAATCATTCAATAGTTCAAAAGTGTGCTCTAGGGTTTCTGTTGCTCTATCATCTGATCAATGTGGAGCTGTATGCATACTGAAAACCTTTCCATACTTATAGATTTACTAGATATTCTCCAATAATCTCTATATAAAATCCTTAAATAAGTATTTTGAATATATTCGTGATTGATCTAGCATCTTTTGAAGGTATTTGCAGTTGGTTGGCACCTCAAGGAACCCCGAAAATAAATTTGGCACAAGTAAATATGTTGGTCCAGTCTATCAGTTGACTTGGTATTTTCAGGCACTTTGCTGATTTTTATATACTTTGTTAGTGGATATTATTGGACTATAGATAGCTCTTATGTCAGCCTTCAACAGCAAAAGCCAGATCTATAAAATATGATGTAAGATAAAAGAAATCGATTTTGCATTTTGCTATCTAGATATAGTTTACTCGACTACATCCAGAATGGAGAGAGAAATCGTTCCAGAAGTAAATCGATCTCCAACTTCTAGTAAGTTCTTTTCTTTCTCTTTATTTGTTTTGTTGAAAATGGAAGAAGAAAAGAAAACAATTTTGTTTTCGTTTTGGTGAATAGTTTAATGGGTTAATGTTTTGGTGATTCTCTCCATTCGTTCCTAGTGTTGATCGCTGGAGTTATAGATCTTAGCATGGATGCTTGTCGGCTGTTTTTCACAATGATTAAATAAAGAGTTTGAATGCATCAGTGTTGCTATCGCAAGTGTACGAATCGCACAAGCAATACAATGATAACAAAAGTATTGTTCCCACAAGGATTGATTAACTTATTAAGTACTGAAAATAACTAATTCCAGAATTTATTTGAACGATCGATCTAAAAGAGTTAATGCAAAAACTAAAGAAAGCAAATCAAGCTAAAACTAACACTCGTAAGATTTCAATGACTTAAACAATAGGGCATTTGATTTCACCGTAACTAATCCAATTCAATTCTGTATTCGTTCTATTGAAGTTTATAATCTTGATTGACAGTTGCAAAACCCTAATTTCTTTGATATAAACTCACTATATCTTTATGTGACTTAATATACAACAAAACTCATTAAGTTCTCTGGCATCTTATAATAGCTGCATGAACCATAAGAGTACATCTCTGTCTCTTATGCAATTCATGGCAGTCATCACAAAAACTGATTCATACATCACATCTCTGTCTCAATACGAATCTCAAATCGATTGAATATTGGCCAGATACTCAAAAGCATTAAGCACAGTAATGAATACTCAATAAATAATAATAAAACTTCGAATAGCATAAAGTTAAGAATTAAATCATCATAGTTAGGCTACATTATAACCCTAACAAGGATGAATTTAGTTCATAGTTTTCAGATCTAATAAAACAAAGAGAAACATGAGAAACAGAATAAAAGAACACTGAACAAATAGCAGTGTCGAACGAACTGCCGTCTCTTTTCTTTGCTTAGTGCTTTCGTTCGTCTTTCTTTGTTCCAGCTCCAAGAACCTCAGAAAATAAACCCTAGATGAGCCTCCTCTTTCCATAATTAGGTTAGTGCAGTCCAAGTTAATCCGAACTCTCTGTCCACCCATTTGACTGCACCGTTTTGAGGCCTATTTGGCCTCCAAAAACATAAAATAAAATATTTAAAATTAAGATCAATGTCTTATTTTTCAACCATATATCACACACATCATTTAAAAATCGGAAGGCCGTCAAGTGCACTCGTTTCAGAAACTGCGCATATGATTCAGGTCTGAATCGTATCTCAAATTCTTCTGTGAAAATATATCAAATGGTTGCCCAGAAAATTATGAAATAAATAATGTACCAAATTGAATGTTTTGGATTTTAAACCCAGTTGGCTATTCACAAAATCTCCACAGAAAAATCAAATTTTCATAAAAAACTCTCAAACTGCACGGAATTGCTGAAAATTAAGAAAAACAAAAAACTATGATTCTTTTTTATTAGTTTTCCTATATAAAAATTAAGCATATATGATGCAAGAGTGCATAATGTTATGTACATATTTTAGCACATCAAATACCCCCACACTTGGATTTTGCTCGCCCTCGAGTAAAATGTTAATGTTCATGTAGCTTGGTTGGATTTCATAACCATTATCTTCAGATCTGTCATTAAATGCATAACTCATGAAAATTTTCCAAAGCACAACTAGTTATGTTTTCTCGATCACACACACACTTGTTCAGTTGAAAGCAAATAATTGAAGGCAAAAAAGCTAAACTCATGAATATAAGTATTTAGATGGTCAACAAGCTCAAATGCCTATTTTGATCTCTTTGACCTTTGTAATCTCAGTATCGAAATTTAAATCGAGCAAGTCAAACTAACTAGTATCTGTATTCCCCTTTTGTGTTCAAGAATTAGTTAGGTATATCATTATTTTTTTATATTTTATGTTAATAGTTTTTACACTATCACGAAGGTAGCCCTCTTCCTTGGTAGATTATCTCCTATATATTTGTGGTACATAGGGCCAACTCAAGGCTAGCTTTCACACTTTCGTGTAGTAGCTCTTTTCGACTGGACAAGCCTGATTAGTGCAATGTCATTTATGGAGACAATAGTTAGGAATAGAATTCTAGTATATAATCAATGCTCAATGTAACTTCTCAATCCAATATTACGTTAGCTTCAGATGTCAAAATGGCAACAAGAGCAAATCAATTCTCTAAGCCACTCATGATCACAAGTTCAAGCTAACAAATACCACATTCATCACCAGTTAACATAAGAATTAATTTCAATAGCTATGTGTTTACTCCATCTCCAAGATTTAAGACTCAAGACAAAAAATTTTCATAATAAGTGGTGTACTCAAACCAACCAAGCAACAATAACATATACATTATAAAAGAAAATATAAATGGTGTTTAGTCCATCTCTAACCCCACACTTGGAACAAACATTGTACTCAATGTGTATACAAAAAAAATATAAACGAAGAGGAGAGTTTAGAAAGCGTCCATGATTTTTGTGCTTGCTCACTCAATATTCCTTATGCTTATATCCATTTGTCATGTTTCTCCCTATCATTTGAAACTTATTAGAATTAAATACAAATCAAAACAGAAAACTAACTAAAAATTCAAAATAAATGAAAGCTAAATGATAAAAAACTTGGGTTGCCTCCCAATAAGCGCTTTATTTATAGTCTATAGCTTGACTTCTTTCCCTCTATGCTGGTTCAAGGAGGATGACAGTCTTGTTATTGTCAAAACCGACAAAATATGGTTTCACGTTGCCCATTAACTTTGAATGTACCTTTATTCTCATCAGTAACCTCGACTGTTCCATAAGGAAAAACTCTTACCACAGTGAATGGACCCGACCAGCTTGATTTAAGCTTTTCAGGGAATAATAACCGTGAGTTGTATAGCAGAACTTGCTGTCCAAGGGTGAACTCCTTTCTTAATATGTTCTCATCGTGCCAGGCCCTGGTTTTTTTCTTGTAAATTCTAGCATTTTCATAAGCTTCATGTCAAAATTTGTCCATTTCATTCAGCTGCAGCAGTCTTTTTTCTCTTGCTGCTTGCATGTCAAAATTTAACTTCTTAACTGCCCAATATGCTTGATGCTCCAGTTCCATAGGTAAATGGCAAACTTTTCCAAACACTAGCCGATACAGAGACATTCAAATTGGTGTTTTTAATGCTGTGCAATAAGCCCATAATGCATCATCTAATTTCTTTGACCAATCTTTCCTTGAATTATTCACTGTTTTCTCAAGTATGCGCTTCAATTCTCAGTTTGAAACTTCAACTTGTCCACTGGTTTGAGAATGATAGGCAGTGGCTACTCGATGTGTGACACCATATTTCATTAGTTAAGATTCAAATTGACGATTAAAAAAATGTGTACCTTGATCATAATGATTGCTCTTGGAGTGCCATACCGAGAAAAAATGTATTTCTGTAGAAAGTTCATCACAACCTTACTATCAATTGTAGATAATGCCACAGCCTCAACCCACTTGGAGACATAGTCAACAGCGACTAAGATGTATTTATTCAAACAATGAAGAAGGGAATGGTCCCATGAAGTCTATTCTGCATACATCAAACAATTCAACCTCAAGAATATTATTCAGTGGCATCTCATTCTTTCTTGAAATATTTTCCGTTCTTTGACATTGATCACAAGTAGCAACAAATATATGTATCTCCCGAAATAATGAAAGCCAGTAAAAACCTGATTGTAGTATCTTTGCCGCTGTTTTTGTTCCACCAAAGTGACCTCCACATCCCGATGAATGACAATGCTTCAAGATGCTTTCCATCTCCTATTCTGGTACACATTTTCTTATGATCTGATCTGAACATCATTTGTATAGGATTGGATCTTTCCAAATGTAGTGCTTAACATCAGCAAAAAAAAATTTCTTTTATTGGTAAGATAGATCTGAAAGAATTATGCTGCTAGCCAAGTAATTCATGAAATCTGCATACCATGGAGAATCGATACTTCGAAGAGAGAATAATTGTTCATAAGGGAAAGCTTCATTAATGGCAATGGTAGCCTCTTCACCTTGTTCTTCTTGTTCTATCCGAGATAAGTGATCCACCACTTGATTTTCAAAACCCTTTATGTTTCGAATATCCAAATGAAATTCTTGCAGCAGAAGTACCCATCGAATAAGCCTTGGTCTAGCATCCTTTTAAGTTAGCAAATACTTGAGAGCTGAGTTAACAGTGTAGACTATCATTTTGGAGCAAACCAAATATGACCGAAATTTTTCAAAAGAGAACACAACAGCTAGAAGCTCCTTCTATGTAGTTGCATAATTCATTTGGGCAAATGTTAAAGTTCGGCTTGCATAATAGATGACATGAAATACTTTGTTCATTCGATTACCCCAACACTGCTCCAACAGTATAGTCACTAGCATAGCACATGATTTCAAAAAGTAAATCCCAAACCGGTGCTACAATGATAGAGGCTGAAACTAGCTTATGTTTTAGAGTGTTAAAAGCTTGGAAGCACTCTACCGGAAACTTAAATGACATATCCTTGAGTAGGAGGTTGCATAGGGGCTAGGGGCTTCGTTATCTTTGAATAATCTTTGATGAATCGACGATAGAAACCGGCATGCCCAAGAAAGCTTCTCATTGCCCTCACTGAAGTTAGTGGCGGTAACTTGCCATGACTTCTACCTTTGCCCGATCAACTTCTATTCCTTTGGCTGAAATGCGATGTCCTAGAACAATACCTTCAAACACCATAAAGTGGCATTTCTTCCAATTCAAGACTAAATTATTTTCTTCACAACGTTGAAAAGCTGAAGGCAATTTTTTAGACAGTCATCAAAAGAAGATCCAAACACCGAGAAGTCATCCATGAAAATCTCAATGAATCTTTCCACCATATCAGAAAAAATTGCCACCATACATCTTTGGAAAGTGGCTGGCGCATTACACAGGCCAAAAGGCATCCTCCGAAATTCAAAAGTTCCATACTGACATGTAAAGGTGATCTTTTCTTGATCTTCCGATGCTATTTGAATCTCTCTAACATTTGACCAATCAGAGGTAATGGAAAGTGATCTTTCCGAGTAGCATCATTCAACTTGCGGTAATCAATGCATACCTGCCATCTTGTGACAGTTCGTGTCAGAATGAGCTCATTGTTATCGTTCTTTACTACTGTTATTCCTCCTTCTTTTGTACCACTTGCACAGGACTCACCCATGAGCTATCGGAATCGGATAAATGATTCTTGCATCAAGTAACTTTAGAACTTCTGCTCTCATCACCTCCTTTATGTTTGGATTCAAATGTCTTTGATTTTCAACTACAGGCTTGTAGTTTTCTTCCATCAGGATCTTATGCATGCAAATTGAAAGACTTAAGCCTTTAACATAAACAATGGACCATCCTAATGCAGACTTATAATCTCTTAAAACTCGAAGAAACTTCTCCTCCTCGAAGTCACTCAATGAAGCCGAAATAATGACAGGAAGTGATGAATTTTCTCCCAGGTATGCATACCTTAGATGTGTAAGCAACGGCTTAAGCTCAAGTACTGGAGGCGTTTAATGGATGGAGCTGCCCTAAGAGAGCTTTCCCCAAGGTCCTCAAATTTCAGTCATCCTCGAATAGGCGGTGAAGCTTGCAAGTAATGAGTATACAACTCATTCTCTTTTCTTTCGATCTTAGAAGATTCACCTTGGATAATACAAGCTGCTAAAGGGTCAATTAGATGGTCTACCTTAACTACATCAGCCATTATTCGGTCAACTATATCAATTTGCAAACAATCGTCACTATTGGATGCACACTTTATAGCTTCAAATACAATAAACGTGACTTGCTCATCTTGTACTTGCAAAATTAACTTCTCTTGCTGTACATCAATTAATATTTTTCCAGTGGCTAAGAATGACAGACTAAGAATAATTGGTATGCCTTTATCTTCCTCTATATCTAATACAATAAAATTAGTAGGGAATATGAATTTATCCGCTTTCACTAGCACATCCTCAAGTATTCCTCTTGGATGTTTAATACATCGATTCGCCAGTTGAAGAGAAATTGTGGTTGTTTTTACTTCTCCCAATCCTAATTTTTTGTAAATAGAAAATGGCATTAAATTAATGCTTACACCTAAATCACATAAATTTTTTTCAAAATGAGAGTTTCCAATAGTGCAAGGTATAGTAAAACTCCCTCGATCTTTTAATTTTAGTGGCAACTTATTTTGCAAGATAGCTGTTGTTCAATCCTGCATATATAACTCAAGAGGGGAGGGGTGAATTGAGTTATAGAAAAATAAAACTTTTTCCAATAGATCAGTTTACTTTTAGTCGACTGTGCTTGAACAGAGAACTAGAACAGAGTGTTTAGTATGCAGTGACTGATTTTAATGAGAATTTTTAACTAGATGACAATCAAGATATTATAGTGCTACTACACAATCATTTAACGTGGTTCGGCAAGTGAATTGCCTACATCCACGACCACTCAACTTGAGTGGACTTCACTAATCTTTTAAGTGCAGAACTACAACAACCTACCACCGTGCTTTGACAAACACTACTCTGTCAGCTCCCTATATCAAGCCGAGCCAACAGCAGTTACCCAAGGTATTTCTTATTGTAGAACCTACACTTATACGATTGCCTCCATCAGCAAAAAGCTTCCACAAGCTACTTGCTTTCAAGTGCAAAAGCACTTACACACAATTGAAGAAATTTAAAAACGCTGGTTGAAGTACTGGATCAATCTCTCATTTTCAGTTTGCAGTGTGAGTGAAGTAAGATAATCAAAAGGAAGCCTGAATTGTAATTCTTTGGGTTCTTGGCTTCAGTAAGAGCTTTGAGCTATTTTCAGTTCTTTTTGTGAATTTTGTGTCCTATCTGCTCTCATAGATTCTATTCAGGTTTTCATCTATTTATATCTTGCTTCTTCATAGGTTGGCTGCCGTTAAGAAAAATTTCCGTTGCCTTCCTTCTTCCCGATCTTCAAGGTGATGAGAATATGCCCGTTCAGCTGCTGTGAGTGATGGCCGACTTGGAATGACAGCGTCTCTACCGGATCAAGCATTTAATTCATCCACCGGAAGTGATTTGATGTGTATGATTGTAATTAATGTTCGCCGGTGGCAAAGCGCGCATCTTCTCCACTGTCTGAAAATTTTAATTCTATGGATGTGTTGATGTATCTTGGTGAACCGGGGTCCAGTTAGATATTGACATGTTGGTGTAGCTGTTCCTTGTATTTAACATCATTGCAGTCAATTGCTGTTTCCTGTTAGTCTTCTGAATTCATTCGTCAGTAAGCCTTTCCTATATAATAGCTGGATGTGTGATGACTAAATTTGTGCTGGCGCTGGCAGAACCCTGTGAAGCTAATTTCAATAGTTGAGATTAAATAATTCTTTACTTTTGTGATCATCAAAATATATTTCCAATATAATGCAACATTCTCCCCCTTTTTTATGATGACAAAACATATTTAGAATTATTGTATTTTGTATTACCTTGATGACTTCTGTTGAACAATACTCCCCCTTGGTCTATGCCATAAAAAAAATTATTGTATTTGTATTACCTTGATGACTTTTGTTGAGAGGGGCTGTACTTGTTCTCCCCCTTTATCTATTCAACCTGTGCTTATAATACTACTGAACCATTCTCCCCCTTTTTGTTAGCATAAAAAAAAATTGCAAGTATTGGATGAAGAAATGATTAATCAACCCAAAAGCAGTAGGGTCCTTGGAATAAATATTAAGCAAACATACAAAAAGTCTGCATCCATGAAACATACATTGTACCAAAAACATAGGGAAAACATTCATTGTACCAAAACATACATAGACGTGGTTTCATGAAAAGCTAAGCGCATAAAACATTCATAGAGACAGGATGTTGGTTTTGGTTTAGGAGGGATTTTTAGGATGTTGGTTTGGTTTTGCTTCGCGGATGATCTGCATCCAGGTGGTCTTGGTCTTTTATGTTTGGGTGGGGCAGGAGAGGATTGAGGAATAATTTCAAGTTCATCCTCAAAGACAGGTTCCTTAGAGAGACTGGTTGAGATTTTGTCCCACCTTTGGGGATCTTAAATTCTGGTGGGTCTGATTAAGATTTTGTCCCAGTTGCTTTATTGTCCTTTTTCTAAGTGGGCTTCTTCAGTTCATCTAAGGCAGATATGATGGTGTTCCTGACTTCTAAAAATCGGGAATCACTAAGTTCTGCTTGAAATGCAATGTGATGTCTTGTAACCTCTGTATTTGTCCTATCACCTCGGTTTGTAGACTTTCAATCAAATTTCATTTGTTCCAATTGTTTTATTGGTACTAGAACACTTGCAGGTACCTCTGGACATGTGGATTGTTGTGGAATACCGGTTCTGGTTTGCTGCTGGTGTCCAGAAGAATGAGCTCCTCTAGTCTCAGCCGAGGTTAATCCGGTGATGAATTTACCATCCAGAATTATTTGATTCTGTATCTCAGTATCTCCAAATTTATCTATCTCGACACTGAGTGATCGGCATATGCAGCTGATGATGTGAGGATATGGCAGATGTTTAGCTTCAGACTTGTAGGCCTTTCTTATGTGACTGATCATGAGTTCAGTGATGTTTATGGGAAGCTTTTTCATTATTCTCCAAAGGATGTAGGAGTCAACAGTGGATAAATCATTTCTGCTCCCAGTCCTTGGTATGATGATTCTTGAGATGATATGGCACATTGTCCGTGGGAGAAGAGGCAGATTAGCAATAGATTTCAATTCCTTCTCAAAGATGGTGTCCTTGTCCAGTGCTAGTTTTAAGTAATTTTCCTTGGTCGAATTCATCATATTAACATCCTCATGGTAAGTAACATCTAGCAACATAGCTAAAGATTTAGGCTCTAGGTTTATCTTTACCCCATGAACTTCAGAGCTAAGAGAGGAGGTTCTGGCCAGCTTCAAATTGGCGTAGAAGACCCGAACACTCTCCTCGAAATACCTTCCCGGCAAGGAAACCAGAGTCATCCATTCTTGAAATTCAAATAATTCCTTGATTTTCTAGTCCGGCAGAGTCAAAATCTTGGAATCGAATTGTTGTCGGTGGAAGAACCGGTAACCGAAGACGATCGAGGTATTTCTTGTGTGCTGCTGGACTCTTGAACCGTTTGTCTCTGTCATCTTCCTGTTTGTTCTTCTTAATCTTTCGGGCAAGTTGTTTGATCGGCATTCTTCCGGTGAGTGGTGATGAGATTTTAGGGATTTTGGTTTTGGAACGGGAGAGATAGGGGAAGAATGGGCTTTGATGAGATATGTCAGGTTTAGGCTTTAAGTGCAGAGGAGGGAATTGAGTTGTAAATCAAAGAAAAACAAACTGAAGGAGCCCTTTTTCGAAAAATAGTTAACTAAAAGCGAACTGAAAGCAAATGAATGAAATTCTCTGTTTTTAATGTTGAGTTGCAAACCAAAAAAAAACTTAAGGAGCCGTTTTCAAAAATAGTTAACTAAAGATAAACTGAAGGCAAACTGAAAACACTTGCATACATATAAATAGAATTCTCTGTTTTGCAGAGAGCTATTTTTTCATGAAGCATAATCCTAGTTCATGACAAATCCTTGAGAACTGATCAAAGGCCAATGGTTTTGTAAAAATATCAGCAAGTTGATTTTCAGTGTTTACAAAATCTAAGACAATATCGTTATTTTCTACATGCTCACGGATGAAATGATGTCGTAACTCAATATGTTTAGTGCGAGAATGTAAAATGGGATTTTTTGTTAATTTGATCGCACTTGTGTTATCACAAAAGATGGGCACGTTTTTCAAATTGAAACCAAAATCTAATAGTTGATGTTTAATCCACAATACCTGTGCACAGCAGCTGCCGGAATCGACGTATTCCGCTTCTGCAGTAAACATTGCCACAGAGGACTGCTTCTTTGAGAACCAGGATATCAGGCAGCCACCAAGAATTTGGCAGGATCCACTACTGCTTTTTCTGTCCAGTTTGCATCCTCCAAAGTCAGCATCCGCATAGGCAATAAGGTTGAAGCTGCATTCTTTTGGATAGAACAGACCCAGTTCTGAAGTGCCCTTTAGGTATCTAAGTATTTTTTTAACAGCACAGAGGTGAGTTTCTTTAGGATTACTTTGAAATCTAGCACATAAGCACACACTAAACTGTATGTCAGGTCTACTTGCTGTCAAGTAAAGGAGTGAGCCAATCATATCTCTATAGGTCTTTTGATCAATTGACTTACCTGTCTCATCCAGGTCAAGTTTGCAGGAAGTTGCCATGGGTGTGTTGACTTCTTTTTCAGTGTCCATTTTGTATTTAGCAATCAATTCTTTGACATACTTACTTTGATTAATGAAAATTCCATGCTCTAGTTGCTTTATTTGAAGTCCAAGGAAGTAGTTCAGCTCACCCATTAGACTCATTTCAAACTCTCCCTGCATTAGCTCAGCAAACATCTTGCACAATTTCTCATTGGTTGATCCAAATATTATATCATCAACATATATTTGTACAATTAAGATGTCATTGTTGTCATGCATAATGAACAGAGTTAGGTCGGATTTACCTCGTGAAAAGCCCTTGTCAGTCAGAAAAGCACTTAGACGTTCATACCAAGCCCTAGGGGCTTGTTTGAGGTCATATAGAGCTTTGTTCAGCTTGAAGACATGTTCTGGAAAGTCTTCATTTTCAAAACTAGGAGGTTGTTCAACATAGACCTCCTCTTTTAGTAATCCATTCAAAAATGCACTTTTGACATCCATTTGAAAGAGTTTGAACTCTTTATGACATGCAAATGCTAGTAACATTCTAATGGCTTCAAGACGTGCTACAGGGGCATATGTTTCATCAAAGTCTATACCTTCTTCTTGATTATATCCTTTTGCTACCAATCTAGCTTTGTTTCTAATAATGTTTCCATTTTCATCAGCTTTATTTCTAAAAACCCATTTAGTTCCAATTATGGTTTTGTTCAACGGTCTTCTAACTAGATGCATACATTATTTCTCTCAAATTGATTCAATTCATCTTGCATAGCAATAATCCAGCAATCATTTTTCAGTGCTTCAAGAATACATTTTGGTTCAATAGTAGAGACAAATGCTGAATGTTCAATGAAGTTACCTTTTAGTTGAGATCGAGTTCTTATGCCTTCACTTGCATTACCTATTATGTTTTCTTGTGGATGGCTTGATCTGAGTTTGAACGGTCTTGGCCTGATTTCCATAGTTTCAAGTTCATGAGACATTTCGTCTGAGATGTGTTCATTTTCTGCTTCAACTGCATTTGGATGTACATTATTTGTATCTTGTTCTGAGTCAGAGGACTCCTTCTCAGCTGTAGTAAAAATTGTATCTTCCTCAGCTACTGATCCTGCATTTACAACTGAATTCTTTCTTGACCCACTGTTAGATTCATCGAAAACAACATGAATGGATTCTTCAACTGTTAAGGTTCTTTTATTAAAAATTCTATAAGCCTTAGAGTTTCTGGAGTATCCTAGAAAAATACCTTCATCACTTCTGTCATCAAATTTGCCAAGATTTTCCTTTCCATTGTTTAGTACAAAGCATTTACATCCAAAGCACTTTAGATATGAGATATTAGGCTTTTTACCTTTGAGAAGTTCGTATGGAGTCTTTTTGAGGATAGGTCTGATGAGTGCACGGTTGATGATGTAGCATGCAGTGCTTACAGTTTTTGCCCAAAAGTACTTAGGCATATTTTGTTCAATCAACATGGTTCTTGCCATTTCCACTAGCACCCTATTCTTTCTTTCAACAACACCATTTTGTTGGGGAGTTCTAGGGGCAGAAAAATTTTGGACAACACCATTTGCATTGCAGAATTCATCAAAATCAAAGTTTTGAAATTCTTTACCATGATCACTACGTACTGCAATGATTTTAAAATCTAGTTCATTTTGAATTCTTTTAAAGAAGATTGAAAATATTTTTAATGCATCATTTTTATATGCAAAAAAATACACCCAACAAAAGCGTGAGTAATCATCCACAATGACTAGACAGTACTACTTACCTCCCAAGCTAGCAATGCGAGATGGTCCAAATAAGTCCAAATGTAATAATTGGAGTGGCTTCTGTGTTGAGACAACTTGTTTAGGTTTGAAGGATGATCTGACTTGTTTTCCTTTCATGCAGGCATCACAGAGATGTTCCAGTTTGAAGGTTGTTTCAGGAAGACCTTTTACTAAGTTTAGTTTCAGGAGTTTGGACAGAATTTTTGTACTGCAATACCCAAGTCTTCTGTGCCATAGCCAAGTGTTTTCCTGTTGACTGGCCACTAAACAGATTTTGTGATTAGGATATTCATCAATATAGAGTACATATACATTACCTTCTCTTTTACCATGTAGAACTTCTTTTTCAGAGTTGGAGTTGACAATTGAGCAGCATTGATTTGTGAAGTTAACTTTAAAGCCATTATCACAGAGTTGACTAATACTCAGTAAATTGTGTTTAAGACCCTGTACATGTAAAACATTTTCGATGCATAGTGAAGAGACATTACCAATTTTACCAATTCCAACCACTCTGCATTTACTATTGTCACCAAGAATTACATTTCCACCTGATTGCTCTTGCAGGTGACTAAAGCATTTTATATTTCCTGTCATGTGTCTGGAGCAGCCACTATCCAGATACCATCTGCTTTTTGTATGGCTGCCTTCCATACCTTTTTCCTGTAACAAGAAATTTAATATTTAGGTACCCAAATTACTTTGGGTCCTAAGGTGTCAGTCCTACTGGTTCATTTTGGAACCCAAATCATTTTAATTTTATTTTCATTCTTTTTATACCAGCAGGAATTTATGTTGTGCCCTTTCCTTCCACAGTGAAAACATTTTATGAATGGAGTTGAAGAGTAAGATTCATCAGCAGCATACTCACTATAATATATATGGCTATATTTTTGCTGACTTGAGGAGGGAATACTTACAGTGCCTTGATGCATGTCTATGAATGATGGCTTATTGTTTATTTTACAATGTTGCTTACCACTGTTGCTGCCAGTATGAGTAATCATGTTGATCGGAATGTAGCCAATGCCTTCCTTTCTGAATGTTCCTCTCTGTGGTCCAAGCATGACATCTAGCTTGTCTTTACCTTTTACAAACCTTGCCAGGGATGCTTGTAAGTCATTGTTCTTAGCCAGCAGATTTTGAACATTCTCCTTCAAGGCCGTGTTGTCATGGTGCAGTTTCTGATTTTCTTCTTGCAGTACGATTTCTTTTCTAAGCATATTATTGTAATCATCCATGAAGGGTCTGAAGTTTGGTATGGTTGGATAGGATAATCTGTCCACTTCCCTGCTTAGAACTTTATTTAGTTCTTCAAGTTCTGAGATCTTTTCTGTCATATCTTTGACAGTGGCTTGATTTGAGTTACCGGCTTCATGCTCACTTATTTTAACACGAAGTTTTTCAATAGTTTGTACCAGACGATTGTTTTCAATATGTAAGGTGCACAATCTAGAGTTCATTTGGTCATAGTCAGCATGTAAAGTATCCTTGATGGCATTGGTCTTATCATCTAAGGCAATTTTCAGAGTAAGTATCTCTTTGTTTAATTTGTTATTCTCTTCTTTTAGTTCATGCATACATATTCTTATAGTGTTTCTATCAGTTTTTACATCAAGGTATTTTGCATGTAATTAATCAAATACATTTTGAACATCTTCATCAGTGTCACAGTCAGAGAAATTTACCTCACTAGGATTGTCGCTGTCTGCCATCAGACAGAGATTGACCTCGCCTCGAATCTTAGCTTCGGACTTCTCGCTTTCTTCTGATGATGTATCATCTTCATCACTCCAGGCTGCCATGGCTTTCTTTTTCCTTGAGTCATTTGCTCTGGTTCTTCTTAAGAATGGGCATTCATTTCTAAAATGTCCTGGTTTATTGCAGTGATAGCAGTTTCCTTCAGAATTGTCATCTTCACGCTCGAATTTTCCATAGTTTCTCCTTTTCTTGAACTTGTTCCTTCGTAGTAGATTCCTGAGTCCTTTTGTTAGCAAAGCAATATCTTTTTCATCATTTGAGGATAATTCACATACCTGTCTTTCTGTGCTTTTCAAGGCGATTCCTTCAGGTCGGTCATCAGCATTTTTCAGTGAGAGTTCCTTGGCCATTAACTTACCTATGAGTTCATCAAGTGTGATTTGATGGAAGCTGGGGTTTTCTTCAATTGCATCAACTTTGGATCCAAATGTAGGTAGCACAGCTCTAAGTATTTTCCACTTGAGTTCTTCTAGCTTAAATACTTTCCCTAGATTTTTTAAGGGGTTTATAATGTTAGTGAATCTACTATACATTTGAGTAATTGTTTCACCTTTGTTCATTTTGAAATCCTCATAATCATGCATGAGTAGGTTGATCCTGGTTTTTTTAACTTGGGTGGTGCCTTCATGTGTCACTTTCAGTTGATCCCAAATTTCCTTGGCGGTGCTAAAGGGTCAATTAGATGGTCAATTAGAAGATTCATTCTAATACGACTCATTCTCTTTGCTTTCGATCTTAGAAGATTCACCTTGGATAATACAAGCTGCTAAAGGGTCAATTAGATGGTCTACCTTAACTACATCAGCCATTATTCGGTCAACTATATCAATTTGCAAACAATCGTCACTATTGGATGCACACTTTATAGCTTCAAATACAATAAACGTGACTTGCTCATCTTGTACTTGCAAAATTAACTTCTCTTGCTGTACATCAATTAATATCTTTCCAGTGGCTAAGAATGATCGACTAAGAATAATTGGTATGCCTTTATCTTCCTCTATATCTAATACAATAAAATCAGTAGGGAATATGAATTTATCCGCTTTCACTAGCACATCCTCAAGTATTCCTCTTGGATGTTTAATACATCGATCCGCCAGTTGAAGAAAAATTGTGGTTGTTTTTACTTCTCCCAATCCTAATTTTTTGTAAATAGAAAATGGCATTAAATTAATGCTTACACCTAAATCACATAAATTTTTTTCAAAATGAGAGTTTCCAATAGTGCAAGGTATAGTAAAACTCCCTCGATCTTTTAATTTTAGTGGCAACTTATTTTGCAAGATAGCTGTTGTTCAATCCTGCATATATAACTTAAGAGGGGAGGGGTGAATTGAGTTATAGAAAAATAAAACTTTTTCCAATAGATCAGTTTACTTTTAGTCGACTGTGCTTGAACAGAGAACTAGAACAGAGTGTTTAGTATGCAGTGACTGATTTTAATGAGAATTTTTAACTAGATGACAATCAAGATATTATAGTGCTACTACACAATCATTTAACGTGGTTCGGCAAGTGAATTGCCTACATCCACGACCACTCAACTTGAGTGGACTTCACTAATCTTTTAAGTGCAGAACTACAACAACCTACCACCGTGCTTTGACAAGCACTACTCTGTCAGCTCCCTATGTCAAGCCGAGCCAACAGCAGTTACCCAAGGTATTTCTTATTGTAGAACCTACACTTATACGATTGCCTCCATCAACAAAAAGCTTCCACAAGCTATTTGCTTTCAAGTGCAAAAGCACTTACACACAATTGAAGAAATTTAAAAACGCTGGTTGAAGTACTGGATCAATCTCTCATTTCAGTTTGCAGTGTGAGTGAAGTAAGATGATCAAAAGGAAGCCTGAATTGTAATTCTTTGGGTTCTTGGCTTCAGTAAGAGCTTTGAGCTATTTTCAGTTCTTTTTGTGAATTTTGTGTCCTCTCTGCTCTCATAGATTCTGTTCAGGTTTTCATCTATTTATATCTTGCTTCTTCATAGGTTGGCTTCCGTTAAGAAAAATTTCCGTTGCCTTCCTTCTTCCCGATCTTCAAGGTGATGAGAATATGCCCGTTGAGCTGCTGTGAGTGATGGCCGACTTGGAATGACAGCGTCTCTACCGGATCAAGTATTTAATTCATCCACCGGAAGTGATTTGACATGTATGGTTGTAATTAATGTTCGCCGGTGGCAAAGCGCGCATCTTCTCCACTGTCTGAAAATTTTAATTCTATGGAGGTGTTGATGTATCTTAGTGAACTGGGATCCAGTTAGATATTGACATATTGGTGTAGCTGTTCCTTGTATTTAACATCATTGCAGTCAATTGCTGTTTCCTGTTAGTCTTCTGAATTCATTCGTCAGTAAGCCTTTCCTATATAATAGCTGGTTGTGTGATGACTAAATTTGTGCTGGCGCTGACAGAACCCTGTGAAGCTAATTTCAATAGTTGAGATTAAATAATTCTTTACTTTTGTGATCATCAAAATATATTTCTAATATAATGCAACAATAGCACTAAACTCCTTTGTTAGGGTCACCATTTCATAGTCCTTCAATTTTCGTTTGTTGGACAAAATCTCTTTCATGAACTTTACATAGTTTGGCATTTGTTCTAACACATCTGAAAAGGAATGTTAATATTCAGTTTTTTAAACACATCAAGAAATTTAGCGAATTGCTTATCTAATTTGGTCTATCGAAGGCGTTGAGGATATAGAATCGGTGGGCATAAGACTTGGTGGGTACTGCTGTTTGGGGCTAGTTAATGTCTGAGTTTTCTTCTTTAGTTGATTCGGTGGCATTCCCTAGTGTTTGCTTGTTGTTATGTTCTATTCCAGTAGGTGATTTAGATGAAAACATTTGGGGTTGCTCCTTTAACTCATTGATGTTCTCTGTTGGTGTTTTGAAAACCTTCCCATTTTGAAGTGCAATTGCATTCACTTGCTCCTTAGGATTTACCTTAGTGTTGCTTGGCAAAGAATCTTGTGGTCTTCCAGATAACAAGCTTGCCAGTTGACCCATTTGAACCTCAAGGTTTCGGATAGAGGCACCTTGATTTCCAAAGTTGATTCTGTTTTGGCCATGAATTTGGTAAGGGCATCTTCTAGTGGTGTTTTAGTTACTGGTTGCTGTTGAAATCCAAGGGGGTTTCTAGTTGCGTTTTGATGATTTTTCTATGAAAAATTTCGATGATCTCGCCAACCTGGATTGTATGTGTTGGAGTATGGATTGTTCGGTTGCCGGTTAACATTAGACACCCATTGGACTTATTCTGCAAGAGTTTGTGAGAATGGACTTCCAACTTGACAATCAACACTAACATGACCTCCCCCACATAGTTCACAAACTGGACTAGGCGCTTGAATTACTTTATCGGTTAAGCTTCCGAGCTGTTTGTACAACACTTTCATTTGTGCAGTCAATTCAGCAACACCATCAACTTGGTGTACTCCTGCTGCTCGTTTTGTCATCGAACGTTCTGAAGGCAATGGTGGTTATTTGTCGCCATTTTCTCCAGCAACTCATAGGCTTCATCTTGCGTTTTACTCATCAGCGCTCCACCCGCTGCGGCATCAACAATTGTCCTAGTCGTGCAACTCAACCCATTATAGAATGTTTGGACTTGTAGCTATCTCTATATCTTTCCCACGCCTCATACAAAGACTCCATATAAAATTGAGTAAAGGTACTGATGTCGTTGCTCATCTTTGCCGTCTTTGCATGAGGGAAGAATTTAGCTAAAATTTTCTGTGAAATGCCTCTCAAGATGTAATGATGTTGGAGGAAGTGGTTCACCCATTGTTTTGCCTTGCCGCTCAATGAAAATGGGAAAAGTCTCAACCTTATAGCATCATCGGACACACCATTATGCTTGAAAGTGTCACAAATTTCAAAAAAGTCAGCAACGTGAGTGTTTGGGTCATCGTTTGGCGAGCCATTGAATTGGACTGAAGTTTGGATCATTTGGATGATTGCGGGGTTGATCTCGAAGTTGTTCGCTTGAATTGCGGGATGTGTAATACTTGACGGGGCACCATTGATAGTAGGCATGGCATAATTCCTCAAAGCTCTCTTCCATTTTCAACTTCTTCCACTTTTTCTGTCATAGTAGTTTGCACTTCGTTGAGCGCTTCTTTATTTTTCTTGATAAACCTCCTAACTGTACGTTCGATTTCAAGATCAAAGGGCTCAAGAGAAATGCTTTTGGAACTTCGCATACACTACGCAAAGAAGCTGAAAGAAGGTAAAGAAATAAAAGCTCAAACTAAAACTAGAATTAATCAGAATCGATATTAACAAAAATTAAAACAATCCCCGACAGCGGCGCCAAAAATTTGTTGCTGTCGCAAGTGTACGAGTCGCACAAGTAATACAATGATGACAAAAGTATCGTTCCCAAGAAGATTGATTAACTTATTAAGTATCAAAAATAACTAATTCCAGAATTACATGATAGATCGATCTAAAAGAGTTAATACTAAAACTAAAGAAAGCAAAACAAGCTAAAAGAAATCGATTTTGCATTTCACTATCTAGATATAGTTTACTCGACTACATCCAAAATGGAGAGAGAAATCGATCTCCAACTTCTAGTAAGTTCTTTTCTTTCTTTCTCTTTGTTTGTTTTGCAAAAAATGGAAGAAGAAAAGAAAACAATTTTGTTCTCGTTTTGGTGAATGGTTTAATGGGTTAATGTTTTGGTGATTCTCTCCATTCGTTCCTAGTGTTGATCACTGGAGTTATAGATCTTAGCATGGATGCTTGTCTGCTGTTTTTCACAATGATTAAAGAAAGAGTTTGAATGCATCAGTGTAGCTATCACAAGTGTACGAGTCGCATAAGCAATACAATGATGAAAAAAGTATTGTTCCCAGAAGGATTGATTAATTTATTAAGTACTGAAAATAACTAATTCCAGAATTATTTGAACGATCGATCTAAAAGAATTAATGCAAAAACAAAAGAAAGCAAAAAATAAGCTAAAACTAACACTCATAAGATTTCAATGACTTAAGCGATAGGGCATTTGATTTCACCGAAACTAATCCAATTCAACTCTGTATTCGTGCTATCGAAGTTTATAATCTTTATTGACAGTTGGAAAATCCTAATTTCTTTGATATACTTTCTCAAACTATACCAAAAATACTTTCATGCAATAACTCATTATATCTCTATGTGACTTAACATACAATAAAGCTTATTAAATTCTGTGGCATCTTATATTAACTTCATGAATCGTAAGAGTACATCTCCATCTCTCATGCAATTCATGGCATTCATCAAACAAACTAATTCATACATCACATCTCTATCTCAATACGAATCTCAAATCGATTAAATATTGGCCAGATACTCAAAATCATTAAGTACGGTAATGAATACTTAATAAACAATTATAAAACTTCGAATAGCATAAAATTAAGAATTAAATCATCATAGTTAGACTACATCATAGCCACAGCAAGGAGGAATTTAGTTCACAATTTTTAGATCTAACGAAATAAAGAGAAACATGAGACATAGAACAAAAGAACCCTGAACAAATAGTAGTGTCGAGCAAACTAGATGAGCCTTTCTTTTTTTGCTTAGTGCTTTCCTCTGTCTTTCTTTGTTCCAGCAACAAGAACCTTAGAAAATAAACCCTAGATGAGCCTCCTCTTCCTGCTCTCTCTCCCTCCTCCCTTGGAAATCTGACAATTGGGTATTTAAAACGTTAGAGTTTTTTTTCTATAATTAGATTTGTACAGTCCAAGTTAATCCAAACTCTCTATTCGCCCATTTGTCTGCACCGTTTTGGAATCTATTTGGCCTCCAAATAAAAAAAAAAAATTAAAATTAAGATCAATGTCTTATATTTCCAACCCTATGTCACACATATCATTTAAAAATTGGGAAGGCGGTCAAGTGCATTCGTTTCAGAAACTGCGCACATGATTCATGTCTGTATCGTATCTCAACTTCTTTTGTATATATATCAAATGGTTGCCCAAAAAATTCTGAAATAATTCATGGACCAACTCGAATGTCTTGGCTTTTTAACCCAGTTGGCTGTTCACAAAATCTCCCCAGAAAAGTCAAATTTTTATAAAAAATTCTCAAACTGAACGAAATTGCTGAAAATTAAGAAAAACAAAGAATTAAGGTTCTTTCTTATTAGTTTTCCTATATAAAAAGTTAGAATATATGATGCAAGAGTGTATAACATTATGAACATATTTGAGCACATCAACCAGCTAGAAATTCTACTATCAATAATGGGTGTTTAAGTTTCTTTGTTTGTTTTGGTTGAGATTTTGATTTGGATGGTTTTACATCCTACTACAGACTGATGAGAGAGATTAGGTAAAGTTTGGATCTGGACTGAGTTTTTCATGTTTGTGCTTGGTGTTGCTCTCAATTATACAGATGGAGTAAATTTCTTTTTGTTTTTTAACTTCTTTTTGGTGAGTTTTGAGAGTGATTCTGCTAACTACTGTGAATTGGTCTTCTAGATGTTCTTTGGAAATAGAAGATAGTTAGGATTAGATGGTAGAATTGCGGTATGGATGAAGGATTTGTGCTATGTGATTGTGAGAAAGAATTTGAAAACTGAAACAAGTATCATTCAATGTTTTGATGTTTATATGGTTTTTGCTATCATCCTTTTCGTCTGAGTGTTCTTTGTTACTTTATTTCTATCTTTCCCTTTGAATTTGCTGCTTGAAATTGTTGCTTGTGTTTTGATTATCTTCTAGATTGATCACTAATTCCGATATTATTCTTAGCAAAATTCTTTTGTTTTGGTTACAGGCTTGCTATTTCTAGTATTACAAATAGAAGGTTTTGTTTATCTGTTGATACTCTTTTTGGTCCTTCCCGATTGATCAAGAGATAGCAACATCGAAGTTGTGTTGATTTGTCTAAAAGTGATTTCATTTTCATGCTTGTATCTATGGAAAACCACAATAGAGGAGACATGCATGATTGCACTTTGACAATATTGCCAATCAATCTCCTGATGTCTTTAGCAAGAAGCTTATGGCTAAGAAAGAGGTAAACTCTAATTGTATTATAAATTGTGTTTATGTTATTTCATAACACTAAATTTAGTTACAAGGTCTACTATAAGAAGGTGGTTGGCAATGTACACTTGCTTATGTACATTCAAGCAATAACTAATATAGTTCTTGACTTCAATCTCTTTTGAACAGGAAACATTGGACAATATTGCTCTCTTCTGTTTAATAATGAAAGAGAAACCTGTGCAATATCTACTCAAGAGGGGGGATGATTGAGTTATGTCAAATTAAAAATTAAAACAGTCTACTGCTCTGAAAATGTTAGTACAATATAATTCATACAAACCAATTAGAGGCGATAAAAGATGCAAACCAATCAGCACACCGAAAATTATTACATGGTTCGGCACTGTGGTACCAATGTGACGTCACTTGACACCGCAAGTGAAATCCATTAACCCTGAGCCAACCTACAATCAACCGAGACTTGATGTTTCGTAAAACACCTCCGCCTCAACCGAGTCTCCTCGCAAGGACAACTCCAACAACCCTTCAAGACTTCGCAAAGTCCCTCCGACTACAGCCGTGCATGCTTTCACAAAGACCTAACACAAACATGCTAACCTACACCGAGACTAGCAACCCAAGAACTCGCAAGTTATCCTACAACCTTTCTCCCAAGGTTACAAGTGTTTCACAAAGTTAAGCTCAACAGATCTCCCTAACAATGATTTCTAATCTCACCCCAAGAAAGCTTAAGGGATCTCACAAAAGAAACAAAAACAATGAATCTCAAGAATAGCTTTCCATGAGGTTGATCTTTTTGTCGGGCAGCAAGAAGAGTGGCTCATTTCATTGATCTGTTGGTGTGTATGCTTGCTGTTTTATTCACTAAAATATATAACAACAAGTCCTCCTTGATCTCAGGATGAAGACTGCTTGGATTGATCAAGGGTTGCAACGGCTAGAAGTAATGCAAGGTGAAGATCTAGTTCAAACGGTTAGTTGATGTGTTATTTCGGTTGTATCTTCTTCTTTGAAATTTTCTTTGATTTCTTTCCTTAGCTGGTGATTTGTTGCTGCTGTGAATATCTTCTACTGTGACTCAGGAACACCTCTCTAAAATATGAAATGCATCGGACGTCGTATGGTGCTTCAAAACAGTCCAATGGTTCAAGTGCTTCATAGGGTTTCTGTTGTTCTGTCATCCGAGTATTGTGGCAGATTTCTTCTAGTAACCATTTGATTTCCTTCTAATAGGATTAATCTTCAGGATGTCCTCATGAATCTGCGTATAAGAATCATATCAAAATTTAAACGGATGGCCAAGATATGATTGTTTGAATTAGATAGGGTAGGAGTTGTGTGCATGCTGGATTCTTTCCATCTTTATAGATATGCTTAATATTCTGCAATATTCTCTCCATAAAACGTAAAACTAAATATTCTGAAATCTTCTTGATTGATCTAGCCTCTTATCGAATCAGCTGCAAATAATTGACACGACTAGAGAACCGAAAATAACTCAGTTTTTTTTGCACACTCATAACTAGCATGGCTCTGTCCAGTCTGGAATGCACTCTATCCAGTCAGTTTGAGAATTTTTCTAGACTCAGTTAGTAGATGATTTTACCTCAACTTTGTACTATCAATAGCACTTTGTTTCAACTTACAATAGCAAAAATCAGATCTCCAAAATGTGACTCGAGCTAAGAGATATTGAATTTGCACGCCACTGTCCAAAAGAGGTTCACTCTAGTGCATCCAAAATTGTGCAAAACAACGTCCAATTTTGTAGGATTCGTTTCTTCATGGAATCATCTAATTTTGGACTCTGGAACTTCAAGATGTCTTCTATCCATAAAATCAGAACTCCAATATAGTGTCTCAGTTGAGAAATATTGAGTAGTGTGATAGCAAACTTAATGAAATATTTTGTCATTGACTGCGTTGAAGTGCTGTGCATGTGATCCAGCGATGTTGAGTAGTGTGATTGCAAACTTAATGAAATTTTTTTCTGTCCATTTAGCCTCTGTCATGCCATCTTTCAAATGCAATAAAAAAATCTCCGTTTGGTGCTGTGAGTAGAAAGATATGTTTGTGTAAACTTGGCATGTCAACTAGGTCTCAACAATTAGCCAAATTCTGCATGATGTTCTCTCCAATTACATATACTATTCAAATCCAATATAGATATGTTGAAAACTTAGCAATGATTCTCAAATATGTGTTGTCATCAAAATATTTACGATTTTCAACAAATAACAATAATGTTATTTATAAACAAAATGTAGTAATATCTTTGAAGATATTTAAGGTTCTTGATTAGTTTGTGACATTGAATATTATCTATAACGTTTATGTATTTCATAATTAGTTGACCCGATATGACCTAGTGGGTCGACCTAGTGACACTCTGACTAACTCAGTGACCCGGTAAGTTTTTTGGGTCAATAATCGGGTTGGGTTAGACTACTATGCTGCTGATAAGGAATATAAGTAGGCTAACATCTTTGAAGTCACTGAAATTCTTTCATTTGTCGATTCATACACCGTCGTAACTAACACACAGGCCCCCGCTGATGCCTTTCTGATAGTATTTTCAATCAAAATATTTTTGCTAATTAAAGTGAGGCCTATCATTGAGAACCATCTTTCTAATCGCAACAATAAAATAAAACAAGGTCTGAAGAAAGCTGTTGCTAAAGCAACGCGAATACATGGAGGATATGTGCTTGCTGTAAAAGACTAGCGTTAAATATGACTAATGTAATTGTCCTAAAATCCCAAATAAAAAGACAATAACTACTTGCTTTGACGTTGGAGATGAGACAATTTATTTATATAAGTGCAATCCAGTGGGGCTCGCTACTTATTTCGCATATGCATGCACTCCTATACTATGATTCACTTTTGTTAGTTAACAAAAAATCTTTTTACATTGTAAATAAATTAGTTTAGCGGCTATACATTCCTTGTAGTTCTATTTCATACACTGAGGATGACTGGTCATGAAAGGTTCAAGATGAAACTTTTCAACTTTTCTTTTCGACATACTTGCAAATTTTTAAAGCTTTAGGTATGCGACCGTGTACGACTATGATTTTGAATAATGCGATCATATGCAACCATTTTGTGGAATTATGTGACCATAACTGACGTTGAGCTCCTTTTAACGAGTTGCTCGGCAATTTTGGTCGCATAAAGTCGCACAATGTCAAATTACTATGCAGAAGGTCACAAATGGCTTATATTGAGATAAATAATTGATTTTGAATTGTGTTATTGCACTTATTTCTAAAAATTTGTTAACATGTAAATGGATTTTGTTTTTTCATTTTGGGATGTGGTGCCTAGCCACAAGTTTGCATGCAAATGCTAATTCTTGAAATATTATTTTATAATTAAGAAAGTGTAGGATGGGGCCCTCATTCTAAAGGAATTAGCCAACCTCTTATGAGTTAGAATCTCTCACTTATAAGCACATACGGATTACAACACCTAGCAAATGTGGAACTATTAAGTAGCGTGGGTTGTTAATCCAGCAAACCAAGATCCATTGCCCAACCCAAGGTGAGGCCAAGGTGAGTTATTGGCCCACTTCCAAATTAACTAAACCGTTTTTCACTTAGGCATCATCCAGTTACCTACGCTACTAATCAAGACCTACCCCACCAAACTAGCACGTCTTTCATTCTAGCACGTCTTTCATTCTAGGGTTGTTAAACCCTACGCGCTACTAACCCGAACTCAGCCTAATTTGAAGGCTCAACAATTTCCCTTCTAGCAATACACCAGATGGCTCTACCTCATTGGGCTCTAATACCAATTCTAAGATCGGTACCCATGCTAAAAGTATTGGCCAACGTTTTAGGAGTTAGCATCCCCAACTTATAAGCTCATACTCATTCCAGCAATCATCCAATATGAGACTATTAAGGGGCATGGGGCTGTTAAGCCCAACAAGGCATGATCCACTTGGCCTAATCCAAGACGAGTTGCTAGCCCACCTATAAGTTAACTAATCTGTTTTTCATTTTGGCACCATCTAGGACACTAAGCCGAACTAATCCGAACTTAGCCCACTGAGCTAGCCCTTCTTTTACTCGGCTCACCAACCCCTACACGCTACTAACCAGGACTCGATCTAACTTCGAAACCCAACACAAACAATCAAACCGTTGATGCTCATAATTACTTGATGCATTCAAATACAAAATTTCAAAGCTTACACTCTCTTGATGCATTAGTATTGTTCCAATAAAGAAAATAATTGGTTAACATACACGAAGTTTACATTTCCAAAATCATCAACCAACTATAAGATATATTATAATTAAACCAAAATAACATTTCAAGATGAATGAAGTTTTATATTTGCAGAAACAACCATTTGTTTTCACATCTTTTTAGCAAGAAAATTGAGATCCTTAAGGTCGTCTTTTGCGATCTTTTGGTATCTCTCATCCAGAGTAATCTATTCTATGTGATCAATCTATAGTCCCCATTAATAGAAAGATACTCGACATAGATAAATACAAAGCCCTGCACTCACCACCGTAATAAGAAAGAAACTAAGTGGACCAAGTTAAATTGATTGAGATTCCATCAATATATCAATACAATGTCTCAGCTAGAATGTTCTTACCCATTCGATTGTTGTGGAACATCTACACGGGCTTATATTCCATCAATTGGTTTTAGAGCAAATGTTGTATTTTTCCAACACTACGAGAGACCTCGTACTAAAAAATCGAATAATCTCTCCAATTTAAAATCCTTCTTCCGGTTGTACCCTAATCGTCAACTATCTAAGAAGTAGCTCTAAAGCAGTCCAATTACCATTCCTAATGTGGACAGGGAAGAAGACTCTTATTGCCTCTGCCCATGGTTTGGTAGTATCATCATCAGACAGATAGCATCCTTGTGGTATATCATATAGCCTTGAGAACTAGGCACATAAGAATATAGTCTAACATTTTTCCACCCTCTCTTGGGCCTGTGCTAAATAACTTCTGTAATCTACCTGCAGGATTTGCTGCTAAAGCACTTTAGTGTCAATAGTTTCAACATTACTGTTAAGAACTTTAATGTTAACAATTTTTGTATTGCTACTAATCCTGTAATACTTAGTTTACAAATTTTACCACAAAGAAAGAGTCGATGACCAATTAGTTGCCATCAGACAATTTTGGCTTTGGTAATTCTTTCACATCCAGTATACTAACACATCCAGATGTGATCACCTAAGACAAATAGAGTATATAAATACCATAAACATCCTTAAAAAGTCTGTATGACCCGCTCTTTGTAAATGAAAACATTATCAGCTTTGTCATCCACATCTAAGGGGTTGAAAAGCAAGCGAAGAAGTACTAATTATAAGAAACATGTAGAAGGTATATTTTACTTTCTCATTATTCTTGATCTAGTGAATGCACTATTGTTTAAAATGTGCGACTTCTTCCGATGGCAACGCATCAGGATTACATGGTTGCACAGTCCTTAGCTCCTTTTTCGCCTCTTATGTATTGGACCGGTGTAAGGACTTCTTAAGACAACAGTCTTTTTACTTATCCTTACTCGTCTTCATGGGCTTCTCTAAATACGATATCTACCTCGCTTATTTCTCATTGAGTGGCTTTACATTTTTCAAAATATTTTTTGGTATCAAAAGACCATAGTATCATTAACTCAGATTTTCTAAATTTTTTACATATCCCGCTCTAAGCTCTATCGGTTCATAATTCCTACTTGCTCACCAGCAAAATTCCGTGTCATCCTTCTTGATCCTTAAATTACTGCATATTTCTCTTGGCTCCCATAATGGGAATTCACCAAAGCCAACATGTGTGTCACGACCCAACCTAGGCCATGATCGGCACGAGACTAAACCAAGCCTCAGTGGAACCAAGCTCGGCCCAGCCTAGTAAACCTAACAAGAAATCGACTCAAAATAACACAATCCAAATTTTTAGAAAATAATCGATAGAACTTCCCTTGAAATTTCAAGAGGAAGAACCTAACAATTTCAAAAGATCAAGGTTAAATACAAAAATAATACCAAAAAGTAATACAATTACAGCTTGTGAAATTCATACAATAGCTAACTACTATGGTGAAACCATAAATAAAAGCAAATAATAAATACAAGACAGCCTATGCAAAGCTAACACTTACCAAATATACATGTCCTTCAAGTGTTACAGAGCTAACGAAACAATAAAGAAGAACACGTAAACATACAATCACTACATCTCTCCAATCCATGATAAGGTCTTGCAATAACTGGGGGAGGCCAAAGAAAGAAAAGGTTGAACGCAGTCTTAGTGAGATGAAAAATTAAGGATGCACCCTTTAAAGTTTCTAATGACTTACCCTTTTGTAATTTCACTATATTTCTATATGAAGCAAATACAATGATAGATCAGATTTGATCTTACTAAGGCTTAAGTTGTCCCATACCAACTCAAACCTTAGCAAGACAAGAATATAATAAAATAAGATGCACACACAACACAGATTCTTATAAAGTTATTATACTACCAACATTCTGAACTGAACCTTTATTCTTTTCATATTTATACACAAAACTAGATATGCTTCCTACCGAAAGAGTAGTTTACATTTGCATGTACCTATTATAATATATATATATATATATATATATCTCTAAGCACCTACATGATTACATGCACATATGCCAATCATTCATCTGTATACTATCCACGTGTCCATATACATACTTGTGTGCCAATATATGCAACCTTTTCCTCTATGTCATCAACTCACATTGAAATAAATAACATTACATGGGAGTCAGAATTATATACCACGAGTGAGACTATGTCTCCAACTCGTAAGAGTCTTTGGTCCACATGAATATATGTAAAGGTCAATACACATACGTATTATATAAACATGCATCAACATATGTACAAATGATGCTTCAGGTAATCAAATTCACAGTCACTATGGGTCCATCGAGACCATGTCTCCAACTCGTATTACAACTATTTACCAGTGCATAGTGTTTTGAAAATTAATTCGATACTTGAGCCGAAAATATTATCGGATCACCGATTAACTCACCTGGTTGACCCATTGAGTCAAATTAGGTTAATTAAATAAATAAAAATATTATAAATATAGTATATATACTATATAATATCTACTGTAACAACTATTTAAAATTTTTTAAAATATGATCATATACAATAAATATTGAAGATGTTTTTTGAAGTTATATTTTTCATTTTGAAGCAATAGTCTTAAAGAGTTCAAGACAATAGCCAAAAGATCTAAAGTATAGTAGAATCTTAATATTTTAAACATTACAAATTAGCTACATATCTGTAATTATTATAATTACTTGTAGCCTCGTATGTACAGAAATGGTTCGGAAGCAGCCAAAGGACTTAAGGAACGAACCTGATTTAATATTTTGTTCTTTTTAATTTTATTAATTATAACACCGGGTCAATCCATTCCACTGGGTTACTCAAAAGCCGGTCGGGTTGATCTAGGTTTTACTGAATTTGTTGCATACCGGGTTATGCTACTCACCCAAACCCGAAATTAATGCCGGATTTCGGGTCGACCCGACCAGTCCGGATTGTGTTTTAAAACACAGTATGTGCACATCTATGCATGCACAAAGTATACATCAACATGCTATATGCATAACCACCTTCTAACTTCTTACGAATGCTTACGCCGTTCATGGTAATATTGATAACAATATCCATACATACATACATACATACATACATATATACATAATACGTTTATATATACGTGAATCGGGATAACCAGCTATCAAACTCGCCCCAATCTAAACAGATCTACATAGACGGATCCCTTTGGGGCTAATTATCTACTCCGCTTCCAACCCAGCAAATCCGAGGCTGAGCCTCCAACACAGATGGATCCCGCTAAAGTTAACTATCTACTCCACAAGTCAATGGCCATAGGTGGTTACTACCCCATACCCACTGAGGTTCAACTCATTTCCCGACCTTTTGCCTTTCTCCGTGCAGCACGGGTATCTACACATAACTAAGCAAAAAATAAGTATAAACATCATGATAATTACAAAGATCGTAAATTATTTATCGTATATGTGCACTGGTCATAAAACATAATGATTTGTTTATGTAGAGATATCGTAATAATATTATAAATTATTTTTAAAAACACAAATATTAGAGTTAGACAAAACATAGTAATTTAGTATAAACCATTTTAAAACCATGCATTGAAATCCATACTCTTAATATTTAATGTAATGCTAATTTAATCTATGAGGCCATAATCATACGCATAGACGTGTATTACAAAAATTTGTCAACATACTTAACAACCTAAGCCACTTAGTCTGATATGCTAGTGATGTGATTAAAAACAATCTCATACACTTTTGTAACCTATATGCTTGATTTTTAACAAAAGTACTGATAAAAAAGAACCTTACTCATGTACTTTTCTTATTTTCAGCAATTCTATGAAGTCGGAAGCTTTTTATGAAAACTTGACTTTTCGATGGAGTTATTATGAACGGCCAGTTATTTTTGAAAGAAAAGATTTTGAAGTTCATTCATTAATTTTTTCAGATTTTTCTGGCCAACCAATCGATATATTCACATAGGAATTGGACACCCAGTACAGAACCACATCATGCGTACAGTTTCGGAAATAAGTGAAGTTGAAGGCCTTCCAGATTTTTAAATGACATGTGTGATATATAGTAGAAAAGATAAAACAATTGTCTAAATTTTCATATTTCTACATATTTTTTGAAAGCCAAACAGACCACGAAATGGTGCAAATAACAGGGTGGACAGAGAGTTTGAATTACTTTTTGCACTACACCAAGCTAATTATGGAAACAAAAACCTTATAATTTAAAGACTGAATTTTCGGATTTCCTGGGGGGAGGCAGCAAGACAGAGCAGCAAAGGTGGCTAATCTAGGGTTTCTTTTTCGAATTCTTGCTGCTGGAACATAGAGAAGGACGGACGGAAGCATAGAGCAATAAAAAGAGACGGTGTTGTGCTTATATACACTTACACGACACATCTAGGTGTTTAACAAGCATAGTACATCATACTATTTGATTTTCTATTATTCTAACATGTTATCATGCATAAGTAGAAAATTGAAATAGTATAACAACCTACTTAGTTACTAGCATGCTTTTACGTATACTTCAACAGGATTCATACATGAGCATGCATCATACAAGACCTATAGCATGGAGCCAAAAGTAATGCACAGATATTGGCAAGGTGTGCTGGAGGTTCCAAAGTAGATTTTACTTGCGTTGAAATCCTAATAATAAAGCTAAGAAGAAAAAGAAGTAAGTAACCTCACATGGAAGTTGATGCAATTTCTCAGACCTGCTGCTATCACCACACCATGCTATCGATTCCAAATCTACATTCAATCTTAATGCAAAAAAATACCATCAATATATAATTCGTTAACCGATACCCAAACATATTCTTTGTACACATCTATATCCAAACATATCCCAACAGCACTAAGGCATCGTTGAATCCAAAATCTTATATTTACCCAATTAAGTCCACAATCATCAAGTCATAGTTCTTAACAAGTACTAGGGCTAGCAAATTTAGAAAGCTTACCTAAATTAACAATCAATCCAGAGTTCGAATCGGCTATGTAGCACGATAATGACAAACTTGCGAAATCAATAATTAATCTGTCGTAGCCCGCCGACTCGTTGAATTCCAACGAACTAGAGTTTCTGCCGAAGTGGGATTTCAAGAAATAAGGAGATGTAGCAACACTGGCTGAACTAAATAAGGAAGACATTAAGACAGAAAAGTCGACGCCGGTGGCCCAAATTGCTCATTCGGCAATAAGCGCCGATGATCAAGTAACACTCGCCGGAGCCGGAATTAATTTAAGTTGAGTGTGCGGAAAGCTATAACATGTCAAGGAGAAGGATCTTCGCAAGCATTGTCGTCAAATTGCCGGTGAAATGTACGATGAATATTTAGGGTTTTCGCCAGTCGGACGAGCAATGTTGACAAGGTGAAGGAGGATACGAAGAAGAAGGAAGAAAGAAATGTCAAGCCAAAGAGGAGGTTTCCGGTCGGAGGAGAAGACGTAGGAGGCGCACGCGAACGACAAAGCGGGGTCGGGACCAAGAGAAGAGAAAATGAGGGAGAAAATAGAAGAGATATTGAGGGAATGAATAATGAAATGTAAAGTTAAGTTTGGGTTGCCATTTACATGAAAAAGGTTCAATCATCTAGATAGAGCTTAATATAAGTTTAGAGATAAATAATATACGTAAACTAGCCGCTTTGACCAGTCAAGATTGATGTGGACTTACACTCAAGTCCCGTCCTACAACTATTTCAGCAACTAGTTAAAGTCAGCCCAACAACAAAAAGGATTTGACTTGCCTAAATTACCCTTATCGAGAGTCCTACATATTGGCCATGTTTGGATATGCTTGTGCAGGGCTTTTACTCAAAAAAAAGCCTTTAACCGTAAAAAGTCTGTTCGGCAGTAGGTGCTTTTGCCAGAAACAAGCAGTTTGTTTCATTCTACAAAAAAAGCATCAAAAAGATGCTTTTGAAAAAAGCCACGCGGTGGCTTATTTTCATAATGTTATAAAATGATCATCTTATCCATCCTAAGTTGGAAATTAACGGTGTTATATAAACCATTCTACCCCCACACTTCTCTCACAGCTCTCTCATTTTCATCACTTCAATTTTTATCTTCTCTCGCTTGGGTTAGATTTTCGCTGCCGCTCCCCCTCCGTCGTCCCCGATATCTTGGTCCCCGACGCCGATCTTCGTAATTTCTTCCTCATTCGTCCACCTCCCCAGCGTTGCTCCAGTTTGCGAACTCGTGGGACCCTATTCGAGTTTCCGACCTGATCTCTCTCTGATCTCGAGGGATCGATTTCTCATAGAGATCTGCTCTCAGTTTTTGTTAAAATCAATTATTTCTGAAACATTTGTGTTTACGTGCTTATTCCGAAGTATAAGGACTTGATTGCTCTCCCTTTCTTCGAGCTATTCTTTCCTACCGTTCGATTCGTTCTCGATAGATTAATGTTCGAAGTGAGTGATTCTGAACACAAAGATTAGATCTTTCAATTCGATTCTGGTTTCTATGATCTGGCTTTTGTTTTTTATGTTCATTTTGCTTGTATTTGCTGCATAGTGGAGCATGAATTTCTTTTAGTAGTGCTACTGTTTATTTGTATTTGGTTGGATTTGGTTGGTTTTAAGTTGAATCACTAGGTTGATATGAGCGTTCTGAAATAAAATATTGGTGGTTTGAATTATGTTTCTTGTGATCTGGGTTTTCCTTGTTGTGATTTGGCTTGTTATTGAAGCAGTGTTTATTTGATTATGAATGGATAATTGCTGTATATGACTTTTTTTAACAAATGTTTCCCTACCAAGCTGTCACTCTTCTTTTCCATTTGTGAACGAAATTTTTCTCGAGCTTGCTCTAGTACGAGTATGCATTGCTTGGTTTTTTATCCTTGCTAAATTATAGCTACAATGATGGTAAGTTTGTTATCTACTTGAGTTTGGCAAACTGAAGAGTAGGTGTTTGAAAGCTATGGACTTTGAAGAGCAGCGTTGTTAGCCATAAATTGGCAGTATAGTTGGTCCTTTCTTTACTGAAAAAATTTATATCACTTCTTGAAACAGTGTCTCTTTATTGTTATGTGATTTCACCGTTGCTATTGGAATGCACTCTGAGAATTGTTACTTGATTTGTAGAATGATATATATCTATATATATATATATGACACCAGATGGAGTAGTTCTTGGCTTAACTGCCATGAACCTTACTGTTTTCTCTTGTGGGGAGTAGCTGACCGGAAGGTTATGCAAAAGAACTTAATGGTAGAAATTCCCAGCATGGTTTCATTTATGTTATACTTAATTTCTTGAAACTAGATAGATACTTAGTTGTTTTTTGTGTTTCTTTACTGGTTCTGAGCAGATATTACTGGAAAATTTCATGCTCAAGTTTTGACTAGAGAGAATCTAGCAATCAAAACTACAAGCTTAAAGTTAACAAATTCTGAACACACATGAAGCTTTCTTTGCAGAAAAATTGGTATCGATTCCTATTGCATTTCAATTTTTTAATTTCATAATTATTGAATCTTTTTATGCTCTTTATACTTTCACATTCTTTAGCAGTTTCTTTCTTGTGGACACGAGATCAATATAGCAGTAGATGTGGTTTACTTGTTGTACCAAGATTTGTTACTATAGAAATACATCTATCTTGTTTATCTTACTAATTTTTGGCTCCATGTACACTCTAGCTTAAGGAAGTGGTTTGAAAAGAATGTTGGTGCTGAAGTTGCTTCATCAATTAGCATTATTTATGAAGGTACACCTTCTTATTTATGGACAAGAAGAGATTCTCTGTTTTCTTTTTCCTATTTTCTTAGAATGAATAGCTAGTACTCTGACATGTTTGGACACATCTGCGAATTATAGGCATGCCTCAAGCTGGGATTCTTTTGCCAACAAATGCTGTTGAGAATGTTGGGGTCTATTTCTGAATTCAAAAGCTAAAGGGAACCTGGATACGCAACAACTTCAAAGTGATCAAACTCAGCAAAATGCCATCTAACACTTGTAGTCATGAACAAACTGGATAACTTCTTATTTTGCTGTTAAGAAGAGCCATATATTGCCTTTAAATTATTTGGTTATATGTACATATGCCTTGAGTAATATAATGACTTTTACTTGACAACTATGCATCATTATCTATTTTGTGCAAATTAAGTTTTAAAGAGAACGACTCTTTTTATTGTAGAAAATTTTAAATTATCATGTAAAATTTTTGCTTGATCAATGAACATGTGTTCTCTATAATAATTTTTTCATTTTGTGTAGCTTTTCTTATTTGAGACCAATAGGCTAATAGTGGAAAGTGTTTGTTATTTGCTAGTGTTAAAATATTTGTACTATATTAATATACATGTAAGAGCCCGAAGTGTGTGGAATTAATATTTTTTTATGCATTCAACTTATGTTTCTATTGAAGAATTAATTTAGTCTTGTGTGTATGTCAAATAAAGATAAGTTTGATTTTGATCTTTCAAATTTTTTTGCCCTTTTGTTATGTTAATGAATGAATCATATATGTGAATATATGAATGAATAAAAATATTAATAATTTATTAAAAATATTATTCAAAATTAATAATATAACATTAAGAATGTTATGAAAAATATTACTTAAATTGCATTAGAGTGATAGAGATTGCATCGCCCGTTGTCATGCAATTGAAAATAAAATATATACATAATAATTATGAATATTATAATTATATTTGTTTTTATATATTATTGTTAAATTCCTAAAGTATAATTATATTATCTTTAATTAAAAGTTAGTTTAAAATTACTTGTACTACTATATTCATTTCTCCCAACTTATTAATTAAATATTATTTATTCTTATATATAAATAATAGTACATTTATATATGTAAAATATTTTAAAATATTATTACAAATTAATAACGATAGTAACAATAATAACAAATATATTATTAATATGTTTATAAATATTATTATAAAAAATATTAAACAAAAATATTATTAAAATATATTATAAAATTAATTTTCAAAAATTTTGATAATATATGAAAATAAATTAAAAATTTTAATAATATATTGTTTATTATATACTAAGGATATTTTATCATTATATATCTCATTCACTTATAAATACAATCTTAGCTAAACATATCTATAATTTTTTGTTATGAAAAAGCTTTAAACAGTAAAATTTATCTAAACAGAATTAAAAAATAAAAACAGCTTTCTAATCAAAAGTTCAACAGCCGCTTTTTTCAGCAAAAGTATATAAACAGCAGCTTCATTCAAAAGCTCTAAATTTTAAACTTAGCCAAACGTGCCCATTATGATATAACCTTCTTTAACAAATATTCGTCCTCGAATTTTCTAAATAAAAAGAAAAGAACACATAATTCAAATTTCAGATGACCGAACAAGGTTTACTATCCAATGGGATCTCACTCAAATAGCAAAACTGGCAAAGTCACACGACACAAGGGTGGATGGGTCCCAATCAACACAAACAAAAGGGAGGTTCAAACATTGACAAGGTTACATTTCAGAAAATTAAATCACCTTCAGCCGCTTTTGCCATGGGCAAACAAGGAACACTCTTAAATCGAATTCAAGATCCAATATCAAGTTAAGGTTCAGCTTCGGAACAAGCATACTGTTTCCTTTCTTTTGCAAGACAAAACAAGATATGGTGACTTCATTATTGCTTGTGAAACAGCATAACCTTAAATCGAATATATTTTAGTCAAATGAAAGAACATCAACACGGGATTGCCATTGCTAATATCGTAAGATCATGATACACTTCAAACCCTATTCTTACCGTAAATTTTAACGCAAACGTTCTCTTTGTCTCGCTTCAATAGTAATACATTTTTGTTTTATTATTATTTTTTCAATTTCTTTTTTTTTTAAATGGGGAAAAACCAGTGCTCCGATTCTGCAAGAGCAAGAAAGCAATGGTGGGTATAGTGACTGCGTACGAATAGTAAACCTTAATGAAGCACCACCATTACCGCTCTATTTATCCACAGCAAAAATCAAACCAGTTCGTTGCCTTAAATATAACCCACTAGACGTAAAACCCTTAAAGAGGATGACACTAAGCACCAAAAGAAATTCTTCTAGTCATACTCACGAAGAGCCAAGGACCGTTCAGTATTGAAACCATAAACGCTTCAAAACACGCACTAGCAAAGCGAATACCAAATAAACGATTAATTAACCAATCATGATAAATCAATAAATACACCGCTCATCACAATAATTAGAAAACCCATCAAGGAAAATCATTCACCTATACGTGATATAAAATTTAATAAAGTTTGATAACATTGAGCTACAGCTTAAAGACTCACAAATCAAATTTCTTTAGGCACCCTTCAAATCTTTTGAGACAAACTTTATAGTAAATAGAAAACTAGCGAAACTCGCGTTGAGACATCCCGACTATTCTATAAAAGCATTATATAAGACAAAAAAGTACAACCTCAAATTTCTGACTTATAATCCATATACTTCAATTTAAAACTTTTCGAAAACGTAGTAAAGAATTTGTGAAATAATAACCTCCTCCTAAAAGAGAATACTACTATAGATAGCTCGTGCGGGTTGCACAAGTATTGCAAGGTCTGGACAAAGAGCAAGTCCAAATACGAAGATAAATATCAAAATATCAAATAGCAAGACTTTGACAAGTTAAAGTATTAGCAATAAAATTCTCGAGAATACGAATAATCAAAAATGATCCAAAAACTTGAGTTCTATAAAACTCAAGAACTAGACAATCAACCAAGAAAATTAGGTGACAACCCAAAATAATGAGACTCGAAAATAATGCAGCCACTACTTAAGATAAAAATAATTAACTCACGTAATGTAAATTAATCTTCTTATCTAATCCAAATCTTTAGAACATTACCATAAGACGATTGATGATATGCTAGCACGCCCTTATAACTTATTATCATGATTCTCAATGCAGGACTGCGTTGTGCATGTACAAACTTACACCACACATCTAAGAGTTTGACAAGCATAAGATATCATACTATTTGATTTTCTATTACTCTAGCATGTTATCATGTATAAGTAGAAAATTGAAATAGTATAGTAACCTACTTTGTTACTAGCATGCTTTTACGTATACTTAAATACGAATCATACACGAGCATGCATCATACAAGACCTATAGCATGGAGCCAAACAGATATTGCCAAGGTGCGCTAGAGTTTCCAAGGAAGATATTATTTGCGTTGAAATCCTAAAAGTAGAGCTAAGAAAAAATAAGACGCAAGTAACCCTCACCTGAAAGTCCATGCATCTCTCAAGCATGCGGCTATCACGACGCCATGCTATCGGTTCCATATCTACATCCAATCTTAAAGCAAATAAATACCATCAATATATAATTCGTTAACTGATATCCAAAAACATGCCTTATACACAAATAATTTCTTTAGGGTTTTCGCCCGTCGGACGAACGGGTTAATGGTCACACAATTCATGAAATGGTCACATATGGTCAGAATTCTCAAAATGAATAAGGAATACTACATATCAAGATTGTTAAAATCCCGATTAGAATCATACGATATTACGATTTTATTTCACCAAAACGATCCTGATCCAAGCAAAATCGTATCCTGTGTAAGTCGCTTTCGAATTACGTCTTGATCGTAAAATCGGTAAAATCGCGATCCTTGTGTGATCTTATCCAATTTTACTTTTAGAGAGGCTTTTTGTAATTTGATAAATTTTGAGAGCTTTATTGCAAAATTATCTAAACAGTAAATAAGTTGATCGGCAGTGTTCTCGTTCAGCCGCGTGAGAGAAATCTACATATCCCTAATTTCTCGTTCTATCGTGATGGATTGGAGACAAAAACACAAAAATTTCTTTTTCTCGCGAGTAGGATAGGTTCCTACCAATCGCCAACGCTAGTAGGATAATGAAGAAAGCCCTTCTTGCACATGCCAAGATCTCCAAAGATGCCAATGAAATAGTTCAAGAATGTGTTTCAGAGTTCATCAGCTTCATCACTGGTGAAGCTTCCGATAAGTGCCAACAGGAGAAATGCAAGACACCATTCAACGCGATGATCTTCTCTTAGCCATGGCAACTCTCGGTTTCGAAGAGTATGTTGATCCCTCAAGGTTTACGTGCAGAAGTTTCGAGAGTTAGAAAACGAAAAAGGCACCGGAGGTTCGTCACCGTCTTCAACGTCTTCTTCTATTGCAATGCAGTTGTATGATGATGGTGGTGATGATGAGTCAACAGTTGTATGGTTCACAACTACGTTCCCAAGCTTATCATTAATATCATATTGGAGTCGGAACAAAGAAAATAGGTTGAGGGAGCTCTACGTCTTCTTCGGCTGTTGTGTAGATTGGTAGATAAGGAAGAGTTTGATGGAAATCATTTTTCAAAGACAATAGTTACTCCACTCTCTTTTGTTAAATTCTTGTTGTACCATTTATTGTCAGGTTTTATTTAAAAGTATTTCATTAATCAATATTGATGCTTTATAATGTTGAGAAGAGTCCTCATTACAGTTTAGAGAGTTTTTAGAGGCTATTATTGGTGTGTTATTGAACAATTGTGTGTATGTAGAATGTAGATTAAAAAAGGGTTGGAGAAAGCTGGCTTATTACTATGAACTACTTTAATATAATTTCATAACAAGTAAGTTAGTATAAAAACAAGCCAATAATATATTATACATATTTGTAGCTTCTAAAGGTAGATTGAAAGTTATAATTAAAAGTTTGAAACTTCTACCGCAAAATTCAAAAAATCACCTCAAACCATATAGATCAATATCTATTAGTTTATTATAGTATTAAAAAAATTATTAAATATTTGAAGTATTAAAATAAAAATTTTATTAAAAAATATGTAAAATCTTATGATCATACTATAAAATCCTGATTTTACGATCTTATTCGAGCAAAACGATTCCACCTAAGATCCCGATCTTAACAACCTTGGTATTTATTGATGATAATAAACTCATTTATAAGTCTACTAGATGCAAGACTCATAATCTGCTTAAATTTTTCGTGCTCCTTACTCGTTTGCTTATGTTATTGGTGATGAGGTATTGGTCGTTTATAGGAAGATTGTACGCGCCACCACTTGGTGCGATCGTGTGGACTACGTATGCATCTGTGTCATAAATATGAGTTGAAATGAGCTCCGAATGTGGCAAAGTGAGAACACATTTGGTCGTGATGGGGTAAGATGTGGTAAGGGTGTGAATAAAAATGGTGTTACAATATGGTCAAAATGTCAGTCCTAATAGAGTCAACGGTTCAATATGATGTGCTTATGTGAAAATATTGTATCAGAGCAAGAAAGCACAAGAAGCACAGCTAGCATCCTAGCATAAGGAACAAAGTCATTCCAATTGTTATAAGAACCAAAGAATATTAGAAGATGCGATAGTTGGATGAACAACATAGGGTACACATCATGAATAGCACGAAAGATAAGATAGTGCTTTTGTAGCTATAATAGTCATAACCCAATCTGAGTGCTCACATCATGATATTCCAAACGAAATTATCGACCACAATGTTATCAATTATGTCCTACTTTATAACTCACCTAAAGACCTTTTAAGTCATATGGTGATCTCAATGCCATTATCATAACCTCCTCAAGTAAATTTGACCTAAGGATGTAATCTCAAAATTCGAATTCAAGATAACGAATTCATCTGGTCGGCAACTCTCCAACAACTACGACCTAAACTATAGCTCAGTTAACATCAACGTCAAGTTGACGACCATGCTTGGTGTGATGTCTCCATGTCATGATGTGGAAATCAAGTTAACGATGTTTGATTTCTATATGAAGTCGTTACCTTGAACTCAACTTCTAAGTGCGATCTTAATGCCAACTATCAATCATACAATTGAAAGTGAAAGTGAGAGAGAGCGATTATTAATCAACCATGTGGGACATTAGTCAACCGTGAACTCTTTCACCTTAGGATGTATGGCCAGTATAAAAGCAACACGCACGATGAGAATATTTATGAAGTTTAGATAATAAAAAGAATAATTTGTACTCAAGACCTTTACTCAAGCTATAGAGCAAAAGTAGAACAAATCAAAAGTCCACGTAGATCACGGGAGTGGTTACCGGCGAAATTCATCTTCCATTTTGGAGCAAACGTGGGTGGAGAGTCGATCAATATCGGAGCAGGAGAATAGACCATAGCGCGAGTGGAATGCGTGTGGAAAGTCGATCGAGCATTGCAACAACAGCAAGAGAAAAATAAATAGATAACAAAAGTGGGTACACCTTTAGAAGTAGGAGAGCAATTATATTGGGGGTTACGATAAGATTTTGGAACATTGGTTGTGTGGTGTCAAGAAATTTTGGAACAGTGGTGGTGGCGTTTCAAATGCATTGAATTAAGAATTAACCACAATGCAACAATTACGACCTACTTTATAACTTAGTTAAAGATTATTCAAAGTCGAATGTGTTATGGACGGATCTCTTGTGTAGCACGCATGCACAGGGTCACACATTGTGGACCTGCGTCGACCAGTGTTGAACTGCGATATCGACGATAATGCTAATGACTATTTGAAGTCGAATCTGGATGTGGATGGATCTTCTGTGTCACACATAGTGGACCTATTTTGACCAAAGTTAAACTGAGACGTTGACAAAAAATGCAACAACTACGACCTATTTTATAGCTCAGTTAATACTAATTGAAGTCCTTATTGTGTTATGGATCCCATTGTACCAACCGCATGAAGTGGAAATCATATCAATCTTACGACTTAATAGGAACTAACGAAGACGTGCTCAGAATTGAATTCAAGATAACAACTTATTTGCTACTATCAATCTTATGATTGAAAATTATATTAAGATGAAACGAGATATTTATTCCCACCTATTATCCAGTGCTTGAGTCACCAAGAGGTATGACGGTGATGACATTTATCAAATTCACAAAGAATAAGAGAATATCTTTTGTCGCAATTCTTTATTCCTATGTTGCCATGCTTGAGGTTATACGTATTAATTACTTGTGCATGATTATAGAAACTATAAGGAAAGAGGATTTTGGATAATATAATTACTTTATATAAAAATGGGAAGATGTGCATTGCATCTCATTCTTGTCATATTCTTTCTCATTGAGGACTGGATCGGTATAGAAGATTTAGAAAACGGGTTTGGTCTGATTAATCTTTACATTTGCTGCATATAAAAATATAGCATTACAATAATTACGCATATACATTATTGAGCTTAAGTGGAGCATCTCTCTATTTTTTACCTCAATGAGTCTGAACTCACATTTTCCTTTTTATTTGTCCTCCGCTAGTTATTACACAATTAAGTTGGAGTCAAGTGGACCCTCATAGAGTGATGTGAGGTCATTGGTAGGTCTCGTGTATTTCAATTATTCGCAAAGATGGCACTATATCTTCGAGATTTGCATGCTTTATTTTCACTTGATATTATTTTGAACTGTATTTACATTTGTTGGTTTCTTTATTAAGTATTATCGGCTCGCAATAGCTTGCTGCTGTACTTGTTTTATTACTGTTTGATGTTAGGGTCGCTTCTTGATATTCTTGTGATAAATATTGTTGATACTTGATATTGTTGAGTTTTCCCTTGAATTTGCAGGAGATGTTCAAAAGAAATTTTGATGACTTTTTCACGTATTGTTTTGCATTGGTTTTGGGTTATACTTGCAGTGCCAGTCAAGGCATAGGGTTGGGTCGTGACAGAAACCAAATCAAATGCTAGTTACATATGTTGTGTTGGGCTAATATTGGATTGGTCTTGGCATCCGTGGCATCCTTAGTACCGTGATGCCATTTACCACCTATAGACAGTTCCAATGTTTTCCTCTTTGGCTTCTATCATGCCATCTCCTTCGGGTAGTATCCATAGCATTAGTATTATAGCAGCGAACGCAATGCAATGGATATTGTTGCATTTCTTCTTCTTCTTCTTCTTCTTCTTCTTTTTCTTCTTTGATTAATAACCATAAATGTTCAGCCCCCTGAGATCGGTAGATATCATATTCTCGACTTTTATGGCATGCCATTAGTGGAGGCAAAGAACTTATTAGAGTGATTTTTCTTGGATTGAGGTGATGAATGACAGAGGTAATTAAGAAGTTGCGTGATCCGATTTGTTTGCTTTATATTGAAGTCAATTAATTGCTATCTTTTTCCTTAAAATATAAACAAAATGAACTACATGCTTACTTGCTCCTAGGCTTGTTATTAGGTTGAATATGTGCCATTGCAGCCACTTGCTTAGAGATAAGTTATTATCTTGAAGGAACACCAAAGTACTCTGGAACAAAGGTTTGATTATGTGCTCATATTTCATATTTATAGCATTTTCATTGAATCCTTCACAAAAGATTTAGCAACTTATAAACACCATGGTTTAAAATTAATAGAATTTGGAAAAAAGTAATCAGATACCTCTTGGGTACGTTCTTTTCACAAGAGGGAGCTTGAAAGGATATTTTGAAAAGTTGTTGGAAATGAGTTTAATTTTTGTATATACTTTTTTTATTTAAAGTGCACTATCTAAGCTCTTTTATATTTGGAAGTGAGAAAACGGATATGACTTCAATTTTTTAGAATTGTTGATTTAGTAATAACTATATATCAATCTTATAAAATTGACAAATTTACATTATTGAACTATTTCTACTATTTGTATATCAATTACTAATTTTTTAAATATAATACTTATTATTTATATTGAAAAATAATTTAAAGTTATCAACTAATATTTTCATATTGCTCATTTTATTAATATTAAATATAATTAAAAATTAACCTGTTATTTATTTATTTATTTATTTATTTGCATACTATTCGAGTTAGTATCAAATACGCAATAGTTACATGAACATCCTGATAATAATAAAATATATTACTTCAATAAGAGCTTTTACAAGCATTATGACTGGACATTACAAATACACTGTAAATATATTAAAAGGATACTACGCAATAAATCATGATTATAATGTGCATTACAAATAAATTATACAGTAACTTTTCAAATATATTACGGAAACATTACTCAAAAGGATGTTGAAGATGTGAAATTTTATTGAATGAAAGAGATGGACAAAACGGCTTGGATGTAAAATCACAACTCGACTACAAAATGGTGTCATTGGCTTTGGTCAAAAGAGCAGGGTAGCATATGGTACTACCATCATATGTTGTCACATGAGGGATGCCTTTCTTTCCAAACTGCACAATGCCGACCTAGTCGAGCTTGAACTGTAATACAAAATGCAAACTTAAATGCAATGCATATAGTAGTATTTCTAACACCCAAAAATAATGCTAGAGAAGGACAAAGATATTAAAAAGTTTCATATTTAACAATAAATATAAACATCAAGAATAGATAAAAATATTTCACAATTTATGTATGCATCTCCTAAACTTTTAAATTTTGAAATAATAACTCTAGTTCACCTATCTGGCAGCTAAATGATTCATGATCGGTGAATTTGATGAACTTTAAGAACAACCACATTTATTTATGTATATACGGATTTTGCCATTTTGAATGCTCGGACTATATTGAAATAGGTAAGATGAGTTAGAGGCTGAGTTTAGAATTTCTCAGTTTTGTCTTTTTTGTTTCTATTCTTTTTTGAAAATAATATATGCAGATCCGTGCACGGAGCAAAATCACGTCGAATTATTTGGGATGATTGTATATATATGAACTAGAGGCTCGATCTTGGTTGGGTTATGATATCGTGACTTTTTTGACTGGTTGTTGATTGTTAATTGGTATTTATAACATCATGCTTTAAGGGTATTTTTTTATTGTAATTCCCTTGTTTTATTGGGCCGTCTAATTCATGTGCTAATGATGTTAAAACCCAAATAATGTTGCTCCTAAGTTTGAGTTGACTTTGAGTTGTCGGTGTGTGTCGGTTTAACTTAAGAAATGTGAAACAAAAAAAAAATTCTTTCTTTCTTTCCTTGCTCTGAGGAGATTGTTTAGGAAAGTGATATATGTAAAAATGAGCTTTTGTAAGAGTGGGTTGAGAGATATTAATCGTTTTAAAATAAATTGAAACAAAAAATAAATTAAAAAATATATTTTAATCGAATTTTAAAAAAAAAAAGTGAGTTCCGTACCCAAACGCACTCATTATAACCTTTCTTCCCTCCCGCAGACGAGCACCTGTACCCGCACTTCAACGCTGGCCGTCACCCTCTACCTCGCGAGCTCCTTTTTTTCTTGTCTCCTCTCTCATACTATCTCTGCTTCCGTCTTTCTCGTGTAGAACCAGCTCACGACAAAGCCGGGAATGAGCACGCGAGTAAGGCAATGGCTTTAACCACCGGCCACGATCGCCAGAAATGGACCTTAGGAAGAAGAAATTCTCTTCTTTTCCCTCATCTATTGCTGGTATTTCGCCTTTCCCTGTTGAATCGTCGTCGTGTCTCACCGCACCGCTGTAAGCACAAAATGGTCATTCCAGGCTGGTTGTCTCCTTCTGTTGCTACTACTTCCAGCTTTTCGACGCCTCTTGAATCTCCTTCCTCCGGCCAACTCAAATTGGCAAAAACCCTAATTTCTCGGAATCCGATGAACTGGTGAACCATATTGCAGGTGAGTGATAATGCATGTTTCCTGCCGTGCGATTTTGAAAATTAGTTAGTAATTAACCCATCTAATTTGTAGGCTTTCTTTGGGCCGGTTATCAGAAGGGTCAGTGTCGCGAAGGCATTGGTTTGTGGGTTATGGTCGGTGAAGGTCTAACAAATCGGATACCAATCATCTTTTGTTCAGTAAGCATTTTGATTGAAGCTGGCCCTATATAAGGCAATGGTTTCTGGATTATGAATGCTGAAGGAGAATGAGTTTGAATATGTCATCTGCTTCTCTCAGCGATCCCTCCCCGCGGCCGTGCGTTTCCCAGCAGCCGCCATCTCCAGCGAATGTTGTCGCCGATTTCCTGCTCCTCTCCTCATTCTATTGCTTTGATGTCTATTTGGAGCAGATCGCTTTTGCTGATCTTCTTCTCCAGTCCCTTACCGCGTCTTCATGGTCTCCTTTACCACCAGTACCATTTCAACCTACTCCAACTCTTCTTCTTCTGCTACTTCTTCGTTCTACTACAATGTAGTTTTCTCTTTGTTCACTACCCGAACCCGAAACCCAATATACGGCTAGTTCTCGTTCTGTGTGTTGATTTCTTGGTTTGCTTTTCATTTTCGTCCATGGCAGCTGCAGATCTACAGAACCCAGAGGTTAAATTAAAAAATTTGATTCTTTTTCTTGTAAAATTGATATTTTGTATAAAAACCGTGAATCTGATGCAACCCTTTTTATCTATTTTTTGTATCAATTTTTTTGTAGTGGTGATGCTGCTTTTCAGGGCAATCAGTGATACCCCAGTTCTCAAGCAAACCAAATGTAAGGTATATGTGAATCTTGTTTTTCCTTTATATTGAAGTTCTAGGTATATTTTGAGAAGGTTTGACATGTTTAATTTGGTATTTTGATGATAGTTCATGGATTTGGTGACTGCAGAAGTAATCGGCAAATTGTGAACTTTGCCATTCTAATTTTCTACGGTAGATCACTTGGGGGCAAATGCAAATAAGCCGTTTGTGATTTATCTATATTCTTATCATTTGTGAACTGGGTAGCATTAGATTGTACTAGAAATCTCCTCTCGTATGAGTATGAGTGTCTTGTTTCTTCAAAACTTTTTTGTGGTATATTTTTATCATTCTGATTTCTTTAGATTAGTCAAAAATTAATGTCCGGTTACATAAGGAAGAAATCATTTGTGCAGCAACTTTGGTTGCAATAATGATTCAGGTAATCAGTTTACATTATATCAGTTGTGTCGGCAAATCTGAAGGATTTTGGTGGTTTGGAAGTGCAAGCGTTAGTACTCGCTAACTTTTTTGTGGATTCATGTCATGTGCTAATGGTTATTACTCAACATTGACAGATTGGTGGGAATGGAAAGTTCTCAAAGGTCATTGAGTTCCTATGCCATGCACTGCATAGGGATACTCTGGTAGACAATCATAGCATTAATGCTACCTAAAGCATGCCATATTTCTTACTGTAACATGCTTATGGCTTTTTTTTTTCCTCAAGTTTGTGTATGTGAATAGCGCATTTTTGCTTAATTAGGACGAGCTGGTGATCGATCTGTACAATAAGCCCGCTTTTTCTTGCAACACCTTCTTTTGAGCTTGTTATAGCCTCTTGCTATTGCATGAAATATCTGTAGATTTTTCCATGTTTATATCTTCTCCTTTGTGCTTTTTAAGTGGCTGACTTGCTGCAGCCTCATATACAACTACTAGTAATACTGAGTGGCATGCTATAAATAAGTTGAACTTACCTATGTGGTCCTCTATGTATTTTCTTCCAATGATTCAAATGTGGCAGACGAGTCTCCTTTTATAGTCGATTTCTTTGTTGATCTGTAGACTTCCTAGAGTCCATCTACTGCAAATCATGTAATTTACCTATCAGGTTCGTAGTGGCTATATCAGAGGTATAGTTATTATATCCAAATAAAGATGTATTTGTTATTTCTTGTTTAGAAGAACTTTCAGCTGTCTTTGTAAATTTGCAGAATTTGATGAAAAGCTGGTAGTTTACTATGCTTATTCAATGACCTGGGGCTTAAAGAGGATGAGCTTGAAGATATTTTATTGTTCCTAGACCTGAACAGCTACAAGCATCGAGCTTTTATGTTTTTCTTCTAAATTTGTACAAAGTTCTTTTGTAGTACTGCCTTTGTTTGGTTTCAAATAGAAAGATTTTAAGAAGTTCAACTGTCAGTTAGATTGAGGAATTGATGCATGTTTGAGATAGAGAATTTATGCCTGCAGCAAGAATGACATGCAAAAGAACATCAACTTTCTTCTGTGTAATTGTAGAAAAATTTCAATTTGAGATTCATAAATTTTGTTGACAATTAATTGCCTTGTGTTGAGTTAAAGTACAAAGTGTTTATCAATGCAAGTGTACTACCTATATAATATATTAGATGAAAAATTCTATTTATCTGAAGAAAGTAACATTGCGCTTATGTAAGTCAGGAATAAGAACACAAGTAAAGCTTATGAAGGACAGCAACAAGAGGTCCCTTACCAAATTTCAAGCTGGACTTGCACTATCTGTAACATAGGATATTTGCTATGCTTCTATCATGTAGAATTTTACTTGATCAGTGAAAACTTGTTCTCTATGTTGTTTGTTTCAGTTTGTGTAACTTTTCTTATTTGAAACCAACATGCTAACTGGCGTTGAAGCTTCAAAGAATTTCGTATTTAATAAATCGTAAGAGAAAACATATACTTCTGATTTTACATTTTACTACAATAATTTATAACTTTTATATTGTTTGTAGGTTTAATTGATTTTAATTGGTACAAAAAATAACTAAAATATAATCAAATTTTTAGTATAAAATAACTAATTTAATTCTATTATCTTATATATAACATTAGTCTAAAAAAAAGATATTTGAGTTTTTTTTAGAAGTTTATTTTCAGAAGTTTATTTTCATTACTTGCTCATTTCATCTTCAATTCAAATAAGATTAAGCTTTTAATTTTACTAATATATCTAAACAGAGTAAGATTAAACGACTATTCTTCACTTACCTTCATCTCCAAACAACGCATATGTATTATTTGTCGGTTTATATATCCTCCAAATGTAGATCATAGAAAAGTTATGTACAGAATCTTAAAGTATCTATAACCAGCGACATGCAGAGAACTATTGTTTATAAAATATAACTATTTAAGTTTTAAATAGATATACTAATTTTGAATGTGTAGAAGACAAGCCAGATAGACACTTTTAAATATCCTAATTTTTTAATTATAGAAATCATGGAAACAAAATTAGACTGAAAATGTAATAAACAATTAGTCAAAAAGAAATTTCACTATGAACAGTATGGAAGTAATAAACAATTAGTCAATACAACAAATAAAAAGCATAGTTTAGAATCCACAAAATAAAGTAACCACTCTACTTTTCTAATAAAAAATTACAAAAAATTAACTCGTGAAGAAGATAGTCGGAAAAAAAGAGAGAACTAACTTGAATGTCAATAACGACACCTTTCTCAAGCTTGGAATCAAAGTAGATAACTCGCTAATGAGAGAAGCAAAGTTAGATAGTCCAAGAGAAGATTCGACAAATTGGAGAAATCCCTCTTTGATCTAAAAGAGAAAGGGAAACTAGGACAAAAAGTTTTTCATAATTTGGATTTCGAAACTTCTACTTTTACCACCTCTTAAATGTTTGGACTTCAACGCCATTGGTTCTCAATTATAGGGCTAAAATTTTCTTCATCAAGATCTTATGCATGCAAACCGAAACCTTTGATATCAGCAATGGGCCACCCCAAAACGGACTTATAATCTCTCAAACTTCAAAGCAACTTTTCTTTATTCAAATCAGCCGAAGCTGGAATGATAACAAGAAGTAATGAATTTTCACCCAAGTATGCATACTTGAAGTATTAGACGTGTCTCAATTGACGGAGCTGTCTTACTGTAGCTGTCATACTAGAGTTTTTTCCAAGGTCCTCAGTATGTAGTCGTCTTCCAATAGGTGGTGCAACATGCAGGTATTAGGCATATGACTCAATCTCTTCGACTTTTAGTCTTAGTACATTTAACATGGACAATACAAGTTGCTAGAGGGTCACTTGGATGGTCCACTTTAACTATGTCGGTAACCATTCGGTCTATTATGTTAATTTGCAAATAGTCATTATTATCTAATAGATACTTTATAGCTTCAAATACATTGAAGGTGACTTGCTCATCTTGTATTCACAAAATTCATTTCCCTTGTACATTAATCAATGTTCTTTTAGTGGTTAGAAACTACCAACTCAGAATAATTGGTACGTCTTTTTTCTTCCATATCTAGTACAATAATTCGGTGAAAAATATGAACTTATCCACCTTGACCAGGAAATCTTCAAGTATTACTCTTGAGTGCATAATAGAACGATCAACCAGTTGAACAAAAGCCATGGTTGTCTTTGCTTCTCACAATTCTAATTTACTATAAACAAAAAATGCATTAAATTAACAATTGCAATTAGATCACATAAAGCTTTTCCAAAGTGAGAGTTTCAAATAGTGTAAGGTATAGTAAAACTCCCTAAATCTTTTAGCTATGACGACAACTTTTTTGCAAGATAGCACTACTCTCCTTAGTCAGAACACCATTTCATATTCCTATAGTTTTCGTTTGTTATACAAAATCTCTTTCATGAACTTTACAGCAATGTTCAAACATTCCAAAAGGAAAGATAATATTGAACTTTTCACCACACATCAAGAAATTTAGAGATTTGTCTATTCAATTTTTTCTTTCGAAGGCGTTGCGGAAATAGAATTGGTAGCACGTAATCCTTAGTCAGTGTTGCTGTTTGGGACCATGCAACCTCCACTTCCTTGGCTGATTTGGTGATGTTCTCTAGTGATTCCTTACTGATCGTTTAGCTTGAGCCAGTAATTTAGATGAAGAGAATTTCAGCTTGATCAATTAACTCCTTGCTGTTCATATTACAATTAGATTTACTGTTCATTTTTTGTTCAAGGAGCTTCCATTATGAAAAGAAATCACATGCACTTGATTGTTAGGATTTACCTAAGTGTTTAGGAAAGAACCTTATGGTATTCCATATAACAATCTTGACATTTGACCTAGTTGCCTTCAAGTATTTCTCATGATTGCTTAATGGATTGATCTGCCAATTGAAACAAAAATTTAGTTGACTTTTGTTTCTCCCAATCCTAATTTTGTAAATAGAAAAAGCATTAAATTAACACTCACACCTACATCACATAAAATTTTTTTCAAAGTGAGAGTTTGCAATAGGCAAGATATAGTAAACTCTTCAGCCTTTTAGCTTTGGTGGAAACCTAGTTTGCAAGATAGCACTATAGGGAAATCTGGAGCGTGAATTGAGTTATACCAAATAAAAAAACATTTATTCCACTATTCTGAAAATAATCACTAATAAGTTAGCAATTAGTCTATCAAAAGGTTACTAACTAGTGACTGAACATTAGCTGTACGCTATACTGAAGTATTAGTACAATATAATCTAAATAAAATAAATAGAAGTTCAAAGATATGCAAACTAGTCAGCACATCAGGAATTTTGATGTGGTTCAATACCGCGTTATCTACATCTATGTTACTTGACATTGTAAGTGAAATTCACTAACATCGAAGCAACGTACAAACAACTGAGACTTGATATTTCAAAAGGAACGTCTGCCTCAACCGAGTCTCCTCGCAAAGACAACTCCAATTAGCCTTCTAGACTTCGCAAAACCTCTCCGGCTACAATTGTGCACGCCTTCACTAAGGACTAGCACAAACCACTAACATACAACTAAGTTAGCAAACCGAGAACTCGCAACTTCTCTGACAATCTTTCTCTAAAGGTTACAATATGATCACACGGTTTAGCTCAAGTGATCTCTCGTACAATGATTTCTAATTACTCAACAAAAAGACTCAACGGAACTCACACAAAAGAAATAAGAAGAACTAAAACTCAAAAAAAGCGCTCAGTTGATATTTTTCTCCATGAGCGGGCAGCTAGATGATGGCTTATTTTGGTGCTCTGAAAGTTGTGTTCTTGCTGTCTTCTTAGCTGAATAATATAGCAAAGGCTCCTCCTTGATCTCAGGATGAAGGCTGCTTAGATTGATCAAGAGTTGCAACGGTTAGAAGCAATGCAAGATGAAGGTCTAGTTCAAACAGCTAGTAGATGTGTTCTTGCGGTTTCATATCCTTATCTGAAAATTTATTTGATTTATTTCCTTGGCTGGCCATTGCTTGCTGAGGTGAATGTCTTCTGATATGCCATGGTATCACGTCTTCAAATTTGAAGTGATTCAAACGTCATATGATGCTTCAAACAATCCAATGGTTACAAGTGCTTCCTATGGTTTATGCTGTTCTGTCATCCAAGTATTATGGCAGATTTTTTCTATTAAACAATACAATTTCCTTACATATAATTAATCTCCAGGATGTCCTGCTCAATATGCATATAAAGATCGCGCCAAAATTCAAACAGATGATTGAGATATAGGCATTTGAACTTGATTAGTTTAGATTATGTCCATATTGAAAACTTTCCATCTTTATAGATTTGCTTGATATTCTCCAATATCCTCTCCATACAATTAGGAAATAAATATTCTAAAAATCTTATTACTTGACCTAGAAGATTCTGAAGTTAACTGCAATTGGTTGGCACGTTTATGAATCCAGAAATAAGTTTGAAACAAATGAATGTCTCGGTTAACTCTATCAGCTGGCTAGTCTGTACAGTCACTTTGAAGATTTATCTAAACTTCATTAGTATATGAATCTGACTCATATTTGGACTGTAGATGTGTTGTCGTTTTAGCTTTCAGTAGCAAAAGTCGAATTTCCAAAATATGACTTGAGCTGATAGATATCAAGTTTGTATAGTGCTAGCCAAGTTGGGTTCATTCGAGTACATCCAGAATTGGCAGGTGCAAAACAAAGAGATTTTCTAATTTTTGTAGGATTTGTTTCTACATAGAATAACTTGAATTATGTCTTGTAGAAACATAAAGATGTCTTCTATCCAATCCGGCATAAGCAAAGTCATCGTATTTTATCTTAGTTTGGGGAAGCATGGTAAATGATCGGTGCTTCTTGTAGTTGGCAAAAATTTTCTTTCCAGTAAATTTCTCGTCAATAGTGGTTGATCCTTCCTTCGGTATTGTTGTTTGAAGCAGATATTTCAAAGAGTTTGGCTAGTAAAACAATGGAGCAGTTCGGCAAGAAGATGGGTTTGGTTTGGCCATGGGAAGAAGATGTTTCGTAGAGAAAATAAAGTAGGGAACCAAATGAGTAAATTGGGCTAAATCATTTATGAAAGAAATTTGAAGAGATTGAAACTCTTAACCCTTTGTCGTTGATTTTGTGCGTAAATGATTTTCATGTTTGTCGTTGAGTCAAATGCACGTCGGCGACCGATAATTGAAACAAATTCAATTTTTCGTCCTGAGAAGCAATTCCACCCTCAAGCCAAAAATGTAATCCAATTGATAGATTTACCAGGCTAAGGAGTTAGATTTTGACTGCTTACCGCCGTCGGATGGCCGTTGAAGAGGTCCGACGAAAACCGTAATTCCTAACCAGACGGTGAAGCTTGATGGAGGTGGGATGGCGATGACAGACGAGGAGGAAGATAAAGGCCTGAAGGAGCAGAAGTGATGCTCGCCGCCGGAGGGAGCTGATCGCACGCCGAGGAGGGCAGCAGAGGGTTGCTGTCGGCAAAATAGAGGAGAAGAAAAGAAAATAAAAACAGAGAATATTGCACATTAGGGCTTTCATTTCTAGCCATAGCTTTCATTAGCCCATAGAACTATAGATATTACAATGTGTCTACTTTGCAACGAGTAGAAGCACTCGCGGCAAATGGCATACCCGTAAGAGTTTCAGTGAGAGCCACAAGAAGACTAAAGAAAAGAAAGAAGGACAAAATAAAATGCTTTTTCTGCAATAAGATTAGCCATGTGAAGGATGATTGTTGGCATTATAAGAAGAAGAAACTAGCATTGCACTCTAATGCTTTGGCAAGCATAGCACACAAATACTTAGAGAAGCAATGACACCCATTGGGGCAAAGTCATAACCATCATATGTATGGGTACTGGACTCTAGAGATATATGGCACATGACCTTCTGAAGATACTAGTTCTTCAAGGATGCACCAATCACTAGGAGCATGGTTTATATGGGGAACAATCATGCCTGCAAGATCTTCGGGGTAGGATCTGTAAAGATCAAGACATTCAATGGGGCTGTTCGCATCATCGAGGATGTTCGTAGCGTAGCAAGCCTCACGAAAAACCTACTTTCAATAGGACAATAGGATGATTTAGGATACAAGGCCTATGTTGAAAATAGAATTATGAAGATCCTTAAAGGAGCACTTACAACAATCCAAGTAGAGAAGATTGGGATCAACCTTTATAAAGTCGCTACTACAAAAAAGATTATTACCAGCTGAGTATTACCGACCAAATATACACAGTCAGTAAAATTATAAATACCGATTGACAAAATATCCATAAGACTTAATTAGATTATTGACTAAATTCTGACTCAGTCGGTAAAGTGTATATATTACCGATTGATACTTCTAGTTGGCCAATGTACAGACTAGTAATATAACTCCGTCGTATTTTTTTATTAATTTTATCGATTGTATTGTTGTTCAGTCGAATTTTCTCTTAATCAACTCAAGCCGAACTGAAACCCAGCCATTTTCTCCCTCATCTAAGATAGCTAGGTTTTCGCCGGAGTGTAAATCGCTGCTGATTGACCGTTGTTTTGCCATAGCCATTTTCTCCCCCTCCAAGCTCTTTTGATTAAGCTCTTCACACCCGAAAAAATCTTATCCGACGCTACTTGTGATTTCGTCGAATCTAGCGAAGATGACGCTCTGCCTCGCTGAAAATTTCAGATCCGCTGCTACCATCTCGCTAAAAATAGGTTTTCTAGTGACATTAGTTGATATTGGTTCTATTTGAGTTGATGATTTTGGGATTTGATTTTATTTAAGTTGATACATTTGTAATGGGTTTTTTTCGAGCATTTGCCTAATTGTGTAGATGTTTTGTAGATATTATAACTGAAGTATAGGTCTATTGTTAGCTTAGGAACGATAGTATAAGGATTAACAAGTGATCGGAGTTGCTTTTTTTTTCTCATTAGAGTTGGAATAATGAGAATGATCAAAATCAGACTATGTAAGTTTGGTGAACTGAGAAATTTCCAGTGGAATACTGAAGTAGTATTTGTGTTCTTTAGATTATTTGCGGTGGAATACTGATTTCAAAATGTTATTGACCTGAAGGCACTGGGAACATCTCTACCATGTGATGTAACTCTCGGTTTGTTTTGGTTTTTGCATACACATAAGTACTTATTTGTCACATAATTCCATTATATTTTTTTTCTTTTCTTTAGGGTAAGCGCATCGTTTCCGCAATTTGTTGAAGTTGTACTTATAAAGCACTTGAACGTTTGGCAAGCTAGCTAGTAAAGTGTCTCTGTCAGAAACGGGAACACATATTTTTCCCAAAAAAATGAAAACAAAAGTTGAGAAGCATTCTTTTGGTCTAGACTTACATATGGCTAATGCTTAAAGCTAGACATTGCAAAACACATTATTGGCGTTCATAGTTTTTTGTATGTACAGTTACCAACCAGAAAAGCTTTACATGCCGTCCTAAAGTATACGACGAATAAACTGAATTAACCCATTGTAAAGGCCCCAATAATGCCTGATATTATTGCTTACTAGTATATTCTGAAGACTAGTTATTTTTTTTTTAAAGTGGAATACTTGGAAGTTGTTGTAGCTGAGAGTTCATCAACTATCACCATCCAAACTTTATTTTAAGCTATTTTGGGTTTCTTTTAATGAGTTTAAGAAAAGATATAAGTTAAAAGCAGTGCAACTGAATTCGAAACGAGTGAGCTTGTTAGCTAGCTAGCTAGCTTCCGTTGTTGACCGGTTAAACTTATTTTGTCCGTATCTGTAGTTTAAGAGAAGTCTCCTAGTTTACTTCATTGAACGGCCAAGCCCGTAACTTGTGTATAAAAATAAGTCACATTGCGCACACGTGCTCATACTTTTGCTAAATTTCTGGCTCCCTACTGTTTTTGCTACCTAAAATATTTCATGAACGTCACTAGAAATAAGAAAATTATAACTGCATTAATTCTCTAGCTAGCTATGTCTCTTCCCATTTAAGTCTCTGGTTTCAAGGATCTATATTATTAGTCAAGCCAGGCAAATTAAGACACAGGTCCAAGCAAACTACCTGTGTATGTGTTCAATGATTGCCATATTCTATACTCAAGACGATATATAATATTGTACTTTCATGATATTGTATGTTTATGAAAGAAGCATGCATGCATGCATGTAAGTAACCTAAGTTAATGTTCATTACTGCTTTGCATTTGTTGTTTTATCTCAAAGCCAGTACGAAGTCGATGAAAATGTCATATATATTGTGTCTTTTTCCTACTTTTGATTTGTTGGACTATGGGTGTTGAATAATTGAGCACTATATAGCTTAAGGCTTTGGATTGTTAATTACTATATATCTTAGCATTTCCATGCACTTAGAAATTTGATGCTCATGGAAATGCTTTGCTTTTAAGATTCAAAAAGAACAAAAAGACATTTGCTAAAAGTGGACTCCAACTATCATATATCATATTATGCACTACATTATAAGATTAAATTTTTTATTGCTATAAAACTTATACATCTTACCTATATATTAATTAATTAGTTACTGTATAATTTTAAATAGTACGACTAACTTTTAGAAATTTTCATAAATGATGAATAAAAGTTAGATGATTAATCCTAACATGCTGTTGGAGGAGAATACAAATGGAGTCCACCCATTCATTCAATTTGCTAAAGATCATTTATAGAATGTTGGTGATCAGATGCATTGTCCATGGCAATGATGTTTAAACAGATATTCAAACATGCTCGATATAGTGTACATGCATTTGCTTGTGAATGTTTTATGGTCTCTTACACAACATGGAACCTTCATGGAGAAGTCACTCATCGAAGTAATCTGAGTCTTGGTGCTTGTAGAGATGAAACTCCAATAAGACTTGGTGAAGACGAAGAGTAAGATGAATGTTTGGAAATTTGAAAGATATACGCAGGGGTAGTATTGTGGAGTTAGAGATCCCTCAAGTAGCTGTGGATGGCGATATGCGTTAGTCACCTGGTGGTGAAGGGTCAAAGCCAGTTGTTTGAAGTGTTGAGAAGCCATTATATGAGGGATGTACAATCTCAAAATTATCATTCCGCGTAAAACTACTTCATATTAATGTGCTTAATTGCTGGAACAATAAAGACTTTAATATGTTGTTTGGCCTTTTGAATGATGCTTTATCGAAAGGGCATTTACTTTCTTTTAGAAAGGAGAAATGCCCGGAATGTAACGCATCAAGGTGGAAGGTTAACGATGGCACTAATAAGAAGGTTCCTAAAAAAAGTTCTTCGTCATTTCTTATTAGTACCCAGATTGCGATGATTTTGCATGTCAAGGAAGATGGCTCTGGATATGAGATGGCATTAGGAGAATTGTGTGGATAGCCCTGAGGTATTGAGACATCCTGCAGAAGTTGAGGCTTGATGTGAAGTATCCTTATTTGCTAGTGATAGTTGAAACTTATGTCTTGGCTTGGTAATCGATGAATGATAAATGATTTTTTTGCATATGAAGTTTAATCCAAATGGTGCACAAAAGGGTATTTGGAATGCCCCATTTGCAACAAATACATATATTTTATGAAACTAAGAGACAAAATATTATCTCGGTCATCGTTGCTATTGCTGAGCAACCATCCATACAGAAAGAGTAAGAAATTTAGTGGAAAGGAAGAAGTAGCAGCACCACCTCCTATTTTGTTAATTGGTGAATTGTCAGAATAGATGGAGATTGTCAAAGACGTGAAGTTTGGAAAGTGTCCATACGGTAGGAAGAGAAAACGCACTGCCAAAGAGCTTAAATGGACAAAAAAAAAGTAATTTTTTTAAACTACCGTATTGGAATGATCTCATAATTTGACATAATCTTGATGTCATACACATCGAGAAAAATATTTGTAATAAGATTCTGTTAACTTTCTTTAATGTAGATAAAAGATGAAGGATACCTTGAAGGCTCGTTGGGACTTAGAAGATCAAAGTATACGACGTGACCTGCATACAAAAACATTAGATACCAAGAAGTGATAGAAATAGATTCCAACGTCCACATTACAACTCAAAAAAGAAAAAAATTTTGTGAATTTCTTACGTCTGTAAGATTACCTAATGGATATGCTACAAAAATTTTGAAGTGTTGCGAATGCTAAAACCTCGGGTTTAGAGAGTCATGCTAGAATCTCGGGATTGCAATGTTCCGTGCAGCGCTTGTTGCCTATTAGATTACATGTGTTATCTCAACAAAGAAGTCGTAGAAGTAATCAATGAACTGGAATGATTTTTCAGAAAATTATGTCCAAAGACTTTAAGATTGGAAGTATTGAAAGAGCTACAACAAAACGTTGTGATTATTCTTCGCAAGCTCGACATAATCTTTCCTCCGGCATTTTTTGATATCATAATATATCTAGTTGTGCACTTGCTAGAAGAAGCTATCATGAGAGGCCCTATTTATTATTGATGGATATATCCTATAGAGAAGTGAAGTTTCATTATTGGACTCTCATAATTCTCATTTTTATGAACTCTATTAGAATCTTACAAATTTCTTTTCATAATTTAGTGCTCTTAGTATGCTTAAGGAGTCTGTTTGTAATAGAGCATACCCGAAAAGCTCTATAGCAGAAGCATATACAGTGACTGGGTGTCTAAGTTTTCTCTCTAGATACTTGAGAGTTGGAGACTAGATTCAATTAACAGGAATGATATAAAAATAGAGAGAAGCAAGTGAATAGTGCATTATTTTCTTGGATGGCTCGACCCATAGGCAAGGCAAACCAAATTCTTCTTAAAGAAGAGGAATATTAATTTAGCACATTGGTTTATTTTAAATAATTGTGAGAAATTGGTGGTTCCATATCTCAAGTAAGAATTTAGAACCTAATAGATACAATATTTTGGAGCTAACTAAGCATAATTTATAAGATTGTTACCTACCAATGTTATTTATAGTGAGCACGAGAAAACTCTCAAAATGGAGAGTCCGCTTTACTTAGAAACAAGACAAATATATGTGTTTCCTATGTGGTTCAAAAATCGGGTATGAAATATTATACATATATAATTGAAAGTGAGATTCAATGTTTGTCGTGATACTTTAATAACTACTTATTCCTCATATATTTTTATTATAGATAAAATATATTCATGCAACCACGCAAGAAATCACAGATGATCCATATTCACTATGGGTCTAGATAAACATGCAATTAGGTTTTCTGGATGCATTGTCAATTGAGTGAAATTTCTAACAAACAAATGTGAGCGCCGTTTGTTGACTAAAAATAGTAGAATTTGTATGCATGAGGATCATAAAGATCAAGTTTTGAATTTTTGTGGTGTTCTGAATGAAGTCTTGAGTTTGACATATCGCAAGAGTCGTCAAGTCTTTTTATTAAAATGTGAATGGTTTGATTTAGAGCACAAAAAACCAATCGGGATTGTTTACAACTTTAAAAGCATCAACATTACAAAGAGACGGTACCGGAATGATCTTGATTCATATTTCCTATGAATATGAGTTAGGTGTTTTATGTTCCTGATATGAAATAAGACAACGACTGGATTGTTGTACAAAAATCACAACATCGATATTTTTTCATCCCTCATTGTTTGGAGGGGACTAAGATGAGGAAGGACAAATCTTGGATGATCAAACGTAAGAAATGGAGATGATAATAAAGAAACATATCATCTAAGTAATATAGTTGAACTTGATCTTGAAGTGATTTGAGGTTTTGGACGACGAAGAAGGCATTCATCGTGCTGATGATCAAAATGAAAATGAAAGCTCGAACGAAAATAACAGTAGTGATCATGATTGCAATTGAATTATAAGTTGAATGTGAGATTTAACTCAACTTTGAATAAATTTTTTTCATCTATTTAATTTTTAAACCTAAGTATGTTTTTTAATATAGAACCTTGTATGCAGGTGCTTCTTATCATTTATCTTCATGGTGCCCACAACATCTAGCAGAAGACAACTCTCGCTACAAGAAATTCAAAATATCGTTGATATGGAGACTCAAGATCCTAATGACTCTAGTAGCGGTAGGTACTTTTTAAATTAAATTATTATTTACTAATTATTACACCTCAAAATAGTCTTTTAAGTAGGGTTTGTTGACACACAAATGCACCATTAGCGTGTTGGTAACAGATGTAGTGACCTGGAAATTTACATTTTGAAAATAAGAAATAAGTCAAAGTTGATAACCTAGATGGCATATGGAGACCAGTTGGTGAACATGCAAGTTAGTTCGCAACGGAGATGACATATCTGATTCGTACGTACGCTCCTATAAGGAATATCAAATGTTAGAGTAAGATTGACAAATCTATCAAGAACGGGATTTATTCCATTAGGGTTGTAAATATCATACAGTTGGCATAATATCCATCGTTAAAGGTTAGAATTTCTTAACAAGTTTTTCTTTTATCATTGTAGAAGTTTGAGTTAGATTTGTCAGATCTTAAAATTTTGACATGTTTACACAATACTAGATTCGAGCGATATAAGGATTGGCATTACGTACGCCATAACTACTATCGAAGTGCTAGTGGTGGAGACAAGGCTCGAGCAAACCCTTTTAAGGACTTCACTGTTACAATAACAAGACGTGAATAATGGATTTGGCTATGCGACATGTTTGATTCGCAAGAATTGATCTTAAGCTTCGTTTATTTAATTTTTCTTTAAGTATTTTTATGTTATTATTGGTTTTATACAATTATCGTTGCTTATATGCATAACAAATCGAAAAATGCAAAAGCTGTTCGTGCAACAAATAATAGTTTGAATATAGCAGGCTCACACACCTTTCCATCCATACAGCGTGAGGAGCTATATATTTTATGATTTTATAATTAATTGCATAGATTTGTTTAACTACAACAAAGGGATAAGGACCTTAATTAATATCAAGTTCATTCTCTTAACAAATTTACATAATGCCAATTGTATTGATTTGTAGAAGGAAACACATATTTTAAATGCAAAAGATAAGAAGGGGAGCTAGGTGTCGGAAAAGTCACACGCAATTTATGTAAGATATGTGCTTTCACAATTTTTAAGCGATTAACCATAAGAATTAGCATTGCTCATATGCTATTGTGTTTTGTTTTAAATGAAATACAGAACCAAATGGTAGATATGCAGGTCAAGTCCCAAGAGGATGTGAACACCCTAAATTATGAGAGATATGCCTATCAGTGCTCGGGAAAGCACGTGGATGTGGGCCAAAGGCAGCTAGCACTTGTTCAGATGGTTCCTCAAGCCAAGCATCTGAGAATAAGCTTTTACAAGATCAAATTATAACATTAGAAGAAAAAAATGAAAGACAATAAGCAGAGCTTAAGAAGCAATAAGCTGAACTTCTTGAGACTAGACAACTTCTCCATAAAAAAGAAAAATAAGTATCATTTCTAGTGGAGATGTCCGCAAAGCACAAAAATGCTACTAGACCACCTATATAGTAAGTTCATTATTTTTTTCTTATTGTTTTGTTTATTAGTCTTAGTTATTTCATCTAGAGAAGAGATATATGTTTATGGTGTAGCTAAAATTTGTTCTTTTAGCTTGATTTTTGCAAAAAAATATGTAGAGTATGTAGGTGGTCTTATTTAAATCCCGTGTCTGAATGTTCTGTAGGAATTTGGTGCTATACGTTTCCCCCTAGCGCTTGTATGGCTTATTTGGTATGCCTTAAGTAGTAGAAGGATATTACAAAGATGTTATCCTGGATGAATGGATTCCTACACAAAATTGATTTGTTGTAGCAAATATGTATTGCCAGCGACAAGTTTCTACTGTTATCTCACATGTTGTATACAAGAACTTGTTCGTGCTAGTGACAATATACGCTGTCACACCTATGTACAGTTTAAGTCTTGCACCCAGTTCTTTTTAGTTAGAATGATAGGCATGTTTTAAATTTACTTAAGAATATTACGATTTCAAAACATATATATTGTAACTACATATTATCATGTGATCAACTACCGTTGTGCAAAACTTAAAAAAAGATTGCTCCGTATGTGTTATAATAAAATTATTTGTTTCGTTTGTTGCAGGGGTGGTTCCAGAAATATACGATCTTATCTCATTGTAAGTGAGACCAAGCTTTTCTATTCATCTTCAACGAAAAAATGAGGTGATGTATGGATGCAACTGATTAGACCAAATTGTAATTGGTTTAAACATTTAAACGAACATGAATACTTAGTTTTTTTTGTGAACTTATGTGTTGAATGTTGTGGTGAATGCATGTTGTTGTCTAAATACTTTATGGCTGTTAAGTATTGAATGATGTGAATGGAATGGTTAGTGTTATAGAATTATGGAAGACAACAACAATTTGTTGCTGCCTTCATATACAATGCCGACTAAAGAAGCATGTAGTTGACGGTTGCCGATTGAAAAATTAGAGAGCAGGTAAACACCTAATAATACGAATTGGGCTTTATCGACTAACATAAACTGCCGATAAATACTGGCTGATTAGAAGTAGGTACCTACCAACTAATGTTTTTCATCGATAATTACTGACTAGAAGGAATATCGAGAACTACTGACTGAAGTTTCAGCGGTAACACCGACTACTCGTTCAGTCGGTATTTGTTAACTGACCGAACTACTTGGTAGATACCGACTAAATTAAATAGCCAGTATTTACCGATTGAACTTAGCAGTTGGTAAATACCAACAACTAATTTCTGTCAGTAAATTCACCTATAGATGTCTTGGTCAATAAATTGCATTTGAGACTTCAGTCGGTATTTACTATATGGTGCCTATAAATTTTGTAAGTCGGTATACAAATTCTGTATTTTATTGAACGTTGCCGATTGAAAAATTTTGCAAGTCAGAAAACAGATTACCAACCGATTTTTGCGGACGATTTTATCGACCGTTCTCCTTTCAATCGACAAAGCACTTTGCCTACTGAAATGTGACTCTTCCCGACTATTATATTTAGTCGGCGATGCTGTTTTTTATAGTAGTGAGTGCTAAGAGAAATCATCTCATCTCAAATGAAGATACACTAGTAGTATCCTGTGGCACGAAGGAAGAAGAGGAATCTTTGAAGCTGTTGCACCTACTTTTAGGCCATATGTCAGAAAAGGTTCTCAAAATTCTCTTCAAACGCAGACTCTTAAATCGGTTGAAGATGTTAGACTTGCCATTTTGTGAAGGATCCGTAACCTGCAAATAATATTGGAGCAAGCTCGAAAGATCTCCCTCATGCTCAAAGGCATTTTGGAGTTGATACACTCTAACGTACGGGAAGCATCTCTCGGAGGAGTACGGTATCTACTAACTTTTATTGATGAATACTCAAGAAGATGTTGGATGTTCCTAACAAAGAAAATCAGATGCTCAATAATGAAGTCTCCTCCTTGATCTCAGGATCAAATCTTTATCAATGGATCAAGCTTCCGACGTTTAAGAAGAATGCAAGACTAGAAGGTAGGAAAAATTGATACTTTAAGATCCTTACTGTAGGTTTTCTTCCTCTGAATTTTTTCTAATTTTTTTCTATGACGGCTGTTGCTAGTTATTGTCGAAGACTTCCTTAAGCTATGATCGTTTCTTCAAAGTCTAAAGTAAATTTGATGTCCAATGAGGTGGCAATCATCTAACAGCTTCAAGTGCTTTTTAGGATTTCTACTGTCATGTGATTCAAATTTTCTGCCAGATTTTTCTCCTAGTAACCTGTAACATGTTTGAAATTTATAAGGGTATATTTGTCTTTTCATCATCCTTGGGCTAGTTTGTTTTGAGTTGGCTGTGTATGTGTGTTAGTCCAATGAAACTTAACCCACTACACTTAACCTGCCCATCATTAGAATTTTCTTAAGTTCCCTAGAAAGCCCTAGGTCTTCCTTATCCTTCTCATTTTTTCCCCTTATTCTCTCATCTCCCTCCCGAACCTTCTTCACTATAATTCGCTGCCGCTCCAAGCTCACCGCCAATCGTTATTTTTCTCTCCTACACGAAGCTCTCTTCATCTCGTCTACTCCCTTGCTGCCGTCTACCGATAAGAGCTCGAACCGTGGCGGCAGCAAGCAAGTGCTGTAGGAGCGGGTTTCGCCGCCGAGCCATTAATCATGGGAATTAATTGCCGGAGTATGGAATTCTCATCCTCAAACCTTCTCTTTGGCTCCTCCACAATTCTCAAGAAAGTTAGCAATGTGAGTGTTTGGGTCATCATTGGGCAAGCCATTAAATTGGACTAAAGTTTGGATCATTTGGATGATTGCGGGTTTGATCTCCAAGTTGTTCGCTTGAATTGCCGGACGTCTAATACTTCACGGGGCACCATTGATAGTAGGCATGGCATAATCCCTCAAAGCTCTTCCATTTTCAACTTCTTCTACATTTTCAACTTCTACATTTTCTGCCATGGTAGTTTACACTTCGTTGAGAGCTTCTTTGTTTTTCTTGGTAAGCCTCCTAACTGTAAGTTCAATTTTAGGATCAAAGGGCTCAAGAGAAATACTTCTGTAACTTCGCATACACTATGCAAAGAACTTGAAAGAAAGTAAAGAAATAGAAGTTCAAACTAAAACTATAATTAATCGGAACCGATATTAATAAAAATAAAAACAATCTCCGGTAACGGCACCAAAACTTGTTGCTATCGCAAGTGTACGAGTCGCACAAGTAATACAATAATGAGAAAAGTATCGTTCCCACGAGGATTGATTCACTTATTAAATACTGAAAATAACTAGTTCTATAATTATTTGAATGATCGATCTAAAAAGAGTGAATGCTAAAACTAAAGAAAGCAAAACAAGCTAAAACTAACACTCGTAAGATTTCAAATACTTAAACGCTAGGGCATTTGATTTCACTGTAACTAATCCAACTCAACTCCGTATTCATGGTATCGAAGTTTATAATTTTATTGATATTGAAAAACCCTAATTTCTTTGATATACTTTCTCAAACTATACCAAAATTACTTTAATGCAATAACTCACTATGTGAATTAACATACAACAAAGCTCATTAAGTTCTATGGCATTCTAGATTAAGTGCATGAACCACAAGAGAGCATCTTTCTCTCTCATGCAATTCATGGCATTCATCAAAAGACTAATTCATACATCACATCTTTGTCTCAATACGAATCTCAAATCGATTGAATATTGTCTGATACTCAAAACAAAGAGAAACATGAGAGAGAACAAAAAAATCCTGAGCAAAGAGTGGTGTCAAGCAAACCACCATCTCTTTTCTTTGCTTCGTGCTTCCGTCCGCCCTTCTCCTTGTCGCTTAACCCCAGAAAATAAACTCTAGATGAGCCGCCTCTTCCTACTCTCTCCTGTTGCCCCTCTTTTGCAAATTCGAAATATTGAGATAGTATAGTCCAAACTAATCCGAACTCTCTATCCACCCGTTTGTCTGCACCTTTTTGCGGTATGTTTGGCCTCCAAAAAATAAATGAATATATGTAAAATTAAAATCAATGTCTTATATTTCCAACCATATACCAAACATATCATTTAAAAATCGGAAAGGCCGTCAAGTGCACTCATTTCAGAAATTGTGCACATGATTCGGGTCTGCATCATATCTCAACTTCTTCTGCAAATATAAATCAAATGGTTGTCCTGAAAATTCTGAAATAATTCATGGACCAGCTTTAATGTCTTGGATTTCAAACTCAGTTGGCCGTTCACAGAAACTCCACAGAAAGTCAAATTTTTACAAAATATTCTCAGACTGTACGGAATTGCTCAAAGTTAAGAAAAACAAAAAACAAATGTTCTTTTTGATTAGTTTTTCCATATAAAATATAAGCATATATGATGCAAAAGTGTATGAAATTATGTATATATTTGATCACATCATATATGTGCACACCGATTTGGTGGGTATGCAATTTGCTTACTGTTTTGTCCTTTTATTTTAATTTTTTAACTATTTAGTATTTATTTTGATTAAACACTTAATTTAAGTTAATATTATTTTAACTAATGTGCTAATTTTAATTAATAATATATAATTTTTATATGTATTAATTTTAATTAAATTCTGTTGATAGAAAAATAATGAAACTATATGATCAAAATTTTTAATTTAAAATTTTATTTAATTTTGTTAAATTATATCAAATATTAATACAAAATTAAATTTATATAAAACATTGATCAAAAGTTATATTAATAAAGTTAATTTAAGTTATATTAATCAAATTAGTTTAAAATTACATAATAAAAGTTAGATTAATATAAAGAAAAAGAGTATTTGAGTCTTTTATAAAAAAATTACTTCCGCTATTCATTCATTACCTATTTATACAAACATAGTTTACCTTACTGTATATCCAAATATTGTAAAGTTAAATAATTATTCTTTTCTATTTGTCCTTTTATTATTTTTTCTATCTATCCTCTTACTATTATTTTTTAACCATGTATCCAAATATACCTTAATTTGAAAGGGGAGGTTCTATCGAAATTTTGAATAGTTTGGCATATTCTAAAATTTAAATTGGGCTTAATCTAATCTCAAAGAGGCTTACTACGTTGGGCTGAATTCAAATTTGACCTGGGCTTGGTTTGGACCAGTGCTGGTCATGACCCCGGATCGAGGCGTGACAAAGTTGATATCAGAGCTTGGTTAGATCTTACAGGTTACAAAGCCTTAGGATCATTGCATTTGCATCTTGCATTTCAATATTCCATCCTGTAAATCGTGTTTAGTTTAGGTTTCCGATTTGTGTTAGCATTAGGCTCTTAGGTTACATTTTTCCAAATCCGCGCTAATGCTAGCATCTTCTTTAGGTTTTGGTAATCGTGTTAAGGTTAGTATTCTCTCTAGGTTAAAATTGGTATTGCCTCTCTTAACTACAATTTCACCCGGTGAATTTTACCATCCGGCTCAGCAAGGCTGCTTTGGCTCGCCGCGGTAAGGTAATTTTTTAAATTCTTGATTTTCTTCTCTCAATTGATTTTGTCCTTCATATCCGTACATTTTTATTGAGTTTTCTGAATTTTTCTCCGAATTAGCAGGACCGACCGACCGACTCACCTAGGTTGCCGTCAAAGACGATGTTGCGGTAAGGTCTAATATGTGATAATTTTATTAGTTTGCTTGACATTATGGTAAGCTCTTTGTTGTTTTTGTTCAGTTTTGGAATTTTTTGGTGAGCCGATTTTGTTCAGTTTTTAGAATGGATGATGAAGTTTGGCGTGTTTTTTTTGTTACAAAGAAGTCTTCCTGCAGTTTTGAAGGTTTGCTCAAAGCATCCAAGAAGAGCTGCAACATATTTTTCTTATTATCCTCGAATTCGTCTCAGCTGCAGCAGTTAGAGAGCTTAAATGAAAGAGTCGCGAATGTTCTCATTCTTGTGCTTGTATTGTCAATCTCTTTGTCTTGTAAAGTAGCTGTTATGTTTAGAACGAAGAAAGTTGAAAAAATTCATTACCTTCTTTCCTCGTGTTTTTGTATTTGTTATGTAACTGTGGTGAATGGAAAATTCCTTCGTGAATGAAAGAAATGTTTTGAATGAAGTATTGAGCCAAACTTGTGAATGATTTTCTTGTGGCTGAGTTGTTGTGAATGAAGTGTTGTTTTAAAGCAGTGAACGAATGAAATCGTTGTGAATGTTATGAATGAAGTCATTGTTAAGTGGAGAACGAATTACTTAATATGTTCAAATGTAATCAGGAAGTGTTGGCACTAATTAAATTATTAAACTTTTATCAAGTTTGTGTTACTACTTTAATGAATTTTAACATTAGTAGGCTGCTGCGTACACGAAATATTATTTAACGAGGTATTGGTGATCATTAACTGCATGGATGGACAGTGCGGGAGAATGGACACTAATTAACTGTCTCTGTTCTTTCTTCCCTCTATCTTGTTTTGTGCTCTCTGTTTTGTTTCTTTTCTCTGTTCTTTTTCTTCTTCTTTTATTCATTTTTTTCTCATCTCAAAGTTTCTCCCTAACATTCCAAACTCTAGCACCATGTCATATGAACTAAAATGTATTTGTTTGTCAAGCACCAAATTCACTCATTACTGAATTCTAAATTTTGTTGTCTTTCAAAAACCTCAGATTTTGAGCTTGGTTCTTCTCTTCCAACTTCGAACGCAACAAACGAATATGTCAAGTTGCCATGTGCAAAGATGATATTTGGCAGCCTTAAAGAAGTGAAACAATTCTACATAAATTATGGAAAAGCCAAAGGATTTAGTGTGATCACTCGGAGTACAAATAAGAGAGTTCGAGGCTCAGAAAGTGACTACTTGCCAAATGACTTGTGATCGTATTTGGCAGCCTTAAAGAAGGGCCATCCAAGACAAAGTACAGAACACGAGTCTGTACAAGAGGTAAAGAAGAGAAGGACGAGTATAGTGAAATACGGACGTTCTGCAACAACAAGAGTGAGAAAACAATCTACTGGATTGTGAAAAGTTATGACGTATATCAGTAAGCACAATCACGATCTAGGTGGTCCAGCAAAGAGGATGCTCATGCCTGTTTGTAACAATATACCTCCTGAAGCTAACTGCTTGATTGACTCATTTTGGAATGAAAGCTTACAAGTCAACAAAGTTGCAGATATATTTGAAGGACCACAAAATAATTTTGATGACAGGGATTGCTGGAATCATTTGTGCTGTTCGAAATAATACAAAAAATTTGTTAGTGGTGATGCTATCGCTATGCTCAATCTCTTTAAAAAGAAGAGTATAGATGATCGGAATTTTGTTTTATGCAATACAAATGGATAACGAAGTAAGGGCAATTAATTTTTTCTGTGTAGATGGTCAGTCACGTATGCAATATGGGTATTTTGCTGACGTGATATTTTTTGACATTACATATCGGAAGAATGTGTATGACATGCCATTTGCGTCGTTCATTGAACATCAGACGCAGTCAATCTAGTTTGGTTGTGCATTACTTTGGATGAGATAGAATAATCATTTCAGTAGTTTTTTGAAGCATGCCTCGCAGTTATGGGCGGGCGTGCTCCATCCTCAATCATAACAGAGCTATGACAGCAGCTGTTGTGAACGTATTTCCAAATGCATGACAAAGATTTTATTTGTGGCATATTATGAAAAAAATTGCTGAAAAGTTTCCACATGTTTATTTCAAAATGTCAAAATTTTAAAAGGATATCGAGTCGTGTATCCGGAATACTTATATTCCTAACACCTTTGAAAAGATGTGTGGGGAATTGATGTGTGCATATGACTTGCAGGAAAATGAATAGCTCCGAGAAATATACGAGATTTGATAAAATTAGACAGTCTATCACTTGAATACATTCTATACAGGCACTAGCACTACTAAACGTTCTGAACATATGAATGCTACATTTAAGAATGTTTTCCAACCAACAACAACTCTCTAAGAATTTGTATAGAAGAACGACAAGTGTTTGAGTAGAATGTTTGAAAAAGAGAAAAAAGAGAGGATTATATTAGTGAACACTTTTATGGTATTCAATATTAATTCACTTGTTTTGAAATGTGCAGTAAAAGTATATATAAGAAATGTGTACGAAAGGTTCAAGATAGAGTTTGAGAAAGCTGAAATAGAGTATGCCTTTTACGATAATGAAAAAGATAGTGATGACTACGCGAATTATATGTACAAGTCTCGAGTGGAAGGTGATCGGTGTGAGTGAAAGCTAAATTTCATTCATCAATAAAGAAAGGTAACTTCATTGAAAACTGTTTTAATTTATGGAGATTCCTTGTTGGCACCTTACAAAGACTTTTCAGAGTTGTTGATATAGAGATACCATATTAGTTTATTCTTAAAAGGTGGATGAAAGAGGCTAATAAATATAGAGCCAAACACGATAGTGGACCAGTAAAACGCAATGAGAAGTCTGAGCCATTGAGAACTAATGATTTTCAATCAATTGATTTACGAAGCAGCTGAAACAGACGAGGGATATCAAATCATGTTGCAAACATCACAAGAATTGTCACAGCGGCTCAGAGAAGTAAGAAAGATGGATGATAGCTCACCAGCACCAATTGATGCATCTCAAATTTTATTTTTAAATCCCAATATCTCACAAACCAAGGGAAAAAAAGAGGAAATGGTTACAAGGACAAAACTAGAATTAAAGAAGGTTTGGAGAGAACTATTTCGAGAGCCTGAGCGAAAACAGGAATGAAATGTGCTTACACGGTGTTAAACATGACAAACGAAATTGTATTGAAAATCTAGATAGAAAGAAAAAGACAAGTAAGTATTATAATATCCTTAGTTTTGATTCCTAATATACTTTATTTTTTGGAAAGAAAATTGAAATCGACATTTGTCTTCATTTTCATACTTGATAGTTCTTGGTGGAGATGATGCAAATAAAGACATAAGTGAAGATGAAGATAGTGTTGACGAAGAGTTAGCTATTCGTTTGGAGTCAAATGAATGAAGTGCTGATGTTATGTATCTGTTTTTGTTTAATGAAATTTAAAAAAAAAATTCATCTTTGATCCAAAATGTTTGGAGATATGTATGGATTTGAATGAGAGTGGACTATGCAAGTTTTTCTTTAAGGAAGCTCTCCGTATAGCTCTCTGTGATATAGCTCTACAAGTTCTTTTCTACAATATAGTTGTGTAATATGCTTTTGCAATACAACTCTCTCTAATATGCTGTTTGATTTATCTGCTTTGAACATGTTTTGTCTGATTTCACTGTTTTGAATATATGCTGTCTAACTTTACTGTTTCGAACAAATGCTACTGTCCAGATGAGTTCATTCATTCATTTATTGCTAGCATTCACTGCTAGTTAACAACATTTCATTCACTTTGATTTCACAGCACTTCATTCATTCCTTCACTAAACAAACCAACAGCTGCACAATTGAGAAAAGCATCTTTTGCTTTCACAACACTTCTTGTTCATTCATTCACAAGCAATTCACCAGTGATTGGCATCCACAAGAAACCATTCACAGCTTTGGCTCAATACTCTTTCAAAACAACAAAATTTATTTGTTCATCCAATAAAAATTTTATTCACCATGGTTTGACAGCAATACACAAAAACAACAGCTAAACAAATGCTACTGAACAAACAAATTTCACCAAACATTTTTTAAGCCTTCTTCATTCACAAAAAAACAGCTACACAACAGCTTAATTTGACAACACAAGCTTGTGAAAACATTAATACAACATTAGCTTAGGAAGCTGCTGTAGTTGAGAGGAACGAGAGGAAACAGAATATTTTGGTGAGCCGTCAGTAGATTTTAGCAGCTCTTCGTAGATGCTTTGAGCAAACCTTCTCTGTAAAAATAAAAAATATATATATCCTCCATTCTAAAAACTGAACAAAATCGGCTCACCAAAAAATCCAAAACTGAACAAAAACAACTAAGAGCTTACCACAATGTGAAACAAACTAAAAATTACGGCATATGTAACCTTACCACAACATCGTCTTCAACAGCAACCTAGATGAGCCTGTGGGTCCTGCCAATTTTAAGAAAAAAATTCAGAAAAACTTTAAATAAAAAAAAAATCGAAGGAGAAAACCCATTATGAGAAGAAAACCAAGAATTAAAAAAACTACGTTACCGCGACGAGTGGGATCAACCTTGGTGAGCCGGACAGTAAAATTCACAAGAGCGGGTGAAATTGTAGTTAAGCGAAGCAATATAGGAGGGAGACGCAGAGAATTTCTCTTTCCCGTGCTCAGATTCTCTTGATCGTCGCCGACGGTGAAACCCTAACCGATTCGCGTGCACGCTCGTTTCGCCCGAAGAAAGGAAGAAATGCCCGAGAATACAACGAGGAAGATAGGAAGAAGAATAAACGAAGAAAAGCAAAGAGGAATGGTGGGAGAGCACCGACAGGAACAATCAACAGGGAGGCGCTTGGGGCGAGGAAGAAGTAATGAGAGGAAATGCGTGAAGATATTCAAGTAAAAACGCTTCACATGTTTTCTTTCTCATTAGTCGTCTGATCAAACGATCAGACGGTTGAGATTGGATGTGCGGCTGTAAAAGCACAATAATAGTTGTGTGCACATTCCCATCATATATATATATATATATATATGGGAGGGGATGTGCGCACACCCCCTCCCCGCGCACACCAGCGTGTGGACCGTTGGATCTTGATCCAACGGTCCACGCGCGAGAGCTCATACGCGTACCGGTTTCCTTTTACGGGAGGACAGTGTTGTCATTTCTCCTTCGTTTTTCTCTTCTCACGCGTCGTCTTCTTCCTTTCTCTTCTTCCTTTTTTTTCTCTCGTCTTCGCCGCGTTCGCTCGCTGCTCCCCCGCGCGGATTTCTCTCAGCCGCACCGATTTCTTCCCCATGAGCAGGTTCGTTTCTTCATCATCCTTCTCCTTCTTTCAATCTCTAGAAAAATTTCACAACATCCGCTTCGATTCATGATTTCGTTCGCTCGGCCGACGCGTTGGATCGCCGGCCGACGATCGAAATTAGGGTAGGCATACCCTTAATTTCGCTTCTCCTCCTTCTTATATGCTGTATAGATCCTTCAATGTTTGCATTGGCCGCCGTTAGTTCTAATTCGTTAAATCGCCGACGGAGCTTTGAACGCAGCCGACGACCGAAATTAGGACTAACAAAACGTTAATTTCTACTCACCTCATTATTCTATGACTTCTAACGCGCTCAATTTCTTGATTCGCAATGTTCACGTCACCGTCGTCGTTAAATCATTTGCCGAGAGCGGTATGTAGCCAGCCGGAAATCGAATTTCATGCATAGTTTTCGACAGGTTTTTGTTGCAGCATTGTCATTGTTAACGTTCTAATAGTTTTAAAATTTTTGACAATTTTTTTTGAAGATTTTCGAGCTTGTTGCTGGAGCTGGAGATGATGCTCGCTGTGCAGGTATGCTATGCTGTGAAGAGACGGTGATTGCAGTTTTTTATTTTTAGTTTGAGTATTATTTTTATTTTGGGTGCAGTAGGTGATTGCAGTAAGAAGAGACGGTGAAGCTGCCAGTGAAGCTTGCTCTATGACGTTCGATGTGCTCTCTTCTTCGTTCAGAATTTATTGGTTTTTTTTTTTTTCTTTGTCGATGAATGCCGACAGTGAGGAATGTAATAACATGTTGATTGTTATACTGTGACAGTAAATGTAATAAGATATTGTGAAACTTATGTATGTCATTTTCAGATTTTGAATGAATTCTTGTTGCCAATATATTTTTTTTATGTTGTCAAATATTTGTTCTTAATGTCAGGAATGAATGTCAAGAACGTTAAGTTAGTTTTTCTCTGTGAATGCCCTGTGAACAGATTGAAATAATGTGAATGCCCTGTGAACAGATTTAAATATTGTGAATGCTCTATTAACAGAGTTGTGATTGCTCTGTGAACACAAAGTAAAGAGAAGTAATTTTAATGCACTTAGCGAGGGCAATTTTGTCAATTCAACTGATAAGTGTTTTTCTCATTTGGCGGGAGAGGCAGTGAGCGGGCGGGAGTTCTCTGTTCTGCGTATTCTTCTCTGTTCTTCTCTTGCTTTTCTTCTCTGTCAGCGTGTTTCTCCTCTGTCCTTTGTTTTCTGTTTTCAAAAAAATTAATTCATCTACTCTTCTTTTTGAAACATAAAATTCGTCATGGCGCATGAGTTCATAGCTACTTCTTCTTCTCTTCAAATACCATATTTGGGAATGACTTTTGATTGCCTCGAAGCTGCAAAACAATTTTACATAAATTATGGAAAAGCATCAGGATTTAGTGCTGTTACTCGGAGTACTCATAAAAGAATTTCTAATTCAGTTGAAGTAAATATTTGTGTAATGACTTGTGATCGTTACGGTACTCATAGAGGCCACCGACCACAAAGGACAGACGAGGCATCCGAAAAAAAAATAAAGAAGAGGAGAAATACAAGTACAGTAAAATGCGGATGTCCTGCAGCAATAAGATTACAGAAAGAAGGTACTAAATTATGGAAAGTGATTGGTTTTAAATGTGATCACAATCACGATCTAGTCAGTCCAGCAAAAAAAATGTGTATGCCTGTTTGTAGAAATTTACCTGCTGCAGCTAAGAGTTTGATTAACTCTTTTCGAGATGAAGGCTTACCCGTAAGCAAAATTTCAGATCTACTTGACGGACCACAAAATGGTTTTGATGAAAGAGATTGTTGGAATCATTTGTGTCGTTCGAAAGAATACAAGAAACCTATTAGTGGCGATGCTATTGCTGTGTTGAATTTCTTTAAGGAGAAGAGTATAAAAGACCCGAACTTCTTTTATGCAATACAGATTGACGATGAAGCGAGAGCAACAAATATTTTTTGGGTAGATGGTCGGTCACGTACTCAATATCAGTATTTTGGGGATGTGATTTTTTTTGACACCACCTACCGTAAGAATGTGTATGACATGCCATTTGCTCCATTCACTGGAATTAATCATCACATGCAATCAATCCAGTTTGGTTGTGCACTACTTTTGGATGAGACAGAAGAGTCATTTCAGTGGCTTTTTCAGACCTGGCTTGCGGCTATGGGCTGTCGTTCTCCATCTTCATTTATGACAGATCAGGATAGAGCTATGACCGCAGCAGTTGCGAAAATATTTCCATATACACGACATAGATTTTGTTTGTGGCATATTATGAAAAAGTTTGCCGAAAAGCTTTCGCATATTTATTTTAAGAAGTTAAAATTCAAGAGAGATATCAAGTCGTGTATTCGGGAAACTTATATTCCTAACACCTTTGAAAAAAGGTGGGAGGAATTAATGTCGGCATATGAATTACAGGAGAACGAATGGCTAAAGAAGATATACGAGTTTCGAGACAAATGGGCACCAGTTTATCATTTAACTACTTTCTACGCCGGTATGAACACTACTTCGCGGGCCGAAGGTATGAATGCTATTTATAAGGAATTTTTCCAACCAACAACAACTCTTCGAAAATTTGTATTGAAGAATGATAAGTGTTTGAGTCAACTTGTTGAAAGAGAGAAGAAAGAAGACTACATTAGTGAACACTCATGCCGCATTGTCGATAATAGTGAATTTCTTTTGAAAAGTGCAGCAAAAGTGTACACTAGAAATGTATATGACAGGTTCAAAAAGGAATTTGAAAAAGCTCAAGTTGAGTATGTTTTGTATGATGATGAAAGAAGTAGTGATGGTTCTACAACTTATATTTATAAGTCTCGAATAGAAGGCGATCATCAGAAGTGGAAGGTAAATTTCAATTCAGCAACAAATGAAGGTAATTGTGAATGCAAACTTTTTGAGTTTTTGGGAATTCCTTGTGGGCATCTTATAAAAGTATTTCAAAGTCGTGATATAGAACTACCAGATCACTTTGTTCTTAAAAGGTGGATGAAGGGGGCTAACAAGTATAGAGCAAAGTATGATGGTGCACCAGTAAGTGGGCATGAGAAGTCTGAGTTATTGAGAACTACTCAACTTCACATGGTTTATAATCAATTGGTTTATGAAGCTGCTGAAACTAATGAAGGATATCATTTAATGTTACAAGCATCACAAGAACTATCACGGCGGCTTAAGGAACTAAAGAAGACTGACAGTTGGGATAAGATTTCAGTTCAAGATTCAGGTACTATCAATGAGAATTTACCAATCCCCATTGATAGTTCTCAAGTTTTACTTTTAAATCCCAATATTTCACAAACAAAGGGAAGAAAAAAAGAAGGAAATGCTTACAAGAGTAGTACGAGAATTAAAAGTGGATTGGAAATAGCTACTGCAAGAGCCAAAACAAAAACTGGAAGAAAATGTGCTTATTGTAACAAGCATGGTGTTAAACATGACAAAAGAAATTGCCCCAAAAATCCAAATAAAAAGAACAAGACAAGTAAGTACAGTATTTTGTTTAACTTTGATTCCTATATACTAACTTTTGTTAAAAAAAAATTTTGAAATTGACATTTGTATATACCTTCTTATTTCATAGTTTCCGATAGAGACAATGCAGACATAAACACAAGTGAAGATGAAGACAATGCGAATCAAGAGTTAGCTATTAATTTGGAATAGCTATGACATTCATATGTACTATCAACTACTTGTATTATTATTTTGATATTTTTGGAGAAAGTCTTGGGTGTTGTATTCAAACTTCTTATATTGTACACATCTCATCTTATGAAGTTTAAAGTGTAAATTAAGAAAAAACAGTGAAAAAACCGTAAAATAAGAAAAAATAGTGAAAAATTAAGTAAAAAAAGTGAAAAAACCGTAAAATAAGAAAAAATAGTGAAAAAATAAGTAAAATAAGAAAAAACAGTAAAAAGAAAAAAAAACAGAGAAAAAAATAAAATAAGCAAAAACAGTGAAAAAAACTGTAAAATAAGAAAAAATAGTGAACAAACAGTAAAAAAAGAAAAAAAACAGTGAAAAAAATAAAATAAGCAAAAACAGTGAAAAAAACTGTAAAATAAGAAAAAACAGTGACAAAACAGTAAAAAAAGAAAAAAAACAGTAAAATAAGAAAAACAGTAAAAAAAAGTGAATAAAAAAACAGTAAAATAAACAGTAAAATATAAAAAACAGTGAAAAATTATTCCGCGTTATGGTCAGCTACTGTGTCGGCGTTAGAAATAATCATTACATTCACTTTGTAGTTCACTGCCCTATAAATACAAGAACATTACAGAATTCTAACATTCTAATATTATAGTCACTATAGCATTACATCATTCACTTTGAAGTAGGCATTCCAACATCATAGTCCACCATAGCCAGCATTCCAGCATCATAGTCCACCATAGCCAGCATTCCGGCATGAAATCCATACTAACACATTCACACTTGGACAAAGTCATTCACATCTAACATAATAACTTGACAAAGTCATTCATACTTGACAATGTCATTCCAGCATCATAGTCATTGACATAATAACTTTCACAGTCTCGAGTTTCTTTTTATAACAAAGCCATTCACATTTCATTTAAAACAGCAATAAGATTACATCCGATAGTTTTCGCAATACATTTTTGAGCTCACATAGCTCAGTTTTCCCCACACATTATAGAGCAAACTTAGCTCAGTGTTCACAACACATTGTAGAGCAAACATAGCTCAACTTTCATTCACAATATTATAGCAATACATTATTACATTCATGAGTTTTTACAACAGAGTGCATCACAGATAGCATTCACCTATAATACTGGAACAAAATTTAGTCGATCACCAAGTGCGATCACCTACATCAGAGTGCATCACCTATAGCATTCACAGATAGCTTCTGCAACCATCTACTGCACCAACAAAATCCAGTCGATCTCACCTACATCAGAGTGCATCACCTATAGCATTCACAGATAGCTTCTGCAATCATCTACTGCACCAACAAAATCCAGTCGATCACACCTACACGAGCTCCACTTGATCACCAACTGCAACAACAAAATCCAGTCGATCACCTACTGTTCAACTCTCTAGACTGCAGAGAAAGAATTAGCATAGCATACCTGCACAGCGAGCATCATCTCCAGCTCCAGCAACAAGCTCGAAAATCTTCAAAAAAAATTGTCAAAAATTTTAAAACTATTAGAACGTTAACAATGACAATGCTGCAACAAAAACCTATCGAAAACTATGCATGAAATTCGATTTTCGGCCGGCTACATACCGCTCTGCAAATGGCGACGACGCGCCGTGAAACGACTTGAATCAAGAAATTGAGCGCGTTAGAAGTCATAGAATAATGAGGTGAGTAGAAATTAACGTTTTGTTAGTCCTAATTTCGGTCGTCGGCCGGCGTTCGAAAGCTCCGTCGGCGACGAACGAATTAGAACTAACGGCGGCCAATGCAAACATTGAAGGATCTATACAGCATATAAGAAGGAGGAGAAGCGAAATTAAGGGTATGCCTACCCTAATTTCGATCGTCGGCCGGCGATCCAACGCGTCGGCCGAGCGAACGAAATCATGAATCGAAGCGGATGTTGTGAAATTTTTCTAGAGATTGAAAGAAGGAGAAGGATGATGAAGAAACGAACCTGCTCATGGGGAAGAAATCGGCGCGGCTGAGAGAAATCCGCGCGGGGGAGCAGCGAGCGAATGCGGCGAAGACGAGAGAAAAAAAACGAAGAGGAGAAAGGAAGAAGACGACGCGTGAGAAGAGAAAAACGAAGGGGAAATGACAACACTGTCCTCCCGTAAAAGAAAACCGGTACGCGTATGAGCTCTCGCGCGTGGACCGTTGGATCAAGATCCAACGGTCCACACGCTGGTGTGCGCGGGGAGGGGGTGTGCGCGCATCCCCTCCCTATATATATATATATATATATAATTTATTGCATTTACTGTCTGGTGAGAAATACTGGCTATACTTTCAATTCCGCCATAGTAACGATCGAGTTGTTTAAGGCGCGACTCTTTAGCAATTCTTGCAATTTCCTACAATGATAAACCGATAAGTTAGCAAAGTTAGATATGAAATTTTAATTCATACTTAAGCTAAGTACAAGATAGTTCATATTGGACTTGCATTCCATGCTGGATCCTCGAACGAATCGCAAAGTAACACCGAATCTGAAATTTGTATCATTCTTTGAAATCATTAGGTGGTTGACCCTTGCAGCCTCCCCACCTCCCATCTCTTCAAAATGTTTATGCACCCTATAGCTCCAATGCTTGTGAGTTGATACCCTTGGATCATGCAACTATCTCTTCCAATTCGGAATTTCAAAATCAATTTCGAACTTTTCCTAAGTAAATAAAAAGAAAAACCTACTGATGAGTTAGTAAAATTGATATAATATATAAATTGTAAGTAATAATTGTAGAGGTTATATACCGAAAGCCGTGAATATATCTTATTAACGATATCTGGTATGTTCTTTTCTATCGAAACCTAACCTTCATAGTTGAATGGAGCATATGTACGGACTAGAAGTCCGTATTCTCTTGAAAGCCACACTTAGTGTTCACCAATGGTCTTGCCATCATGATTGAATTGTATGAGTACCTTTCCATTTCGAAGGTTATAGGTATGTAGTGCCGATCCGTGATTTACTCCGCACCAACTTTGTGCCTCTTCCGAAGTGGAACCTACAAATAATACACGTAGCATTTTTTCAATAAATATTAATTAAAAAATAAAATAAGTGACTAAAATAGACGTAAAATTATTAGTACTAGGGATGGGTGTCTCTGCTGGGGCGATAGAAGAAGAGCCTGGAGGAGTTGGATCTGGAATGGGACTATGAGAAATCTTGAATTGGACTATGAATAGTCGTATTGACTGGTGTCGTCAATATTTTACTAGGAACCATCTGTAAAAATATCATAAAAAGTTATGTTCAATATAAAATAAAAATAATTGATAAATATCAATAATATTTTGAAACATACTCATTCCCAACTCATCGTCACTGTTATTATCTACATTTATATTTTCTTCTTCATTATGACGTTGAAGGACCACCCAATCAATGTCATTTCTAACTTGAGGATTATGCTCTTCACATATAGATCCAACAATAATATTGGAACACCAAGTCTCTTGATACGCATTGTTTTCAACATCCACGTCATTAGGCGTTTGATGTTTGTACCCTCCAAATAATGATGGATCCAATAAATGGCGATGTAGAGATCTTTGCACCACTCTCCAATCTTTGCCCATCACATTATATGGCATGTAATATACTTGAATAGCTTGGCTTGCAAGTATAAATGGATCATTCACATACCATTTCTTTGCGATGTTGATACTAATAAAATCATCGCTTATTACAATTGGCTTCTTATGCTCAAGATCAAACCACTTGCATTTCAGCATACATGATGATTCCCAACGTATAGAAGTTCTATGATCTCAAGAAGAACACCATAAAAAATAATAGAATCATTCTTATGATCCCCTTCAACACAAATACCACTATTTTGTGTTGACATTAAATTGTCACGTTGCTTAGTCACGTACTTGACTCCATTGATTATAATTCTTGATATTTACAAACACACCGATCTGGACCATCAGCAAGTGCATGCATTTCTGCACTAATTATATTGTCATTTGCATACATTGCTGCCTTATCTAAAAATAATAATAGCATTCAAATCAACCATTGAAAACAGTCAAATAAGAATAATAGTTACTCGATATAATGTTCAAAACTTACTTTATTTTTAAACCATACAAAAAATTCTCTTCTATGTCTCATCTCATACACTAGAGGGTTCTCCATCTTCATTAAAATTTCATGCTCTCTACCAAATACGATTCTCGTAAGTCAACATAGTTCATGCATAATAAATATTCATGTGGTTAAAACAACTTACAATCGCCAAGGATCCACTTCATTGTAGTTATACAACATGAACTAGCTAGCATTTAAAAACTCTTCATGCTCTAAATGGCCATATTGTACACCTCCAACTGGCCGAATTCTTTTCAGAAAACACGGAAAGAGAACCTTTGGTCGGGTCATCCACATCTGTATTTTTGTCCTTCTTGTTCAAAATATTCTACTCCTATTAAATACATTGAATAGAAATATTTACATTCCTTCACAAGATATGCCTTAGCAACTGATCCTTCTTGGCGAGTTTTATTACGCACAACTGATTTAAACCTACCAATAGTACTAAAAAGAAAGTACATTCCACACAATTAATAGTTTGCATATGCAATTATATAGTAATCATGATATTTCTATGATGACTAACCTCTCAATTAGATACATTCAACGATACTGAATAGGGCCTCCAATTTTTGCTTCAGAAGGCAAATGTACAGCTAAGTATATCATAATATCAAAAAATGATGGAGGAAAAATCGTCTCTAACTTGTATAGAGTTAAAATTATACTCTCTTGTAGCTTCGCAAGTATGTCCACTCTAAGAACCTTCGAACATAGAATTGAAAAACCGACTGAGCTCTTTAATTGCGTTCAATACATCTTTATGCAAGCGATCATGCAATCTGACTGGTATAAGTATTTATAATAAAATATATTAAACATTTCATCCCCAGTATCCTTCCATCTGTTGTTCTCACACATTTTGAAATATTACAAGCATATCCATTTGGAAATTTAATTTGAGATATAAACTCACAGAATCTCCGCCTCTCATCTGGTTTCAATACATAATTTTCCTATGGCTTCACAACTGTATTCTCGCCATAGATGACATGTAACTCTGGCCATATACCCATTGCCTCCAAATCCTAGTGAGCATTGATATTATCTTTTGACTTGCCTTCGATATTCATCAACGTTATAAGAATACTTTCAGTAATATTCTTTTCAATACTCATAGCGTCGGTGATCTCTATAACATATCTTATTCTTTATACTCTCCCAAGATGTATTTTTGTTGCAAATTGGATATGCAACTTTACCTTTTGTGAACCATCCAAAAAGATCTCCATATGCAGGAAAGTCAATAATAGTCCAAATGACGGCAGCATGCATATTGAACATACTTTTAGAAATTGCATCATATGTTTAACCTCCAGCTCCCACAAATCTTTAAATTCATTTATCAACGGCGACAAGAATACATCGAGATATTTACCTTGTTGGCTTAGACCCGGAAGTAATAATGACAGTATAACGAATGGATCCTTTATGCATCTCCATAGAGGCAAGTTATACGGTATTAGTACAACAGGTAACACGCTATATAGCTTGTTTATATAGCTGAATGGAGTGAAACCATCCGTCGATAAACCAAGTCTCACGTTGCGAGGATCTTCAGCAAATGAGACAAATTTATCGTCAAAATGTTTCTAAATTTTGCTATCTGCTAGATGTCTCAGCAAATTTTCATCTGAAACAAGATGTTCTTTGTGCCATCGCATATCTGATGCAGTCTTTCTCAAAATATATAATCTTTGCAATCTCAAAGTCAATGAAAAATAATGCAAAACGTTTTGAGGAATCTTCTTGCCTGGAACATTTGTGTGCTTACACCTCAACTCATTGCATCTTCGACATTTATCTAATTTCAAGTTCTTTTCTATTAGACTGTATTGTCGGGCTATATGTGAGACAACCCCATTATATGTACTCTATAAATCTCCGTACGATGTAAACTCTAGTGATTATTATTCATTATACTTAATTCTATTATTATTTCTTCATCAATTGTTTCATGGTATCGTGCCAAGTTGATTTTTCATCTTCATCAATTTCATCAAAAAATTTTTTTTCCTACACATAAATTTTTTTTTTTCCCTCTTTACCAGCAATCAATCAAGAAAAAAAAAATAAAACAAAAATAAAAAATCGTCGCCGCCGTGCCATCACTGTTTTTTTTCTTCTCTACGCCGCCGTCGCTGCTGCCACTACCGCCGCCTACAACTAACGTCTTCTCCAGCCGCTGCCGCTATCATAGTCTTCGTTCGCCGTTGCCGCCGCATCTTCAGTCTTCGTCCGCCGTTCGTCATCGCTGTCATCGCCGCTGCCGCTGCTCTTCTTCACCGTCGCCGTTCAATTGCTGAAGATTCGCGCCATCGCCATCGCCCTCGCCGCCGCACCGCGCGATTGCCCGCCGCCGCCCCGGGCGGCGTGTTTGCTTGCTTCGGGCCAAACCCTAGTCGCTGCTGCATTCGGGCCAGCTCGGCTAGATCTCCAGGCCCGGCCCGTTTCAATAAAAAAAAAAAAAAACATATTTTGATGATGTCTTCATCTGAGTTCTTTCGGGACTTTCTACCGACATCTACTGATTTTCCTTTGAGTACTGCTAATGATTGGACTGAATGGGCTGCTTCAGTTAGAACTATTCTTCGTGGACGTCGTCTTCTTGGTCATCTACATGGCTCTATTCAGCGTCCCCTCTCACCACTAGATGATGCATCTCTTGAGGTAAAGAATAACATTCGTATTGCGCAGGACATTTGGGATGATCATGATGAACGATTTTTGCATTTATCATTGCATCTATTGATCGATCTCTTCGACCACATCTTGAAGATATCCCGATTACTTCATTATTATGGGAGATTTTGACTACTCAGTTTGTTCAATCAAGTGGTGCTAGAGAGTATCAAATTCTCACCGAGGCTTGGGCCGCCAGACAGGGTGATCGCACTATCCAGGAGTTTGCTACATTAATGCGAAGTTACTGGCGTAAGCTCTTGAAGTTTGAAGGTTATGCTTGTGCCTGCCATGAACGTCGTATCTGTCGCGAACGATGTCAACTTTATCAGTTTCTTATGGCTTTGCGTCCAGAGTTTCAAGCAGTGAGTGGTCGTATCATACAAAATAACACCAGTCTAAATGCTGCCATTTCTGAGCTCATTCCGAGGAGACTTGCTTACGGTCTCTTTTGATGATGGTACCCATTTTGACTCCTAGTTAAGCTATAGTTTTTGCTGCATCTTCACGCACTTCATCTTCCACTTCGGAAGACACTAGTGCTCATACTCGTAGGAATTCTTCCCATTCTCGTCAGCAATCCTCTTGTACTCATTGCAAGAAATCGGGTCATACTGTGGATGGTTGTTTTCAGCTTCATCCACATTTGCTTACTCAGTATCGGGAGCGGAAGAAGGCGAAAGATTCTTCCACTACTCGCTCTTCAGTTGCACAGGCGAATGTTGTTGATGCTGTTCCTGTCTCTCAGTCTATCACCAATAATTCAGCTGATATTCACCATCGTCTTGCTCAGATAGAACTTCAGCTTCAGCGACAATCCATTTTTGCTGGTTCATCTGCCTATGCTTCTTCTGCTGCTCCTGGTATATCTTCCTCTTGGATTTTAGATTCTGGTGCATCTCATCATATGACTTCTGATCTATCATTGTTATCTAACATGACATTTTTACCATCAAACTTTCCATATTTACATACTGCTGATGGCTCTCAACTAACGATCACTCAGTCTGGGTCTGTTATTTTTGACTCTCTTAGTCTATCTTTTGTTTTACATGTTCCTCATCTCACCCTACATTTAATCTCAGTCAGTTCTTTTTGTGAAAGCGGGCTTATTGTTGTTTTTCATTCCATTACCTATTCTGTGCAGGATCCTCGTACCAGCCAAACGATTGGTCATGCTCGTAAGGGGCGACTATATCACTTAGAGTATCTTCATCTTCCTTTTTCGACTACTTCAAATCTTAGTTGTGCTGCTGTTGTTTTGTCTACTGCTGTGGCACAGACGTTTAGGTCATATTTCTGAATCTGGTCTAAAGAGTCTCATCGATAGTGGAGCTCTTGGGCGAGTTTCTTTTTCTCCTTGATCTTCATGTAACTAGCTGTAAGTTAGCAAAACATTCAGCTTTACCTTTTCATTAAAGTTTGCCTAAAATTCTCGTGTTTTTGATCTAATTTATTCTGATATTTGGGGACCAGCTCCAATGCCATCTATGACTGGTTTTGTTTACTATGTGAGTTTCATTGATGACTATACTCGTTACACTTGGGTTTATTTTATCCGTCATCGTTCTGAAGTTTCTACTATATATAACACTTTCAGCACTATGGTTCATACTCAGTTTAATAGTAAAATTAAGATTTTTCGTTTTGATGGTGCTCGTGAATATATATGTTCTACTATGAGATCCATCTTACAGTCTCATGGCACCCTTTTTCAACAATCTTGTCCTTATACACCTGAACATAATGGAGTAGCGGAACATAAGCATCGTCATATTCTTGAAACTGCTCGCTCTCTCTTACTCTCCTCTTCAGTTCCTCAAATCTTTTGGGCAGAATCTATTTTTACCTCTGTTAATCTTATCAATATTACTCCGTCGTCTGTTTTGTCTGGCAAGACACCTCATGAGAGTTTATTTTTATCTCCTCTAGACTATAGTATGATCCGCACTTTTGGGTGCACTTGTTTTGTTCTACTTCCTCCGACTGAGTGAACAAAATTAACTGCTCGATCAGTCAAGTGTGTCTTGCTTGGCATTAGTTCTGAACATAAGGGGTATCGATGTTATGATCCCACAGCACGCCGACTTCACATTTCTCGTCACGTCACTTTTCTTGAGGACTCTCCTTATTTTTCCACTTCACTTTCTGATGTTCAATTTCTAACACCATCACATTCTCTTTCATCCAGTTCATCTAACTCTTCTCATATGTTTATAGAATCTACTCCATTACTTTCCTCTATTGATACCGCCCCTTCTTCGACGACACAAACGCTGGCTAACGAGGATCCTCCCCATTCTTCTCCAATTTCGCCAATTTCCAGTTTATCTACATCTCCATCACCACTTGTTCGTCAGTCACAATGTGCTCATCGTCCTCCTACTCGTTTTACACCAGATTGTTCAGGTCCGCTTGATAGGTTTGGTTTTGCCACCCTGACCTCCTACTCTCCACAGTTTCATTCATTTGTTATTGCTATTCATACTATTCGTAAACCTAATTCTTACAAAGAGGCAATTCAGTATCATGAGTGGCGAGGGCAATGGCTGAGGAATTTCATGCATTTCAGCAGACAGGTACTTGGGATGTAGTTCCATTACCAGAGAGAGTACAGCCTATCAGTTGCAAGTGGGTTTTTAAGGTTAAATATCGACCTGATGGCTCCATTGAGAGGCATAAGGCTCGTCTTGTTGCCAAAGGCTTTACTTAGGAGCATAGGATTAATTATGATGAGAAATTTACTCCTGTTGCCCAGATGACTACTGTTCGCACTCTATTAGCAGTCGCTGCTATACGTCAGTGGCCTCTTTATCAGATGGATATGAAGAATGCTTTTCTTCATGGTACATTATCGGAGGTTATTTATATACAGCCACCTCCAGGTCTTTCTACTCCTCCTGGTCATGTATGTCGTCTTCGTCGTGCTACTTATGGACTCAAACATGCTCCTAGAGCTTGGTTTGAGTGTTTTCAGCGAGCTATTACACAGGCAAGATTTCAGCAGAGTTCTCAGGATCACTACTTATTTGTGCGGTCCTCACCGTAAGGGCGGGTACTCCTGTTAATATATGTAGATGATATGATTTTAACGGGGGATGATATCGCAGGTATTACAGCCACGAAAAAGCACCTATATCAACAGTTTCAGATGAAGGACCTTGGATATCTACGCTATTTTCTTGGATTGGAGATTGCGCAAAGTACTAGAGGAATTCTTATTTCTCAACAAAAATATACTTTTGACATTATTAAATCTACAGGCTTATCTGATAGTCGGACGGGTTGATACCCCTTTAGAGCTTCATGTGAAACTTCGTCCTATAGATGGTGAGCCTCTCACAGATCCTACTCGGTACAGACGGCTTGTCGGTCAGCTTGTCTATCTTTGTATGACTAGGCCAGACATCTCTCATGCAGTAAGTGTCGTCAGTCAATTTGTTTCTGCACTGCAATCAGCACATTATAGTGGTTTACTCAGGATTCTCAGATATCTTTAAGGCACTAGTACTCGCTCTTTGTTTATGTCTTCTACATCTATTTTGAATCTTCGAGCTTTTACCGATGTAGGTTGGGCTGGTGATCCAACCACTAGACGTTCTACTACAGGTTTTTGCTTATTCTTTGGTTATTCATTGATTTCGTGGTGCAGTAAGAAACAAAATGTCGTTGCTTGTTCTTCAACAGAAGCCGAGTATCGAGCTATGGCTACTAACACAAGGGAGATTATCCATGTGCGGAGATTACTTACTGATATGGGCGTTATATTTACAGGAGCTACTCCTCTTTACTGTGACAATTGGAGTGCTACTTAGATTGCAAGCAATCTAGTTTTTCATGAACGAACGAAACATATTGAGATTGACTATCACTTCGTTCGTGAGCATTTTCTGTCAGGTACTATTTCTTTACCACATGTTGTTTCTGCTGATCAACTGGCAGATTTCTTTACAAAATCGCATCCGACACCGAGTTCAAACATTATTGAACAAACTCATGTTGTTTGACCCATCATGAATTTGAGAGGAGATATTGGATTGTATTATCGGGCTATATGTGATACAAACCCATTATATGTACTCTATAAATATCCGTACGATGTAAGCTCTAGTGATTATTATTCATTATACTCAATTCTATTATTATTTCTTCATCAATTGTTTCATTTTCTAAACAGAACACAGTTACGCCTGCATGCATGGATAGGCTTCTATCCCAACCCTAAACCCCGCAAGACCTTTTTAATCTAGTAATATGATGATGGGATTGAGTCGGCTTCAGGGATCATATCACAAAAGACCTTTAAAACATCATCAATCATCTTATTGGTTGCTTGGTTTCGCACTTTTGCATTAAACAACCTAACGATAATGATAATAAAGAAGGCCCACTACTACCAGAGAAGAGTGGTTTCGAACATCTAGCAATAAGGCATTGACCCTATCAAGTTGTTCATCATTGTCAATGATTTGAGAAGTATGTTCCTCGATGCTGACATCAGCAAACTACTATTATTGTAGCATATCAAACAATTCATCATCGTCATCATCATTCCCGACGTCAGCAGTAGGAGCATCTTGTGATCATCCACTTTACCGATTGCATTACTTGGAAAGCTTCTCTCCGTGATCCAACCATGTAGTATATGTGACCATAATTCCTTACGTTATAACGTGCATTTCAACCACTTTCCAAGTTTACTAATATATATCCAAACAAACTACATGGCATTCGAATTCCTTCCGTGTCCCAACATGTTCACGGCAAATTTCATAAATTGTCCCATTCCATCCATATATTTCCTACTCACTTTATTTTTAATTCTCATCCAACTTTTATCCATTTCTATAACAACATAGATATATAATTAGTTGTACATTTATTTTTCTTTTGTTGTGATTAAATAAAAAACTATATAGTTAATCTAGTAACATAATTAAGATAGCATATTTTCACATTTTTACCAAAGATTAAAATAAATTTAACCAGTATAAACTATGAACAAATTTTGTTTATGAAATTGACATTAGTTTTACAAAATGGTACCATTAGCTTATGAAACTAGCATTGACCTATTTATTAAAGTTTAATTCTCATTCATCTTTGTTAGCTTGCTTCGGGTTAAAATTTATCTAAACAACGTATCTAAGGGAGCATACTTATACATATTGTTCACATACAACGAACACCATATCTCAACACCATATTTTTGACACCTATGATATAATCGAGTTTAAAGTTTTAATTCTCACCATATCTCAACACGAAACCTAAATTTTTTTTGACATATACAAACAAATGCAATTTCAAAAACACTTACAAATATATACATACCTGAGCAATGGTGGAGAAGAACAACAGCGGCGGCGGGAAAGACGAGCAGCAGTGCAGGTGCTGTTTTCACGGCGGCAGTGATGAGAGCAACGTTAGGGGAAGCTTGAACCTCGGTATATAAGGGAGAGCAGTGGCGGCGACGGGAGAGCATCAGCGAGGTGAATTGAAGAGCTCACGGTGGAGAGCTTATGGCATGGAGCTCATGGCAGCGAAGAAGAGCAATGACTGGGGAAAAAGTTAAGGAAAGAAGAAACCAATTGAGCTAGTTTAAATAAGAAGAAATCGTAAGCGATTGGCACGCACGGTCGCTATTGCTCTACAAAACAATCGCTGTTGATTATCATTATAGTAACCGCGACTGCGATAAAAGCTGGTCGCTAATAATCAAAAACACATCTGGGGCCGTGTCTCTTAGTGATCGTTAACACCATGAGTAACTAAGGCCAAGCCGGCCGCTTATCTGTGTATAATATCTTTACCGCTCCTTTTTACAAATGACATTTATAGTTTAAAACTAATTAGTATAAATTAGTTTAGTTAAATCCAAGGCATCAGATTTGATTTTTTCAACAAGATATATAATAAATTCATTCAACGATTTATATTTACTACATAAATTTATAATAATCGTTTTGAAATTTTTATTTTATACGGTAATAGGGACCAACATTAATTGGTCCCTATTGCAACGCGATCACGGCCAGGGTTATCAGCTGGTCGCGGATACGTTTAACAAACTGCGAACGCCGGTAGTTACTGGTCGTGAAGATACTAGCAACAAGGACCAGTTATATTATGGTCCCTATTACTTAAAAAATAAAAAATTTAGATTAACGAAAAGAATGTTAGTTAATAAATCTATACCGTTGGTTATAACTTATACTTCTCATATAACTTGTTGGAAAGTTTTTAGATCATTTGGATTATGTTTTTTATTCCATCACAATAAATATATCGATCAATGTACACAATTTAATAATTTATACGTTGAATTCGAAAAATTAACTTTTATCCAAATTGATAAAATCTTAGGTGAACAATAATGTTATACTAAATATATCTAAAGGTTTAGATTATATGTTTGAAATATAAAATTAGATTATTTATGTAAATAATATAATGAGAGATATAAGTATCGTATTTATAAACGAACTCATCTTATCATGACTACCTCATTTACTTAATTCACACAATGACAAGAATAAAATGAAAATCTAAACCGTTGAATATAGTCTATACTATTACGTTGTTCTTCAACCAATTTATTTTAAATTGTAAATATCAACTATCAACCAAATTGTATATGTCCATAAGTTATTTAGCGTGATTGAGTTCAAAATATCATCCAAATGACATAAACTTTTGTCAGTGTTATATTATATATATATATATATCACATATAACTATTTATATTATGTTGAATAAATTTTAATTAAATAATTTTAAATTATTATTTTTTACAAACAATAGCAATCGACAAATAAGGCGGTCGTTGTAGTTAACCTAAAAGTGACTAGTTGCAGTCACTGTCGCTAATTCCCATAGAATTAATGAGCAGTGACATGACGGTCATTGCTATGCTTGGATTTGCGACTGGGTCTAAGATGGTCACTCAGTCCTGCAATCAAATAGCGACCGCCACCTCCAATGGTCGCTATTGTGCAAACTAATCACGACCGACATAGGTGCTGGTTGCGAATATGTGGACAATAGCGACCGTCCATGTGCACCAGTCGTTATTACCTCCACATCCATGACTGTGTCTTTTGTGTTCGCAGTTGCCGTCATTAGCGACCGATTATGTGTCGTTCGCTAATATCCTTGTCGCTAATGACATATCTTTTTGTAGTATATATATAGTGGGAAAAATAAAAACCAAGAAAGATTTCAAAGATAGATTTTTATTTTTTCCTCATCTGATAATAGAAAATTAAAATAGAAGAATAAAACTTTCGTCCACTTTATTTTTGTTTCCAAAGTTCCTCGTGAGTGAAAGAACTTTGAAAGAAAGAAAGAATAAAATCTATTATGACATAATCAACCGAGTGGCAATACGATGCCTCCGGAGCTGCACTTCGCAAGTGTAGATAGGCATTTAGATTTTAGGAAATAGTTTGAATAGTGCTTTTATCGATGAAATTATCATGATCACTTTTTATAAAGTAAGATTGATTTTATTGGATGTGAAAACATGCGTCCTTTAGTTAGTTTAAGATTAGAACTTATGAAACTTTCTGTAAACAAAACTTTTCTAAGAATATCTAAAACTTGTAAAGAATACATGGTGAGCAAACAGTTTGCTTCCTGATGTCTGTTGATGCGTTACGGAGGTTGAAGATGTTTCCGGGCACCACTAAATTACTTGTTGATACTCAGGTTTGCTTCCTGATCCGAATTCTATGGTTGGTCAATTTTTTTTGAAATAGATTTATTTTTAAATATCTTTATCACAAATTTGTAAATATCTGCTGCGAGGGGGCTTGGTGAGGAAGTGATGATTGAGCTCTTTTGGATCAACTTTACTGCTGGGAATCGTTATTTGTATTGGACTTTAGCATGCACGTGTTAACCTGGGTTGAACCATTCGGAGGTTGGGGGTGTCCATCTGAAGTTGTCTTCGTCTAGACTACCAAAATCTCCCTTTGTAAATCTAGAATAAGTTTTGTTAAGAGTATCGTTTTGGTTTACTATTGAAGCTTAATGTTGTCTGTGCTGCTTGTTGACATGTATTCATAAGGTAAGTTCTGAGTTTAAATTGTGTATTCGTGAATCATACTGGTTTCTATGATGTTACTAACTGCTATGTCTATCATACCATTTCATCGGAGCGTTTTTGCTGAAGTAGTTCTAGCTTTAGCAGCTAACTAAGGTGTTTTTTGTAAGCAATTCCTGTTCTTTAATTCTACGCCGTACTGTGTTGTGACCATATGGTTTAGCCGAACAAAGTTCCTATAAGCAATTTATGTTTGTTGAACAAGTTTCTTACAATATTTACAGCTTGTCAACTAGTTCATACCTTTTTTTGTCATATGTGGCCATCTGTTTTCTAGGTACTTTTTCATTTTTGGGTTCATGTATAACATTAAACCAAATCATGTCGCTGGTTCCGTTTTCTACTAATATCTTGTTTCTTTGTGCATATGCTTAGGTCGGAATGCGGATTCGATCTCTCAAGAAACATCATGTCACGACCCAACCCAAGAGCCATGACCGGCAATGGACTAAACCAAGCCCAAGCAAAACTCAGGCAAAGTTCAACCCAGTAAGCCTACAAGAATTCACTCCAAACAATACATGCAAAAGTTTTCAAAAAAATTTCTGCAGAACCCTCTTTGGAAAAATCAAGGGAAAACCTAATTGAAATAAATTAAAATCACAATACTACAAGTTCTAATAAACTACACCAAGACAAAATAAAAACACACAACAGACTTAACAACTTATACAATCGCTACCCGCGGTACTAAATCTCAACAAAAAGAGAAACCAAATAAATCAACAATCGGACGCCAAGTCGATAATTTACAGAACAATAATAAGAACAAAACAGTCCCTCGAGTGTTACAGAGCCAACTAAATGATATATGAAACGACTAACATACCTATGACATGTCTTCAATCCACGCTACGGAGTCCACTAAGTTTAATTAAAATCCTGTAAAGATTGGGAGAGGACAAGGAAAGAAAAGAGGGTGAGCCCAGTCTCAGTGAGGTGAAAAGTAGATGCACCGTTTTAAGTTTCCTGATGCATTTCCTAATATTTGATTTCTATATTCTAAATATACAAAATTGCAAAGATTGATAATCATTCCTATCAAGTCCAAAATCGTCCCATACTAACTCAGTCTTCAGTAGAGAGGATATGATAAGAATGCGATGCAACATACAGCAATCTATTCATTTTATGAAGTTATTATGCTATGCAGATTCTCTATTCTCATGTTACAATGTTATGCATATACAGTTAATGACTCAATGGATGTTGTATATGCTTATGCTAGAAAATTGACTATATGCTATTCTCAAAGTCATATACATTTTTATTTATATCAACATACCCATGCACTCATTTCAAGGCCATAATACATATATATAATATATCCACACCAGTAAGCAAGCATATGATAATAATGCATGCAATGCATCAGAAGCGACAATATAGCTTAAATGATCGAGTGAGATCACATTTGCAACTTGCATCACGTCACTATATATATCAAACAAGCATACTTATATAATACCTTTATATATATCAGAGTCAACAAGCTCAGTACCCAATATGTCTTAGAACCCACCGGCTATTCATATCTCATAGCTCGATATTTAGTATATCCTGTGACCCATCGGCTATCTATATATCTCGGTGCCCAGTATGTTCTGGGAACCACCGATAATCCATATCTCATAGCTCGGTGCCCAGTATGCCTTGAGACCCACCGGCTATCTGTATATCTCGTTGTCCAGTATGTCCTGGGACTCAACGTACATACAAGCATTCATAATATAGATTAGGGCAATACTTGTTAGGTTCTGCATTATCCCATACCAATACAGTCCTTAACAAAGAGATGCAATATAATAGGCTTTCACACGATGAACATGCTATGTCATGCTTTCAATGCCATCATAATTATACGTATATATGTTTGAATGTAAGCAGTAATGTGCATGTCGAACATATTTTACAATCACGCCACTAGGTTTATGAAATATTAACATGCTATTATAATCATAATTATGCTGTTATGCAAACATGATCTATAACTAATTTATGCATTACATACAAGAAGTCCTATAACATGCCTAGTAGTTAATGCCGTTGATTCTTTAAAGAACTAAGCCATTAATTATAGGCTGCTTCCTAGATTAGTTCATAGGGGATCTTACTTAGGCATGCTTCACACAAGATATTTAATATAGCATAATGGATAATTTAATCAATATATAGTAAGTGGCAAGGGATGCCGAAATTTCAAGTGGATGTTACCTGTGTTGATAGGCCTAACGATATTGTTGGAATATCAAGACTGATTTTGATGATAACAAATATTAAGAATTATAGTTTATGAATTAGATGGAGTAATGATTTAAATTAAGCTATGCAGAATTGAAAGTATAAATTCTTGCAAATAAATAGTTATAGTCCAGCCAGCTGCTTTATAGGAAACTCTACTTCGGACGCAAGATGAAAATCAATAAGTGTTGGACAGTAGCAGAGCAGGGACGAGAGAGCGCAGCAGAGAAGTCTCACAAGAACAAATGACTAGATTATCACGATCCCGAACCGAGTGAAAATGATCAAGTTGTAAATTTCAGAGGCAGATTCGATCGTGATGCAAATTCAGTTTGAGGAAGATATTTTTACCAGAGCTAGAACAACATGCATACAACAATCTTAGCTAAAGAGTTTATCAAATTATGATCTACACAACTTTGGAAAATTCGTGAAAGATCGGAAGAAATTAAGAAAACTTACATTGCAGAAAATCAGACAATAGTGGAGTCAACTTTCAGATGAAGTTTGATCAAGATTTTCTCATTCGTTTGAAGCCAATTTTTGAGGACATATAGGACATCATATCCACTGTCATTTCACATCAAGTTCAGTAACAAATCACGACAAATGAATGTCAAGAACACAATGCTAAAGTGCCATCAAAACCAGTTTGTCAAAGATGCGTAATTGAAATGAATATCGATTTTCATTAAAAGCCTAGGATTCAGTTACAAAGAGTATACATACACCTGATCCACCATAGTGCTGCGACGATACATCACAATAACCTACTATATGGAGCAACTATACAAAATGATTCAGATAAATGAAGTTGACAGAAGAACACTCCATATAGAGCATTCTTACAAGATTCACAAGATGAAATCCAAGCATTCTTTCACTGCATATCAGAGTTGATTTTGCTGGAACATCCAAATGATAATACACTTCAAATCACTAGCATTCGTCACTGCAAAACAAATTTATATATTGCAGTCACAGCAATCAAATTGAACATCCAACAGGAACCTCACATGACTGATCTATGAATTCAGAAGAAAAATTCGAATTTGAGCTTGATGTATTCCAGTCACCAGATTGGTTCATCGTCTCCATACTAAAGGCCACTAGAAAGAGCAAAGAAGGGGAGCACACGCGGGAGAAATTGAAATCACCGACAAGCCCATTTATTGTTATAAAAGAAAGATCCAACCGTTGAAGACCTATTTGATGGAACTCGATTGGCAGCAGCGTAGGAGAGCAAAGTGACAACATTGTAGCAGGCGCACAAGGGAGACAACGGGAAAATTTCCTACCGTTAGAAGATTAGAAATTTCAACAGCCAGAGAACAGAAAATATATAAGAGGGAGAAGAAGAGAAAATAAATCAAAGTAGAGACACTACAGAGCAAAAGAAAAATAGAGCCACATACATAAAAAAAAGCTTACATAAAGAAGAAACATCTCTCCCACAACCTCACTGCCTGAGCTTTATCTAGATATATTTTTGGCATTTCTTTGATCCTCTCTTTGCTTTACTAAGTTTAAATTTAATCCAGTGAGAGAGATCCAGTGGTTGAAAATTGTTTGTAACAAACATACTCGTTGTGAAGGGCTTGGTTAAGCCTTCTGGTTGTGCTAATCTTGTAAGGAGTTACGTATTTTTTACACAAGGCCTTGGGTAAGGCTTGTGTCTTAGCAAATGGGAGAGACTTGTGAGTCTAGTAGGCTGTAGGTGGTTTATCTTGAAGAGAGAACCGGTTAAAGTAATGGTGTTTGGCTAAACACATTACTTGGTATTGTAGCAACTTGATAAGAATTAGTAGAATTCACTCTTGACAAAGAGTGGCCGTGGACGTAGGCAAATTCATTTGCCGAACCACGTAAATTCTGTGTATTTGTGTTTTGAATAATTTTTTATATTGCTTGCACTTGAACTAAACAGAGAACGTCAAATAGAGAGAATCTGTTTACGTTCAGTCGACTATACTGCTGCTATATTGTAGGAAATCAGCTCTGTTTATATACGAATACTGGATTAAAATTTTTAGCTACAAACTCAATTCACCCCTCCCCTCTTGAGTTGGTTGTGCAGGTTTGACCAACAGATATCACTAGAAAAAGAAAGGCACGGTAACCATCACCTGGGGATGCACGCAGTTACCCAAGACCAAAGCTATCAGCAACTCGGGTCACCTGACAACTCCGCCTCTAATCCTATTATCAATATTGAACAACGCAATCGCAATAAACGAACTACATTAATACTCAAACAATAACTCACAATTCAAGCCATCGACTAATGTTAGAGTTAGCGACTAAAAAGGCTTACCGAATCAAAGCAAGTTAGACTTAAAATCGGCCCCACATCGCAACCACGGACTTCAATATTTCAATTCGAAAAACATCTACGGTAAAATAGGTCAAGGCTAGGCCAATAACAACTTCAGAGATCTAAAACAGAAAAAAAAGGGCATCGAAACTCACCTAGATGCGTGTCTCGCCGGATGCCGGCTCATCAGATTTCGACAAAATTTAGGGTTCCGGCGAACTTTCCGACAAGAGGAGAAGTTAACAACAAAATAATCCTCAACAGTAGCGGAGTTTAATAAAACTGATGGTCAAGCTAAAAACTATTACCGACGCCGGAATCCGCCATTTACACGATGGCTCGGGAGAAATCGTGCTCCTTCTCTCCTGAGCCAAAGTCAAGCTCGATTGATGGAGGGGAAAGCATAAACGAGATGAGCAGATGGTTTTTCATAACTCGGTGTCCGTTGGTTTGCCGGCAGTGAAGCTCTGGCGAATTAGGCCTTTTGGCTCGGTGATGATTCAAGCTAAATCCGGCGAAATTGAGATAAACAAAGGTAAGAGAAGGGTGGGGAAAAGAATACTGGAGGGAGAAAGAAGCAAAATCGGTTTCGGAGGGGAAAAAGCAACGCCGGCAGGGAGACCGAGAGAGGCGTCAGGGAAGAGATAAGGAAGAAAAGGAAAAAAATGAAAATAAAGATGAAGGGATAAGAGGAAATATTACATATAAGGGCCTTTACTTCCAAAAATGATTTGGCTTGTCCCTCTAGTAAGTCTAGATATTACACATCAGCAATGAAAGATTCAGGAGCTAGCATCTGACATTGTGGAATTTTGGAAAACTATATGGGATTGTGCACTTGAAGAACCCACAGGTGATGCATAAGATTCAAAAGGTAATTAGTGCTAGGATTGTGCAAATGAGGTGAGAATATGAAGAATAAGTCCAAATTAGTCGGAGAATTGAGAGACTTGTATGTGGCTTTGGGGAAAGCTTCACTAGGTTGTATGCTGTGATTGCTAAGCATGCAGTCTCGGAAGGAACCAAGGGCCGTAACCAAGTTCATTAGCTCGTGATTATTCACGTATGTATGGTTTTTTATGCAATAGAATACTTAAAACTACTGCAGTATTATTGTATTTGTAAGCCTAAGTTGGCCTTGATGTAATATGCCAAATTGTGCAATTGGGATTATGTTTCTCAGTTTGGTGGTCTTTCTTCTATATATTTGGTTTGCTATCTGTTGTTTTATTTGTTTGATTGGTACTTGATTGATCTTGTGTTTCCTTTGGTGATTCAATTCTATTACTACTTGTGTTTTGTTATTGCGTTGTTTAGGGAACTAAAAATTAGAGCGTGTAGAGCTTATGGAAGCTGGAAGGTGGTTCGCTTATTATTTGTCCATAATTATTGTTCTCTTTGATTTATATGATCTTTAACAGAAGTCTTAAGTTTTATAATGTAGCCATTGGTTTCTAGATTTCTGTTTGAGTTGCTTGTGTATGTTATTCACTCAAAGAAGGTCGATTCTAAATAGCTTCAAGAAGAAATCATAATGTTTAGTTCACAGAATCTTTGAAATTGGGAAAAACTTATTTCTGGCATACCAAGTTGCAACTACTGTAGCCCCCTATGCCATGCATTATGTGCTTGAAATTAAAACTCACGAGACTGTACTGGTCCATCAATAGGTGACCGTGTTCTTGCTACCATTTGCAAGACGCCGTGAAGGATTCTACACTATTTTCTTTTTCGGTTTTACTTTGCCATCTAAGACAGGAAGAGTGGCTTACTTTTGTTAAGGGAACATGTAATATATACTGCCAGAATCAGAATGCAACACTTTTCATTCGAACGTTCAGCTTGAAGATAATTTACGTGGGTGGCGCATGAAGTTGATATTGCAAAAGATATATACAAACGATTATCGATATTATAATGGTATTTATTTTATAAATATATTCTTAAAATGATATAGTATTTATGACTGTATTATTGTTTTGTTAAAATTTATTTGAAATTATTAATATTTGACATGTATTATTTGTTCATTGTTTAGTTACTACTTATGGGTCATAACAACAAAAGTTTGAATAATTAATAAGAGTTAAAATATTATTTAAGATTAACTATTAACTCACAATAATAGTACATTTACTACTAAATTTATAATATTAATATAAGTAATTTATATGAAATAAAACATATTAAATTTAAAAATTAAATAATATATTAGTAATTATATATTTAAAGATATTTTAACTATTACATACTTCATTGACTTCTGAGCAGAAATTTAGACAAATATATATTTAGTTTTAAATCTCAAACAGTTTTATACAGTAGAAATTTATTGAAATATTTTTTTATTTAATGCCAAAGTCATACAGCCATTTAGTGACACATAACGCAGCTTTAAACTAAAAGTTTAGAAATTTTAGCTTAGTAAAACGAGGCCAAAATCCACATCCTAGTTACAACAACATAAATCACTTTAAAAATGATCTTTATTCTAACCATCTTAAATTGTAATTTTCTTCTCTTTTCTAGTCAAAGTTGAAAAAGCGATGATACATCACAAAATGTAACGAGAGTAAGGCCATCTTAAAGAAAAAGAAAGGATTTCATTCTTCTTGTATAACCCAAATAAATACCATTGTAGATACTTTATAGTTCTTTTTAATTTCTTTTTTCTTCTTTTTTTGTAAACCTAACAAAGTTTGAAAAATGCAACTGCTTTTAATACTGAATCTACGCTTGTACCGTGTCAAGTAGTTCTCAAAAATATACAATTAATAAACAAGTAACTCACATTGTCCTCCTCATTTTTATGAAAAGGTTGTACACTTTAGCTTCGGGCGTGTTTCAAATGTTTGTAACTGAGTTTTGCGAAAGTGAAAAATAGAAAGTAGAGTTTCTTGAAAAATGAGTTGGAAGTGGAGTTCAGCTTTTGTATTTCAATTGATTTTTGAAGTGGGTTAGAAATGAAGTTCAGATTTTGTATTTCAATTATTTTTTGAAGTGAATTTGAAAGTGAAGTTTTTATATTTCAATTGTATTTAAAAGTTAGAATTAAAATAAATTAAAAATAGAGTTCAATTTTTATATTTCAATTGTATTTAAAAATTATAACTAAAATAAATTAGAAGTAAATTTTTTATATTTAATAGTTATAAATATAAAAAATGAAAATAATAAATTTTGTTAATTATTTATTATGATTTACTATACTCTATATATATAATTTAAGAACTTTTAACATACCTAATTAATAAAATATTTATATATTGTATAATAAATTTATCATATAAAAAATATAGTACTCTAACAATAATAATAATAATAATAATAATAATACTGCAAACTTAAATTTAGCGTCAAAATTAGAATGTCTAATAAATCTCACAAAGGGATTCATTGTCCACTTATACCAAAGCTAACCAAATCGAGCCTGCCCACAGCCTTATGAAGCCTATAAGAAACCAACCATCGCCTCCTTCCCTCCTCTCTCTTTCTCTATATTCTTCTTTTTCTTTTTTTCTCTCTCAACGCTTTGCGCTGTGTATTTGTTGTCGGAATTTTGTTTCTTTTTTTTTTTTTTGTATTGCTTCATTATTGTTGATCCTTGTTTTTTTTGTCTTTGAAGCTTTGTTTAAGACCAATCTGAGTTTTTTGGTGCTATCTGTTGATCGGCATCCTCCGTCGAAAACAAAATTTTCAAGGCTTTTTTACTTTTGTACTTTTGCTAGTTTTTATGTTTCTATGCTATAGGAAGCAGTGGAGCAAGGAAGTTTTGGAGCTTGTTGAGTCCGGAGAGGGGAAGAAATTGAAAAGGGAAGAGCGTTTGGGAAGGGGAAGAAATTGGGAGGGAGCTACAGCAAAGAGCGTTCGGAGAAGAAAATACAGTAAAAGCACTTGGAACTAGAATTTTGCTCGTGTGGAACTCAGAACTCGAGTTCCCAGTCTATGTATGCAAATGAAACACGAGAATTCGGTGGAACTCCAATTCTGGTAGGAGAAACTGGAGTTCCATCGACTTGAAACACGTCATTACCGTACTCTTCCTCTCATATTGTCATGACCCAATCCGACCACGACCGGCCTAGACTAGACCTGTCTGAATAACATCCAAACTAGATCCAGTCTAGTAAGCCTGACCCAAAAGCATCATAAACGGTTCACCAAATATCTCCAAATAAATAAAATTTCGGCAAAACCTTCCCTATAAATTTTAAGTGAAAACATGTACCATAATAAATCACTTGACAATGACGAAATAAAATAGAAATAAACAAAATACTTCCAATACCAAAACCAACCAATAAAATATCTATTGGCTACCGGTAGCCGCACTCACACCTATTACATATCCAAAACTTTAATTTACAAATCAAATACAAGGCCAAAAAAATATAAGAGAAAATACATATCTTAAGAAAATAACAGAGGCATCCATATGCCAAAATGAATTATAAGTACACGGGTCTACCATCGACGTGCTATATCAAAACTCAGTGCTATATCCTGTCAGCTCCCGCTAGTACCTGAAATATCTGGGAGAGGCCAAAGAAGGAAAAATGGATGAGCCCAGACTCAGTGAGGTGAAATAACAGAATGCACCATTTAGGACTTCTAATGCATTACTCTAATTATTTCAATCCTAACCGCTACATGCAACAGATGCAACGATTAGATCAGTACAAGCTCTATTAGGTCCTAGGTCGTCCCATACCAACCTAGTTCCCAACAAGAACAGATACGGAGGGCTTTGACATGCAACTAATGCAGTCCAAAAGATATCATCGTATATTATCATGCAATAATATTCATTAGGTGCCATGTATTATAAGAACAAACAACATAGTTTATATTTCTTTCACTATGGCTTTCTAAATACATAAAGTCCACTATGCACGCTATAATAGCATTATGCATTCATACCCGCATTGTGCATTATCCAAACATGTCTAATATGATACCATGCATGCTTATCTATCTATATCCTTGATGTAACACTAGTCAGGGAATCAGGAAGATAAATATATAATATAAAGCGAGACCCAGTCTCTAACTCAACCTACAAATCAAGCTACTCCTGCCTCGGCGAGGTACAACCATCCGGGTGATCGAACCGAATGGGCCGCGGTATTACCCCCACGCGCATGGGCCTAACATACTATGGCCATAGGTGGGTGCCCGCCCCACACCCACTAGGGTCTTGATCTCAGCCTCTGACTCGCCTGCTCTCGTGCAGTGCGAGTGTCTATGCATTATGACATTCAAACTCATGCCATTATAGTTGAATATTAATCATGTCTCTATGATATATATAGTTTCATGGTTCGTTTATCAATGCTCAAAGATAATGGTCACGTAACATAAATAATAGTCATTCTCGATTTGTGTAAAGTTATCATGCTTGATATCATTATAGTTAACATTAACCATGCTCTAAGCATACTAGGCATTACATGTACGAACTTATATAACATATACAACCATTAATGCTCTTTATAGACATAATCAAAAGGTAAGACCTTTAGTTACCACGTGCTACTAGATTAGTTCATAGGAAATTTCTACGAACATGTTCCACACATATAATCATTATCTAGCATGAGGAGTAATTTATCAATACAAAGAAAGTGGCGAGTTATGCCGAAGTTCCAAGTGGATATTACCTGTGCCAGCAACCTAACGCAAACTAAGAAAGAAAGGCACGGTAACCCTCACCTATTTTTCCGTAATCAATTAATCTACTGATTACTCTAAGACAAAACCCTCGATCCACGTTCCTCAACGAAAAGCTATAAACACACACATGGCACATCTATTACTTAATTGCGTTAAACGGAACTAATCTAATAATCATAATATTTAGCACAAACCACTATAAGCACGTCGCCGAAACAGCGAAAATCTCATAATAGGATTTCAACCAAACAACCAATCACTTAATCCTATCCACTACTCAATTATACTAACGATAGCAAAACTAGAAAGCTTACCGATTTAAACGAGACGATAAATTTCCAAATTAGCTTTGAACCATTGAAAATCACCGATTTTCTCCAACCAAGCGATCACTATGCGTAAACTAATTAATTATTCATCAATGTAGTAGCGTCTAATGCACATTAACATGTAATTCAACTTACTTGCAAGTGGGGCCCACTTGACTGCCGGAATCCAGCGTGAATAGTGCTGGCCGGAGGGAATTTTGGTCGAAATAAAATCCAAGCAGCTGCGGCCGCAAGTAAATTACCACATAATTAGAATTAATATTACAAGATATTAATTACAAGCCGGCGGCCACAAATCGTCAAAACGATGTTGTCGGCCCGGCGGTGCAATTCACATTTACAAGCTAAAATTCGGCTCAATTACAAGAGGATAGCATTATTGAGATAATGGGATGAAATTTTGTTGCTTACCGCAGCCGGACGGTTGGCGGAAAAGGTCCTGCGAAAATCCTAAATTTCACCCCGCACACTGAAAGGTGGAGAAATTGGAACGGCGAGGGACAGGGAGAAGAAGACTGAAAATTTGCAGGTGAATGAGATGCTCTTGCTGCCGGAGAGAAAGATTTGATGTCGGACGAAGGGAGGCGCGGTGAGGGAGGAGATGAGTCTGCCACGTCGGGAGAAAAGAAAACAAGAGGAGTGGTTAGAAGAAAGAAAATAAAGGTAAGTTTATTACTATTAGTTGATTTTAGTGGGGCTTAGCCCACGTGCAGGTATGGAGGGTTACACATATTTTCCTATTTTGAACTTGAATTTCCATTGAATCATCTATTGAAGCTCCCTCGTAATATTGGCTTTTAAATTAATATTTTGGACAAGGTAACCACTTATACCCTCCATACATTTGGCAAATAATAAAAAATGTCTACTCACTAACAATTACATTACAGTAATATTGTAGATATGTTTTTTAATAATTTCTTTTATTGTATAGTTAATATCTGATAAAATATATGTTTCGTGATAGTGTTTAATGATAGATGGCTAATTTCTAAAATAATTACAATACAAGATGCATAGGGAAGTGTCCTTGTGTAAAACTATTGCCTAAGCTTTTCTCCATTGCTCTTCCAAAATCCTCATAAAAATAAATATAAAGAAAAGGAAAGAAAATAAAAAACAGAACAAATCTGGTATCAGAGCAAAAACACTAGATCTGTCCGTCGTCGTTGGAGATAATGACTGTTACTGTCAGATTCTGACCAGACTTTCATTGCGATCGTAAAAATGCAATTACAACAGTTAGAAATTCCGACCAGAACAAATCTGGCGATTTAACCGGATTAGATCTACACAAAAAAAAACCTCTACCGTCGACACCTCTTCCCCCGCCGACACCTCTGCAATCATGACTGCTTCGCCAATCGCCACTGTCAAGCTGCTCGATTCAAGCTTTCGCCGCCAATTGCCACCGCCAAGCTTTCATCGTCGATCATCTGCAAGACCTAGCTTCCGCCGTCGATCTCAGCGGCCAGAACAAGCCTTTGTCGTTCCCGCCGTTGTCTGATTAGTCTTTGCCGTCGATCACCGGTACCACGTCGAGCCCGGTCAGGCCGACTCGACAGATTGACTTGAATTAGGCCCGACCCAATTGAACCTAACCGGCATGGCCTGCTGACCCGTCTCGATAGGAAAAAAAAAATTTTTGGGACTATTTTTTAACAAATCTCAAGAGAAATGGAGACATGTACTTATTGTGGTAAGTTTGGCCATAATAGAGGTTCATGTTTTAAATTAATTGGATATTCAGATTGGTGGAAAGAATTGAGGAAAAAAAAAAAGGTCCTTACAAAAGCACCTGATAGTTCAGACGTGCAACCTCAGGTAACCAAATATGTTCTAAATACTATTTCAGACTTTAGAAAAGATATAAGATGGATTCTAGATTCTGGAGCAACGGTCATATGATATTTGATTCGACAAATTTTCAGACCACATCTCCTCCAATAATGTGACATATACTAATGGAGACACTTATCCAGTGATAGGTGCTGGAACAGTGATGTCGGCACTATCTTTATCTTTGCAAGATTGCTTACTTGTTCCATTTTTATCAAATAATTTATTATCTATTGGACAAATCACTGAACAATTGAGGTGCATTGTTATGTTATATTTTTGTTTACTTCAAGATATCTAAATATAGGACGTGGTACTAAGAGAGGAGGCCTTTATTACTTGGGTGATATCAGTTACGGAAGAGTGCATAGCATTCGTGGATCTGATGTTGATAAGAAGAACAGAGTTTGGCTTTGGCATTGACGATTAGGTCATGTTTCTTTTACCTATCTACGTCATTTATTATCATTTTTATTTTTGGGCCTTAAGGAATCTGAGTTTGAGTGTGAAACTTGTATTCTTGCAAAAAGTCACCGGGTGCCATATCTTTCTACTATGAAAAAAAAATCAACTCTATTTGAATTAGTACATTCGGATGTTTGGGGACCCTCTCCTATTACTACACTTACTAGCATTAGATAGTTTGTGGCTTTTGTGGATGATTCCACTGGTATGACATGATTATATTTTTTGAAGAGCAAGAGTGAAGTTGTAGATATTTTTATATGATTTCATAAAATAGTGCAGACACAATTCTCTTTCCCAGTACGAGTATTACGCTAGGATAATGAGGGAGAATATGTTAATACAACTTTGGCCCATTATCTTCAAGAAAAGGGTATTATATATGAGACCACTAGTCCATAAACACCATAGCAGAATGGAGACAGCTCATGTTTTATTATTTGGTGCTTATGCTCCAAAATACTATTGGGTAAAGACTATTCAATTATTCTGCAGTATATCTGATAATTAGCATGCTGTCTAGAGTTTTTAATTTTAAAACTCCTCTTGAAGTCTTATCTACATATGTCACTATACCGTCTGTTCTCTCACTACCACCTCGAATTTTTTGATATGTTGCGTTGGTATATTTGCAGAAAAACCAACAGAATAAATTGGATCCGTGTGCTTTTCGCTGCATCTTTGTTGGGTATGGTCCTCATCAAGATTACAGGTGCTATCATCCCCTATCACGTCGTACTTTTGTTACTATAGACGTGACATTTCTTGAATCAGAAATGTACTTTAGAGACTGCACTCTCATTCTGATCTTGAAGGGAATATAATAAAGATTAGTGAAGATCTGAATTGGCTTACGGTTGAGCTTGGTGAAAGCTCAACGCACATTTAGAAGACAATCAGAGACAACCAGAAAGTTATGAATTGGCTCAGGAGGTAGTTCAGGAGGAATCCATACCAAGAGAATCAGAACAGGTAGAAACAACTGATATTGTGGAAGAAGTATTTCTATATCACCAGACAGTACCAACTCTTGTTTCTGAAGATATTTTTGAGATAAATTCTGAAACTCAAGACAAAATTTTGAATGATTCTCACATTGTGAACAGGACTTATCAATTGCCACATAGAGAAAATAGTGGAAAATTTCTAACAGATATTCACTAGAAGGAAAAGTCTCCAGATATCCTATTGCTAATCATATATCTTCTCATAGACTCTTTCCATCATATGTGGCATTTATTAATTAGGTAGCAGCTGTGACTATTTCTGCTAGCACTAGAGAAATCTTATCAGATCCTAAATGGACTAAAGGTATGAATGAAGAGATGGATGCTCTTCAGAAGAATTTGACTTAGGAGATAGTGGGTATACATCATCAAATACAAAGCAGATAGAACGATCGAGAGGTATAAGGCAAGATTAATGGCCAAGGGATACTCACAGACTTATGGAGTGGATTATCACGAGACTTTTGCCTCAGTTGCAAAAATTAATACTATTAGAGTATTGCTGTCTTTTGCAGCAAATCTTGATTGGCCTTGACAATAGTTCGATGTAAAGTATGCATTTCTTCATGGTGAGTTAGAAGAAGAAGTGTATATGGAACTACCGTCTGGTATGGTGTATCGGGAAGAATTGACTATGTCGTAGGCTAAAAAAGGCTCTATAAGGGCTGAAGCAATCTTCAAGAGCATGGTTTGGTAGATTTAGTCAAGCTTTGAGCAGATATGATTACCGACAGAGTAACACTGATCATACATTATTTTTGAAGAACCAGAATGATAAGATAACTGTCTTGATAATCTGTGTTGATGATACGATTGTTACAGGTAATGATCATGAAGAAATTTGGAAATTAAAGATGTATCTAGCCTCTGAATTCGAGATGAAAAAACTTGAGTCGAAATATTTTGTGGGCATTGAAGTGCCGAGGTCTAAATAAGGTATTTCCTATCACAAATAAAATATATCCTTAACTTATTGTCTGAGACAGGGATGTCGGATTGCAAACCTGCTGATACACCTATCATTGAGAATCATAACTGAGCAGAGGTTCCTAATCAATTGCCAGCAGCTAAGGAAAAATATCAACGATTGGTTGGTAGGTTGATTTATTTATCACATACTCGCCATGATATATCATATGTCGTGAGCATTGTCAGCCAGTTTATGCATTCTCCTAGTGTTGATCATATGGAAGCTGTGAACAGAATCCTGAGATATTTGAAATCTGCACCAGACAGAGGATTATCATTTAAAATATCCATCATCTGAATATAGATGGATATACTGATGCAGACTAGGCAGGAGATAAGACAGATAGGCGCTCTACATTTGGCTATTTTATATTTGTTGGAGATAATCTAGTCACATGGGGGAGTAAGAAACATAAAGTTGTTGCTCGATCTTTTAATGAAGCTGAATATAGAGGAATGGCACATGGAGTTTGTAAATTTTTATGGGTTCGAATATTATTGACAGAGCTTGGTTTTCCTCCAAGGAGTTATATGAAGCTATTCTGTAATAATAAGGCTGCAATAAATATTGTTCATAATTCAGTGCAGAATGATCGCACCAAGTATGTTGAGGTGGATCGACGCTTCATCAAAGAGAAATTGGATTCAAAGTTGATTGAGTTACTTTTGTAAGCTTCGAAGCACAACTAGCAGACATATTGACAAAAGGTGTCTTGAGTAGAATTTTTCATGACTCACTAAGCAAGTTGGGCATCAATGATATCTTTGCAGCAACTTGAGGGGGAGTGTTGGCTGAGTCAACACATAATTATCTTAGATATCTTTCCTAATTATTTTAGATATCTTTTTTTCGAATTAGATGTCTTTTATTATTCTAGAACTTTTCTTATTTAGTATTATAAGGAGTCTATAGATATATATATATACTTGTATTGAATACTAGATGAATAAGATTGAAATAGTTTTTTCATCAAGTAGCTCGGTATAAACATGTCAGCTGTGATCAGCTTGATTGGCACAAAAATTTCTCCTGTTACTTCATGCTTCATCTAGTGGTAATGATCCATCAAGAAATAATGTCTTCCTATGTGTGTTCGATTTTCTGCCCCTATGTAAGTGCATCCTTACATAATAATTCCCAAAAATTCTCAACCTTCTTGTCTTATCAAAAAAGGCTTGGAGCTTATTAGTAGCAACATTCATTAACCAACAAGGATATCATGCACATGTAGTACCAACATCCATTCATTCATTCAATGAATAAAGTAAATCAAACAAGATACAAAACAAGTTGCTGCAAGCTAAGCCTAGGTAGAGCAGCAACACAAAATCCGAAAAGGATAACATAACAACTACAAAATGGAAAAACATAAAGCATTCAGAAAAACTAGTCAAAACAGAAACAATCAATCCATGAGGGGATAGGTTGGTTAGGATGGGCTAGGTTTAGGCTTTTCTACATTTAGAGGTTTGAATGGAAGGGTTGGATGAGGGTTGGGGGCAAGTCATCTTGATCCTTTAACCATGCCTTGAATCTTTCAAATTTGTCGTTCAATAACTTGCCAAGTTGTTCAACCGAACCTTAAGGTTATTCTCAGTCCTTTGGTCTAGCTCCTTGATCCTTGTATGCAAACCATTGAACATATCAAGAGTCCAAAGTCTCATCCAATCCTTTGTTAGCTCATTGTATAGATCCTTCAAGTGGTCAAAACGTACCCATACCATGTGAGGTGATGCAGCTGGTTGTCCACTTGATGTAGTTGCTGGCTCACAAGAAGCTTGCTGTGCAGTGGGTAAATCTTGTAGTGCTAGTCCTCAGGTTGCTGTTATGGTGCTGCCGGTGCTTCTCCTTGCATCGGTTCATCAAAGTTCTCGTCAATTTCCTCATCAGTTCCATATTCCCTTGATAAATTTCAAATCAGTACAACCAAATTGCTCTTCACCATGTCATTGTACCTCTTCAAAGGAACACCTTTTTTGCGTCAAATCTCCGCAATAATGTGTGCATAAGAAAAATGCTTATTTCTACCTTAAGCAACACTTACAATGTGTCGGCACATAATGCTAGTGAGGTTGATCGGTAGGCGCTCGATCAATCTCCAAAGCATATAAGAGTCAAAACTTGAGATGTCATTCTGGCTGCCTATCATATGGACCAAGACATTGCTAATGATATTTAGGAGCTACTAGGGGCCGCAATGGTAAGTGAGCGGCAGATTGAATCTCCTCGGTTGTGACATAATTTGTATCCAAAGACTGCTTGAGATGATCGATCTTGCTCATCTGAACCATTTCCATTTCTTAATAGTATGGCACATTTAAGAGCAAAGATAGGTTCCTTTGTTTGATGTCCATCTCTATGCCATAAACCATGAAAAACTTGAGAAGGTGTCAAGTTTGAGGTTTGCATAGAAGTTCCGACATAATCCTCAGTAGATGTCTGAGCAGTCTTGCCAAAATTGCCATCACTGGAATTCCAAAATGTCTTGCACATCTAGTCTGGCATAACCAAAGTCATCAAATTTGATTTTCGTGGGAGGAGGAAGCACGGTGAACTTCTTGTGCTTGCTATAGTTGGTTAAAGCTTTCTTCCTAATCAATTTCTCTTCATCAAACAACACTTCATGATTCGGCTTTGTGATTTGCAGTAAGGAATTCAAGAAATTTGGTCGAATTGGCATGGGAGAAGATGGGTTTGACTTGTCCGCGGGGAGGAAGAGGATGAATAGTGGTGGTTAGGGTTTTAATTTCTGTGAGAAAGAATAAAGGAAGGCTAGGATTAAGTAGACATCAACTCAAAAAGGTAAAAATGAGGTATTAAAACACTTAACAAGAAAAGAAGTGTTTTAGTAGCACCCAGCTAGCTCCTCTAGACATGACCACCAAAATTAAAAATTCAAAAATCAAGTAACATCAATGCAATTTTGAAACCATTTTAAATTTATTTCCAAACCATTAAAGTCACAAATAACACACTCCAAGTTCATGACAAATATGCAAAAATGAATCGGAAGACAGTTTTTGTAAAAATATCTGCGAGCTAATTTTCGGAATCAATGAAATTCAAAACAACGTCATTACACTCAACATGCTCACGAATATATTGATGCCTAAAGTCTATGTGCTTTGTGCGAGACTGCTGAATGTGATTTTTTTAGAAAGATTAATGGCACTCATATTATCACAGCAAATAGGCATGATCTGGGTGTTTGGAATTTTCAAAGCCTGGTGGTTGCTCAACAAAAGCTTCTTATTTAATATAGCTGTTGAGAAACACACCTTTCACATTCATTCGAAACAACTTGAAATTTATGTGATATGCAAATGCACGTAACAAGCGAATAGCTTCTAAACATGCAATGTGACCATAAGTTTCATCAAAATTAATACATTCCTCCTGAAAATAATCTTTAGCTACTAATCTAGCTTTATTTCTAAAAATATTACCATTTTCATCCATCTTGTTGTAGAACGTCCACTTGTTACCTGTAATAGATTTATCACAAGGTCTAGGAACAAGATTCCATAGACATTTTTTCCCAAATTGGTTAAGCTCTTCTTGCATAGCCATAATTTAGGAATTCTCCGTTAAAGCATCATCAATGTGAAGGTTCAATTTTTGAAACAAAAGCAGAATGTTCATAAAAGTTACCTCTCAGTTTGATCTTGTTCTTACCCCTTGATTTGCATTACCTATAATGTTTTCTTGAGAGTGACTGGAGCAGTATTTGAATTGTTGTGGGTGACTAAAATTTGTTCCTTGTTAATCAGGTTCTAGTGACTGAATAGAGTTGTTTTTTGTTTGCTGTTCAGTCGACTGCTCAGAGACTAGATCCTCATTGCTTGATGACTATTCAGTAAATGCTCTCTATTTGCTCTTTTCTGCATTCTTGTCATTCTCATCACCATTATCTAAATGAACATTTTCAACCTTTCTCGGCATAGAGTTAGTCTCATCAAACATAACATGAACAGATTCCTCCACAGGTAAAGTTTTCTTGTTGAAAGCTCTAAATACTTTGGAATAGTTTGAATAGCAAAGAACACCTTTGTCACTTTTGGAATCAAACTTACCAATGTTATCCTTACTGTTGATTCTCCTGCAATATCAAATCAAGAGGGAAGCGGTGAATTGAGTTGACAAATGAAAATTTGGAGTTCCAACACTTGCCATTGATTAAGATAAAATATTTACAACCAAAAGACTTAAAGTAAGCAATATTAGGTTTCTTATTCTTAAGCAATTCCTCTGGAGTCTTTTTAAGCAAGGGTTGTATAAAAACACGATTAATAGTGTGACAAGCGGTATTCACAGCTTTGACCTAAAAATACTTTGGCAAATTTTAATCACACAACATAGTTCTTGCTATATCAGTAATCGCTACCAGTCACAATACAAGGAGGTACCTGCAGAGAAGCATTCTGAAGCCTTACTATCCCCACAGTCTTCCAAATTAATGGTAGCTTGTGCTTCTTGAATTTCCCATTGGACTTGTGACACTACTCTTGCTTGCATACCATTGACAATAATGCTCTCAAACAAAATTTCATAATGATTAGGGAATATTGATAAATCTCTACCCTTGAAATTTCTGAACTTAGGGTCTATCTATGTGCATATACAATTAGACTAGGGCATGTCATAATAAATAGGAATATGATGTTATACAAGAGAAGTTACCTTAATCTTAGCATCCAAAAAGTCATCATCTGCAATAATAGTTTGGCGAATGTGATCCCATCACAGGCCTTAGCCTCCATACATCAACGACTGATAATCCGTCCACTCAGTTTTCATGAAATCCCATATCTTTTTCAATTGCTTACGGTCAAGAACTTCTTCAGTGACATCATGTAGGGCCGTTCAATATTTTAGAGGAATTGTTGGCTTGACTCTCCACCCTTGCACATTGAAATGTGTTGTTGGCCTATTATTTTTTTGAATATCTTGTTCACAACACTCAATAAATTTCAAAGGAATCGATTCTGTCCATTTGAAACGTTTAGAGGATTTGCCTTCACTCTTTCTTTTTCCAGAATCCTCCATCTAAAACGTTACAAAACTAACCAAATACTTAATATTATAAAAAAGGTAAAGCAAGCTTTGAAGAATCCTCAATAGAAAAAAAAGAGCCAGATTGCCTACAATAATTCTCAGTTGGGAAAAAATGGAAGCCTACTTCTAAATCAACATGTTAGCTCCAAAAATAAAATTTTCTGCTTTTTGCTGGAACATGAAAGCAAACTTTTGTGTCATCCAGATAAGTACATAGAAATTAAGAACTAGAAAGGTGATTGAAAAAAATAATGATAGATTAACTCAATCACTATATGTTACAAAAAGAATTTTCTTAGCTCTAAAACTAGTAACTGTTCACAAAAGAACATTTATTGCTGAAATAAAACAAAATCATTCAAATCACAGATCAAAGTTCCTAATAATTTTGTCCAAAAAATTCACAAGATCGAAACACTACACAGTAATTCCCCAAATTGTAATCTAATTTAACCTTTATCCAGCTACTCTAATCCTTATAACAATATCCTGACTATGTTTGGAAACATTACTTACAAAAAGCATGTTAGAAGCAACAGAAGAAACTTGTTGATCATATATTACTATGCAAGTGCTTTAATTACCAAGCATATCTTCCAGCTAGGAGGTGTTGTTGCTTGGAGTTACAGAATAAGAATGCAAGAAAGTCGAGCACTAATTGTTTCCATTTTTAGAAAAAGTTATATTAGCACTACAATAATATGTAGTATTACTAATTAAGCACGGACTAAATAACTGTCCTAAACATGTACTAACATGCTATCCATTAAATTTCTTTGCAACAGTAGTTACAAGATGGCCTGTACCTCTTGTCATAAAGAGAAATTTTATCAAACCAAATATATATATATATCAGGTTCTTCTTTTGTATTTCACGTTTTCATTTACTCATAGGAAATTAACTCGTTCTCATTTAACATATATACAAAAAACGTTCTTTCATTAGTTTAGCTAAAAGAAAAAAACATGTAGCATATATATATATACATATATATTACTACAGCACGATTAGGTCCGTATATATCATTAGAGTTTGGAATTTAGATTCGATTTCTCGTATAACTTACAACGTATTTAATACATATGATTAAACATATAAACCGATAAACATGATCAAAGTGGCTTGTCGTAGCTATTTAGCTAGCTGGTAAAGGAATCTCTCATAGTATTAAAATCTTACATATTCAAACAATTTATGCATACTACTGACTCTGTTCTAATAATGCAAAATTTATATTTATAGTAAAATTTCTCATCTATATAGTCCATTATTTTCTTGGTTATCTGTATTATTATATGCATGCACTGAGAAGCATCCTTCTTTTTAACATCAGTCAGTAGTAGAGGTAACTAATTATTAGAACATATTAATCAATTCTTTGTGCTTTTAAAGGTTATAGTATAGTTTTTGTTGCAGTAAGATTTGAAGTGCTAAATTAATGTCATTGATGATTGTTTTATAATATTTTACAAACATACTTTTCACAATTTGATTAGTTTTATACCCATAATGAACATAACTCCTCCAATGTAGAATGTAAATAACAAATGAGAACAGAGAGTAAACTACCTAAAATCCAAGCCCTCTATCAAACTTGATCACAGCACAAATCACAGAATTCACATAAAATAGAAAGAAAAAAAATTATACAATAAATTTTTGAAACAAGAAGAAGAATTTAATCAACTTTACGCAGCCATCTGCATGCTCGCTAGTTCAATTGGCACTATACAGCGGCTATAGAGTTAGCAGTGGTGAAGATCGGCGATGGAGAAGAAACGTGCTAGTCAGAACAAGTGATCGCCGAAGAAAAAACACGACGAGCGGAGAAGAAAAAGATCAGAAACATGAGAAGGAGACGAGGGAGACGTGGACGAAAGATCGGTGTCAAGAAGAAGAAAAACCTCGCTAGATCACAGATCATAGCACGATTATTTAGAGGAGCCGAAGAGAAGAAAAACCTAAAAAAAACGGGGTGAGTGAAGAATAAGTCCAGCAAATAGTTATATATATATAAGGTTGTAATTTTGTAAACTTAATGGGGTCAAAATTGTCATTTCATAATCCCTAAAAGAAGGAAGCCGCGTGTTTTGGGAAGAAAAGCTACTCTGTGTAACTTTTTTCTCGACTTATAAGTCAGCTAGAAGAAAAGCTTTCTTTTGCCAAACGCATATATTTATGCTTGCCAACTTTTTTCAACTTAAAAGTTGAAAATAGCTGAGCCAAACATGCCCTTAGTGTTTCATTCCAGAAGGCTAAGAAGAATAACCAATAATATCTTGAGTAGCCATCAACAATGACAAGGCAATAGTATTTCCCTCCATTCGGTATGGTATGTTGGGTAGACCCGAGACGAGATCTTTTCGGGAGACTTTTGCAGACATCTTGGTGTTGCAATTACTAAGTCTTCTATGCCACAAGTGACTAGTTTTTTGCTAGCTAGCTACAAGGCAAGGATTTTGTTATGAAAATCTGCAAGATAATAACATAAACAATACCTTCTCTTCAGTCTTGGATGATTTTCTTTCCACATGAATTGATCACTGAGCTAAAGTTTTTTTTGAATGTCACATACAATCCAACATCACATGTTGACTTATGCTCAAAAGATTATGCTTCAATCTTTGCACAAACAATACATTATCAATGCAATAAAGAGGATTCTTGACCAGTCTTACCAATACCTGTTACCAAACACTTGCTATCATCTCCAAGAGTAACTTCTCCTCCTAGATATGTCTCTAGATGACTAAAGTTGGTAACGTCACCTGTCATATGCCTTGAACCTATCAAGATGCCATTTGGTCCTTCTACACCTTTCGGCTAGAAAGCATACTGATGTGCTCAAATATGTACATAATATCATGCACTCTTGTGTAGTATATGCTTATTTTATATAGAGAAACTAATAAAAAAGAACCATAATCTTTGTTTTTCTTAATTTTGAGCAATTCCGTGCAGTCTGAGAGTTTTTTATGAAAATTTGACTTTTCTGTGGAGATTTTGTGAACGGCCAACTGGGATTAAAAGCCAAGACATTCAAGTTGGTCCATGAATTATTTCAGAATTTTATGGGCAACCATTTGATATATATTCACAGAAGAAGTTGAGATACGATGCAGACACGAGATATGTGCGCAGTTTCTGAAATGAGTACACTTGACGGCCTTCTCGATTTTTAAATGATATATGTGATATATGGTTGCAAACATAAGACATTGATATTAGTTTTAAATATTTTAATTTATTTTTATGAGGCCAAATAGACCCCAAAATGGTGCAGAAAAACGGGTGGACAGAGAGTTCGGATTAGCTTGGACTGCACCAACCTAATTATGGAAGAAAAACTCTATGGTTTTAAATACCCAAATTTCGGATTTCCAAAGGGGGGAGGAGATAGCAGGAAGTGGTGGCTCATGTAGGGTTTATTTCTGGGGTTCTTGCTGCTGGAACGAGGAGAAAGAAGGACGGAAGCACGGAACAAAGAAAAGAGACGGCAGTTCGCTCGACACCACTCTTTGTTCAGGGTTCTTTTCTTCTATCTCTCAGGTTTCTCTTTATTTTGTTAGATCTGAAAACTATGAGCTAAATTCCTCCTTGCTGGGGCTATGATGTAGCCTAACTATGATGATTTAATTCTTAATTTTATGCTATTCGAAGTTTTATAGTTGTTTATTGAGTATTCATTACCGTGCTTAATATTTTTGAATACCTGGCCAATATTCAATCGATTTGAGATAGAGATGTGATGTGTGAATTAGTATTTGTGATGAATGTCGTGAATTGCATAAGAGACAGAGATGTACTCTTATGGTTCATGCAGTTAATATAGGATGCCACAGAACTTAATGAGCTTTCTTGTATGTTAATTTACATAGAGATATAGTGAGTTATTGCATGAAAGTATTTTTGGTATAGCTTGAGAAAGTATATCAAAAAAATTAGAGTTTACCAACTGTCAATAAAGATTATAAACTTCGATAGCACTAATATAGTGAAATCAAATGCCCTAACGCTTAAGTTATTGAAATCTTATGAGTGTTAGTTTTAGCTTGTTTGTTTTTTTCTAGTTTTAGTATTAACTCTTTTAGATCGATTGTTCAAATAATCCTGGAATTAGTTATTTTCGCTACTTAATAAGTTAATCAATCCTCGTGAGAACGATACTTTTTTCATCATTGTATTACTTGTGCGACTCGTACACTTGCAATAGCAACACATACTTGTAAGAAATTTCTCACATCTTAGGTACCCAAATTTCTTTGAGTCCTTTAGTGTTAGCTGGTCTAATAGTTCCTTTAGGAACTCAAAATCATCTTAACTTTCTTGTCATTTTTATAATTGTACTAGCAAGAGTTGATGACATGACCCATTCTATTGCAATAAAAACAAGTAACAAAGGGTGTAGAGGAAGTACTTACAGTTTGCATATTCTTTAGGTGCTCGATGTTATTGTTAGGGTAAAAACCAGTTCCTTCTTTTATAAAGATGCCCTTATGAGATCCAAGTATTACATTAAGTCTTTTCTTCCCTCTTATAAATTTGGCAAGATGCGATCTCATTTATCATATAAGTCTTTTGGGTTTTTAGACTTTCATTCTCAAGCATAAGGTTTTCATTTTCAAGGAGCACATCATCATACAATTAGGTGAGTTTAATGTTTTCAGATTTTATAGCATCACAATCACATGCATTTGGTTGGTTCAAGGGAGCATTCTTAAGCAATGAGTTAATTTCTTCGGTTAACCGTTCATTCATCTTTTCACTCTCATGAACGCATTTTTTTAAGAGATTTATACATCTTTTTCAAGCTTCTAGATTTCTCATATAATTCAGAAAAGGCATTATGTTATTCATCATACGAGAATTCGTAGTTAGAATCACTCACCTCATTGTTTGAATCACCATTTGCCATGAAGCATATGTTTGCGGTTACGGATTCATCTTCGGATTCACATAAAGAGGATGAGTCCTCAACACTCCATGCAGCCATGACTTTCTTCTTCTTATTATCCTTTCTCTTACTTTTCCTCAATAGAGGGCATTCGTGACGGTAGTGTCTTGGTTTCTTACAATGATAGAAATTCCTCTCTTTATCATCATCGGCTTTGTAATCCTTTCTTCTCGGCTTGTCTTTCCACATGTTCCTCTTTAGATAGCTCTTGAATTTCCTAGTCAACATAGCAATGTTATCTTCATCATCGTCGGAAGAAGAACTTACTTGTTGTTCGGTTGTCCCCAAGGCTAGGGTATAAGGTGCTTCTTCGGATTTCCTTAAGGAGAGCTCTTTTGCCATAAGCTTGCCAATGAGTTCATCTAATGACATAGTGGGGAAGTAGTGGTTTCCTTTAATGGCATCCACCTTGAAGTTATATGTAGGGAGCACGGCATGCCTGATCTTCCACTTCAAGTCATCATTTCTAAAACGATTAATAAGGTTAGTAAAACGAGTATACATTTGAGTAATAGATTCTCCCCTTTTCCATTTTGAAGTTTTTATAGTCATGCATGAGAAGGTTGATGTGAGTCTCCTTCCACTTGAGTGGTCACTTCGTGTGTGACCTCTAACTTGTCCCAAATTTTCTTAGCTATGCTAAATGAACAAACACAGTGAAGTTCACTGGGATAGTAAGTTCATAGCACGGGCATTCATAGAGATGTTCTTCTTGTTGTCGTCCGTGAATTCGGAAATTTGCTTGGGTACGAAAACTCCATTTGCATCTATCCTTGTTGGCACTTTGGTCCATCCATGATGATTGTCCACAATGTGAAGTCTTGCGCTTGGATAAAGATAGTCATCTTTGTTTTCCAATATCTATAGCTAAAGCCATCAAAAGATGGTGGTCGGTTACAATCTTCCTTCAGTTGCAATAGTGTCAATGTTTGCCATATCGATTTTTTCCTCTAAAGCTGTTACTCTTTGTCTACTAGAAACCTGCTTTGATACCAATTGTAAGAAAAGCATGCAGAATATTAACTCAAGTGGGGGTTTCAATTGAGTTAAGGCAAAATAAAATCGAAACACTCCACTATTCGGAAAGCAGTCACTGATCAATTAGCTGTCAGTCAATTGTAAGATTACTGATGAACACTATTTAACACTGTTAAGCTAAATATCTCCATCGTAAACTTAGTGGAATAAAATAATGAGCTAAAACCAATCTATAAAAATATGTTGTTAAGTGTAACGTAATAACTCATAGATCAATAAGTAAATAGATAATTAAGTAGTTAAGGAAATAGATAGATCCAGCACTTAGTAAAAAGTGACATCATGAATAAATAAATAATTAAATACTTATTGACATTATCATCGAAACACAATAAATTGATAATCAAGTCAAAAACACTTTACTAGATATAGTAATTTATCAAATCATAATTTAAAAATAAAATAGGACAAGCAGTGAGTCAGGATAGCAAACATAAATTTAATCTCCGATCTCATAACTCCGCTGGAGCTCTGTGTCCAGACTCCATCTATGCTTCACCGGGGCTATTACCATCCGGTTGATGGGTCCGAATGGTCCGTGGCATCGGTCCACACACATGGGCCTATCTAATACTATGGTTATAAGTGGGTAAGCACCCCACACCCACTAGAGTCCTAATCTCAGCCCTGACTTACTCGCCTACCCCATGCAATGCGAGTATTGAAAATAATAAAAATTAAAAAGATTACTATTTATGTACACGTACATGTCTGTACAAACTACATACATCTACATACAAATCTTGCTCGATATCATATAAAATACATCATTATACGTACATATACTTATAAAGCATCAACAAGATAAGGTGATGAATTTCTACAGCTTGGCTCGACTAGTTCACCGGCCGAAGGTTCGGCCGAACTTAAGGTTCTTACCATGTGTGGGGATTGGCTTAAAGGGCTTGCCGGAACACTTGATGTAAGAAGAAGAAGAAATCCGGAGAGAGAAGAAAAGATCTAGACGCTGGACGAAGAAAAATTATCGAGGGGAAAGAGAAAGATCACGAAGGAGAGACGTGGAGGAAGCACAGCCAAGTGAAGGAGGAAGACTAAGAAAAGTTTAGAAGTGATGAGAGAAAGATAGGTGTACCTAGCTACAAGCAGCCCACTTAAGAAAACTTTTCCCTTCTCACATCTTGCCCTAAAGAAATGTAGGGTGTTACAATCAACCTCCCTTCAAAAAAATCATCCTCGAATTTTCTAGCACAAGATAATCTAGCACTTAAGGAGTAAAAAGAACATAGAGGTACCTTGCTGCTCGAAAAGTTCTACCTTCATTAATTCCGTATTGACCTTGAACCTTTAGTCTAATCGAATCAAAATTTCAACAACAACAACAAATTTCACTACCACTACATGGCAAAACCTACCATCAAGTACTAAGCAAGAGTAATGAGAAAATAATAATAGTAAGCATATAAAAAAGTGGCTTCATTCTAGCGAATCTAAACCAATCGCATCACCAATCTAACAATCTAGTTGTAAATTTAGCTACCATAATTCAATCAACAGCAACAATAAAAATGAAAAAACTAAAGCTCACTACAATTAAAGAATTATAAGCAAAATTAATACACAATAATGAAATCAATAAAACTCTACTACTACATATTACAATAACTATCTAAGCATGTGGCCTTCTATGTTTTACTTAATAGCATTTGAAAAAGATAATAAGCTAATAACATTTAACAAGGACAATTAAATTGACAAAGCGCTCACTCTACAAAGTCAGAACAACTAGCTTAGTAATTTTCATACTAATTCAACTTCGACCGAAGTAGAGGGAAACACTCAAGTGATAAAAACAGCATCAACAAAACCAACGGAAATCTCTTTGTATAACTAAACCAATCACCTCAATGATCTAACATCTTATAAGTAAACTAAATTTTAACGAATATCAATAGGAGACAACAACAAAAGCATTAATGCAACAAATATCTCACCCAACAATTATTAACATACTTATATAGAACTAGAATGTAAGATAAACCTATGGAATATCAACTCCAGAGGGAGATTAATTGAGTTAAGGTAAAACAAAACCTAAACAATCCACTGTTCAGAAAGTAGTCACTGATCAGTAAGCTATCAGTCGATCAGATGGGAACTGATGTGTGGTTGAATGATGACTGTAACCTACACCGAAGTGTTAGCACAATATACTTTAAACTAACTAATCAGAAATGCTGAAAAATGCAAACCAATTAGTACACCGACAATTTTCTTGTGGTTGGGCATTGCAGTACCTTTGTGTGCATCGTTTGACACCACAAGTGAAATCCACTAACGTTGAGCCAATGTACAATCAACCAAGACTTTATGTTTCGCAAAACACCTCCGCCTCAACTAAGTTTCCTCACAAGGACAACTTCAACAAGCTTTCTAGATTTTGCGAAGTCCTTCCGGCTACAACCGTGCACGCCTTCGCAATGGCCAAGTACAAAACCGTGAACCTAACCTAGGCTAGCAAACCGAGAACTCACAAGTTCTCCAACAACCTTTCTGAAAGTTATATTGATCATGGGTTCTAGATTAACAGATCTCCTTCACAATGATGTCTAACAACAATAAAAAAGCTCAGGGATCTCACAAAAGAAAACAAAGAGAATTGAACTCAAGAAAAATTCTTTCAGTGAAGATGATCTCTTTGTCGGGTTACAAGAAGATGGCTCGATGTGTGCTCAATAAAAGATGTATTCGTTGTTCTCCTAGTTGCCCTCAATACTGCAGCCATATAGAGATGTCTTATACTCTGTCTCAAGATCACATTTGCTGCAATGGGTGAATCTTCCAACGTCTAAAAACGATGTGTGGCCAAGATCAAAGCAAAACGGCTAGTAGATGTGATCTATTGGTTGTTACTTTTCCTCTGAAAAGTTTTTGATTTATTTCCTTGCCTAGCCTTTCCTTGCTGATGATGTGGATTTCATCTGTTATGCCTCAGGGTCTTCAAATCTCAAGTGAATCGGACGACATATGATGCCTCAAAGCAATCCAACTGTTCAAGTGCTTCCTAGGGTTTTTGCTTACATGTTATCCGAATATTGTGGTGGACTTCTTCTAGGAGCCAATATGAACCCTTTCCATAGAATTAATCTCCTAGATATCATCATCAATCTTCATATAAAGTTCATCTCAAAAGTCAAACAAATGGTCAAGATATGATTGTTTGAATTAGATCTGGTAAGAGTTGTATGCATGTTGGATTTTTTCCATCTTTATAGATTTTCTTGATATCTTCTAATATTCTCTCCATAAAACCTAGAGATGAATATTTAGAATATATTCTTAATTGACCTAGCCTTTTCTGAAATCAGCTGCAAGTAAGTGGCACGAGTACGAAACCAAAAATAACTTGGACGCACACATAGCTAGTATGATTCTGTCCAGTCTAAAATGTATTCTGTCCAGTCACTTTAAGGATTGTTCTAGACTTCATTAGTGGATAATATTCCCTTAAATTTGGACGGTAGATAGAATCTTGAGTCAGCTTTCGGTAGCAAATATCTTATCTCAAAATCTGGCTCGAGGTGATAGATATTGAATTTGGACATTGCGGTCCAGATCGGGTTCACTCAGGTGCATTTGGAAATGGTGAGGTGCATAACGGTGAGTTTCTCCAATTTTTATAATATCCGCTTCTGTATGTAATGAGCTGAAGTTTAAACTGTAGAGAATTCACAATTTCTTCTCTCTATAGAAAAAAGCAGATCTCCAAAACATTGTCTATGTTGAGAAATATAACATTTGCTGTTCGATGTGTTGAGGTGCTGCCCAGTTGATCCAGTGATGTTAGGCAGTGTGACAAGCAAACTTAACAGAATTTTTCTATCATAGCTACCTGATGAAATTTTGTCCTCTTGGTCTTCATTTACTCTATGTCAAGCCATATTTAAATGCTATTAAGAAATCTCCATTTGGTATTGTGAGTAAAAAGATATGCACGTCCAAAATTAGCTTGTTAACAAAGTGTTAACACTTCGCCAATTTCTGCATGATTTTTGTCCAGCCTTATATGCTATTCAAATTCAATTTGAAAATAATCATAGCTAGTAGTGTTTTTCAAAAAAGCTTTTGAATGCTAATTTTGGAGTTCCCTCTCTAGTTTCCTTACCACTACTTGATTGACAGTTTTTGTTCTGATTCTCACTTTCAAAGAAAGAATATGGCTTTGAATGCTGTTTTCTTTTGCTTACATGGGCGAGTCGTAGCATTGATAAGAATAATAGCATTTAAATCTGCTTAGGCCACTGTGAATGCAGCAGTAGCATGAAAAGGTAGCCTTGAAATCAACAAGTTGAAACCCTGAATTCATTGTGCATAATTTCTTCTTTGATTTCAGTTTGGCCCTTATTTTTCTATATTTTTTAGGATAATTAATTATGTCACTATGCCAACAGGGAAAGAACTGTAGTTTGAAAAGCTAGACATCCACAATAGCCCATTTCTAATCTACTATCGTAGTATTATGCCTAAGTTCGTCTATATGTCACTAATTATAGCTAACTATTGATGCAATTAAATCAAAGAACCACTTTTGTTGGCATATTGAACCATAGTGCACCACATTTGTAGCATGTTAAACCACAGTGCAGTTTATAATGATATCATACGAGGGTCTCTTCTTAGAGTTTTTAAATAGTTGGACTAATATTTTGTTTTATATTTTTGGTATTTTGTTGAGAATTCTTTTATGGATTTGTTGTCATCTTCTGTTCTTTTAGTGTATGCCTCCTCGACTACAAATCTTTTGGTAAGTTCGAGTTGATTCTGGAAGCAATTTGGCCTAGAAGGTGTAGTTTTATTCGATTTGCGTTCGTTTATTATTGATAATGCTCCAAGATTAGATTGTCTACTTATGATGTTTTATTTCTTTTCTCCTGTCTAGGTTGAAGCACGTATGGAGCAACTTCTATATGACATGGAGTGCTATTACCAAGGTTAGTTATATATATATATACATTCAGCCACATATCTCTCATAATCTACTTGAATGCTAACTTTTTCCAGCAGCACATCTTTTTTTAAAATTTAAGTTATTGCATTGAGCATAATAATATCATTTAACTATCCCGTTTAGGCCATTGTGAATGTCGTAGTAGCATGATTGGTATGAAATTCAATATGTTAAAAACTCCCTGAAACTCACTGTGTGTAATTTCTTCTTTTGATTGCATTTGAGCCCTTATTTTTTGAATATTTTTAGGTTGATGAGCTACATCATTATGCCAGAAGGAACAGAATTGCATTTCAGCAAGCTACACATCCAGAACGATGCGCTTTGTAGTCCATTTCTAGTTTACTAATTATATATTCCAAATTCGTAGTATATCTATATAGATCCAATTGTTGATACAATTAAATTAATAAACCACTTTTGCTGACATATTCAACTAGGATACAGTTTATAACTTCATCTATACCATGATAGCAGGGATCTTCTGACAAATTTTTAAGAGTTGGATTAATATATGACCTTTTATTATTTGTATTTTCTTCTTATATTTTCAATACCATCTTCTGCTGTTTGATTCGTTTGCTAGATCCTCCTTGAAGTTTTAGGCCATTGTGTATGTAGGAGTAGCATCAAAAGACCTGTATGAAATTCAACAAGTTAAAAGTTCCATTGGAATTCACTGTGTAATTTTTCCTTTTATTACATTTGACCCCTTGCTTTCTGAATATATTTTAGGATGAGCTATGTTATTATGCCAAAGGAATATAATTGCAGTTCTTTAAGCTATACACCCACACAATGTTTAGTTGTAGTCCATTTCTAGTCTAGTAATCATAATATTATAGATTTGTTTATATATCTAACTAGATCTAATGATACAGTAAAACCAAGGAACAACTTTTGCTAACATATTCAACTATACTGCAGTTTGTACTTCCTGTACCATGATAGAAGTGACTCTTCTGACAAATTTTGAAAGTTGGATTAATATGTGATCTCTTTTTTTTGGTATTTTCTTGAGCATTCTTCTAGTAGTTTCATTGTCATCTTCTACTGTTTGATTTGTTTTCTAGGTCCTGCTAGAGATACAAATCTTTTGATATACTCGAGTTGAATTCTGGAAAGCCATGTGTTGTATTTCAATTTGCAATTGTTTGTCATTAATAAAGCTCCTATATATTTCAATGATAGGACTTTTTCAGCACCTTATATTTCTTTGGGTTCTGTTTTATTTATTTTATATGGGCAAGTCATAGAGTTGATGAGAATAACAGTATTTAAATTCTTTTTTAGGCCGTTGTGAATTTAGTAGTAGCATGAAAAGGTCGGCAAGAAATTCAATAAGTTCAAATTTATGTAGTTATTGTATACAACTTCTTCTTTGATTGCATTTGAGCCTTATTTTCTGAATCATTTTAGAATGATGAGCTATGTAATTATGCAAAAAAGGGAGTAGAATTGTAGTATGAGCATGGTAGACATTACAGAATGCATTGCTGTAGTCTATTTCTAGTCAAGCGAAGATAGTATTATAAATTCGTCTATATCTCTAATTAGATCTATTATTCATAAGATTAAGTCACACATTAAACCATAGCGCAGATTATAATTTTGTTTATAGTATGCTATGAGTGACTCTTCTATAGATTTTTAAGAGTTGGATTGATATGCAATCTTTCATTTTGGTATTTTGTTAAGAATTCTAGCTAGAAACACTTTTTGAGCATTTGAATGGAAATGCAATACTATTTCCTAGATTAAATATATTTTCATAACGTGCGTTGGAGTTATTATACCCAATGCATAAACTAATTATGCATATATGCTTTGATATTTGAAATAATTTTGCTTGTCTTTATGAACTTCTATTTTGTAGGATCACAGAGGAACTGTGTTGAGTTTTTTTTGTTTTTTGGCAACATACCTTACATGATATAATTTAATGATAAGACTTTTTAACGACATCATATTATTTATGTATTTTATTATTATTATTTGGGTTTGTTTTCTTTTATTTTGTCTTCAATATATTAGTGTGAGTTTATCTGTAGATTAGGACTCTTATGCAACTCACATGCGGATATATTTCTTGTCTTTCTCTTTGTTTCAGGTTAAAAGAACCATAGAAGTTCTGGTTGCAAGGCTAACTTCTCGTTAATGCAGGCATCAATAGTGGCTTACCTTGATAGTTAACTTGCCTGCTTGTGTTAGTCGTACTTGAGTTTGTTAGTTTGCTTGCATATGATGGTGTTGCCTCTTATTTCCGTTTGTTTTCAGTTAGGAGACCAACAGGGTGGTGGTTGGAGACAGTTTTTCTTCAGTGCTGGCAATAAACCAAAAGTCTGTTATGCACTGACCTTTTTTGCCTTCTTAGGCTTCCTTTCTTTTCTTATTTAGTGAAGCTTCGCTTATTGACGCTCTAGATTGAGTGATGGATTAGCCTCTCAAGATTGTAACTTCATAGTGTTGTTTCCTTTTTTCTTTTTGTCATAATATATTTGGAAGATTAGGTCAGGTATAGGAAACATTTCATAAAGGTTTAATGGTTAATAGGTTTCTTTATATTCGTAGTTGAGAATAGTAGCTTAGTAAAAATAACTGTTTCTAGTCGTGCATGTTTTAAAATGATTCTATGCAGCTACAACTAATTATGTAGCGGTAAGTTGTGGTTTGAATCCGAAGTGACTACTGGGAAAAGGTTTGATAAGTTTGTCATTATTCCATAAACCATTCATTGAGAATAAATTTTCATTGGAGACTTAATAACTTACAAAGTCAACTATTCTTAGATCTTCACAAAGGTGAAAAACTAAACGTAAAACCTATTAAAACAAAACCGTCCACATTTATGCATCTCAAGAACATTCATTATTGGTTTTGTATCCTCCCTTGTGTTTAGCCTTTCAGATAATAATTTTCTTTGTACATTAGGACAGGATTTAATTGTCTATGCAAATGATGTTTTTTCCCCTTTGCATGACCTTGTGGGCCTTGGGTTAGTGAAGATGTTACAGTCCTCTGAATATAACAGCTAAGACTTTGCATGCTATAGAATTGTTCTATATCTTTTAAGCTAACAATTTATTGTCATCATATGAATGGTAGATAATTTTGTTCCAGTGTCGTGAGTTTATGCAAACTTTTGAAATCAATAATTTAATAATTAGAATTTGTAACATAAACTGATGAAATTTGCTGATTGAGAGTCATGCTAATTGGTTTTGGAACCGGATTCGTCTATATTTCTAGCTAGCCATATGTAGTATATTGGAGATTCTGATTTCAGAACTTCGGTCAGAATTCATTCGCAACATACTTAGTCATTAGAAGTTGTAAATTGACATCGGCACATCAATTTCATTACCCTTATTGTGCCAGCTAAACCTGATCTAATGGTTTCACACTTCATGCAGGAAGAAGTTGCTGATAATGATCGCATCAATGGTTACTTTTCTGAAGCAGCTGTTGTTGATAGCGGCTTGAGCACTACAGCTAAGATGATTTTAAAGTGCTACTCTGATAGAAGCTGAAAACAGTGGTTAGAATCACTGGAGGTTCTTGTTTCAAACTTCAATTCAGATCTTCTGATGGATATGTAATATAAATTATGAACCATTTACTAGCGTCGATCAATAGTACTAGCAAACGAGAAAACATGTCTTTAATTATTAATCAACTTTGGATAGCATTTTTCATCCAAACTGGGTTAGGTGCTCCTTCAACTTCTCAACCCATGGCATTTTCCTTTAACTTTAAATAGTATTTATTTTTTTGTGATGCTTTGGCTGTTATTGTGCGCAACTTTCATGTGAAGGTGCTGCTTGGTACCGCATACAATGTGCTACTTTATTTTCGTGTCTTTCTCTTACTTATAGATTAACATAACGAGCCAAGTGCAGGTTAGAACTCTGAGGACTGAGGTTCTTAAATGGAGGCAACCGTGAACTTGGAGGGCTCATGGCTTATCTTTCAGGCAATAGATCAAGTAGTCACATTCTTCTTTAGATAAGTTTCATACTTATGTGAATCATTTTGTTTCTCCTTACTCAGTTTGCTTGGTACTAGTTTTGTCTCATTTCTTTCTTTGTTTGTTTCAGCTTAAGAGCAGCAGCTTGGTGGTTGTTGGAGGGTCAACGTTCATTACGGCCTGCATAGAGTTTTTCTTCTTATGTTATGAATGCTTTGCATGAGAGCTTGAGGAATGACTAGACCCTAATAGTGCGTTATCTATTTTTTTTCTTTTCCTAGAGATGGTTTGATGCGTATTATTTTGCTATTAACCTCAGGACTATAACCATTAATGAACCTTTGAGCTATGAGGGACAGAAGACCATTATGGTAGCAATAAATTTGTCATGTATTTAACTAGTTGTTACAGGAATGTTGCATTTAGATAATAGTGGTGTAAGGTGCTTGCTGAATTTATTTGTTCTTCAACTTTTTTGTTTTGTCCTTTTAGTACCAGTATCTTGCATTTTAGAATAATATTTCATCCTTATCCGTTTTGTTTATAAGTTGGAGTCACCTCTAAAGAATGGCTCGGCCAAACTACTACTTGTTCAAGAAAGAATTTCCATTGCAAGTGTATGCATCACACTTCTATATTTGTTTTTGTTGATTACAAAGCTGTTTGCTCTAACATTCTTTAATGAAAGAGTTGGAGGCTTGTTTCTACTTCTTATCTAAAAATATTTTTTTGTTATTTAAAAACTTGATAAGTTTATTTTAATTAAATCTTCTTTAGTAAACCGGCTTGATTCTAAACTGTCTTACACAATATCAACCTACAATACAAAAATGTTGCTGAACATCCACACATAGTTGCAAGGGAGAAAGAGTTTTGTTCTAATTCATAGATAAGTTTCCAATATTATTTACGGCTTTTGCTCATCCGCTATAAATTGGTCCACTCAATTTATGCTTGCTGTCACATTTTTCTTTAAATTTCAATGGTACGTGAAGGAAGATGAGGTGCTCTATGGTGTTATTCTGGTTAACTTGGTATTCTGTTATATGTTGAGATCGTAGTCATATTTCATTAGAAGAACAAACAGTCCTAATCATGTAAATCTTTTGTGATTATTAGAGCTGTAGTATTCCGTTTAACTTCTCCGAATTTTTTTTGGACGCACTTTTTGTGCTGATTATTTGCTCTTACTTTCTTGAAAACAACTGAAAAAGGTGGTTTAAACTATGATGCAAATAGAAAAATATTAGTTAATGTGGACAAATCTCTTAAACTAAAACCTGTAAAAGTTTGTAATGCATTTGACTAATCATTGTTATTCTGTCGCTCTTTTTCAATTTGAAGTTAGCCTCAAGGTTGAAACTTTCTTTGGTTATTCTGATTTCAACCATATCTATAGGGTTCTTAAGCACCTTTTGAAGTTCAGCAAGTGGTGTAGATTGTTCAGTAATTGAAATGTTTTACAGACGGTAATGCTACACGTCAAGTGCATTTTATCACAATTTTTACTTTGTTAGTTTGTTTTCTTTTTTTTTTTGCATTTTCAACACACACAATCTCCAATTTCATTCCCCTTATCATGTCAACTAAAACCAGGTCTAATGGTTTCACACTTCATGTAGGAAAAAGTTGCAAATGATGATCAATGGTTACTCTCCTGAAGCAACTGCTATTGATAGTGGCTTGAGCACTGTAGTTAAGATGATTTTAAAAGTACTTGCTCTGATTGAAGCTGGAAACAGAGGTTAGAACACTGAAGGTTCTTGTTTCAATATCCATTTAGATCTTCAAATGTATATGCAATATAAATTATGAACCATTTACTAGCGTTGATCAACATCACTATCGAACGGGAAAACATGTCTTTAAATTATTAGTCAACTTTGAGAAGCTTTTTTCATCCAAACTGGGTCAGGTGTTGCTCTAACTTTCGTTATGTGAGCTTTTTTCATCCACTAACAAACGGGGTGGTTGTTGGCGCGTCAACGTTCGTTATGGCCTGCCTCGAGTTTTTCTTATTACGTTATTAACGTTTTGTATGGGAGCTTGACGAATGGCTATACCCTAAGAGTGCGTTATGTATTTTTTCTCTTTTCCTCAAAATGGTTTTATTGGCGTATATTTATTCTGTTAACCTCAGGACTATAACCATCAAAGAACCATTGAGCTGTGAGATAGAAGACGGTCATGGTAGCAATAAGTTTGTCATGTATTTATTCAGTGAAGTTGCATTTAGATAGTTGCTGTAAGGTGCTTACTGAATTTATATGTTTTTCGTTTACTTTATTTTGTTCTTTTACTACTAGTATCTTGCCATGTCAGCATAATGTTTCATCCATATCTGGCTCGGGCATAGTACTACTGTTCGAGAAACAATTTCCATTGCGAGTGTATGCATCACAACTATATTTTTCTTTTGTTGATTACAAAGCTGTTTACTCTAACATTTTTTAATAAAAGACTTGGAAGCTTGTTTCTACTTCTCATCTAAAAATATTTTTTCGTTATTTAAAAACTTAATATGTTTATCTCAGATAAATCTTCTTCAGTAAACAGACTTGATTCGAAACTGTCTTATACAGGAGCAACCTACAATAAAAAAATATTGCTGAACATCCGCACACAGTCGTAGGGGAGAAATAGTTTTGTTCTAATTCACAGTTAAGTTTTTAATATCATTTATGGCTTTTGCTCATCTGCTCTAAATTATTTCCCTCAACTTATGCTTGTTGTCACATTTATTTAAATTATAGGAAGGTGAGGTACTCTATAGTGTTATTGTAATCAACTTGCTATTCTGCAACATGTTGAGAAGAATAGACAATCCTAATCATTAAATTTTTGTTATTATTGAGCTGTAGTGTTATTAGATATGAGAGCACAACTCGCATCTATTGTTCCTTCATGCATCATGCATAATTATGTGACATGATATACCTACATGTGCATGGACCCCTGATTGTGATTGGAACTAGTGGAGGCTTTGAGCCTGTTGAGTATGTATATGCATGCACAAGTCTATGACTTATGATTAAGTCTTGTATAGACCTGTATTTGATTGACCTTATGGATGGACACTCGCGCTGCACGAGGGTAGGCGAGCCAGGGGCAGAGATCAGGACTCCAGTGAGTGTGGTGCGGGCATCCACCTATAGCTATAGTATTGTTAGGCCCATGCGCGTGGGGGTGATACCACGGCCAATCCGATTCGATCACCCGGGATGGTTATACCTCGCCAAGGTAGGAGTAGCCTGGTTGGTAGATTGATCTGGAGATTGGGTCTCGCTCTTTATTTTATGATTATTATACTTATTCCTTGATCAGTATCACGTCATGTAGATAGATACGTGTGCACGCATGATGACATATGCAGATGGTATAGCCATTCATTGACCTTTTACTCCAATTTGATTTTTTGACAAATGATATATCATAAATATAGATACTTATGCATGCATAAGCATACGTATAAATAATATAGATATACTTGATATATTGCACGTATTGTGTATGCCTGTTTTTGAATAACCTGTTACATGAGATAGGTAAAGGCAAATGCATGAGGCTTTAATTGAGGCATACAATGTATATAGCTTACTCTTTCACTCGCATGCATGTGTGTATGTTGATAACATCATAATGCGAATTAGAGACATAGCCCCGCTCTATCACTTACATTATATGATTTTAACTCCTTGGTGCATGATGCACATTGCATTTGCTATGTTAGAGTGGATGAGCTATAGGTATATTGTTCGTATTGATAGACATATGCATACATGTAGTTAACATCAGGATGTGTGCCTTGCATATTTATTATGCGTGTATAAATATGAAAAGGTAAGAATTGGGAACCCCTATAACATAATTATTTGTTAAGAGGAAAGGGTTTGTGTTGCATGTCACGTTTGCGTATCTGTCCTTATTACAACTACGCCGGTAAGGGACGGCCTAGGACTAGATAAGGCATGATCTTATCTATCGTTGCATTTATTTCATATATGGATATAGAAAAATAATGATAAGGTAATGAATTAGAAATTTTAAATGGTGCATCCTGATTTATTACCTCACTGAGACTGGGCTTAGCCTTTTGTTTCTTTGGCCTCCCCCAGTTATTGTAGCGCTGGGTTAGAGTTAGAGGACCTTATCTTGGACTAGAGAGATGTAATGATGGTATGTTTAAAACGTTCATGTTTATTGTTTAGTTGGCTCTGTAACACTCAAGAGATTGTACTATTCTTATTATTATTTGTAAATTACCAGCTTGGCATTCGATTGTTGATTTATTTGTTTTCTCATTCTATTGAGATGTATTACCGAAGGTAGCGGTTGTATAAGTTATTTAAGTCTTTGTGTGTTCTTATTTCGTAGTGCTGCTGAAACGAATTGGTGATATTATTATTGTGGTTTAATTGTTAGGTTCATATGCTTGAATTTTCAAGGAAAGTTCTATCGGATTTTTCTAAAAATTTTGGATTATGATGTTTTGAGTCAATTTTGTGTTAGGCTTACTAGGCTAGGCCGAGCTTAGGTTCCATTCAGGCTTGGTTTGGTCTAGTGCAGGTCATGGCTCTTGTTGGGTCTTGACAAAAGTGGTATCAAAGAATGGTCGATCTTAAGAGATTACAGAGTCATAGAATCATTGCATTTGCATTTTTGGATTCGATTGTTCTCTTTTGCGCGTTAAAGCTAGCATATCGTTAAGTTCAAGATTTTGTAAATGAGAGCGGGCGATAGTGATTTTCCTATTTAGAGTTATGATTCTACCAAAAGACTCTTTTAAGGTCTCTCATTCTCTTATAATTGATCGAAAGAGAGCTTTTTGTGGAGCTAATTCTTTAATAATGAGCAAGACAGATGTGTCGATGGCCTTGTCTTGATACTGCTATCTACAGTCAAACATGAGATTGTTGGATTTCTATCCAAATTGACGCTCTTAACACCTATATGAAGTGTTGTGCCGCTCGTGGAGGCTTTGCACACTTTATTGAAAAGGTGTTTACATAATGACTATGGTTGAGGGTCTAGGCAACTCACACAAGGACAATCATAAAATCTTTAGAGAAGGTGTGCTTTGTCATGGTATGTTGGTATGCTTGCCGCTATCGCTTTGGCGCTTGTCAAGATGTGCATCGTGAATCGTCAGAAGATGCAATCACAATAGTTTTTCCACAAGCGTTAATTATATTCGCAAATGTATTAGGATTTATCGAGTTGTCTCAATAGAGTAAGGAATAGCGAATCTACTTGTTCTCCTTACCCTAAAGACTAAAATTTGATTGCGATCCTTTCAAGTAGGATCAGTATCTAAACTTTATCTACTTTGATGAAGGCGCTTAATATGTTTCGTTGCAGTAGTTTTCATTATTATTCTCTTACTATGATAAGCTTCTATCATTGTAAGAGCAGCGTTTTTGCTAGCTGGTTGTGAGGATTGTTTACCAATAAGGATTTTATCATTTAAAATTTGACAAATATTAAGCTTGCGCTTTATGTTTGTTGAGATGTACTATGCTATTAAATATTTCTCGGTTTTGGTATTAAGCGAGTTGTTTGTTATTGGCTTGGATTATTCAACTTTTTAGAATGTCACGAGCATAGTAGCTTGTTAAACTAACTATCTGTTTTCTGACTAATATTTGTAGGAGCTTGATTTTGTATTAGTAATTAGTTTGATGTTTAAAATTGCAAAGTTTGAATCTGTTAAGGCCGGATTACTTTGACTAGTAGCGTTTGTCCTATAGCTATTAGCTTTAGTGCTGTTAATTTATTTAGAATGATTTGATTAGCTAATGCTATCGGTTTTATGCCTTATCGAATAGCAGTCGAACACATGTCTTGTTATAGAATGACTAGAATGGTGTCCTATGGTTTGGTTAGGCATGATTTTAATGTTGGAAAAGTAAGCATTTCATTACTTGATGCTTTAGAGCTGCATGAGTTGTGCTAAAAGTAGATTTTCTTTTCAATGCATTCTTACAAGCTTTTCAATAGAATGCTAAGTAGACTTGCGCGTTATTATCAAGGCTCTAGTGCTCGTTATTGAGATTTCTATTATAATTGACTAAGAACTCTTAAGCAAGAAAGTTTTGAAGTTGATAATTTCTGACTAGGTCATAGAATAGTGTGTATATTTTGTATGCCTTGGTTAAAGTTATAATAGTTCGACTAGCTTCTTCGCTTTAATCAAGCACTAAGAAATTATTTCCATATTGTGTTGGCTGTCAACTTATTATTTTCGGTCAGTAGCTTGAAATCATCTTGTGGTAATGTTCTAAAGATTTGTATTAGAAAGTGATAGCTTTAAGAAGACTAATTTATATTATGCGAGTTAATTATTTTACCTTAAGTAGTGGTTGCATTGTTTTCGAGTCTCCATTTTCTTAGGGTTATCACCTAAGTTTCTTTATTCATTGTTTTAGTTCTTGAGTTTATAGAACTCGAAATTTTGGGTCATTTTTTGCCATTTGTATCCTAGAGAATTTTATTGCTAATACTTTAATTTGTCAAGTGCAGCTATTTGAGTTTTAGGCTTGTCTTCGTCGTAGGACTTGCTCTTTTTATCAGACCTTGCACTACTTGTGCTGTCTGGCATGAGCTGTCTATAGTTTTGTTCTCCTTTAGGAGGAGGTTATTACATCACTGGTTCTTTTCTACGTTTTCGAAAAATTTTGACTTAAAGTATATAGGTTGTAAGCGAGAAATTTGAGGTTGTACTATCTTACCTTATATAGGACTTCGATAGAATAGTTGAGATGTCTCAGCTTGAGTTGCGCTAGTTTTCTTTTCACTATAAAGTTCTGTCTCAAAAAATTTTCAGGCTGTTTATAGAAATTTGATTTGTGAGTCTTTAAGCTGTAGCTCAAAGTTTCAAGCTTGATTAGATTTTATATCACGTGGAGGCAAAACGACTTTCCTTAATTAGGTTTTCTAATTAGTTAGCTCAAAGTGATAGCCTGCCGCTCTTATTGAATTTGAGGTCACCCTCAAGGTTGAAACCTTCTCTGGTGTTTCTAAATTCAACCATATCTACTGGGTTCTTAACCACCTCATTTGAAGTTCAACAAGTGGTGTACATTCTTCCGAATTGATTTGTTTTACAGACAGTAATGCTATACGTCAAATGCGTTTTGTCTCAATTTTTACTTTGTTAGTTTGTTACGTTTACATTTTCAACACACGAAATCTCTAATTTTATTTTCACTATTGTGTTAACTAAGCCTGGTTAAACGATTTCACACTTCATGTAGGAAGAAGTTGCCGATGATGATCCCATCAATGGTTGATCTCTTGAAGCAGCTGATGTTGATAGTGGATTGAGCATTGTAGATAAGAAAATTTAATAATTTGCTGCACTGGTAGAAGCTGGAAACAGAGGTTAGAATCACTGTAGGTTCTTATTTCATACATCCATTCAAATATTCTAATGGAAATCAAATATAAATTATGAACCAGTTAACAGCGTTGTTCAACAGCACTAGCAAAATAGAAAGCATGCTTTTAATTTTTTAATCAACTTTGTGAAGCATTTCATCACAAACTGGATCAGGTGATCCTCCAACTTCCACATGGCATTTTCCTTCAACTATAAATAGTAAGACTTTTTTTGTAATGGTCTGGCTACTCTTGTCCGCAACTTTGTTGTGAAGGTGTTGCTTGGTAGACGCCATATAATGTGCTACTTTGTTTTTCATGTCTTTCTCTTATTTCTCTATTAACAATGAACAAAGTGTTGGTTGGAACTCTTAGGACTGAGGTTATTAAATGGAGGCAATCATGAACATGGAGCGTTGAAGGCTAACCAATTCAAGCAGTAGATCAAGCAGTCGATTTCTTCTTTAGATAAGTTTCACACTTATATGAATCCTTTTGTTTCTCCTTACTCAGTTTGCTTGGAATTGGCTTTGTCTCATTTCTTTCTCTCATTGTTTCCGCGTAAGAAAAGAAACAAGGTGGTTATTGGAGTGTCATCGTTCGTTATGCCCTGCAGGAGTTTTTCCTTTTATGTTATTAACGTTTTACATGGGAGCTTGAGGAATGGCTAGACCCTAACAGTGGTTATATATTTTTTTCTCTTTTCCTCAAAATGTTTATATTTGCGTATGTTTTTTTTATTAACCTAAGAACAATAACCATCAACGAACCTTTGATCTGTGAGAGATAGAAGACGGTCATGGTAGAAATAAGTTTGTCATGTATTTACAACTGCTTGCTTCAGGAAATAGTCGTGTAAGGTGCTTACTAAATTTCTTTGTTCTTCGTTTACTTTGTTTTGTCCTTTTAGTACCAGTATCTTACAGAATAATGTTTCATTCTTATCCATTTGTTCAGAAGTTAGAGTCACCTCTAAGGAATAGGGTCATACTACTACATGTTCGAGTAACAATTTCCATTGTGAGTGTCTACATCACAACTATAATTTTCTTTTGTTTATTACAAATCTGTTTCCTCTAATCATTTTTAATATAATACTAGGAGGCTTGTATCTACTACTTATCTAAAACCATTTTTTTCATTGTTTAAAAACTTGATATATTTATTTTAGTTAAATCTTCTTCAGTGAACCGCATTATTCTAAACTGTCTTATATAGTAGCAACCTATAATACAAAAGTATTGTTGAACATCCTCACATTGTCGTAACGGGGAAATGGTTTTGTTCTAATTCATAGATAAGTTTCCAATATTGTTTATAGCTTTTGCTCATCTGTTTTAAGTTGGTCCCCTCAATTTATTCTTGTTGTCACATTTCTTTAAATTGTATTGTTACGTGTAGGATGGTGAGTTACTCTATAGTGTTATTGTGATCAATTTAGTATTCTTCAACATGCTGAGATCATAGTCATATTTCGTAAGAAAAACAAATAATCCTAATCATGTAAATAATTGTGATAATAGCCGTGTAAACAAACGATCCTAATTTTTTCTTGGAGGCACTTTTTGTGCTGATTAATTGCTCTTACCTTCAGGAAAGAACAGGTAAAGAGCATTCAACTACTATGTAGATAGAAGAATATTAGTATGATGTGCAATTCTCATAAACTAAAACTTGTAAAAACTTGTAATGCATTTAACTAAACATTGTTAGCCTGTGGTTCTTGTTGAATTTGAAGTTAGCCTCAAGGTTGAAACCTTCTCTGGTGTTTCTGAATTCTACGATATCTATTGGGTTCTTAAGCACATCATTTTGAAATTCAAGAGGTGGTGTAGATTGTTCCCAAATTGATTTGTTTAATAGACGATAATGCTACACGTCAAGTGCCTTTTATCACAAATTTTACTTTGGTAGTTTGTTTCATTTGCATTTTCAACACACCCAATCTCCAATTTCGTTCCCCCTATCGTGTCAGCTAAGCCTAGCTTGACAGCATCACACTTAGTGCGGGAAAAAGTTGTTGATGATGATCACATTAATGGTTACTCTCCTGAAGCAGCTACTGTTGATAGTGGGTTGAGCGTTGTAGATAAGATGATTTTAAAAGTGCTGCACTGGTAGAAACTAGAAACAAAGGTTAGAATCACTAGATGTTCTTATTCCGAACATCAATTCAGATCTTCTCATCTGTTGTTAGAGTTCGCAGCCATTGTTTGATATTTGGGTTATTAGATTGGGACACGATATCATTCTAGCATCCGTCTTCCTCGACCTTTTCGAAAAAGTTAGGCGTTCGTAAAGAAATATTACATCAGCATTTTTTTTACAAAATTATGAAAGGTGAGAAGATTATTAAGTTCGATATCATCTTCACCTGTTATATATTCTACAGTTGTGAATTTTCTTTTGTCTTCCAAGGTAAGTTGCTAATGATCCTCACGTTTCTCATAACTGAAATCTTTATTGTTGAGAAATGTGGAGCATATTAGATTGATTTATCTATCGCATGTTCGTAAGGACTAAATATAAATTTTTTGAGCACCATGTGGTAGATAGTTGTTGGAGTAGCTAATGCTGTACATGCCTTCGTCTTTTAGTAAGTAGCGAGTGTAAACTCATGATTTAAAATTTTTTAATTCTTTACCTTGAAAAGAAAGTTAGTGCGTTGGTTTGGGGAATTTAATAGGGAAGTTTTCTTTTTATCAGATGCGAACAGTCATCCTATGCAAATTGAATAATTTTAAAGTAGGGAGCAATCTGTTATGTGCTAGAGTTGGCTGTTTAGGAAATGCGTACATCTCCAACGCAATAGCCTTATGCTGAAAATCAGCTTGTTTGAAGGGTAATGGAAAAGTTTTCACAGGTACTCTCGAATTAACTTTTGTACTCTCAATTTAAGTTTTTTACAGACTCTAATTTGAGTTGTATGATAGTTTTGATATATTAAATGGTCTATGTTTAAAGTAAAGAAGATCGCATGGCATACTAAGTAGATTTATTTATGCTATATGTCAGCATATTAGAGAACTTCTACATCAGTTACTCAAAATATTTGATTGTAATTTTTACGTAATGTATAATCACTCTAATTTTTATCCTCATAATTGCTGAGATTATTGACTTGTAATTTTAGCAAACTAAGATTTACATCAGTTATAAGTTAGCTTAAAATCCTATCACTTCAACGTTTCTCATATTAATTTTCTTTAATTACATAATACTCCGTTGAGGGAGAGGATCTAAAAAATATATTTGCAGAGTAAGATATATATTTCTAAATTTTATATTCTCAATTTGATTCTTTTATAGACTCTAATTTTAGTTGTATGACAAGTTTTACATATTAAATGGTCTGTTTTCAAAGTAAAGAACATCGCACGGCATGATAAATAGATCTATGTTTGCTATATGTCAGCATATTAAAGAACTTCTGAATCAGTTAGTCAAAACATTTGATTGTAATTTTTACGTAATGTATAATCACTATAGTTTTTATCCTCATAATTGCTGAGAATATTGGTTAGTAACTTTATGTTTCTAAATTTGGAGGAATTAGCCTAATTTTGAGTTTGCTTAATTTCTAAATCCGAAATTTCTCAATTTTATTTGTTTTTTAGCTAATTTGATTTCCGATGGTAGTCTGCAGATTTTAATGCTATGGTAGGCGCATAACTTTAGCCATGCTTTACGGGAGCTGTTTCCAAGGTATGTAATAAGGTGCTGGTCGTGACTAGTTATCATAACATATTTTTGTTTTCATTTTGTTTTCATTACTAGCAATTGTTCCATTATACGTGCAAGTTGTGTGTTACAAGAACCGGTAGATTTTTACACCAGAATGTGGCACTCATTCTTGCGGCAACGTTTTGTCAGAAGCATAGTTTTAATCAAATTATTTCTATATAACTCCGGTAGTTAAATTTGGACAAGTTTTTGATGTAAACAGTATTAAAAGATGAGTTTCAGCAGTTGCTTTTTATTTCAATATATAATAAATTATTTTCGTTTGATTTAACTTTATAGTGATAACTATTGAGGGGACAAGATCGGTAGGAGGTCATGAATGAACTTCAGTGTTTAAGTTGGCACTTTGTATATCGTTAAACTAGAAGTTGACGCTATGGTTTGTATATTTTGATTTGGATGTTGCATCTGTTGTTAGAGTTCTTAACCATTGTTTGATGTTTTGGTTGTTAGATTGGGACACGATATATCCGACTTCCTCGACCTTTTCGGAAAAGTTAGGCATTCGTAATGAAATATTATATCACTAATTTTTTTAAAAAAATTATGAAAGGGTAAGAAGATTATTCAGTTCGATATCATCTTCACTTGTTGTATATTCTACAGTTGCGTATTTTCTTTTGTCTTGAAAGGTAAGTTATCCTTTTGTGCTTTTGGATTTGATATTCCAGTATCTCATAACTAAAATTTTTATTGTTGAGAAATGTGGAGTGTATTAGATTGATGTATCTATTGCATGCTAGTACGGACTAAATGTAAATTTTTTGAGCACCATGTGGTAGCTAGTTGTTGGAGTAACTGATGCTCTACATGCCTTTGCCTTTTAGTAAGTAGCGAGTGTAAACTCATGATTTAAAAAATTTTAATTCTTTACCTGGAAAACAAAGTTAGTGCGTTGGTTTCGGGATTTTAATAGGGAAGTTTTTTTTTTTTATAAGGATCGAATTGTCATCCTGTGCAAATTGAATAATTTTAAAGTAGGGAGCAATCTATTCTCTGCTGGAGCTGGCTGCTTAGGAGATGCGTACATCTCCAACGCAATGCCTTATACTGAATATCAGCTTGCGTGAAGGGTAATGCAAAAATTTTCACAGGTAGTCTCGAATTAAATTTTGTATTCTCAATTTGATTCTTTTATAGACTCTAATTTGAGTTTTATGACACGTTTTACATATTAATGGCCTTCGTTCAAAGCAAAGAACATGGCACGGCATGCTAAATAGATCTATTTATGCTATATGTCAGCATATCGGAGAACTTATACATCAGTTAGTCAAAACATTTGATTGTAATTTTTACCTAATGTATAATCACTCTAGTTTTTATCCTCATAATTGCTGAGATTATTGAATAGTAATTTTAGCAAATTAAGATTTATATCAGATATAAGTATTAACTTAAAATCCCATCACTTCAACGTTTCCCATATTAATTTTTCTTCAATATATAATAGTCCGTTGAGGGGAGGATCTAAATAATAGATTTGCAAAGTAAGATATATATTTCTAATTCTCGAAGAATTAGGCTATTTTTGGGTTTGCTTAACTTCTAATCCGAAATTTTTCAATAGGTTACTTTTGTTTGTTTTTCTTAGCTAATTTGAGTTCCGATGATAGTCAGCAGATTTTAATACTACGGTAGGCACATAGCTTTACCCATGCTTTACGTTAGCTATCTCCAAGGTATGTAATAAGGTGCTGGTCGTGACTAGTTATCATGACATATTTTGTTTCCATTTTGTGGTTGAAATATTTCATTACTAGCAATTGTTCCATTATACGGGCAACTTGTGCATTGCAAGAACCGGCAGATTTTTACAGCAGAATGTGGCGCTCATTCTTGCGGCAACTTAGCATTAATCAAATTATTTCTATATAACTCTAGTAGTCGAATTTGGACAAGTTCTTGATGTAAACAGTATTAAAAAATGAGTGTAGCATTTCAGAAGTTACTTTTTTATTTCAATATATAATAAATTATTTTCGTTTGCTTTAACTTTATAGTGACAGCTATTGATGGGACAAGATCTGTTGTAGGTCATGCATGAAAATTAGTGTTTATGTTGGAACTTTGTAGATCGTTAAAACTAGCAGTTGACGCTATGCTAGTTTGAAAATTAGTGTTTAAGTTGTATGTTGCAAGAACCGGCAGATTTTTATAGCAGAATGTGGTGCTCATTCTTGCGGCAACTTTTTGTCAGAACCACAGACTTTAATCAAATTATTTGTATATAACTCCGGTAGTCGAATTTGTACAAGTTCTTGATGTAAACAGTAGTAAAAGATGATTGTAGCATTTTAGCAGTTGTTTTTTTTATTTCAATATATAACAAATTATTTTCGTTTGATTTATTTTTGTAGTGACAGCTATTGATGGGACAAGATCGATTGGAGGTCATGAATGAAATTTAGTGTTTAACTTGGAACTTTGTATATCGTTAAACTAGATGTTGACACTATGGTATGTATATTTTAATTTGGATATTGCATTTGTTGTTAGAGTTCGCAGCCATTGTTTGATGTTTGGGTTATTAGTTTTGGGAACGATATTATTCTAGCATCCGTCTTCCTTGGGCTTTTTGGAAAGGTTAGGCATTTGTAATGAAATATTACATCACAAGTTTTCTTTTAAAAATTATGGAAAATGAGAAGATTATTTAGTTCGATATCATCTTCACTTGTTATGTATTCTGCAGTTGTGTATTTGCTTTTGTCTTGCAAGATAAGTTATGGTTTTGTGCTTTTAGATTTGATATGCTAGTACCTCATAACATAAATCTATATTACCGAGAAATGTAGAGCGTATTAGATTGATATATCTTTCGCGTGCTACTAAGGACTAAATGTAAATTTTTTAAAGCACCATGTGGCAGCTTGTTGTTGGAGTAGCTGTTGCCGTACTTGTCTTTGTCTCTTAGTAAGTAGCGAGTACAAACTCATCATTTAAACAATTTTAATTCTTTACCTTGAAAACATAGTTAGTGCGTTGGTTTTGAGATTTTCATAGGAAAGTTCTCTTTCTACCTGGTAGAGCTGTCATTGTGTGCAATTTGAATATTTTTAAAGTAGAAGCAATACGTTCTCTGCTAGAGCTGGCTGTTTAGGAGATGCGTACATCTCCAGCGCAATTGCCTTATGCTGAAAATCAGCTTGTTTGAAGGGTAATGCAAAAGTTGTCACAGGTACTCTCGAATTAACTTTTCTATTCTAAATTTGATTCTTTTAGATTCTTATTTGAGTTGTTGAGAAATGTGGAGCGTGTTAGATTGATATATGTTTCTCCTGTTAGTAAGGACTAAATGTAAATCTTTTGAGCACCATGTTGCAGCTTGTTGTTGGAGTAGCTTTTGCCGTACTTGTATTTGTCCTTCAGTAAGTAGTGAGTGTAAACTCATCATTTAATCAATTTTAACTCTTTACGTTTGTTTTGATATTTCCGTAGGAAAGTTTTTTTTTCTAACAGGTGAAAGCTGTCATCGTGTGCAATTTGAATATTTTTAAAGTAGAAGCAATACGTTCTCTGCTGGAGCTGGCTGTTTAGGAGATGCGTACATCCCAGCGCAATTGCCTTATGCTGAAAATCAGCTTGTTTGAAGGGTAATGCAAAAGTTGTCCAGTACTCTCGAATTAACTTTTGTATTCTCAATTTGATTCTTTTAGATTCTTATTTGAGTTGTTTTAGATGTTTTATGTATTAAATGGTCAATGTTCAAAGTAAAGAACATGGCACGGCATGCTCGATAGATCTATTTATGCTATATGTCGGCATATTAGAGAATTTCTACAACAGTTAGTCATAACATTTGATTGTAGTACTTACGTAATGTATAGTCACTCTAGTTTTTGTCCTCATAAATGCTAAGATTACTGAATTGTAATTTTAGCGAATTACGATTTACATCAGATATAAGTTAGCTTAAAATCTTAACACTTCAATGTTTGTCATATTAATTTTTTTTCAATACATAATACTCCGTTGAGGGGAGGATCTAAAAAATAGATTTGTAGAGTAAGATATATATTTCTAAATTTTGAGGAATTAGGCTAATTTTAGGTTTGCTTAACTTCTAAATCCAAAATTTCTCAATAAATTAATTTTTATTTGCTTTTCTTATCTAATTTGATTTTCGATAATAGTCAGCAGATTTTAGTACTATGGTACGCAGATAGCTTTAGGGGAGCTGTCTCCAAGATATGTAACAAAGTGCTGGTAGTGACTAGTCGTACATAAGCTATTTTCTTTTCATTTTGTGGTTGAAGCATTTCATTACTAGCAATTGTTCCAATATACGTGCAAGTTGTATGTTACAAGAACCGGTAGATTTTTACAGTACAATGTGGTGCTCATTCTTGAGGCAACTTTTTGTGAGAACCACAGACTTTAATCAAATTATTTCTATATAAATCCGGTTGTCAAATTTGACAAGTTCTTGGTGTAAACAGTCTTAAAAGATGAGTGTATTATTTTAGCAGTTGTTTTTTTTATTTCAGTATATAACAAATTATTTTCGCTTGATTTATTTTTGTAATGACAGCTATTGATGGGACAAGATTGATTGGAGGTCATGAATGAAATTTATTGTTTAAGTTAGAACTTTATATATCGTTAACGTAGATGTTGATGCTATGGTATGTATATTTTAATTTGGATTTTGCATTTGTCGTTAGAGTTCGCAGCAATTGTTTGATGTTAGGGTTGTTTTGATTGGGACACGATACTATTCTAGCATCCGTCTTCCTTCACCTTTTCAGAAAAAGTTTGTTATTCGTATTGAAATATTACATCACCAATTTTTAAAAAAATTTTGGAAGGTGAGAAGATTATTTAGTTCGATATCATCATCATTTGTTATATATTCTGCAGTTGCGTATTTGCTTTTGTCTTGCAAGATAAGTTATGGTTTTGTGCTTTTTAGATTTGATATGCTAGTATCTCATAACTGAAATCTTTGTTGTTGAGAAATGTGGAGCGTGTTAGATTGATATATGTTTCTCCTGTTAGTAAGGACTAAACGTAAATTTTTTGAGCACCATGTTGCAGCTTGTTGTTGGAGTAGCTTTTGCCGTACTTGTATTTGTCCTTTAGTAAGTAGTGAGTGTAAACTCATCATTTAAACAGTTTTAACTCTTTACCTTGAAAACATAGTTAGTGCGTTTGTTTTGATATTTTCGTAGGAAAGTTTTTTTTTCTAACAGGTGAAAGCTGTCATCGTGTGCAATTTTAATATTTTTCAAGTAGGAAGCAATCCGTTCTCTGTTGGAGCTGGCTGTTTAGGAGATGCGTACATCTCCAAAGCTAATGATTATGCTGAAAATTAGCTGGTTTAAAGGGTAATGCAAAAGTTTTCGCAGGTACTCTGGAAATGAATTTTGTATTCTCAATTTGATTCTTTTATAGACTCTAATTTGAGTTGTATGACAATTTTGATATATTAAGTGGTCTATGTTCAAAGTAAAGAACATGGCACGGTATGCTAAATAGATCTATTTATGCTATATGTCTACATATTAGAGAACTTCTACATCAGTTAGTCAAAACATTTGATTGTAATTTTTACGTAATGTATAGTCACTCTAGTTTTATCCTCAAAATTGCTGAGATTATTGAATAGTAATTTTCGCAAACTAAGATTTACATTAGATAGAAGTTAGCTTAAAATCCAATCACTTCAATGTTTCTCATATTAATTTTCCTTCAATACATAATACTCCATTGAGTGGAGGATCTAAAAAATAGATTTGTATAGTAAGATATATTTTTCTAAATTTGGAGGAATTAGGTTAATTTGGGTTTGCTGAACTTCTTAATTTGAAATTTCTCAATAGTTTACTTTTTGTTTGTTTTTCTTAACTAATTTGATTTCCGATGGTAGTTAGCAGATTTTAATACTACGGTAGTCACATAGCTTTAGCCATGCTTTACGGGAGCTGTCTCCAAGGTATGTAATAAGGTGCTGGTCGTGACTAGTTATCATAACATTTTTTGTTTTCATTTTGTGGTTGAAACATTTCATTACTAGCAATTGTTCCATTATATGTGGAACTTGTGTGTTGCAAGAACCCGCAAATTTTTACAGCAGAATGTGGCGCTCATTCTTGCGGCAACTTCTTGTCAAAAGCACAGACTTTAGTCAAGTGATTTCTATATAACTCCGTTAGTCGAATTTGGAGAAGTTCTTGATGTAAACGGTATTGAAAGATGAGTATAGCATTTCAACAGTTGCTTTTTTCTTTCAATATATAATAAATTATTTTCGGTTGGTTTAACTTTATAGTGACAACTATTGATGGACAAGATCGATTGGAGGTCATGAATGAAATTTAGTGTTTAAGTTGGAACTTTGTATATCGTTAAACTAGATGTTGATGCTATGGTATGTATATTTTAAATTGTATATTGAATTTGTTGTTGGAGTTCACAGCCATTCTTTGATGTTTGGGTTATTAGGTTGGGAAATGATATCATTCTAGCATCTGTCGTCCTAGGCATTCGTAATGAAATATTACATCACTAATTTTCTTTTAAAAATTATGGAAGGTGAGAAGATTATTTTGTTCGATATCATCTTCACTTGTCATATATTCTGCAGTTGCTTATTTGCTTTTGTCTTGTAAGATAAGTTATGGTTTTGTGGCTTTTAGATTTGATATGCTAGTATCTCATAACAGAAATCCTTATTATTGAGAAATGTGGAGCGTATTAGATTGATGTATCTGTTGCATGTTAGTAAGGACTAAATGTAAATTTTTTGAGCATGATGTTGCAGCTAGTTGTTGGAGTAGTTGATGATGTACATGCCTTTGTCTTTTAGTAAGTAGCGAGCGTAAACTCATCCATTAAACAAAATTAATTCTTTACCTTGAAAACAAAGTTAATGCGTTGGTTTTGAGATTTTCAAAGGAATGTTTTTTTTCTACCAGGTGAGAGCTGTCATCGTGTGCAATTTGAATATTATTAAAGTGAGAGGCAATCTGTTTTCTGCTAGAGCGGGCTGTTTAGGAGATGCATACATCTCCAACGCAATTGCCTTATGCTGAAAATCAGCTTATTTGAAGGGTAATGCAAAAGTTGTCGCAGGTACTCTTGAATTAACTTTTGTATTCTCAATTTGATTCTTTTATAGATTCTAATTTCAGTTGTTTGAGAAGTTTTATATATTAAGAAGTCTATGTATGCTTATTTGCTTTTGTCTTGCAAGATAAGTTATGGTTTTGTGCCTTGTAGATTTGATATGCTAGTATCTCATAACAGAAATCTTTATTGTTGAGAAATGTGGAGCGTATTGGATTGATGTTTCTATTGCATGTTAGCAAGGACTAAATTTAATTTTTTCGAGCACCATGTTGCAGCTAGTTGTTGGAGTAGCTGATGATGTACATGCCGTTGTGTTTTAGTGAGTAGCTAGCGTAAACTCATCCTTTAAACAAAATTAATTCTTTACCTTGGAAACAAAGTTAGTGCGTTGGTTTGGAATTTAGTAGGGAAGTTTTTTTTCTATCAGGTGCAAACTGTCGTCCTGTGCAAATGAAATATTTTTATAGTAGGAAGCAATCTGTTGTCTGCTGGAGCTTGCTGTTTAGAAATGCGTACATCTCCAACACAATTGCCTTATGTTGAAAATCAGCTTGTCTGAAGGGTAATGCAGAAGCTTTCACGGGTACTCTCGAAATAAATATTGTACTCTCAATTTGATTCTTTTACAGACTCTAATTTGAGTTGTATGACAGTTTTGATATATTAAATGGTCTATGTTTAAAGTAAAGAACATTGCACGGCATGCTAAATAGATCTATTTATGCTATATGTCAGAATATTAGAGAACTTCTACATCAGTTAGTCAAAACATTTGATTGTAATTTTTACGTAATGTATAGTCACTTTAGTTTTCATCCTCGTAATTGCTTAGATTATTGAATAGTAATTTTAGCAAACTACTATTTACATCAGATATAAGTTAGCTTAAAATCCAATTATTATTCTCATATTAATTTTCATTCAATACCTAATACTCCGTTGAGGAGAGGATCTAAAAAATAGATCTGTAGAATAAATTACATTTTTCTAAATTTGGAGGGATTAGGCTAATTTGGGTTTGCTTAACTTTTCAATCCGAAATTTCTCAATAGTTTACTTTTTGCTAGTTTTTCATAGCTGATTTGATTTCCGATGGTAGTCAGCAGATTTTTACACTACTATAGGCACATAGCTTTAGCCATGCTTTACGAGAGCTATCTACAAGGTATGTAATAAGGTGCTGGTCGTCACTAGCTATCATAACATATTTTGTTTTCATTTTGTGTTTGCAAATTTTCATTACTAGCAACTGTTACATTATATGTGCAAGTTGTATGTTGCAAGAACCGGCAGATTTTTATAGCAGAATGTGGTGCTAATTCTTGCAGCAACTTTTTGTCAGAACCATAGACTTTAATCAAATTATTTCTATATAACTCCGTTAGTCGAATTTGTACAAGTTCTTGATGTAAACAGTAGTAAAAGATGAGTGTAGCATTTTAGCAGTTGTTTTTTTATTTCAATATATAACAAATTATTTTCGTTTGATTTATTTTTATAGTGACAGCTATTGATGGGACAAGATCGATTGGAGGTCATGAATGAAATTTAGTGTTTAACTTGGAACTTTGTATATCGTTAAACTAGATGTTGACGCTATCGTATGTATATTTTAACTTGGATATTACATTTGCTGTTAGAGTTCGCAGCAATTGTTTGATGTTTGGGTTGCTTAGATTGGGACACGATATTATTCTAGCCTCTGTCTTCCATCACCTTTTCAGAAAAAGTTTGTTATTCGTAATGAAATTTACATCACCAAGTTTTTTTAAAAAAATATGGAAGGTTAGATGATTATTTAGTTCGATATCATCATCACTTGTTATGTATTCTGCAGTTTTGTATTTGCTTTCGTCCTGCAAGATAAGTTATGGTTTTGTGCTTTTAGATTTGATATGCTAGTACCTCATAACATAAATCCATATTACCGAGAAATGTAGAGCGTATTAGATTGATATATCTTTCGCGTGCTAGTAAGGACTAAATGCAAATTTTTTGCATACCATGTGGCAGCTTGTTGTTGGAGTAGATGTTGCCGTACTTGTCTTTGTCTCTTAGTAAGTAGCGAGTATAAACTCATCATTTAAACAATTTTAATTCTTTACCTTGAAAACATAGTTAATGCATTGGTTTTGAGATTTTCGTAGGAAAGTTTTCTTTCTACCAGGTAGAGCTGTCATCGTGTGCAATTTGAATATTTTTAAAGTAGAAGCAATATGTTTTCTGCTAGAGCTGGCTGTTTAAGTGATGCGTACATCTCCAGCGCAATTGCCTTATGCTGAAAATCAGATTGTTTGAAAGGTAATTCAAAAGTTGTCACAGGTACTCTCGAATTAACTTTTGTATTCTCAATTTGATTCTTTTAGATTCTTGTTTGAGTTGTTTTAGATATTTTATATATTAAATGGTCTATGTTCAAAGTAAAGAACATGGCACGGCATGCTCGATAGATCTATTTATGCTATATGTCGGCATATTAGAGAATTTCTACAAAAGTTAGTCATAACATTTGATTCTAATATTTACGTATTGTATAATCACTCTAGTTTTTATCCTCATAATTGCTGAGATTATTGAATTGTAATTTTAGCGAATTACGATTTAGATCAATATAAGTTAGCTTAAAATCTTAACACTTCAATGTTTGTCATATTAATTTCTTTTCAATACATAATACTCCATTGAGGGGAGGATCTAAAAAATAGATTTGTAAAGTAAAATATATATTTCTAAATTTTTAGGAATTAGGCTAACTCTGGGTTCGCTTAACTTCTAAATCCGAAATTTCTCAATAGATTAGTTTTTATTTGCTTTTCTTATCTAATTTGATTTTCGATAATAGTCAGCAGATTTTAATACTATGATACGCAGATAGCTTTAGCCATGCTTTACGGGAGCTGTCTCCAAGATATGTAACAAAGTGCTGGTAGTGACTAGTCATACATAAGCCATTTTCTTTTCATTTTGTGGTTGAAGCATTTCATTACTAGCAATTGTTCCAATATACGTGCAAGTTGTATGTTGCAAGAACCGGCAGATTTTTATAGTAGAATGTGGTGCTCATTCTTGCAGCATCTTTTTGTGAGAACCACAGACTTTAATCAAATTATTTCTATATAACTCCGGCAGTCAAATTTGGGTAAGTTCTTGGTGTAAACTGTCTTAAATTATTTTAGCAGTTGTTTTTTTTATTTCAATATATAACAAATTATTTTCGGTTGATTTATTTTTGTAATGACAGCTATTGATGGGACAAGATCGATTGGAGGTCATGAATATAATTTAGTGTTTAAGTTGGAAGTTTATATATCGTTAAACTAGAAGTTGACGCTATGGTATGTATATTTTAATTTGGTTATTACATTTGTGGTTAGAGTTCCCAACCATTCTTTGATGTTTGGTTTATTAGATTGGGCAGCGATATCATTCTAGCATCCGTCTTCCTTGACCTGTTTGGAAAAAGTTAGGCATTCGTAATGAAACATTACATCACTAATTTTCTTTTAAAAATTATGGAAGGTGAGAAGATTATTTAGTTCGATATCATCTTCACCTGTAATATATTCTGCAGTTGCTTATTTGCTTTTGTCATGCAAGATAAGTTATGGTTTTGTGCCTTTTAGATTTGGTATGCTAGTATCTCATAACAGAAATCTTTATTGTTGAGAAATGTGGAGCGTATTAGATTGATATATGTTTCTCCTGTTAGTAAGGGCTAATTGTAAATTTTTTGAGCACCATGTTACAGCTTGTTGTTGGAGTAGCTTTTGTTGTACTTGTATTTGTCCTTTAGTAAGTAGTGAGTGCAAACTCATCATTTAAACAGTTTTAACTCTTTACCTTGAAAACATAGTTAGTGCGTTTGTTTTGATATTTTCGTAGGAAAGTTTTTTTTTCTAACAGGTGAAAGCTGTCATTGTGTGCAATTTGAATATTTTTAAAGTAGGAAGCAATCCGTTCTCTGCTGGAGCTGGCTATTTAGGAGATGCGCATATCTCCAAAGCTAATCCTTATGCTGAAAATTAGCTAGTTTAAAGGGTAATGCAAAAGTTTTCACAGGTACTCTAGAAATAAATTTTGTGTTCTCAATTTGATTCTTTTATAGACTCTAATTTGAGTTGTATGACAATTTTGATATATTAAATGGTCTATATTCAAAGTAAAGAACATGGCACGGCATGCTAAATAGATCTATTTATGCTATATGTCTGCATTTTAGAGAACTTCTACATCAGTTAGTCAAAACATTTGATTGTAATTTTTACGTAATGTATAGTCACTCTAGTTTTTATCCTCATAATTGCTGAGATTATTGATAGCAATTTTAGCAAACTAAGATTTACATTAGATATAAGTTAGCTTAGAATCCAATCACTTGAATGTTTCTCATATTAATTTTCCTTCAATATATAATACTCCGTTGAGTGGAGGATCTAAAAAATAGATTTGTATAGTAAGATATATTTTTCTAAATTTGGAGGAATTAGGTTAATTTGGGTTTGCTTAACTTCTCAATTTGAAATTTCTCAATAGTTTACTTTTTGTTTGTTTTTCTTAGCTAATTTGATTTCCGATGGTAGTCAGCAGATTTTAATACTACGGTAGTCACATAGCTTTAGCCACGCTTTATGGGAGCTGTCTCCAAGGTATGTAATAAGGTGCTGGTCGTGACTAGTTAGCATAACATATTTTGTTTTCATTTTGTGATCAAAACATTTCATTACTGGCAATTGTTCCATTATATGTGGAACTTGTGTGTTGCAAAACCCGTAGATTTTTACAGCAGAATGTGGCGCTCATTCTTGCGGCAACTTCTTGTCAAAAGCACAGACTTTAGTCAAATGATTTCTATATAACTCCGTTAGTCGAATTTGGAGAAGTTCCTGATGTAAACGGTATTGAAAGATGAGTGTAGCATTGAAGCAGTTGCTTTTTTCTTTCAATATATAATAAATTATTTTCGTTTGGTTTAACTTTATAGTGACAACTATTGATGGACAAGATCGATTGGAGGTCATGAACGAAATTTAGTGTTTAAGTTGGAACTTTGTATATCGTTAAACTAGATGTTGACGCTATGGTATGTATATTTTAATTTGGATATTGCAGTTGTCGTTAGAGTTCGTAGCGATTGTTTGATGTTTAGGTTGTTTACATTGGGACACCATATTATTCTAGCATCCGTCTTCCTTCAACTTTTGTAGAAAAAGTTTGTTATTCGTAATGAAATGTTACATCACCAATTTTTTTAAAAAATTATGGAAGGTGAGACGATTATTAGTTCGATATCATCATCACTTGTTATATATTCTGCAGTTGCGTATTTGCTTTTGTCTTGCAAGATAAGTTATGGTTTTGTGACTTTTAGATTTGATATGCTAGTATCTCATAACAGAAATCTTTATTATTGAGAAATGTGGAGCATATTAGATTGATATATTTTCACCTGTTAGTAAGGACTAAACGTAAACTTTTTGAGCACCATGTAGCAGCTTCAGGGGAGCTGTCTACAAGGTATGTAATAAGGTGTTGGTCGTGATTAGTTATCAAAACATATTTTGTTTCCTTTTTGTGGTTGAAACATTTCATTAGTAGCAATTGTTCCATTATACGTGCATGTTGTATGTTGCAAGAACCTGCAGATTTTTACAGCAGAATGTGGCGCTCATTCTTACAACAACTTTTTGGAGAAGCACAGACTTTAATAAAATTTTTTCTATATAACTCCGGTAGTCGAATTTGGACAAGTTCTTGACGTAAATAGTATTAAAAGATGAGTGTAGCATTTCAGCAATTGCTTTTGTATTTGAATATGTAACAAATTATTTTCATTTGGTTTAACTTTATAGTGACAGCTATTGACGGGAGAAGATCGATTGGAGATCATGAATGAAATTTAGTGTTTAGGTTGCAACTTTATATATCGTTAAACTAGAAGTTGACGCTATGGTATGTATATTTTAATTTGGATATTGCATTTGTTGTTAGAGTTCGCAGCAATTGTTTGATGTTTGGGTTATTAGATTTGGAAACGATATCATTCTAGCATCCGTCTTCCTTGGCCTTTTTGAAAAAGTTAGGCATTCGTAATGAAATATTACATCACTAATTTTCTTTTAAAATTATGGAAGATGAGAAGATTATTTAGTTCGATATCATCTTCACTTGTTATGTATTCTTCAGTTGCGTATGTGCTTTTGTCTTAAATAGTAAAATTAAGATTTTGTGCTTTTTTGATTTGATATGCCAGTATTTCATAACAGAAAATCTTTATTACTGAGAAATGTAGAGCGTGTTAGATTGATATATCTTTCGCGTGCTAGTAAGCACTAAGTGTAAATTTTTTGAGCACCATGTGGCAGCTTGTTGTTGGAGTAGCTATTGCTGTACTTGTCTTTGTCTTTTAGTAAGTAGCGAGTGTAAAACTCATCATTTAAACAATTTTAATTCTTTACCTTGAAAACGTAGTTAGTGCGTTGGTTTTGAGATTTTCGTCGGAAAGTTTTCTTTCTACCAGGTAGAGCTGTCATCTTGTGCAATTTGAATATTTTTAAAGTAGAAGGAATCTGTTCTCTGCTGGAGCTGGCTGTTTAGGAGATGCGTACATCTCCATCACAATTGCCTTATGCTGAAAATCAGCTTGTTTGAAGGGTAATGTAAAAGTTGTCACAGCTACTCTTGAATTAACTTTTGTATTCTCAATGTGATTCATTTAGATTCTGATTTGAGTTGTTTTAGAAGTTTTGTATATTAAATGGTCTATGTTAAAAGTAAAGAACATGGCACGGCATGCTCGATAGATCTATTTATGCTATATGTTGGCGTATTAGAGAACTTCTACAGTAGTTAGTCAAAACAGTTGATTGTAATATTTACGTAATGTATAATCACTCTAGTTTGTATCCTCATAATTGTTGATATTATTGAAATATAATTTTAGCGAATTACGACTTACATCAGACATAAGTTAGCTTAAAATCTTAACACTTCAATGTTTCTCATATTAATTTTCTTTCAATACATAATACTCCGTTGAGGGGAGGATCTAAAAAATAGATCTGTAGAATAAATTATATTTTTCTAAATTTGGATGGATAAGGCTAATTTGGGTTTGCTTAACTTCTCAGTCCGAAATTTTCAATGGTTTTCTTTTTGTTAGTTTTTCATAGTTGATTTGATTTCCGATGGTAGTCAGCAGATTTTAATACTACGGTAGGCACAAAACTTTAGCCATGCTTCATAGGAGCTGTCTACAAGGTATGTAATAAGGTGCTGGTCGTGAGTAGTTATCATAAAATATTTTGTTTTCATTTTGTGGTTGAAACATTTCATTACTAGCAATTATTCCATTATACGTGCATGTTGTATGTTGCAAGAACCTGCAGAATTTAGCGCTCATTCTTACAACTTCTTTTTGGAGAAGCACAGACTTTAATCAAATTTTTTCTATATAACTCCGGTAGTCGAATTTGGACAAGTTCTTGATGTAAACAGTATTAAAAGATGAGTGTAGGATTTTAGCAGTTAGCGTTTTTATTTGAATATATAATAAATTATTTTCGTTTGGTTTAACTTTATAGTGACAGCTATTGATGGGACAAGATCGATTGGAGGTCATGAATGAATTTAGTGTTTAAGTTAGAACTTTATATCGTTAAACTAGAAGTTGACGCTATGGTATGTATATTTTAATTTAGATATTGCATTTGTTGTTAGAGTTCGCAGCAATTTTTTGATGTTTGTGTTATTAGATTTGGAAACGATATCATTCTAGCATCCGTCTTGCTTGGCCTTTTTGGAAAAGTTAGGCATTTCATGAATTTCTAACTCCGACCTGCTAAGTGAAATTAACTTCCATCTTTATATGGCTGAAAACAGAAGACAAATTGTAAGATCCCTAGTTCAACAATAAGATCAGCAGGAGAAGCTAATTAATGAGTGCATGACAAGTTTAAGCAATTTAAGCATCAATAAAAAGATTCCAAAATACAGGTTACTAGCCCGGTATTTAGATGCCTGAATTATTATCACATTGACTCTCCAACTGACAGTCTGCTGCTTTAGTAACCTGAAACAAAGTGGGAGATAGGAAAAAAGGTTACAGCAAGCAAATTAAGAAAGTAGCAAGTTACATCAAAGATTCAGATGAGTAGGAAACACAAGTTGGCCCTCCAATCATAAGTCTAATCTTTCTTAGAGCTGAAACAAAGCATGTACAAGAAAAAGAATCACACGCAAGTAAACTTAGAAAGTTAAGAAAAAGCAGAATGATACAGACGAGCTCGCAACTAAACTATCAAGGCAAGCGGCAGAGTAACTCATTACCGGCATTGAAGGCAAACTGACCCTCCAACCAAAATTCTTTAGTTATATTAACCTGAAACGAATACAAAGATATGAAACAGTATGCAAGCAAGACATACAGGCGACCGCAATGAATTCAAAAAAGCACATACCTTAACCAACCAAGCGAATAACTACTTCACTTATTATCATCTTTGTTCCAAATTAGACCTCATCACTAGCGCTTGCATGATTCTTATAGCCTGAAATTAAGCAAAACAAAATAAAATATTAGATCCCCCTATTGAGAGGCTTAATCACACTAGCTGTTCTTCAGACCATCCAGTCCTAGAAACCTAGAAGAGGAAGGATGGAAAAGAGGATAAATAGAAAATCAAAATGTGTGTTAGATAATTAACGACTTAAAGTGACATAAGCCAAAAAACAAAAAGAGAACATAAGACAAGATATCATATAAGTAATGTTGCACCTAAGAGTTATTTATCAAGAATTTCTTAGAGTTATTATATTACTCTAGTTTATCACTTTTAGGCATGATGCATCAATTTAAAATGACAAACAAATTTTAAGACAAAAACTCATCACCTTCCCACAAAACAGCTAAAAGCATCATAAGAAAAAAACAGTGCTGAATAACAGAGTGTTCTAACATGCCTAAGTAATAGAATGTTCTAATAGTTATTATATTGGTTGTCTCCACTATAGCAATTGGTATTTAATTACTAAGCAATTGGTCATGATACAGAACCAAGTTAACAACGACATCTAAAGGACACACCTAGGAACCTACTTACAAAAGTCTACCAGTTTGCATTTTTCATCACTAAGAACTTCCTTGCAAGAGTCCCATGCTAAACATAACAATTGAATTCGGAGAAATCCTCAGACAAATAGGCTAAGCAATACATCACAAGCACTCATTTACAACTTCGAATTCATTTCCTTAGATTAAACAAACCAATAAGAATATCACGGCAGAAGAACATTAGCCATGTACGCCACAAGCTCTAATCTTAACATATCATTAGCCTCCTGAAACAACTCAAACAGAATATTGAAAAGGCAATTCCACGAAAAAACAGGAAGCATGGGAGTACCACAGCAACTTGACTATACAGTTAAAGCCAAAATGAAGCATCATTACTCTAGACTTTTATGTTAGGAATATAGATGCATATTGTGTTGTGTAAGGAAATAGTATTGCTGATATTTTTAGTACTCAACACTAAGATGGCAACTACTTCCAAATCATAGAAAACAGAAAATTTGTTAGTCAAACAGAAGCAGAGCAGATATACGACTACAAAGGGGCAAATTCACCAGCTAAACTCCCCCAAAAGAAAGCAGTAAATGCAACTTCACAAGATAATATACCTATTCTTCACAAGATAATAAGAATTGAAACAACAACTGAAACCCATTCTTTCATGATGAAATATTATGTCATTTATTTAAAGGAAAATTCAAAACCATAAGTTTATCTATTCCCGAACAGGAAAAGGCATATATCGCAACCAACACCTCCAAAGAATAGGAATGGATCTTTTTCATTCTTTCCAGTCAAATTGAATTAGAAAACAGAAAATGGCACGACGAAGAAAGAAACCGCGAGTAGAAGAAAAAAGAGAAACCGAAGGGAAAGAAACTACAATCGAAGAAAAATTTTACTGCTTTCTTAATGAACAGGTTGTGGAAATTGTTTATTTCTCGTAGTCTGTAACTTGGGTTATATGTCTGTTAGATATGTAAGTTCGGAAATCTTTTTACTAGTTGTAATTTATTCAGAGAGCAACTCTATTTATATAGTGCCATACATGAAAATTTGTTAGTTGTTCCAAGTTTAAATTTAAAGAGACAGATCACTTATTTCCAAAATCTAAAAAGGGCATTTTCAGATCTTTTAGAGAAGTTCATGTTATTTACGTCTCACTTTACTTTCTAACCAAATAAGGAGAACTTTTTTTCCCTTCATTAATGTTGCTAATATATTCAAATAAGGTATAGTAAATGATGTGTCATTTCTTTCTCTCCATTATATTACTCTACTATGTATTACTTACGCTCTTCCTTCATTTTCCATATTACTTTTTTATCCAAATAGATCCTAAATGCTAGTAATTTGTCTCTACTGCAAGTCTCGGTAAATACAGTGGTCTAATAGTTTTCGGATAGTCCTGCATACTTCTTTTCCCATTTATGATCGGAATGATTTTTAAATTTAATTTCTACCGTTAGTATGAAGAATCATAAATTAACATATTGATAAAATTTTAGCTTAATCAGAACATAAATCGACTTCCTCCCAGTCATTTAATCAAGATAACAGAAAGAAAAAACTTTTAAAATTTATATTATTATTTTGTTGTCATTTTGATCAAGTAATAGAATAAACGTCGATTCGTATTTTGGTTGACATAATTTTGTCAGTATAATTTGAACTTATAGTTCTTCATATTTAACGGTGAATATTAGATTTAAATATCACAGCTGCTATAAATCGGAGAGTGAGTTCTCCTATACGTTCTCTTAACATATATTAATTTATCTATAAAAGCATTTTACTTAGATTTACTTCAAATTATTTATTCCTCTCTCTTTAATTTTATTTATTCATTTAATTACTTATTATTATTTTTGTTGAAGTTATAGCATTTTTAGTACTTCATATAAGCTTTTATTTATGGGAGTCTGAATTTGACGATAGATAATTTTCTTGTGAAAGATAGAGTTTTAAATGTGTTGCAATTGATCAAGCTTTTATAGGTATTATTAGTCCTTGCTAGAAAATCTCAAGAAGGGTGAATCAAGTTTGTAAAGTAAAACCAAATTCAAAATCGTTTTACCAAAATATGGTGATAAAATAATAGATCAAATGTAAGTGTTTGTGCTGTCGTTTTATGAAATATTTAAATTTATTGCAAATAGAGAGAAAATAGTTTCTAAGAACTAGTTGTTGACAAAAAAATTTTTTCTTATCTTCAAATATATTCATATTTCATTTGAAAAGAGCTGGAGAATAGATGGAAAATGTTCAAAGAATGTTTAAGAGAAATTTTCCATTTGCTACTTATTTTTTCATCTTTTTGAAGATTTTTCGTTTCCAAGTCTTATGTGATTTGATGTTAACCTTCAAACATATAATAAATATATATATTTATAAACTATTATTTCATCAAAATTTTTCACATATGCATATCGAAACATGGCGGAAAACTAGCTGTTATTGAAAAAAAAAAGAAAAATTTTTAAGGGTATTTTGATAAAAGATAGTTATTATACATATCAGTAAAATTTATTTTGAAATATAGATTTAAAACACAATTATCTATTTTCTTATATTTATTTATAAAAAATATTTATTCTAAAAATAATGAGATAACTACTTAAATATCCACAATCAAAGTTTCTTTAATCTGATTTGAAAAAAAAAATTAGCTATTATTGGGAAAACAAAATTGAGAAATTTTAAAGGTATTTTGGATAGTTATTATACATATTGATAAGATTTATTAGAAATATAAGGTTAAAAACACAATTATCTAATTTTTTATATTTAGTTAAAGAATGTTTTGAGTTTTATTTTGTAAATATATTTTTTACTCTTTTGTGAATAAGTATATTTTACATTAAAAATTGTTCCATATTTTTAAAATATATATTTGATGTACTATAAAATTTTAAAGATGTAGAATTAACTTAATAAAATGTTTGTTTATTATTTAATAAAATATTTATTTTAAAAATAATGAGATAACTGCTTGAGTATCTACAATCAAAGTTTCTTTAATTTGAATTGAAAAAAAGAACGGTAGATGGGAACCTGAACGATATCGACTACCTAATATAACGGTGCTCAAGATCTTAATATGTAGTGTATAAAACCTCTCACTTCTATGCAGAACTTTGTGACCGTTTTTTTCTCACCCCGTAAGAAAAACTAGTTCTCCCAATTTGCAAACAAATTGTCTCCAAAAGAAAAACCCTCTCTCGTTCTCGCAAGAAAACAACGAATTCTCTCTCCAAATTCTTTCTCTTCTCGTCATTTTACGAAGAGAGAGCTCCGCGAGCGACGATGGAAGGAGGAGTCGGCGGCGGCACGGCGGGAGTTCTTGACAACTGATTTCGAGAACACGCACGAGGGCATTCTCCACACGGCTAAATTCTCTCCCTAATTCTTGACAAAGAAACCTACGGCTTATATGATATCTTGCCTCGTGTTTCCTTTTTGTTTGTGCTTGTGTTAAGTCTCTATCATCTTAGATTTCCTTCCCATTCATAATGCTCTACTTCAACTTAGAATTTGCAAAGTTGGGTTCGATATTCTGCTATTTTCTACCTTTAAATCTCAAAATTTAAACAATCGGGAGTTTAGTTATTGTTATTTCGATTATTGGTGCTCATTGTGATGCTTTTGTCACTTTAAGCTGCTAATTATCTCATTGACATTCTGGTTTGCTATTTGTTCTCTTTTGAATTCTTGCTCTTTTAGTTATCGAGGACAGATCATCCAATAAACAGCTGGCTTCTCATTAGGGAGGTCTAAAATCTTTTCTCTAATTTCGTGTTGCAAGAACAATGCGAGCGCTGGTGAGAAGGTCAACTTTCGAACATTGATTGTAATAAGTGAAATAGTTATTTGCTTGCTTGCTTAAATTAGGTTCTTCTCTGAATTCTTTGTGCTGAATGTATGTCTAGATTGGAAACTTTTTCATTTGTCTCTCTTCCTTTTCAGGTTAAAAAGGCTATGAGTTTTGGTTGGGGGTTCACCTGCGCTTCAATGCAGGCAAAGAGTTAGCAGCCACTTGCCTTGATAGTTTAGTTGCGTGCTCCTCTCTATCTTTCTGCTTTTTCTCAATTTTCTAAGTTTACTCGGGTTTGATTATTTTTATTTTCCCAGCTTTGCTTCAGCTCTAAAAAGGTTTAGACTTCTGGTTGTAAGGCCAAGTTGTCTTCAATGCTCGCGATTTATTAAGCTGCCACTCAACTTAAAAGTTAAGTTTTCTGCTCCTCTGAATCTTTGATGTAACTTCCTACTTACTTAGTATGTTTGCCAAATGATTTTTCCCTAACTTTCACTTTGTTTCAGGTTACTAATGTAGCGGATGGCCTGTTGGAGGGGCGATGTGTTAATAAACTAGATATCCAAGTACCAAGTTGTAAGATGCCTATTTTTTGGAATCTATTTTTTTATTCTTAAGTTGCTTAAGTTTGTTTTTCACTGATTAATTAGTTTCTCCTGCTGATCTGACCGAATGAACTATGTATCTTGCAATATGTTTTCTATTTTACGCCATGTAGTGATGGAAGCTTGTTAGAAGTAACAGGTAGGAGTTACCAGTTCATGAACTATTATTTTGTCTTGTACGTCGGTAATGTTATAATAATGTCTTGTCTGGTTATGTCTTATGTTTCCTTTCTTATTTGGTAGCTTCTTGTTGGAAATGTTGCATGTTTCCTTTGTTGTATGTTGTTTTTGCTGTTTTGTATTCATAAATGCTTACTACGAACTAAGATTTCATATCTGACATGCTTTTAAGACTAAAGTGCGCAGCTGCAGCTGCTTTCTGTCGAGATAGCTTATTGTTTCGAGCGAATGTGAGAGTAACACTAGTAAATGGATTTGATGAGTAGATCGTTATTCCTAAGCCATTATTTCTAAAAATTTTCTATGGAAGACTTACTTAATCTGCAAAGTCACACTTTTATTGGACTTTAACAAAAGTTTAAACAACCGATATAATAGCTGGTGAAACTTTCTACTATTTACAAATGTTAGATCATTATGTTCGTTACTATTATCTTTTTCAGATGCTATCTAACAGTTTGTGGCAAGGTGATGAGCTTTTGCCTTCAAAGTTGGTTGTCGTTTTAAAATAACGAATTATACCCAAAAGTTCATAAATTCCAGTATTGTAAATTCTCTACGCGATTCTTGACAAACAACCCTACGGCTTATATGATATCTTGCCGTGTGTTCCCTTTTTGTTTTTGCTTGTGTTAATTCTCTATGATATAAGATTTCCTTCCCATTCATGATACGACGCTTCAACTCAGAATTTGCAACATTGGGATCGATATTCTGTCATTTTCTACCCTTTAATCAAAAAGTTGAAACAATTGGGAGTTCAGGCTTTGTTATTTTGATTATTAGTGCTCATTGTGATCCTTTGGTCACTTTAAGTTGCTAATTATCTAGTACACATTCTGGTTTGCTATTTGCTCTCTATTGCATCCTTGCTCTTTTAGGTACCCATGACAGATCATCGAGCGAACAGCTGGCTTGATTAAGCTTCTCATTAGGGAGGTCGAACAGCTGGCTTGATTAAGCTTCTCATCAGGGAGGTCTAATGTTTTCTCTAATTTCGTGTTGAAAGAACCACGCAAGGGCTGGTGAGAAGGTCTACTTTCGAACATTGATTGTAATAAGTGAAGCAGTTATTTGCTTGCTTGGTTAAGTTAAGTAATTCTCTGAATTCTTTGTGCTAAATGTATGTCTTGATAGGAACTTTTTCATCTTTTTCTCTACCTTTTCAGGTTAAAAAAGCTAGGAGTTTTGGTTGGGGTTTCACCTTCACTTCAACGCAGGCAATGCGTGCTCCTCTCTATCATTCTGCTTCTTCTTAATTTTCTAAATTTACTCGGGTTTGATTGTTTTTATTTTGCCTGCTTTGTTTCAGCTCTGAAAAAGTTTAGACTTCTAGTTGTAAGGCCAAGTTGTCTTCTATCCTCGCAATCTATTAAGCTGCCACTCAACTTAAAGGTTAAGCTTTCTGCTCCTCTGAATCTTTGATGCAACTTCCTACTTACTTAGTATGTTTGCCTAATGATTTTTCCCTAACTTCCACTTTGTTTCAGGATACTAATGTAGCGGATGGCCTGTTGGAGGGACATTGTGTTAATAAACCAGGCATCCAAGTACCAAGTAGTAAGATGCCTATTTTTTGGAATCTTTTTCCTGATGCTTCAGTTGCTTAAGTTTGTTTTTCACTGATTAATTAGTTTCTCCTGCTAATCTGACCGATTGAACTATGTATCTTGCAATATGTTTTCTGTTTTTTGTCATGAAGAGATGGAAGCTTGTTAGTTGTAACAGGTAGGAGTTAGCAGTTCATGAACTATTATTTTGCCATCTACATCCGTAATGTTATAAGAATGTCTTATCTGGTTATGTCTTATGTTTCGTTTCTTTTTTTGTAGTTTATCGTTGGAAATGTTGCATGTTTCCTTTGCTGTATGTTGTTTTTGCTGTTTTGTATTCATAAATGCTTACTACGAACTACGATTTCATAGCTGACATGCTTTTAAGACTAAAGTCCGCAGCTTCAGCTGCTTTCTGTCGAGATAGCTTATTGTTTTGAGCGAATATGAGAGTAACACTAGGAAATGGAGTTGATGAGTAGATCGTTATTCCTAAGCCATTCTTTCTAAAAATTTTATATGGAAGACTTACTTAATCTGCAAAAGTTTAAACAACCGATATAATAGCTGGTGGAACATTCTACTATTTGCAAATGTTAGATCATTCTGTTCTTTAGTACTATTTTTTTCAGATGCTATCTAACAGTTTGTGGCAGAGTGATCAGCTTTTACCTTCAAAGTTGGTTGTCGTTTTAAATTAACGAATTATACCCAAAAGGTCATAAATTTTAGTAATATAAATTGTCTACGTAATTCTTGACAAACAACCCTACGGCTTATATGATATCTTGCCTTGTGTTCCCTTTTTGTTTTTGCTCGTGTTAATTCTCTATGATATACGATTTCCTTCCCATTCATAATACTACACTTCAACTCAGAATTTGCAATGTTAGGATAGATATTCTGCCATTTTCTACCCTTAAATCAAAAAATTAAAACAATTGGGAGTTCAGGCTCTGTTATTTAGATTATTGGTGCTCATTGTGATCCTTTTGTCACTTTAAGTTGCTAATTATCTCATACACATTCTGGTTTGCTATTTTTTCCCTATTGCATCCTTGCTATTTTAGGTATCCATGACAGGTATTCGAATGAACAGCTGGCTTGATTAAGCTTCTCATTAGGGAGGTTTAATCTTTTCTCTAATTTTGTGTTGAAAGAACCACGCAAGGGCTGGTGAGATGGTCTACTGTCGAACAGTGATTGTAATAAGTGAAGTAGTTATTTGCTTGGTTGGTTAAGTTAAGTACTTCTCTGAATTCTTTGTGCTTAATGTATGTCTTGATTCGAACTTTTTCATCTGTTTCACTTCCTTTTCAGGTTAAAAAAGCTAGGAGTTTTGGTTTGGGGTTCACCTTCTCTTCAACACAGGCAATGAGTAGCAGCCCCTAGCCTTGGTAGTTTAGTTGCGTGCTCCTCTCTATCATTCTGCTTCTTGTTGATGTTCTAGTTTACTCAGGTTTGATGTTTGTATTTTGCCTGCTTTGTTTCAGCTCTAAAAAGGTTTAGACTTCTGGTTGTAAGGCCAAGTTGTTTTCAATGCTCGTGATCTATAAAGCTGCCACTCAACTTGATAGTTAAGTTTTCTGCTCCTCTGAATCTTTGATGCAACTTCCTACTTACTTAGTTTGTTTGCCTAATGATTTTTCGTAACTTCCACTTTGTTTCAGGTTATTAATGTAGCGGATGGCCTGTTCGAGAGACGTTGTACTAATAAACCAGGCATCCAAGTACCAAGTAGTAAGATGCCTGTTTTCTGGATTCTTTTTCCTAACGCTTAAGTTTATTTTTCGCTAATTAATTAGTTTCTCCTACTGATCTGACCGGATAAACTTTGTATCTTGCAATATGTTTTATGTTTTATGCCATGTAGAGACGGAAGCTTGTTAGAAGTACCAGGTAGGAGTTAGCAGTTCATGAACTATTATTTTGTTTTGTACGTCGGTAACGTTATAAGGATGTCTTGTTTGGTTATGTCTTATGTTTCGTTTCTTTTTTGGTAGTTTCTTGTTGGAAATGTTGCATGTTTCCTTTGCGCTATGTTGTTTTTGCTGTTTTGTATTCATAAATGCTTACTATGAACTACAATTTCCAATCTGACATGCTTTTAAGACTAAAGTGCATAGCTGCAGCTACTTTCTATCGAGATAGCTTATTGTTTCGAGCGAATATGAGAGTAACACTAGGAAATGGATTTGATGAGTACAATGTTATTCCTAAGCCATTCTTTTTAAAAATTTATATTGAAGACTTACTTAATCTGTAAAGTCACACTTTTATTGGACTTTTGGAAATGTTTAAACAGCCGATATAATAGCTGGTGGAATATTCTACTATTTACTAATGTTAGATCATTCTGTTCTTTTGTATTATTATTTTAACATGCTATCTAAAAGTTTGTGGAAGGATGATGAGCTTTTGCCTTCAAAGTTGGTTGTCACTTTAAATTAACGAATTATACCTAAAAGGTCATAAACTCGGGTAATGTAAATTCTCTACGTAATTCTTGACAAAGAACCCTGCTGCTTATATGATATCTTGCCTTGTGTTCCCTTTTTGTTTTTGCTTGTGTTAATTCTCTATGATATAGATTTCCTTCCCATTCATAATACTATGTTTCAACTCAGAATTTGCAATGTTGGGATCGATATTCTGCCATTTTCTACCCTTAAATCAAAAAATTGATACAATTGGGAGTTCAGGCTTTGTTATTTTGATTATTGGTGCTCATTGTGATCCTTTTGTCACTTTAAGTTGCCAATTATCTCATACACATTCTAATTTGCTATTTGTTCCCTACTGCATCCGTGCTCTGTTAGGTATCCAGGACAGATCATCGAACGAACAATTGGCTTGATTAAGCTTCTCATATGGGAGGTCTTATTTTTTCTCTAATTTCACCTTGCAAGAACCACGCCAGGCTGGTGAGAAGGTCTACTTTGGAAAATTGATTGTAATAAGTGAAGCAGTTATTTGCTTGCTTGGTTATGTGCTTCTCTGAATTCTTTGTGCTGAATGTATGTCTTGATTGAAACTTTTTCATCTGTTTCTCTTCCTTTTCAGGTTAAAAAAGCTAAGAGTTTTGGTTGGGGGTTCACCTTCTATTCAATGCAGGCAATGAGTTAGCAGCCCCCAGCCTTGATAGTTTAGTTGCGTGGTCTTCTCTATCATTCTGCTTCTTCTTAATTTTCTAAGTTTACTCGGGGTTGATTGCTTTTATTTTGCCTGCTCTAAAAAGATCAGACTTCTGGTTGTAAGGCGAAGTTGTCTTCAATGCTCGCGATTTATTAAGCTGCCACTCAACCTAAAAGTTAGGTTTTCTGGTCCTCTGAATCTTTGATGCAACTTCCTACTTACTTAGTATGTTTGCGTAATGATTTTTCCCTAACTTCCACTTTGTTTCAGGTTATTAATGTAGCGGATGGACTGTTGGAGGGACGTCGTGCTAATAAACAAGGCATCCAAGTACCAAGTAGTAAGATGCTTATTTTCTGGATTCTTTTTCTTAATGCTTAAGTTGTTTAAGTTTGTTTTTCACTGATTAATTAATTTCTCCTACTGATCTGACCGAATGAACTACGTATCTTGCAATATGTTTTCTATTTTATGCCATGTAGAGATGGAAACTTGTTAGAAGTAACAAGTAGGAGTTAGCAGTTCATGAACTACTATTTAGTCTTGTGCGTCGGTAATGTTATAAGAATGTCTTGTCTGGCTATGTCTTATGTTTCGTTTCTTTTTGGTAGTTTCTTATTGGAAATGGTGCATGTTTCCTTTGCTGTATGTTGTTTTTGCTGTTTTGTATTCGTAAATGATTACTACGAACTACGATTTGGTATCTGACATGCGTTTAACACTAAAGTGCGCAGCTGCAGCTACTTTCTGCCGAGATAGCGTATTGTTTCTAACGAATATGAAAGTAACACTAGGAAATGGATTTGATTAGTACATCGTTATTGCTAAGCCATTCTTTCTAAAAATTTTATATGGAAGACGTACTTAATCTCCGAAGTCACTTTTATTGGACTTTGCAAAAGTATAAACAACCGACATAATAGCTACTGGAACATTCTACTATTTACAACGTCAGATCATTCTGTTCTTTAGTAATATTTTTTTAAGATGCTATCTAACATTTTGAGGCAGGGTGATGAGCTTTTGCCTTCAAAGTTGATTGTGGTTTTAAATTAACGAACTATACCTAAAAGGTGATAAACTCCGGTAATTTAAATTCTATACGTAATCTTAACAAACAACCCTACGGCTTATATGATATCTTGCCTTGTTTTCCGTTTTTGTTTTTGCTTGTGTTATTTCTCTATGATATAAGATTTCCTTCCGATTCATAATACTATACTTCAACTCAGAATTTGCAATGTTGGGATCGATATTATGTCATTTTCTACCCTTAAATCAAAAAATTGAAACAATTGGGAGTTCAGGCTTTGTTATTTTGATTATTGGTTCTCATTGTGATCCTTTTGTCACTTTTAGTTGCTAATTATCTCATACACATTCTGGTTTTCTTTTTGTTCCCTATTGCATCCTTGCTCTTTGAGGTATACAGGATAGATCATCGAACGAACAGCTAACTTGATTAAGCTTCTCACTAGAGAGGTCTGATCTTTTCTCTAATTTCGTGCTAAAAGAACCACGTGAGTGCTGGTGAGAAGGTCTACTTTCGAACATTGATTGTAATAAGTGAAGCAGTTATTTGCTTGCTTGGTTAAGTTAAGTGGTTGTCTGATTTTATTGTGCTGAATGTATGTCTTGATTGCGAACTTTTTCATCTGTTTCTGTCCCTTATCAGGTTAAAAAACCTAAGAGTTTTGGTTGGGGTTCAACTTTTCTTCAAGACAGGAAATGAGTTAGCAGACCCTAGCTTTGATAGTTTAGTTGCGTGCTCCTCTCTGTCATTCTGCTTCTTCTTGATTTTCTAAGTTTACTCAGGTTTGTTTGTTTTTCTTTTGCCTACTTTGTTTCAGCTCTAAAAAAGCTTGACTTTTGATTGTAAGGCCAAGTTGTCTTCAATGCTCGCGATCTATTAAGCTGCCACTCAACTTAAAAGTTAAGTTTTCTGCTCCTCTGAATCTTTCATGGAACTTCCTACTTGCTTAGTATGTTTGCCTAATGATTTTTCCCTAACTTCCACTTTGTTTTAGGTTTTTAATGTAGCGGATGGCCTGTTGAAGGGACATTGTACTAATAAACCAGGCATCCAAGTACCACATAGTAAGATGCCTATTTTCTGGATTCTATTTCTTGATGCTTTAGTTTGTTTTTATCTGATTAATTAGTTTCTGCTGCTAATCTGACCGATTCAACTATGTATCTTGTAATATGTTTTCTGTTTTATGCCATGTGGAGATGGAAGCTTGTTAGAAGTAACAGGTAGGAGTTAGCAGTTCTTGAACTATTATTTTGTCTTACTACGAACTTCAATTTCGTATCTGACATGCTTTGAAAACTAAATTGCGCAGCTGCAGCTGCTTTCTGTCGATATAGCTTATTGTATCTAACGAATATGAAAGTAACACTAGGAAATGGATTTGATTAGTTCATCGTTATTCCTAAGCCATTCTTTCTAAAAATTTTATATGGAAGACTTACTTAATCTGCGAAGTCACACTTTTATTGGACTTTTGTAAAAGTTTAAACAACCGATATAATAGCTGGTGGAACATTCTACTATTTACAAATGCTAGATCATTCTGTTCTTTAGTACTATTTTTTTAAGATGCTAACTAACGGTTTGTGGTAGGGTGATAAGCTTTTTTCTTTAAAGTTGGTTGTTGTTTTAAATTAACGAATTATACCTAAAAGGTCAAAAAATTTCAGTAATGTAAATTCTCTACGTAATACTTGACAAACAACCCTACGGCTAATATGATATCTTGCCTTGTGTTCACTTTTTGTTTTTGTTTGAGTTCATTCTCTATGATATAAGATTTCCTTCCCATTCATAATACTATACTTCAACTCAGAATTTGCAATGTTGGGATCGATATTCTGCCATTTTCTATCCTTAAAATCAAAACACTAAAAGAATTTGGGAGTTCTGGCTTTATTATTTTGATTATTGGTGCTCGTTGTGATCCTTTTGTCACCATAAGTTGCTAATTCTCTCATACACATTCTGGTTTGCTAGTTCTTCCCTATTGCATCCTTGCTCCTTTAGTTATCTACGGCAGTTCATCGAACGAACTGTTGGCTTGACTAAGCTTCTCATTAGGGAGGTCTAATCTTTTCTCTAATTTCGTGTTGAAAGAACCACGCGAGGGCTGGTGAGAAGGTCTACTTTCGAACGTTGATTGTAATAAGTGAAGCAGTTATTTGCTTGCTTGGTTAAGTTAGGTGATTCTCTTATTTGTTTGTGCTGAATGTATGTCTTGATTGCGAACTTTTTCATCTGTTTCTCTCCCTTATCAGGTGTTAGATATTCCTGTAAGATTAACTCAAGAGGGGAGGGGTGAATTGAGTTAGTCTATAAAAATTTTCGTTAAGTTTGTTATCCCATCTTGAGAGCACACAAACTACCGTGGTCAATCTTTGTAACTGCGCAGATAGAAGAGTTAGTGTGTTTACTAAATGTATAACAACAAAGTAGTGTGCCTGGGGTATTTAACGTGGTTCGCAAAACTCCTTTGCCTACATCCACGGCCGCTCTATCACCAGAGCCAAAGCTTCACTAGACCTTTAATAAGCTACAAATACACCTAGAGCGAAGTGCTTCGCCAAGACACATACTCTCACCGGGTTTCTTCGCCAAGACAACCCCCTACCACCCTCCCGACACGCCTGTCCCCACTGGCTGATTTGCTAGCACTATTACAAGGTCTAAGAGCTTACACCAAGCTCTACACGAGCTTCCTTTACCGGGTGCATCCAAGACCACCTTTACAATCGTAAGTAACAGTTACAAGAAAATAAACAAGTATTGAGTGCAGGATCTATCTCATGAATGTTGGGTGTTTAATCGGTGATTCGGATGAGACGATCGGAGAGATTGGCTGAGAGATTTCTTGGTATGATTTGCAAAAAGATTTGTTTGTGTGAGTACTCAAGTTCGTGGCCGTTGGTGGGAGTTTTTTTGTAGAGTGGTAGAGTTCTTGTATGTCTCTGCTTTTGCTTGGATTCTCTCTACTACTTTTCTTTTTGTTCTCTCCCTGTTTTTCTCTATTTCTCCACCACGTTTCCTCGTTGCTGTGACTCCCTTTTTATAGAACATCTTTCCTGTGCAGGAGCCGTTGAGGAACGTTGCTGTTGGCGCTCGGTTCTTCACGTCAGAGAAGGAATGGTGTTGTCCAGTGGTTCTTCTGATCCTGCATCTGGTTCTCGATTTCTTCTCGTCCCATTGTTAGACTCGTTAAATAATACATGCATGGATTCTTCAACAATCATAGTCCGTTTGTTAAAAATTCTATAAGCTTTTGATATTGAAGAGTAACTGAAAAAAATACCTTCATCACTTTTTGCATCAAACTTCCCAAGATTATTTTTCCCGTTGTTGAGGATAAAACATTTGCATCCAAAGGTTTTTAAGTAACCGATATTTGGAATTCTTCCCTTTAAAAGCTCATATGGAGTCTTTTTAAGAATGGGGCGAATAAATGCACGGTTAATAATATAACATGCAAAGATTAATGCCTTTCCGCCAAAAATATTTTGGTAGATTCTGTTCTATGAGCATGGTTCGAGCCATTTCTACTAGCACTCTATTTTTCCTTTCTACTACACCATTTTGTTGGGGAGTTCTTGGAGCAGAGAAGTTATGTGTTAAACCATTCGAGTCACAGAATTCATCAAAGTAACAGTTTTGAAATTCCTTGCCATGATCACTTCTAATAGCACAGATGTTTAGGTTTAGTTCTTTTTGAATTTTTTTGAAAAAGCATATGAATGTTTTCAGGGCATCATTCTTGTATGCTAAGAAGTAAACCCAACAGAAACGAGAATAATCATCTACTATTACTAGACAGTAATATTTACCTCCCAACCTTGCTGTTCTTGCTGGTCCAAATAAATCCATGTGTAGCAGTTGTAATGGTTGCTTGGTTGTTATCACTTGCTTGTGCTTGAATGATGACTTCACTTGTTTTCCTTGGGAACATGCATCACATAATTCATCCAAGCTATAGTTGGCTTCAGGCAGTCCCTTTACTAGTTTTAATTTAGACAGTTTTGATAGTATCTTAATGTTGCAGTGTCCCAAACGCCTATGCCAGAGCCAGCTGCTTTCCTGCTGACTTGCTACTAAACACATTTTGTTGTTAGGAAGATCATCAATATAGAGTACATAAACATTACCTTCCTTTTTCCCGTTTAGTATTTCTTCACGGATGATGAGATTGACAACTGAGCAAAGAAAGTGATTATCAAAATTGACTTTAAATCCATTATTACATAATTGACTTATGCTTATCAGGTTATGTTTTAATCCTTTAACATGAAGAACATTTTCTATGCACAGAGAGGAGGGATTACCTATTTGTCCTATGCCTATTACTTTGCACTTCTTTGTTGTCTCCAAGGATTACATTTCCACCGAATTGTTTTCGTAGATCACTAAAACATTCTTCATTTCTGTCATATGTCTTGAGCACCACGTCCAAGACCATTTGCTATTTTTCAAGTTAGCTCCTCTCCTTCCTGCGCAAAAGAAGTCTTTAGTGCTTAGGTACCCAAATTTTTTGGGTCCTAAAGAGTTAGTGCTTTATTATATGTTCCTTTTAGAACCCATATCATTTTTATTTTATTGGTGTTTTTATATACCAAAGACGAATTAACATTATGCCCTTTTTTCTCGCCACAATGAAAGCATTTAACAAAAAGGTATTGTGGAGTAGGACATATTTGTTTGTATATGCTTTAGACATTAAATTTTTGTTTTGTATTCTTTCTGTTACCATACCTGAGTGGCTTGTGGAGGGCTGATCATACCTTGAGACTTGTTTACCAGTTGCTATAGATGCTGGAATGAATCCTATTCCTTCTTTTCTGTATGGGCTGCGTTGAGCTCCCAGTATTGCATCTAGTCTATCCTTTTCATTTACAAATCTTGCCAGTGATGCTTCTAGATCAAGGTTCTTACTCTGCAGAGCTTTGTTCTCTTGAAGCAGTCTTTGATTTTCTTCCATCAGCTTAGTTTCTTTTATGTGCATATTTATATAATCAGTCATGAATGGTTTAAGATCTGGAATGGTGGGGTATGACAGTCTGTCTACCTCTCTACTTAGTGCCTCATTCAACTCCTCAAGCTCAGCAATTTTCTTTATCATGTCTATGCTTGAGCTTTTTGTGCATCTTGTCAGTGCTCCAATCTTACATTCATTTAGTTTGACATGAAGCTTTTCATTTATTTGAGTCAAGCGTTTATTTTCAATATGCAGTGCACATAGTTTAGAGTTAATATGATCATAATCTGCATTGAGTGTGTCTTTCATAGCATCAGTTTTGTCTTCTAAAGCATTTTTTAAAACAAATATTTCCTTTTTCAGACATTCGTTTTCATCCTTAAATTTATGCATGCATACCTTCATAGTTTTGCAGTCAGTTTTGGCATGTAGGTATTTTGCATACAGTTCATCAAAAACATCTTGTAATTGTTCATTAGAATCATTATAGTCAGTAGAGTTTACCTCATTGTCATCTTCATGATCTGCCATTAGGCATAAGTTGTTTTCTTCAATTTTCTCTATCTCAGTCTAACTGTCTTCTGATGAACTTTCATCTTCATCACTCCAGGCTGCCATAGCTCGTTTTCTTCTTGTGTCCTTATATTTAGATTTATTGTGCAGTGGACAATCGTACTTGAAGTGTCCTGACTTATTGCAGTTGAAGCAGTTGGTGTCCTGTCTGTCCTCTCCTCTATTGGTTCTTCCAGGAACCCTTCTTTTTCTAAACTTGTTTCTTCTGAGAAAACTTTTAAATTTACGGGTTAAGAGTGCAATGTCTTCATCAGAGGAAGAATCACTTACCTGCTGGTCGTTGATCTTTAATGCAATCCCTTCAGGACATTCATCAATTTTCTTCAGAGATAATTCCTTGGCCATTAGCTTGCCAATCAGTTCATCAAGTGACATTTGAGGAAAAGTTGGATTTTCCTCTATGGCATCTACTTTAGATCCAAATGTTGGCAGCACAGCTCTCAATATCTTCCATTTCAGTTCTTCAGGTTTGAATACTTTTTCTAAATTCTTCAGAGGATTTGTAATGTTAGTAAATCTAGTGAACATCTGAGAAATGGACTCACCTCGGTTCATCCTGAAGTTTTCATACTCATGCATGAGCAGATTCACTCTGGTTTCCTTGACTTGAATGGTTCTTTCATGCGTTACCTCCAACTGATCCCATATTTCTTTGGCAGAGTTGCAAGCACTGATTCGGTTGAACTCATTAGGATCCAAATGCTGTCTGTAAGGTTCATAGCTCTGCTATTCATTGATATAAGCTTGTTATCTTCATCATTGTATTCTCGTTCAAATTTGGGATACGTATCCCATCTGGACCAGTTTTGGTTGGAAGGATAGGTCCGTCCCGTATGATCTTCCATAGTGTGAAGTCTTGTGCTCGAATGAAGATTGTCATCTTGGTTTTCCAGTAGCCATAATTTGTTCCATCAAAGAGTGGTGGTCTGTTGGAGGATCTACCTTCAAAAGCTATAGGAACAAGGTTAGCCATAAGGATCTTTTACCTCAAGGTTGTTAGACCTTTGATTTTTGGAGGCCTGCTCTGATACCAATTGTTAGATATTCCTGCAAGATTAACTCAAGAGGGGAGGGGTGAATTGAGTTAGTTTATAAAAATTTTTCGTTAAGTTTGTTATCCTACATCGGCAGAGAGCTAATAAATTGACCGTGTCAATGCTTTGAACTCGCAGCATGTAAGAGTTAGTGTGTTTACTTGTAAGTAACAAAGAGTAGTGCTCGTGGTATTTAACGTGGTTCGCAAAACCCCTTTGCCTACATCCACTGGCCGCTCTATCACCAGAGCCAAAGCTTCACTAGACCTTTAATAAGCTACAAATACACCTAGAGCAAAGTGCTTCGCCAACACACATACTCTACCGAAAGTTATTTCGCAAGACAACCCCTACCACCTCCCGACACGCCTGTCCCCCGGGCCGATTTGCTAGCACTATTACAAGGTCTAAGAGCTTACACCAAGCTCTACCCGAGCTTCTTTACGGCAGATCCAAAGACCACCTTTACAACCGTAAGTGACAAGTTACAAGAAAATAAACAAGTATTGAGTGCAGGATCTATCTCATGAATGTTGGGTGTTTAATCGGTGATTCGGATGAGATGATCGGAGAGATTGCTTGAGAGATTTCTTCAAGATGATTTGCAGAAGATTTGTTTGTGTGGAGTAGCAAGTTCGTGGACCTAGTAGGGGTTTTTTTGTGTAGAGTGGTAGAGTTCTTGTATGTCTCTTTTTTTTGCTTGATTCTCTCTACTTTTGTTTTTTTTTGTTCTCTCCTGTTTTTCTCTATTTCTCCACCACGCTTCCTCGTTGCCGTGACTCCTTTATAGAACATCTTTCCTGCAAGGTGAGCCGTTGAGGAACGCTGTTGCTGGCGCCGGTTCTTCACGCCAAAGAAGGAAATGGTGTTGTCCAGTTGTTCTTCAAATGTGTTTGTGCAAAGTCTTTGTTGCATTGAATGCGTTGAAGAGATTTGAATTTGCTGCCAAGGGTTGAGTGCTTAATTCAGCTAAGCTTCTGTTTGAATTTCGGTGAGCTGATGAGTTGATATGGTATGTCCATAATAAATGCAGTGCAGGTTGACCGCTTGACTGATCAAGGACTTTGACTGCTTTCTTTCCTTGATTATTGAGCTTCCCTTTTGTGTGAAAGTGAAGATGATTCTAGCTCTTGAAAATCTTCTGTTTGAAGTCCTTCAATCTGTTGTAAGTGCAGGTGATTTTTGAAGGCAAGGGAAACTTCGTTGCCGTTGAACATATGGGTTTGTCCCGAAACAGAGAAGTCTGCATATGCTTCAATAGCCAAACAACGATCAGAATGTGGCTGCTGCATCCTCTATCCTTGATGTTGTTCTTCTGTCCCGCCAGATGAGCAAAGATAGCAATTGGTCGTTATTTAGCTGTGGCATCCTCTGTCCCGTATGGTGTTCTCTGTCCCGCTTCAATAGCAAGACAAAGAAGTTAATGTTATTTAGCTGTGGGTATCCTCTATCCTGTCTTGTCCTCTGTCCATTATGTAGTAGCATAACAAATTGGGTCAGATGATGGCCGCTTTTGTTGTCTGTAAATTAAATGATCTTTGTTTGTCTAATCCTGCAGACTTGTTTTCAAATTATTAGTCTTATATAAATCATAATTTTTAATTCTTTATTATCATCAAAATTATACTTGTATTTCCAACATCAGGTTAAAAAAGCTAAGAGTTTTGGTTGGGGGTTTCAACTTCTCTTCATGACAGGCAATGAGTTAGTTGCGTGCTCCTCTCTATCATTCTGCTTCTTCTTGATTTTCTAAGTTTACTCAGATTTGATTGTTTTTGTTTTGCCTACTTTGTTTGAACTCTAAAAAGGTTTGACTTCTGGTTGTAAGGCCAAGTTGTCTTCAATGCTCGCGATCTATTAAGCTGCCACTCAACTTAAAAGTTAAGTTTTCTGCTCCTTTGAATCGTTCATGGAACTTCCTAATTACTTACTATTTTTGCCTAATGATTTTTCTCTAACTTCCACTTTGTTTTAGGTTTTTAATGTTGCGGATGGCCTGTTGAAGGGATGTTGTGCTAATAAACCACGCATCCAAGTACCACGTAGTAAGATGCCTATTTTCTGGATTCTTATTCTTGATGCTTAAGTTTGTTTTTAACTGATTAATTAGTTTATGCAGCTAATCTGACCGATTCAATTTTGTATCTTGTAACATGTTTTCTGTTTTATTCCATGTACAGATGGAGGCTTGTTAGAAGTAACAGGTAGGAGTTAGCAGTTCTTCAACTATTATGTTGTCTTACTACGAACTTCGATTTCGTATCTGACATGCTTTGAAGACTAAAGTGCGCAGCTGCAGTTGCTTTCTTTCGAGATACCTTATTGTTTCGTTCGATTATGAGAGTAACATTAGGAAATGGATTTGATGAGTACATCGTTATTCCTAAGCCATCCTTTCTAAAAATTTTATATGGAACACTTACTTAATCTGCGAAGTCACACTTTTATTTGACTTTTGCAAAAGTTTAAACAACCGATATAATAGCTGATTGAGCATTCTACTATTTACAAATGTTAGATCATTCTGTTCTTTAGTACTTCGTTTTTAAAATTCTAACTAACAGTTTGTGGCAGGGTGATAAGCTTTTTCCTTTAAATTTGGTTGTCGTTCTAAATTAACGAATTATACCTAAAAGGCCAAAAACTCCAGTAATGTAAATTCTCTACGTAATACTTGACAAACAACCCTACGGCTTATATGATATCTTACCTTGTGCTCACTTTTTGTTTTTGCTTGAGTTAATTCTCTATGATATAATATTTCCTTCCCATTCATAATACTATACTTCAACTCAGAATTTGCAATGTTGGGATCGATATTCTACCATTTTCTACCCTTCAAATCAAAACACTTAAACAATTTGGGAGTTTTGGCTATATTATTTTGATTATTGGTGCTCGTTGTGATCCTTTTGTCACCATAAGTTACTAATTATGTCGTACACATTCTGGTTTGCTATTTGTTCCCTATTTCATCCTTGTTCGTTTAGGTATATAGGGCAGTTCATCGAACGAACAGTTGGCTTGACTAAGCTTCTCATTAGGGAGGTCTAATCTTTTCTCTAATTTCGTGTTGAAAGAACCACGCGAGGGCTGGTGAAAAGGTCTACTTTCGAACATTGATTCTAATAAGTGAAGCAGTTATTTGCTTGCTTGGTTAAGTTAGGTGCTTCTCTGATTTCTTTGTGCTGAGTGTATGTCTTGATTGTGAACTTTTTCATCTGTTTCTCTCCCTTATCAGGTTAAAAAAGTTAAGAGTTTTGGTTGGGGGTTCAACTTCTCTTCAAGACAGGCAATGAGTTAGCAGCCCCTAGCTTTGATAGTTTAGTTGCGTGCTCCTCTCTATCATTCTGCTTCTTCTTGATTTTCTAAGTTTACTCGGGTTTGATTGTTTTTGTTTTGCCTGCTTTGTTTCAGCTCTAAAAAAGTTTGACTTCTGGTTGTAAGGCCAAGTTGTCTTCAATGCTCGCGATCTATTAAGCTGCCACTCAACTTAAAAGTTAAGTTTTCTGCTCCTCTGAATCTTTCATGGAACTTCCTACTTACTTAGTATGTTTGCCTAATGATTTTTCCCTAACTTCCACTTTGTTTTAGGTTTTTAATGTAGCGGATGGCCTGTGGAAGGGACGTTGTGCTAATAAACCAGGCATCCAAATACCACGTAGTAAGATGCCTATTTTGGATTCTTTTTCTTGATGCTTAAGTTTGTTTTTAACTGATTAATTAGTTTCTGCTGCTAATCTGACCGATTCAACGATGTATCTTGTAATATGTTTACTGTTTTATGGGATGTAGAGATGGAAGCTTGTTAGAAGTAACAGGTAGGAGTTAGCAGTTCTTGAACTATTATTTTGTCTTACTACGAACTTCGATTTCGTATATGACAGGATTTGAAGACTAAAGTGCGCAGCTGCAGCTGCTTTCTTTCGAGATACCTTATTGTTTCGTTCGATTATGAGAGTAACATTAAGAAATGGATTTGTTATTCCTAAGCCACTCTTTCTAAAAATTTTATATGGAAGACTTACTTAATCTGCGAAGTCACACTTTTTTTGGACTTCTGCAAAAGTTTAAACAACCGATATAATATCTGGTGGAACATTCTACTCTTTACAAATGTTAGATCATTATGTCTTTAATACTATTTTTTTAAGATGCTAACCAACAGTTTGTGGCAGCGTGATAAGCTTTTTCCTTTAAAGTTGGTGGTCGTTTTAAATTAACGAATTATACCTAAAAGGTCAAAAACTCCGGTAATGTAATTCTCTACGTAATACTTGACAAACAACCCTACGGCTTATATGATATCTTGCCTTGTGTTCACTTTTTGTTTTTGCTTGAGTTAATTCTATATGATATAAGATTTCCTTCCCATTCATAAAACTATACTTCAACTCAGAATTTGCAATGTTGGAATCGATATTTTGCCAGTTTCTACCCTTAAAATCAAAACACTTAAATAATTTGGGAGTTCCGGATTTATTATTTTGATTATTTGTGCTCGTTGTGATTCCTTTGTCACCATAAGTTGCTAATTATCTCATACACATCCTGGTTTGCTATTTGTTCCCTATTGCATCCTTGCTCTTTCAGATATCTAGGGCAGTTCATCGAACGAACAGTTGGCTTGACTAAGCTTCTCATTAGGGAGGTCTAATCTTTTCTCTAATTTCGTGTTGAAAGAACCACACGAGGGCTGGTGAGAAGGTCTACTTTCTAACATTGATTCTAAAAAGTGAAGCAGTTATTTGCTTGCTTGGTTAAGTTAGGTGCTTCTCTGATTTCTTTGTGCTGAATGTATATCTTGATTGCGAACTTTTTCCTCTGTTTCTCTCCCTTGTTATGTTAAAAAATCTAAGAGTTTTGGTTGGGGGTTCCACTTCTCTTCAAGACGGGCAATTAGTTAGCAGCCCCTAGCTTTGATAGTTTAGTTGCGTGCTCCTCTCTATCATGCTGCTTCTTCTTGATTTTCTAAGTTTACTCGGGTTTGATTGGTTTTGTTTTGCCTGCTTTGTTTCAGCTCAAAGAAAGTTTGACTTCTGGTTGTAAAGCCAAGTTGTCTTCAATGCTCGCGATCTATTAAGCTGCCACTCAACTTAAAAGTTAAGTTTTCATGGAATTTCCTACTTACTTAGTATGTTTGCCTAATAATTTTTCCCTAACTTCTACTTTGTTTTAGGTTTTTAATGTAGCGGATGGCCTGTTGAAGGGACGCTGTGCTAATAAACCAGGGATCTAAGTACCGCGTAGTAAGATGCCTATTTTCTGGATTATTTTTCTTGATGCTTAAGTTTGTGTTTAACTGATTAATTAGTTTCTGCTGCTAATCTATCTGATTCAACTATGTATCTTGTAATATGTTTTCTGTTTTATGCCATGTAGAGATGGAAGGTTGTTAGAAGTAACAGGTAAGGAGTTAGCAGTTCTTGAACTATTATTTTGTCTTACTACGAACTTCGATTTCGTATCAACACGCTTTGAAGACTAAAGTGCGCAGCTGCAGCTGCTTTCTGTCGAGATACCTTATTGTTTCGTTCGATTATGAGAGTAACATTAGGAAATGGATTTGATGTGTACATCTTTATTCCTAAGCCATTCTTTCTAAAAATTTTATATGGAAGACTTAATCTGCGAAGTCACACTTTTATTGGACTTTTGCAAAAGTTTAAACAACCGATATAATAGCTGATGGAACATTCTAGTATTTACAAATGTTAGATCATTCTGTTCTTTAGTACTAGTTTTTTTAAGATGCTAACTAACAGTTTGTGGCAGGGTTATAAGCTTTTTACTTTAAAGTTGGTTGTCGTTTTAAATTAACGAATTATACCTAAATGGTCAAAAACTCCAGTAATGTAAATTCTGTACGTAATACTTGACAAACAACCGTACGGCTTATATGATATCTTGCCTTGTGTTCACTTTTTGTTTTTGCTTCAATTAATTTTCTATGATATAAGATTTCCTTCCCATTCATAACACTATACTTCAACTCAGAATTTGCAATGTTGGGATCGATATTTTGCCATTTTCTACCCTTACAATCAAAACATTTAAACAATTTCGGAGTTCTGGCTTTATTATTTTGATTGTTGGTGCTCGTTGTGATCCTTTCGTCACCATAAGTTGCTAATTATGTCATACACATTCTGGTTTGGAATTTGTTCCCTATTGTATCCTTACTCTTTTAGCTATCCAGGGCAGTTCATCGAACGAACAGTTGGCTTGACTAAGCTTCTCATTAGGGAGGTCTAATCTTTTCTCTAATTTCGTTTTGAAAGAACCACGCGAGGGCTGATGAGAAGGTCTACTTTCGAACATTGATTGTAATAAGTAAAGCAGTTATTTGCTTGCTTGGTTAACTTAGGTGCTTCTCTGATTTCTTTGTGCTGAATGTATATCTTGATTGCGAGCTTTTTCATCTGTTTCTCTCCCTTATCAGGTTAAAAAAGCTAAGAGTTCTGGTTGGGGGTTCAACTTCTCTTCAAGACAGGCAATGAGTTAGCAGCCCCTAACTTCGATAGTTTAGTTGCGTGCTCCTCTCTATCATTCTGCTTGTTCTTAATTTTCTAAGTTTACTACGGTTTGGTTGGATTTTATTTGCCTGCTTTGTTTCAGCTCTAAAAAATTATGAGTTCTGGTTGGAAGGCCAAGTTGTCTTCAATGCTCGCGATCTATTAAGCTGCCACTCAACCTAAAAGTTAAATTTTCTGCTCTTCTGAATCTTTTATGGAACTTCTTACTTATTTAGTATGTTCGCCTGACGATTTTTCCCTAACTTCCACTTTGTTTTAGGTTTTTAATGTAGCGGATGGCCTGTTGAAGGGACGTTGTGCTAATAAACCAGGCATCCAAGTACCACGTAGTAAGATGACTATTTTCTGGATTATTTTTCTTGATGCTTAAGTTTGTTTTTAACTGATTAATTAGTTTCTGCTGCTAATCTAACTGATTCAATTATGTACCTTGTAATATGTTTTCTGTTTTATGCCCATGTAGAGATGGAAGCTTGTTAGAAGTAACAGGTAGGAGTTAGCAGTTCTTGAACTATTATTTTGTCTTACTACGAACTTCGATTTCGTATCAACACGCTTTGAAGACTAAAGTGCGCAGCTGCAGCTGCTTTCTGTCGAGATACCTTATTGTTTCGTTCGATTATGAGAGTAACATTAGGAAATGGATTTGACGAGTACATCGTTATTCCTAAGCCATTTTTTCTAAATATTTTATATGGTAGACTTACTTAATTTGCGAAGTCACACTTTTATTGGACTTTTGCAAAAATTTAAACAACCGATATAATAGCGGATGGAACATTCTAGTATTTACAAATGTTAGATCATTCTGTTCTTTAGTACTAGTTTTTTTAAGATGGTAACTAACAGTTTGTGACAGGGTTATAAGCTTTTTTACTTTAAAGTTGGTCGTCGTTTTAAATTAACGAATTATACCTAGAAGGTCAAAAACTCCAGTAACGTAAATTCTCTACGTAATACTTGACAAACAACCCTACGGCTTATATGATATCTTGCCTTGTGTTCACTTTTTCTTTTTGCTTGACTTAATTCCCTACGATATAAGATTTCCTTCCCATTCATAATACTATACTTCAACTCAGAATTTGCAATGTTAGGATCTATATTCTGCCATTTTCTACCCTCAAAATCAAAACATTTAAACAATTTCGTAGTTTTGGCTTTATTATTTTGATTATTGGTGCTCGTTGTGATCCTTTTGTCACCATAAGTTGCTAATTATGTCATACACATTCTGGTTTAGTATTTGTTCCCTATTGCATCCTTGCTCTTTTAGCTATCAAGGGCAGTTCATCGAACGAACAGTTGGCTTGACTAAGCTTCTCATTAGGGAGGTCTAATCTTTTCTCTAATTTCGTGTTGACAGAACCACGCGAGGGCTGGTGAGAAGGTCTACTTTCGAACATTGATTGTAATAAGCGAAGCAGTTATTTGCTTGCTTGGTTAAGTTAGGTGCTTCTCTGATTTGTTTGTACTGAATGTATGTCTTGATTGCGAACATTTTCATCTTTTTCTCTCCCTTATCAAGTTAAAAATGCTAAGAGTTTTGGTTGGGGGTTTAACTTCTCTTCAAGACAGGCAATGAGTTAGCAGCCCCTAGCTTTGATAGTTTAGTTGCGTGCTCCTCTCTATCATTCTGCTTCTTCTTGATTTTCTAAGTTTACTCGGGTTTGATTGGTTTTGTTTTGCCTGCTTTGTTTCAGCTCAAAAAAAGTTTGACTTCTGGTTGTAAAGCCAAGTTGTCTTCAATGGTCGCGATCTATTAAGCTGCCACTCAACTTAAAAGTTAAGTTTTCTGCTCGTCGGAATCTTTCATGGAACTTCCTACTTACTTAATATGTTTGCCTAATAATTTTTCCCTAACTTTCACTTTGTTTTAGATTTTTAATGTAGCGGATGGCCTGTTGAAGGGACGCTGTGCTAATAAACCAAGCATCCAAGTACCACGTAGTAAGATGCCTATTTTCTGGATTATTTTTCTTGATGCTTAAGTTTGTGTTTAACTGATTAATTAGTTTCTGCTGCTAATCTAACTGATTCAACTATGTATCTTGTAATATGTTTTCTATTTTATGCCATGTAGAGATGGAAGTTTGTTAGAAGTAACAGGTAAGGAGTTAGCAGTTCTTGAACTATTATTTTGTCTTACTACGAACTTCGATTTCGTATCAACACGCTTTGAAGACTAAACTGCGCAGCTGCAGCTGTTTTCTGTCGAGATACCTTATTGTTTGGTTCGATTATGAGAGTAACATTAGGAAATGGATTTGATGAGTACATCGTTATTCCTAAGCCATTCTTTCTAAAAATTTTATATGTAAGACTTACTTAATTTGCGAAGTCACACTTTTATTGGACTTTTGCAAAAATTTAAACAACCGATATAATAGCGGATGGAACATTCTAGTATTTACAAATGTTAGATCATTCTGTTCTTTAGTACTAGTTTTTTTAAGATGGTAACTAACAGTTTGTGGCAGGGTTATAAGATTTTTACTTTAAAGTTGGTCGTCGTTTTAAATTAACGAATTATACCTAGAAGGTCAAAAACTCCAGTAACGTAAATTCTCTACGTAATACTTGACAAACAACCCTACGGCTTATATGATATCTTGCCTTGTGTTCACTTTTTCTTTTTGCTTGACTTAATTCTCTACGATATAAGATTTACTTCCCATTCATAATACTATACTTCAACTCAGAATTTGCAATGTTAGGATCTATATTCTGCCATTTTCTACCCTCAAAATCAAAACATTTAAGCAATTTCGTAGTTCTGGCTTTATTATTTTGATTATTGGTGCTAGTTGTGATCCTTTTGTCACCATAAGTTGCTAATTATGTCATACACATTCTGGTTTGGTATTTGTTCCCTATTGCATCCTTGCTCTTTTAGCTATCAAGGGCAGTTCATCGAACGAACAGTTTGCTTGACTAAGCTTCTCATTAGGGAGGTCTAATCTTTTCTCTAATTTCGTGTGGAAAGAACCGCGCGAGGGCTGGTGAGAAGGTCTACTTTCGAACATTGATTGTAATAAGTAAAGCAGTTATTTGCTTGCTTGGTTAAGTTAGGTGCATCTCTGATTTGTTTGTGCTGAATGTATGTCTTGATTGCGAACTTTTTCATCTGTTTCTCTCCCTTATCAGGTTAAAAATGCTAAGAGTTTTGGTTGGGGGTTTAACTTCTCTTCAAGACAGGCAATGAGTTAGCAGCCCCTAGCTTTGATAGTTAAGTTGCGTGCTCCTCTCTATCATTCTGCTTCTTCTTGATTTTCTAAGTTTCCTCGGGTTTGATTGTTTTTGTTTTGCCTGCTTTGTTTCATCTCTGAAAAAGTTTGACTTCTGGTTGTAAGTCAAAGTTGTCTTCAATGCTCGCGATCTATTAAGCTGCCACTCAACTTAAAAGTTAAGTTTTCTGCTCCTCTGAATCTTTCATGGAACTTCCTACTTACTTAGTATGTTTGCCCAATAATTTTTCCCTAACTTCCACTTTGTTTTAAGTTTTTAATGTAGCGGATGATGGCCTGTTGAAGGGACGTTGTGCTAACAAACCAGGCATCGAAGTACCACATAGTAAGATGCCTATTTTCTGGATTCTTTTTTCTTGATGCTTAAGTTTGTTTTTACCTGATTAATTAGTTTCTGCTGCTAATCTGATCGACTCAACTATGTATCTTGTAACATGTTTTCTGTTTTATGCCATGCAGAGATGGAAGCTTGTTAGAAGTAAAAGGTAGGAGTTAGCAGTTCTTGAACGATTATTTTGTCTTACTACGAACTTCGATTTCGTATCTGACATGCTTTGAAGACTAAAGTGCGCAGCTGCAGTTGCTTTCTGTCGAGATACCTTATTGTTTCGTTCGATTATGAGAGTAACATTAGGAAATGAATTTGATTAGTACATCGTTATTCCTAAGCCATTCTTTCTAAAAAATTTTTATGGAAGACTTATTTAATCTGCGAAGTCAAACTTTTATTGGACTTCTGCAAAAGTTTAAACAACCGATATAAGAGCGGATGGAACATTCTACTATTTACAAATGTTAGATCATTCTGTTCTTTAGTACTATTTTTCTAATATGCTAACTAACAGTTTGTGGCAGGGTTATAAGCTTTTTCCTTTAAAGTTGGTTGTCGTTTTAAATTAACGAATTATACCTAAAAGGTCAAAAACTCCAGTAATGTATATTCTCTACGTAATACTTGACAAACAACCCAAGGTTTATATGATATCTTGCCTTGTGATCACTTTTTTCTTTTGATTGAGTTAATTCTCTATGATATAAGATTTCCTTCCCATTCATAATACTATACTTCAACTCAGAATTTGCAATGTTGGGATCGAAATTCTGCCATTTTCTGCGCTTAAAATCAAAACAATTAAACAATCTGGTAGTTCTGTTTTATTATTTTGATTATTGGTGCTCGTTGTGATCCTTCTGTCACCATAAGTTGCTAATTATCTCATACACATTCTGTTTTGCTATTTGTTCCCTATTGCATCATTGCTCTTTTAGGTATCCAGAGCAGTTCATCGAACGAACAGTTGGCTTGACTAAGCTTCTCATTAGGGAGGTCTAATCTTTTCTCTAATTTCGTGTGGAAAGAACCGCGCGAGGGCTGGTGAGAAGGTCTACTTTCGAACATTGATTGTAATAAGTAAAGCAGTTATTTGCTTGCTTGGTTAAGTTAGGTGCATCTCTGATTTGTTTGTGCTGAATGTATGTCTTGATTGCGAACTTTTTCATCTGTTTCTCTCCCTTATCAGGTTAAAAATGCTAAGAGTTTTGGTTGGGGGTTTAACTTCTCTTCAAGACAAAGCAATGAGTTAGCGACCCTAGCTTTGATAGTTAAGTTGCGTGCTCCTCTCTATCATTCTGCTTCTTCTTGATTTTCTAAGTTTCCTCGGGTTTGATTGTTTTTGTTTTGCCTGCTTTGTTTCATCTCTGAAAAAGTTTGACTTCTGGTTGTAAGTCAAAGTTGTCTTCAATGCTCGCGATCTATTAAGCTGCCACTCAACTTAAAAAGTAAGTTTTCTGCTCCTCTGAATCTTTCATAGAACTTCCTACTTACTTAGTATGTTTGCCCAATGATTTTTCCCTAACTTCCACTTTGTTTTAAGTTTTTAATGTAGCGGATGATGGCTGTTGAAGGGACGTTGTTCTAATAAACCAGGCATCGAAGTACCACGTAGTAAGATGCCTATTTTCTGGATTCTTTTTTCTTGATGCTTAAGTTTGTTTTTACCTGATTAATTAGTTTCTGCTGCTAATCTGATCGACTCAACCATGTATCTTGTAACATGTTTTCTGTTTTATGCCATGCGAGATGGAAGCTTGTTAGAAGTAACAGGTAGGAGTTAGCAGTTCTTGAACGATTATTTTGTCTTACTACGAACTTCGATTTCGTATCTGACATGCTTTGAAGACTAAAGTGCGCAGCTGCAGCTGCTTTCTGTCGAGATACCTTATTGTTTCGTTCGATTATGAGAGTAACATTAGGAAATGAATTTGATTAGTACATCGTTATTCCTAAGCCATTCTTTCTAAAAATCTTTTATGGAAGACTTGCTTAATCTGCGAAGTCACACTTTTATTGGACTTCTGCAAAAGTTTAAACAACCGATATAATAGCGGATGGAACATTCTACTATTTACAAATGTTAGATCACTCTGTTCTTTAGTACTATTTTTCTAATATGCTAACTAACAGTTTGTGGCAGGGTTATAAGCTTTTTCCTTTAAAGTTGGTTGTCGTTTTAAATTAACGAATTATACCTAAAAGGTCAAAAACTCCAGTAATGTATATTCTCTACGTAATACTTGACAAACAACCCCACGGTTTATATGATATCTTGCCTTGTGTTCACTTTTTGCTTTTGATTGAGTTAATTCTCTATGATATAAGATTTCCTTCCCATTCATAATACTATACTTCAACTCAGAATTTGCAATGTTGGGATCGAAATTCTGCCATTTTCTGCGCTTAAAATCAAAACAATTAAACAATCTGGTAGTTCTGGTTTATTATTTTGATTATTGGTGCTCGTTGTGATCCTTCTGTCACCAAAAGTTGCTAATTATCTCATAAACATTCTGTTTTGCTATTTGTTCCCTATTGCATCATTTGCTAATGTGATCGACTCAACTATGTATCTTGTAACATGTTTTCTGTTTTATGCCATGTCGCGATGGAAGCTTGTTAGAAGTAACAGGTAGGAGTTAGCAGTTCTTGAACGATTATTTTGTCTTACTACGAACTTCGATTTCGTATCTGACATGCTTTGAAGACTAAAGTCTTGCAATGCGCGCTTCTTTCTCGCCGAGATACCTTATTGTTTCGCTCGATTATGAGAGTAACATTAGGAAATGAATTTGATTAGTACATCGTTATTCCTAAGCCATTCTTTTTCTAAAAAATTTTTATGGAAGACTTGCTTAATGCTAAGTCACACTTTTTATTGGACTTATGCAAAAGTTTAAACAACCGATATAATAGCGGATGGAACATTCTACTATTTACAAATGTTAGATCATTCGTTCTTTAGTACTATTTTTCTAATATGCTAACTAACAGTTTGTATTGGTTATGTTTTTTTCCTTTAAAGTTGGTTGTCGCTTTAAATTAACGAATTATACCTAAAAGGTCAAAAACTCCAGTAATGTATATTCTCTACGTAATACTTGACAAACAACCCAAGGTTTATATGATATCTTGCCTTGTGATCACTTTTTTCTTTTGATTGAGTTAATTCTCTATGATATAAGATTTCCTTCCCATTCATAATACTATACTTCAACTCGTAATTTGCAATGTTGGGATCGAAATTCTGCCATTTTCAACGCTTTTTAAAATCAAAACAATTAAACAATCTGGTAGTTCGGTTTTATTATTTTGATTATTGGTGCTCGTTGATCCTTCCACACCATAAGTTGCTAATTATCTCATACACATTCTGCTTTGCTATTTGTTCCCTATTGCATCATTGCTCTTTTAGGTATCCGTTTTAGCCATCGAACGAACAGTTGGCTTGACTAAGCTTCTCATTAGGAGGGTCTAATCTTTTTCTCTAATTTTGTGGGAAAGAACCGCGCGAGGGCTGGTGAGAAGGTCTACTTTCGAACATTGATTGTAATAAGTAAAGCGATTATTTGCTTGCTTGGTTAAGTTAGGTGCATCTCTCGATTTGTTTGTTAGTGAATGTATGTCTTGATTGCGAACTTTTTCATCTGCTCTCTCCTTTATCAGGTTAAAAATGCTAAGAGTTTTGGTTGGGGTTTAACTTCTCTTCAAGACAGTAAATGAGTTAGCAACCCCTAGCTTTGATAGTTAAGTTGCGTGCTCCTCTCTATCATTCTCGCTTCTTCTTGATTTTCTAAGTTTCTGGGTTTGATTGTTTTTGTTTTGCCTCGCTTTGTTTCATCTCTCTGAAAAGTTTGACTTCTGTTGTAAGTCAAAGTTGTCTTCAATGCTCATGATCTATTAAGCCACTCAACTTAAAAATGTAAGTTTTCTGCTCTCCTCAATCTTTCATAGAACTTCCTACTTACTTAGTATGTTTGCCAATGATTTTTCCCTAACTTCCACTTTGTTTTAAGTTTTTAATGTAGCGGATGATGGCCTGTTGAAGGGACGTTGTTCTAATAAACCGCATCAAAACAATTACCACGTAGTAAGATGCCTATTTTTATTCGATTCTTTTTCTTGATGCTTAAGTTTGTTTTTACCGATTAATTAGTTTCACATTTGCTAATCTGATCGACTCAACCATGTATCTTGTAACATGTTTTTGCTTTATGCCATGTAGAGATGGAAGCTTGTTAGAAGTAATGTAGGAGTTAGCGCTTCTTGAACGATTATTTTGTCTTACTACGAACTTCGATTTCAGATTCGACATGCTTTGAAGACTAAAGTCTTGCGCGCACCGCAATTGTCAATCGAGATACCTTATTGTTTCGCTTCGATTATGAGAGTAACATTAGGAAATGAATTTGATTAGTACATCGTTATTCCTAAGCCATTCTTTCTAAAAATCTTTTATGGAAGACTTGCTTAATCTGCTAAGTCACACTTTTATTGGACTTATGCAAAAGTTTAAACAACCGATATAATAGCGGATGGAACATTCTACTATTTACAAATGTTAGATCACTCGTTCTTTTTAGTACTATTTTTCTAATATGCTAACTAATTGCTTTGTGGAGGGTTATAAGCTTTTTTCCTTTAAAGTTGGTTGTGGTTTTAAATTAACGAATTATACCTAAAAGGTCAAAAACTCCAAGAATGTATATATTCTCGTAATACTTGACAAACAACCCCACGGTTTATATGATATCTTGCCTTGTGTTCACTTTTTGCTTTTGATTGAGTTAATTCTCTATGATATAAGATTTCTTCCCATTCATAATACTATACTTCAACTTCGAATTTGCAATGTTGGGATCAAATTCTGCCATTTTTCACGCGCTTAAAATCAAAACAATTAAACAATCCGGGTAGTTCTGCTTATTATTTTGATTATTGGTGCTCGTTGTGATCCTTCACGTCACCAAAGTTGCTAATTATCTCATACACATTTCGCTTTGCTATTTGTCCCTATTGCATTTGCAATGTGATCGCTCTTTATGTATCTTGTAACATGTTTTTCATCGATGCCATGTCGCTGATGGAAGCTTGTTAGAAGTAATCATTAGGAGTTAGAGGTCGATTATTTTGTCTTACTACGAACTTCGATTTCAATTCGACATGCTTTGAAGACTAAAGTGCTAACATTGATTGTTTCTCAAGATACCTTATTGTTTCGCTCGATTTGAGAGTAACATTAGGAAATGAATTTGATTAGTACATCGTTATTCCTAAGCCATTCTTTCTAAAAATTTTTATGGAAGACTTGCTTAATCTGCTTAAAAACACTTTTTATTGGACTTATGCAAAAGTTTAAACAACCGAATGAGTTATAATAGCGGATGGTTAAGTTACTATTTACAAATGTTAGATCATTCTTGATTTTTAGTACTATTTTTCTAATATTTGATTGTTTTTGTTTTGCCTTTATTTCTTTTTCCTTTAAAGTTGGACTTCGTTTGTAAATTAAAGAATTATACCTAAAAGGTCAAAACTCGAACTCTATTAAATTCTCTCACGTAACTTGAAAACAACCCTAAGGTTTATATGATATCTTGCCTTTCATGTTCACTTTTTTTTTTTTTGATTGAGTTAATTCTCTATGATTTTTCCCTAACCTTCCCATTCATAATACTTTTTAATGTAATTTGCAATGTTGGGATCGAAGGGACGTTTTTCTAATAAAATCAAAACACTTAAACAATCTAAGATAGTTCTTTGGTTTTATTGTTTTTTATTGGTGCTTAATCCTTTTGTTTTACTCATACACATTAATTTGTTTTGTTCTAATTCATCTCAACCATGTATCTTTTAACTATTTGTTCCTTATTGCAGAGGTCAATTGCTCTTTAGGGTATCCGAAGTTAGCAGTTCTTGAACGATTATTTTGTCTTACTAAGCTTCTCATTTGGAGGTCTTGATATTTTCTCTAAGATCCTTGTCGTGGGAAAATGAACCACCAATTGAGGGCTGTCGAGAAGGTCTTGTTTGATAGTTAACATTGATTGTAATAATTAGATTTTCTAAATGAATTTTTGATTAGTTGGTTATTCCTAAGGTGCATTCTTTCTAAAAATTTTTATGGAAGATGTCTTGATTTTGCGAACTTTTTCATCTCTTTGTTTTAAGTTTTAATGTAGCGGAAAAGTTAAAAATGCTATAAGTTTTGGTTGGGGTTTTAACTTTTTCAAGACAAATGTTTTAAACAAGTACTTGATAGATAGTTGTTGCGTGCTCCTCTCTCTAATACTGGATCATTCTCTTTATGCCACAAGATTCTTGTTGATTTTCTAAGTTTTCGGGTTTGATTGTTTTTGTTTTGCCAGGGTTTTCTTTCTAAAAATCTTTAAAAGTTTGACTTGTGGTTTAAATCAAAGTTGTCTTCAACAAATGCACGGTCTATTAACTGCCACTCAACTTAAAAGTTATTTTTAAATTAACTCTCTAAAAGGTCAAAACTCTCAATCTTTCATGGAACTTCCTACTTACTTAGTATGATTTGCCTTGTGTTCATTTTTGCTTTTGATTGAGTTACTTTGTTTTAAGATTTTAATGTATTCATAATACTATACTGAATTTGCATTGTTGGGATCGAATTTGTTTTTCTGCGCTAAAATCAAAACAATTAAACAACTGTAGTTCCGATTATTATTTTGATTATTGGTCTTTTTCCTTGATGCCAAAGTTTGTTTATCTCATACACATTAATTTTGCTATTTGTTCCCTATTGCATCATTTGCTAATGTGATCGACTCAACTATGTATCTTGTAACATGTTTTCTGCTTTTTATGCCATGTCGAGATGGAAGCTTGTTAGAAGTAATGGTGTAGGAGTTAGCGTTCTTGAACGATTATTTTGTCTTACTACGAACTTCGATTTCAGATTCGACATGCTTTGAAGACTAAAGTCTTGTATTGCGGCTTCTTTCATCGAGATACCTTATTGTTTCGCTCGATTATGAGAGTAACATTAGGAAATTAATTTGATGAGTACATCGTTATTCCTAAGCCATTCTTTCTAAAAATTTTTTATGGAAGACTTATTTAATCTGCGAAGTCAAACCTTTATTGGACTTCTGCAAAAGTTTAAACAACCGATATAAGAGCGGATGGAACATTCTACTATTTACAAATGTTAGATCATTCTGTTCTTTAGTACTATTTTTTTAATATGCTAACTAAATGATTTGTGGCGAGGTTATAAGCTTTTTCTTTTTAAAGTTGGTTGTCGTTTTAAATTAACGAATTATACCTAAAAGGTCAAAAACTCCAGTAATGTAAATTCTCTACGTAATACTTGACAAACAACCCTACGGCTTATATGATATCTTGCCTTGTGTTCACTTTTTGTTTTTGCTTGAGTTAATTCTCTATGATATAAGATTTCCTTCCCATTCATAATACTATACTTCAACTCATAATTTGCAATGTTGGGATCGATATTCTGCCATTTTCTACGCTTAAAATCAAAACATTTAAACAATTTGGGAGTTCTGGCTTTATTATTTTGATTATTGGTGCTCGTTGTGATCCTTTTGTCACCATAAGTTGCTAATTATCTCATACACATTCTGCTTTGCTATTTGTTCCCTATTGCATCCTTGCTCTTTTAGGTATCCAGGGCAGTTCATCGAACGAACAGTTGGCTTGACTAAGCTTCTCATTAGGGAGGTCTAATCTTTTCTCTAATTTCGTGTTGAAAGAACCACGCGAGGGCTGGTGAGAAGGTCTACTTTCAACATTGATTGTAATAAGTAAAGAAGTTATTTGCTTGCTTGGTTAAGTTAGGTGCATCTCGATTTGTTTGTGCTGAATGTATGTCTTGATTGCGAACTTTTTCATCTTTCTCTCCCCTTATCAAAGTTAAAAATGCTAAGAGTTTTGGTTGGGGGTTTAACTTCTCTTCAAGACAGTAATGAGTTAGCGAAACCTAAGCTTTGATAGTTAAGTTGCGTGCTCTCTCTATCATTCTCGCTTCTTCTTGATTTTCTAAGTTTCCTCGGGTTTGATTGTTTTTGTTTTGCCTGCTTTGTTTCATCTCTGAAAAAGTTTGACTTCTGGTTGTAAGTCAAAGTTGTCTTCAATGCTCGCGATCTATTAAGCTGCCACTCAACTTAAAAGTTAAGTTTTCTGCTCCTCTGAATCTTTCATAGAACTTCCTACTTACTTAGTATGTTTGCCCAATGATTTTTCCCTAACTTCCACTTTGTTTTAAGTTTTTAATGTAGCGGATGATGGCCTGTTGAAGGGACGTTGTTCTAATAAACCAGGCATCGAAGTACCACGTAGTAAGATGCCTATTTTCTGGATTCTTTTTTCTTGATGCTTAAGTTTGTTTTTACCTGATTAATTAGTTTCTGCTGCTAATCTGATCGACTCAACCATGTATCTTGTAACATGTTTTCTGTTTTATGCCATGTAGAGATGGAAGCTTGTTAGAAGTAACAGGTAGGAGTTAGCAGTTCTTGAACGATTATTTTGTCTTACTACGAACTTCGATTTCGTATCTGACATGCTTTGAAGACTAAAGTCTTGCAAATTTTTGTCACCGCCGTTTCTGTCGAGATACCTTATTGTTTCGTTCGATTATGAGAGTAACATTAGGAAATGAATTTGATTAGTACATCGTTATTCCTAAGCCATTCTTTCTAAAAATCTTTTATGGAAGACTTGCTTAATCTGCGAAGTCACACTTTTATTGGACTTCTGCAAAAGTTTAAACAACCGATATAATAGCGGATGGAACATTCTACTATTTACAAATGTTAGATCACTCTGTTCTTTAGTACTATTTTTCTAATATGCTAACTAACAGTTTGTGGGAGGGTTATAAGCTTTTTCCTTTAAAGTTGGTTGTGGTTTTAAATTAACGAATTATACCTAAAAGGTCAAAAACTCCAGTAATGTATATTCTCTACGTAATACTTGACAAACAACCCCACGGTTTATATGATATCTTGCCTTGTGTTCACTTTTTGCTTTTGATTGAGTTAATTCTCTATGATGTAAGATTTCCTTCCCATTCATAATACTATACTTCAACTCAGAATTTGCATTGTTGGGATCGAAATTCTGCCATTTTCTGCGCTTAAAATCAAAACAATTAAACAATCTGGTAGTTCTGGTTTATTATTTTGATTATTGGTGCTCGTTGTGATCCTTCTGTCACCAAAAGTTGCTAATTATCTCATACACATTCTGTTTTGCTATTTGTTCCCTATTGCATCATTTGCTAATGTGATCGACTCAACTATGTATCTTGTAACATGTTTTCTGTTTTATGCCATGTCGCGATGGAAGCTTGTTAGAAGTAACAGGTAGGAGTTAGCAGTTCTTGAACGATTATTTTGTCTTACTACGAACTTCGATTTCGTATCTGACATGCTTTGAAGACTAAAGTGCGCAGCTGCGGCTTCTTTCTGTCGAGATACCTTATTGTTTCGTTCGATTATGAGAGTAACATTAGGAAATGAATTTGATTAGTACATCGTTATTCCTAAGCCATTCTTTCTAAAAAATTTTTATGGAAGACTTGCTTAATCTGCGAAGTCACACTTTTATTGGACTTATGCAAAAGTTTAAACAACCGATATAATAGCGGATGGAACATTCTACTATTTACAAATGTTAGATCATTGTGTTCTTTAGTACTATTTTTCTAATATGCTAACTAACAGTTTGTGGCAGGGTTATAAGCTTTTTCCTTTAAGGTTGGTTGTCGTTTAAAATTAACGAATTATACCTAAAAGGTCAAAAACTCCAAGAATGTAAATTCTCTCACGTAATACTTGACAAACAACCCTACGGCTTATATGATATCTTGCCTTTGTGTTCACTTTTTGTTTTTGATTGAGTTAATTCTCTATGACATAAGATTTCCTTCCCATTCATAATACTCTACTTCGACTCAGAATTTGCAATGTTGGGATCGATATTCTGCCATTTTCTACGCTTAAAATCAAAACACTTAAACAATCTGGTCGTTCTGGTTTTATTGTTTTGATTATTGGTGCTCGTTGTGATCCTTCTGTCACCATAAGTTGCTAATTATCTCATACACATTCTGTTTTGCTATTTGTTCCCTATTGCATCATTGCTCTTTTAGGTATCCAGAGCAGTTCATCGAACGAACAGTTGGCTTGACTAAGCTTCTCATTAGGGAGGTCTAATCTTTTCTCTAATTTCGTGTGGAAAGAACCGCGCGAGGGCTGGTGAGAAGGTCTACTTTCGAACATTGATTGTAATAAGTGAAGAAGTTTTGCTTTGCTTGCTTGGTAAGTTAGGTGCATCTCTGATTTGTTTGTGCTGAATGTATGTCTTGATTGCGAACTTTTTCATCTGTTTCTCTCCCTTATCAGGTTAAAAATGCTAAGAGTTTTGGTTGGGGGTTTAACTTCTCTTCAAGACAGGCAATGAGTTAGCAGCCCCTAGCTTTGATAGTTAAGTTGCGTGCTCCTCTCTATCATTCTGCTTCTTCTTGATTTTCTAAGTTTCCTCGGGTTTGATTGTTTTTGTTTTGCCTGCTTTGTTTCATCTCTCTAAAAGTTTGACTTCTGGTTGTAAGTCAAAGTTGTCTTCAATGCTCGCGATCTATTAAGTCGCCACTCAACTTAAAAGTTAAGTTTTTCGCTCCTCTGAATCTTTCATAGAACTTCCTACTTACTTAGTATCTTTGCCTAATGATTTTTCCCTAACTTCCACTTTGTTTTAAGTTTTTAATGTAGCGGATGATGGCCTGTTGAAGGGGCGTTGTTCTAATAAACCGTGCATCAAGTACCACGTAGTAAGATGCCTATTTTGGATTCTTTTTCTTGATGCTTAAGTTTGTTTTTAATCGATTAATTAGTTTCTCTTTGCTAATCTGATCGACTCAACCATGTATCTTGTAATATGTTTTCTGCTTTATGCCATGTAGAGATGGAAGCTTGTTAGAAGTAATGTAGGAGGAGTTAGCAGTTCTTGAACGATTATTTTGTCTTTACTACGAACTTCGATTTCAGATCGACATGCTTTGAAGATAAAGTGCGCAACCAAATTCTTCTTTTCGTCGAGATACCTTATTGTTTCGGTTGATTATGAGAGTAACATTAGGAAATGAATTTGATGAGTACATCGTTTTTCCTAAGCCATTCTTTCTAAAATTTTTATATGGAAGACTTACTTAATCTGCGAAGTCACACTTTTATTAGACTTCTGCAAAAGTTTAAACAACCGATATACTAGCTGATGGAACATTCTACTATTTACAAATGTTAGATCATTCATTTCTTTAGTACTATTTTTCTAATATGCTAACTAACAGTTTGTGGCAGGGTTATAAGCTTTTTCCTTTAAAGTTGGTTGTCGTTTTAAATTAACGAATTATACCTAAATGGTCAAAAACTCCAGAATGTAAATTCTCTACGTAATACTTGACAAACAACCGTGCGGCTTATATGAGATCTTGCCTTGTGTTCACTTTTTGTTTTTGTTTGAGTTAATTCTCTATGATATAAGATTTCCTTCCCATTCATAATACTATACTTCAGCTCAGAATTTGCAATGTTGGGATCGATATTCTGCCATTTTCTACGCTTAAAATCAAAACACTTAAACAATCTTGTAGTTCTGGTTTTATTATTTTGATTATTGGTGCTCATTTGTGATCTTTTGTCACCATAAGTTGCTAATTATCTCATACACGTTCTGGTTTGCTATTTGTTCCCTATTGCATCATTGCACTTTTAGGTATCCGACTATTTCATCGAACGAACATGTTGGCTTGACTAATGCTTCTCATTAGGAGGTCTAATCTTTTCTCTAACTTCGTGTCGAAAGAACCACGAACGATTTGGTGAGAAGGTCTACTTTCGACATTGATTGTAATAAGTGAAGAAGTTATTTGCTTGCTTGGTTAAGTTAGGTGCTTCTACGATTTGTTTGTCTTGAAATGTATGTTCTTGATTGCGAACGTTTTCATCTGTTTCTCTCCTTATCAAGTTAAAAATGCTAAGAGTTTTGGTTGGGGTTTAACTTCTCCTCAAGACAAATGAGTTAGATCAAGCTTTGATAGTTCTATTTTTCTAATATCTCTATCATTCTCGCTTCTTCTTGATTTTCTAAGTTTCCTCGGGTTTGATTGTTTTTGTTTTGCCTGCTTTGTTTCAGCTCTAAAAACGTTTGAACTTCAGTTGTAAGTCAAAGTTGTCTTCAATGCTCGCGATCTATTGTTGCCACTCAACTTAAAAGTTAAGTTTTGCTCCTCTGAATCTTTCATGGAACTTCCTACTTAATATCCTTGCCTAATGATTTTCCCCTAACTTCCACTTTGTTTTAGGTTTTTCATGTAGCGGATGGCACATTGAAGGGATCGCGTTGTGCTAATAAACCGTGCATCAAACACTTACCACGTAGTAAGATGCCTATTTTTTTGATTCTTCTTTCTTGATGCTTAAGTTTGTTTGTAATCGATTAATTAGTTTCTTGCTAACTGACCGACTCAACTATGTATCTTGTAATGTGTTTTTCTGTTTCATGCCATGTAGAGATGGAAGCTTGTTAGAAGTAATGTTTAGCGATTCTTGAACGATTATTTTGTCTTACTACGAACTTCGATTTTTATCGATTTCATGCTTTGAAGTATAAAGTCAAGCTGAGAATCGACATACCTTATTGTTTCGTTCGATTATGAGAGTAACATTAGGAAATGAATTTGATGTGTACATCCTTATTCCTAAGCCTTTCCAAAAATTTTTTATCGAACACTTGCTTAATCTGCGAAGTCACACTTTTATTGTACTTCTGCAAAAGTTTAAACAACCGATATAATAGCGGATGGAACGTTCTACTATTTACAAATGGTAGATCATTCTGTTCTTTAGTACTATTTTTCTAATATGCTAACAAACAGTTTGTGGCAGGGTTATAAGCTTTTTCCTTTAAGGTTGGTTGTCGTTTAAAATTAACGAATTATACCTAAAAGGTCAAAAACTCCAGTAATGTAAATTCTCTACGTAATACTTGACAAACAACCCTACGGCTTATATGATATCTTGCCTTTGTGTTCACTTTTTGTTTTTGATTGAGTTAATTCTCTATGACATAAGATTTCCTTCCCATTCATAATACTCTACTTCGACTCAGAATTTGCAATGTTGGGATCGATATTCTCGCCATTTTCTCGCTTAAAATCAAAACACTTAAACAATCTGGTCGTTCGGGTTTTATTGTTTTGATTATTGGTGCTCAGTTTGTGATCCTTTTGTCACCATAAGTTGCTAATTATCTCATACACGTTCTGCTTTTTGCTATTTGTTCCCTATTGCATCATTGCTCTTTTAGGTATCCGAGGGCAGTTCATCGAACGAACAGTTATTTTGGCTTGACTAAGCTTCTCATTAGGAGAGGTCTAATCTTTTCTAATTTCCGTGTGGAAAGAACCACGCGAGGGCTGGTGAGAAGGTCTACTTTTCGAACATTGATTGTAATAAGTGAAGAAGTTATTTGCTTGCTTGGTTAAGTTAGGTGCTTCTATTCGATTTGTTTGTCTTTGAATGTATGTCTTGATTGCGAACGTTTTCATCTGCTTCTCTCCCTTATCAAGTTAAAAATGCTAAGAGTTTTGGTTGGGGTTTAACTTCTCTCAAGACAGAGCAATGAGTTAGCGATCCCTAGCTTTGATAGTTAAGTTGCGTGCTCCTCTCTATCATTCTGCTTCTTCTTGATTTTCTAAGTTTCCTCGGGTTTGATTGTTTTTGTTTTGCCTGCTTTGTTTCATCTCTAAAAAAGTTTGACTTCTGGTTGTAAGTCAAAGTTGTCTTCAATGCTCGCGATCTATTAATATGCCACTCAACTTAAAAGTTAAGTTTTACGCTCCTCTGAATTCTTATAGAACTTCCTACTTACTTAGTATGTTTGCCCAATGATTTTTCCCTAACTTCCACTTTGTTTTAAGTTTTTAATGTAGCGGATGATGGCCTGTTGAAGGGACGTTGTTCTAATAAACCAGGCATCGAAGTACCACGTAGTAAGATGCCTATTTTCTGGATTCTTTTTTCTTGATGCTTAAGTTTGTTTTTACCGATTAATTAGTTTACACGCTAATCTGATCGACTCAACCATGTATCTTGTAACATGTTTTCGTTTTATGCCATGTAGAGATGGAAGCTTGTTAGAAGTAATGGTAGGAGTTAGCGATTCTTGAACGATTATTTTGTCTTACTACGAACTTCGATTTCAGATCGACATGCTTTGAAGACTAAAGTCTTGCACGCTGTTTACTTTCAATCGAGATACCTTATTGTTTCGTTCGATTATGAGAGTAACATTAGGAAATGAATTTGATTAGTACATCGTTATTCCTAAGCCATTCTTTCTAAAAATCTTTTATGGAAGACTTGCTTAATCTGCGAAGTCACACTTTTATTGGACTTCTGCAAAAGTTTAAACAACCGATATAATAGCGGATGGAACATTCTACTATTTACAAATGTTAGATCACTCTGTTCTTTAGTACTATTTTTCTAATATGCTAACTAACAGTTTGTGGGAGGGTTATAAGCTTTTTCCTTTAAAGTTGGTTGTGGTTTTAAATTAACGAATTATACCTAAAAGGTCAAAAACTCCAAAGAATGTATATTCTCTCGTAATACTTGACAAACAACCCCACGGTTTATATGATATCTTGCCTTGTGTTCACTTTTTGCTTTTGATTGAGTTAATTCTCTATGATGTAAGATTTCCTTCCCATTCATAATACTATACTTCAACTCAGAATTTGCATTGTTGGGATCGAAATTCTGCCATTTTCTGCGCTTAAAATCAAAACAATTAAACAATCTGGTAGTTCTGGTTTATTATTTTGATTATTGGTGCTCGTTGTGATCCTTCTGTCACCAAAAGTTGCTAATTATCTCATACACATTCTGTTTTGCTATTTGTTCCCTATTGCATCATTTGCTAATGTGATCGACTCAACTATGTATCTTGTAACATGTTTTCTGTTTTATGCCATGTCGCGATGGAAGCTTGTTAGAAGTAACAGGTAGGAGTTAGCAGTTCTTGAACGATTATTTTGTCTTACTACGAACTTCGATTTCGTATCTGACATGCTTTGAAGACTAAAGTGCGCAGCTGCAGCTGCTTTCTGTCGAGATACCTTATTGTTTCGTTCGATTATGAGAGTAACATTAGGAAATGAATTTGATTAGTACATCGTTATTCCTAAGCCATTCTTTCTAAAAAATTTTTATGGAAGACTTGCTTAATCTGCGAAGTCACACTTTTATTGGACTTATGCAAAAGTTTAAACAACCGATATAATAGCGGATGGAACATTCTACTATTTACAAATGTTAGATCATTCTGTTCTTTAGTACTATTTTTCTAATATGCTAACTAACAGTTTGTGGCAGGGTTATAAGCTTTTTCCTTTAAGGTTGGTTGTCGTTTAAAATTAACGAATTATACCTAAAAGGTCAAAAACTCCAGTAATGTAAATTCTCTACGTAATACTTGACAAACAACCCTACGGCTTATATGATATCTTGCCTTTGTGTTCACTTTTTGTTTTTGATTGAGTTAATTCTCTATGACATAAGATTTCCTTCCCATTCATAATACTCTACTTCGACTCAGAATTTGCAATGTTGGGATCGATATTCGCCATTTTCTCGCTTAAAATCAAAACACTTAAACAATCTGGTCGTTTCGGTTTTATTGTTTTGATTATTGGTGCTCGTTGTGATCCTTTTGTCACCATAAGTTGCTAATTATCTCATACACGTTCTGGTTTGCTATTTGTTCCCTATTGCATCATTGCTCTTTTAGGTATCCAGGGCAGTTCATCGAACGAACAGTTGGCTTGACTAAGCTTCTCATTAGGGAGGTCTAATCTTTTCTCTAACTTCGTGTCGAAAAGAACCACGCGAGGGCTGGTGAGAAGGTCTACTTTTCGAACATTGATTGTAATAAGTGAAGAAGTTATTTGCTTGCTTGGTTAAGTTAGGTGCTTCTCTGATTTGTTTGTGCTGAGTGTATGTCTTGATTGCGAACGTTTTCATCTGTTTCTCTCCCTTATCAAGTTAAAAATGCTAAGAGTTTTGGTTGGGGGTTTAACTTCTCCTCAAGACAGACAATGAGTTAGCAACCTAGCTTTGATAGTTGATTCGTGCTCCTCTCTATCATTCTAGCTTCTTCTTGATTTTCTAAGTTTCCTCGGGTTTGATTGTTTTTGTTTTGCCAGCTTTGTTTCAGCTCTAAAACGTTTGACTTCCTGGTTGTAAGTCAAAGTTGTCTTCAATGCTCGCGATCTATTGAAGAAACTGCCACTCAACTTAAAAGTTAAGTTTCTGCTCCTCTGAATCTTTCATGGAACTTCCTACTTAGTATCTTTTGCCTAATGATTTTTCCCTAACTTCCACTTTGTTTTAGGTTTTTAATGTAGCGGATGGCCTGTTGAAGGGACGTTGTGCTAATAAACCGTGCATCAAGTACCACGTAGTAAGATGCCTATTTTTGCGGATTCTTCTTTCTTGATGCTTAAGTTTGTTTGTAACTGATTAATTAGTTTCTACTGCTAATCTGACCGACTCAACTATGTATCTTGTAATATGTTTTCTGTTTCATGCCATGTAGAGATGGAAGCTTGTTAGAAGTAGCAGGTAGGAGTTAGCAGTTCTTGAACGATTATTTTGTCTTACTGCGAACTTCGATTTCGTATCTGACATGCTTTGAAGTATAAAGTGCACAGCCGCAGCTTCTTTCTGTCGACATACCTTATTGTTTCGTTCGATTATGAGAGTAACATTAAGAAATGAATTTGATGTGTACATCGTTATTCCTAAGCCTTTCTAAAAATTTCTTATGGAAGACTTGCTTAATCTGCGAAGTCACACTTTTATTGTACTTCTGCAAAAGTTTAAACAACCGATATAATAGCGGATGGAACGTTCTACTATTTACAAATGTTAGATCATTCTGTTCTTTAGTACTATATTTCTAATATGCTAACTAACAGTTTGTGGCAGGGTTATAAGCTTTTTCCTTTAAGGTTGGTTGTCGTTTAAAATTAACGAATTATACCTAAAAGGTCAAAAACTCCAGTAATGTAAATTCTCTACGTAATACTTGACAAACAACCCTACGGCTTATATGATATCTTGCCTTTGTGTTCACTTTTTGTTTTTGATTGAGTTAATTCTCTATGACATAAGATTTCCTTCCCATTCATAATACTCTACTTCGACTCAGAATTTGCAAAGTTGGGATCGATATTCTGCCATTTTCTACGCTTAAAATCAAAACACTTAAACAATCTGGTCGTTCTGGTTTTATTGTTTTGATTATTGGTGCTCGCTGTGATCCTTTTGTCACCATAAGTTGCTAATTATCTCATACACGTTCTTGGTTTGCTATTTGTTCCCTATTGCATCATTGCTCTTTTAGGTATCCAGGGCAGTTCATCGAACGAACAGTTGGCTTGACTAAGCTTCTCATTAGGGAGGTCTAATCTTTTCTCTAACTTCGTGTCGAAAGAACCACGCGAGGGCTGGTGAGAAGGTCTACTTTCGAACATTGATTGTAATAAGTGAAGAAGTTATTTGCTTGCTTGGTTAAGTTAGGTGCTTCTCTGATTTGTTTGTGCTGAATGTATGTCTTGATTGCGAACGTTTTCATCTGTTTCTCTCCCTTATCAAGTTAAAAATGCTAAGAGTTTTGGTTGGGGGTTTAACTTCTCCTCAAGACAGGCAATGAGTTAGCAGCCCCTAGCTTTGATAGTTAAGTTGCGTGCTCCTCTCTATCATTCTGCTTCTTCTTGATTTTCTAAGTTTCCTCGGGTTTGATTGTTTTTGTTTTGCCTGCTTTGTTTCATCTCTGAAAAAGTTTGACTTCTGGTTGTAAGTCAAAGTTGTCTTCAATGCTCGCGATCTATTAAGCTGCCACTCAACTTAAAAGTTAAGTTTTCTGCTCCTCTGAATCTTTCATGGAACTTCCTACTTAGTATCTTTGCCTAATGATTTTTCCCTAACTTCCACTTTGTTTTAGGTTTTTCATGTAGCGGATGGCCTGTTGAAGGGACGTTGTGCTAATAAACCAGGCATCGAAGTACCACGTAGTAAGATGCCTATTTTCTGGATTCTTCTTTCTTGATGCTTAAGTTTGTTTGTAACTGATTAATTAGTTTCTACTGCTAATCTGACCGACTCAACTATGTATCTTGTAATATGTTTTCTGTTTCATGCCATGTAGAGATGGAAGCTTGTTAGAAGTAACAGGTAGGAGTTAGGAGTTCTTGAACGATTATTTTGTCTTACTTTGCGAACTTCGATTTTCAGTATCGACATGCTTTGAAGTATAAAGTCTGCACGAAATGTGCACCTTTTTTCATCGACATACCTTATTGTTTTTCGTTCGATTATGAGAGTAACATTAGGAAATGAATTTGATGTGTACATCGTTATTCCTAAGCCTTTCTAAAAATTTTTTATGGAAGACTTGCTTAATCTGCGAAGTCACACTTTTATTGTACTTCTGCAAAAGTTTAAACAACCGATATAATAGCGGATGGAACGTTCTACTATTTACAAATGTTAGATCATTCTGTTCTTTAGTACTATTTTTCTAATATGCTAACTAACAGTTTGTGGCAGGGTTATAAGCTTTTTCCTTTAAGGTTGGTTGTCGTTTAAAATTAACGAATTATACCTAAAAGGTCAAAAACTCCAGTAATGTAAATTCTCTACGTAATACTTGACAAACAACCCTACGGCTAATATGATATCTTGCCTTTGTGTTCACTTTTTGTTTTTGATTGAGTTAATTCTCTATGACATAAGATTTCCTTCCCATTCATAATACTCTACTTCAACTCAGAATTTGCAATGTTGGGATCGATATTCTGCCATTTTCTACGCTTAAAATCAAAACACTTAAACAATCTGGTAGTTCTGGTTTTATTGTTTTGATTATTGGTGCTCGTTGTGATCCTTTTGTCACCATAAGTTGCTAATTATCTCATACACGTTCTGGTTTGCTATTTGTTCCCTATTGCATCATTGCTCTTTTAGGTATCCAGGGCAGTTCATCGAACGACAAGTTGGCTTGACTAAGCTTCTCATTAGGAGGTCTAATCTTTTCTCTAACTTTCGTGTCGAAAAAGAACCACGCGAGGGCTGTGAGAAGGTCTACTTTCGAACATTGATTGTAATAAGTGAAGAAGTTATTTGCTTGCTTGGTTAAGTTAGGTGCTTCTCTGATTTGTTTGTGCTGAATGTATGTCTTGATTGCGAACGTTTTCATCTGTTTCTCTCCCTTATCAAGTTAAAAATGCTAAGAGTTTTGGTTGGGGGTTTAACTTCTCCTCAAGACAGGCAATGAGTTAGCAGCCCCTAGCTTTGATAGTTCAGTTGCGTGCTCCTCTCTATCATTCTGCTTCTTCTTGATTTTCTAAGTTTCCTCGGGTTTGATTGTTTTTGTTTTGCCTGCTTTGTTTCAGCTCTAAAACGTTTGACTTCTGGTTGTAAGTCAAAGTTGTCTTCAATGCTCGCGATCTATTAAGCTGCCACTCAACTTAAAAGTTAAGTTTTCTGCTCCTCTGAATCTTTCATGGAACTTCCTACTTAGTATCTTTGCCTAATGATTTTTCCCTAACTTCCACTTTGTTTTAGGTTTTTCATGTAGCGGATGGCCTGGTTGAAGGGACGTTGTGCTAATAAACCGGGCATCAAGTACCACGTAGTAAGATGCCTATTTTCTGGATTCTTCTTTCTTGATGCTTAAGTTTGTTTGTAAATCGATTAATTAGTTTCTCTTTCGCTAATCTGACCGACTCAACTATGTATCTTGTAATATGTTTTTTCTGTTTCATGCCATGTAGAGATGGAAGCTTGTTAGAAGTAACAGTAGGGAGTTAGCGTTCTTGAACGATTATTTTGTCTTCTTCGAACTTGATTTCATATCGACATGCTTTGAAGTATAAAGTCTTGCACAAATGCAATGCTTTTAAATCGACATACCTTATTGTTTTTCGTTCGATTATGAGAGTAACATTAGGAAATGAATTTGATGTGTACATCGTTATTCCTAAGCCTTTCTAAAAATTTTTATGGAAGACTTGCTTAATCTGCGAAGTCACACTTTTATTGTACTTACAAAAAAGTTTAAACAACCGATATAATAGCGGATGGAACGTTCTACTATTTACAAATGTTAGATCATTCTGTTTTTTTAGTACTATTTTTTTCTAATATGCTAACTAACAGTTTGTGGCGGGGTTATAAGCTTTTTTTCTTTAAGGTTGGTTGTCGTTTAAAATTAACGAATTATACCTAAAAGGTCAAAAACTCCAGTAATGTAAATTCTCTACGTAATACTTGACAAACAACCCTACGGCTTATATGATATCTTGCCTTTGTGTTCACTTTTTGTTTTTGATTGAGTTAATTCTCTATGACATAAGATTTCCTTCCCATTCATAATACTCTACTTCAACTCAGAATTTGCAATGTTGGGATCGATATTCTGCCATTTTCTACGCTTAAAATCAAAACACTTAAACAATCTGGTAGTTCTGGTTTTATTGTTTTGATTATTGGTGCTCGTTGTGATCCTTTTGTCACCATAAGTTGCTAATTATCTCATACACGTTCTGGTTTGCTATTTGTTCCCTATTGCATCATTGCTCTTTTAGGTATCCAGGGCAGTTCATCGAACGAACAGTTGGCTTGACTAAGCTTCTCATTAGGGAGGTCTAATCTTTTCTCTAACTTCGTGTCGAAAGAACCACGCGAGGGCTGGTGAGAAGGTCTACTTTCGAACATTGATTGTAATAAGTGAAGAAGTTATTTGCTTGCTTGGTTAAGTTAGGTGCTTCTCTGATTTGTTTGTGCTGAATGTATGTCTTGATTGCGAACGTTTTCATCTGTTTCTCTCCCTTATCAAGTTAAAAATGCTAAGAGTTTTGGTTGGGGGTTTAACTTCTCCTCAAGACAGGCAATGAGTTAGCAGCCCCTAGCTTTGATAGTTCAGTTGCGTGCTCCTCTCTATCATTCTGCTTCTTCTTGATTTTCTAAGTTTCCTCGGGTTTGATTGTTTTTGTTTTGCCTGCTTTGTTTCAGCTCTAAAAACGTTTGACTTCTGGTTGTAAGTCAAAGTTGTCTTCAATGCTCGCGATCTATTAAGCTGCCACTCAACTTAAAAGTTAAGTTTTCTGCTCCTCTGAATCTTTCATGGAACTTCCTACTTAGTATCTTTGCCTAATGATTTTTCCCTAACTTCCACTTTGTTTTAGGTTTTTAATGTAGCGGATGGCCTGTTGAAGGGACGTTGTGCTAATAAACCAGGCATCGAAGTACCACGTAGTAAGATGCCTATTTTCTGGATTCTTCTTTCTTGATGCTTAAGTTTGTTTGTAACTGATTAATTAGTTTCTACTGCTAATCTGACCGACTCAACTATGTATCTTGTAATATGTTTTCTGTTTCATGCCATGTAGAGATGGAAGCTTGTTAGAAGTAACAGGTAGGAGTTAGGAGTTCTTGAACGATTATTTTGTCTTACTGCGAACTTCGATTTCGTATCTGACATGCTTTGAAGTATAAAGTCGCAGTTCATGCAAATGCTTTCATACACGACATACCTTATTGTTTCGTTCGATTATGAGAGTAACATTAGGAAATGAATTTGATGTGTACATCGTTATTCCTAAGCCTTTCTAGAAATTTCTTATGGAAGACTTGCTTAATCTGCGAAGTCACACTTTTATTGTACTTCTGCAAAAGTTTAAACAACCGATATAATAGCGGATGGAACGTTCTACTATTTACAAATGTTAGATCATTCTGTTCTTTAGTACTATTTTTCTAATATGCTAACTAACAGTTTGTGGCAGGGTTATAAGCTTTTTCCTTTAAGGTTGGTTGTCGTTTAAAATTAACGAATTATACCTAAAAGGTCAAAAACTCCAGTAATGTAAATTCTCTACGTAATACTTGACAAACAACCCTACGGCTAATATGATATCTTGCCTTTGTGTTCACTTTTTGTTTTTGATTGAGTTAATTCTCTATGACATAAGATTTCCTTCCCATTCATAATACTCTACTTCGACTCAGAATTTGCAATGTTGGGATCGATATTCTGCCATTTTCTACGCTTAAAATCAAAACACTTAAACAATCTGGTAGTTCTGGTTTTATTGTTTTGATTATTGGTGCTCGTTGTGATCCTTTTGTCACCATAAGTTGCTAATTATCTCATACACGTTACTGTTTTGCTATTTGTTCCCTATTGCATCATTGCTCTTTTTAGGTATCCAGGCGCTTCATCGAACGAACAGTTGGCTTGACTAAGCTTCTCATTAGGGAGGTCTAATCTTTTCTCTAACTTCGTGTCGAAAGAACCACGCGAGGGGCTGGTGAGAAAGGTCTACTTTCGAACATTGATTGTAATAAGTGAAGAAGTTATTTGCTTGCTTGGTTAAGTTAGGTGCTTCTCGATTTGTTTGTCTTTGAATGTATGTCTTGATTGCGAACTTTTTCATCTGTTTCTCTCCCTTATCAAGTTAAAAATGCTAAGAGTTTTGGTTGGGGTTTAACTTCTCCTCAAGACAGAATGATGAGTTAGCAGACCCTAGCTTTGATAGTTGATTCGTGCTCCTCTCTATCATTCTCGCTCTTCTTGATTTTCTAAGTTTCCTCGGGTTTGATTGTTTTTGTTTTGCCTGCTTTGTTTCAGCTCTAAAAACGTTTGACTTCTGGTTGTAAGTCAAAGTTGTCTTCAATGCTCGCGATCTATTAAGCTGCCACTCAACTTAAAAGTTAAGTTTTCTGCTCCTCTGAATCTTTCATGGAACTTCCTACTTAGTATCTTTGCCTAATGATTTTTCCCTAACTTCCGCTTTGTTTTAGGTTTTTCATAGCGGATGGCCTGTTGAAGGGACGTTGTGCTAATAAACCAGGCATCGAAGTACCACGTAGTAAGATGCCTATTTTCTGGATTCTTCTTTCTTGATGCTTAAGTTTGTTTGTAACTGATTAAATAGTTTCTACTGCAAATCTGACCGACTCAACTATGTATCTTGTAATATGTTTTCTGTTTCATGCCATGTAGAGATGGAAGCTTGTTAGAAGTAATGGTAGGAGTTAGCAGTTCTTGAACGATTATTTTGTCTTCTTCACGAACTTGATTTCAGATCGACATGCTTTGAAGTATAAAGTCTTGCGACTGCTTGTTTGCTTTTCATCGACATACCTTATTGTTTCGTTCGATTATGAGAGTAACATTAGGAAATGAATTTGATGTGTACATCGTTATTCCTAAGCCTTTCTAGAAATTTCTTATGGAAGACTTGCTTAATCTGCGAAGTCACACTTTTATTGTACTTCTGCAAAAGTTTAAACAACCGATATAATAGCGGATGGAACGTTCTACTATTTACAAATGTTAGATCATTCATTCTTTTTAGTACTATTTTTTTTAATATGCAAACTAACAGTTTGTGGCAGGGTTATAAGCTTTTTCCTTTAAGGTTGGTTGTCGTTTAAAATTAACGAATTATACCTAAAAGGTCAAAAACTCCAGTAATGTAAATTCTCTACGTAATACTTGACAAACAACCCTACGGCTAATATGATATCTTGCCTTTGTGTTCACTTTTTGTTTTTGATTGAGTTAATTCTCTATGACATAAGATTTCCTTCCCATTCATAATACTCTACTTCGACTCAGAATTTGCAATGTTGGGATCGATATTCTGCCATTTTCTACGCTTAAAATCAAAACACTTAAACAATCTGGTAGTTCTGGTTTTATTGTTTTGATTATTGGTGCTCGTTGTGATCCTTTTGTCACCATAAGTTGCTAATTATCTCATACACGTTCTGGTTTGCTATTTGTTCCCTATTGCATCATTGCTCTTTTAGGTATCCAGGGCAGTTCATCGAACGAACAGTTGGCTTGACTAAGCTTCTCATTAGGGAGGTCTAATCTTTTCTCTAATTTCGTGTCGAAAGAACCACGCGAGGGCTGGTGAGAAGGTCTACTTTCGAACATTGATTGTAATAAGTGAAGAAGTTATTTGGTTGCTTGGTTAAGTTAGGTGCTTCTCTGATTTGTTTGTGCTGAATGTATGTCTTGATTGCGAACTTTTTTCATCTGTTTCTCTCCTTATCAAGTTAAAAATGCTAAGAGTTTTGGTTGGGGTTTAACTTCTCCTCAAGACAGAAATGAGTTAGCACCCTAGCTTTGATAGTTGATTTGTGTGCTCCTCTCTATCATTCTCGCTTCTTCTTGATTTTCTAAGTTTCCTCGGGTTTGATTGTTTTTGTTTTGCCTGCTTTGTTTCAGCTCTAAAAACGTTTGACTTCTGTTGTAAGTCAAAGTTGTCTTCAATGCTCGCGATCTATTAAGCTGCCACTCAACTTAAAAGTTAAGTTTTCTGCTCCTCTGAATCTTTCATGGAACTTCCTACTTAGTATCTTTGCCTAATGATTTTTCCCTAACTTCCACTTTGTTTTAGGTTTTTAATGTAGCGGATGGCCTGTTGAAGGGACGTTGTGCTAATAAACCAGGCATCGAAGTACCACGTAGTAAGATGCCTATTTTCTGGATTCTTCTTTCTTGATGCTTAAGTTTGTTTGTAACTGATTAATTAGTTTCTACTGCTAATCTGACCGACTCAACTATGTATCTTGTAATATGTTTTCTGTTTCATGCCATGTAGAGATGGAAGCTTGTTAGAAGTAACAGGTAGGAGTTAGCAGTTCTTGAACGATTATTTTGTCTTACTGCGAACTTCGATTTCGTATCTGACATGCTTTGAAGTATAAAGTGCGCAGCCGCAGCTGCTTTCTGTCGACATACCTTATTGTTTCGTTCGATTATGAGAGTAACATTAGGAAATGAATTTGATGTGTACATCGTTATTCCTAAGCCTTTCTAAAAATTTTTTATGGAAGACTTGCTTAATCTGCGAAGTCACACTTTTATTGTACTTCTGCAAAAGTTTAAACAACCGATATAATAGCGGATGGAACGTTCTACTATTTACAAATGTTAGATCATTCTGTTCTTTAGTACTATTTTTCTAATATGCTAACTAACAGTTTGTGGCAGGGTTATAAGCTTTTTCCTTTAAGGTTGGTTGTCGTTTAAAATTAACGAATTATACCTAAAAGGTCAAAAACTCCAGTAATGTAAATTCTCTACGTAATACTTGACAAACAACCCTACGGCTTATATGATATCTTGCCTTGTGTTCACTTTTTGTTTTTGATTGAGTTAATTCTCTATGACATAAGATTTCCTTCCCATTCATAATACTCTACTTCAACTCAGAATTTGCAATGTTGGGATCGATATTCTGCCATTTTCTACGCTTAAAATCAAAACACTTAAACAATCTGGTAGTTCTGGTTTTATTGTTTTGATTATTGGTGCTCGTTGTGATCCTTTTGTCACCATAAGTTGCTAATTATCTCATACACGTTCTGGTTTGCTATTTGTTCCCTATTGCATCATTGCTCTTTTAGGTATCCAGGGCAGTTCATCGAACGAACAGTTGGCTTGACTAAGCTTCTCATTAGGGAGGTCTAATCTTTTCTCTAATTTCGTGTCGAAAGAACCACGCGAGGGCTGGTGAGAAGGTCTACTTTCGAACATTGATTGTAATAAGTGAAGAAGTTATTTGCTTGCTTGGTTAAGTTAGGTGCTTCTCTGATTTGTTTGTGCTGAATGTATGTCTTGATTGCGAACTTTTTCATCTGTTTCTCTCCCTTATCAAGTTAAAAATGCTAAGAGTTTTGGTTGGGGGTTTAACTTCTCCTCAAGACAGGCAATGAGTTAGCAGCCCCTAGCTTTGATAGTTCAGTTGCGTGCTCCTCTCTATCATTCTGCTTCTTCTTGATTTTCTAAGTTTCCTCGGGTTTGATTGTTTTTGTTTTGCCTGCTTTGTTTCAGCTCTAAAAACGTTTGACTTCTGGTTGTAAGTCAAAGTTGTCTTCAATGCTCGCGATCTATTAAGCTGCCACTCAACTTAAAAGTTAAGTTTTCTGCTCCTCTGAATCTTTCATGGAACTTCCTACTTAGTATCTTTGCCTAATGATTTTTCCCTAACTTCCACTTTGTTTTAGGTTTTTAATGTAGCGGATGGCCTGTTGAAGGGACGTTGTGCTAATAAACCAGGCATCGAAGTACCACGTAGTAAGATGCCTATTTTCTGGATTCTTCTTTCTTGATGCTTAAGTTTGTTTGTAACTGATTAATTAGTTTCTCCTGCTAATCTGACCGACTCAACTATGTATCTTGTAATATGTTTTTGTTTCATGCCATGTAGAGATGGAAGCTTGTTAGAAGTAATGGTAGGAGTTAGCGTTCTTGAACGATTATTTTGTCTTCTCGCGAACTTGATTTCGTATCGACGACATGCTTTGAAGTATAAAGTCTTGCAAATTTACTTCATCGACATACCTTATTGTTTCGTTCGATTATGAGAGTAACATTAGGAAATGAATTTGATGTGTACATCGTTATTCCTAAGCCTTTCTAAAAATTTTTTATGGAAGACTTGCTTAATCTGCGAAGTCACACTTTTATTGTACTTCTGCAAAAGTTTAAACAACCGATATAATAGCGGATGGAACGTTCTACTATTTACAAATGGTAGATCATTCTGTTCTTTAGTACTATTTTTCTAATATGCTAACTAACAGTTTGTGGCAGGGTTATAAGCTTTTTCCTTTAAGGTTGGTTGTCGTTTAAAATTAACGAATTATACCTAAAAGGTCAAAAACTCCAGTAATGTAAATTCTCTACGTAATACTTGACAAACAACCCTACGGCTTATATGATATCTTGCCTTGTGTTCACTTTTTGTTTTTGATTGAGTTAATTCTCTATGACATAAGATTTCCTTCCCATTCATAATACTCTACTTCAACTCAGAATTTGCAATGTTGGGATCGATATTCCACCATTTTCTACGCTTAAAAATCAAAACACTTAAACAATCTGGTAGTTCTGGTTTTATTGTTTTGATTATTGGTGCTCGTTGATCCTTTTGTCACCATAAGTTGCTAATTATCTCATACACGTTACTGTTTGCTATTTGTTCCCTATTGCATCATTGCTCTTTTAGGTATCCAGGGCAGTTCATCGAACGAACAGTTGGCTTGACTAAGCTTCTCATTAGGGAGGTCTAATCTTTTCTCTAACTTCGTGTCGAAAGAACCACGCGAGGGCTGGTGAGAAGGTCTACTTTCGAACATTGATTGTAATAAGTGAAGAAGTTATTTGCTTGCTTGGTTAAGTTAGGTGCTTCTCTGATTTGTTTGTGCTGAATGTATGTCTTGATTGCGAACTTTTTCATCTGTTTCTCTCCCTTATCAAGTTAAAAATGCTAAGAGTTTTGGTTGGGGGTTTAGCTTCTCCTCAAGACAGGCAATGAGTTAGCAGCCCCTAGCTTTGATAGTTCAGTTGCGTGCTCCTCTCTATCATTCTGCTTCTTCTTGATTTTCTAAGTTTCCTCGGGTTTGATTGTTTTTGTTTTGCCTTTTTTTTTCAGCTCTAAAAACGTTTGACTTCTGGTTGTAAGTCAAAGTTGTCTTCAATGCTCGCGATCTATTAAGCTGCCACTCAACTTAAAAGTTAAGTTTTCTGCTCCTCTGAATCTTTCATGGAACTTCCTACTTAGTATCTTTGCCTAATGATTTTTCCCCCTAACTTCCACTTTGTTTTTTAGGTTTTTAATGTAGCGGATGGCCTGTTGAAGGGACGTTGTGCTAATAAACCGAGCATCAAGTACCACGTAGTAAGATGCCTATTTTCTGATTCTTCTTTCTTGATGCTTAAGTTTGTTTGTAACTGATTAATTAGTTTCTACTGCTAAATCTGACCGACTCAACTATGTATCTTGTAATATGTTTTCTGTTTCATGCCATGTAGAGATGGAAGCTTGTTAGAAGTAATAGGTAGGAGTTAGCAGTTCTTGAACGATTATTTTGTCTTCTTCATGAACTTGATTTCGTATCGACATGCTTTGAAGTATAAAGTCTTGCAAATGCAAACCGCTTTACGTCGACATACCTTATTGTTTCGTTCGATTATGAGAGTAACATTAGGAAATGAATTTGATGTGTACATCGTTATTCCTAAGCCTTTCTAGAAATTTTTATGGAAGACTTGCTTAATCTGCAAGTCACACTTTTATTGTACTTACGCAAAAGTTTAAACAACCGATATAATAGCGGATGGAACGTTCTACTATTTACAAATGTTAGATCATTACATTCTTTAGTACTATTTTTTTAATATGCTAACTAACAATTTGTGGCGAGGTTATAAGCTTTTTTCCTTTAAGGTTGGTTGTCGTTTAAAATTAACGAATTATACCTAAAAGGTCAAAAACTCCAAGAAATGTAAATTCTCTACGTAATACTTGACAAACAACCCTACAGCTTATATGATATCTTGCCTTGTGTTCACTTTTTGTTTTTGTTTGAGTTAATTCTCTATGATATAAGATTTCCTTCCCATTCATAATACTATACTTCAACTCAGAATTTGCAATGTTGGGATCGATATTCTACCATTTTCTACCCTTAAAATCAAAACATTTAAACAATTTTGGAGTTCCGGCTTTATTATTTTGATTATTGGTGCTCGTTGTGATCCTTTTGTCACCATAAGTTGCTAATTATCTCATACACGTTCTGGTTTGCTATTTGTTCCCTATTGCATCATTGCTCTTTTAGGTATCCAGGGCAGTTCATCGAACGAACAGTTGGCTTGACTAAGCTTCTCATTAGGGAGGTCTAATCTTTTCTAATAACTTCGTGTCGAAAAAGAACCACGAGAGGGCTGGTGAGAAGGTCTACTTTCGAACATTGATTGTAATAAGTGAAGAAGTTATTTGCTTGCTTGGTTAAGTTAGGTGCTTCTCTGATTTGTTTGTGCTGAATGTATGTCTTGATTGCGAACTTTTTCATCTGTTTCTCTCCCTTATCAAGTTAAAAATGCTAAGAGTTTTGGTTGGGGGTTTAGCTTCTCCTCAAGACAGGCAATGAGTTAGCAGCCCCTAGCTTTGATAGTTCAGTTGCGTGCTCCTCTCTATCATTCTGCTTCTTCTTGATTTTCTAAGTTTCCTCGGGTTTGATTGTTTTTGTTTTGCCTGCTTTGTTTCAGCTCTAAAAACGTTTGACTTCTGGTTGTAAGTCAAAGTTGTCTTCAATGCTCGCGATCTATTAAGCTGCCACTCAACTTAAAAGTTAAGTTTTCTGCTCCTCTGAATCTTTCATGGAACTTCCTACTTAGTATCTTTGCCTAATGATTTTTCCCTAACTTCCACTTTGTTTTAGGTTTTTAATGTAGCGGACGGCCTGTTGAAGGGACGTTGTGCTAATAAACCAGGCATCGAAGTACCACGTAGTAAGATGCCTATTTTCTGGATTCTTCTTTCTTGATGCTTAAGTTTGTTTGTAACTGATTAATTAGTTTCTACTGCAAATCTGACCGACTCAACTATGTATCTTGTAATATGTTTTCTGTTTCATGCCATGTAGAGATGGAAGCTTGTTAGAAGTAACAGGTAGGAGTTAGCAGTTCTTGAACGATTATTTTGTCTTACTGCGAACTTCGATTTCGTATCTGACATGCTTTGAAGTATAAAGTCTTGCAATTGCGTAATGCTTCATCGACATACCTTATTGTTTCGTTCGATTATGAGAGTAACATTAGGAAATGAATTTGATGTGTACATCGTTATTCCTAAGCCTTTCTAAAAATTTTTTATGGAAGACTTGCTTAATCTGCGAAGTCACACTTTTATTGTACTTCTGCAAAAGTTTAAACAACCGATATAATAGCGGATGGAACATTCTACTATTTACAAATGTTAGATCATTCATTTTTTAGTACTATTTTTTCTAATATGCTAACTAACATTTTTGTGGCGAGGTTATAAGCTTTTTCCTTTAAGTTTGGTTGTTGTCGTTTAAAATTAACGAATTATACCTAAAAGGTCAAAAACTCCAAGAATGTAAATTCTCTCGTAATACTTGACAAACAACCCTACGGCTTATATGATATCTTGCCTTTGTGTTCACTTTTTGTTTTTTGATTGAGTTAATTCTCTATGACATAAGATTTCCTTCCCATTCATAATACTATACTTCACTTCAACTCAGAATTTGCAATGTTGGGATCGATATTCTACCATTTTCTACCCTTAAAATCAAAACATTTAAACAATTTTGGAGTTCCGGCTTTATTATTTTGATTATTGGTGCTCGTTGTGATCCTTTTGTCACCATAAGTTGCTAATTATCTCATACACGTTCTGGTTTGCTATTTGTTCCCTATTGCATCATTGCTCTTTTAGGTATCCAGGGCAGTTCATCGAACGAACAGTTGGCTTGACTAAGCTTCTCATTAGGGAGGTCTAATCTTTTCTCTAATTTCGTGTCGAAAGAACCACGCGAGGGCTGGTGAGAAGGTCTACTTTCGAACATTGATTGTAATAAGTGAAGAAGTTATTTGCTTGCTTGGTTAAGTTAGGTGCTTCTCTGATTTGTTTGTGCTGAATGTATGTCTTGATTGCGAACTTTTTCATCTGTTTCTCTCCCTTATCAAGTTAAAAATGCTAAGAGTTTTGGTTGGGGGTTTAACTTCTCCTCAAGACAGGCAATGAGTTAGCAGCCCCTAGCTTTGATAGTTTAGTTGCGTGCTCCTCTCTATCATTCTGCTTCTTCTTGATTTTCTAAGTTTCCTCGGGTTTGATTGTTTTTGTTTTGCCTGCTTTGTTTCAGCTCTAAAAACGTTTGACTTCTGGTTGTAAGTCAAAGTTGTCTTCAATGCTCGCGATCTATTAAGCTGCCACTCAACTTAAAAGTTAAGTTTTCTGCTCCTCTGAATCTTTCATGGAACTTCCTACTTAGTATCTTTGCCTAATGATTTT